>OY283152.1:16795187-18208510 GCA_958299815.1 Sarcophaga carnaria | reverse complement strand
ATAATATAATAATAATAATAATAATATAATAATATAATAATATAATTAATATAATAATATAATAATATAATAATATAATAATATAATATATAATAATATAATAATATAATAATATAATAATATAATAATATAATATAATAATATAATAATATAATAATATAATAATATAATAATATAATAATATAATATATAATAATATAATAATATAATAATATAATAATATAATAATATAATAATATAATAATATAATAATATAATAATATAATAATATAATAATATAATAATATAATAATATAATAATATAATAATATAATAATATAATAATATAATAATATAATAATATAATAATATAATAATATAATAATATAATAATATAATAATATAATAATATAATAATATAATAATATAATAATATAATAATATAATAATATAATAATATAATAATATAATAATATAATAATATAATAATATAATAATATAATAATATAATAATATAATAATATAATAATATAATAATATAATAATATAATAATATAATAATATAATAATATAATAATATAATAATATAATAATATAATAATATAATAATATAATAATATAATAATATAATAATATAATAATATAATAATATAATAATATAATAATATAATAATAATAATATAATAATATAATAATATAATAATATAATAATATAATAATATAATAATATAATAATATAATAATATAATAATATAATAATATAATAATATAATAATATAATAATATATAATATAATATATAATAATATAATAATGTAATAATATAATAATATAATAATATAATAATATAATAATATAATAATATATAATATAATAATATAATAATATAATATATAATATAATAATATATAATAATATAATAATATAATAATATAAAGAATATAATAATGTAATAATATAATAATATATAATGTAATAATAATAATATAATAATATAATAATTTAATAATATAATAATATAATAATATAATAATATAATAATATAATAATATAATATATAATAATATAATAATATAATAATATAATAATATAATAATATAATAATATAATAATATAATAATATAATAATATAATAATATAATAATATAATAATATAATAATATAATAATATTATAATATAATAATATAATAATATAATAATATAATAATATAATAATATAATAATATAATAATAATAATATAATAATATAGTAATATAATAATATAATAATATAATAATATAATAATATAATAATATAATAATTATTTATTAATCTAATTATTGTTCACCATTTGGGTGTAAGTATTGCTGGCAATTGATTTAATTCTATTACGCTCTCTTTATTACCCTCTCGGAAAGTATGCTTCAACTTTCGAAAGAGAGAGAAAAAGGATATAAGAAAATTAGCAATAACATCCAATGCCAATTGAATTGCAGTTTACAGCATCACGTAAGCATGAAAGTGCTGTTAAGATTCAAGGTAAAATATTTATTGATTTTAAAGTGCCCGTTGATAGTTGTCAAACTTCTAGGAGTTTTTTTTATTTCAATTCCTTTTATTTCAATTCATTATAAAATTGGTAAAAAAAATAAAAACAATTTCATTGGCATTCAAAGCTGCGAGAGCGTAAATAAATATGGAAAATGGAATTTTTAAAACCAATTTTCGCATGGGAATGTAGTAAAACGAGAGTGTTTTTATAAATAATTTTATGTGCTCTTGAACTTAAAAGTGGAAAGAAAAAAATAAACAAGTAATATACGAAGGGGTAGATAGTTTTGAATGGTTTGGTTTTGAATTCTATAGGATTCTTTTTGTGTAAACACAAGGCTGCAACATAGAAAATATTCAATAATACTTCTAAAAATTTATTGTTTTAAATTCAGTTTAATTAATATGGTGTTAATGGTCTTGGGTTTTCCAAGTTGAATTTAGAAATTATATTCAGTTTAGTTCAGTTATTGTATTGGTTGTAGAGGTGAGGAAATTTTGCTCATTAAGTCCTTGAGTTTAGCAAGATAACCTCATATCTTGGGTGCCCCAAATAATTCCATCATACATACTGATCTGACTGATCTTTTTGTCTATCAATCTTGGGGTCTAATTCTCGCAGTCGTGATCGAAATTGCGTACGAATAGAAAATAATTTCGATAGTGAGAAAATTTTTGATGATGTTACTCGATACGAAACGAATCGATTTGTTGTTTAGGTGTTGTGAAAAGAGTTTAATTATTTTGTTTTACAGCACTGAGGAAAATGCAAAAATTGTAAACAAAATACATATGTTTTCTTACAAAAATTTAATTAATCCAAGGAAGAAAAGTTTTATTAAAATTGTAATATTTCGTAATGGATAATATATTTTGTTTTTACTTTATTATTAGCTGGGGCTGAAGTTTCTTCTGCAGTATCATCTTCAAATTCTATAAAAGCAGACATGGTAGGTTCGATTTTGTCTTCTTCATAATCCGATAAACAGCAGTAAGATAAGTCAGGAATACTTTTTTTTGGTGGATTTGTTGGGGTAACATTTTCTTTGTCGCAATTCTCTTTTGGGCTGCCTTCTGATGTTTTTAAAGACCCAAAAGTTTAGACATTTTTTAGACCCTCAACAGAATTTTAAACTAAACAAGAGTTTGTTAAACTACCTTGCGCCACATTTTTGCATCTTTGATTGTTGGGCCGGAAGCATTGAGCTTAGCTGTGAACTGTTCCCATAGCTGATTAGCTCTTGCCTTTCCCTGGGAATTATTTGGTATAATATTCTTTGCCAATTCTGAATGAATTTCCAAGAATTTCCTTCTGGGTGTAATGCATTTTTGAAAGTTTTGACCTACAAATACTGCATTTACATTTTTTTATATTGTTCTTTACAGCAGAAAAACGTTAATTCGAAAGCTTTAGTGCTTACGAGTAAAAAACTCGCAAGGTGGCATTACAATGATCACACGTTATCGAATGCCATCATTAGAAGTTTCGATACACTCTACTCGATAACGAATAAGAGAATCCCAAAACTAAAAAAACTCTCACGTTCGATTAAAAACTCGTTCGTATACGACTGCCAGAATTAGCCCCCTGGTCTGACAACAAAAAAAAAAAAGAAAGGAAAAAAAGTACAGCAAGCTAGATAGTTATAAAAAAGAGTCAGAATAAATTTAAACTCATAGAAAATCCTAAATAAAGTAGAAATTCACAGGCGAAGAGCATACAGTGTACACACTCACTCTCGTTTTTATATTAAAAAAAGGACAACAAAAACAGTAAAAACAAATACAAATACACTGCCATCAGTTTAACCAAAATAATACTGTATATAAACATGAACATAAACAAAAACGATGAAGCGTGGGATACAAAACGATAGGAGGAGTTGAGCATAACACGAACATGTAACAGCAAACAGTCGTGTACTATTCTGCTGCATTCAACTTTTCTACTGCCATACAGCTGTAACGAAATACCACACGACTTAGTGGGTTTATACAGGAGGCAAAAAGGAATGGATAGAGAAGTAGAGAGAGAGAGATGGAGAAGAAGATAGAAATTATTCTACTTTCACATCACATTACTTGTTTACATAATAGTGATGCTTTTATTTTATTTTCTTGTTTTCTCTGTTATTTTGTTTGGACGAATACGCTGTAAATTCAATCCAATTTTGACTTGCATTTGAATGCATACCCTGACACCTGTTGTTGTCATAAAATAAAATGCAAAACTCTGCAGGGATAAAAATGAGTTTCAAATTCCATATTGAAGTTGCGAAAATATATACAAACCAGCTTAACCACATATAAATCAAAATAAATGAAACAGAATATAATGCGAGAGGGAAGGAATTTTATAAACGAACCAGGAAAAGTAACAAAAATAAATACTTTCACTTGGAATAAAATTTAATTTAAAGAAAAAGAAAAAATTCTAAAAAAATTTAAATTACTTGAATAGAAATTCTGTTTTTATTGAAAAATTTCAAACTAGGATTTTGTTAAAAAAGTATGAATCTTTTTTAACTACAGTTGCCATAGTCTAGTAGGTATTGTATTGGCTTATTTCAAAGTCCAGGTTAGACATCTCAAGCGAAATATGGAAAACTGCCACTCATCAGATTTCTGGCAACCACTCTAACTATATACAGTGGTGGCTTTATAATTAGAAACGACTTAGCAACATGTATGTTTGTTAATTTGTTTTACAGTTTTCACTGGGTACCTAGGATCCAAGGCTTTCTTTGGAGGACGTCTTACATACGTTTTTCCATCAGATTGGGACAAATTAAACTTAGATTCGTCACTCCAGAGAACTCTGTTCCAGAAACATCGTTTATAATTATAAGGCCACCACTGCATATGAAATTGCCATGAAAAAGTTTCTCAAAACTTTGTCGTTCGGAATCGACTTTAAACTCTAGGTCCTGCCGCTCATGTATAAAATTGAAACACACAATGATCCTGAGTATAAAATGATCATGGTTCAGTTGAGTAACAAGAGGTTGCCAGGAGTAAGAAGTTCCGTTTCATTCTTGTGAGATTAACTTCTTCTCCATTTGAACTACATGGACTTTTACATCAAAAAATTACTCATATGTTATAGGAGACTTCGATCTTAACCTTAAATAGCTCCCCTCTTTATGTTTTGACCTGTTTACTACCTTCGACACTAGAAAGGAAATTAGTACACCTCCCTTAAAAGCACCCCTTCGTCTTCGAAAACTTTTTTCTACATTTTTGATTGACATGTTCGCAAAACTTTTATAATTTAAAGCAACAGCTACAGAAAGATATATACTTCTTTAATTTTTCTTTACTTGGTTTCTTTGGTTTTATGACTGTCATGTTAAGAAAGTTGAATTAAAAGAAAATAATACAAGGAAAAAAACAAAAAGACCAACAAGGAAAATCATAATAATTTTCAATTAGTTTCAGTAGGTTTTTTTCAAAGAATGAAACTTTAATTTCTCTGCCACTACTTTTTCCCTCTCTCTAGCAATCTGTAGCTCTCTGTCGCTCTCTCTCTAGACAATTTGAAATACAAACTAAAAACTCATAAAAGCAACCGCAAAATTTTATTACAAACATTATGAGTTTTATGAGGTTAAAAGCTTACACACTGGCGTCTGAACATATACCCAGCATGATATAAAGAGAAATTACAATTTGTATCTGCCAAGAGTGAGAGAGAGAGAGAGAGAGAGAGAAAATCAAATTAATTTAAGAAAATAAAATAAAAGTTAATGAAAAAAGCTGCAGTAAAAGAGAGTTTGAGAGTTTTTATTTGAGATAAAAATGAATAAAAAGTAATGAGCATTTGAGTCTCTTCATACTGCGAGCTTGCCTTTTAAAAATATGGATCGTTTAACAATAGAAGCCACTTTTCGAGCATTACTGGATGATATGGTAACTCTACTGTGTAAGGATTTAGCAAGATTATATGAAGTTTGAAGAGATTGGAAGTCATTACGCCAGTGCATCATCACAATGTACGAAGTGCCAAAAGTATCACTCCTGTAAGCGAAAATCTGACGGATACTTCGAATGTGCCTATTCAATGGAATTCCTGCGATTTATTTCTATAATTTCGCTTCGTTGCATTTCGATTTACACATCCGTTAATATAAACTGTAACTCGGACAATAATTAAGGCCATCTGACTATTCACATATCCCAAGATATGTGTATGGGTTGCTAAAACAATAGGTTCCAGTTACTATTGCCTTCACTACAATAATGTAATTCGATTAAATCCAACGAAGCCTCCACCACCACCGAAGGACAGATTCTCCTTGGTCCTGTTATACCGAAATATGCTTGTAATGAAACCTCCTCCACTTAATCTTGCATGATTGATTTCAAACACCTTCTTTTGCCAAGTAATTTGCAATTTAAATTAAATTTTAAAATAATGAGAAACCTAGAGAGCTCTTTTGGTCTTTTGAATACACAGCTCTTGCCGCAGCTAATACCCACAAATGAAAAAATATTTCCCTGAACTTGCTAATGTCTGTCATATTCACAATAATTTTAAAAAATGTTTTGCTTTCTTTTTACCTTCTTTTACCATAAAAAAAACTTCTGACATTAATATCCGGCCTTAAATATTAAACATTCTTCATGTTTTTGTTCTTTTTTTAACTGCTTTTGTTTTATTTAAAAGCAAAACGAAACAGAATTGAAATAAAAGGTATGAAGAAAACTTTTTATTTATTTATGTGGTCACCACATCAATTTTCTTAAGTTTTCTTCTGTCATTAAAAGAAGAAGAAGAAACAAATACGCAGAAATACAGAAACAAAATGAACATGAAAATAAAATAAGGAAACCTTGTTCATAATTTTCTTTTCATTTACTTGCATAAATACATTCGAGTACAATAAGAAGAAAAACCGCAACAACTGAAGGTTGATTTCATGATAAATAAGCAATAGAGGCGTAGTTGAACAAGGGGCATACATTACAAGAGTATAAATTTGCCGGCAAAAGTTATTATAATGTTAAGGCGGTAATGCTTAACTTATGCTCAAAGCATAACTCAGACATGGAACCAATGCCCCTTCGGTCTTCAATTTTCCTTTAATATTATCCTGAGTACTGGAATTGTTAAATTAAAGCCGATGCCAGTGTATATAATAAAAATGTAAAATTACAGAAGAAACTTAAACAAATGAAATGAAATAAAATCAGAAATAAAAAATAAAATAATGAACGGATTGAAAAAGTTCTGGCAAAATAATGTTTCTGGCAATAACATGTCCAAGCATGTGTAACTCAATGTAATTAATGATTAAACATTACGAAACGTCATACAAACATCAGAGATGGCAATCACAGAGGAAGAGAACAACCAATAAAGCAAAATATAAAAAAATAACAGCAATAACAATAACAACGTAAAAATACATAAAATATCGCAAGGCTATGAAAATAATGATACGAATATTAAAAAGGACTCAAGAACATTTGCTGTTGATAAGCCTAAGAGTGTGTATCCAATAAATTAAATTACAGACCTTGAGCTTTGATCTCCATCGCCAGATGTCATGTAAAATGAATATCATAGGAGGGTTAGACAGTGTTACCTCTTGAGTAGAGGTAGGATTAAATCATTAGTTCCTAGATTCAGTCTTGATTCAGTCACAAAGCAAATATTGTAACGATTTCTTCTCTTTGGTCGGATTAACTCCTACGCCACTATTCGGATAATTGTTTCAATACAGATTTCAGAATTTATGGAACCAAATTTCGATCTTTGCCTATAGTTTAGACTGCCACATTGGCTGCATAAGATATAGTCATTCAGCAAGCGAGGTGTCCGCTTTTATGACAGAAAAAAATAAGAAAAAACAGTAACGAAGTTATTAAAGCAATGAGAGTTTCCACTTAAGCTCCAAAGCAACATTTGATACAGTAAAATGAAGTAGACAAGAGGGTAGCAATGGTGAAAACCTACCATATGGAGAACATAATTGTAAAATTGGTTGTTATTGCCTTATTCACTAAACCGTAAATGTAAACGAATGTAGGATTACTTTTTCTCTTTTTTTGTTTTTGTTTGTTGTCTACGTAATCAAGTTTTAATGAGACATTCACAATGCCCCACAGGCTAACAGGACTATAATAAATAATAAACAACAACAGCAATAACAACAAAAACTTCGTGATGACCAGGATTAAAAACAACAGCAGAAAATCATAATCAAACAAGAAGTCATAGAGAAACAATAAAAAAGATGGCATCAACAAAAACGTGACCAAACTATTGAATAACTTTTAAGCTTTAAATATTGTTTACAGCTGAAAACGATGGGATATAAATTTATTAACATATTTAGAACATATATTAAAGTATTATAAAGCAGTCGAATGAAAGGGAAAGTCTTTTAATTAAAACAAAAGCATACCAGAGTAAAGAAAAAATCTAAAGAAAGCCAAAAGTAAACCACACTTGAAGGGTTTTAAGGTTCACTGGTCACCATACAATCCCTCGAATTCGCTTTTGTCACTGCAAATCATGCCTCTAAACAAACTCGCTTCGTATCTTGTCTTGTTTAATAGATAATAAGACTGAGGAGCTCCTTGCGATTCATACAAGTGCATAAAAAAAGAAAAAGAAAAAACACTTTCTATTTCCTCAGTGCCAGTGTTGTTATTTGTGCTTGAATTTTATTTTTTAGTTTTAGTAAAAAGTAGTGCCACTTATCCTAAGTCTTGGAAAGGAACACACACAACAGCTGCCACTCTTATTATATTTGTCCTTTGCTTTGTATGCATACATCAGCCACATGTTTGTCAATGGTCTACCCACTCTTTCCTATAAACCCTATTTTTATATGTATTTCCCTATTTATGTACGTATGTAGCTGAGCATATATTCACACATGCTTCCAAATGCATCGTGTTGGTGGGTAATTTTCCAATCTTTGTGTATCTTTTTCGAAGTGCTTTTTTATTTTTGTAATTTGGGTCTCTTCTTCGGACTTTGTAAAGATTCTTGTGAGTAGTTGTACTCTGAAACTACACAATGTTAAGGAATGTGCAATATTCACTCACATTATTTTATTCATTCGTCTATTCATTCACCCGCAATGGCAAATATGGACACGTCTATAAACACTTACGATCTTATAATTGCATGTGGCACAGTGGTTTAGCAGGCCTATGCTGCAATGAAAATAATTTTTTTCACCGGCATTATCATTAAATCCAACAGCTGTAGCCATTTTAGTTACTGTCTTACATACGAATTTTGGATAAGATGGCTTGATGAATATTGTTGGTCGATGGTCTACTATACACCGGTAATGACTACGTTTTGATTACAGACATACATACATAATTGGTCATTACAACCCTTTAGTCAGGATTACGACCTAGTTTCTCACACCACTTATGTTGTGTGCGTTGATTTTTGTACATGAGTGGCGGGACCTACAGTTTAAAGTCGACTCCGAACGACAGATTTTTGAGAAACTTTTCATGGCAATTTTATTTGCTCTCAGAGTGTTTGCCAGAAATCAGCTGAGCGGAAGTCGCCGAATAATTCTTCATATTTCGTTCAATTGGAGATGCCTGACCTGGGGTTTCAACCGAGGCCGCACGTCTAGTAAGCCAACACACTACCTGCTAGATTACAGAATTTTGAGTAATTAAAAATAATCACGATTGACACTAAGGCCATAGTTATACCACTGGGTTCCGCTCTTTCCTAGTGCGGGAGCATCTGATGAAGTGACTTAAACCGTCAATGTGTTACAGCTTCTTGAAGATCATCTATATAGTAGACGCCTCGTATATGTGTCCTTAACGCAATGCCCCATAATAGCTGAAACAATCATATCTTTGGAGTTCATTCAGTACTATCATGAGCCCTGCATTTAGTTTTAAACAGATTTTCTGCGCCGTTCTGAGAGCGTTTGAATCCGCCAATCCATTGTTGACGGAATCGTTGCCATTTCAATTATAAGCTCACAAATCCTTAGAGGAATTCCTAAAGTGAGAATTATTCGAATGACAATGCTAGAATTGCCTACAACCCTGTACTTACTCAGTTCATCCGTAGTGTATACTTTTACTTTGCATTGTTCGTATAAAGCATATAAAATTCTATTGTGGTTTGCTCTTCACGACTTCAATATATTGTTGAACATAGACAATATGACATTTATACTCTTTATATTTACACCATTTCCAATTTCACACAATAAAAAAAATAATTAATTTCTTTAATACAAGGAATTGATCATTAGAGTCCATGAGCCTTTCACTGATCTGAGTTCTTTCGAAGACCATTTGGAATATAATGTATGACGGCATGTTTTGTTGTAAAATTTTCATTAACCGTAATTGTTTTTCTAATAAATAAAGATCTGAAACCACTAAGGCTAGGGATTATTTCATTTGTAATGGGTGATTTTTTAAGATCTATATGAAAATTTTTCTATGAAAAACACATAAAATTCAGAAAAATGTATGAAATCTTTATTTGAATCGATAGTACGGTCCATATAATTTAATGTTTGACGATTATTTCATGCAAATGTTGACCGCGACTGCGCCTCAAATGGTCCATCCGCTTAGTCCAATTTTTGCATACTCTTTCCAACATTTCGGCCGATATCTCATGAATAAATGCTTCAATGTTGTCTTCCAATGCGTCAATTGAAGCGGGCTTGTCTGTATAGACATGAGCTTTAACATAGCCCTACAAAAAATAGTCTAAAGGCGTTAAATCGTACGATCTAGACGGCCAATTGACCGGTCCCGAACATGATATAAAATGTTCACCAAACTCGCCTCTCAATAAGTCCATTGTTACGCGTGCTGTGTGGTATGTGGCACCGTCTTGTTGAAACCACATGTCATGCAAGTCAAGCTCTTGCATTTTGGACAAAAAAAAAGTTGGATATCATTCTCACGATAGCGCTCACCATTCACAGTTACGTTACGATTCGCAGCATCTTTGAAGAAGTACGGTCCAATGATGCCACCAGCCCATAAACCACACCAAACTGTAATTTTTTCTGGATGTATTGGTTGCAATGCTTCTGACTGATCTTCACTCTAAAATCGACAATTCTGCTTATTTAGGTATCCATTGAGCCAAAAATGAGCTTCGTCGCTGAACACAATTTTTCGATAAAGAAGTGAATCTTCGGCCAACTTTCCAAGAGCCCATTCACCAAAAATTCTGCGTTGCGGTAGGTCGTTCGGCTTCAATTCTTGCACCAGCTGTATTTTGAAAGGCTTCACACCTAAATCCTTCCGCAAAATTTTCCACGTTGTTGAGTAACAGAGGCCCAATTGCTGCGAACGGCGACGAATCGATAATTGATGGCCATCATTAACACTGGCCGATATAATGCGATATTTTCTTCAGTTCGCACTCTACGTAATCGTGGTAGTGGTTTAATGTCCAACAATGTAAATTTGGTGCGAAATTTATTCACAATAGCCCGAATAGCCGCTTCGGTGTGTCGATTAAACTGACCATAAAATGGAAGAAGCGCGCGATGAACTTTCTTAACAGAGCACGCATCTTGACAATTAAATTCAATAATTTGCAAGCGTTGTTCGTTTGTAAGACGATTCATGGTTAAATTATAGACCAAACTGATGATGTTTAACAGTGAAACAAAACACGAAACGTGCGTGATCTGTTTAAACCTTTGTTGCCAAAAAGATAATAGCCAAAAAAATCACCCATTATATTTTATATTTCCTGTCTTTATATTTGTCTGTCTGTCTTCGCCTAGAAACAATACCCTCCTTGAAAGTGTATTCTGTGCAGCGTTATCGAATTCTAATGACCTTTTTGTGTTTTGTTAAGTCTTTTTCATATTTTGCTATTTTGAGAATTTCAATGAATCCTCACATTGGATGTTTTGAACTAAGTATTGTCAACCAACTAACCAAAT
This sequence comes from Sarcophaga carnaria, assembly GCA_958299815.1. Lineage (NCBI taxonomy): Eukaryota > Metazoa > Arthropoda > Insecta > Diptera > Sarcophagidae > Sarcophaga > Sarcophaga carnaria. The sequence goes on along the minus strand of OY283152.1, from coordinate 18,197,077 downwards.
TTCTTGTCTTATTTATATGTAGCTTGGTTCATAGGAATTCAGTTAATCAAACTGATACTTTGCTACTCCTAGTAGAGCCTGACGAACAAGCTCAGAAACCCTAGTCGTCTTTATTGCAAAGAAAAAATTTTTTTTTCAATGAAACACTGGAAATGGTAAGAAATAGAAATGTTTTTCTACAAATACATACACATGAATATAGATTAGATTTGTATTTGCCAGAGTACATAAACGAGACAAGTTTACACCAAATGTGACCACTTTATTACTGGCAATAATATATGTATGTATGTTAAAACATTTGAATTTGAATTCCATTGGTAAGTGAAACAGAGATGGAATATCGAATCTCAGTTGTCTTCTCTTTATAAATTTCCTTTTGAAATAAAGAAAAAAAAAATATATTCAAATGTGTGTCTATGTATGTATGAATATAAGTATTAGTATGATGAGAGTCAATTTTTTTGACTGCAAAAGATTTTTTTTATTCTTGTGGAATAGAAAATATAATATCGCTATAGGGAATGAATTTTTGCATGTGGAGTTCTATGCATAAACTAATCGAATTATGTATATGCATACATGAATACATATGTCGATATTGTTATGGTAGGTGTTTTACAATTTTATTGAAAATGCAAATGTCGTTGACATTTTTAACACTGTGTGGCATAAGTGGAGATGTAAAAATTAGGAGTGAGAAGAGGCTGATTAAAAAATATTGCAGAGAAGTATTCTATGTGGCTGGTAATATTTATTTATTTATTCTAAAGATGCATTTTAGTTTACTTATCGAACCACCCTCGCATTATTTGAAAATAACATTCAAATTTAGCTAAAAAAGGAAGAAAGGAAGACAAATATATTGTGATGATTGTAAAATAATTTTTAGTGAATTTACATTCAATGATACGGACAAAGGCATTCGCAATAACAATCACAATGCATTTGATGACAGTGCCAAGGTAAACAATTCGGAAACAGAGAAGAAAAAAGTTTGTTTAGTTTTGTTTTAATAACAACAATTGTTAAATACAAAAATTAATTGTTTATTTACGTTTAATTGCTTTCTAAGAATATTTTAATTATTTTATAATAATCAAGTCGTATTGCGCTATTGTTAATGAAACTGTTTTCATTTCATTTTAATTTTTTTGCAATTAAAATAAATGTTTGTTTTCCCTGTAATATGTGTACGTACTTAAACGAGTGAAATCGTTTAAAATTTTCCGTTAATAGTTACTTAATGCTATGCTAGATCACTTAAAGACATAAAAAATTATAAATCTGATGCGCATAGTTAAGCAAAATTTGTCTTAATTTATCCGTTTGCATACATACATACATAATTGGTCATTTCAACCCTTCAGTCAAGATTACGGTCTAGCTTCTCGTACCACTTATGCGGTGTGTATTGATTTTATAGATGAGCAGTGGGACCTACAATTTATAGTCGACTCCAAACGATAAATTTATTGACAAACTTTTCATGGCAATTTTTATTTACTCTCACAACTTTTACCCGAAACTGCTGAAAGGAACCCGCCGTTGAAATATTTTTTTATGTTTTGTTTTGTTGGAGATGTCTGACCTGGGGTTTGAACCGCGTCCTCAAGTCTAATGAGCCAACACACTACCTACTAGACTGCGGCAACTTTATCCGTTTAAGTATGCAGAAAGAAAACCAAACATGTACGCGTTTCTGCGACTGAATTTTGAATATCATTCTTAAAATTTTTTTTTAATACAGTTCAAAGGTTATTAATTTTAGTTATCTACAAGGTAATGTTAAATTTTTGTCCTCCAAATTCCTCAAATCCTACTTTTGTTTGATTTTTATTTTACTCCTCTTGATTGCATTCTTTTAAGACTCTGCCAGTATAATAAAATTATCAACAGTGTTCCACGAAACGCATTATTAAGGTCACATATATTTGTGTTATGATCGTTAATATTTTATTTAAATAAAATAAAATAAATCAAAAAAAAACTTAAAAAACATTTTAATATTCTGGTCATAATAAGTCATAACACCACAGGCTATGGTACACCAAAAATATTTATGTTCCTATAAATAAAATTGAACACAATTTAAATTTAAATTCAAATTCAAATACGATACCAAATAATTTTATTACGTAATAGGTTTTAGTCATTGTGCAATTTGTTTCACTAATTTAAATATTATTCAATATTGTTGCTGGTGCTGCTTTTTGGTGTTGCATCTGAGTTTGATTTGATTTACTTTGTAAAAACTAAGTTTTACATGCAAAAATATTTGAACTGAAATAGCTGTTGCAAAGCAGGCATATTTGAAAACAATTTAAATATTGTTACACAAATTATGAAATCTAGATACTGGTGCTTTTTATACTTAAATTATGAACTTGTTTACAAATTATCGCAATGCTTAATATAACAACAAACACCAGCATAAAATAATGGTAAACAAGTAACAAACAAAAATATACCAACAACACTACAATAATAAACGTAAACAACAATGTTTACATTTATGGAGATTTTGAAGTCATGAATGTTCGCCTTCAAGAACATTCATCAGACTGTTTACTTTGCGACTGAGTTAGTAAAATTCAGTCAGTCTTGTGCGAAGAAGCGGCATGTTTGAAGACAGTAATCGTAATTTGAAGATCTCCGTTACAAAGGTCAGTCAAACAATTGTTTAGTAGTGGTTATTGTTTATGTTTACAGGGTGTAAACAGAGGAATAACAAACAAAGCAATTGTTGTTGTTTACATAAAGCTGTGAACAGTGGCACACTGAATTGTGCGAATAATAAAGAATTTTAATTAAAACTAAACGCAAATTTATTTTTATTTTATTTGCAATCTACGAACTCATATTTTAAACGTTTTTAAAAACGTAACAATATTTTATAGAGAATTGTTGTTTTTAAACATATTTTTTCTATCTTTATAAAGATGAATGAACATTTTATTCTTCCAATTGGCGCCCTTGATAATACTCCTCCAGCGTTGCCAATATGAGGATTCAAAAATATTAAGCGGCATTTCTTTTTCCCTTTAAATATTAAATTTGTTATGCATTCAAATTTTCATTATGTTAAAAATAAACAACAAAATAATTATGAAACAAATACGTAAATTTTACTCAAATCCATTTAAATTATCAATCATTTAAAACAGAAATATAAGGAATCATTATGGCTGGCCTTAAACACATCAAGATTAAATTGTAAAACTTTGATCTCCTTTCATATACAAGAAAACATTGTAATCTGTTAGAAAGATCTATCCATCCATTCATCCATCCATCCATCTAATGGACTCGACATTCACTAAATATAACTTATGGTTATTTGGTTTTATTCCATTATTCCGTATGTCGTACATCAATCAAAACATTCTTCAAGTATGTTTTGTGTCCGAAAATTGTTTTACATTTCTTTATTACCCCCACCCCCATCAAAATGATAAATACTTTTTATAAGAAACATATATACACAGAAATACCAGCAGATACCAGATGTCATGAAAACGAAACACTAAAATCCCATCATAGTGTGTAAAACATAGAGTAACGATATCTATATTGCATTGCAGTACATGCTACTCAATATACTGGAACTCTAATGGCTCTGCTACCCAACACAATCGCAATTGTTAAACAGCAAAAATAACAATAAAAATACTTTCACATATAAGAATACAAAAAAAATCTCCTTGGCTTGTAACCAATATTAACAGCAACACTGACCCTTCACTATCACAATTCAAGAGAGAAGAGGCTTACTTGTGTATATAAAAGAACACTTTCTTCTACGAATAAATTAATAAACAACAGTATATGGAAGTCAATTAAAAATAAGAATAAAAAAATCTACAAACATTTCTGCATAGCAACTTCCCTTACAATTTTAACGATTGTTTCCGTTTGAATGCGGCATTATTTATAGACTCTCTCCTTTCAGTCTCTTCACCTACACAAATACAAACACATGAGCGAACTGTAAAACTAATAACAGTAACTCTCAAACGAAATACAGCTAATTATACGCGGGTATTATTATATGAATATAAATACACAGCCGTAGTCTGCTAATTAGTATTTAAATAAAATGATTCTGGTTTACGATTTTTTCGCAGGAGAGTTATAGAACACCAATAGCTGATAGATATTGTCACTGGCAGTTTATCCATGATAGTGTAGAAGAGAATTGTTCATATGAGCATAAATACAACATTTTGTGATACTACATAAAGTGCTGGCCCAGAATGAACTGACAAGTACTTACTCACAGGTGTTATCAATCAGCATCAGAGCTTCGCATGACTTCCATAAAATCGAGCTGTATACCAATCAGAAAATGTAAAGATTTTAGTCGGCAATTCCATATCAAATAATGAAGGCTCTGGTAGATGGGCCGACATGATTTTAAGTCCAGAAATCAGACCATATTTTTCTAAAAGTTTTTGATGCGCTAAATAGCTCCGTTGCAGAACATCCTAATGTAAATGGGACACCATTTGGCGTATACCCACACAACATCTGTTCATCAATTCCCTTTTGATTGATTTATTTATCTACGTACGGAATTGTTAATTACAACTCTTCAGTCAAGATTACGACCTACCTTCTCACACCACCCATATTATGTGTGTTAATTTTATCCAGTTTAACATTGATCCTGAAACTTTTAAATGGCAATTTTATTATCTACTCTCAGAATTTATGCCAGAAAACTGCTGAAGTCGTCGAAAGAAATAATTTTTCATTTTTGGTTTGCTGGCTGGCTACTACTAGGCTACGGTGACTCCCAAATATTAATTTATATGATTGTTAATATAATTCTAATAATTTTAAATCTACCCACGTATATTAAAAAGCTCTTTTTTCTTAAAATACGTTGAAAACTTCTTTCATTTCAGTGATGTTTCTTTTTTTTTTGTATTTTTATAATCATCAGTTCGTTTTGCTGCCCCAAGAAAATGATGATGATGATGCGTGTTAAATGAGTACTTTCAAGTGGTTGAGAATAATAAGAAACAGCAATATAAGCATAAAATTCAAGTGGCCGCATACTTGAATGTGCATTTAAAACACTCATAAATACAAGGAATATGTTTAAGCTGCTCGAAATATTCATACACTTGCACTAGTGCCGAGCTAATATGCATGTGAAACGAGAGCATGCGGGAGGCTATAAAGAAATTTCAGTTCTTATCGTATATACATATGTACCTATAATTAAGGTACGAGTGTGTATAAGTATTTGTGTATAGTACGCCACAAACAGTATAAATATTATGAACTCATATTTAAGATTTATTAAGGAGTCAAACGCTATAATAATGTGTTTACTTTAATGCTGTTGGTTTTAGTGTTTCTCTGCATGATTTTGTTTTTTTCTTTTTTGTTTTTATTATTATAGTTTTTTACATAGGATCACACATACTTTCTTTGTCTCAAATCCAGTTCCTCACTCAGTGTTAAGTCATGCACTTTTGATTCTTTAAAGAAAAACTCTTGGCAAGAGAACGCTTCTATAAAGTGAGCATTTCTCTTTCTTTTATTATTACAAGAAATCTTAGTTTTTGTCGTCTTTTCTTTTGTTTACTTTATTATTTTGCTTTGGCTGTCTTTTACTATTTGCTGTGACTTTTTTTATTTAAAATGTTTTTTTTTTAATTTGATTTCTAAGCAAACATTTTATTTGATTTTGCTGTTCTCTTAAGCATTAAAGTTGTATTTGAGTTTTGTCCCTTTTTTGTTAACTTTTTTGCTCTGTTTGTTTCCCTCTCTGGCTTTTGTGTTGTTTTGGTTCCCATCATTCAGTATACTTATGTTATATACGAGTTTTGTTTTTTTCTTTCTTTCTAAGCTCTGTATGAATTTGATTTAACGTGATAGGAAGGTAGTGAGAGTTAAGGCAGCATTGTATTATAATAAAAAAGGCCAACCATTTCGGGGTTTCAAAAGTATGGGACTGGAATTCGACATCTGTCAAACTAAGTTGTGAAGAATAGGATTTGGAGAATATGTGGTTTCAACAAGACGATGCCACATGCCACACAACTGGAGCGAATATGGTTTTATTGCAAGAGACATTTCCTGGCCGCCGAATTTCTCGTCGTGGCGATATCAACTGGCCACCAAGATCAGTTACGGCTGAGATACCGCCCAATATGTGTCAAAAATTGGTCGAAAATTACCTCAAACGAATCAATGCTTGCAACACTTCGCGTGGAGGTCATTTAAATGATGTAGTGTTTCACACATAATGTCAACGTTCAAACTTTGCAATAAAAAAGAAATATCATGAACAAAATATTTTACATTTGTTTTATTTACGTTTACTTTTGAAACCACGAAATGGATAACCCTATATATAGTAACACGCATACACATGTATGTACGTACGCTTAGAAAAAGCTTGTAAGTTTTTGTATGTATTAATGTTTTGTACAGCAAATTTGGATTTGGACCGACTGAGGTCAAAAATGAATTGCATTTTACGGCCTTTTGCTATAACCTGAGGCCGTAGAGATAAAAATAATTTCAACATAATTTTTAATTAACACGAATTATTGATTAGTTCTTCACTGGATAGTTAAGTTGGTGTATCGTTTGTCGAGATATCTGTTAGAATATCAGGTTCAAACCCCTGATCAGACATCTCCAACACAAAAAAGTTTCTCAAAAAACCTGTTGTTCGGAGTCGATTTTAACTGTAGGTCCCACCGTTTATGTATAAAATTAAAACACACATAATGGTTGGTGTGAGAAGCTAGATTGTAATCCTGACTGTAGGGTTGAAATGGCCAATTATTTATCCAGATCGAAGCTGAGACGGAATTGTGCTAGGATACCTAAAGAATTGTCTTTCTGTCGCCGATCTTAGCACCATGACAGTTAAGAACACGATGTATGCTGCATACAATAATTGAATTGTTGAAATCCTGGTAGTCGTTTGATATAAATGCATCAATTGAAGCTGACCGTTGAAGTCGTCGTAGTCTAGTAGGTAGTGTGTTGGCTTATTAGACGTAAAGCCAGGGTTCGAGCCCCAGGCCAGACATCATAACAAAATACAAAAATACGAAAAGTATTTCTTCGGCGACATTCTCTCTTTTTGAGCCAATCAAAGCGAACCCATATGTTAGAACGATCGCTGCCTTTGTTTATGGTCTCACATCATTACATACGGTCCTTCCAATTTAGCCTCCTCCTCTATCCTTAGTATGCTGTCAGTCGTGAGTAAGAATTCGTTGTAAGATTCGAATTGAAGCGATTCGTATTCTGTACAAATGTTCTTTGGATCTACAATCCTTGGCCAGAACAAACGGTTATTACCCTGAAGCTATGCCTCGATAGTCTAATGAAAGATTCTAATTCTAGCTGTTTTCGCTTTCCCAGTATACGCTTCCAGATTATTGTAGCTATTACGTAGAAAAGTTCTGGCCATTTCGGACAAGCTCATCTGTATTATTAACCTGAATTCCCAGTCGAATATGACGTTAGCATGTACCAGACACATAAGTGAGCACAAATAACGTTTTCGTGTGAGAGAGACTGATAGGTAAAAAAACCATACGTTTATTTACTTGTTTACAATTTTTAATTCCAGCATAGAGCTGTTGCGCCACTGTGCCACCTGCTATTGTGTAAGATTGTAAATATTTCCCAGTGTTTATGGACGTTTACATATTTGACATTGTGGATGAATGTAAGGATAAATGAATAAATGTGTGAGTGAATGAGTGAATGATTATTGTATCTTCCTTTAGTTTCAGGGTACAACTACTAATATGATTCTTTACAATATTTGAAGAAGGGATTACAAAAATAAAAGAAACCAACAATATGCATTTGAAAGCATGTGTGAATTTATGCTCAGCTACATACATACATAAATAGGGCTTGTACGCCCCGAAAGCGTAGTTGTTTAAAGGAAAGAGGGGCCAGACCATGACAAACATGTGGCTGATGTATGCATACAAAGCAAAGGACAAATATAATAAGAGTGGCAGCTGTTGTGTGTGTTCCTTTCCAAGACTTAAGACAAGTGGCTCTACTTATTATTACAAAAAAAAAAAAAAAAAAAAAAAAAAAAAAAAAAAAAACAATAGCACTGAGGAAATAGAAAGTGTTTCTCTTTTTTCCATGCACTTGTTTGAATAGCAAGGAGTTCCTCAGTCTTATTATCTATGAAACAAGACAAGATACGCAGTGATTTGTTTAGAGGGATGATTTACAGTGGCAAAAGCGAATTCGAGGTATTGTGTGGTGACCAGTTAACCTTAAAACCCTTCAGGTGTAGTTTACTTTTGGCTTTCTTTTGATTTTTTCTTTTCTCTGGTATGCTTTTGTTTTTATTAAAAGAGTTTTACTTTCATTCGACCGATTTATAAAACTTTAATACATATATGTTCTAAAGATATTAATCAATTTATATACCATACATATACCGTTTTAGGTCGTAGACAATATTTAAAGCTTAAAAGTTATTCAATAGTTTGGTCACGTTTTTGTTGATGGTATTTTTTTTATTGTTTCTCTATGACTTCTTGTTTGATTATGATTTTCTGCTGTTGTTTTTAATCCTGGTCATCACAAAGTTTTTGTTGTTGTTGTTGATATTGTTTATTATTTATTATAGTCCTGTTAGCCTTTTGGGCATTGTGAATGTCTCATTGAAACTTAATTACGTTGACAATAAACAATAACAAAAAAGAGAAAAGGAAATAATCCTACATGCATTTACATTTACGGCTTAGTGAATAAGGCAATAACAACCAATTGTACAATTATGTTCTCCATATGGTAGGTTTTCACCTTTGCTACCTCCTTGTCTATTTCAGTTTACTGTATCAAATGTTGTTTTGGAGCTTAAGTGGAAACTCTCAGTCTTTTAATAACTTCGTTAGTATTTTTTCTTATTTTTTTCTGTAATAAAAGCGGACACCTCGCTTATGCAGACAATGTGGCAGTCTAAACTATAGGCAAAGATCGAAATTTGGTTCCATAAATTCTGGAATCTCTATTAAAACTAGTGGCGTAAGAGTTAATCTGACCAAAAAGAAGAAATCAGTACAACACTTGCTTTGTAACTGAATCTAGTCTGAATCTAATGATTTAATCCTACCTCTACTCAAAAGGTAACACTGTCTGACCTTCCTATGACATTCATTTTGCATGTAATCAGACGATGGAGCTCAAAGCTCAAGGTCTGCAATTTAATTTATTGAATGCACTGTCCTATGCTTAGCAATAGCAAATGTTCTTGAGTCCTTTTTAATATTCGTATCATTATTTTCATAGCCTTGCGATATTTTGTGTATTTTTCCGTTGTTATTGTTGTTATTGATGTTGTTGTTATATGTTTTGCTTTATTGGTTATTCTCTTCCTCTGTGATTGTCATCTCTGATGTTTGTATGACGTTTCGTAATGTTTAATCATTAATTACATTGAGTTACACATGCTTGGACATGTGATTGCCAGAAACATTTTTTTCCCAAAACTTTTTCCCGCCGTTCATTATTTTATTTTTTATTTCTGATTTTATTTTATTTCATTTGTTTAAGTTTCGTTTGTAATTTTTCATTTTTATTATTTACACTGGCATCGGCTTTAATTATTGCTGGGCTTAAAAATACCAATACTCAGGGTGATATTAAAGAAAAACTGAAGACTGAAGAAGTATTGGTTCCATGTCTGAGTTACGTATTGAGCATAAGTTAAGCATTACCGCCTTAACATTATAATCACTTTGGCCGGCAAATTTATTCTCTTGCAATTTATGCCCCTTATTCAACTACACCCCTGTTGCTTATTCATTATGAAATCAACCTTTAGTTGCTGCGGTTTTTCTTCTTATTGTACTCGAATGTATTTATGCACGTAAATGGAAAGAAAATTATGAATAAGGTTTCCTTATTTCATTTTGTTTCTGTATTTCTGCGTATTTTTTTCTTCTTCTTCCTCTTTTAATGACAAAGAAAACTTAAGAAAATTGATGTAGTGACCACATGAATAAATAAAAATTTTTCTTCATACTTTTTATTACAATTCTGTTTCGTTTTGCGTTTAAATAAAACAAAAGCAGTTAAAAAACGAAAAAAAAAACAAGAAGAATGTTTAACATTTAAGGCCGGATATTAATGTCAGAAGTTTTTTATGGTAAATGAAGGTAAAAAGAAATCTAAACATTTTTTTAAAATGATTGTGAAATATGAACGTACGTTAGGCAAGTTTAAAGAAAAATTTGTTCTTTTGTAGGTGTTAGCTGCGACAATAGAACTATGTATGTAATCAAAAGACCAAAGGGTACCTTGGATGTTTCATTATTTTAAAATTTAATTTAAATTGCAAATTACTTGGCAAAAGTTACTTACAACTTTAAGAATATAGAAAGTGTTAAAAAGAATGGAGGAGATTCAATATATCTTCATTAATCTGCCTTCTTCATACGGCTGACGTCTAAAATGAAAAACTATTGCTCGTTTGATCTCGTTCACAATATCCAAATGTACATTCATACATTCACGGCACTGCCTATCTATTAAAAACTGTCTTGCGAATGATGTGTGCATCACTGCATGATCCCTTCAGATATATATATCCATACACACATAATTGGTCGCTGCAAGCCTATAGTCAGGACCTAGTTTCTCACATCATTTATGCTGTGTGTGTTAATTTTATACGTGAGTAGTGCGTCCTACTATTTAAAGTCGACTCCGAACGACAGATTTTTTTGAGAAACTTTTTGATGGCAATTTTTTTTACTCCCTCAGAAATTTATGCCAGAAATCTGCTGAGGGAAAGACGCTGAATAAATATTTTCCATATTTCGTTTTATTTTGTGATTTCTGACCTGGAGTTTGAACCGTGGCGAATAAACTACGGCGACTTCTTTGCTTCCCTCAATTTTATTCCAGAAAATCTTTGATTTATTTTGCTCTGCTTAAATAAAATGAATTAAAAATGTGTGAGTGGGCAGTTATGTTGGCTAACCAAACATAGCTATTCAGCCACTAAGGCGTATGATTATTATTGTCTTGTGTTAATCATAAGCCACCACCCACAAATGACGTGTATAAATGTGTAACGATTCCTCTGTTTTTATTTTTCCGGCGTTGTTTTAATTTTATGTGTCTACTAGACTATGGCGACTCCAGATACGGTTTCTCTTAAGCGCCTTAAACATATTTTCTAATAAAACTGTTGCCTCACCTAAATTCGTAATAATTTTCGTTCATTATTTCATAATTTTTTGGTTAAAAAAGAATACATGTTTTTGCAGTCACGTAATTTTCGAGATTTGTATGACACGGAATTTAGTTTTTAGTTGTAATTTAACAATGGCCTCTTAATTATATTGTTTCTAAGTTAATTTAATATATTTTCCATCTCTCTTGCCCTTATGGCGTGAGCATTTATGCATTTTTGTATATGCAAACACACTATAGTCATTGCATTCATTTACTACTGATGCTGTCATCAGTAGGTGAAAATGGAAACGTCCGTTTTGGCTGTGACGGTGTGAAAATGTTCTATGAAGGCCGTGTTGGATAGAGGCCAGATATTAATATTATTTTTGCCACCGTTCTTAGGACAGAGGACATGAAGGACGCTACCATTTTAATATTCAAATAATTGAAGAGGCTTAATAAGTTCTCAGAAAAACAGGCTAGAAGCCTTGGCCTCCACAAATCATTTGCAGCTTCTATTCGGTTACTTTTTATCTCTGGTTAGAATACTTATTTAAAACATGTGATGGGCGTAGAGAGTTTGATGCGTTCATAGCCGCTATTTCGGCAACTGTTACTGTCAATTGTAATTATTTTGAAAATGTTGCATTAAATTGATGTTTTTTTTTATTCTACTCTAAATAATAATATTTATTTTTCATTAAAAGCTTATTAAACTATAATCATAATAATACTTATTATGCAAATTGTTATGCAGTTTTTGTGTTCAATTTAAATAAATAAATAAAAGATAATTAAAGCCTAGAGTAACAACAGACATCAAGGCCAATAAAATCAATTAATTTTGTAACAAAATTATTTAGGAAATTATTTTAAATCGAAATTTTTTTGTTTTTGTTTTAGTTTTAAATGGAAATTCATTTGAAAATAGAAATGTATTTATATTTTTGTTTTCGATTCTTTTAATACGTTCGATCATTAAAACTACGGTATGAAAAAATATCAGGAAATACTGGACTGTAAAGTAACACATCATACGGACTCATGACACGAGACACGAGAGTGGCATGGTTTGATATAACCACGATTTGAGAACATGTAATTCAGCATTCGCTAGAAGACACCCGTTGCATCTGGAGGATGCAGCAGAGCCATGAAAATATGGTAGAGATAATAAAAGGCAAGTCTAGCACATACACGGAAGATACAACAGAGTTATAGAGACATGTTAGAGATAATAAAAGACAAGTCTTGGGCGACATCCGGAAGTGAACAGAACCTGCAAACTCAATACTTTTTGAAAAAATTTTGAAGCAAGAGTAAGTAAAAAAGTAGAATAATGCAACTTTGAGAATTTATAGTCTCTTCAGAAAGGGAACTTCGTATAGTACATAGGATCATAGGCAGGTAGTGAAACAGAAAAGGGACTGTCAATCTGCTGTCTTCTCAAAATACTATGAATTGACAGATGGAACAAATAAATGTTTGACATAACACGAATGGCATCTCAAGAGGAGCATACATTATTGGTCTTTATAACCAGTATAACGATCTAGCTTTTCACACCATTTATGTCGTGTGTGTTAATTTCATACATGAGTGGTAGGACCTATAGTTTAAATTTGAGTCCGAACGACAGATCTTTTTGAGAAACTTGTCATGGCAATTTTATTTACTCTCAGACTTTTTGCAAAAAATCTGTTGGGGGAAGACGTCGAGCAAGTATTTTTTCACATTTCGTTTTGGTCGAGATTTTTGACCTAGTATTTGAAACATGGCCTTACTAACAGGCCAACAAACAACCTATTAGACTACGGTGACGGCGCTGTATTCGAAGAGGGCATAAGAAAAAGACTGCCAATCTACACGTACTAGAAAATGTTGTAGGTTTGGTGGGAGTAAATGTAAATGCTACTTCCGAGAGAATGACTAGAAAGTTTTGTACCCGCAATGAATAAACTTGTTCCATTCCTGATACCCTAATTTTATACATGAGTGGCGGAACCTACATTTTAAAGTCAACTCCGAATGACAGATTTTGTGAGAAACTTATTCTTGGTGAGTTTATTTATTTTATGAGTTTTTGCAGAAGTCTACTGCGAGGCAGTTCCAGAAGATATCGTTTTTATTAATATTTATCGCATTCAGGATAGGCCTTCTGAAATTGCTGGTACTTTTCTTAGTTTCGTTTAAGATAGATTAATATAAAGCACCTTATCCCTACGACGCTTACATGTTTGATCAAAGGCTTCTTGCTTGCTGTACGAAACGGTATTCCAGTGCTAACCCCTTACGTGCTCTACAGATCAACAAAACTCTTCAGAATATGTGGTAGAAAATGTGATTGAGTCATCCTAGACTTTAGAGAACAGATTGTATTGTCATGAGCTCTTAACATTTTCAATTTTTATTAAAAGAAAGTCATCTTTATAATGTCTTTTTTTATTTAGAATTCCATGTAAAATATTTTCAAAAAGATTCATAAAATTTTTATCAAATCTTGATACTTTTTAATAAAAAAAAACAGAACTTCTGTCAAATAATTTTATTTCTTATCATATTTTTTATTTAATTGAAACTTGGTTTTATTACTTAAATGCAACACTCTCTTCTTTTATTTTCTCTTGGTTTTTGAAGATGACATACACCCAAACCTTTTTTTACACGGTAGATACGTTCCAGTGGATACCGTGTAAAAAAAAAACGCGTAAAAAAAGACAAATATTATGTATGTATGTAAGTGTATAAACAAACTGAAAAGATATACATAGGATTAATGCTGCAGCCTACATATGCCTAAAAATTGAATAACTTTATAAAAACGCACAGATTTAGTTCAATAGTATACGCAGAGTTTTTATTTTATTTCATTTTATGATTATAAAAAAATAAATTAAAACTTAAAAATTCTCTTCCATTTATAAAAATAAAATTAGTTATCAAACTTTTAAGAAAATTAGGAACGGAATTATTTTCAATAAAAAATTTTTTTATTTTATTCGGAGTCAGTTTCTGATAGCAAGCGCATTCTCTTTTGCTGGGATGGCTCAATATCAGTCTCGTCAGTAGAAATACTTATTACTTCTACATCTTCAGAAGCTGCTTCTGGCGCTGGTTTATTTCTTTTAACAGCAAATTCTGTTATAGTGCTTTGTGATCCAACTTTGGAAAGCTCTTTATAGAGCTCTCTGTATCTAGCCATACATGTTTGTAGGTCTGATTGAAATTTCACAGCTCTTTCAATTATGTTATCACATGTCAAAAAAACTGGGAGTTAAACGGGATTAAACGATTTTATCCGTATAAAAAGGAGCGAACAAAAAAAAAAATAGTAAATTTGTCAAAAAAAACCGTGTTATTTCAAATTCGCGTAAAAAAAACCGTGTAAAAACAGGTTTGGGTGTACTTTTATTAATTTTGTTTTGCTTGTGTGGGTGTATTGTCTTGTTTATTTTTTCTACTTTATTATGGGGTTTTAAATTCATTTCTTTTTTTCTTTGCATCATTTTGCATTTTATTTTATGACAACAACAGGTGTCAGGATATGCATTCAAATGCGATTTAAAATTCATTGAATTTGCAGCGTGCTACTGAAAACAAAAAGTTGAAGGAAGAACAAACTCTCACTTTTATCCCCTCTCTAGCATACTTTCTCTCATGAATAAACTCACGACCTCATGTATCATACTTTCGCTCTTGCATGTGAATAGAGAAGTTGTTTACACAGCACATGTTGGTGTTATGCTCAGCTTTACTTACTTCCTCTCTCTCGTTATCTCGTCCTCATTCGGGTTTGTTTATATTTTTCGTTTAAGGAAATTACTTTGGTTAAGTTGCTGGGTGTGCATTTGTGTTTGTTTTTACCAATGTTTTCTTGCTTTCTTTTTTTTATATAAAAATGAGAGTAAGTGAGTATATATGTATAGTGTGCTCTTTGCCTTGAATTTTTGTAGAGAGTTTCGGTTCATTCTTACTCTCGTTTTCCTAACTGTTGTTAAATTCACTCGATTTTTTGCCGTTGTTTGTTTTGTTAATTTACCAGCATATTTGATATGTATTGAGTGTACACTCTTCAGAGTATTTTTGTTTTCTGTTTAAATAGGAAAAATAAAAGGTCAATCAGTAAAAATATATACATTTTGGTGAGTTCAATGTCATGGTTACTTAAAGGTTAAACTACAAGTCAAGTTCTTAAAGTATTCAACTCATATTTATATGAAATCTTTTTAAATATTTATCAACAAGAAAAGTTTCCGGATAGCTGATGATTATGTCGGCCATTTAATCATTTTTAATGCTAAATTAAGTACTCGTTCGGAAAAATTGAGAAATAAAATCAAATAATATTGCAAATATTGTTAAAATATTTAATCTGCCGGAACATATTTATACACGTAGTGAGCAATGGAAGTTAAAATTGCTAATCCAACGTAATCGATGTTACTTGAGTGTAAAATCAAAAAAGATTGTCAATTAACATAAATGGCGGCACATTTTACTAGAGAACAAGCTAATCAGGGTGCAGCTCTTGCGCTGACCAACTTCTTCCTCTTCCCTGATTTTGGTGGAACTTGGTCAGTAGAGGGACTGCGTTCACCCGTGGCATTACAACGGGCCGCTATGCCTGCTCAAGTGAGCTACCACTACGACCTAAACCTAAACCCAAATATGTGGTCCGAAAAGTGCAAAAAACAATTTCGAACAATTTTTCAGTCGTACCTTTCGTTGTGGTAATTTTGACGCCCTAGATGCCGTATAAAGAATTATTGAAAATGCCTACGGTCTTGTTATTTTAGCTGTGATTGCTTAGAAACTAGAAATTTCTTGAAAAATGGAGTGTGGAAACGTGATTAGGGCTGAATACAAGAGGATAACATCAAAAATACAGAAGTGTCCTTACATGTCCTTAAATTTCAATAAAACTAGACAACTGTGGCTGGATAGAATATCAAAAGAGGAGGACAGACTGAGCCTTGTATTGTGAGATCAAACAACTTCTTTGAGAATATTCTTCAGCTCTTCCTCCAAAGGAGTCGCCTTAGTATAGTAGATAGTGCGTTGATTTAGTAGACGGTAGGCCTCTGTTCAAACCCCAGGTCAGACGTCTCCAACAAAACGAAATATGAAAAAATTTTTCTTCGGCAACTTTCTCTCAGCAGATTTTTGGCAAATATTCTGAAAATAAATAAAATTGCCATGAAAAGTGTCTTAAAACTCTGTCGTTCGCTGTTGAATTAAAACTGTAGGTCGTGTCACTCATGTATAAAATTAACACACACAACATCAGTGATTTGAGAAACTAGGTCGTAATCCTGACGGAAGAGTTGTAAGCCTGGTTGGGCTGCAATAAACATCAAATGAATATCAAAAGAGTAGAACAGAGAAAGAACTTCTATGAGAATATCCTTCACTAACTCCTCCAAAACAACACCTTAATATATTTTCAGACAGGACTTTGTCGACGAAAGATGGCAACTCTGTAATTCTATAAATGTTTTCGCTGGACTTCAATAACAATCAAATGAACATCCAAAAACGAGCACAGGCAGCACTTTTTTTCTTGAGAGAGGAAAGACCTTCTATGAGAATATTCTTCACCATTTCCTCTAAAGCAATACCTCAGTATATATTGATACACGACATTGCTTTCCGTCTACGAAAGATGACAATTCTACCAGTCTAGACACTGCTACAGTAGGCCAGTTACCTATTTATGTGAAAAAACTTGATCAGGTACAAAGAAATTTATAAGAAGATTTGTAACATATTTGTGTTCCTAAAATAAACGAGCAGGAATTTATAAGTTGAATTAAATGATATTCAAAACCACCACAGGCTTGATTTTGATTTTATTTTTAAATTTCACTATTCGTTGCATTTTCAAAAATTAATTTTTAAAAACTCTCGTGTTACAGCTTTCTCATGGGAAAATTTGTTTGCAAAATTCAGTTTTTCGGTTTTATTTACACTCCACCTATTTTGAATGGCAATTATATTTTTGCTTTTTGCCAAGGATAACGAATTGAATTAAGAAAAAAAAAAATACATACATACATAATTGGCCATTACAACCCTTCAGTCAGGATTACGGCCTAGCTTCTCACACCACTCATGTTGTGTGCGTTAATTTTTTACGTGAGTGGCGGGACCTACAGTTTAACGTAGACTCCGAACGACAGATTTTTGAGAAACTTTTCATGGCAATTTTATTTACTCTCAGAGTTTTTGCCAGAAATCTGCTGAGAGGAAGTCGCCGAAGAAATATTTTTTTTTCATATTTCATTTTTGATGTCTGACCTGGGATACGAACCTGGGCTTTACGAATAGTAAGCCAACACACTACCTACTACACCACGGCGAATTCGAAAAAAAAAATACTGAATAAAATTTTAACCACTAACAAAACTTCAAAATCGATAACTAATTTCCCTTGAATCTGAACAACTCCTTTAAACCTACGCGATGCTGTAAAATGCAATTTAATTGGCATTTGAATTTTTATTTTTTCTCTTTCTTCCTCTATTGAATTATGCTTAACGGAAAGAGTACTACAAATAAATCAATTAACAGCAATTGTAACATATACACTCTCATGTTAAGCACTAATTAAAGTAATAAAGTTAAGCCAATAAAATAAATAATTTTAAGCCTTTCGATGGCTAATAGTCTGTCAGCTTGTCTGTCGGTTGCTCGCACGCATTCATTAGTTTATTATTGTTGAACAATCTAAATTCAATGGCACTTAATGGTTAAATAATCGCATTTAACTTGTCGTGGTTTAGTATTGATTTTTAATATTTTCAATTTATTATTCTAATTACAGATCTTTACTTACCTCCTCCTCCCCTTCAGTCTTATGCTAATGTCTGTTAGCATTGCTCTGGCTACTCTTTGATTTGTTTTGTTCTGTTTGAATAAAATAAATTAAAGTGTGCTGGTGTGCGTTTATTTTTACTGACCAACACTGCCATTCAGCCACTATGGCGTATGATTATTATTGTTTTGCTGTTTATCTGTTAAAGTGCAGTGTTAATCATACGCCAACACCCATAGATGACATGTATAAATGGGCAACAATTCCCGTGTTTATATTTTTCTGGCATTTTATTCAGATTTTATTTGGCTTTAACATGCACTCTGTGCAGACTCGTGGCAACGTGCAACAAATATATGATATTGTACGAGTATATCGATAAATAATTTAATCTACGATATTTAAGTTTCAACTTTCAACAGGCATACATACATTCTGTATACAGAGGCGTGTATACGGTACTGTATGTATATGGAGGCTGGTTTGTTTATTAAGCCAATTGCTGCACCAATTCATAATTAATTAACGTTTAACAGGAAATTGGCAGGCATTGATTTAAAAAAGAAAATCTTTAAAGTAGACGGTAACAGAAAGTGAAACAGAATGCCGGCGCTCTTTCAATATGTATGTGTGATACAAAAAAGGCCACTCACAAATGAAAAATATTTTCGTTCAATATTTTTTTAGTTTTCTGAGTAAAATAGCCTATGATGACTGTTAAAAAGAAATTCTGTAGAAGTTTATGTTTGTAAATGTTAACTGACTTGCTGTTTAAACATATTGTTGAGCATTTTATTTACACCGGGAACTGTGGCGTGTAATCTAATTAAAACAAAAAGTAAGCATAAGATTGATAAGTGTTTGGTGAAGAGATTTTCACTGATTTGCTTGTCATTTATTTGAACAATCAAAAACTGATTGGAGTTTGTACCTGATTGTTGCGGTTTTTCAAGTAAATTTCAGACAATCGGAAGCTAAGTCCGTTTATGTAAGAGCTGCAAGGCATACAATAACATCAGAAATTACATTGCAAATGAAACGGATAGGGCGAGTATATGGCTTGCAATTCTTTTGTTCCTGTTCTGATTGCTTGTAGTTTAATAAGGCAGTACAGTCTTTTTAGCAGCATAATTGCATATGTTGGCCCCAATGGACCAATCTGAAGAAAAATGCGTGTAATTTGTTTTTTCTTTAGAGGCTGTTCATAGCAAAAAACTCATCCAATTGCATTTTTCCCAACGGAATTTAAATTTATACCTTGAAGAGAGTTCTGCGGAGATGCTTGTATTTAACTTCTTCTGCCGGATCATCAACCATACATATGTGTGGTCTAGTATCGTAGTGATAAAATACTACACCATTGTTGTTGATTAATTCTGGTGCTCTTGAATTGAATTGCTTGCTTTAAAGTCTGATTACATCAATCGTTTGTGTTGTCGTAGCCTAGTAGGTTGTGTGTTGGCTTATTAGACGTGAGGTCCAGATCAAACTTCAGGTCAGTCATCGCCAACAAAATGAAATATGGGAACATATTTCTTCGGCGACTGCCTCTCAGCAGATTTCTGGCAAAAGCTCTGAGAGTAAGTAAAAATTTGCCATGAAAGGTTTCTCGAAAATCTGTCGCTCGGAGTCAATTTTTAATTGTAGGTCACGCCGCCTATGTATAAAATTAACACACACAACATAATTGGTGTGAGAAGCTAGGTTGTAATGCTAATTAAAGAGTTGTAATGGCCAATTGTGCATGTATGCATGTATCCTGTAGAAGCTTACTATGAAAAATTCCTTTCCAAAGTCTGAAGACTAGTACGTTGTACATTTCTAATTTAATAATTTGCATATCGAAAACGGTCATTCCATTCTGATTCTGTTTTTGTAGTTACAGGATCTTCTCCCATAAATTATATACATATATATTGGATAATAGTCACAATGGAATTAGCTGAGCATTCACATGAGCTCTGTTTAAGTTCCCAGTCAGTTTAACCAAACATAGACTAATGCGAGTCTGAGATGATGACTAAGAGTACTCTGGTATATCTGGTAAACAAAGCGAAGATCGATCACTATTTTGTGAATTATGTGTAATCAAATGAGAATTATTTTCTCTACAGTTTCATATTTTTCTTTTCATATCATTTATGATCAGTGGAAAGTGAGGCAAAAAAAAATTCCGAAATATTTTCTCAATGCAAATATTTTTGCAAACATTTTGCAAAAACTTTTTATTTATTTATGAACTTATTTTTATTTATTATTATTTTTTCCTTCGTATATTTCCTGCATATTTAATAATTCATATATTTGTTCCATTTTTTTAATTTTTTTTTTTCAGCTGCCGAAATATTCCTGCTGTGGCACTCGTTGTCAATCATATTATTTGTTTATTCTATTACAATTTCAAAATAAAATTATAACAATGATGGCAAATATATGATAGAATTTTCCTTAAATTTATTACTAGAGATGTCTTTCACATAAAATATGTTGGGTAATATTCACAGGCAATTGTTTGAAGGACGATAGATAGTTTGTTGAAAGACATTGTTGAAATCATAATATTCAGCGAACATTTAAACATGTTTAAGAGTTAAAATTTTAATTTTCCTTAATTAAATGTAAAGGTGATAATTGTGTTGTAAATTCCTTTAAATTGTTTAAGTTTCTAATTAATGGGAACTAATTAGTTCCTTAATGCATTTGCATCTCCCATAAGCTTTGTAATCTATTGGGTGTTGCTGTATCAACTAAATCGTATTAAAGTATTTGCTGTGAATTTCTATTAAAGCTATTAAACTAATAGCACACACAAAACGCAATTTTTCTCTTTTATTTTTTATTGTAAAGCAGATAAATAGATAGATAAATAATAGATAAATAATAAGCAGATAATAGATAAAAACATTACAAAATCTAAAACGAAAATCGATTAAATCGGTATTTTCTCTCCAAAAAGCTATCGGATAGCAGCCGTACTCTCTTTTGCGTTTTAAACTCTGCCCAGACATCTCTAATAAAACGAAATTCCTCTTTCAATAGATTTCTGACAAAAACTCCGAGAGTAAATAATAAAATTGCCATGAACAGTGTCTCAGAAAGAACTGTCATTCGGAGTTGACTTTAAACTGTAGGTCCCTCTACTCATGTAATTTACACACCCTACATACGCGTTGAGAGGAGCTTTCTGAAGGGTTGTAATGTCCAATTATGTATGTATGTGTGTTAGAACCTATGTTGAAATACAAACGTATAAAATTTGCTTAACCAATTGCTGGCATGTCTCGGACGCCCTGACAAGTTTATGAAGCGATCATCGTCATTTGAACTTAGGTCTTAAAAGCGACTTCCTCTCAGCAAATTTCTGGCAAAAACTTTCTCAACTCGGACAAATGAAATTGCTAAGAAAATGATTCTCAAAAAACTGTCACTCAGAATTGACTTTAAACTGTAGGTGTCGCCATTCATGTGTAATATTAACACACACACCGTAAGTGGTGTGAGAAGTTACGTGGGAATCCTGCTGGAGGGTAAGTATTCTTCGTTAAAAATAACTGTATGGGAAACCGTTTCAATTATTCTTCGAATACTCTAACTCTGTAACAAAACCTACAAAATAATCTGTTTTTCTGTTTTCTTTGCAGATAACTAATGTTGCGAATGGAATTTTTTCATTTTATTCCAATTTTTTGTTTTAAAAGTTTTTTATTTTATTTGTTTCGCTTTATTCTACTTAAGTAAGGTACTTTTTAAGCTTATTTTAATGTATTTCCTTTTTGTTGTTGAGCATTAAATCCATTATAAATTCTTTGAAATGAAATATTTACAATCCACTAACAAACGTACCTACTTTTGTTGGTAACACCAAGAAACATACTCGCAATTGTTAGTTTTACTAAAGACAAGAGCCCCTCATTCTATGAGAGAAAGAGCGAGATAATGAAATAGTATTTAATACCCAAAGCATATTATCTCTACATAATCTATACCTTCTTATCGCTCTTCTAATTTTTCTTGTTTTTACTTGTTTTTCCTACTGTTATCACATGTTATTTGTTGTTCTTTTCTAAGCATTCCACGAATTATTCTCTCTTGTTACGTTACGGTATCGCTTTTACAATTTCGATTTAAAACACATGAATTGTATTCGCATTTGATAGTTTTGCCACCACATTTCTTCTTCTATGGCTACAATTTGTTTGTTGTTTTATTTGTGCAACAATAGTTGTAGCAGCAATTGCAATAACAGCAAATAATACTCACGTTGTTATAAATATTTGCAGCAAAATAAATTTTATCCTGCTTTTGCTACTTTTTTAATATGAAATGAAAAATTTCAATTTGTTTTTGTATGGCAAGTACTTTTTATTTGTTTGTTGGCGTCATTGGATAGTTTGTTGCATTAAGCCAATGGATTTTAATCGAAAATCATTGTTTGCTAAACTGAAACTTCAGAGATGGACAAATGACTAGGGTTGTTTGGGACTAAAAGCTCAGATTTTGGATATGTTTTGGACAAGAAAAGTGTCAGTACGATAAAAAACACTGATATGCTGATAGAACTGGACAGCACGCTCTATATACCTAAGAAAGGATTATATAACGCGAGTTTAAGAAAACACCCGCAAAAAAGCCACAACCTTGATGACAACTTAAAAGAAAGACAAACGTAACTGGACTAGTGAACTATTTTAGGAAGCGAACAAGCAACGCGATAAAGAATCAGAACAAACACAAAAATTTCTGCAAGTTTCTGTAAGTTATAGGAATATGATTGAATACAGGCTGAAATGTAGTCGCCGTAGTCTAGTAGGTATTGGCTCAAATCCCAATTTAAATATCTCCAAGGAAACAAAATATGAAAAATAATATTTCTTCGGCAACTGCCTCCCAGCAGATTTTTGACAAAAAATTCTGAGCAGAAATAAAATTGCCCTGAAAAAGTTTCTCAACAAACTGCCGTTCAGAATCGACTTTAAACTGTAGGATCCGCCACTCATTTATAAAATTAACACACACAACATAAGTGGTATGAGAAACTATGTCATAATCCTGATTAAAGGGCTTTAATGACTAATTATGTATGTATGTACAGGCTAAAATTCTGAGAGTATGATCATAGCAAAACTTCTGAATGCAATAGTCAGGCCATCATAGGTTAAAGACATCAATAATGGAGGAATGATTACTGGTTAGCTTGGTTGTTCTATCAAAAACAGTTAATACGACTCAATGAAGCATGAACACAGAATCAAGTTTTTATCAATTGTATCCAAAATTAATGAGTACTCGGAACAAAATATACTGATCTTCAGTGAGGTAGGGCCCTGCACCAAAAATACGTATAATCAGCTGATATCTGCTTGTTTCGCATAAAGCAAGCCAATCTGTTTGAAAGACTTCACGTCTGGACTGTGGTACTATTTTACAGTGCATACGTCATATATGTATGTATGGGGCATTAAAACTGCAGATGAGTTATCAAGAGAAAGTAAAAGAAAATATAACAACCAGTTGAAGCAAGGCAATAGACTTCTCCCTAAGATAGTTTTTCAAGTCGATCGATTAGGTAGTCAAACGGAAACTGTACAATTAATGCCGGAATAAAGACGTAGTCTTAAAGATTTGGCCTCTGCTAGGTTATGCGACGCTGAGTATTTCATCAGCTCGATGGTTCTTTTTCGTTTTTCTTTATTTTGCCCTTTTATTCATTTCTACTTAACATATCGTTGATATTTTATTATCACTTCCGTTGATCGTTTCAATTGTTAATTATTATTAAATCTTGGCTCTCTTTTGATTTGACACATATGTATCTCTGAAGATAACCACAATAAGCTGTTTCTGGCCTTTGGATAAGGTCACCGTTTTAAACTTATCAACCTAAATTATGTTGTGGTTATAGAACAGTATTTCGCTTCTTAAGAATTATTTTAATTCCAAAGGTAACCATTACGGTTCCTACCTAGGCCTTTACCCTGTTTATAATAATTGACCAAATGCCGAGGTACAGATCGGATTTCCTCTGTAACAATTAGATTTCCCAGCTCTGATTGTACTCAGCCAATGCATTTGGTTATTATTTTCGGCATTGCCTTTAAATCCCTCTTTCTATTTTCATTGTGCTCTTAAAATTCTGTGTTTTTTGTGTCTGTTTTTGTTGCTCATGGTTTTGTTATTGTAATCCAAGACTTAAATAACATTTTTAATGCTTTTCGTAATTGAAATTGGCACAAAAGGATGCTGCTGCTGCTGTTGATTCTGTGTGTGTATTTTTTGCAAATGTGTGGGTATAATATTGTAAAGCACTTTCCTGCCCAATTGAATTGTATTTTCGTTTCCTCTTTTTGGCGTTTCTTATCATCTACTTGGACTTCTATTGGAAACAAAATGCTTTTAGCCTCTCTGTATAAAT
Organism: Sarcophaga carnaria; assembly: GCA_958299815.1. NCBI lineage: Eukaryota > Metazoa > Arthropoda > Insecta > Diptera > Sarcophagidae > Sarcophaga > Sarcophaga carnaria. The sequence goes on along the minus strand of OY283152.1, from coordinate 18,172,655 downwards.
TATTCATCGTATGAAATGAATGAGGAAGAAGAAGAAAAAGACGCAGTTGTAGTATAAGAAATCCTGGAAAGGATGGAAAGCACAAGAGGTAAATAAATATTAACAGAATACCTATAAAATGTATAAATAGATGATGATGATGATGGCGCCAGCTATACTTAAAATAGACATTGTTGTTGCACACTTCCTCGCGTTTTCCATTTGCTTCTACGTAATGTTTGTGTTTATTGGCATGCTATTGCATTCAGTAACTGTTGCTGTTGCATTTGATGTTTAAACTTACTTTAGTTCGTTTGGTTTTTTGTTGTTTATTTATTTATTTCGATGCCAAGTCGCAAGTCAAACGAATTAAATTAGACGTATTATATAATGGCAACAATAGAGCAACAAATAATGGCAACAAAAGAGTAATAAATAAATAAATTACAATTGAAATCTATAAAAACAACATTTACTAGACGTAGAGCAAAGTATTACTCGTGAAGGCAAATGAAATATTTAATGGCTTTTCAAAAGCATGGACATTAATTTGATTGGAAGAAATTTGTTGAAATGGTAGTGCAAAATAATTTTCTAAAGAAAATTTTGTCTGTCTTTCAAAATAGTTTCAATAATTTGTTGCATTAATTAAGCTGGACTTTCAAGCAAGGCAGTAGTGGTGTAAAGGCAAGTCCTTGCTTTTAAGGCGCTAAAACGCGTAAAAGAAATATCCCCCTCGTCAGGATCCTAATACCTTCACTCTCTGGACGCGGGACCAATTTCGTTATTGAACAAAGAATCTAAGATCTCCCTTATTGCGCCATTAAGTGTCTCCTTTTTACTACTTGATCGATCTGCTTGAAAATATATCCCAAGGAGAAGTCAAAACGAATGCTTCACCAGCTTAGCATATTGCTTTGGACTTTCTCTTGATAACTAATCTGCAGTATTAGTGCCTCATACATATATGACGCGTGCACCGTAAAATAGTACCAGCATCCAGCTTATGGAAACTTGCATGCATGTTAGTTTGCTCTACCAAGAGCAAACAGATATCATCTTGATATGTGCAGTCTTAGCCCATCCGTACACTACTATTTGCACTGAAGATCTGTACATTTTGCTTTCATTACTCACTAATTTGGAGGCGATTGATAAAAACATGATTCCGTGTTCCGTAGTCTAGTAGGTAGTTATTAGACGTAAAGACAGGGTACGAGCGATCCTCTCAGCAGATTTCTGGCAAAAACTCAGAGGGTAAATAAAGAAAAAATAAATTAAAAGTTTCTCAAAAATCTGTCGTTCGGAGTCGACTTTAAACTGTAGGTCCCACCACTCATGTATAAAATTATCACACACAACATGAGTGGTGTGAGAAGCTAGACCGTAATCCTGACTGAAGGGTTGTAATGGCGAATTATGTATGTATGTGTGTTCATGTTTCCTTGAGTCGTATTAAATCTTTTGGGCAGAACAACCAAGATAGCCTTTCATTACTCCTGGATTATTGGTTTCTTTAATCTATGATGGACTGAATATAGGACTTTCAGAATTTTAGCCTGTACATGCATACACTTATGTTGTGTGTTTTAAGTTTATACATGAGACAGAATGACAGACTTTATTGGCAATTTTTTTTTACTTTCAGAGTTTTGCTAGAAATTTGCTGAAAAGAAGTTCACAGAAGAAATATTTTTTCAAATATCGTTTTTTTGTTGGAGACGTCTGACCTGGTCTTTGAACCGCGACTACATACTAGACTACGGCGACTTCTTTACTTTACCCAACTTTATTGCGGTTACTTTTCAATTTACTTTGCTCTGCTTGAATAAAATGAATTAAAAATGCGTGAATATGCGTTCATTTTGCTTTACCAAACACAGCTATTCAGCCACTCTAACGTATGATTATTATTGTTTTGCCGTTTATCTGCTAAAGTGCAGAGTTAATTATACGCCACCAGCCACTGGTAGCATGCACAAATGGACAATTCCTCTGTTTTTATTTTTCTGGAGTTGTTTTCATTTTATGTGGCCTTAACATGTGCTCTTTGCAAAACAGTGGCAACGTTCAATAAATATTTGATATCGTATATCCATGAATTAATTTAATCTGCGATATTTAAGATGAGAAGCTTTAGCCTATTACAAGAAAATACTTGGAATTGTTTGAATATTCTGAAGATCTATTTGCATTATTTTGTGAACATGAACGCTTATCCTGGGTATTGAATAATATTTCAAAGAGCAGATCATCCTTAAAGTGTACATCCAAAATCGTGAAGAAATAGCTAGGCAAGCAGGAAATTTCAAATAATGACTTTAATGTTATTTGTGCATGCTTTGCAGTATATTTCATGTATTAATCTTTGTTCCCCAGTGTACATGTACACTTATTCTATTTTATTCCCTTCGATGCCATTATGACCCCCTAAATACTTGTCTTTACTATCTGGTCTACCATAAAAAGAAACGAAACCTCAGAATCTTTTAACCACCATCATATTGATTAGACCACATGTCTTATGATTAGTTTGATTATAAGGACAGGATGAATTAGATTGCAGCCTTAAGCATGTTTTTCTTCAAATATTGAATTTATTCCTGTCCTTTCTTATCTTTTTTTCACATCTTCTTTGCTTTGCTTCCCTATCGAAAGCCACAATTATTTCCGTACTTAAGTACAATTTGTCGTCCAGTTGTGTTAGTTAGTATGTGTTGCTTTCAAAAGGATTCTCTTGTGTAGTTAGCAAAAGACTTATCGACCATGTAATACAAATATTATCCTCAACTAAATACTCAATTTGGAAAATTGTTTCCAGTTTTTTCTTTTATTTTTCCTGTTTCATTTTGACAGGACATGCATGTTGTTCCTGATTTATCCTCTTTTTGCTCACTTCTCTTTAAACATTTCTGTCTACAATAAGAATCTAATCATGTTGAAATATAAACTTTTCATTCTTTCTCTATTTTTCTTTATTTTTTCCATTATTTTATAAGCCGTCTTTCCTTTTCGATTTGAAATTTTATAGTCAATCGTTATAGAATTGCAAAAAATAAAAGAAAAAAAAATTGTGTGAAATATCCTGATTTGTGAAATGATGACAATGTGGCCATGTGTCAGCAGTAGGGAGCAGGAAGAGGTGTTAGTGCTAATGGTTGCTGTGTGCTTCATTTCTAGTGCCATTACTTCATATCAAATGATTGGATTCTCATCTCACTATCAACACCAAATTGAATTGTCATTCCTGATACCTTTGACTTTGCTTTTGCTTTTGATTTTGCCATTGTCATAGACATTGTCACATGCAAGCCATACATTCAAACGTACACCAATACCACTACCATTGTCGCATATCAGTGTCTGTGTCGTTGTTTGTATCGGGTTCAGTGCAATGTTGAAAAGTTCAAAAACATAACACGAAGGGATTTCTTCCATGTGTGAGTATTTGTATTTGTATGTGTGTGTGTGGGAGTGCATGGATTCGTTAGATATTTATTTGATGACAGTTTCTGTAAGTGTATGTGAGAGCGAGCGTGGCTATGTGGAAGCATTAGTGAGTATTGAAAGAGGAAATGATTTTAGTAAACAAGGCTGTATGAGTGACTCAGTTATGCTACATTCATATCCATTTAACTCGTAAAGAGACGCCATGGACTCCGAAGGTAAAATCAGGAGAACCTTGGTATTAAATTTTCTTTTGAGTGTGTGTGTGCGGGAATATAGAATTTATTGAGGAAACAACACGAACTATAGGAAAAGTTGGTAATCGTATCACAAAGAAGATGACTCTATCAGTTCTCAATGCATTTATCCAGTACAAATATACATCCAGAGCTTTATTTAAATGTCACCACGCGCTTGACGACTAACCCACTCTGAATTAAATTACTTTAGTATGGGTTGCAGGACATGAACGAACTCACGAAAGATTATGTCCAAAGGTAGCATTAGGTAGCGTGAAACTGACAGCCATCTGGTAGGTTGGGTGAGGACTTCCTACAATCATTCGTCAGCTTTTACGTCCTTAAAAGACATATTCGATAGAGTTCGATTGTCACTGAACGAGTATCGTTGTCCTTAAACGTTCGCATGACTTGTTAATATCGTTGCAGCTTCGGTTACTAGAGCACTCACAATGCACTCTTTGTTATGGCAAAACAAGTCAGTACACGTCCCATATTTGTCAAAATTCTCCTCTGATGTCCTTAGCAAATCTGACTCGAGTAAATTGCAGGACATGGGAGTTTCCGATGAACTTGTCAGAGAGGTGTAAAGAGGTTTCAATTTCAAAACGGTTACTAGGCAAAGGTATGTATTACAACTACTGCAGTAAACTTCTTATCCTTTGGTCGCCTTTGAAAGATCACTTGCAATATTTCTGTGTTCTACTGAATTGATTTGGAAAAGAGAAGGATCAACTGTTTTGTTTTCATTACTTGCATGGTCTATTGCTGTTAGCAGAAGCCATTGTCCAATCCGAAGAGATAGACAGCGTGAAAAAGCTGTGTCTGTGAGGAAAGTTTTGTGCACTTCAACTGTCAGCATTTGTTATGAAATGACATTCCCTTTTCTATCCTCTTGGACTTTACAAAATCAAGATAACCCCTTTTGCGAGCTTCCTGTAGAAATACTTTAAACAACGTATTGGAAGATGATTTGTTGTATCACAATTGGCCTAACATCTTGCCCATTCTAAGTAAGTGATCGCTAATTTACATAACCTAGCCCAACTCTAGTGTTTACTTACTTACTTACTTAATTGGCCATAACAACCCGTTTAACGGATTTCGACCTGCCGCAACACATCCTTCCAGGCGCCTCTGATTCGTGCGCGCCTACGCCAGTTGGTCACACCAATCGATGACAGGGCTTCCTCGATTTGGTCCTTCCAACGCATACAAAGTCGTTCTCTTCGCCAACTTCCGAACGCTGTACAACGTCTATGTCGTTGAGGAGCTCATACAGCTCACTGTTGTATCGGATACGGAAATCATCGCCAACTTGCACTGGACCAAAGATCTTGCGTAGTACTTTTTTCTCGAACACTCTCAAGGCCGCTGCATCTATACTTAATAGGGTCCATAATCCGAACGCAAGCAAATTTAAAAAATCCGTGCCGATTATAAGACAGAATTGTTTAAGCATATGTGTATATATTAACTATATGTACATATGAATGAGAGTGTATTGCCCACATACTATAACGTTTGTACATATCCAAGTTTAAGTTTGTATATGATATACACTAGTTAAGTTAGCAAAAATAGTTTTGAAGCATTTCATGCAGTCAAGGAAATAAGAGAGAGAGATAGACAAGCCAGCAGACTGTGTCTGTGTACGAATATAAAACGAAACATTGCAACGTCTATTGCATACAGAATGGCTGTCAGTCAATTTAGACTACCACGTGAGTGGGTGAATTGTTTGATATTTTTTAGTTGCAAGTAGTTTCTCGAACATAAGAAATGGCTGCAGCAATTGCTTTTGAACATTTTTCTTTAGAAATAACTCACATGGCTGTTTTCTAGCTCTTATTTATTTTTCAGTTGTTTCTTCTTTTTAGTTTTACTATGATTTGTTTGTGTGCTTCAGAACAATGGGAGTTTAAAATAGAAAAAGAAAAAGCAAATTTTGAAGGAATGAATTTCATTCAGGGATAATCGTAGAACATTCGATTTGAAGGTTTTTGTTTAACAGTATTCTGCCTTTACTCTCTCCTACACGCTGTTTATAACATATGTAAGTCTTTATACATGAATAGAGTCTGAGTATGACTAAACACACGTACATTTTTTTTCTTGAACTCCTAAGCATGTTTAAGTATTTTTGATGTCAATGACGGATGTTACTTTACAAATCGTTATTTCGGTTTTTTCTTTTTCTTTGGAAATTAATATCCTGCGAATTTTTTAGTAGAATATTTATAGGCTGCCTCAACGTTCTTGAAAGAAAAGATTTTTTCGTGGTTTTAATTTTAAAAGAATTTTTTTCGAAGTTTAAATTTTCTTTTTGGGAAATAAAAAAAAAAAATAATTGGCTTTGGCATGGGAGTAACCGTAGTAGGTAGTGTGTTGGCTTATTAGACATGAGGCCACGGTTTCAACGGGTGATTTTTTAGCTATTATGTTTTTGGCAACACTGGTTTAAACAGCTCACGCACGTTTCGTGTTTTGTTTCACTGTCAAACATCTTAAGTTTGGTCTATAATTTAACCATGAATCGTCTTACAAACGAACAACGCTTGCAAATCATTGAATTTTATTATCAAAATGCGTGCTCTTGGAAAGTTGGCCGAAGATCCATTTCTTTATCGAAAAATTGTGTTCAGCGACGAAGCTCATTTTTGGCTCAATGGATATGTAAATAAGCAGAATTGTCGATTTTGGAGCGAAGATCAGCCAGAAGCATTGCAAAAGCTACCAATGCATGCAGAAAAAGTCACAGTTTGGTGCGGTTTATGGGCTGCTCGCATCATTGGACCGTACTTCTTCAAAGATGATGCGAATCGTAATGTAACTGTGAATGGTGAGCGCTACCGTGAGATGATATCCAACTTTTTTTGCCCAAATAGAGGCGAATTCGGTGACCATTTTATTTCACTTTCGGGACCGCCCAATTGGCCGCCTAGATCGTGCGATTTAACACCTTTAGAGTATTTTTTGTGGGGCTATGTTAAAGCTCATGTCTATACAGACAAGGTCGCTTCAATTGACGCATTGGAAGACAACATTGAAGCATTTATTCATGAGATACCGGCCGAAATGTTGGAAAGAGTATGCCAAAATTTGACTAAGCGGATGGACCATTTGAGGCGCAGTCGCGGTCAACATTTGCATAAAATAATCTTCAAACATTAAATTATATGGACCGTACTATCGATTCAAATAAAGATTTCATGCATTTTTCTCAATTTTATGTGTTTTTTTTTGAAAAATTTTCCTATAGCTCTTAAAAAATCACCCATTATGAAAGAATACTTCTTCGGTGATTGAATTTCAGTAGATTTCTATTAAAAACTTTGAGAGAGTAAATAAAAAATTGCCATGAAAAGTTTCTCAGATTCCGCCACTCATGTATAAAATTAACACACAACATAAGTGGAACTAGATGATTAGCTTACTGCTCGCCATGTTTGGATCTTATACCGGCAGCTAGGCCAATAGCCTAGTTTGAAAACTCTGTAGCAAATTTAATAAATATGTATGCCTACTACCCGAATTAATCGCTGTCATTAACGCACTTAGTTCCAAAAATAAATTGGGGAAAATATAATGAATTTTTATCCTGAACGATAGAAATTAATGCATATACCTAATAATGTATTCCAACAAAACCGCACAAGCAACTGCAAATTCCAATGGAAATGAGATATTGAATCCATCATTTATAAATGAATCCAACAAGTTGATTAAGATTATTAAATAATTGTGTACAGTTTTGTTTAATGCATGAACGACTAAATGCATGAAATATGTTTTTAGCAAACTAATGCCCATTCTATTGTACCCACTAATACTACTACTACTACAACTGAACTCTAAAGAGAGTATGTGTTTACACTTTTCAAAATGTATTTGAGTGTGTGTTTACATGTATTTGCATGTATAGTATTGGTAAAGTTGTTGTTGCTGTTGTTGTTCACATTGTATTGTTTATATCAAATAAAATACAAATCAATATTCAATCACAAATTAGTATTGATAATAAACACATCAACCCACTGACTGACAGACACATACGGATAATATTGATGAATTGCCAGCAGAACAGAGCATTATGCAAGAGACTCTTCTTCTATGTGGTTGTGAGCACATTCAAAAGCAGACATGTAAACGAATGCTAACTTATTGCCAAATAGAAAGTAATAATTTATAAATGAACCTTTGGAATCATGTTGAAATGTGAAAAATTTGATTTGATTTAATTTTTTTAAATTAAAATTATTTTAAGCAATGAAATTATCATTTTAAACGTCTGTTTAATTATGCAAATTTCCTTGAATGTATTTTAAACCAAGAGGACAACTGAAATGAATGTTGGAAAATCAACAACACTGACATTCTCAGATCATAAATGATGCTGTTGATGATAATGCTGGGTAATGATGATATTTGATGCAAACGGACATGGATAACAACATATTAAATGGTTAATGGTCAACGAGAGTAGGTAGGTAACAGTAACCACAAATGCAATTAGATTCTCTTTATCTCCAAATTTTCTCTTTTACCAAACCACACACACACACATACATACACTCACAAATAGACAAAATATCTCATACGCCATAAGACAGAAAAGTATTGTTTCTAAATCCTTTCAATTATTTATTCATGGAACGATACCCGGGATTAAAAAAACGGTATGGTGATTACAGTGCATGTCAATAAACTCCTGTAAAATTAATGGTATCTCCTCTCAAAAATGTCGTGATGCAAATGTATTGTACGAGTATTAAAATTTTTATTTAAAACTTTCCTAACATCGCCTTTAGTTGTTTTTTATTTCTTGTTGTTCTTTTAAAGCTTTATGACTAATAGAGTTATTACTTTTGCCCTTACCCAATAGTTTTCTTTCAACAAAGCATTTAACCCAAAAATGTTAAGCAGAGTAGCATTGGTTTTTGTATGTTTTTTTAAGTATTTTTGTAATTTCAGCATTTAGTTGTTGAAAGGAAACTATTTCCTGTCTTTTTTCATTTTTCGTGAACAGTCTACACTTTTTTAAAGAAAGAACAAAACGAAAAAAATTTTAAAGAGATGAAGAGAGAGAAGAAAAGAAATAAATTTTGTTTATAACGGCGACTTAATTCTGCTCTAAATGTAAATAAAGGGAGTACAAGTGTAAGAGCATATGTAAAGGTATATGCATGTACATATGCGTTGCTTTATAATTGCTTGCCTCTTTTAGTTTTTTTAGTGTCTCTCCTCTCTGTCTTTATGTTTACAATGAAAGCAAAAACTAAGAGCCCTTATTACAATTTGTCTTTAAACTTGGGTTTAGTTAAGGGTACCTTTAACTTATTTTCGTTATTACAACTTACAGATAAAATTTTTCGAAAATATGGCAGTGCCGCAGCAATGTCGATAAAACTGCTTATACACGTTTTTTTTTAAAACAGTGGCAACCGCAGGCTTCGTTTTATTTTTTTGTTGTATATGCTCATTTTGTTTAAATTTAAAGTTGCCATAATGAAAATAATATATAATATGGTAAGTTCAAACAAAAAGTGACCTTTAAATGTTAAAGGTAGGATGATACTCCCTTTAGCTTAACGATCACTTCTATCTTATTGGGTACTCATAATAACGAAAAACAAGTAACGGCAAGTTGTAACTTTTCTCTGTTGTTGTTGTTTTTGTTTTTACTCTCTCGTTGTTATTATCGTTATTGTGTCTAATGTTTAAAATGTTCATAATGTTGTTGTTATTTTATTGGAGGACAGACAACATGTTTTTGTCTCGAGACCATTGTAAAACAAAATAATAATGCGTATAGGGGAACAGTAACTGAATTTAAAATGAATGATAATGACTGGAGAGAAGAATGTGAGAAATAGGGAATAAAAGGAAAAAAAGGGCTGCATATACAAACATAACATGGAATACACACACACATGAACAAACGCACAAATTATTTATATTTAGACATGAGCCAAAACACGTGGAATATTGAAGTGATTAGGGAAGTACAAAAATTTAAAGATTCGAATTTCCTTTTCAATGTTTTATTTCTTTTCGGTTTTTTTCTAAGTGTTCTGATACAACCAGGTAAACTTTATATATTTTGGCTTACTAGACGACAGCACTGCAGTTAAACCTCAGCTGTAACATTTTGAAATGCCGGAATGTCACACAAAATAAGCTGTAACCTATACCGGATTTATTTTCGTCGTTTACAGTCCCTAGGTTAGCTCACATGCCCGGAGGCTACATATTTAAGAAACCGGTTGACGTTTACAAAAAATGCACGAAAAAGAAGTCACTAATATTTTGAAGTGACTGAAAAGGCAATCATTAATTTCTGCTCTTGCATTAGCCAGCAGCAAAGCACTGGGACTTACTTGCATCACCGAAAAGATAATGAATTTTGTTTTGAAAAAAGATGCGTATGAATTCACCAATCTTTTCACCAATTTTCTGAAGGAAAATGTGTGTAATGAGCAGAAGCTCATATCTATTCATAATCAAGATTAATATGCCTATATTTTATTTGCCCTGGAGTTATATGTTATATACATATGTATCATTCCTGGAGTGATATCTCAAAGTAACACCAACAGAGCCTATGAGTGAATGAGAGACTAATGGAAAAGCAACCGTAAAATTAATCGCACGGTATAACAGTATTGTGAAGCGCCGTATTCTGACCTTTGCAAGAGAAGGTTCCACTTAAGGAGACCTAATAATTGCTGGCACTTTATTCTTTTTACCAAGCGTAGATCTCCTATACACCACACTTACTAATAAATCAGAATCAATTTCTATTCAAAATAAGTGTTTAGTTAGCATTTAATAAAACATCTCGAACGTACGTGGAATACCCTATATAAATACAACAAAAACAAACAATAACAAAACACTACAATTGTTAAGAGCAATAATTTAACACATACACGACATACTTACATTTCCATACATGCAGACATAGGTTGTAAACAGAAAACATACAAAAAGCAACTCAAGTTGGAAAAACGAAAAAAAAAATCAAAAAAAATTCTTTTCAAAACATGTGAAGTACAATATGGCACAACAACAACAACAAAACAATCACCACCTTTCTTTAATATTTTGTAGGCTTTTTTTGAAAAGCAATCGGCATAATAACCAAATGGTTTAATAAGAGGCCAAAACAACAAAAAATATCCTTTAACAACCACATGTACACAGCGCCAACGAAAGCAACCAAACACAGACAGCGCCATAGTCGACTGTGTCGTAGTAGAACTGCTCTGAAAAGCGCTGCTATGGCGTGCAATAAAATAACGAACGGGTTGAATGGACAATTAACCGGAAGCGCCTACGTTTATTACGTTGTCATTTAATTTTATACAGTTTTTTCGGTCGCTCTCTTAAAGTGAATGTTCTTTTAATGGCTTTTTGTTCCGTTTGTTTTTAGTGGTGGTTATAAATGTAGGTCCATCCGCCTTCTGCTGAATTCAAAATTTAAATGGCATAGGATGGTGGACGATTTCAATTTTTTTTTGTTTGTTTTCCTGTTTGTAAAGCTTAAGTTCTTGAAATTAATACTGAAACAATGTTAGTTAAGGGTATCCCTTTGGTATAAGGCTTCCATTAGTTTGTAATGTTGATAGACACACGTCAATTCAATTTGAATTAATGAAGAGTGAAAGACATTAAAAGCATCAGTAAATTGTCTAGGGGGGATTTAGTATTCTGTTAATGGAAGACTTAAGAAGGGTTTAATTAAGTTTTAAATGATTTGGGCCTACTTGTGCGTAAAATACTTAAGGCAGATGAGTTGGAAAGGATAAATGAACACGTATGTTTGTATATATACATGATACCCCATATCTCAAAATACTTTAAAGAATAAATGAGGCATACACGAATATAATTTGTATGTTAGTTGATATAAAACAAGTAACAAAAATATTTTCTTTGATAATTTTGTAGTTTTTTTCGGATTTTTTTCTCACATTAAAACTTCTGTAGTTTATTAAAGAAAAAGTTGGTAAAGTGATTATTGGCTGTAAGGATTGACCAATTTTCTCTCTATCATGAGAGTTCCGGTTCAAAAGCCAGGTCATACATCTTCAGCTAACCGAAATATGAAAAATATAGGTTAGGAAAAGGTAGGTTTCTAGCAAAAACTTTGAAAATTTGTCAAAAATTTGTCATTCGGAGTAGACTTTAAACTGTAGGTCCCGCTACTCTGTACAAAATTAACACATACAAGATAAAGGGTGTTAGAAATTGGGTCGTAATCCTAAATGAAGGGTTGTAATGACCAACTATATATGGGGGTACACAATCCTATGAAAGACCCGAAATTCCAGATGTGCGGTAGTTTTACGAAAACACCCTTCTAAAGCAGAATTTCGAAAGCCAAACAAATTGTATAAATTTGGCGGTGTAGTACCCTAATCATAGCGGAGATTATGAAAAAAGCTGTGCACCAAAGCTCCTATGTCTGAACATTGCCACACCATTGTAAAAATGTCTCAGTTGGCAGATATCGAAGTTTGTCGATTTAATGTTTTGCTATTCCCAGAAAAGAAGAGCTTTCTGGACGAATTGAGATTCTTTACGATTGGGGTGTAAGTACAGCTGTAAGCTAGAGCCAATTCTGAAGTAAACAAATTAACCGAACTTGGAGAGGATATAATTGAGATATCATAAAGAAATTCAAGTATTTTTAGGTAGAAATACTATGTAGCAATCGTGGTTAATTGCATAGAGTTCTTGTAAATTGGAAACAATAGGAAAAGATTAGTTTCTCTCCTAGCTACTGCAGCATAGCTACCAGATTTGACGATTTGTCGTCATTTTGATGATTTTGATCTCCAAAAATATCATATTGACGATTTGACAATTTATATCATTATTTTGACGATTTTTGGAAATTAAAAATTTACATCATATTCTTCACTTTAGTGTGTTAAAAGCCACTTTAAGCTTTGAATTTACTTTGCAATTGTTACTATTGGAAATTTATGTCAGAAAAACAAGGAGTAAAGTATTATATTTTTAAGTTACTTTCGAATTTTATTACTTTTTAACCCCTTAAAAGCTAAAAACTTACAACTCCTAAATAACCTCGTCGTTGAGATTAATTTATCACTTGTCGTTGCAGACAATTTAAAAATTCGAGTATAGCTTCTAATATTACCATCGGAAGAACAAAGGCAAGCGCCGTTATTTTGTTTCCTACGACCAATACTCAGGGGATCGATGACATTCACTTTTTAACTATGAAAATATGTTATGTGAAGAAGGAAAGAGAGAACAGTGTTTAAGGATGAGCAATACGTAGAAATATATGATTTTCGGGCACACATTCAATGGAGTTGGACACACTACCGTCATTAACGAGCTACTACGGTCTCTCCTGCACACGACCGGGAAACCTCAAAATATACGTTAAAGCGCCGACCCATACATGAGAGTTGTATTCCAGTCTCGGTCGGTTACAAATGGTGTAAATAGCAAGATTAAAAGATCTTAAGAAGGAACTGAAAAATGTGTCGATTGAAGCCAACATTACACTGTATTTTCATGCTCAGTATGTCAAGAGCTTCTGACTTCTTAATATTTACGCCCTACCATAGACATTGACGATGCACTATTATTGCGGCGCTTATGTGTCAATAAACAACACTGTGATAGATTGTTTAAACCTTAAACAATTTTTCCTGAAAATGATATAAAATTTCTCCGTTTTTGGAAAAAAATTAATAAAGGAAGATGAGGGACGCTAGCTTTGAATTTCTAACAATTTTTTTTAAATGTTGTATTTTTGAACTCAGATACATATTAGGACATACATTGACTTTATATATTTTACTACAATAGCAATAATTTTGGTTTTTATAAACTTTTAATTAATTAATGAATATTTTTTCTAACGATTTTTTGAAGATTCCAATAAACGTCTTTGACGATTTTGACGATTTTTCTCAAATATTTGACGATTTTGTGCCTCATTTATCTGGCAGCTATGTACTGCAGGAGTCACCCTCAATATCGATTTCACTCGAAAGCCTTTTCGCCCATTATGCTACAATATATATATATACCCGAAGTCGAATAGGTTAATGAAAATATCCTTCAAAATTGCAAAACCAAAGAAATTGTACTGATTTGACCATGACAAACCTTAATCACATTGCAGACCATTAAAGACATATACTTGCAAATTGCTATGTCACAGCATTTCTTCAGTTTCGACCATTTTAATGGTTTGCTATTCCTGAGAGAGAAAATGCTTGTGGAGGAATGACGATTCTTTATGAATGAGATAGCAAAGTATGTATCATCGAATTTTTTCAAGTATTGTAAATAGCGTTGGCTAAGTTATATTAAATTTTAGGATGCATTTGTTTGGGGAGATATTCGATTCCTTTTAGAATAGTATTCGATTAGCTTAGATACAATCAGGAACATCAAACACTGTGAATCAATAACAATGTTTAATAAGCAAAGTTGTCCACTATAATCTTAAGCATGCCCGAACCTCTTTTAGGTTTTAATAACAGCAAGATCTCAAGTAATGGTTGTCTCTTTAAAACAACTTCTGGTACTTTTATTTAAATTTACATAAAACCTTCTACGTCTTTTGGTTTGTACACATTGGACACCGATTATTGTACTTTTTTCTTGTTTACGAAAAAAAACATGTTCAATGCTTACAAAAAATTTAAGTAGAAAACAGGCAAGAAACAGAAACAGAATGTCTAATCAAAAAAAAAAAAAAAAAAAAAAAAAAAAAAAAAAAAAAAACTCAAGCATTAACACCGATACCGAAACGACAACACGGTTTTAGGCAACAAAATAAAATGAAAATCGTTGCCCTAACAAAAAATAAAACAAAGTCCATGACATGTTAAAAAGTGTTAAATACACTGATTTCTGCACAGGCCACTTTTAATTTAAATAAGTTACGTACGTAATTGGTCGTTACAACCCTTCAGTCAGGATTACGACCTAGTTTCTCACACCACTTATGCTGTGTGTGTTAAATTTTTATACATGAGTGGCGGGACCTACAGTTTAAAGTCGACTCCGAACGACAGATTTTTGAGAAACTTGAGAAACAATTTTATTTACTCTCAGATTTTTTGGCAGAAATCTGCTGAGAGGATGTCGCCGAAGAAATATTTTTTCTGGCTTTTCGTCTAATAAGCCAACACACTACCTACTATACCACGGCGACTTCTTTAATAGGTAGTGTATTGGCTTGGATCAAGCCCCAGTGAAGACATCTTATTCTTCGTGACTTTCTTTCAGCAGTCTTCTGACAAAAACCCTGAGAGTAAATAAAAAATTGCCATGAAAAGATTCTCAAAAAACTATTGTTCGGAGTCGATTTTAAACTGTAGGTTTCAGGCCACTAATGGATAAGATTAACACACACAACGTTAGTGGTGTGAGAAGCTATATTGTAATCCTGACTGAAGGGTTCTTATGACCAATTAAGTAAGTAAGTAAGTACGTAAGTAATATACAAAAAAGACCTGATGTCAGATCTCAAAAATGAAAAATTCCAATTAAAATGAAAAACATGCGAAAAAAATGAAAAGAAGACACTACAATGCGATTAATAATGCAAAAGAAAAACTTTTCAACATGGAAAATTACCCTCTACATACTTACAATTTAAGTGAATATTTTGTGTTTGAAACAGAAAAAAACGCAACGTTTTTGGTTTTCCATCATTTTTCTTTTTCCTTATTACTTCGTACAGTATGCCAAAGTTGGCTTTTTTATTGCATACGTTATGGTTTCATTTGGGCGAATAAGAAGAGTTTGTTAGTCTGTAAATTTGGATGTATGTAAGTGTACTTGTTAATAGTCTTTTAGTGTGTTGTGGCCATTATTAATATGTATTAGTGTGTAAATGTCAGTGTAGTGACTTTAACTACATTTATCATCATTGTAAGTGGCAAAACACAAATGTTTTTCCATTTCTTTCTTTCTCTTTCGCTCACTTTAAGCACCCGTAAACGCATACATGCCAACCATTTCTCTTTATTTATTCATACTCTTACATATTCCAGCACTTAAACTAAAAAATTCGTGTGTATAAGTATAAGTCTTTAAATATTTAGTAACATATGAATGAATATTACTTAAGAGAGAAGAGAAAAATAGGAGAAGAAAAAGCGTAGAGTAATAGCAGAGTGATTTGGAAACATATTTATGCTTTTAGAGGAAAAAAATTTTTTTTAACGTTTAAAGTTTGAGAAAAATTCAATGAATGTTTTCAGATCCTTTAAGAAATAATATATCCTGGCAAGATATCATATTTTCGAAAAGTTATGCTAGTCACCGTAGTCTAGTAGGTAGTGTATCGGCTTATTAGACGAAAAGCCAGGGTTCGAGCCCCAGGCCAGACATCAAAACGAAAATATGACTTGGCGACTTTCTCTCAGCAGATTTCGGCAGAAATTCTGAGAGTAAAAATGAAATTGCTATGAAAAGTTTCTCAAAAATCTGTCGTTCGGAGTCGACATTAAACTGTAGGTCCCGCCACTCATGTATAAAATTAACACACACAACATGAGTGGTGTGAGAAGCTAGGCCGTAACCCTGACTGAATGGTTGTAATGACTAATTATGTATGTATGTATGCTAGGGAAAGCAAGGGTAGGTCAGAGGCCTAATATCTCTATTACAGCAACTCAATTCTATTGGGAATAATATGGAACAACTGAGCATAAAATTCTGTTAATCTAGCGCTAGTTTAGTTGGTAGAGTGTTCGCTAACTACGCCTGATCTCTTAAATTCAAAAAAAGGAATCATTTTTTCACGACGACCTCCTCTCAGCAGCCTTGTGTTAAAACTCCGAGAGTAAAAAACATTACAATGAAAGTGGTATCAAATTTCGTTTGTTTTTCCATGTAAATACTGTTGGTTCCATGCAAAAATACTGAATAAGTGCTAAGGCGGAAGGCTTTCAATGCTAATATTTTGAACAAAATTTTCTTCTGCAATGAGGCCTCTTTTCAATTGATGTTTAAGTCAACAAGTCGCCGTGGTCTAGTAGGTAATATGTTGGCTTATTAGACATGAGGCCACGGTTCAAACCCCAGCTCAGACATCTCCAACGAAAAGAAGTACGAAATATACTTCTTTAGTGATTTCCTCTCTCAGCAGTTTGCTGGCAAAAACTCTGAGAGTAAAATAAAATTGCCATGAAAAGTTTCTGAAAAATATCTGTCATTCGGAGTCGACTTGAAACTGTAGGTCCCGTCACTCATGCATAAAATGAACACTCACAACATGGTTGGTGTGTAGTTTCTCACACCAACCATGTTGTGAGTGTAACCTGAATGAAGCGTTGTAATGACTAATTATGCATGTAATCCAGTGCTAGTTTAGTGGGTAGAATGTTTGCTAGCTAGGCTTGACCTCGAACCTGTGCTCTGATGTCTAATAAGAAAGACATTAAAAAAGAAAAAAATTTTCTTTCAGCGATCTCCTCTCAGCAGTCTTATGCAAAAGCTCCGAGACGAAATAAAATAACAATGCCAAGATAATTAAATTTCAGTTTTTGTTTCATTCAGGTGGTCTTATTGTGGATACCGTTGGTTCAACGTAAAAATACTGAATGGGTGCTAAAGCGGAAGGCTTTCAATGCTAATTTTCCGAACAAAATTTTCTTCTGCAGTGAGACCCATTTATCACTCGATGTTTACGTCAACAGGCAAAAATTATTAGAAATTTGGTTCAAAGAATTCAGAAAATTATGTGTGAAAAAGCCACTGCATCCAGAAGTGGTGACTGTTTTGTTATCTCTAAGAACTTTTACCATCAAATTAGAGTGCTTTTGCTGTATGAAAAATTAATCTTTAAATAGAAAACTGCTTGGAGGAGACGACGGACGAAAAGTTTTTTTTCCATAATCCTTATTTCTTCACGATGCCAGAGCTTAGGTTTTAGCTCCTACACTCTCGTGTAGTAGTCCAATACACTACTCACTAGAGTATGGCGACCACCACATATGCACAGAGAGCGTGTTGTCTATTCTTCATAAGATACGAAATATCATGACACTAATCACTGGACAGGAATCTTATTATTTTAATTTATGGGTGACAGGATATTTGATTATCTGGGCATTGTGGCGTACGTGCTGGGAACTGGCTGGTGTCATTCGGAGCTTGGAGTGGTTGAAACCCACCACTAACGGATCATAACAAGGGGACTTAAATCACACTGGGTATGAGGACAAGAGGCTATCGAGTGAACTTGCCTGTGAACGCCAAACTACCCGCTAAGCTAACCTTACCTAGAAAACATTTCTTAACAGTTCGTTTTGTAACCCGCAAGTCAGACTTGGCTGATTCTAATTTCCTACCTTCTATTTTTTCTCTCCTCCGTTTGTCAATGAAATTTTGAGCGCGTTTTTCACTTTTGTGTTGTTCTTCCTGTTACATTTTTTTGTTTCTATCAACAACACAGTCATTGGCAAAAAGCAAGCAACACTGTAACAACACTTCCACTACATAAAACACAAAATGATGATGAAAATATCATTCATCAGTTTTAGTGTTTGATGTTGTTGTTGTTGTTGGCACTATTAATGCAATGCTTGGTTATTTGAATGGATGACTGCATAGCTCGCAGCTTGGTTGGATAGGTGAATGGCTAAGGCAGATAAAACTCTAGTCATACTGTAATGGCATCCAAGATGTCAAGCTCATGCTCTTCAAAGCATAAAGCAGCAGTAAAAGCGTACATAAAATAGTGAAGATGTGGCAAAAATGTGATAAATATTCCAGCGAAAGCAAAAAACCTAACAAAAAAGAAGGAAATTCCATAAAACATATGACAAAAATAAAGAGAATGAAAAATTAGTTGAAAAAAATTAAATTTCAATTAAGAAAGCTAAAAGTGATGAAAATATTTGAAGAGATCGCTGCTTGCAACTGAAGCAGTGTGATGCTTTTAAAAACCAATTAATTTAAGTATGAAGCAGCGTGAAACAGCCTAAAGTACAAAATGTTAGAAATTTTCTTCTTACTTCCTCTCACCACATATGTTGTGTGTGTTAAATTTTATACATGAGTGGCGGGACCTACAGTTTAAAGTCGACTCCGAACGACATATTTTTGAGAAACTTTTCATGGCAATATTCACTCTCAGAGTTTTTGCTAGATATCTGCTGAGAGGAATTCGCCGAAGAAATACTTTTTATAGTTTGTTTTGATGTCTGGCCTGGGGCTCGAACCCTGGCTTTACGTCTAATAAGCCAACACACTACCTACTAGACTACGATGATTTCTAAGGCTCCACATACGTTTTAGGAAAATTTTGAATTCATACCTATATACATATGTATGTACTAGGGATGCCAATCGGGAAATCCCGAATCACAAAATCCCGGGATTTTCGGGATTCCCAAATCCCGAATCTCGGGATTTTTTAAAACTTATCACGGGAATTTTCGGGATTGTACATTCATACATATAAACTTTATAAAGTAAGAAAAAAATTGAGTCTACGGCATTGTTTTTTTATTTAATATTACATTAAATAACACTCATGTAGTTTTTCAAGTGTATCTTGCAACAATTAAGTGAATATTCTATATCACTCGACATCGAACTGAAAAAGAACCCAACTTCCATTGTTAAAAAGTTAAACGTTGCGCTCGAAGTCCAATAAAATCTGTTAATACAGCTGATGATTTCGACAATCAACTTTCTAAAGAAATAGACTTGATTGAATCACGAGGTGTTAGAGGTTATATTCTGCATATAGCTATTTTGTCCACAAATGCAGATTGAAAAAATGTTTTTCAGAGAAATATGTTTTTGTTTGCATCAAAATTAAGGCAAGAAATATTAGAGTCTTTGATCTTTTTAATGAAATTACTTAAAACAATTAATATAATTAATATATATTCTGGACACTAAATAGTGTTCTTAAAAGGGTAGGTATTTGTTTCTTCACTAATGTGTCTATACATATACATACATATATGGAGCACAGATGAATTATTTTTATTTTTGTTACTTTTTATTCTGTTTTTTATTTTATAACATGTCTATTGTGATAAAGATCAAAGATTAATAAAATGTTTAATAATACAATTGTATTTAGCTCTTTTTATTAAGAGAAAATCCCGAAATCCCGGGATATTTCGGGATTTTTCGATCCCGAATTGTCCCGAAAAATCCCGATCCCGAAACCCCGGATCCCGGGATTTTTTAAAATCGATCCCGTTTGGCATCCCTAGTATGTACATAATTTGCAATATTTTGCAAAATAAATGCATATTAAGTATACGCAACATATGTAAACAAATATTCAACAACACGTAATATATAATTGGTTATTACAACCCTCCAGTCAGGATTACGACCTAGTTTCTCACACCACTTATGTTGTGTGTGTTAATTTTATACCTGAGTGGCGGGACCTACAGTTTGAAGTCGACTCCAAACGACAGATTTTTAGTGAAATTTTTCATGACAAATTCTAGTATTGCGCCTGAATAGTAATTACAAGGCCTTAACTAAAACTTTTCTTTTTGCTAATCCATCAGCCGCGTGGTACCGACTAAAATCAACTTCATTTCCATAGTCGCACCCTATGATACTGGCAAACGGTGTCACTTTGCAGTGTGGCTGGTATATTGCTCTTCGACAATGTCACAGGAATATTTTCTGATCGTTTGTTGTTCCTTTTGAGTCACCTACCACAATCTATATGCCACATGGCTGTATAATGTCCTACTATGCATATGATTCACAAGTATTTCATTATGAATGCAGTGACATTAATTACACAGCCCTGCAAATTTTGACTTTTTTGTGCAAATAAGACGGCTTCAGGTATTTTCGAAGGCATTTGGCGCGCTAAACACGAATCTGGTTTCAAAAGTTTTCCATCACGTCAGGTTTTCGAGAAAAAGGGGGTTGAAAACCCTAAAAATAGCGTTTTTGGCCATTTTTGAAACATTGTAGAGCTCAACACTGACGTGCTAGAACCATCGCTATTGTTAGAAAATAACAATTGATCTTTGCTCTTTAAAATGAGCCCAAAGCCAAATTGTTTGCATACAACCTTAAAGTAGGGGGTGGGTTTATGTCAAGGGGTGCAAGAGAAAAAGAAACGCATTACGGAGGTCCTTAAAAATTAATCAGATTTACTTGAAAATTGTTATTCAGGGGTTTTTGGGGTCGCTGATTACAGATCTTCATTCAGATTTAAAAAATTCAAAATGGCGGCTCCAATATGGCGGTCAAGTACATCTGATTAATTTTTATAAACCTCGACCGCCATATTGGATCCGCCATTTTGAATTTTTTAAATCTGAATGAAGATCTGTAATAAGCGACCCCAAAAACCCCTGAGTAACAATTTTCAAGTAAATCTGATTAATATCTAAGGACCTCCGTAATTTGTTTCTTTTTCTCTTGCACCCCTTGACATAAACCCATCCCCTACTTTAAGGGTGCATGCAAACAATTTGGCTTTGGGCTCATTTTAAAGAGCAAAGATCAATTGTCAATTTCTAACAATAGCGATGGTTCTAGCACGTCAGTGTTGAGCTCTACAATGTTTCAAAAATGGCCAAAAACGCTATTTTTAGGGTTTTCAACCCCCTTTTTCTCGAAAACCTGACGTGATGGAAAATTTTTGAAACCAGATTCGTGTTTAGCGCGCCAAATGCCTTCGAAAATACCTGGAGCAATCTTATTTGCAAAACCCATGCAGGGCTGTGTTATCCACTGCGTATGAGTGATTTAATTGGACTGCAATGCGTATGATTTGCAAAGCAATTGCCAGTTTCTCTTTGAACAACAATAATAACATTCGTACAGTATTTACCCGTTATTAAAGGAGAAATAATTGTTTGTCCAAAGCCTATTAATTAATTAAAATGGAAAAACTGCATTTGTATACCATCACCATCTATTTGTTCTCTTAATGTGACAATAAAGCCCAGTAAAGAATGCGTATAAATTTTCTTTGTGGCAATTAAATCTAGGAAGCCAATATGCCTGTGACAGAGAATTTAAGAATATGTGTGTATGTGTGTGTGAGATAATATCCTGCTTAGCCATTGGAAATGCATCGTTGTAATTGCTGTTTAAATAATTAAATTAAAATATACATACGTTTAGTGTCTAAAGTTGTTTTGCAAATGTGTTGGTTTTACTTCGTTTAATAACGTAAAGCAACCAGACACTTGGCTCTTGGAGAAAATGTCCATAAGGTTGGTGCAATGCTGCAAATAAATTCAATTATTTCTTAGGCTGTAATAAATTTCAATTTTGTTTTCAATTAAATTCATAATTTATTTATTTTCTGCAACTAATTACAACCATTAGAAGGATATTTTCATTTGAAGATTTTATAAAATGCAAGTGTAGTATTTAAAGAGAAAAATACTTTGAAAGTTTAAGCGTAAATTGGCTTAATTAATAGCTAATAATATACTAATATATAATATAATAATAGATAATATACCGTATACGAGTATATTGCATTACTTTCCTTAATTATTGATAATTAATTAATTATAGAATAAAAAAATCAATAAAAGGAATCGTATTGTAGTGGTTAAAATGTTATTATTCAAACAAGTTTGGCTGAAGACGAATTTGAAAATTAAGATGCATCATTTGCCTCGAAACTAATCTCTAATCTGGAAAGATACCAGAGACTATAACACAATCAGGAACATTACAAGGAGGTCAAGCAATACGTTAAGAGTCGCGAAAGAATATGATTCAATCAGCTAAGTTTCATATCACTAAACCCAAGACAATAATGCAATACATTACATAATACATGTGTACATACATACATAATTCGTTATTACATTCCTTCAATCAGGACTACGACCTATATTCTCATGACATGACATTGCAATGAATCATTCGAGGTGATAAAATAGATCTCGTACTACCCAATTCGCATGAAATCATATCTTAAAGGTCTGCTATCGTGATATCTGTGTCCATACTAAAATAATAAACTTGATAAAGACACTGTACAACAACGCAACATGCCGCGTACTGCATGAGAAACAACTTAGAAAGAGCATCAAATTAAAAACCGCAGTCCGTCAAGGTTGTGTGCTGTCACCACTCCTCTTTAACTGTGTCGGTTGCGAAACGTGGAATATGGCACCCCGAGATTCCCAGTCTATTCAAGTATTTGTTAACAAATGCCTGCGTAGAATCATGCGTGTTTACTGGCCCTCCATAATATCCAATGCCCAACTCTGGTCAGATACAAACCAGCAACCAAAAGAGATGGAAATAAGAAGACGCAAGTGGGACTGGCTTGGGCACACTCTTCGCAAGCCATTAGACGACATCACAAGGAAAGCCATAGATTGGAACGCCCAGGGAAGCAGGCGCATCGGACGACCATAACACACCTGGAAACGCCAAATCACAATCGAATTATCCAAACTACGTCTACAGTGGAACGAAGTCAAACACCGCGCTGACGATCGAGCTCATTGGAACCAACTTGTTGCGGCCCTATGCTCCCTAGAGGAGTAAGAGGAACATATACATATATATATATATATATATATATATATATATATATAGCGTGATATCTGTGCTTTATATTTGATTGCATTAGTAAATTAGTCTCCAAACTTTTACCAGAACACAGTTGAAACCTAATCCCCGAAAAAATTATTTTTCTCTTCTAGATTTCCTTAGGTTTGAACAAGAAGCTTTTGTCTTGTCGTACATAATACGCAGAAACCGTCACAGTGTACTAGGTAGTGTACTGGTCAT
The DNA here is from genome assembly GCA_958299815.1 of Sarcophaga carnaria. Taxonomy (NCBI): domain Eukaryota; kingdom Metazoa; phylum Arthropoda; class Insecta; order Diptera; family Sarcophagidae; genus Sarcophaga; species Sarcophaga carnaria. Next base: position 18,149,214 of record OY283152.1, on the reverse strand, counting down.
CGTAGTTTACTAGCTACTATTCATTATGAGTAATTGATCATTACAAGTCGTCGTAGTTTAGTAGGTAGCTGGCTTATTAGACGTGAGGTCAATTATTCATAATAAATACTATGGTGACCTCTTCTATTTTTTCTGCAATAGAAAAGAGAGTTTCTTTATTTAAACGTGAAACATACATACATAATTGGTCATTACAACCCTTCAGTCAGGATTACGACCTAGTTTCTCACACTACCCTTGTTGTGTGTTAATTTTGTACATGAGTGGCGGGACCTACAGTTTAAAGTCGACTTCGAACGACAGATTTTTGAGAAACTTTTCAAGGCAATTTTTATTTACTCTCAGAGTTTTTGCCAGAAATCTGCTGAGAGGCAGTCGCCGAAGAAATACTTTTTGTATTTTATTTTGATGTCTGGCCTTTCGTCTAATAAGCCAACACACTACCTACTAGACCACGGCGACTTCAACGTGAAAACCTTTTATAAATTCTGATGTTGTGAGTCGATCTCTTACCGACTAAACAGGGCCATAAACTGTAACTGCTGTAAAGTATTAATTCTCTGTTTACGTATCGCAATTTAAGGACTGCAATAGTCTAGCTGTTCTATTTGCATTGCGTTGTCGACCGTTTTTATGAACTTTGGCACGCACACTGGCTCAAGCAGACGATATTTCTTGAGCAGTTTAGCACTAGTTGCTGCGTTGTTTCGTCGTTATATAGCTAATACACAACATAGCATAATTGGTCGTTACAACTCTTCAGTCAGGATTTCAACATAACTTCTCACGCCACTTATGTTGTGTGTGTTTGTTTTCTACATGAGGGGCGGGACATACAGTTTAAAATTGACTCCGAATGAAAAATTTGTTGGAGACACTTTTCATGCAAATTTTTATTTGCTCTCCGAGTTTTTATCAGAAATCTGCTCAAAGAAAGTCGATAGATGTCTGACCTGGGATTTGAACCGTGGCCTTACGTCTATGGCGACTTCTTTAGACATGAGGAACATTTAAATACGATGTTGTGCTTGAATGATACAGGCAATTTCGGCTGTTCGGCCATTTCGGTTATCATGTTCTACCATTTTTTTTCACGTTCCCACGACAATCGGATCTTCGCTCCGGAACGACCCGACTCAACGTCGGCCAAGGATTTTCAACTCAACGAAAGCTGTATCAACCGGAAAAAACTTCCGGAGACAACAGCCGAACTGTTACAACAACAACAACCATTTTTTAATTTCTTAACATTTGGACTGTGTTTCTGTCATTTTTTTTGAAATGTTTTAAGACGTCTGGGTTACGGTGATTTCTTTAATCGGAATTTTTATTTAAATAATTCATTAGAAAAAAGTTAGACAAAACTAAATGATCTGTTCTTGGCCAATCCGACAATTTTTGGCAGTCTAGATACGAATTAACATTTTTGTTATAGAAAAACAGCTCCTAAGATATGATTATTAAAGCGAACCGCAAGACCATCCTCTCGATATTGTCCGTCCACTCGGTTAATCGATTAACTTTCTAGTTATAACCAGTTGCTGTATGCTTCAGAAATCAATTGATTTTGTTTCGATTAACAAAAGCTTAGGAAATGAAGTTATTGACTTTAACTCCCATTCAACTGGTTTATCTCTGCTTTATTCTACAATGCTGAGCTGATATTACTTTTTTCCTTTTGTGAGTTAAAAAAAAATTTAAAAAAAACTATTTTTTAATCGCATTAATGTACAACAAAATTATTACACTGTATAACCATATCTGCATGCAAAAGAAATTTTATAAATTGAACTGCCTCGTCTTAGTATTCAACTGCATACCTTGACAAATATTTTTCAATTTATTAGAGCAGCGAAATAAAAAAAAGAGAAATTGAACACACCCTCTAAATAAACATTCGATTTTAATGTCATTTCGTTGTTTTGTTTGTCTTCTAGATGATCATCATCATAGTCATCATCATGATTATCTTATTCCTCTCCAATACGGTATGGGTGCTTATACCCACGAAGAAATGTAAAAATGTAGGAAACATTTACCAAAGGAAGGTCTATGTACCACAAATAGATTTGAGTGTTTGCTTCGCATCTCCTTGGAATAAAAACGTTTTTTTCGTACTTTTCAATATCTTTTTACGTTTTTGCAATTGTTGTAGTTTTTTTATTTCAAATATCTTCTTGGCACCTTAACATTTTCTCAAGAGCATTACCTGCACATTGATGCCACATACTTATGTTCACTCCTCCTTCTAACCTCCTTCTTATTTCAGACATAATTTTCTTTATAATTTTTGCTTCTCCTTTTCCTTATCAAATTGGAAGAAAGGAAACGCTAGGAAGATGAAAAAGGAAATCCTTAAATACATGGCATTTATTCGATATTCAACCGCCCTCGTACTTATTTTCGATTTTCACTTCAATTTCTCAAAAACCACCTCCACTATGGTTTCCTTAAGATACTATCTCTAGAATTTTTACTTCAAGTTTACTTTGTTTACTGCTCCAATTTCTTGAAGAGTATAAAATGCGAGAAAAAAAGTCTAGAGAAAGTAAAGGAAGTAAAGACCACTTGGTATATCAGTCATCCGGCAGGTAGAATATCAAATTGATAGCGCACGGGAAAGGTGGCAAAGGAGGAGGGGTAGGTAGGTAATGGTAACCAACATAAGTAAACACTTAAGAAAGTGTAACGATAGTGTCATCGCATAACATCGAAATCAATTTTATTGATAACATTTTACAACAACAGAAAATATACTACAAACACTTACAACAACAACAACATGGTTTTTCAATTCTTTTCACAGTTCATGAAGCTTCGTGTATACAACATGGTGGGACCGGGATGACTGTTTAGTAAGTAGTTGTGGGATTTGGTTTCCTGCAGGCACTGCGTTACCTAAAGTGCAAAATAAAAGTGTTTTCTTTTTCTTCTTCTACTTTTATGTGGCATAAAGTTTAAAATACACAAGATTCAATAGGAACAAGAAAGTTTAAAAGAATACTTATTTTGGCGAAGGAAACTTTGAAAAATGAGGAGATGTAGAACGTGTTGATTGTAATTAAACTAAATCATCGCCGTGGTCTAGTAGGTAGTGTGTTGGCTTATTAGACGAAAAGCCAGGGTTCGAGCCCCAGGCCAGACATCAAAATAAAACACAAAAAGTGTTTCTTCGGCGACTTCCTCTCAGCAGTTTTCTTTTTCAAAAATCTGTCATTCGGAGTCGACTTTAAACTGTAGATCCCGCCACTCATGTATAAAATTAACACACACAACATAAGTGGTGTGAGAAAATAGGTCGTAAACCTGACTGAAGTGTTGTAATGACCAATTATGTATGAATGTATTCCATATCAAACAAAATATGAAAAATTAAGCCAACATAGCCAAATATGTAGTCCAAGCCTTTACGAGCTAAAAACTTTTAATGGAATAACAACCTCTACAAACTTTTCTCAGAATATTAGGCTCTTAAATGGATAGCATAGATGGAGTGGCAGCTGTGGCACCAAAACCACGCTTTACTTTAGCGACGCCACGGGTAAACTCAATACTTGTGCTCTGAACGAGTTCCACTAAACTGAGGAAGAAGTTGGTCAGCGCGAGGGGTGTTTATTAGATACTTTTCAATACGACAGGATCTTCTTTATTTACTGTAGGTGCTCTAAGCCATTTCCATATTGAAGCTCTCATGAAAGGTTTTATTTCGCTCTCTATTTATACGTGTGTTATCTGCTTTCATTTGTAGCCTAGCAGGTAATGTGAAAGCTTATTAGACGTAGGGCCACTATTCAGACCTTAGGTCAGACATCTCCAACAAAACGAAATGCTGAAAAGTATTTCTTAGGCAACTGCAGATTTCTGGTAAAAACTGTGAGAATAAATAAAATTGCCATGAAAATGTTTTTCAAGAGTCTGTCATTCACAGTCAGCTTTAAATTGTAGGTCACGGCACTCATGTATAAAATTAACACACACACAAAATAAGTGGTGGGAGTAGATGGGTGGTTATCATGACTTCAGGATTGTAATGATCAATTATGTGTGTTTAATCTGTCTTCAGCCAACGTAGTATTGTAGGCAGTATGTTGCCATATTCGGCGAGAGTCCGTAGTTCAACTGCTGTGGCACACATCTCGAACGATAAATAAAAAAAAGATTTCTTTCGACAACTTCCTCTCAGCAGTCTTTTGACAAAAACTCTGAGAGTAAATAAAATGGCCACGAAAAGTCTCACAAAAAAAATTTGTCCTTCGGAGTTAATTTTAAACTGTAGGCCCAGCCACTCATTGTAAACATGAACACAAGCAACATATGTGGTGTAAGAAGCTAGGTTGTAATCCTAGAAGTTGTAGTTTATGAAAGTATTCTTCTAATATTTGTTATACCATTGAGCAGTCAAAAGTACACTCTCACCTTTGCTGATGACACTGCTGTTATAGCAGAAATAAGAAATAATAATAAAATGAAAACAGATTACTTACTTGTTTAATTAGTAATTTCAACCGTTCAGTCAGTATTACAGCAAGAACCCGACATATCCAATGAGAATTGGAATGTAAAGAAAGTCTCCACGTACATATATACATTTTTTTTACGCTGAGGAGCAGTAAATGTACCTAACCGCACTATATGGGTAGTCGTCACTATCCCCAGTGTGTGGGGCCCTCACGCACAAAATCTCGAAGTGGAGTCCGTCTGGCCATTTGGCCCCTTCATATTCATATCCGCGTCCGGATTGCGTAACGATTTCCGAGAAGGTGTTTAAACGTCCATTCTACTTCTCTCATCCAAGTCAATTTTCTTAGATTTCAGTAAGTCTTCCGCGTATCTGACTACAATATGTGTGCTAATTTTATACAGGAGTGGCGGGACCTTTAGTTTTAATTCGACTTCGAACGACAGATTCTTGAGAAACTTTTCCATCACAATTTTATTTACTCTCAGAGTTTTTGCCAGAAATCTGCTCAATGGAAGTCATATTCATATTCGTTTTGTTAGAGATGTTTGATTTGAGGTATGAACGGCGGCCTGACGTTTAATAAGTCAACACAATACCTACAAGGCTCCACATACCAAGAAGTATTTGAAAAAACTTCTTAGCAACTCTGTGTACCATTTTAAAAATGTTAATCCGTATAATCCATCTAATATGTTCCTCTAGTTTAGATTTTGTAAAAACATTTCCTCATTAAATTAATTACATGCGATGGGTCGAAGTCACTTTAATCCCAGTGCTTTTGTGCAGGTTACCACGCAGCCATTTATTACCAAATGGATTTGTTAATCAATTCTCTATTGAATTGATTTTTTTCTAAAAGTAACCTTCTTCGTTTTGTGCTGCTAAATAATCCTAAAAGCCTTTTTTCAATTAGCAAATAATAGATAAAGGCTTAGTTATTGAAAGGATAAGGGTACCCTTATTTTATGGAAAACAAATGGTAATTGTCCTTAAGTAATGGAACAGTAAATGGAACATAATAAAACATATTCTGGGTAAAATTTTTTTTTAATTTAATCATGAATGTGAATACATTTTCCCCAATGAACATATTTCTGCACTAAATTTAATTCAATTGGATTATAAATTTAAAATTTAATCATTTTGAACATGGTGACATGAATATTTCAAGACATTTCAAATAGCATTTCAATGTTATCAAATCTAAAAAAAAATTTTCTTTTTTTCCAACAAAAAATAGCAAAAGAAAAGTAAAAAAAAAAACAAACTGAAGATGGTTTTTATTGTTTAGTTGAGTAAATTTGTAACGATAAAGTCATAAGTCAATGTCAATCACGTTTGATTTGTCAAATATTTTCCCAAATTTTTCTTTTTTGTTTTTCGTGTTCGTGCTTTTTTTACACAGTGGTAACAGAGATGGTAACGTACGTAATTCCGCCAACTGCAACTGCTTGTTTTTACAAATTTAACATTTATTATGTCCTATAATATGTGTAGTCTCCGCAGTTTAGTAGATAGTTTGTTGGCTTATAAGACGTAAAGCCTGGGTTCGTATTCCAGGTCAGACATTAAAACGAAATATTAAAAAAAAAATATTTCTTCCTCTCAGCAGATTTCTGGCAAAAATTCTTGGAGTAAATAAAATTGCCATGAAAATATTTCTCAAAAATCTGTCGTTCGGAGTCGACGTTAAACAGTAGGTCCCGCCACTCACGTATAAAATTAAAGCACACAACATGAGTGGTGTGAGAAGCTAGGCCATAATCCTGACTGAAGGGTTGTAATAGCCAATTATGTATGTATGTATGTATTTCTTCGACAACTGCCTCTCTATCAGCAGATTTCTGCTAAAAGGTCGGAGAGTAAATTAAAAATTATGATGGAAAAGGTTTTCAAGAATCTGTCGTTCTATGTCGACTTTAAAATGTAGGTCTCGCCGCTCATGTATTAAATTAAGACAGACTGCATAAGTGATGTGAGAAACTAGGTCGTAATCCTGACTGAAGGGTTGTAATGATCAATTATATATGTATGTATGTATAATATGTGTAAAGTCTTAGCTGAGACGAAAATACTCTAAAATGAACTCATTTCATATACGGATGGAGGCTTTAGTTCGGAAACAAACTGTTCCAACGAAATAAAGAAAGAACAATTTTTTTTGCCTAATTTCTTGGATTTTCTTTTCCTAGATTGTGAATGCCCTCGTAAACATACGTAGTTCTGCCACTATCACTATTGCTGCTGTTGTTTTAATTTTATCGTGCTGCACGTTTTCCTTTCCCCAAAGATGTGACACAGCCATGAATGTGTGCTGCATGACAATTCAGTACTCAATTGTCTTCGTTTTCGTCTGCCATTATTGTTGTCTATAATACTTAAATAATATTGCTGTTGTTGTTGCTACAATTGTCGGTTTTCTTATTCTATTGTATTCGTTTTTTTATATTATTTTTGTTTTTTTTTCAATCGAACACATGTCTTTGACCTTGATAATGTACTAGAGTACGATGCCAGCAACAAAATATTGCCCTTAAGAAATTGTCAATTTCTAGTAGAGTTAGCCAAGGGATTAAAATTATATTATGTCCTTGATTTGAAACTCAAATACCAATTTTTATTTGCTTTATTATGCTTCTTAAGGTCATGTAATGTTTTAATATTGAGCAGACAAAGTGTCCTTAGGAATATAATTATTTGCTGCTGAAGTACGTATTAAATAAGAATTTTAAGGTATGAAGCTAGACAAGCTATGGTAACAACCACAGCAATATAATCAAAAGGACTTATAACAGTCAGATACGTAATTACTGACACAAGGGTAGGCAGAGAGATGTGGCAGTAATGTGTATTTTAGTAGGACTTATTTTGGGTTTTGCTAAAATAAATTAGAAAACTGTACCTTACCCTCAATTTCGCTTAGAAAATGTTAATTTGCTTCGTTAGTATTCTCTTTTTTTCGAATGAAAAACAAATCTCAGTCAAGTGGCTTTTCATAGAAGAAAACTTAATGAATTCCATAACGGGGGCACTGACAAACACAGGGATTAGGAATTATACTCAAGTTTTACACTACACAGCCAGTGACAAGTAGTCAGGCCCAGCAAACAGAACTGCTAACAAAACATAAAATTTTTTCCATTTCAAATAAGCAACAAAATTAAGGAAAGTTTTATAGAAACTTTGAAACTCTTTCGTTGTCGAATCGAAAATTATGCAAAAAATTTAGAAAACCTTTAACAGAAGAGACATTCTCAATGCCTATATGAACATGGAACTACACAGCATGTTGAGTTCAAATAATCAAGATTAAGTACACATCGAATTGAAATGGTATTCGTGATCAACAATAAACTTATCGTAGATAATGTAATAGTCTATGCAAGGTGAACTGAAATACGATGAAGAAATTTATTAAAAAGTTCGAAAAAGCACTGGGAATAGCAGTCGCCGTAGTCTAGTAGGTATTGTGTTGGGTTATCAGACATGAGGCCACAATACAAACCACGGGTCAGACATATCCATAAAAAACGAAGTATGAAGAAAATATTTATTCGGCGAATTCCTTGCAGCAGATTTCTGGCAAAAATTCTGAAAGTAAATAAAATTGCGAAGAAAAGTTTCTCAAAAATCTGTTGTTCGAAGTCGACTTGAAACTGTATGTCCCTCGACTCATGTTTAAAATTAACACACACAGTGATGTGAGAAGCTCAAACGTAATCCTGATTGAAGGTGTTATAATGACCAATCATTTATGTATGTATGGATATTACAAAACACATCGGATTAGACAAGTTCTGTTAATAAATTCTGTATGCCCCAAAAATCGTATGTTTCAGGCACTGATATTAAAAAAAATTATGCTTGATAATAAATTATGCAAGCAATAAATGAAATGTAAAACAATGTTTCGCTAGAAATAAGTACGGGTACATAAAAATACTATGCGCTATTGTTCACTACTGCTGCCTATTACCTACTAAACCTTCATGAAATTGTCTGCATGGCTAAGAATGATATGCCATATGTCATGATATGTCATTAGATCCTTTGGTTAAATTCGAAATTTGGCTGGGTTCAGGCATCTACATACATGTAGAATGCTCAAATGTCTCCTCAACTGGTCAACGTTGAGTAGCAACAATTATTAATTTGGACACATCGCTTCTATTGTAGTTAATGAACGCCTTAGTCGGTATAATATCATATTCGGACCACGTCGCTTGCGAGTTATGGTATTTACCTAGAGTTTGATTTTCTAAAGTAGAAGACAACGATGCCGGTTTTAAAAAGACCTTAGCTATGCCGTCCGACGAGGTATAATTGAGGCAATACCACTACAATTTCCAGTTCGTTTTTACGTTCCCTACGATTCCCAATTCGTTTACTCGTTGTACACCATAGAGGTCGAAACACATAAACCTTATGAAGGAGACATTAAGTGTTTTAATTTTGTACTTTCTTACCACACCAGAGGTAGAAAGGTCACAATAAGAATATAGCAACAACGCGAATTTGCTTCTGAAACTCTAGGAGCTGGAGGTAAGGCCATACAGTGATTCAAATTATAGTCAACAACGACAACACCATCCTTATGAACCCGATTATTGTGCTAGTAAATGTCCTCGCCCTGATGCTATTCAAAACTGAAGGGATCCATAGCACGATTTGACTATCAACATTAAGTTGGTAGGTACAGTAATAGGAGGAAACATATAATTTGTCGGGAAGTAGAGCAAAATTTCGAGCATGACCATATGTTTAGATCACCTTCTTTATCGCAATTAATGCTTTGATACAACAGACTGTAGTATAGAATAAACATGGCAATTGTTAGTAGGTGCACCATCTTATTGAAGAAACCCTGGGCTTATTATGGTCTCTACGTTTTCACATACTTGACTTTCCAAGTCCAAGTTATTTCATTTTTTTTAAGCCTCATTCGTTCAAATATTTCATTATTTTTACTTTTCTTTTGTTGCTACGCAGTTTTAATAGTTCTTTACGTAACAAATCAAAAATTAATGACTATTGCCCCGCAGGACTATTGGTAAACAAAAATATTTCATTTCGCAAGTGAACTTATGCGTTCTATGTATCCTTCAGTCTCTTCATAAATAATACGTCAGTCAATTTCTGGTGTTCACATTCATTTGTTTTATTTTTTTTTTGCCTTACGCCGCATAATGAAATGAAAAATAATTCTTGCCCTGTAGAAATCCCTCGAGAGCATAAGAAGAAGAGTAATGATGTGATGGCAGGCATAGCACACGAATGGAAATGGAATGGAAATCGAAATGAATCGAATTGGTTTATAGAAGAAAGAGAATAAAAATGACTGGAATGAATAATAGATGGCATGAAGTAATAATAACGAATAACAACCATAATAATAACAATAATAACGTGTAACTGTAGCGACTACAATAAATCAAATTATGGATATACGAGTTCGTAGATATTGTTTGTTAAGATATTTGAAATGAACTTTGACTTAAAGCAAAGCGAAAACGAAGGAAATAAATGATAAATTTAAACTAGAGTTTGTGTTGTAGAGAAATATTGATGAAATGAGATAATTATACTGTTCAATGCCTTGTGACTGAATCAAAATTAATGCCTCTATCATGCTGGTCGTAAATCCTTTGATATTAAAACAATCTTTAATGGCTGAAAGCAGACATATGACGAGATCGCTATAAGATTGTGTTTTTGATTGTGTTGCAATATTATAAAATATATAATAGTTTGGGGGATACTCGCAATGACCACAGATTACATATATAATGGGTGATTTTTTAAGAGCTATTGGAAAATTTAAAAAAAAACACATAAAATGCAGAAAAATGCATGAAATCTTTATGTGAATCGATAGTACTCGCCTCTCAATAAGTCCATTGTTACGCGTGCTGTGTGACATGTGGCACCGTCTTGTTGAAACCACATGTCATGCAAGTCAAGCTCTTGCAGCATCTTTGAAGAAGTACGGTCCAATGATGCCACCAGCCCATAAACCGCACCAAACTGTGATTTTTTTCTAGATGCATTGGTAGCTTTTGCAATGCTTCTGACTGATCTTCACTCCAAAATCGACAATTCTGCTTATTTACGTATCCATTGAGCCAAAAATTAGCTTCGTCGCTGAACACAATTTTTCGATGAAGAAGTGAATCTTCGGCCAACTCTCCAAGAGCCCATTCACCAAAAATTTTGCATTACGGTAGATCGTTCGGCTTCAATTCTTGCACCAGCTGTATTTTGAAAGGCTTCACACCTAAATCCTTCCGCAAAATTTTCCACGTTGTTGAGTAACAGAGGCCCAATTGCTGCGAACGGCGACGAATCAATAATTGATGGTCATCATTAACACTGGCCGATACAGCTGCGATATTTTCTTCAGTTCGCACTCTACGTAATCGTGGTAGTGGTTTAATGTCCATCAATGTACATTTGGTGCGAAATTTAGTCACAATAGCCCCAATAGCCGCTTCAGTGGGTGGATTAAACTGACCATAAAATGGAAGAAGCGCGCGATGAACTTTCCTAACAGAGCACGCATTTTGATAATAAAATTCAATGATTTGCAAGCGTTTTTCGTTTATAAGACGATTCATGGTTAAATTATAGACCAAACTGAAGATGTTTGACAGTGAAACAAAACACGAAACGTGCGTGAGCTGTTTAAACCAGTGTTGCCAAAAAGGATAATAGCTAAAGAATCACCCGTTACATACGTTACTCATCATTACAATCCTTCAGTCAAGATTACAACCCAGATCCTCACACCCCTTACAAATGAGCGGGGGGGAACTACAGTTTAAAGTCGACTCCGAGCGACAAATTTTTGAGAAACTTATTCATGGCAATTTTATTTTATTGCCCGAAGAGATATCTTCTCATATTTTGTTTTGTTCAAGATTTCTGACCTGATGATTGAACCGTGGCCTCACGTTTAATAAGCCAACACACTACCTACCAGACTATGGAGTCTACAAACAGATCCACTTGCTTTATTTGATCACAAACAAAAGTAATTTTGTAAATAACTTTCTTTTCATTTTTTCTTTTATGTTCTCTTTTTGAGTTCTCTAATTACATTCTCTCCCACTCTCCGACCCCTCTATATTTAATTTTCTTTCTGCGAATTATTAAATGATTGATTACGCGTAAAATAAAATCCGCATGCGTTACAATTGTCAGATAAGCAGGGCATTATCATTACTTTGGTAGCAAAATGCTGAGGGAAAAGTCTCAATAAATAAAATAATTAACGATTGGACGCCATTCACATGCAGCCTAGTCTTGGGCCAGTTCAACCAACAACCAATAATGCTTTGTTGGCATCTTTATATTTTAGCCATGGCTGTCGTACAGGATAACTGTATTGTATTATTTCTTTTTATATGTTGCAACTGACAGGCACTGATTATTGTTTCAGTATTATTTTGTCATTTACTGTGTTATTTTTGTTGTTTTATGGAAAATTTGTGAGAGAGCGAAAGGGAAGAAAAAACAAGAAATATTATGATTATTATGAGGTTATTGTACTCTTACTGTTGTTGTTATTATTGTTACTTTTTGCTAATATAGATGGCAGGGAAAAGTGAAAAGAAAATATTGTTGAATATTTATTTGTGTTTGTATTTATAATTGTGGTTTCTGTGGTTACTGTCGTTTTCATAATAAATATGAATTATACGAGGGTCTAACGAATTTGAAACAAAAAACTACTATTTAACCAACCAGTGGAATACGAATAAAGCATCTACACAAACACTAGACAGCAAATAGTGAGATCAACATTCGGAGGATTGTAATCACGAAAAGATCACAAAGGTCCAGACGAATCAACTTTACACATTTCAATGTTAGTACTAAATCTATTGGGTAGTAAGCACGGAAAAATCTAGACCGTTTCGAATGCAATCGTAACAAATCCAATAGGCACTCATCACTAAGTTCTCCATGGTAATATGCAACTCGCCAATTGACTACAAACGAATGTGCCCTGCGAGAAACACGGGTGCTATGTGAGAATACACGATTTTCGGGAACAAGTCTTTTTTTTCTCTCGCTAGAACTAAATCCGTAATAGTAGCGATAGAGCAGTGAAACACTAGCCACATTCCAACGATACACCAATAAATGAATAGAATTGATAATAATCAACTACGCCCTCTCCTGTACGTGGCAGAGAAGTCCAAAAATAGACTTTGAGGCACATGAGAGTTGTATTCCATTCTTGGTCGAATTTTCTCAAATTTATTTTTTTATTTGAAAGTACAATCCTTCCGGTTAATAATGGAAAATAATTTCATTCAAATGGCTGCCTCGGCTGGCCATGTAGTAGCCTACACGATCGGTCCAATTTTTAAGCACATTATCGATTGTGTGCAGCTGTATTTCACCAATGGCTTCACGAATATTGTCCTTTAAAGCGTCAATTGTCTCTGACTTGTCGGCGTAACACTTATCTTTGACGGCACCACACAAATAATAGTTCAACGGTGTCAAATCGCAGCTTCGAGGTGGCCAAACGACATTAGTTCTGCGGCTGATAATGCGATCTTCAAAAACAGTGCGCAAAAGCTTCGGCTGTGTGGCACGTAGCGCCGGCCTGTTGAAAGCAAATGTTGCCAATATCCTCCTCTTCAATTTTTGTGAACAAAAATTCGTTCAACATGGCCTGATAACGATCGCCATTGACTGTAATAGCCACTCCTTACTCATTTTCGAAGAAAAATGGCCCAATTATGCCTCTGGATCAAAATCCGCACCAAACAGTCACTCGTTTTGGGTTCGTCGGCTTTTCAATGTATGCGTGCGGGTTTTCTGTGCCTCAAATGCGACAATTTTGCTTGTTTACATACCCGCCAAGATCAAAATGAGCTTCATCTGAAAATATGTTTTTTTTTTGCCAAAATTGGCACCTTCTGTAAGTTGATCGCAGGTCCACTTAGCGAATCGAAAACGCATTGGATGGTCAATTGGCTTCAACTCTTGAACCAATTGGACTTTGTATGGCGTCATACCAAGGTCTTTATGCAAAACTCGTCTCAATGATGTCTCCGAAATGTTCAATTGTTGAAAACGACGGTGAATTGATGCTGATGGCGCTTCACGCACACTTTCTGCCACAGCAGCAATATTCTCGGTTGTACGCACTGTTTCAGTGCTTCACTGTTTCATTGTGCCAGTTTCTTTCACTTTTTTCACAAGATAACGAACATACGTGGCTGACGGTGCTTCTCTTCTTCCAAAATCCGTACGCAATTTTCGCATACATTCTGCAACATAACCATGATTTTCAAAGTAATGTCGCAATATTTCCCAGCGTTGTTCGAGCGTATACACAACCATATTCGTTCAGCGGAAGGATAAAACTAATTATCTGCCAAATCAGACATGAGCTAAGTGTTATCATTCACGAAATAAGCACTAGTTGAAGAAAAAATAACGTTAGATGGCGGACCCGATATAAAATTAATGCACACAACATGAGTGGTGGGAGAAACTAGGCCGTATGTGTATGTATATCAATAAACAGCAACAGTTACGTGATATTATTTGAAAATACTTATACATAAATATGTATATTCTCAATATATACGTATTTACCTATAAAAGGCCCTCGTAAAACACAAATAAATACAGTAACAAAAAAAATTCTTCATTGCCCATACACAACCTCAGAAAAAGGCTGCTAAGAACAGCATCTACACAGATAAAGTGACAGAATGACACTGTGACAGCCATACATACAAACACACTCAAATACGTAGGCAGTCAGACAGAAAGGCATACAAGCAGATAGAACGACAGACAGATATTATGGTTTAAATTAATCAAAATGGAACGTTGACTGCTAAATGATAAATTGTTGTAAAGGATTTTTTTCTCTGCTGCTACTGACATAAATTTATAAAAATATGAATAAAAAAATATTTATTACTGCGGTGAATGAATGTGTGAATAAAATGTCACATCAAATGTTTCATTAATTCATAAACTGTCTTCTTAACAGAAAGAAAAAAATATTTATGACAACATGAATGAATTTTAAGGAGAATTTCAAATATTAAAATAATATTCGTTTTGTTGCATTGTGTAATTATACAAAGTTGCTAAAAGTACCACAAACAATTATTTATTGCCATTATTTTCAGGGGAAAAAGAATTTCAAATACATTAATGAAAAGAAAACAAAGAAGAAAAGTCACCAAGAGCCAAAGAGCCATGACTCCTGACTTTAAATGGAGAAAATATTTGTATTTTTTTCCTTCCCTTTTACTTGAAGTGGTTTGGAGCAAAGGAACGAGTTTTTAATTAAAAAAAAGAACAAAATAAGGAGAAAAACTAAAGGCTAAAGTATATATGTATGTGTGCGAGTAACTAATTAAAAATGCACTCGGGTAAGATAACTAGAAAAAAAAAGAATTGAAAAAATGCTGTGTTTGCGGTCCTTCCCTGTAGCCTTTAGTCACATTCCTGTTAATGTTGTTTTTTTTCTTTTAAACGAAAGAGAAAACTTCTGCATTAGACGCAATTCTCTCTCTCTCTCTCTTTTATTTGTTCTTCACTACCATGATTTTTTTGCCTAAGGACTTTACTGCGTGTTTTTCTTTTTTTTTTTCAAATCAGAAGCAGGAAAGAAGAAAAAAATTATTCACACCAAAGCCATGGCATTGAGAGTGTAATTTGTAGCAAGTTGTGGTTAATGAGTGGCAGGCAATATTGCAAGTGTAAAAAGTTAAATGGCCAGGGAATTGAATTAAAAAAAATGAAGAAAAAAGAATCCAATCAAATCAATTAATTTAAATTAATTAGTGACACGGCATGATGACAGAAGTGGAGTAAGTAAGGAAATTAAATTCTTTAATGAAATTTAGATATGCATGTAAAAGCCTGTAAGGAGCACCTGCACTATATAAAAATTACTTTAGATTTGGAGAAGAGGTTTTAACACAATATGAGTTGCTGCTCTTAGAACTCTACATTATATAAAGTTATGTTTACATACACACAGCCACAAAAGTATACATACGGATAACAAATTTCAGAAATTTTTAACTAATCCGTTTTCGTTGAAAATATTTATAATTGTCTGACATTTTTCTTCGATTTTAAGACGGGATTTTGCTTTGGTTCAGAAATTTGTGAAATTTGTAAATCGGAGGCATACCTTTGTGAGCCTGTGCAGGGCCACAATTCAGTTCAATTTCAGAAATTTTTTAACCAAAGCAAAAGACCGTCTTAATATCAAGGAAACTATAAAGATTTTCAACGAAAACGGATTAGTTAAAAAATTTCTTCCGTATGTATACTTTAGTAACTGTGTGTACATACATAATAGGTCGTTACAACCCTTCAGTCAGAATTACGACCTAGTTTCTCACACCACTTATGTTGTGTGTGTTAATTTTTATACATGAGTGGCTGGACCTACAGTTTAAAGTCGACTCCGAACGACAGATTTTTGAGAAACTTTTCATGGCAATTTTTATTTACTCTCAGAGTTTTTGCCAGAAATCTGCGGAGAGAAAGTCGCCGAAGAAATACTTTTTGTATTTTGTTTTGATGTCTGGCCTGTAGCTCGAACTCTGGCTTAACGTCTAATAAGCCAACACACTACCTACTAAACTACGGCGACTTCAAACTCACGTTTACCATGTCTAAATGACTATTACTAGATGAAACAAGTGGCTGAGCAATGAGGTTGAGTGCCGCAAAAGCATGGACATATAGGAACCAATCTCATTTTAAAATCATAGGAATAGATCTCCCTGTATCTCCCCGACATGTACTTGATCCTGGTTTTATAACGAAGATACTGAATACATCCTTTTTAATAATGGTTTTCACTTCTCATGATGTATTCTCGCACGGATCATACGAATACTGTTGCTTGGTATGTTGCAGTGGAAGTAATGCTGGATATCAAAATAGCTGCTGTGCGAAAACAGTACCATAGTATATCGAGTAGAGCATATTTACTAACAGTAAAGCGACCTTTAACTCCTCAGAGAGTATGGGCATCATTTCTATTATTACAAGAGTATGCCAAGGATCGCTGGAGGATTTATCCACACATTTGACGGTTTCTCATATCAGTTAGTGAATGCGAGAACAAAGTTGACGCATTTGTAGAAGGTTTTGCAATGGAAAATTCAAATGAATTCGTACGTAAAATTGGCATTACTCTGCTGGAGGGCAAAGCAAATGAATGATCACATACAAACTTAAATCATTTTGAAGGAATGATTGTAAAATGAAGCTATTTCTACAAAAACTAAATAAATGTAGTCGGCTATGTATGCAAAACAAAATTTATGTTAATCTTACTTACATACTTAATGGGTCATTACAATCCTTTAGTCAGGATTACAACATAGCTTCTTACACCACTTATGCTATGTGGGTTAATTTTATACATGAGTGGCGGGACCTACAGTTTGAAGTCGTCTCGACAGATTTTTGGGAAACTTTCCATGGTAATTTTATTTGCTCTCAAAGTCGCTGAAAGATATATCTGAGCCAGGGGTTGAAATACTGGCACTACTTAGTAGACTATGATGTTTAGTTTAACAAGAATCTATTTTAGAAACCTCATAGAATTCATGATGGGATGTTAGTCTCTACATCACAATGAGTTCTACAGAAGTAGTAATGATGAAGAAGAGGATATCACAGAATATATTTTCTGTAATGGTCGAGCACTTGCAAATCAGAGAACGACCCTTTGGCGCCCAAAAGTTATTAACAGAACGCGTCTAGCCATTAGCGATTTGAATAAAATCCCTATAAGAATACTAACACAATGGTTTGGAAGTCTCATGTTGTATTACATGACAGAATAGGTGCTAATAGCGTTACAATGGGTAAGATACACTCTTTGTAGCTGGTGCCAGTTTTGCATAATGTAATCTATGGTTCCTTAATACTTGAGACAGATTAAGGCCACCACCTTTAGTAAATGCTTCTTTAGATGAATTGGTCTCTTTATCACAGGGAATTATTTGACTTGTGGAGACTTTAAGCTTCATTTTAGTTTTAGTTTGATAAAATACCTCTCTTTTGATAGTTATATGAATACTGTTTTCGTCCCGATGCTTTCATTATTTTTGAATATTTTTGAGCCAAGATATTTCCCTTCTACCTCTACCATAACTACTTCGGTTTTGAGCATTGTGGGATGCTACCTAATATGGACTACTACTTGTTTATTCTTTTCCAAAAGACATAATTGACATTACTTTTGCAGTGTTTACAGATTGACTTTCAGGAAATCTGTTTTAAATTTCATCTTATTCTGGTCAATAAAAGCTTCACCCTTTTAATGCTGTTTTTAGCCGTGTTGAATAAGCTTATTGTTGCGGGGACTTATTTTTGTGTTCTTTAAATAAAGTGAAACTATAAAATTGTTATTTTCAACTTCAGCCAAGACAAAAAGTTACCTGAGATCTTAACGAGCAAAAAAAACGAATTTAAACCGATTGTGATGAAGATAATGATGTTGGTTACGCTGAGGGTGGTGGTAAGCCATCATGTGTAACAAAATTTCAAATTTTGTTAAAAAAGAATGAAAAAAAAAGAAAAGAACAAACAAAACAGCATAAGAAGTAATCCAAACAAAATTTCTTATCATCAGCAGTGAGTTGAAAATAAAATTTCAGCAGGAATCAAGGCATTACCAGACAAACCAACAAAAGACAAGGCAAAAACAGATAAAAACTTAAATTTTATGGTTTTTCCACCAAAAATAAGGAAATAACGATTTTGCGGCTTCAAGTGTAGAGAAAGAAAATCTTTGTTTTTTTTATAAGATTTTAACAAACAAATCTTGAATTTAAATTTACTTATCTTGACATAAAAGCCACATTGTTTTTGTAATATATGAAGGCGGGCTTCTCTTGAATTCCTTGGGGAAATAAATTTAATCTTATTAAGTTTGCTTTTTTTTCTTATTTTGTTTTTCGAACATATCCCATTAAATTGTTATTAAATTGTTTATAAACAATTACTTTTAATTTCATATTCTTCATGTTTATTTTTGCATTTCAATTTCATATTTTCCTTGTGGTTTTCTTAAACCATATTTCCTAGGAATAGGAATTAAAAATATTTTCGAAATTTTCAATTTTTTTAGAGTACTTTTAAACATATAAACCTCAAATTATAATTGAATTGTTGCAAAGGTCTACGTCCTATTGTAAATTAAACTGTACAGTACGAAACGAAAATATATGGTCAATTATGGCATGAAAATTTTTGTCTGCATATGAATGAATTTTATTTATTTTACTGAGGTTTAAATGGTATTTTAAAATTTTTTATATTTATTTCTGGCCTACATATTGTTATAGAGGTGTACAAATACACTCACATTTCAAAAAGTAAGAAAATAGGTTAGAAAGCTTCACCCTGTTTACTATAAAGAAAAGACAGGGCATGCCGTATAGAATGCCGTATAAAAACACAACACAAATCTATCATAATTCATTTGGTAGGTTTATAGGTTTAAAGTGACCATCACATTCATTACAACCCTTCAGTCAGGATTACGACTTAGTTTCCTACACCACTTCTGCTGTGTGTGTCAGTTTTATACATGAGCGGCGGGACATACAGTCTAAAGTTGATTCCGAACGGCAGATTTTTGGGAATCTTTTTTGTGGCATTTTTATTTACTCTCAGAGCTTTTGCCAGAAATCTGCTGATAGGAAGTCGCCGAAGAAATATTTCTTCATATTTCGCATAGCTGGAGTTGTCTAACCTGGGATTTGAACCTTGGCCTCACGTCTAATAAGCCAACACATTAGCTACTAGACTACTGCTGCGACTTCATGCTACCATGAATGGGGATTAAATAAAACAGTATTCACCGGATATAAGCATCCCGGGTATAGTAATTCTCCGCTTATTAGCACTTATGCAATCTTATTTTTGCTTCCAAATGTTCTGATACTATTCCGAGATATGCATCCTTCTTTTAAGCATTCCTCGCTTATAAATGCGAAAAATTGACCTCCAAATCGTCTATATGCTCTTGCTTTATGTATTTCTTTTTTTTTTTTCAAAAATAGTCCTCTTTTCAAGCTTCTCCGTTCATGCCAATAAACGTTTCTGGATTTCTCTTTATTAAGTCAATGGTTTATGCTGATAAAATAGCAGCTCTGGAGCCATTGTAAGCCAATATTCACCATTAGAGCTACATATACCCCAGATTTATTGAAAAAAGTATTAAAAAAGCATTGGACAGTGCAATGCAATTCCATAGAATGTTATACTATTGTCGTCACAGTCTATGCTATTAGACGTAAGGCCACGGTTTAAACCCCAGGTCAGGCTCCAACAAAATGAAATATGAAGAAAATATTTCTTTGGTGACTTCCTCTCATCAGATTTCTGCCAAAAACTCTGAGCGTAAATAAAATTAACCTGAAAAAGTTTCTCAAAAATCTGTCTTCCGAAGTCGAATTTAAACTGCAGGTTACACGTATAAAAATAAATCCAAACAACATAAGTGGTGTGAGAAACTAGGTCGTAATCCTGACTGAAGGGTTGTAATGAGCAATTATGTATGTACGCATGTATGTATGTTATGGTTTCATTTCCCTCGAGGCATAGGCTGCACTTTGTGCTACCAAGAAAACAATTCCTTCCAATTAATTCCTGATAGAAAACCTACAATCAGAAAATGTTCTATCTTCGTAATTTGAAAAGCTCCTTTTCTACTAACTTGGGCTGGTGTAGACCTCGGGAGAGTCAACTATTTGATTCTCTGCTAAGTTAATGCTACAATAGGACTCTTGTCTGGTCCTATAAAGTCTGTTGCGGGTCAATCCCATTTAGGAATTTCTTCGCAGTGATCTTACACTGACACAGGCACCTAACATGTAGCCAGTGCTGGCAATGGAACAAAAAGAATTCTATCTGCTTGAATGTTGCGTGGCTATTTGCTCTCAGATGCGAGCTTTCGATACAAGATTTTCACTCTTATAAGCACTGTCTGCAGGCATTTTTGCTTATACCCGAGAATTCTTTTATTTTCTTTATTTTAAATACACTTTTAAAGTATCATTCGCTTCCTAATGTTTCTATTCCGTCTATATTACTCCTGTAGTCTTAAATCTAAGTTTCTTGCTTTCAGAAGTTTCCCACTTGAAGATTTAGTTTCCATTAAGTTGAGGTTACGGCAAGAAAATTCGATGTAAGACTACGGGAATAATACGGAAGGAATGGAAACATTAGAAAGTGAATGATACACTAAAAGCGTTTATTTTAAATCAAAAATTTAAAGAATTCTTACGTTACGTTGAGCTCTGATAAAGAAACGTAAATGCCAAATTTTTTCATTTGACTCCTATATATAGTGGATTAAAGAACTTTACTAAGCTTTTGTTAACTAAGAAGAGAACACCTTAAATTACTTTAATTATTAATAAAGAACAACATTTATTTACAACCTTGCTGGTAAAGAAATTCTCAACTGAATAAACCATAACCCTTTAAGGAAAGAAAATATTACAAACAAACAAACAGAAAAAAAGGATTTCTTTTATGATAAACAACAACATTTACAAAAACATTATACATGTTGTTAATGAAAAAGAAATGTTTGTTGATATTGCCTCAAACGTCTTTAATTCTTCTTCTTTTATTTATTAGAAAAGAAAATACACCAGGAAAAATGATTGCGGATATCATGTGTATGAAGAAAAGTAGAAAAAATACCAAACCATTGGGGCTGTAAAAGTCCAAAAGATTTTAATCTTCCTTTACGTTGAATGTTGGTATCCACACAACTCAGTGAAGGGTAAAGCAAAAAACCAAAAAGAAAATTAATTCTCTGCTAAAAGTTAGAAAATCTTTGGAAATTTTTTCTTTTTTTTAACAAGAATGTAAACAAGCATATATAACCCAGTCATTATTATGATTTAAGATTGTTGTTGTTATTGTTTTTTATTCCTTTAAAGAAAATATTTTTCAAAAATAACTGAAAAGCACAAATAAATTGAAAAAAAGACAATGGCACAAAGACTGAATGAAAAATGTGTTAAAGTTTTTGGAGTTAAGTTTTTATGTGTGCTTATGGGTTATTTTTGAGGTGGCTACAGCAACAAAAGAAAGGTACTGGTACAAAATAGGTCACGTCCGATATTTTGATTGAGTTGCAAACTTTTACGGGTCAATTTTAAAATGATTTGCATAACTGTTAAGCTTTTTTTCTCTGCCTCTGCCTCTATAAATTAAATGGAGTCCTTTTTCAAATATTATAGAGCATACAACCAAATTAAATAGAAAATGTTTATGACATTTATTTAATTGTAAAATAAATTTCTTATTACATTTTATAGATTTAATTTTCATATTTATTTATTTAATACAATACAATATGTAATTTTTATTATTACGAACGGAGGGACAAAAGGTCTTATGCTCGATTAAGTGTAGCAAACCAGAGTCTCTGGTGCAAATCGAACCCATGATCCTCACACCAATAGTGCAGCACACTATCCACTAGACTACCAGGGTAGAGGCACTACAGTTATTTGTTTTATTTCGATTTTTCAATAATCGAATTATCCTTAGATAATATTCACATGTCTTGATGTTCTGGACATGAAATATTCAGTGCGCTGGAGCCAGCACATTATGCAAATGTCGAGAGAAGCATTCAAGTCCCTCTATTTCTTAAGGCGGCGCAAGAAATACTTCACTTCATCGGATCTTCTTAACATCTCTAGTGAGATAAAGGGAATTGTTTCCGAAAATCGTGTATTCTAACGCAGCGCCCATCTTTCTCACAGGGCATATTTGTCTGTGATATATTAGCCAATGGATCGCACACTGCATTACAGATAAATTTCGATCTTTAGTCGGACTATCCATATGTAGAACTCTTAACCTGCAGAGGTCTTTTCTGCCACTTATAATGTAAAAAGGTTCAAATCCAACATCTACTAACACTACTTCCTCTCTCTCTTCCTTGCCATAATCTATTTTCCTAATTCCAACACAATGCATTGCATGATTAGTGGACATCTCCTGAATATTGATCTTATAAAAAATATACGTTAGTATAGTATAGTATTTGAGTTATTAAAATCGACAGGCGATTTTAACTCCAGAGATATGTAGACGTTTTTCTTATTACCAGAAGAAGAACAAATATCCACGATTCAAAATTTCTAATAATCTTTAACATGTATGACAAAATTCATCTAAAATTTACTACTCTAACTTCGAATAATTGAAGTTAAATATGCCTATCATTCCAAATTACCAGACATTAAAGAAATCGAAAATTTCTGAGAATTAAGATTAGTTAGGTTATTGCAGACATATCGCCCGGAATTTGCGAAAAAGTAGTAGAAAGTGATAAAGCGCAGCCAACCCAATTGTTTGAAAGTGAAACCTGAAACTCAAAAGCTACAGATGTTCATTAGTACATACCTCAGGGTCATAAGCAGAACGTTGTACGTTAACACCGCTATCAACACTGATCTCTTGATTTAAGACAAATTCGAATGCCTACTGGACCAAGTTAAAAGAAAAATGCACAAGAATAAAGAAATCCTATATGTAGTGCGTCAAATAATTATAACTCAGAACTGAATGAAATATTTTGTGAACAAATTTTGTGTCAAAAACCTATTTACCAATAAACTGGCAGTCGCCTTAAATAACAAAATATAACCGCATTTGAAAAAGATTTCCTTCATACTTCATTGCTTGAGATTTTGAACAGTTGTTCTTCGGAGCGTATGATTAATAATTATTTCAGTATTAAATGGTACTCATACGTTCACTTAGAACATCACTTTCTAATGTTTTAATCCATACAACATAACAACATATTTCATCTTTAAATCTTCATCTCTTTTTCTGTTTTTCTCATATTCATCGCTTCTATAGAATGTTATTTCTGTTACAATTCCAAGGTCATATTTAATTAAATATTTTTGCTTTTTAATGCAATGAAATGGGTTGTGGTGCTCCAAATTAATTTCTTTCTCTCGCTGTCACCACTGTCTTTTGTAACACTTGTAAAAGCTTTTTGCCACTAATGATGAGAAATTACATCGAAAGGAAAATATTTTTAATACCTTTGGAGAAATTAATCACGGGGAAAATATAAGTGATAGTCCATAATCAAAATTAATTACGTTCAATGTTTGATGTTATTGGAAAAAATTTCTTCTTTCGTGAGCTGGTCTATACACACTATAGGAAATCTTTCAATAAAATTCTAGCGAATTAAAAATTAATGCCTCGCTGTAGACTGTACATACATAACATACCTAATTGGCCATTACAACCCTTCAGTTAAGATTACGGCCTAGCTTCTCACACCACTCATGTTGTGTGTGTTAATTTTATACATGAGTGGCGGGATCTTCAGCTTAAAGTCGACTCCGAACGATAGATTTTTCACAAATTTTTCATGGCAAATTGTAATAGTGCACCTGAATAAGGTTTTAACTAAAACTTTTCTTTTCGCTAACCCGTCAGCCGCGTGGTATCGACTCAAATCAACAACATTTCCATTGTCGCACTCCACGAAACTGAACGACAGATTTTTGAGAAACTCTCAGAGTTTTTGCCAGCAGTCTGCTGAGAGGAAGACGCCGAAGAAACATTTTTTCATATTCCATTTTGATGTCTGACCTGGGGTTTGAGCTGTAGCCTTACGTCCAATAAGCCAACACACTTTCTACTAGACTACGGCGGCTGTAGATTGTAGTGTTTTAAACAATACTTCTCAGAATATGATTATTTTTAAATAAAACATAAAATTTAGCACACACATTAATAAACGAAAATAACAACTTTTCTTACACAAAGGTCAACCCACAAATACACACGCACATAAGAGAGAGAGAGGAAGGATTAAAGCAAAGTAAGTTGCCTTGAAGTAGAACACGTTGCTCATGAATTCTTAAATAAATAATAAATATTTAAAGAAAACTGTAAGTTTTTGTAAAGAAGTTTGTTTTTACTTTAAATTAACTTTTCCTCTCCTTTACCCTTGCCTATCATTCGTATGTTTTTTTTATTAAAAAAAATTCTTAAGAATTTTAATGCGACGACCCATAAAAAAACGACGAACAACTTTTTCAACCTCATCGGTTGGGTGAAAGTGACAAAGTATGTAGAAATGTAAACACACAGAATGAAATAAAAAAAAGGAAAAAAGGATATTTTAAGGATATTTCAGAATGTAATTTAAAATTGTCAAACAATAGACTTTATAAGGCTGGTATAACAGCCATTTTGATCATTTACTTGATAACAGACAAATACATGCATAAGTTTTCTATGTAGGCATTCTAATATGTTTATTTCTTTCGTCTTTAACTGCTCATATTGAAGACCTAAAATGTGTGAAAGAATAATATGAGGAGACAACAAACTGTTTACAGTTTACAGTTTTGTAAGAGTGTAAGTGTAAGTTTTTCTTTCTTAATTCCATTCAAAACCAATGCTAACGAATTTTTTATTTTCGTTTGCTTGAGGAAATGGAAGAGCAGACATGTCTTTAACCTTCCAAATAAAGAAATTGTGTAAGAGTGTGTGTGGTTATGAGTGTAAATCTTTTGATTTGTATTTGTAATACAAAGCAGATATTAATTTCATTATACGTAGACATACTTATACAGAATTACACATAAAAAGTCTGACATTGTTATAAATCATTGTATTATTGCTGCTATGTTGCTCTCTTTTCTACCTACAATTGTAGGTCGGAGTAAGTAATGTTTTGTATGTCTCCATGTATTTTTATTGCTCTTTTGACGGATTTGTTAGTTAATGTGCTGTTAAATGTTTTATTTAACTGATTGTGGTTGCAATAAGTCGCTTGATAGTTACAGCGAGACAACAGAAAACTAAGGAGATGCCTTTCTAACTCTACATACATTCATAACAATTGCTTGTCTGTTCCGTTTTCCTTCAGCTCCCAGAAAGAAAAACTTTAATTTCTTGGCACTGACTTACGAATACGAATTTTTTAATTAAAAATTCATGAGGCAATAAAAAAGTTTTTATTTTTTATTCTTTTATTTCTATTTCTTCTTTCTTTCTTGTTTTGGTTTTATGAGTTAAATAAACGTAAATATTTTGTTAATTTTCTTTTATAGTTCTATTATGCGAAAATGACGGTTGAAAGTTTTTTTTGGTGTGAGTTTAATTTAAATATTCTTTTAATATCTGACATTAAAAGTGATGAGGATATGATTTAATAATAAACATTTTAAAAACATAGAAGTAACTGCCTGGTATACTGTGCAGTCTACAGTATAGGTGATGTGGTTAGCTGACTAATAGCACAAATGTTCTTCCATACCCCAAGTAATCCAAGCAGAAGGCCTCCTAGCTTATCAGAGTACAACATCATCGTTGATTCCTAAGGCACAATATTGGAGAAAAGGAATGAATGGCAATAATATTATGTCAGTTGTAACTTTGAGTCGTGTAAATATTGGGGAGTCAGAAACATTTTAAGCGCCAGCATTGTTTTAAGTGTCAAAAGACAAAAAAAAAAGAAATTTAATACCCTTGTTTCTAACTACAATGCCGGAAATACTTCACATAATCTGAACTACTTAAACTCACTTATCACTCAGTTACTTGTATTAAAATGAAAATGGAAGAGAACTCAGATTTATCGACACGTGCTTGGAGGCTTTTTCACTCTTTTATCATTGCTTCAGCAAAGTATATAGGTAGGTAGGTAGAGGTGGCTGCCCATCCAAGAAAAAATTTTGGATGGACTCACTTAGGCCACATTGGGCCCATTGTGCTACCACAGTCATCCGTTATCCCCTAGTCTCGAAACCACTCGGAGCTCCTGATGATGCGATTCAGGCTGCCAATGTCAATCCTTGACAGTTCCTCCAGATCATCCATGTAGTAAGTACCCAAGTACTTCCTTCTCCTTTGGCAAAGAAACGGGCATGTACCCATCAGGTGAGGGACAGTCTCCTCTTCTTCCTCATCTCTGCAGCTTCTGCAGAAGTCGTTAGCAAGGTGACCAAGACATAATGCAATGCCCCGTAATGACACCGACAACTACAAAGTATGTTTAAAAGAAATTAAGGCGACTTGTAGTAACCGTAGTCTAGAAGGTAATGTGTTGGCTTATTAGACGTGAGGTCACAATTCAAACCACAAGTCAGACGTCTCCCACAAAACGAAATGTGAAAAACAGATTTCTTTGGCAACTACCTTTCAGCAGATTTCAGGCAACAACTCTGGGAGTAAGTAAAAAATTGCCATGAAAAAGTTTCTCAAGAATCTGTTGTTCGGAGTCAACTTTAAACTCGTGTATAAAATTAACACACACAACATATGTGGTGCGAGAAGCTAGATCCTAACTGAAGGTATAAGTAACTTCTGATATTTTATGTATAAAAATTCAATATGACAGCGTAGTTTTAATTCTTACGACAGTACCGGAAATACTTCACATCATCTGATCCACTTGTTACAAATAAAAGTGGAAAAGAAGTCACTTTTATCGGTCGGAGCTTCCAAGCTGCTTCCAAAATGCTTATTAGAGTATAAATATCGATTGATTTCTTAGAGCACTGTAACAATTTGGTTTGTATTTCACTGTTTTATAATTACTTCTGCTGAATATGTTTAAGGGAAATTAGGGGTCTTGTATCTGAGTGCCACAAATGGTACTTGTCATCCGTTATAAGATCGGAGGTGTATGTTCATTAGAAAAACAAAGCGGAAGAATAGCGTACTGCCAGGTTTAAAGGGGAAAATTACTTGTTGTGTTCAAAGTATTGCTAATTTTTTGTATTTAAAAACTCTTCGATTTCCATCAATACTCTCCTCGGGGCTGCTGGTACAGTACTTTCGCAATGTACTTAGCTTTCTGGGCACTCCTTAATGGAACTCTTCACTATGTGTGGATTTCAGTAATAATCTTCTGGTTTCCACAAAAATTTTCTTAAATCATTGCAGTACCTCTCAGACCGTGGTATCAGTTCAATTATTTTGTTTGTCGCCGAAATCTGATTCCAGCACTTGAATACAATTTCGTACACAATTGAGCGCATTTAACACATATTGGTAAGGGGTCTTGCCCGAACAGAGATTGGTCATAACTCCTTTGTGCACCATATCCTGATTTCATGTCATAAACAGAAATGCAGTAAAATATCTTGACAGCCTCAAAAATACGTAGTTTTTTTAACATGCAAAGATGTAAAGGGTCCGCCAAAAAACTTTTTTTTTTTGAAAATGCTTTAAAAAAAAACTACTGAATATTTTCTCAAATTTCTTTTTTTATTTGAAAGTACAATCCTTCCGGTTAATAATGGAAAACAATTTCATTCAAATGACCTACACGATCGGTCCAATTTTTAAGCAAATTATCGATTGTGTGCAGCTGTATTTCACCAATGGCGTCACGAATATTGTCCTTTAAAGCGTCAATTGTCTCTGGTTTGTCGGCGTAACACTTATCTTTGACGGCACCCCACAAATAATAGTCCAACGTTGTCAAATCGCAGCTCCGAGATGGCCACATCAGCTCTGCGGCTGATAATGCTATCTTCAAAAACAGGGCGCAAAACATCGAGTGTAGCTTCGGCTGTGTGGCACGTAGCGCCGTCCTGTTGAAACCAAATTTTGCCAATATCCTCCTCATCAACTTTTGTGAACAAAAATTCGTTCAACATGGCCCGATAACGATCGCCATTGACTGTAACGACCACTCCTTGCTCATTTTCGAAGAAAAATGACCCAAATGACCCTCTGGACCAAAATCCGCACCAAACATTGACTCGTTTTGGGTGCATCGGCTTTTCAGTGTATGCGTGCGGGTTTTCTGTGCCCCAAATGCAACAATTTTGCTTGTTTACATACCCGCCAAGATCAATATGAGCTTCATGTGAAAAGATGATTTTTTTTGCCAAAATCGGCATCTTCTGGTGTAGGCTACTGCATGGCCAGCCGAGGCAGCCATTTGAATGAAATTATTTTCCATTACTAACCGGAAGGATTGTACTTTCAAATAAAAAAAAATAAATTTGAGAAAATATTCGGTAGTTTATTTTTAAGCATATCCAAAAAAAAGTTATTTGGCGGACCCATTATTGATATATTCTACGAGAATAACCAAATTCGTTTCAAATGGTCGTTGAGAGTTTAAATTTACATTTTATCTTTAAAAATAAACATAGAACTTCCCCTGTAATTTATTGAATTGCTTTAAATTATTCCAATCCCAACTATCCTTTTCAATTCTTCCCTTAAGAAAGATAGAATGTAGAATGGCTTTATGCCATATCTTCACTTGCTCTACTACAATATAAAGCCAATGTTTTTTTTTAAACCAATAAATAAAAGAAACAATAAATCATTACGCATCGAAGGGATAAAAGACGTATTTTAAGGCATTTGTATTGTAACGTGCCTACTGCCTGGTATAAAAAATATTGAAACGGAAGAAAATGTAAAAAATAACAACACAATACACACCCTCTTTACCATGCGGAATAAAAGCAAGGCATGGTATTAGTTAAGTAAGAAAAATAATAACAGAGAAGTGCGAAATATTAGCAAAATCAAAGCTATAAGGGTATAACAATAACATAACATCTTAGGATTGATTTTTATTTTAAAAATATTTTCTGGAATTTTATTTTTGGCTGCTCTTTTTCTTCACATGACTGTTATTGAGTATGTGTATGAAAAACAAAACAAATAAAATGAAATAAAGAAACACATTAATTTAATAAAAAATTCAACAGAAATCTATAAATTATACAGAATTTCAAACATTCATTCACACGTTGAAATATTTTAAGAATTTATGAGTTTCTCCTTCTCCTGCTCTTTCCTTTTTTTCTTTCTACTTCACTTCCTAAAAAATTCATGTGACATGTAACATTGACAGTATCTTTTTTTGGTGTTTCTTTTTTACTTCTTTAAAAATTTTTAAGGAGTGAGATAGGATTTAAGGACGATTTTATTGATAATAGAAAAACACCAGGTTAGGCCAACGACAACTTATAAATAATGAACCTGAAAATATTCCATATAATGGATGAAATATTTTAGAGAACAGTGGTATTAGACAGTGGTAAGGATTTTACATTACTTACGATTAGGTCTATCTTATCTCCCATTTGCATTGAACAGATGTGATTAAAAAATATATCGGAAATAGAAATAGGGTGGGCCATCTATAGGCTTAAATTTGAACCATCGGTTATTCCGAATCTGGCAATACTTATTTATATACTCATTCTATTCTGTCACAAAATTCAGACGAGAAACTGCACGATGATGTCGATTTTAGAACAAAAAAAGTATCTTTTCGGATGAAGCTCATTTTCATCTGGGTGAGTACGTTTGTAAGCAAAATTGCCGAATTTGAGGGTTAAGAAAACCAACATGTGTTCTTAAAGAAGCCCATGCACTCGTTATGAGTGACTATTTGGTGCCGCTTGTGGAGCGGAGGCACCATTGGCCCATATTTCTTTGAAAACGAGGACGGCGCAACCGTTACGGTCAATGGAGACGCCTATCGCACCATGATAATCAATTTTTTTGTATCCGCTCTTTATGGTATTGATGTGAACAATATTTGGTCTCAACAGAATGGTGCAACTTGCCACACATCTTATGCCACAAACAAATTAATACATCAAACGGTTGATGTCCGCTTAAATAGACGAAATGGTGATGTCACTTGGAATCCACGATGCTACGACTTGACACCGTTGGACTATTTTCTGTAGCATGACGTTAAAGAAAAGTATTATGCCTACAAATCAGAGACAATTAAGCATTTAAAGGCCAACATTCGTACTGCCATTGCCGAGATACGACCCTATACACTGGAAAAAGTGCACGAAAATTGGTCCGATGGAATGAGGTACTGTGAGGCCAGCCGCGGCAGCATTATGAATGAAATAATATTCCATTTCTAACCATAACAATTCTACTTTACAATTAAAAAATAGATTTAGTAAAATTTCGAATCGTTTTTGTTTAAACTTTTAAATATAAAGTGAGTCAAATAATTACAGCTCGGAACTGAGTGAGATAGTTGTGATCGTCATAAGTTCCTATAAGCCATAGCCTTGGATAAAGTAACAGCCGCCTCAAATAGCAAAATATAATCGCAGTTGAAAACAAGTTCTTTCATACTTCATTGCTTGAGCTCTTGAACAATTGTTCATCGGAGCGTATGATTAATAATTTTTTCAATATTGAGTGGTACTCATACGTTTACTTAGCACATCATTTTGTAATGATTTAATCCATCCATCTTTAAATGTTCATCTCTCATTCTGTTTTGTCATATTCATTGCTTCTATAGAATGTTATTTGTGTTACATTTCCAAGGTCATATTTAATTAAATTTATTTTGCATTTTAATGCAATGGAATGGATTGTGGTGCTCCAAATTAATTTCTTTCTCTTGCTGTCACCACAGTCTTTTGTAACACTTGTAAAAGCTTTTTGCCACTAATGATGTCCTTAATGAGATTTTAAGCATTTCAATGTAATAAAATTGACATTTTGTAAGCAGAGCTGGTAAGAGAAGGGGGGGGGGACATTAATGAAGATAAAGATGTCAAATGTAATCGACAGTTTGGCTGATAGAATAAATAGAACGTTTTTAAATTGGAAAATATTTAATAAAGTGTTGTTTAAGAAGTAAAGTGAAGAGAAATTCCATTGAATTTAATTAAAAATGTAGCAGAAGAATTTCTTTTATTAAAAATACTCAATATATGTGTCAATAGTTTTTTTGTGTGCCTGTGTGTTAAATAATAAAAACCTCAAAAGTGTAGACAAATAAAAATAAAAATGTTGAGAGGCAAAAAGTCATTTTAATCCACTACAAATACGCTTCGTTAGAAAACTTTGAAATATAAAAACAAAAAAAAAATAAAAACAATGAAAAAAAATAAAAACAATAATAAAAACAGTTGCAATACAACAATTGCCTTTAAAAGTGTTACTGCAACACACATATTTGTAATTGTATGTGAACGTACTGCTGAGTATGTGTAAAACGTGTAGAACATGAAAGTACCAAGATCAACATCATCACTTCTGTTTCAATTTTATACACTGCCTGTCACAAATATATATAAGCTCTCACGTGTTTTCTCTCTCACACTCACTTGTACAGCTATGCACACTTACCTTTTATGAAGTAAACAAAATACAATACATGGGAGAGTATTTTTCAAAATACAACACACAAATACAAATAACAGTTGTTTTCTACAATAACAGTCGATTATTTTTATTTTGTTTGAAGAGGCTTTATGTTGGCGAAACTATGCAACTGCACACAGGAGAGTTAAATTTAAAAACGTATTTATATGTTGTATTAGTTTAATACTACTACCACCACCCATAAGCCTACTCTCTCTCACTCACCCACCCCCCATATGCAGAGGTCGCATTTATACAATAAAAACTCATTGACAATGCCATGTAAGTATGAATTGTTATATGAATTCGAATTTTACAAAAAAGAGGAAAACGGAAAGAGGAGCTCTCTACTAGTAGCCACTACTTTTAACACATACCCACATATATACATATATATGTATATACTCGTTACCACATATGTATATTTTTATATACTCTGTCATAAACTGGAGCACAGTAAAGCCACTCATTCAGTTTGGCAGTCAGTTGTTTGTTGATATGAGTACCAGATGGTTGTGTAAATGTACTGGGAAGTCCTGTGTATGTGTGTACATATCAACGACTATCGTCATAAATGTTAACCGTAATTGAAATTTGCTTTTGGCAACATTTATTGACAATCCAAATAGTATAACAGTTTCCGGTTTCAATTTCATTTTTATTTCAAAAACATATTTCGAGTGGAGGAGTCAAATACAGTGGGTACTTTTTGAGAGAATTGACAGGAGAAATTTCAAATGATATTTAATAAATTAAGGCAGTTTCTCTGATAATTTTTCGTACGCTAAAGCTAAATTCGTTTGTGTTGTGTGGCTCTGGAGAAAACCAAGTACTGTGTAGATCAATTGCAGGTCACAGAAGTCGATTATCATACGACCATACCGGCCGAAGTCTTGTAAGTAGTGTAGTAGGAGTAGACATGAGGCCTCTGTTCAAACCACAGGTCAGATATCTCCAATATTTCTTCGGCAACTTCCGTTCTACAAATTTTTGGCAAAAACTTTGAGAGTAAATAAAATTGCCGTGAAAAGTTTCTCAAAAATCCGTCGTTCGGAGTAGCCTATAAACTATAGGTCCCGCCACTCATTTATCAAATTAACACACACAACATAAGAGGTGTGAGAAGCTAAGTCATAAGCCTAATCGAAGGGTTGTAATGACTAATTATATACGTATGTATACAAACCAGCCTTAATAGGCGGTAATCGTTTCTCTACGGCCAGTTACACTTTCAAACCGTAATGTGCACACTGAAGTTTTATTTTTCCACATGCCATGACCTTTCAATAACCACAACTGGTTTCTACGGGCTCTCAACCAGCTTATCTAGAGCATTGTGAATGTTGTATCTTGATTTTTGATTGAGCTTGACTTTATGTGGGGCAAATGCGTATTAAAAATACGTCATATTTATCCGTGCGATAGGCTAAAATTACTGAAAATATATTATCTGAACCACTTTCTTTAGAAAAAGTGATATTTTTGCAATGATACAACGGTCTAGTCTAGTTCCAATGCTCCACTTTGTGCTTAGAAGTGCAAATCCAAAATGCAAAATACGTCATTATCATTCGTACTATATGCTGAAGTTGCTGAAAATTGATTACCTGCAGAACTTTCTTTAAATGCACATATTTGTTACGTTTCCAGTAAAGTTCCAATTCATGAAAGGTGGCTACGTTTGAGTATCGACTTCTGTATGAAATGTTTACTATTTTTTCATGTTATTCAACGATTTCACTAATTAAACTATACTTCGGAAGAAATATGTTTATAGCAGGTGACAACTTTGCCAGGCTGGTGGTTTGTTAATCAGCATACGTATGTCCTGATACATCTTAAAAAATACTTCAAATAATACTTGATTTTTAATCAAAATTCTCCTTGCCGGCACTTGTTTTTATTTGTGTATTACTTTCACATTGTTTGGAAACTCCGTTCCTAAAAACATTTGTTCAGAAAATTTGTTATATTGACACATCGTTTTCCACAGAGTAAATTTTTTGCTACAGTTTTTTTATTATTTCCTTCTCATTTCCAAAATTTTGTTTAAAATTTCATTTTCTGTTAATATCATCCGCTCTGATCTTTTGTTTTTTATTGTCTAAAGTTGTTTGAAATTCGTCCGCTCTTTGTATTAAATGCCCTGGTATTTGTATATGAATTTTGAAAATCTTTTTAAAAGCTTTTGAAAAATATGTCCCATATTTTAACGGTATTATTTCCGGTCTATTAAAATATATTTTTATTTTTCTCTTTTGTTTTTGTATTAAAGTATGAAAACCTGGCTAAAAATAACCAAACAACAGCAGTAAACAAAAAGAGGAAGGCAAAATGCAAAGATAACCTAAAGGAAACACGTTTCCTTAATAAAACGTGTCTGACATACGTAAATAAATATTTTTTAGAGGCACTTAGGTTAGGTTACCTTACCGAAATGCATACATCTTTTTCGTTTTCTTTTTATGTTTTCCTGGCCTTTTATTGCAAAGACAATTTTCTGTGTTTTTTTTCTAAAGGAAACGAAGCAAATTGTATTAAAGCATGGAACACTATTTAAATCTAGAGGAAAAACTAAAAGGAAGAAAAGGTAAAACTTGTAAGAGGCAAATTTAACTGCATATTTACGGGGGACGTGGTGTGTTTTTAATACGAAATATATTGCCATCATTTAAATGTTTAGGCTTGGCTAACATGCAATCATTTTAGTATTCATTTAACGCATATTAAACATTCGAGATCAGCCAACACAATATGTAGGCCATTTTGTCGGCCCTGGTTCATGCTGTCACTATGGGAAATCGTTTATTTATTTATTTGTTAAGGAAGAATTTCATTTCAGGGGTTTATATCCAATGAATGGAATGGATTAACTAAGTATTGCAAATCAAATATTGAAACTTATAAATTTCGGTAAACTCTAGTTATTTATGCGATAGAATTATCATGGCTTTTTAAAACTATTTCAAAATATGCTTATCTAGAGCAATTGGATTAGTTCTACCCTCAGATAAACCCAGAACTCCTACACATTTGGAATAAAAACTTAAGAACGAAATTTTGTCCATCACATCCATACATACATAATTGGTCATACAACAGCTTCAATCACGATTACGACCTAGTTTCTCACACCACTTATGTTGTGTGTGTTAATTTTATACATGAGTAGCGGGACCTACAGTTTAAAGTCCACTCTGAACAACAGATTTTTGACAATATTTTCATGGTAATTTTTTAATTTATTCTCGAAATTTTTTAAAATTTTCTGAGAGGAAGTCGCCGAGGAAATATTTTCTTCATACTTCGTTTTGTTGGAGAGGTCTGACCAGTGCTTTGAACCGTGGCCTCACGTGTTATAAACCAACACAATACCTACTAGACGACTGATATTTCAGTTCACTTTGGATAGACTATTACATTATCTACTGTTAGTTTATTGTCGACCACGAATAATATTTCAAGTCGATGTGTACTTAATCTCGAATGTTTGAACTCAACATGCTCTGTATTTACATCTTCATAAAGGCATTGAGAATGGCACTCCTGGTAAGAGTTTTTCATTTTCTTTTTACATTTTTTGCATAACTTTTGATTCGACAACAAAAACGTTTCGAAGTTTCTATAGAACTTTAAAGTCCTTAATTTTGTTCCTTATTTTAAATGGAAAAAATGTTGCGTATTTTTCATGTTACTTTTCATGAAATCCGCAAAAACTTTTGTTGTGTCAAATCATCTTCTGATGGCTGTTCATGATGCCTGACTTCCTGTCACAGGCTGTGTAGTGTAGAACTTGAGTATAATTCCTTATCCTGGTGCTTGTCAGTACCCCCGTTATGGAATTCATTCAGTTTTCTTATAAGAAAAGCCACTCGACTGAGATTTATTTTTGGATCGAAAAATAGGAAAATATTAACGAAACTAATTAACATTTTCTAAGCGAAATTGAGGGTAAGGTACAAAACCCAAAATAAGTCGTATTGAGATACACATTACTGCCATATCTCTCTGCCTACGCTTGTGTGTTGCCTTAAATTTTATCAGTAATTGCGTATCTGACTGTTATAAGTCCTTTTTGATTATGTTGATGTGGTTGTTGCAATAGCTTGTTTGGCTTCATACCTTAAAATCTTTGTTTGAAGACGACCTCAAACTTAAACCTTTTATAAGCAAGACATGCTTTAGATTAATGAACCCTTAGACAGGAAACTTGATGGAAATCAATAATATTGCGGTGACTTATTTAACACACAGGGTGCCCTGGTAGTCTAGTGGGTAGTGTGCTAGACTATTAGCGTGAGGGTCGTGGGTTCGATTCCCACCAGAGACTCTGGTCTGTGACACTGCACCGAGCATATGGTCAAGTTACTCCGTTCGTATATAATTAGAATATGATTTGTAATTGTATTGTAATTTATAAATAAATAAATAATTATTTAACACTATTGCGGTTTTAGTTCTTCTCCTATTATTCTCTTACTCACTGTTTTCTATTAAAAAAATTTCAATATACACTTCACCATGATGTGCAAAAACTCTGCCAGGTTCTCACCACAATTTTTTTGCGTTCATGAATCATAGATTAGCCATTAATTGTTATGAAATTTATTTATTTATTTAAGAACCATTAGTTTTATTAACAAATAATTACTTTAATATCAATAACAAGGTTTTTTTAATGCACATGCAATAACCATTATTGAGGCCACACTGCGTATGAGCAATTTTCTACACCAGTTTGCATACAATCAATATCACTCATACGTTACTGGTCTTGTATTGTTTTATAAATTCATATACGTAAATGTCATCTACAATAACAACAACAACTACCATAATTATAACAACGTAAATATGAAAAAATTTTAATTTATCAGGAAATTTATGAAATAAATTTCTTGTGGTAATTAATGCAAGAATTTTATCAGAAAAAATTCTCCTGACTTTCAACAGCCAGCCATGCCAAGTATGTAATTTAGAAGAATGCACAGCTTAACAAAGCTATGGTAATATAAATATGAAATCTTAGGAATTTATTTATTGTTATTGTATTGTGTTTTGTAAACAATAATAACTCCAACGACAATAATAACTACAAGACAAATTATAAAGGAATTCTTAGCTGACATTTGTCATACTCGTATAAATACAAGATGAATTGTGAATTATTTGAAGAATTGCATATGCAACAGCAATATTTATACGTTGGGAAATAAAAGATATCCTAAGCAATGCTCTTTCATGGTTAGACTTCAAGTGATTTATTTATGCTAACGAGACTTAAGTATTTTCCTTGAATTTTATTCTTTCTTTTCGATTTATTATTGTTTAATCAATAACAATAAATTATCCGATGGCATAGATAAAGTTAACAAATTTTGAAATTTATTTGAATAAAAAAGGAAAATTAACTTAAAAGAGAAATAAAGAAATACAGAATAAATTGAATAAATTTATTAATAATTTTATGCATAAATTTATTGATTTGCATTTAAAATTATATTTTTGTTTATCTGATTATATTACAATTCAATTTATGTTTTATTTAAAAAATATTTTTGGACTTGTTCAAATAAAAATATAAATTATGCATGACAAATTTAATGGGAAAAATATACACAAGAGATTATGACGTCAAATGAATTAGCAATTTGGATTCTAATAAAATTTGGATCATTCGATACTTATTGTTTCAAATAAGGACATACTGTATATAATAAAATATCTTTTAAACGCCTTTTATTTTAATTACAGCCATATGAATAACTAAACATTGTTGTAGAGAAATAATACAAAAACGAGTTTCGACTTCGTTTCTAGCAAGTAGAAATTTGAATACCATGTCTGTTATTTACTTTCACATACATACATACATACATAATTGGTCATTACAACCCTTCAGTTCGGATTACGATCTAGTTTCTCACACCACTTAGGTTGTGTGTGTTAATTTTATTCATGAGTAGCGTGGCCTACAGGTTATAGTCGACTCCGAACGACAGGTTTCTGAGAAACTTTTTCATGGCAATATTTTTTATACTTTCAGAGTTTTTGCCAGAAAACTGCTTAGTAGTCTAGTTTTACTTCGTTTGCACTTTGTAAGCTTGGTTCGTTTAGATATTTGTGAGACATGTAGGGATTCAAATGTCAAACAGGCTCTCTTATTCTCCTGTTTGTATCTGCTTCTGCCCTGCAGAACCTATCAAGGCGTTCTACTAATTGGCCTTGTAGCATAATGTCCTATGTGAGGACGTTGGATATTTTTATAAGTTTGTTTTTTTTATAGCCACCACCAGCATTACGATATTTTAGTTTGGCTTGCATGTTGGATATTTCACTAAAAGTAGACGTGTGGTAGTATAATTAAGACGCTATAGTTGTAATGAGACAGTGCTTAGCGCGCCAATCTTGTTACACTTCAGCTTTAAGTACTGGAATAATGCTTCCGTTGTGAAGAACCTAATGATTCGAATTATTTTCTGGGCAGAAGAGCTTTTCCTCTCGGTGCTTTCCATTTAGTAATTCTTCTTCAGCAATTCTTTTTTGAAATCGATGTATAACGGTTACAGGGGAGCCGATTAAGGCTCTTATCTGTGCAGTTTTTATTCGGCAGTAAAATTTTTAATACGTAAATACTTTATGGAAGCCTTATGATCATAGTTGGTTAATGAAAAATAATACCTTGTAACACTGAATCAGATTTAGTTCAAATAAGCCTTTAATTGGCTTTAGATTAGTTGCAACAGATACTAATTCCTATATGACTTAAAGGAGTCATTAAATCAATTATTTCTAATCCCTTGAGTAGCGTTTGCATAAGGTTTCCTTTTTTTATTTCGGTTGTTATTATTCGTAAATAATTATTTCCTTGATTTGCTAACAGTAGCTTTTTCCATTTAATTATCTTTGTTTTGTTATTTTTTTTCGTTTTTATTCTCCTCTGCTATTACCATGTAACTTGAATACTTGATTTGAGTTTTTTTTTGTAATTGCAAATTCTTTCAATTATTTGGCAATTATTTTGAATAAATATAATGAGTAAAAATAACAAAAACAAATAAAAATACACACAAGAATGAAAATAAAAATAAATGTTAAGCAAATAATATCCGCTTTTTTCTTCTCCATTCTTTATCTTTCTTCAATTGAGGAATTGATTATCGAGTATGGATGTAGAATTTGCATAAAAGGTGGAAGTATTGGGACTAAAATTTTGGTTTTGTTTAGTTGCCATACAATTTTCCATTAAATTACTTGAGTGTTTTTCAGTTCTATTCTTTTTTTCTCTTCATTTTATTATTATTTTACCACTACATTTGCAATAAAAACTGGTTCCAGAAAAAAAAAACTCTTTTAATTGAATATATTTTTATGGACATTTTCTGTACAGGTGGGATCAAAAAAGAAAAATAAACAACTGAACACATGTATATTTAAGCGTACATATGTGTGTAAGTATTTATACTTTACACGATTGCTGGTTATATTCCTTTAATTGTTTATATTATTTCTGTGTGTCTGCGTGAGTGTGTATATCTCAGGTACTATGTTAGACTGTGTGAAAGAGATAGAGCAGGAGAGTAATGCATGTTGTTATTGCAATGTTAATATTTACAGTTTAAATACACAAATGCATGCTTACACAACAACACTGCAAACAAATATGGTTTCTATACAGACAGCCATTTTTATACAAGCGTAAGCGTTTATGTGTTTATAAATTAAAACAAAAACAATGTCTGTATTGTGTGTAAATTGTGTATATACATATGTGTGTAATTTAACCATTTCAAAGTACAATAGCACTCATTATAAAGAGATAAAACAAATTTAGTTGCCATAACAAGCAAATAAAAATTTAAAAATAAAAAATAATGTTTAAAAAAATAAGTTAAAAGAAATAAAAATATACATATTGACATAATAAACATTTAAATTTTTATAATGAAAAAAAGCAAAAACAGGCCAAGCAAATAAACAAAAAAAAAAATGAAAATTGCAATGAACATCGAAAAAAAAAGAAAAAATTGTTTAAAATTTTCCAATAAATATTTAATTTTGTTTTCATAGTTGTTTATAGCACATGTATACAAAAATACACATACACACACACATACACAAGTTTGCTATTTTTTCTATTAAAATTTGATATGTTTTTCATATATTTTTTGGCGAATAATAAAATAAACGGACATATTTTTTAATTTAATCGCCATCATCAATATTTGATTCGTATTTTATAAAGAAAAACAAGAAAACAAATGAAAAAATTAACATAGAAATTCAGAAAGAAAACAATAATAAAAAAAATATTGAATTTTCGTAAATTTTTTATTGTGTGAATATAAAATGATTAAATTGCTCTCCATTTTGTCTATGTTGACCAAGCATATATTCTTGTTTTTATATTTTGTTCTTTTCCGAATACCATTTCCATTTCTACCATCGTGTTGGATTACATTACGAGACAAGTTTGTTCAAAAAAATTACATGGGTATTTCACATCCACTTTGGATTATTCGTATGATATTTGTATACCCTATCACATGGTATTCAACATGTTGAGAGCTTAATCCACAACTTCAGATAGATAGAAAACAGCATGGAAAATATCAAAATTTTTTTCTGGCAGTATCCAGACAAAATATGCAAGATGAGCAGACAACAAAGTGATCTTCAAGTGATTGTAAGCAGTAAGAGTTCGTAAATATCCAGGCTATCCAAGTTTAGAATATTCCATGCATCCGTAAATTGTTATCAAACGTGAAACCAGGCTAAAATCTAAAAGTTAGAAATCAATAAGTGCCACAGAATCATATACATGAATCATATAAGGGCTACATACCATATACATATATACATATGTGTGTAAAAGTATAAGAAGCCCACATTGAAACATATGAAATGTAGCAAATGAAAGATCGACCATAATATCTGAAGGAATACCAGTAATTGGACTACTGAGTAAACAAAATTGCCATGAAATGGTTTCTCAAAAATATGTCGTTCGGAGTCGACTTTAAACTGTAGATCCTGCCACTCATGTATAAAATTAACAAAGACAACATTAGTGGTTATACCGCTAGACCGTAATCTTGACTTTGTGACCGCTTATGTATGTGTGTAATACGCTCTTCAAAGGACTAATTGGAAGATAAATACAAATATTTTGCTACCATTTTGTCCCAATAAATCACATTTAAACTCCTGGTTGACAGTCTTATTAGAATCTTTGAATGAAATAAAAACAAAAATACTGACTAAGAGGGTGACGTTACCGTAGTAATCAAAGGCAATCTTCCTAAGGCGAAAGCTGTGCTTTTTAAAATATAGGAGAGTATTTACAATGAAAAAAGACTAGAAAATCATTAACACTTGAATATGTCTTTTCTTTTCTTTGAATTCTTGGTATCGTAGGAATTAATGTTTATTGGAAAATCCTTCATTACATATTTAATTCTGTTGGCATGCCAGTTTAACTCGTTTACTTATTCATTATGCGCACAATTAAAGATTCCATCATGATTTTTGTTGCTATTTGCAAAAGTGTTTGTCAGCAGAAAATATTGCCAACTTTAAGTTTGTCTACAAAATGAAAGAAAATGGATAAAATAAACAAGTAGTCGGCAACAGTATTTATATTGTACAATAAACAGGCAAGCACTACAAGCCAACCAAAAGTTGTGTTTTAAGAAGCCGTTCACTTTGGTATTTAAAATTTCTTTCCTAAAGTGTTCTTAGCGCTGAGTTTTAGGTTTATTAGACAAAGACTAATAAGAGTTAAGCAAAAAATCATTTCCATTATGGCGCATTAATGCTGACTTAAGATTTTAAATTTTTGTTTTTCAAATATCTTAACTTTGTGTTGAAACATATTCCCTTAAAATTGTTTTTGTTTTGAATTGAATTTTTCCTCCACATAAATTAAGTTGAATTGTTTAAAGTCCTCTATACGTACGTATATATAGTGGCCTTGTAATACTCGTACGCGAACTTTGTGTGAATGCAAGTGATGTCGTGCCCAGTTTGCAAAATTTTCATATATTTTTGTATTACTGTTGAATTTTTTCTTAACTTTACCTGTAACAATTTGCATTTATTTAATGAATCGCTTCCCTTATCATGGTATACGTGATACAAAATTAAATATAATCTCCACATACTTTTATAACAACTGCATGCAATTAACACTGTGGTGTTTAATTATAGTGTCAGTTAAGGTATTTTGTTTTATTGTTAGAGAGGTATATGCAAGAGCTTCTATGGTATCAATTACTTAAGATTTTGAATTGCATTGGATGCTGCATAAAGCCTAGGTTACTACCATTGCTATACCGTTGTAATAATATAGTGTTTCTTTTACCGTAAGCCTCTAATTCATGGCTTGTCTTTTGCAGACATGCCCAACGGTTGTCAATAAATTATGTTTGCCCTAAATCTCCTACTTTTTATATAAGTGCCACTGAAAATATATAGTGGTCTGCTCGTACTCCTTGAGTTCATTTATCTCTTCTAGAGACAACTTAATGCATTAGTTGGTTTCTTTTGCGGCGACTTGATTGTCAGCTTCGATATTTCCTTTACAGTTCACAAAAGAGTTTCACTATCTGTATCTGATCGCACTATATTATAAGAATAAGTGTTTCTTTTTCGCAATGGGACAGAATCTTCTACATTCTATAATTGCTGCTTTTGGTTTTGACTCCGTGCTTTTACGTACAAGACAATGGAATTATTGGTTCTAATCAGCAGGCATGGGTTCTTGCATTCTGTTACGGTAATATGGTGATATACTAACATTCCTATGTAGTATGGGAAATTTTAGCTCCCAGTTCATCGGAAACAACAGGATTGTTGCCTTTTGATAGGTACATATATTGATGTTCTAAACTTGTCTTACGGAATTGTCAAGTAGTTATAGTCGACTAGCAGGTTGTTGTGTGTTGGCTTATTAGACGTGAGGCCACGGTTCAAACGTCAAGTCAGACAGCTGCAAGAAAACAAAATTTTAATATTTCTTCAGCGACTTTCTCTCAGCAGATGGTTGACTTCCAAAATGTTAGTTGCTTTGTGTTTGAACAAGGTATAGTGTTTCATAAAGCCGCTGTACAAAATGTTTACAATGTATACTATTTCAAAACGTCGTCAATGTGTATTTTTAACGCAGTCAAAAAGCAATCGGGCATCGGATTTATAGTTGATGCATTGTTTGGTAACTTTGCATATCTACATAATTTATTTACCGTAGTAGAACTGTATACAAACTTTGTATTGATACATTTTGGATAAATTTTTGGAAGGCAGTCGATTTCTGGCAAATACTATGAAAGTATAAAAATTTGCCATGAAAAGTTTCTCAAAAAATTCTGTTGTTCGGAGTTGACATTAAACTGTAGGTCCCGCCACTCATGTAAAAAATTAACGCACACATCATAAGTGGTGTGAGAAGCTAAGTCGTAATCCTGACTGAATTATTGTAATGACAAATTATGTATGTATTTAAGTATGTATATATAATGTAAAGTGTCAGTGGAATAGTTAATGCAATTTTGTTTGTCAAAAAAAAAAAAAACTGGGAAATGGTAAGAAAATTCCATCGAAAATTTAAATTTTTTTCACAATTTGAAATTTTTTTGAATTTTTTATTTTGACATTCCCACATATTTCATACTTTCTAATAAGAATCCTTGACTTGATAGCTATGAATTAAAGCTTTAAAATCATGTACTCTACTGTAAACAAAAGTTAGCATAACATTTCCCCCGAAAAGTGTTTGTGTACATTTGTTTTCATTAGTCTTGTCATTAATGTAGTTGTACAACTCTTTTTTTTTCTTGTTTCCTTGTATGCATACTCACTCTCGCTCTCTCTTTCTTTCACTCTTTCTCTTATCCTGGGTCTCTTTATGCTAATTTTGTTCATTTTCATTATCGTGGTAGTTGTTAGTATTTTCTGCCATATAAGCTGTCCTCTAGCGGTTAATACTGTGGTGTTAACAATTTATGTTTTGCGATTTGTTTGTCCCTCTTTCTCTCTCAGGTACACACTTTCTATTGCTGGCTATGCTTCTCCTGCATCTACTCTCTAATTGTG
This sequence comes from Sarcophaga carnaria, assembly GCA_958299815.1. Lineage (NCBI taxonomy): Eukaryota > Metazoa > Arthropoda > Insecta > Diptera > Sarcophagidae > Sarcophaga > Sarcophaga carnaria. The sequence continues at coordinate 18,105,458 of OY283152.1, read as the reverse complement.
GAGTTAAATTAATGAGGTAAATGCTTTTCTGTTTTATTGTGTTGTTTTTAACAATAAAAAAAAATGCAGGGAAATAGAATAATTTATGTGTGTAAGTGCTTGAAAACGAATGGGTAAGCTTGGGTATATGTGTGTGTTTGTTATTATAAACAATAGTAATTAAAGTATTAAAATGCCTTAAACTGTATTGTGATTTTAACTTTCAACGACCATTTGCCTTTGGTTGTGGGAAAATTATTATAAATTATTTCATTACACAAGAGATACCTGCATTAAATGACAAATTTAAAAAGTTTTGGTTTTTATTATCCCTGGTCAGAGTAAAATATTTTTGTTGTTGAACATTTTAAATTTCATTTACAACTAAAGAGCAAAATGGTCAATTTAAGAGGATTTATTAAAGAACGAAGTCTTAAACTATCTCCTCCATAAGGGGATGCTTAAAGCCAAAATTTCTTTTCTTTCCTTTGCTTTATTTTCAATATTCCCAGTATTTTTTATTTCACTTTATCCGGGTTATTGAATATTTTCATAAACTGTAATTGAGGTTTTCAGGCAGCATATGTTGCCAATTTCCATTTTCTTTTTTTTTTTTTCTTTATTTAAATTCTTTTTAGACTAGTATTTGCATTAAAGCCCCATAAACCAACAACATGGTACGTTTATTGAAATTTTCATAGAATATTAAACAGTCAAGAATTTTAGAACTTTGGCTAGTTTTTGTTTGTTTCCCTCCTTTTTTTTGTGTGCTACAAAATATGTTTTTACAAAAATTCGTTGTCTTACTCATATTCTTTGCTTTCATACACAGTAAATTTATGCTGACAACAATAAAAACAATAACAAATAATCGAAAAAAAGAAGAGGAATATTTGTGAATACAACGACAATAGCAAAAATGCCAAAAGACTACAAATGACCCATTCAATATACGTTTTTATTCTTCGATTAGATTTCTTTTTTTCTCAATTTTAGTTTCCTATTGAATTTGCTCAATAGGCAACTAAAGAGAAAGAAAAAGGAAAGAAACTTCATTGAATTCGTTTTTTATCTTCAATTTCTGTTTAACAAATTGAAAAGTTCATAAGTTTTTGGCAAACTGCTGTTGCAAAAGTGAAAGTGAAAACAAGAGGAAATAAGTCAGTTATCGCCTGTTTTGTTAAATACTAAAAGTATTCAGAAAACTTTTTAAACTGGCTGAAATAAGAGAAGTTTTCCTGTTTAACTAATGAGTTCTATGCAAAGAATTTTAAATCTTTTTCATTTACAACACAAGTTAATTTTTTTATTGATTTAATGTCGTAATTAATATTTGTTGTTTAAAAATGTCATCTGTCCATCGCCTTCACATTTGAACATAATAAATCAATTACAAATTTTAATTATTCTAATCAAATATTTAAACACAATTAATTAAATTAATTTATGCTTTAATACGCTACATTAAATCACCATGTATTTGTACACGAGAAGGTAAAATTAAATAGAAAAAGCAAAAAATAAAAAATAAAAGACAGAAAAAATGCCAACAAATCAATACTAGAACTGTGTAATGACAGCCAGTAAACATGTAAATCAAGTTTAATTAAATATAAATGGCCGTATAAAATATATGCTAAACATCAGACGATTTTATTGAGGCCATATAAACAACCAATCATAGAACACATACGGTGGTTTATTATTTAAAACCTTGAACTCATACCAACTGAACAGCATTGCAAGTTTGTAACTATAAGGTGGAGTAAAAGTAAATGCATTTTCCATGATAGGCAGAATAAAGTGTTTGTTCTTAAAAAATAATAAAAAAGAAACAAAGAATTGCAATGGAAAAAATATAAAAAATTACGAGTATAAGGATCAACCAAAAACTGCAGAGAATACCTACAAAATTGGTCATTATAACAATTCAGTCAGGATTACGACCTAGTTTCTTTGAAGTCGTCGTAGTCAACTATGTAGTGTGTTGGCTTATTAGACGTAAAGCCAGAGTTTGAGCCCCTAGCCAGACATCAAAACAAAATACAAAAAGTATTTCTTTGGCGACTTCTTTTCAGCAGATTTGTGGCAAAAACTATGAGGGCCATTATTACTTTCAGCTTTCAGCTCAGATATATTTACAACAGATTTTATTTTGCCTAACACGCTTCTTTGTCACGTCCCTCTCGGCCAACACAATTTCGCCTTCAATGCGGATTCCAATCGAGGGGTATTTCCATAATGTGTGCTTAATCCAGTAGCATTTCCGCAATCCCGATACTTCTGCAATGGATGTTTGTCAGCATTTTCTATAAAGTTCAGGATTGGAAATCCAGTTGTGCAGTCACCATATTCTTGAGACAACCATTAAGAAAAACCTTCCTTCCACCCCAGGTCAGGCATCTCCAACTGAACGAAATATGAAAAAATATTTCTTCGGCGACTTCCTCTCAGTAGATTTCTGGCAAAAACTCTTAGAGTAAATAAAAAATTGCCATGAAAAGTTTCTCAAAAATCTGTCGTTCGGAGTCGACTTTAAACTGTAGGTACCGTCACTCATCTATAAAAACTAACGCGCACAACATAAGTGGTGTGAGAAACTAGGTCGTAATCCTGACTATAGGGTTGTAATGACCAATTATGTTAGGTATGTATGTTTTCGCTGTATGTAAGCATGGACTATTTGCCCAGCAGAAGTTGTAAGGTTGTGGCCTCATTATGGGTGTGGAAATCATCTCCTGGGAAGTTCATTGCTGTCAACTACCACTCATACCAACATACGTACTATGACAAATGGAGGCAAAAACGTCATCTGTAACTGCTGTTGTTATTTAATTTGGCACAATATTCCATGCCACAAACTTTTAATCTCAAGGACAATATTATACTCCAGTATTTTCATGTTCCAGGACCAGTGTAAGAGCAAACAAATATTATCCGAGTAACTCAAATTGCAAAGTTGGCTTATGTGACTCCATATAAATATAATCTCTGCCCAAATTTGGCTCATGATAATATTCAAAATGAGTGCAGTTCTCTAGATGGGTCTTTAGAGCTAGACAGACAAGGGTTTCATATAGGCTGGCTGACCACTGCAATAATTGTCTCTAATTTTTTTAGACAGTTTGCTTCAAAGGCAATAAAGAACAAGAAAAACAAAGAGAAAGCAAAACAATTGCACTTAAATCAACATTTTGGGCAGGAAAACAAAAACTTTTAGTTTATGGAGGGGAAGGAAACTAATAAAATATAATGAAAACTCAAGAAGAAAAAAAGTAAAAAAGAAGAGAAAATATTCTTGAAAAACGCTTGCAAATGATTTGAATTGTTAAACGCATTTTATTTGTATAAGAGTGTTATTCTTTGTCTTTTATTGCTGGTATGACTATCGCTTCTATAGTTTTTCTATTTTGATTTTTTTATACCTATTCATTCCATATTCATAGGCATGAACATATAAAAACAATTAAACCAAAAATATCTTACCATTCACCGACTTCATGGTCATCAGCATCTGAAACTTCAAACGCTTTCATAAACAAATTGTAGCCGCTTGCTTTGTTGTGGCCATAACAATGCCATAACTCTGGAGCCATGTAATGATGGCAAAGCCTGTATCTTGTTTTCTCTTCGTTTTTCTTATTTTTCTTTAGTTTTGTTCTTCTTTTCTTTCGATTTTATTGTTCATATAAAATGAAAAAAGTGTCTGAACAACTTCACTAATTTGCACGTCAACACACTGTGGACGACCGTTTCAAAGGAAACAGTTCGTGCCGGTGGAGAAAGACTATAAGAAAAGTAATAAAAATAGAGTGTAGAAAATAAACGAATAAATACAACAATAACAAAAGAAACAACAGTAACTATAACTGTAATAAAATTACTTTAGTGAAACTATAAAAAACAAGTTTTACTTACGACAATAAAAAACAGAAAAAGGAGTTGCAAAGAGTATGGAAATTAAATAAAAATAAATAAGACCCGGTTAAGTGTAAAGTAGTTGGAAAAGTTGTGTGGAATACAACCGAATAAATAACTTTAAATGGCCGAATATAAATTTAATAACTAATTCAAATATTAGTCGGTTTTGGTTTCATTTATTATAGAAAAAGGTTTCTTTCTTTAGTGGAAAGTATTTGAAAGGTTTAAATGTCTGTTGGTGTCTAGTCTAGCTGCCATTACTAAATTATGAAGCATAGCAAAATATGGTTAGTATGTGATCGATAAGGCATAGTGGGTTGAAGATAAACACAAGCAAAGCCGCTATGGTGCCATTTGCGATAAGGAACTTCCTAAAAGCTCTGACAATAAATGAGGACAAAACAAAGTATATGTTACCGACAAGTAGAGACGTGCACCGTATTGATTCTCAGATTACGGCCGATAACTATACTTTTGATACAGTCTAGGAATTTATTTATCTTGGGTCTGCCGTTACCACCAAAAGTGATGCCAACAGGTGCTGCTATGATCTCAATTTGCCATTGAGTAGCAGAGACCTCTCTCATACGACAAAATTAATACTCTACAAGACGCTCATCATATCCGTGTTTCTTTATGGCGCAGAGGCATGGACCCTATTAAGTACAGATGCAGCGGCCTTGAGAGTGTTCGAGAGAAAAGTACTACGCAAGATCTTCGGTCCAGTGCGAGTTGGCGATGATTTCCGCATCCGATCCAACAGTGATCTGTATGAGCTTATAGATGTTGTGCAGCGTATTAACATCCAGCGGCTGCGCTGGCTCGACCATGTCGTTCGAATGGACGAGGATGCTCCGGCGAGATGGGTGTTTGATGCGGGGGTCTGCGGAATTCGGTGAAGAGGATGACCTTGTATGCGTTGGACGGACCAAATCGAGGAAGCCCGGTCATCGATTGGTGTGACCAACTGGCGTAGACGCGCAAAAAGCAGAGGAGCCTGGAAGGACGTGTTGCCAATTAGGTAAGTACGTAAGTAACTTCCTGAATGGAAAAATATTTGGCTTCTGGGTATATATTATCATAAAAATGAACGGAATATATAGCAATAGTGCTGGCATGGTGGGATCATAGAATATTTCAAGGCTGACCAAGCATACAATAATGATGAAATGATGTTTTGCAGGAGATTTTTGGATATGGGAGTCTATGCATTGAATGTACAATACCATGACGGTTAGGCGAAACAGTATCCAATTTCAAATGCCTTCCATTTGGGTACCTTAAGAACAAACTAACCAGTGAGACACTTCTGAGGAAGTATGTTGTTAAAAGCTACATTCCCTTAGATGAGTAAACTGGTCTTACTCTTCCTTGGAACAAAAGAGAGTTTTAGATTCTTTCGATATTGCAGCTGGCCATAAAATCATAGACAAGCCACATGTTACGATTTAAAAGTACCTGCGTTCAGTTTTTCTCTTACAAAATTTACGAATCACATCTGTCGGTGGCTCACCTGCCTCCAGGGTGCCAGATATTGGAAAAGATTTGCTTCAAATTGTAGATATCATGATGATAACTCTTGCAATAGCCATAATTTGTGTTACCCATTCATTCTAAAATGTGCTTAAACATGTGGTACCCAGTAATATTGCTAATTAAAGGCTTAATCGGCTCTCTCGCAAAGGACAACAAAGTTATTCATGATCTCTGGTTTCTAATTCCGGAGTTTACATGTGCATTGGTATGCAAAGTTTGAAGAAATTCTCAAAATCACGCTTGTAATTTGGTGCGGAAAATTAATGGATTCTTGAAAGCACTTTCTTGTCTAAGTTAAGATCGGACGGAGACAAGTTACGTGTTAATCTCTCTTTTAGATTAATTCGGTTTCAACAAAATGTCCTCCCTAATACGTATACCACCGAATTTATTAATTTTTACTTAAACTTCTGTTTTTCTTACAACACGGCAATGTCTTTACAAGAAAGGAAAAGAAAAGAAAGGAAAAAAATGCAAAGGAAAAGAGTAGAAGAAGCAGTATAAACATCGTAGAATTAAACCAAATAAAGCCTAATTGGCAACGAAAACAAGTGGCCATAACAATACAAAAATGAAGAGAAAAATTGTAGAAGAAAAAAAATGGTTTTCTTTCTATTTTCTGCATATTTTCTTGAGCACGATAAGTAATTGAGGAAAATAAGTTAAATATACGTTAAGAAAAAAAATTGGATGTTATAACAATAGACCCTTTGAAGAATGTATTACTGAGTCTTTTAAAGTAATTAAAAAATTATTTGAAATGTTTAAAACTGGTCGTTGCTTTATCCTTAACTCCATTGAAGGGTTTGATATTAGGGTATCCAACCGCTTGCCTGCGAAACTTATCTTTGCTAGTTTAACCGCTAGCAGCTATTGGAATATGAAGGAATCTTACTTACTTGTCAGACTTAACTGCTATAAATTGCTTACAAAGCATACCAATCGGCAGACGTAACTACATTTCTGTGAATGCATCTAATCTTATGAGGCATTGAAGTAAAAATACTTATCTGCAAATCGGTTGAGCAGGAAACGGCTGTCCATTTCTGGCTCAATACAGGCACGCACTGTATCAGTTCAGTTTCAGTGATCAAATAGATCTGGAGACATCGCTTCAAATGGGGTCATAACGGACGATTGTGTAAGCCTTGGGATCGAATGGAAAGAACGGAGACATAGAGGGTTCCTTACTTTTTATTCTGGTAACAATTAAAACAATAGCCGTCCTTTCCATCCAGTGTATTCCAGTAATGTTAGCTGGAAATTCGCTGAAGCTATGGTTATTCAGTAACGCTGGTAATTGGTTTTCTGTAGCAGATACTAAAATGATAGAGTTGCCATTTATCTTTTGCTAGAGACATGCTTTTTAAAAATGTACGGAATTTTTGTATTGCGAGCAGCTGAGAGGTACTTTGATATTGAATTCTACAGTTCATTTTAATTCGTTGTGAATAATACCGGTTGTGTTGAGTCAAGGTTCAGGTTTTCCAAGATGAATTATTTGAAATGGTTTTAAAGTTTCTTCTTTAAATCCCAGAAGCACAACTATTAAGCACCGATGCAGCAGCCTTTAGACTATTCGAAAGAAAAGTCTTACGTAGGGCCAACGGTCCAATGTAAGTTAGCGATGATTTACGAATTCTGTATGAGCTCCTCAACGATATGAACGTTCTGCAGCGCATTAACATCCAGCGGTTACACTGGCTCGGCGATGTCGAAAGGGATGTTCCGGAAAGACGTGCATTCGGTGTGGCGATTAGCGGAAATTGGTGAAGAAGATCTTGTCTACGTTAGAAGGAGAAAACTAAGGAGCCCTGTCATCGATTGGCGTGACTAACTGGCGACGGCGTGCAAAAAGCACAAGCGCCTGATAAGGATGTGCTAAAGCAGGCTGAAATTCGATAAACGTGTTGTTAATGGCCAATTAAAGAAAAAAGAATGAACTTTTAATCCTTAAAACCAAAATATTCTTCGCTTTTGAGATAGGACGTTAATTATTTTTATCTTTACTTCACCAATAAACTGAAGATGAAAATTTCTCTTCCACAATATCCTCTGTGGCAAGTACAGCAAGCAGTATTCAATTGAAAATAAAAGTATTTTGAAAAAAAATGTTCAAATTGAATCAAAACAAATATAAAAACGAATAAATTCACATACACACCTATACATATTTATATACAACCCCTAAACCACCATATGCATAATGGTTAGTAATAGAGGAAAAGGAAATTGAAATAGAACAAGCAAGCACATGAAAAAACCAGAGACAGTCAGTGTATACGATTAAGTGAAAGAGTGTATCATTGCGGTTGCGATGTTATTAAACCACAAAAACCATTCGAATGAACAGATGTCATAGCCATTATGGCAAAAAGGCCAATTATGGATGAGGTGTTTATTATTTTTACAAAAACAAAAATTTGGACATAAACACCAACATACCCTAGACTAGAGGTAAAATCAAATAACTCAACTTTATTGTACATTTGTGGACTAAAAGCAGCAGCGAATAATGAAAGCAAAACTATATATTTAGAAATTCAAAAACCACATGTCCTAAATGCAAAAATGCACAAAAATAATAAATTATTTACATATGAAATGTAATCATAAATATAAAAATAATGGAAATAAATCTCAATTTTTTATTTTCATTTCAATGAACTGAACTGAACTGAATTGTACAGAGAAAAATAAACAAAATAACATACCACGGTGCGTATACGTACTGGCTATGGTGTGTGACTCTCGAATTAAATATCACTCATGCGTGCCGTTATTAAATATTTATTCTCGTTCACTTATTTAAATACATGAAAACACAAACACACACTTGGTTGTTGTTGTTGTTTTTAAAGTGTGTAAAGCTTATTTGACAGTAGGTTGAGGGTACTATTGTGTTTAGAGAGCTAAAATTTATGTTCTTCTCTGGCATAGAAAACAGTGGTTTTCGTTAACAGTTTTAGTCGCGAACGAGTTTATATTGATTGTGCCTTATTGTTGTTGACTTTTAAAGTGAAACGAGAGACAGAATATGATGATATAAGGGGTGGCAAATAATTTTGATAGAAGGAAGTGTTTTTTTTATTAACAATTATTTTGGTGTTAGAAAGTCAAATGGAGGTGGTTTATTGTCAAATGAATAATTTAAGCCCATTTACGCTATTGTGTAATATTTATACGTTGCTGGTAAATTGTAATTTACTTTACCGTTCCTTAATATATGGTACTGGAGGCTTGTTAAAAAATAAGTAGAATCTCTTATTTTTCAAAAAGTGGACATCGACACCTATTGTGGCTTTTTCATAATTCAATTTGGTTTGCTCTGGTATCTTACAAAATATTAGATTAATGTTGTCCTTCCTTAAGGGCTGGAATTGTATTTGACTAGTCCATGCGTACGAGGCACTACATGTATCCACAAAAAAAAGTTAAGTGGGATGAATTTGAATGAGTTTGGCCACTGCAATCGAGATTAATTGAATTTGGAGTTAACTTTGTTCTCTGGTATGGAAACTGGAAATAGCCACATGGAAAAAATTGTGTTCACTTATGTTTTTCTAACAGCCCAACGTAATTTAGCGCCCAGCTTTTACGCTGTAATGAGCAACCTAAATAAAAGCGTCAACTTTGTGCCAAAAACAGTAATGTTAACTTACCATGTTAAATAAAAATCGCCAAATGAAAATAAAAAATAGAGATAAAATCGCAAAATTGGACTGAAAGCAGCTAACATGTCTTTACTTAACAAGGACAAATGAAATATAAAAGTAAACAAATATAAAAATCACTTGTTTTACAACAAACTTCACTTCTTTACGCTCTGTCAAAATTGGATTTTCCAATTGCAAAGCGTTAACGCCGCGCAATTATGGTTGGTCTCATACATTTTATATGGGCATGAGAAATTTTGACATTTATTTTGCGCTTTACGCCGTAATTTAGGTTGGGCTGTAAGAGTATACAATACAAACTGATGCTTTCTTTCCCACCAACAAAATAAACAAAAAACAATATTTGCGCTTAACCGAGTGAACTTCTGCTTTCATTGGTGATTAGGGCGCATTGTAATCTGAAGCACTCTAATTGCTAATACATCCATCCAGTCCATTATGTTGCTGTTAAATACCCGTTCTCAATACCCGTTCTTAATAAATCATCTTTCATTTATTTCATCAATCTTTTGTAGATTTTCTTGCATACATATGTATATACACAATTACAATTATTCAGTCAGAATTATGACCTACTTTCCCCCACCATTCATGTTGTGTGTGTTAATTTTATACATGGTGTGGCAGGATCTACAGTTTTAAAGTCGATTCCGAACAACAGATTTATTGAACAACATTTCCATGGCAATTTTATTTACTTTCAGAGTTTTATCAGAAATCTGCCGGGAGGAGGACGTTGAAAAAATATTTTTTTCATATTTGGTTTTGTTGGAGATGGCTGACCTGAGGTTTGAACCGTGGTCTCACGTCAAATAAGCCAGCATACTACCTACTAGATTACGGCGCCTTTAAATATATTTTAAATAAATCATATTCGTTTTAATTTCATCAAACATTCGTAGATTTTCTTGAATATTTGGGAGATTACGAGCAGATAGGTACGAGGAACTCAAGTCATGGAGACCACAACGAATGCTACTCTTGCTATAGTTTTGTATAGACTGGACTCAAATAACGCACGACTGTGTCACATACACTTTTTGCAGCAATCGTATCACCAAGTGGGCTCCCATGTTGCACTATGCAATTACGTACAGAGTTAAAGTCCTTTATAAGATAAGTATTTTTGCCAAAACTTCTTTAACTCATTCGATGCCAAGTCTAAATTATGTGAAGTCATTCCCATTGCCATTTATGTATTGGACTTCATTATGTATTGGACTTTGTTACAAATCCTATCATGAAGATAATGTATCATAAGTAATTTAGTTGCTATAAAATTGTGTTATAAATACACGATGAAGTTGATTTTTGCGTGAAAGATCATTCTCTATAAGTATTTTTCAAGTTTTTTACAAATTTATTTTATGTTTGTGGCAAACAAAAATTTGGTAATTCAGTATACTCGTCTTGGCAGTGTGGGATACCCTGTCAAAGACGAGTATACTCGTCCTTGGTAGCGAATGGGTTAACATCGTATTACCTTCAAAACAGCGCCGTGTGATAGAGTGCCAAAGGACCTTATTAAAGTCCAGAAACCTGCATAAAGAGTTGGACGTTGTTGTTCTACCAAAACTGTAAGACTATTAAGGCGATTAACTTATATCTTGTGTGTCGAATATCTGCTTGCTTTAGTACTTTACATGGAGACGCGCCAATTTTTCTATTCAGCATATTAGGTCCGACTTTTTGTGCTATTCTCTGCAATGTTATTGACTTACACCACGTGTCACTTATGCTAAGGCATTGTTTTTTAATTTTTTGTTTGATTGTTTGTAGAAATTGTTTGTTCTTTGATGTGTAATGGATAGTAGTTGCCATCGGTCAAAAATTTGTGTTTGATTCGGTGTATTTCCATAACAGAAATACTCCCAAGCATGTATAACTAGTTCCAGTCCCCACTTTACTTGTTTTTATCCTTGAATAAAATAAAAAAAATTATGCAAATCGAAAGACAATATTTCAATAGCGTTGTCATATATGTTGGAGTTCTCTTAAGTCCTCAAATATTTCATTTACTACGTTCACTGTATTTGCAATTGCAATAGAACAATACTGTCCAGTGTAGCGTATGTTGTGTTTTGAAATCACACACAATTGCTACGTGGCATTTTTAAGTAGTTTTCAACGAATAAATGGAAAAATTCAATTGACAGCAGCACTCGAAGGCAAACATGGAGCTTAGCATTTATAAAAAAAGGAGCAAAAAGGTACAAATATTAAACAAACTATCCACGAAATGCCAGCCATAAATTCAAAGTACAATTTCCATCCAGAATAGTTTTAGTTGTTGCTTTAAAAAAATGCAACAACAATAACAACATTTAAACAAACCCAGCACAGAAATTGCATAAATTACTTGATGAAATCTTTGTGGCAACTAAACACCCACTACACAGTTTTTTTCCACAAAATTTTTTGTTTTTTTATTTTATTGAACAGAGTTTCAGATATTTCGCAGAAAATATTTTTATCTGTTGAGTAGTGGAGCAGCATGAAAGTATGTAAATATTCACTCAATATCTCGCATATAGGCATACATGTATGCACAACGTTGTTAGGTTGTGTTGAAAGAGCAAAAGAGCCACACCATACCAAACGTATATTACAAACGATGGAATGCATATGCAAGTACATTAAGCATATGGTCGGCCGAAAATATTCACCCATTTAAACCTATAACATCATATTCCCACACCGATACACATTCTCCCCTAGCGATGCAGGCAAAAGAGAAAAAACTTGTGTAAATCACAGAGATTGTAAACATTTCATCTGGTATTTCAGCTTCACAACTTTCACTATTTCATAGTATCAACAGTTGTTTTAGTTGTTGTATATCAAAATCTATATACTCATGCACCTAAACATATACTAACAACGAGGTTAACTCTTTCAGCACCTTTGTTCGTGACGTAAGTCTGTTTTAGTGTGCAAAAGATTTTCTCTTTTATCTTTCCCTCTCGCTCTTTCTTAATGGAGTTCTGCTAAATATTTTACAAACCATCTACCGCTGCAATATTAAAAAAAGTAAATCTTCTTCTGCTTCTTACCTCGCGAAATGCAATGAGAATGATGACAGTGCAGGTAGAACATTTTTTTTTTGCTTTCTGGCTATGTTGGTTTCATGTTAAACGTTGTTTTCAAGTCAAGCAAAATATCATAAATATTGCTTGCTTTGCACATGAATGAACACAAAATAGCCTGACAGGCATTTCATTTAAAGAGACAAGTGGCATAAAAGCGCCATTAGGGCGTAAGAAAGAAAAAAATAAAATTTAAATGGAAAATTGAAAAGTAGCTCACCTCTATGCAACTTTTTCTTAATGAATGAACAGAAATTTTAAACAGCATAAGAACACAGTTGTAAAACAAACATAAAATCAGTCATTGGGTTGATGTAGTAAACTTTCTATGCTCAGGCTAAAATATTCACAATATTCTGCAACGGCAACATTTACCCTGGCATTCGATACCTCAATTCTTTATGTCAGGAAAGACTAAGGCATTGCTAGTGAATATTAAGATTTTAGTTCTGTTACAGAGTTGGAAACAACTCCATATCGAGTTAAGTACTCCATTATGATGTCATGAGAAGAATCACTGGTTTTTCACCACAATCTATATAATTCTCTGCTTTCCGCTGAGCCTTTTCTGTGGCTGATCAGCGGCTAATGGTAGTCAGAGCCTTACACGACTGGAGAGGGTCACGGATAAATTTTTTTTTTTAAATCCTGAATTCTTTAGAAAACTGGTTACATGACATCTCTATGAAAAGTTCAGGACGACCAGCATTAGTTCGCCTTTTAGTTTGATTTGAAATTTCCTAACTTTTGAAGGACAGTAAGGGGATAATAAGCAATGGCATGACGTACGACACTAAATGAACTACAATTGGGAGAATATTCTCGAAGCTACCGGTTCTTCGAGATGGTAATATCAATAAGACGATCTGCTGTAATAATAAGTCTAAAGGACGAAATCTTCGATAAAGATAGAACATTAGATTCTCGCATATCTGGAAAATTGTATGACGCATGAACCTGCACTCTTGCAAGCTAAGGATTGATCATTTCATTGCAGCCTCAAATAAAAGCAAGCGAAATCCACAAATGTGACTATGTTTAGATAGATTGTAAACAGAAAATTTGTTCAAACGTACATGTTCAGAGGCATTCTGAAACGTATTACTGGATATTGACCAGTTTGCAATGATTGCATGCTCAGCGTTAACTTGACGAAAAAAGAGTACAGAGAAGTCTCAATCACTACCCACATTTTGATTCATGAAGCATGAATTGGAAGAGTTGTGGTCGAATATTGACGCAAAGCTCAGACAGATCCGAGAGTCGCCACAATTCAATGACCCTGAAGTATCCAATTCGATAAATTTTAATGGCCTCTCCAGGAATGTGAGATCGGCCAAAAAATTCTATAAGTCGTCTATGATTTTTATAGATGAGTCTATAGAAAACTTTACCCGACCATGAATATACGGGTTATAGGTTAGGGTTAGTATGAGGATAAGAGGGGGTAGGGTATATATGCATATGCACAAATTAAGACCCTATTAAATTTACCAGCGGTAAACACTATGTGCAGTGTTTCAATAAGAAAATTACAGAGAAAGATACATTGCTGTACTGCAAATTTAAATACATTGGAGATGGATACGGATAATTGGGATCCTATCATTGTAGATCTCTGTTTAACAAAATTACCCAAAGAAACCCGAAGGGAATTTGAAAAAACCCTGCAAGATTGTGCCGAAATGCCTTCCTGGACAGGATATATTTTATGGTGGGTTAGAATTTACACAATTTTTTTTTTGTGGACTGTATACATAAAACAAAAACTTTCATTTCCTGATGATTTTGGAAATTAACGAAGTCTACTCATGCACATCGTTTTATTCTAAGATTGTGGAAGAGATAGGATGTCGTGATCTTTAACCATCAATCGAAATCAATGAATACCCCGATACATATCTACTACTGGCCAAGCATCTACTATATCTGATGATAATTAACTTAAATCAAGAATGTCATAAACAAGTTGGAATCATTATCCCGATTGAAAACAGTTGGTGTGTTAAAAAGTGACTAATCCTGTAGCTAATGTCTGTGCTGATCAAATAGAATGTCGAGCAATGACATCCAGAAATTTGCCATTGAAGAATATTTAAAAACCCTTTAACGTGGATATCGTGGGATTGCAGGTAAACATTTCAAAAGAAATGAAAAGAAAATTCTGCCTGCATTAGTAGATTTTTACTATACCCTTACACATAAATTAGTTACAAGGAAGTCACCGTAGTATAGAAGGTACAAAAACTCTGAAAGTAAAAAAAATTGCCATGGAAAAGTTTCTCAAAAATCTGTCGTTCGTAGTCGCTTTTAAATTGTAGGTCAGGCCAAATTAAGGCAGACAACATGAATGGTGTGAGAAGCTACATATGTCGTAATCCTGACAGAAGGAGTGTAATGACCAAATACAGTGGACAGCTAAAGTCTTAGTACGGCAATATATTTTAGCAAATTCATGTATTTTAGCCAAAAGCTTGTATAAAAATTTAGTTTTAATATTTATTTTATTAATTTATTTCTTTTTTATTATAAAACAAACAATTTTTTAATCATTTTTATAAAACAAGAGAAAAATACTTAAAATTTTTAGATGACACCATAGGAACCCCCAAGGAGAACCCTGAGTAAATTTAAAATTCAAAGACCTAATGTATGAACATGTTATACCTCAAGCACTCCATTTAACCCATTTGGAATTGAATGTACAAGTTTTGTTTTGAGTTTTCTGGTGGCACCATGAGCAAGTTTTTCGGTTAACTTTTGTTTGAGGTTTAGCGATTACCTAACCGTTCTTTCAAATGATCTCCTAAATACTCTCTTGAAGCCATATCGGGACTTTGTGCAAGAGTATTAAACCTGTGGGGACTTTTTTTTTGTCAAAATGTATTGCCGTACTAAGACTTTTGCTGTCCACTGTAGGTATGTATGCAATTATAACAATGGGATTTATTGCTCTTTTGTGTTATATAGCTGGACATGATCATCCCTTTAACTACCATGTTTTGTTTGTACCTAAATTTCGCATCACTTAAATGAATATAAAAACAAAGGATTAAGGACTAAGAGGAATCCTTTGTTTTATTTTGTGAATCAAAATAAAGCCTTTGATTGACCAACGAATTTATATGTTTTTACAGTTATTTTTTTCTGTTGTTTTTGTTGCTGTTGCTGTTATACAGGCTCAATCAAAAATAGAATTTCAATGACACGTGCCAGAGAGAGTGGAAAAAAATGGAATTTGAATACGAATTTTTTTCTTCCAACAAAGAATAGGAAAAAATTGTTTGTTAGCAAAATATAATAAAATGAAAAAACAAAATAAATGTTATTTGTTCAATAAAAAAAGAGAATCTCTCTCTGTTATTGGGTATTTTAGTATTTGAATTGCTGCAACTAAATCCGTTGTTGATTTGTTTTTTTTTTACTTCCAAAATATTTTATTTGCTTCGAATTTTTTTTTTTTTTCAAATGAAATAAACTGTAAAGAAAAATAAACAAAAAAATGCTTGATACGACATAAATTTAAATAAACATTGGCCTGAAAGAGAAAAAAGAAAGCCGGGGCAAAAAACTGGATGGATTACAATTGAAAAATTGGAAAAAGGTACAAGTTTAATGCAAATAACAGACTAAATATTTCATATTCTCTTTAAAAGAAACTTTGATTTTATTGGCAAATATTGTCTTTGACATTTGAACTGTCATTTTGTAGCAATTAGTCTTCCTTTTTTTTGTTTTCTTTATTTCATCTGCCATTTGAATTCTTTTGCTTCCCTTATTTTAAACAAAGACCAAAAAACAGAATCGTTTTTCATTTGTCATTAAATATTTACTATTCACTCTCTGACCATTTAATTTCAATCACATTGTGTAACCAATTGTATCAAGTTTTGTAATGTTTTTCACTCTCCCTTCTCTTTTTCCACACACAAAAATGTCCTTTTAATTCCTTTTATGCAACTGTCATTAACAAACATTTGCATTGGCAAACTGTCACTAATGACAGTTTAATGGTCCTGTGAACTTTACTGTGTGACAAAAACTTTTCAAACCAAATTTATTTTTTTTTCTCTCTGCATTGTAACACCCGCATCAGAACTGTTTCTATTTATACTTTCGTTTCTACCTTTTATGCTAAATCATTACAAATCTACTTTGTAAGGGGAAAACACGAACAACAACAACTAAGTAAAAAGTACTTAAATGCGACAAAATTCAAGCCAAAAAAGAAATTTCGAAAAATTAAAACCTGAGCAGACTTGGAGTAGTTTTCCATTCAAAGTTTGTGTATCATTAGTCAAGAGGCAACTGTTTGAAAGATAAATTTCGTAGTGTTCACTCACCTCCTATCGCTTAAGATATAACAAATCAGTATGACAGCAATAAATATGTAAAGAAGATGAAATTCATGTTAAAAGTAATGAAATTCAAAAAGCAATGGAAACTGAGTCATTTTCTTAATGCTCTATTCCACCACATAAAAGCGATCCTCAAAACCTAAAGTCGCGATCTGTGTTATGCCCTCCTAAATGAATATTGTTTACTGATGCCAACTATAGATGCCTGGCCTACCATGCAAGAGTCCTTGAACACCAAGAAGGTGACTACATGTGCTTTTGATAACACATATCACGAGGGTATTGAATAGACGCGATGACATTCCGGTGGTTAATAGAGGGCCTATTTACACTGTCTATGGCAACAAATTCAGGGTATAAAATAACAAGCGTCCGCACAAACTGAAGATGCTCAAAAAGTGGTTATATGTGCCACCGATTGAACTTGCCTGTGAACGGTACGCTACCCGCTAACCTAACCTAACCTGAAATACCCAAAAAGTGAGCTTTATTCTTCACTCGTAAGAACTTTGGTTGTAGATAAACGGTTGCTGGAATTTTTTGTTAGAGACATTGACTGCCAAAGCTATGAGGACGACATAGTCTTGACTTCAATAAGTAAATTCTGTAGCATCTTTCATAGGCATCCTGAGATTGTAAGTTTACTCCAGATAAACTCACAGTAGTATCATTAACGAAAAGACGGAAACTTTCTATGAGGATGCGGACTCGAATTTTTTGTGACGTACTATTATAGAAAATTGTTACAAAATTAGAATTTTTCTCGGCAATTAACGAAAAGATGTGAAACTTTCTATGTGGAAAAAGACTCGAATTCTCGGTGACGTAATATTATAGAAAATTTGGACAAAATTACAATTGTTCTCTTCAATAAATCAGCATTAAGAACTTATAAATTATGTGCAGAAAGCTTGTAGAAGATCCTGGGAATGCCACTCAATAATTAACCATTGGATGTTGTAACCCTAATGGTAAGGCCAATTGTAACCCATTGTGTAGACATACAGAAAACAAATCGGTTGGAGTAGAATAAAATCCAGCTACTGATATGAATTGGTATAATTGAGTCAATGAGAACCAGTCTTAGTGCAGCGCTGGGAGACAAATTTAAACTACAGGCATCCTTAATCATCCCCCAGACAGAACCAGTAAACTCTAATTGACTGAGTAATATGAGTGCGGGGTAAAAGTTTGAGGCTACATAATAGAGAGATAACGTGACTTGGTGAGAAAATAAAAACATGGGAATGAGGTGTGCTCTTTAAGTATTATCTTTTGCTGTTGCCGAAAATTTAACACACCCACTTGGGATCTCTACAATCACATACAAACATACATACATAATTGGTCATTACAACCCTTCAGTTAGGATTACGACCTCCACTCCCACACACACCTCACACCACTTATGTTGCGTGTCTTAATTTTATACATGATTGGTAGGACCTACAGTTTAGAGTCGACTCCGAACGACAGATTTTTGAGAAACTTTTTTTCTACAATCACAGAATGTAAAAATATTCATGATATACTGTTAGCTGATCGTTAGCTCGCTATGCTCAACAGTCTCATTATTGAGTGGTCAATTATGTACACGAAACCTTTGGAGACAAATGTATTGTCACTTCTTAGCAATGCTCGACGTTGTTCAATCGCTCGCCAAACGAACAACCGCCAAAAGCATGGGTTCTTCGGTGTAAATCAGCGCTAAAGACAGAAAAGGAGAGTTTTGTA
This sequence comes from Sarcophaga carnaria, assembly GCA_958299815.1. Taxonomy (NCBI): domain Eukaryota; kingdom Metazoa; phylum Arthropoda; class Insecta; order Diptera; family Sarcophagidae; genus Sarcophaga; species Sarcophaga carnaria. Next base: position 18,087,167 of record OY283152.1, on the reverse strand, counting down.
GGCATGGTAACCATTCTTTAAGTCGTTGTAGTCTAAAAGGTAGTGTGTTGGCTTATTAGACGTGAGGCCACGTTTCCAACCTCAAGACAGACATCACCAAGAAAACAAAACATGAAGAAAATATTCCTTCCTGAGAGTTAATAAGATTGCCATGAAAAGTTTCTTAAAAAATTTGTCCTTCGGAGCCGACTTTGATCTGTAGGTCCCGCCACTTATGGAGAAAATTAAAACACAGAACATATGTGGTGTGAGAAGCTAGAAGCTACTGAAGGGTTGTAATGAGCAATTATTTATGTATGTAACCGTTTTTTGGTTAATGGTTTCTAAGGCCCTAACAAATGCTTTCCACTTTTTTTTTTAAACTTTTTAATTTCTCGGCATGTATCGTAAGTCTGCTTTCAATATTTCTGAATCCACTATTTATCTTAACGTATTGTTACGAAAATGGAAATGGTGTTTTTACATAGTTTAACATTAATATTATAAACAAAAGCTATAAAAACAAAAACTATGAACTTGTTTACATGATAAACATGTAAACAAAAATATACTAACGAAAACTGCACGAATAAATGTAAACAGAAATACAACAACAAACAAAAATAAATGTTCACATTTATAGAGATTTCGTGAAAGTGAAGTCATTTGACTTCAAGGTCATTCATCAGACTGTTTAATCTGCGATATAAAAGGCAAGACAAGGCAGGCAACGGAGTCAGTAAAAATTCAGTAAGTCTTGTGTGAACAATTGTCGAACTAAATGACATACGATCCGATAGTTGCTTATTGCTGATGTGGAAGATTGTTATGGTTAACATACTCAATAAAGTGATTTTTATAAAATTTTTGCACTAAGGACGATTGGCTTTCTTCGGCAACAGTGTTGTAACTTCTTCAAATGGTTCAAACAACAGGCTACCGCATTATTGAAGTCTGAGGTTTAACAAACGGTTTGCTTTCAATAACGCCAATAACTCCAGGACTCGGTTCTAATACGAATTCTTGTTTGAAAATCTAAATAAGTGGTTATACGTGGAAGTTATACAATTATTAAAAAATCAACAGATTCAGTAAAAGAAAAACAATCTTCTACAAAATCATTGCCTGCTTATTAACAACAAATCTCCCGATCTTTATCATTTCTTTTGTCAATCACAATTATTTACTTTCGAAAATTTTCATTTTTTTTTATTTAATATTCATAATTTTCTTGTCTCGCGTCAGCACTTTATTAAATAAATCTACTTTAGAACACCCGCTCTCAGTCTACCTATGGTTTTTTATAATTTTTGGCTGGAAAAGAAAAATTGAATTAAAAATAACAAAAAAACTGTCTTTATTGACTCAAGTTATTTAAACTGAACTTTTTATAGAAACTGCTGCGAAGAGAGAAATTTTCTAAATTTCTATCAATGAAGGAATGTTGCTGGCAAAGTATATAACTTGACAAATTCCTTACCTTATTCCCAAGTACAATTGCTGCTGCCAAAGTTGCTGTTGTTGACAGACTGCAAAACTTAGGCCCTCTGAATGAAATGCTCATCTAAAAACTCTGTTCAAATACAAAAAGAAGAATATGAAATAAAATTTTTGTTACAAATGTCAACAACATTTCATAATCGAAAATTTTTTCTTTCCCTTCTTTGTTGTTGCTCGTTGTATTGATGATGTTGGTTACTTTACAAGTTTTGTCGTCATCTCAAAGGACGGTACACCATTTGAAAGCGAAACTAAATATAAAAACTCATAATGGCTGGCATAAAGGCAATGGGCTTGAAAATTATACAAGAATTGTTTTTCTAAGGGCGATAGACTTAAGATCACAAGCAAAGACCAAATTTAAACGAATATTCTGCTTGGACGCCATGGCTGTACATATTGATTTTAAGACCTAGGTCTTCAAGTTGGAGCAAAGGATCACAACAAAATTCGTTCTTCTTAATTTACTGAGCACCACTAGTTTTACTACAGACCATATTATTTCTACTTCGTACAAGTACAGGTAGGTCTTCACTTGTTCTACTGCTTCTGGGTTTCATCTCGAACATATTGCCCGGTAGCCTTTTAAATATCTTTCGCAAACAATATTAAAAAATCTGTTTACTTCAGAAGTGTTCTTATATTCCAAGTCCCAAATCGTGTTCTTGATTAACAGCAAAAGGACGCCAACTTTTATGACTTGTTCTGCTTTTCATTGGTTTTACTTTCGTTAACCAGTTTAATTTAAGGCAGACCCGTAATTGGAAGATCTCGCTCAATTTTGTTACCGAAATTGCCGATTAAAATGTGGAAGACATTACCAATAGTGAAATGTCATCTAATGTGTAACTAAGTGACTCCAATCAATCCTCATGATTTTTTAATGATCAGTGAAACTGTTGAATTGTCTACCCCAGCTTTTTCTATTCACTGTTAACCATTATATTACCTCTGACTACTACTATACACAACCTCCGGCTCATCTGACACTACTCCGTCAATTCAGCAGAATATCTTTGTCCCTCAATTGAATAGTTGGGATGTCTCGCAACACATACATAAATACCCACATACACACATGCCTGACGAACACATTACCTACTAGACTGCGGCGACTACAGTTTCAAATAGTATCCTTAAATGACGGCAAAAGGGCGCCAACACTTGGAGGTTGTAAAGACAGACCCTTAATTGGCCTTTCGCCTCGGATCTATTATCCAGATTACCGATTAAAATGTCTAGGAAGACATTCTCAATGGCCAAACGTCACATAATTTGTAATGATTACGGAAGCTGCTTTTCTCTATTCGCTGCATCCACTATCTTCAATCTCCTGCGAGTCTGACAGAACTCTGCCCATACAGCAAAATTTCTTTGTCCCTAATTGCATAGTTTGGATGTCTTGCAACACAGCAGCCCTTTATATACAATTTGATCTCTAGGAGACCTGTTTATCTTCTTCATGAAAAGCCATGAGAATTTAAAATTAATAGATTTCAATACCCTCCAAATAACGAAAGCAAAATAAGTTAACCAGGAAAGTAAGTGGCAAGATAGGGACTCAATAAGCGCTACACTTAACAAAAGGACTCAACATGTTTTGAAACGAAAGCAACGCTACAATCCTGGAACCTGCTGTTGTAGAACAATCACCTGATTAAATAGAATTGATTAACGGAACTGAAACAAAGCCAAGAGATAACACATGGGAAGATTGGAAACAGTGTACTCTGATATATTATATACCAAATATTATTCGTATTTTTTATAGAAAAGTTTTAATTTAATTGAGATTTGTTTGTTATTTTCAATATATTTTCTTTTCTTCTCTTTGTGAAACTTATTTGATATGCTCGGCCTCTTTTCCACAGGGTATTTATTTAATGCAGTCAAGTTAACTTATTTACTTACACTCTCAACGTAGAAAATAACTCAATAGGCAGTAAATGTTAGCAGTTTAATACTCTACAATAAACAAAGGGACTGAGTTAAAGATTAGTGTTGATTTTAGTTAAAATAAGAATTTAATAAATAATTGAATATTTAACCTACAGACGTTTTGTACAACTTTTCCTATTAATATCACAGTCCATATACCGCATTCCACATATTTGTGTGCAGTTTGGTTTGTGTTCAAAGAATTTCTCGTAAAATATTGTTTAAAGTTTTAGTTTTCAGTTTTTTTTTAGTTCAACTAAAATTTACACAAATGTTAACCAGTTTATATATGTTCTATATATCGTTGTTGTTTATTAACATGGCAAAAATCAAAAAAAAAAATTATTCAAACATTCTGTAATTAAAAAAGTTTTTCTATCGAAATATGAATTTTGTTTCTTTCATTTTTTCGGAATATATTTCATGCACTATTTGCCTTCACATAGAACTCTTTTGAGTGTATATTTTAAGCACAAAATATTTTATTTTGTATGCCACAAACGGAAATAAATGTTTTTTTCGTTAGAATTTCCATAAAGTTTTTAATAAAAAATAGTTGATGAATTATTTATTTATTTATTTGATAATATTGCATGCTTGTGTTTATTAATAAATCAAAAAATATTTATTCAATACTTTCAATTGCAATTCAGAAAAAAATGAAGCCTTAAACCATTTATTGTGCATTACATCTGCATATAACAATATTTGATAAAGTTAATAATCGTAATTTTCTATACATCTCAGCTAGATTAAGTTAGAATTCTCCCCTTTCCTACATCTTCTCCTTTTTATCCTATTCCCTCTATTATCCTTCCCACTTTAAGGACGTTGTACAATGGGACAATTTGACCTCCAGCTACTGTACTTGTCTTAATTGACAAGTACATGTCCTCTAACCTAACCTAACCTAGATTAAGTTAGGCTATCTTCGGTTAGCGGGTAACTTGCCATTCACTGGCAAGTTCACTGGGTGGCCCATATGACTCATTGTGTTACACAGTGTAGCGTAAGCTCTCTTGTCAGAATTGGTTAGTGTAGGGTTTAAACTGCCACGAATTTTTGTTGAAGCCGGCCAGTTCCTTTAGTGGCACGTTCGGCACCATATCCAGATCTTTAAACGTTCGGTCATCCAAACATTGATTGCGTCTGTCTTGAAGTATAGGGCACTCACATTAAAAGTTTTGTATCGATTCCGTTTCATACACATCCTGGCAGTTTCTGCAGTAATTTTGGTGAGGCAGCGGAGCTGCCAATAGCGCAGTGTTGGACCCACATGCATACGTACATAATTAGTCTTTACAACCCTTCAGTCAGGATTACGACCCAGTTTCTCACACCATTTATGTTGTGTGTGTTAATTTTATGCACGAGAGGCAGGACAAACGACAAATGTTTGAGAAACTTTTCATGGCAAATTTTATTTGCTCTCAGAGTTCTTGATTCGGTTCTACTTGATGCAATATTGAAACGTGCTTTACTGTGCATGGCCTAAACATTTCAGATTATTTAAGCCTCAGTACAGTTCCAGCAGCCATGTTTCGGAGGAAGATGCTTAATGGTTGCAGAGATAAGATGACATTGAGGCTAGCCTGCGGTGCAGACTTCAGAACACTTGTGATGGCCAATCCCCAACCGCATCTCCAGCTAATCAGCTTCTCGATTTCATATGTTAATCATTTTGTCTAATTACAGAAACGAAAAATCTAGTTCACTTAGGGGAAAAAAAATGCTTCTGGCCCACGGGAAAATACTAACATAAAATAAATATGTTCAATTACCCAAGCAAATTGAAAAAACATATTTTAATTCATTCTTTTTATTCTTTTATTTCTATTCACCATTTTTTTTTTCCAACCTATACCAGCATAATTTACGTTTTTAAATTTTGTTTTTAGTGTGAAACAATAAAGTTTTATATGCCACACATTTTTGGCAAACATTGTTTAGAGAATTATTTTTTAAACGCAATTTAGATTCATTCTCTTCTCTTTTCTCATTTTTTTTGCCAATTTATTAGTAATTTTTTAAATTTTTTATGTTATTTTTTTATCATATTTTTACCATCTCTCCGTCTCTCTTTAATGCGTATTTATGCGCGCTTTAGTATTAAAGTGTAAAAGTATATGTATAGTGAGATACACATGCACATAAAGAGAACGCCGGAAGGTGTGCGAGAGAGAGTGAAATTCAAAACATTGTATTGCGCCACAGGAAGTTTATGTTGCACTAATTAGTGTTAAGCTGAAAGCAACATTGTTATAACGTATGCAGGATATTTGGTGTGTGAGTCTGTCAGAAGCCACGTTAACAACAGTAACAATAATAAACACATATTCACGTAGGGGTAGTGGTAGTAGTAGTAATAAAATAAAGTTGGGTGTATGAAACAGTCAAACCCCTGGCCAGACATTTGAAACAAAAGGAAGTATGAAAGAATTAGAGAGTATACAGAATTCTCATAAAAAGGTTCTTTAAAAATATGAGACGATTTTATGAGACGACTTAAAAGTCTCGCCTATCTTATATATAAAAATGAATGTGTGTTTATTTGTTTGTGGGTTTGTTTGAAGTCTATAGACGGCTAAACGGCTGGACCGATTTTCTTGAAATTTTCACAGTATCTTCCTGTATTTTAAAATTTCAAGTAGGCGAGGTGCCACTCCCACATACCCATATAATAATGAATGTTTGTTTGTATGCACCTTATCGAATCGTAAACTGTGCATTTGATCATGCTATGAACTTTAGCAAAATTGTTGCGCAGGAGCCGACGAAGGTTTCTAAGTTGGCATGACCAATTTCCGACAGGTGGTTCCACTGAAAATTAATCAAAATGTATTAAATCGTAAACTGTGTATTCTTTAACAAAGTTGTTGCGCATGAGTCGAGGGAGCTTGGTGCGATTAATTTCCGATGGATGGCATCACTGAAAATTATTCAAAATGAATGACAAGTAATTGGTCGACCTACACCTCAAGCACGGAAGAAAAGAGCATTACGAGCCTCAGAATCAGACGAGCATTGAGACTGGAAAATCTTCGAGTATATGCCTCTGAGACCCGTTCGCTTGAACCACTTGAACAACAGGAAGTGAGATTAGAAACTGATCGAATGCGCACTACTCAGGCCCGTTCATCTGAAGCAAACAAAATCAATAAAATGATTCAAAATTAATTGGACATTTGTGTAATGGCTTTCCTTCAAATTTATTTTAGTTGGTGGCACAGCAACACGCGCAGGGTACAGCTAGTCAGGTATAAAATTAACACACACAATGAAAGTGGTGTGAGAAGCAAGGTCGTCATCCTAACTGAAGGGTTGTAAAAACCAATTGCAGGAAATCCCACTAACTCGCACTCCATCATATAAGGCACCTATAATTTTTGTTTTATAGAACCTGCCGTAGATCAGAAGACTCTGAACGTTAAAGCAAACTATACCCCACAATATCCAGGACAGAGTCCAACTGCAGTTTCCTCTTTGTGTCATTATGAATTACGAAAATATTGACTTGGCTCCATAGTTTTTTTTTTATTTTATTTTTGTTGCCTATACCACAGTGCCACCTTTTTCCATGCCATTCATGTGTCATGCTAATGTTTATCTGCATTTAGTTTCGTTTACCAAATATCTCAAGGCAGCAAAACTATCAGCTTTTCTCATATTTACCGCATAATACGATCTCCAATGGGTTTCCAGCAGATTTTGTTTCATTTGGCATTAACAAGAAGGTAACAAAAATTTAATGTTAAATTATTAATATTCAGCTCTTTATTGTTGGCATAATTAAATAATAAAAAATGAAAATTTATTACATTTTTCTTTAATACCCCCTTTTTATTGTGGAAATATGCATCAAAGTACTAGAGCCTCCAGCTAAAATTTTATGCGTAACATAACAGCAAATATGTTCCGGCACTTATTTAACTCATTTGAATAATACGCCGTCATAAATTCAATGTGTTGAGAAGAGTAATTTACGTGAAATAATGTTAAAAATTTCATAAAGATGAGTTGAGGCTTAGTGGGGCAATTACGTGATGAAATGAACGAAATGCCTGAATTTTACGACGAAAGCATTTGAAGAGGAATTAATGAAAATTTAATTTTTTTTTGTTTTAATAGGAGATAGGGACAAGTATGAAGCTTTTTGTGGAAGATAAGAATATAAACAGGCTTGTGTTTAATTCTGAAGTTTCGCCATTTATTGTTACTATTTTTATCTAGCAAAAACCGAAGACGTAAGCAGAGCAAGTGGCTGCGAAAGCGGTAATAAAACTAAGCAAAAGTAAGTAGTCAGCGTAGTCTAGTAGGTAGTGTGCTGGCTTAATAGACGAGACAACACGGCATGACAGCTCGAAAAAAACGTAATATGAAGAAAATATTTCTTCGGCGACTACCTCTCAGCAGATTTCTGGTAAAATCTCTAAAAGTAAAACAAAATTGCCATGAAAAGTTTCTCAAAATCTGTCGTTCGGAGTCAACTATAAACTGTAGGTCTCGCCAGTCATGTCAAGGGTCCGCCAAATAACTTTTTTTGAAAATGCTTTAGAAAAAAAATCTACTGAATATTTTCTCAAATTTCTTTTTTTATTTGAAAGTAAAATCCTTCCGTTTAATAATGGAAAATAATTTCATTCAAATGGCTGCCCCGGCTGGCCATGCAGTGGCCTACACGATCGGTCCAATTTTTAAGCACATTATCGATTGTGTGCTGCTGTATTTCACCAATGGCTTCAGGAAAATTGTCCTTTAAAGCGTCAATTGCCTCTTTCTTGTCGGCGTAACATTTATCTTTGACGGCATCCCACAAAAAATAGTAAAACGGTGTCAAATCGCAGCTCCCAGGTGGCCAAACGACATCAGCTCTGCGGCTGATAATGCGAATTTCAAAAACAGGACTGTGCGGCACGTAGCGCCGTCCTGTTGAAACCAAATGCTGCCAATATCTTGCTCTTCAATTTTTGTGAACAAAAATTCGTTCAACATGGCCCGATAACGATCGCCATTGACTGTAACGGCCACTCCTTGCTCATTTTCGAAGAAAAATGGCCCAATTATGTCTCTGGACCAAAATCCGCACCAAACAGTGACTCGTTTTGGGTGCATCGGCTTTTCAATGTATGCGTGCGGGTTTTCTGTGCCCCAAAAGCGACAATTTTGCTTGTTTACATATCCGCCAAGATCAAAATGAGCTTCATCTTAAAAGATGATTTTTTGCCAAAATCGGTATTTTTTGGTGTAGGCTACTGCATGGCCAGCCGAGGCAGCCATTTGAATGAAATTTCAGTACTTTTTTTAAAGCATTTTCAAAAAAAAAAAAAAAGTTATTTGGCGGACCCTTCATAAAATGAACACACATGACATAAGTAGGGAAACAAAATTCTGCTGTATTTATTCAAAATGATTGCAATCGACGATTTGAAGTTATCAATGTACCATGAAATTTCTTATGAAATAAGCTTCAGTTGCTTTAAATTAAATAAACAATTATTCGCTCCAATTAAATTTATTCTGATTTTAAATTTACTTTTTAGCATATGCTTCGCATTTATATCAAATGGTTTTAGTCTTGTTTGAAATACCCATTAAAATTTTTATTTAAACACTAAATTCTTGGAAATATTCTTCGTGAAGTAATTAAAAAGGTCATTAAATTTAAAACCATTAATTTTATGGACGGCTATATTTCCCCGAAGCATTCCATACGTAAAAAAGCTCAAGCCCTTTTAAGCAAAATAATGGCAAATAATAATAAAAAAAAGAACAGAGAGAATAATGTGCGGAAAAATACAATATTGGATTTGGATGGAAAACGAAAACAATATAAAAGAACAATAGAAAAATCACGAAACACGCATTTTAATGAATCAGTATTTAGCATGTTTTGAATTCTTTAACAACCGCAACTAAAGCATCGAAGACTCTTTTAACGGCGATGAAAAAAGAGGAATTAAATATGAGATACAGAAGACAGTTATTATCAGCGGTTATCAGTTATTTTTTTTATTAAAGTCCATACAAAATCTTTCAATTTTACTGAAAGCTTTGATCAACGAATAATTTACTACTCACCTACTCCTGATGGTACAACAAAATTGATTTTATTCATGAAAAACTGTGAATATTTTTTAGGTAGTAGTAGTAGTAGTAGTTGTGGTAGGAGCAGAAGTAGTAGTAGTAAGAGTAGTAGTGTTAGTAGTGTTAGTAGAAGCAGTGGAAATAACAATAGTACTAGTAGTAGTAGTAGTAGTAGCAGTAGTAATGTGGTAGTAGTGTTTGTAGTAGTTGCAGAAGTAGTAATAGTGTTAGTAGTAGTAGTTGAAGTAGTAGTAGTTGAAGTAATAGTAGTAGAAGTGGTAGTAGTGTTAGTAGCAGTAGTTGAAGTAGTAATAGAAGTGTTGGTAGTAGTAGTAGTGTTTGTAGTAGTAGTGGAAGTAGTAGTAGCGTTAGTAGTAGTTGTTAAATTAGTAGTAATGTTTGTAGTAGTAGAAGTATTAGTAGCAGTAGTTAAAATATTAGTAGTAGTGTTAGTATTAGTAGTGTTAGTAGCATTAGTAGTGTTAGTAGGAGTAGTATTAGATGTAGAAGTAGAAATAGTTGTAATTCAAATATTTAAAGAACGCACACTGAGATAAGGCTCTTTTAAGTATTATAAATTCAGTTCTCTGTTGTTGAAAATGCTTAAATGTTAGATTTGTTTTCATGTGAATAAATATGTACGTAAGTGTAGGGTTGTGATTGTGAGCAACGAAATGCAATTAGTATTTAGCTTTTGTTCAGAGCAATTAATCTTTTCATAACAATAAACAGACTCCCAATGGCCTTGAATTATCATGTCCAATAGATATTCAAACTGCTACTGAAAAATTCCAACATTATGAGGGGCCATAAAAAATAGCAATAGCTGCCATGACAACATTAACGAAAACACAATAGGTGAGGTAAGAAGAGAGTAAATAATATAATGGTTTACAAAATTCACAATTAAGACAAAACAAAACAAAAAACTTCTGTACCATTTAGAAGTGTTCATAAAGAGAAACATGACTAAAATAAAGGCCAACTGAATAGTAAAAACTTTTGGATAGGAGTGGGTCCATACAGAATTTAAATTTTAATCAGCTTAAATTATGCTGGTAAAGTACAAGGTACCTTTCCCAATACATAAATAAAGCATTTGGGGTGGTGTGTTTACGTAGTATTATACGCGAGAGACATAGGTAATCAGAAAAAAATTTTTTTTATGAAATTAAGATAAAAAAATAAAATTTTTTAATGTTATGAGGGGCTATAAATGCCGCAGTAATAGAAGCCATAGCGGAAAAAATAAAGAGGAAGTATAAAAATTTTAAAAATAAAGATTAAATGTTTTATGAAACTCACATATAAAATAAAACACACCATCTCTCACCAAAAGACAGAATGCATTATTTAGAGCTGCTCAGTATCATACTACACTCAAAACGATTGCACAGGAAAAGGTCGGTTTGAAATTAATTTTTAAGCTGCTTAAAATTATGGCAGTGCCTACAGATTAAAATCTTCTATAAATAGAAATTCCTGGAGGAGAAGAACAAAAACATACAAAAAAATATAGAACTTATGCTAGCGTGTTTAAGTATGCCTATACGCGTTTGATGGCAATCATGTTATAGTTTGTATTGGAATCCCATTACTCATATTATTATATTAAATCCTATGTGTACACAATATTTGGATGATGAAAATTTATGTTTTTTCTTGTATTCTTTTTCAGAAAAATAAGAAAGTATCAGAGCGAGAGACAGAGAAAACTGAAAATATAATAACGAAATATGAAACTTAAAAATTGACAAATACCCTGAGAGACTGAAATAAAAATGAAAAATAATATCACAATACACAAAGCAATACAAATGGCAAGAATGTGTGGGAACTAGAGTAGAAGCAAACAGCTTCAATGCCAAATTCCAGTAGAGCAACAGCAAAAGATTTGTGGGTTATGAACGAATGGGTTTTATTAACAAATATGACCTGAATTTTAAAGAGTTTTTCTTTTTCCTTTTTCTAGGAATATTCATTGCAATAGAGGAACAAGACCTTCAGATTATGAGTACATGAGATGCATACGCACATGGCCTGACCAGACTTCAGTTACCTTACTATGTAATAGTGACTGTTGCTGTGCAATAAAGCAGGAGACCAATACCTACTCAATGTGTATACATTACAATGACCAAAAATCCTGTTAACCTTTGTTGGTTTTCTTATTCGCTCTCTGCCTCTTCATCTACCCAATGCTGTATGCTAACATTTCTCTGTAAGCTCGTATATGGTATGGTGAATAAAATCTGTTTCAAAAACATTTTGCATGTAAATGTGATTAATTTGAGATTGTAGAGAGAGAGAGAGAGAGAAACAGAGCTACAATCACGTTTAGGAGTTTAAGCACGACATCAAACAATTCAACCATACTTTTATGGTTGTAACGTATACAAGACTGTTGTTGTAATCTCTTCTTGCTTTCATTCATATTGTTGCTTTTGTTGTTTGTTGTTAGTGTTATGGGAATAAAACATTCCTCATTCATGTGATTGATCACTACTGAGCAGAAGACAGGTTTATGTGGTTTGATTAGCAAGAATAAACACGTACGTGTTATTGAATGAAATTCATTGGAATACAATTACTCACTGCTTAGACACTTCTATTACTCCTTTTGAAGTTATGTGTTACATACATACATAAATAGTTGGTTATTACGAACGACAGATTTTTGAGAAACTTTTCACGGCAATTTTATTTCACTCTCAGAGTTTTTGCCAGTAATCTGCTGAGAGGAAGTCACCAAAGAAATATTTTCTTTATATTTCGTTTTGTTGAACCTTAGGTTTGAAGGGTGGCCAGAACACAACCTACTAGACTGAGATTACTTACAGATTTCTAAAATGGAATTCATGTCTGCGTGCAGCTCCAACATATTCAAATTAAAGTTCTATGTTCGCTGTGTCAACATATTGGATATATGGTATGTCACACAATGTACGGAGCGTGTTAACTTCCATGTGTAGTCATCAAACTCAGCAACATATAAAACACTAAAGGACTAAGAGCAGTAAATGGCTGTAAGAATTGATGACAAATTCTACAAATAATTGAAAAAAAATGGCCATCAACTTCAAATTTCAAACAGGGGCTATGACCACGTTGTCTAATGCTTTACTGTTATTAGAGAGAGAGAGAGAGTACATAAGCCTAAATGTAGTCATCCTTTGGTTTCTCTTACATTTCTTGATAGAATAACTGGCTGTAGAAAACTTCAAATCCAATGATTTATATTCAAACCAAAGTCGAACACATTCTTTAACAAATCATCGACAATAAATCTTAAAACATACTCTAAATAATAGCCTCTGTGGGCATTCGTTTAGAGAATTTCCAAGAAATTTGAATATACTCTGGATTGCTTTTAATCCTGTTCATAAAATTTCTTAAATGGCCATTTTCTTTTTGTGTAAGAGGAAATGAAAAATATTTCATTAACATTTGCTTACAATACAGATAAAGCTTTTGGCTTAAACCATACACACTACAAATAACAGAATGTTTATGGCAATACATTTACATACAAGCATGCCTATACACGGCAGGTTGATGTAGCAGCACCACAATTTCTCACATGTTTCGCCTAACAAAAGCAAATTTAAATATAAGATGTTTGTACTTGTGTGTGTAGTGTAAAAGTAATAGAAATAAACTCTTAAGGTACTCACCTTATAGGTTCTACAAACTTTCCATTCTTAAGTCTTGAATTCGAAATAATTTTGTTCATTTTATTTGCTGTTACACTGTGTTTTAAAGAATCTCTTAGTGGCTGTGTTTAACACTTTCATGCATGTTGTATGAAATATAAACAAATACTCTCCCTTATAATCACACCCACAGACACATGTTTAAAATCAAAACTATTGCTAACATAAATTTGTTCATTGCCTTACCATCCACTTACCACTACCACTCCCATTTATGTTATAAACTCTCGCACTTTGCTTTATTGCTGCTGCTAACAAGAACACACACAAATATTTTCATTTCATTCTCCTTTTTTTGCTCTCTTTGCAGGAGTATGTTTAGACATGAGTGAGTTAAAGGATTTGTGTGTGTGTGTATGTGGTTTATGCTCACGATGTTATTTTATCAGACAAAATTTTTACTGAAATATTTTATTGTTTTTTTTTTTGTTGTTATTATATCCGTTATAGTAGTTGTTGTTTGTTGTAGCTTAATGTTATTTGTTTGACGATATAAAATTAAAAAATTTTTTCTTCTTCTTGATTTTTATTTGAAGAGTTTTTAGTGCAAAGCAATCGGTAGTTTATTGTTAACATCTGTTTGTTTGGATTTATTTTAAAATTATCTATTTTACTACTGTTGTTGTTGTTTTGTTAATGCTGTACTTATATTATACGAAATATATTTGTGCAACATATTTTTATGGTGTTGCAGTTGCTGCACATTTGTAGACATTAAAAAATGCAACAATTTATGAAGTTTGTTGAAGAGATTAGAGTCAAAAAAGTCAATAAATTAGAAAATATTTAAACATTATGTGCACATCTATAAGGTTCTTATGTATTGGGTATTTAGTGCACGACTGAAGTCGCAAAACAAAACACTGATTGGGCGCGATCAGTGAGGCGATCATATCTCCAACAAAGGCTGTGAAGGCTTTGATCCACAATACGTAAAAGTTTGTAAAAATCCGATGAAAACCAAGTCCACACATACATGAATAATTGGCCATTACATCCCTTCAGTTAGGATTACAACATAGTTTCACACGCCAATTTTTTTGTGCGTGTGTTAATTTTATACATGAGTGGCAGTGCCTGCAGTTTAAATTTGACTCCGAATGACATATTTTTGAGAAACTTTTTAATGGCAATTTTATTTTACCGCGAAGAAATACTTTTTCATTTTTTGTTTTGTTAGAGATATCTGACCTGATGTTTTAATCATGGCATCACGTCTAATAATCCAACATACTACCTACTAGACTATGGCTACTTCAAGTCGACACACACCATATTTTTGTCGACTACAAGGCAGCGTTTAGTATTCCTATAAGAAATCGTGTTTAAGCTGCAATAGCTCAGCCCGGTATATTCCTGCAAAACTTATAAGGATCTGCAGAATAAAGTTGAGCAACTCCTGCAGCTCCGTGAAGGCAGAAATTTAACTCTGCGAACCTTATGATGCTATACGTGGCTTCAGACAAGGCGTTCCCTTCACTTCATCCGTACACTTCAACTTCGACATGGAGAGTGTTATGCGGAAGGTGAAAGTACATCACGACAGAACTATTTTCTACAAAATTGTTATTTTTGTTATTTTTGCACATTGACATCGCAGGGCGTACCAAGCGAGATGTTACTGCTGCCTTAAGGTTTATTGAACAGTAACCAGTCATGATGGGTGTAGCAATACAATAAATGAGGGTAATACGATGTCTATCTTTTTGACAAAAAAGAGACCTGCGGCGTATTGGATTCCAAATTATGGCTGATAACTATACTTTGCAGATATTCAGTGAATTTATTTATCTTGGCTCCGCTATTAGCATCAAAAATAATGTCAGTCTGGAGATCAAGCGTACGATCGCTATTGCCAACAAGTGTTACTATGACCTCAACACACAATTAACGACTTTTCAAGTCGCTCATCCGCCCCGTGGTTTTTTTATAGCGCAGAAGCATATACGTTATTAAGAACTGATGTAGCAGTCTTTAGAGTATTCGAGAGAAAAGTCCTATGTAAAATCCAGTGCAATTGGCGACAATTTTTGTATCCGATTCAATAATGAGCTGTATGAGCTAATCAACCACATGGATGTTGTGCTGCAAAGTAGGTGCAGCGGCTGCGCTGGCTCGTCTGTGTTGTTCGGATGGAAGGACATGCTCTGGCGGCGAGATAAGAGAATGATAAGGGAATTGACTCGGCGTATAAAGGGCTAAATCGAGGAAGCTCTCGATTACATCGATTGGAGTAACTAACTGCCATAGGCGTGCAAAAAGCCGAGGCGATTGCAAGGCTGTGTTAAGCCAGGACGAAATTCGGTAATCGGGTTGTTAATTATAAATTATATAAGTAAGTATGTGCATTGCTTTAAAATGTAGAATAAGTCATAAAATTTTTGGAAATTAGTTTTGAAATATCATTCATTTTCCATGGAATACGAGCTTTAAAGAGGAAATATTCTAAAAACGATATATAACTGAGAACCCTATCTATGTTTACAAGCCTATTTCCAGTTTGCAAAGACTTTAAAACTATAGAAACTGTAATCATTGTGTGCGAAATGATCCCCAAATTAGAAACAGCACCGCCTATTCATTTAATCATACTTCCATCCCTTTAACTACGCCATTGATCTAGCTTACTCCCCTTTTTACATTATTTCTCATCATAATTTTGAAAAGTAACTTAAGAACAAATAATTAAAAATTTTCTTCATCAAAATTTTTTGAAAGAAAATTTGTTTCTTTCTGGATGTAGTGAGATCCAGTCATATGCCATAATTAGTGAGTATTTAAGTTTCTTCCATGTTGAAAAAAAAAAATGAAAAAAATAAGAAATTAAAAGAGTGCAAATTTCTCCCCCATTTACACATTTTAAGTTCAAGTTTTACAAGTTTTTCTTAAGATTAAGTTTTAGTTGTACCTATCAGTGTAGAATTTTAATTGAAAAACTTTTTATATATGAAACAAGAGTTATCACTAACGCCTTCAATGGTTATATTGCTTCGATGCTTCTTCCATTTTTTTCTTCTTCGTACTTTATGGTGTTATTAAGAAAGCACTGATAAGTTTAATGATGAAGGCAATGTTGATAAAACACACACAAGACTCCATATACTTGGTAACACAAACGTTATCATAAGCTTTGATATATATTTTCTTAATATGGTATTAAAAGTTATTTGTCGATAAAGTACAGCCTTTAAGGTAACAAGTAAGAGTTTTGCAGGTGGCTAAAATCGATTTTTAAATAACCTACTATTTTAACGTCTTATAACAATATAGAGTCCAACATGCATAACTAATTAAAGCCGTAGCAGAATCATTTGAATGCTGAAGCAACGAAGCCCATTTCTGACTAGATGGTGCTACAAGAAACAAAAAAATTTTTTATGTTAAGTTCCATTTTTTCAGAAATGAAAAGAGTCTTATCATTTCTGTCACTCTGTCTATCCTTTTTGCTTTGTTTAAGATAAGGCGTCACCCTCCATAAGAATTGTTTGCAGCTTTACTTTTAATAGTTTTCCTTAATATAAACTCAAATTCATATATCCACACATACCGTTATACATACATAAATAACAATACTTTTACATACATACGTATATACACACCTATTTGCATACACACACACACACTTTATTAACTTTTTTAATTTGAACATATGACAGTTGCTGCAAGCGATTTTATGTATGAACTTTGATGCCAATTCTGATTCAGATGCTGCTGATGATGATAATGACAGGAAATGAATCACGATTAAAATTAAAAAAAAAAATTCTTTCACTTCTCTGTGTCTTTAATTTTCTTTAATTTTCTCAACGGCAACTTTAAAGTTTTCTTTTCTTTAGCCCCACTCTTGCTGCCACTTATTACACTCACACTCATTTATTATCATTAAAAGTGTGTGTGTGAGAAAGTAATTGTTGATGTTTGTTTTTAAAAGAATACCAGAGTGCGAGTGTGCAAGTGTTTTTGTTTGTGAGTGTAAGGGTTTAAGGGGATATTTGTGTCAGAGTTTAAATGTTTGTGTGTTTGCCTCTGTGTTGACATATTGCCCTGATGACTTTTCATCTGGGTTTTTGTTTTTGTTTGCACTTCAGAGTTTTCTCTTATTTTTTATTTTTAAACAGAAAAAAATTAACTTTTTTTAGCTGGAAATGCGTTGAAAAAAATGCAAAAAAAGAAAATATCACAGATCAAATGTATTGTGGAGAAAGTTAAGGAATATTTATTATTTTCATATACACATACATACTTGGTCATTACAAACCTTCAGTTGGTATTACGACCTAGCTTTTCACATCGTTTATGCTGCGTGTGTTAATTATATACATGAGTGGCGGGACCAACAGTTTGAAGTCGACTCCGAACAACAAATTTTTCATGGCATTCTGATTTATTCTCATAGAAATCTGCTGAGAGGAAGTTGTGGTGGCCAACTTTTCCTTGCACGAATAGAAAAGAATTAAAAACTACAGTTGCTTAACTAACTAACCTTCCAAAAGGGTGCCCTGGTAGTCTAGTGGGTAGTGTGCTAGAAGATTAGGGTGAGGGTCGTGGGTTCGATTCACACCATAGACTCTGGTCTGTGACAGTACACCGAGTATATGGTCAAGTTACTCCGCTCGTAATAATTAGAATATAATTTGTAATTGTATTGTAATTTATAAATAAATAAAATAAAAATAAATAACCTTCCAAAAGATGAATGCATGCGCCTAAAAGTAGGGGCGATGGCTCTTCAATTCTCCTTCAGTCAAGGCCAGTGAAGTTGTTAAAAAATCTATGAAATCAAAGCCTAGAATTTCATAGCTTGCGCTGACATACATATGTAATCAAGTAGTTGGAAAAGGAAGGGAAAAGACAATTGTGCGCAAGTCGTGTTCTTATGAAACGTACTCCAGCAGTCAGAATATAGCTATTATGGCGTTTTTGTATGGATGCACAATACTTGAGTTAGTTATTATCAGTATTCTTTTGAAAGTATACGGCTTTCACAAAGCATTTGTAATTTTAATTAGTTTGCTGCTGTTAATTTTGTTCATCTTCCCATGTAAGGCCAGATTGTCCTAGTTATTGACTACTACCCGGCTTCCTTTACATACTGTGGAGATGTTCTATTATTTTCTAAGTGTCCAAAGATCCGTCTTGCTGATGTTTTGGCCTGTTTGCCTTAAAACTTTTTGCAGGCCTTAAGAAACAAGAATTTTCTTAAAAAGTTTAAAATCTCATGAGTAACATTAGACTTTCGTTCTCAATTTCAAAGAACCTTTACTGGTTGACATAAACTTTATTAAAGCTTTTTCGCTAACCTTGGCTGTTAAATAAGCTGGCCAAATAAATATTTTCTAAAACTTATTTGTTCACTTAAAACCTTATTTTTTTTAATAATCCTGTGAGATTGCTTTGCCTTCTAATAATCTCCGTTTTAAGTAACAGGTGAGATCGTCACACTGTTATCGTGTGCTAAAATATCATAAAAAATAAAAGTTATTTGTTTTTGTAGATGTTTTTTGTGTTGCTGTTGTTTTAATAGCTTTTTGTTTTAACATTTTGTAAGTGCAACGACTTCTGTTGCTCTTAAACATGCAACTGAAGCTCGCTGAAGTTCGCTAAATTTCGCTTACAATGAGACGTTGTGTTGATACATTTTGACACAGTTTATTATTATAGTTTTGAAGTAGTTGTAGTTGTTATATTTTATGTTTCTTTTAATGTCATTAAGATGTGACAGTAATTAGCAACGACAAAATAAGGAAAACAACAAAAAGAAAGCAAAAAAAGAAACAGAAACCAATACTTTCGTTCCGAAAGCTATAAAAAGTCTAACAAAGTTGCTCCAGAAAGTCATTTTGCATTTAATGACACATCTTAATGCCTCCTCACATACATAGAGAAACCCATACATACTTGCAACGAATTTTAATATCCCAGAAACTAGATGCAACAACAGTATACCATTTTTTTATTGTGAAAAGTTGCAAACAAAAAAATTACAGAACCATCAGGCAGTCAAATCTGAATGTGTGTCGATCGGCATTCGAAAAAAAATTTCGAAAGCGTTTCATAGCACATAATGAATGACTAACAATTTGAGTGCTTGTGTCGTTCATAGACATAAAAATCTGTTTTCTGCTTAAAATTACGTATTAAAGGAGGCAATGTAATAGGGACAAGGGTATTCACAAATATATTACAGTGTAGTAATGCCATCATGAAAATTTTTAAAAGTTCCCGCTTCCAAGTTATTTTTTCACATCATACTCTATAATGTCGACTCTTGAATGGCTTTCTGTCATCAATATAATGATAGAATAGAGAAGGAGAAAAGGATAGGGTAGGAATCTTATTTGATCACATACAACTTATTAACAAAAAACCCTGATTAAACATCAAGACGATCAACATCAGATTTTCACACACCTTAAAGTACAAAGACTACACAGCAACTAGACTACACCGTCGTCTAGTAGCTGGTGCGTTGGCTTATAAGACCTGAAAATACGGTTCAAACCCACTGTCAAACATCTCAAACAAAACGGAATATGACGGAAACTTTTCTCTTCTGGCTAACACTCTGAGAGTAAATAAAATTGTCATGAAAAGTTACTCAAAAATTTATTGTTCGGATTCAACTTTAAGCTGTAGGTCCCACTGGTATGAGAAACTACGTCATAATCTTGTCTGAAGGGTTGGAATGGCCAATTATGTATGTTATGTATGTACGTTCCTGCAGCTCCGAAAAATACATGTAAAATGGTTTTCTAAATTTCTATTTAATCTCATCATAGTCTCGACCATAACTCAGTATACGCTTCCATTTAAAAGATCTTGTTCAGCACAGACAACCTTTCGCTCAGACAACTTTCGTGTAGAAATGCATAATGAAGCGAATGCTAGTCATATATTCTTGCACATCATTGCACGCAGAATAAAATGTTGTGAAAGATCTGGTCTCCTTGCTTAAATAGAGACGGGAATGTAGCCAGTAATTATCCAATACCAGCGCATTTGCGAAGTATGCCGTATTATATCAAAGATACGTTCTCTATCTTATCTAGCCCACGCTAATTTTTATAGTGCCCCATCTGTTTTCGTTTTAATTGACAAGAAACTAACTTCGATCTAAGTTCTGTTTAAGAACATAAACTTCCTGCATAAGGCCCATCTTCTATCTTTGGTTTCCTCATTTTCCTAGACTTTGTTTCAATTTCATTAATCAAGGTTCTCCACTTAAGCAGGTGATTGGCTATATGCTTTGCCCCATACATCATACAACCTTCCGTTCAATTTCTTTATTTATCTTCATTGGCCCGTTGTTTGCCCATTTTTCTCAAACTCAATAGAGAATATGACCATTGCTTCTCTTTGAAGCTTTTAAACATGAATCCTTTAGGGAGTCACATCCTCCGTATTCATAAGTACAGTAGACTTAGAACAAATAAACCTCGTGGCTATTATTCTCCTCATAGTTTTAAATGAATAATGATTTTAATTCGTTGATTTATTGAACTCAACAACTACAACAAAAACTGCTGTAAAATGCACTATCATCACAAACCAAAAATTCTCCAGAGCCTTATGTCAGGGATTTTCACAATAACAATAACCAGAACAACAATTACTGGCTCATATTTGGAGGGGAGTTCAATGAAGATAGACACCTTAAATCTTAAATAGAAGAAGTAGTAGCCATGAAATATACTACATACCAACTATTTGCATAATCATCAGTGAATAGCAACAATATAGAACAGTAAACATGGGAAAGAGAGTAGTGTGTCGGCTTATTAGACGTGAGGCCACGGTTTAAACCCCAAATCAGCCTTTTTTCAACAAAACGAAATATGGAAACGTATTTCCTTGGCGACTTCCCCTCAGATGTCAAACCTCCAATAGTAAATAAAATTGCCAAGAAAAGTGTCTCAAAAATCTGTCGTTCGGAGCCGACTTTAAGTTGCAGCTCCCACCACTCATATATAAAATTAACA
The DNA here is from genome assembly GCA_958299815.1 of Sarcophaga carnaria. NCBI lineage: Eukaryota > Metazoa > Arthropoda > Insecta > Diptera > Sarcophagidae > Sarcophaga > Sarcophaga carnaria. The sequence continues at coordinate 18,065,974 of OY283152.1, read as the reverse complement.
CACATAACATGGGTGGTGTGAGAAGATAGGTTGTAAGCCTGACTGAAGGGTTTTAATAACCAACTACGTATGTATGTATGTATGTTCGCTCAAACATGCAAAAATTGTTACTAATGATGTAAAGTACATTCGTTATACGAGTACAAATGCATCATATTTTTTTATTTAAAAGCCGAAATAAAAATCAAACTGAAAATCAAAAACAACTTTTTTGAAATCAAAATATCACTAAATTTATGAGAAACTACAGGAAACATTTTGTTTCATTTCTTTTACTACTTCAATGCGTTTAAATGTGGAGATATTTAAAATTAAGTTTTAAATGCTAAATTGTGTCTACATTCATAACGACTTTTTTGGCATAAACATTTTTTAAAAATAAATTTTCTTTTTTTCTTTACTAAAAATACCACAAATGTTGTTGTATTTCATGTTTTAACAACAAAATCTTGGTTTCTTTTAAAACATGTGAAATTTCAATCAATTACAAGAGTTTCTTGTGGCTGGTGGTAGAAAAAATAGCAACAACATGATGAGAAAACTTGCAATGAAAGGAAGTTCTTCAAATACTCGTACATACATACGTACACATTCTTGTTACTTTTTTGTTTGTTTTTTATCCTTTACAATAGTTAAAAGTTTATTGCCTGTGTTGTTGTGGTTGTAGTTGTTGTTGTAGTACCTAAAGTAAAAGTATCGATTATAATTTGCGGCTGTTCCTGACCCACAATAACTTTTCTCTTCTCTTAATTGTTTATTTTAATATTCATAAAAATTCTTCTTCTTCGATTGCCAGCATTGTTCTTTTTTTGGATTTAATTTTCTTTTTTTACACTCGCACATACAGTGTTGGTCAAAACTAAATGAGCATGTCTTACATGTAATATCAATCCTATGCTCTAATAGAGTCCCATTTGTCCCTATTTCCTTCTATCGAGAGTGATGAAAAGAATTTTCGAGCACTATATTCCGAACACAATTCTACCCATTTTCTACTTCTTTACAAGTCGGAAGCGTAAGCATAGTGTTTACGCTTCATTGTTACAAATCGAGTTTATTTTTCGTTTTTGTTCAGTTAGTTTTAATCGCCACTGTATATGCATAAAATCTTTATCCCTGCTTCTACTTCGATCCTTTGTTGTTACTTTTCATATACGAAATTAAAAACTTTATTTTACTCTTAAAGTTATGTTTTTTCAGTATTTCTTCTTGCTCTCTCTCCCTTTTTCTGTTTGTTATTTTCTCTTTGTTTGTTCTTAAGGAAACAAAGTTTTTATGAAACTAATTCAATTAAAATTGGTTTGCACTTGAACTACGATCAAATTCATTTACTTGTTAAAACAGAACTGGGTCGAAGGAGAGTGAAAGTGTCGGTGAGAGTATCAGCAATCAAAGTTACCAGTTTTTTTTTGGAAAAAAAAACTTTAAAAAACTAAAAATCGTTAAAGATTTCTAAAATTCTCACAAGCATTCTCAATTTTAATTCGGGGAATGGCATACTCTTGCTACAAAAACAGATGGAAAAAGATTGGAATTATGGAGAAAGCCATAACCCTCTCCGGGTTATACACTTGAATGATGATGATGATGATGAAGAGCTGCAATATGCATTTAAATACGCATTTATGGCTACACTGTCAACAATAAATATACACTCAGCCACAAAAGTATACATACGGTTAACAAATTTCAGAAATTTTTTTACCAATCCGTTGCCGTTGAAAATCTTTATAATCGTCTGACATCTTTCATCGATTTTAAGACGGTCTTGTGCATTGGTTGTTAAACGGTTCAGTTTCAATTCAGTTCAATTTCAGAAATTTTTTAACCAGTGCAAAAGACCGTCAGATTACGACCTATCTTCTCATACCACGCACGTTGTGTTAATTCTAAACATGAGTGGCGGGATCTATGGGACCGATTTCCTATAATTAAATTGTTTGCAGTTTCCGCATTACTGCGTTTGGTGGAGGGGTACTTCCTTTTCTGTTTTAACTTTCTATGTATTATGTACGAAACATCAAAGGCCATAATAACCATTACAAGGATAAGCTTTCTTTTCCAAAAGATTAAAAGTACTTACTTTATGCTAAGCTTGTCCCTTATGCAATCAATTGCTAAAAGTAAAACTAACTACCCGTCTCCCTTTAACTTACCAAACCTTATCGAACTCGAAGAGTACAACATCGTATAGGCGATCACTTCCAACTCTCTTACAATAGCTTTGTATTGTTCACTTCTCTCCTATTAATAAATTAGTGTGTGCAATTTTTGTTTTTGAAAATTAAAGAAAAACAATAGAAGTTTTATTAGAAACAATTTCAATTATTTTCTAAAAAAGAAACAAAAACAAAAACAAAAAACAATCTGTTGAAATATAATTAAACACAAAAGTATCTGGAAAATTTTGATTTTAAATTGTTGCATTCAACAAGATAAAGTAACAGACAAACAATACATTTTTTTTGTTATTGTTTAATTAAATTGTACAATAAGACACACACATACGCAGAGCAGACTAAATTAAAAATCTAAAAATAATATTTAAAAATTAAACAAATGGAAGGACAGAAAGTCTTTTTAAAAACCATAAAATAAATGAAAAAATTGGTTATTACACACATACAACAATAAATATTCCATTAAACTTTTTTTGTTAGGAATTAAGAAATAAAAAAAGAAAAACATTTTCATCTCTTAAAAATTCAAAGCAAAGAAAAAAGTTCACAACAACTCTTAAGAATTGTTGAAATCAACGATACGGATATTAATTTATTATCAGATTATCTGTGTTAGGAAATCTTTACAGCGTTCTTTGTTATTTTCTTTGTTCTCATAAGGCGTTTGATATTCTTATTGTTACGCTTGTTTGTGACAATGGGAATGGTTTCCCTTGCTGTCTATATGCTTACGAACATACGCTTAAACGCAAACTTCGTCTCCCTGAAATTGTCTTATTACTCGTTATATCCGTTTAAAATATGCTCGCACTTCTGCTGGTGCGGTATTTTTTTCTTTTTCTTTTTCATTTTGATTTATGATTTCATTGCTGATTAAGGAATCCAAGCAAATCAGTTTAAAACAATTTAATGAAATATTTAATAATTGTTTATACTAAATTTTTAATTTTCGTATTTATTAAAATTTTTTTACATTTATTATGCTTTGAAACATACATACATACATAATTGGCCATTACAACCCTTCAGTCAGGATTACGGCCTAGCTTCTCACACCACTCATGTTGTGTGCGTTAATTTTATACGTGAGTGGCGGGACCTACAGTTTAACGTCGACTCCGAACGACAGAATTTTGAGAAACTTTTTCATTGCAGTTTATTTTACTCTCAGAGTTTTTGCCAGAAATCTGCTGAGAGGAAGTCGCCGAAGAAATATTTTTTTTTTTTTTCATATTTCATTTTTGATGTCTGACCTGGGATACGAACCCGGGCTTTACGAATAGTAAGCCAACACACTACCTACTACACCACAATATGTTGTGTGTTAATTTTGTAGATGAGTGGCGGGACATACAGTTTAAAGTCGACTTCGAACGACAGATTCTCGAGAGACTTTTTCAATGCAATTTTTTTACTCTCTCAGAGTTTTTGCCAGAAATCTGCTAAGTGGCAGCCGCCGAAGAAATGATTTTACATTTTTCGTTTTCTGTTGGTGATGTCTGATGTGGTGTTTGAACCGTGGCCCCACGTCTAATAAGCCAGCACACTACCTACTAAACTGCGGCCGCTACATCACCAACGAGTAATTAATGAGCTCCTTTGTTAAAGAAAATTTTTGTATGAAAAATCAGCATTGAAAGTCTGTTACTCAATGTTCGGGGTTCGTGTCTTAGCTATGTGAAAACTATAAAAATTCCTAACAGATATTATTTCCCAAAATATTTCAGAACAGTTAAAATAACTTGGTTTGTGCAATAATTTACTGGAATTCCATGGGACCCTTATAAGATGCCCACAATTCTTTCAATTTGTTTTTCGCTTCAGTTGGTATGCACTTCAACTGTAAGACAAGTGCACGAGATTTTTAGAATATTTTGTTGTTGTTGTTGTTTTTTTAATTATCGCCCAATCTGTATGTTTTAATTTTTGGAAACTCACAACTTTTGAACACAACTCCAATTCGGTGGATATAATAAACTCTGCCGGTAATGTGTTTATCTTCTCAGTTAACTTCTATACCGGGTGTATCGGTATGATATGAGCGTCAAGATACAAATAACTCCATAGGGAACATTAATTATTTTTTTTAATGGAAAACATCATGGTTTTATCCGGAATAACTATCAGTTTTACTGCAAGACGAGATCAATTCAGTAGGAAGACAATTCTGTGTGTCTGGTGGTACCAGAGAGGTGTGGTGTACGACGAGTTTCAAAAAGCTGGTGAAACCGTTAATACAAAGCGCTACCGACAAGAAATAAACAATTTAAACCATGCTTAAACGAAAAACGAGTGAACTAGCCGTAGTCTAGTAGGTAATGTATTGGATTATTAGATGTACAGCCAAGGTCCAAGGTCAGACATATCCAACTAAACGAAATATGAACAAATATTTTTTCTTTGGCGATTATCTCACATGAGTCCTTTGGAATTGGATTTAAACTGTAGAACCCGCCGTCCATATATAAAATATAGCTCGCACAACATAAGTGGTGCCACAAGCTAGGTCGTAATCCTGACTGAAGGATTGTAATGTATGTTTGTATGTTTGTATTGATCGAAAAACGATCAGAATGAGCCATAAGACATAGCAAGACAATTTGGCAACATAAATATGCACGGTCGCACAAAGTGAAATCGGTTCGCCAGACATGGCTCCTTGTGACAAGTGCTATTCGTTTTCATCGATCAGACAAGCACTGACTGAGCAGCACTTGGATACGTACGAGGAAGTCGAAAATTATGCGATAAAATGTTTTCGACTTTCCCATTAAAAAATTATTTACCGGTACAATTGGTAGTAAATCTGTAAAGATATTTGAAATGCGTTTAAAGTTTAAATAGTCTCCCTTATTTAAACTAATCTTTTTTTCGACTATAAAAAAAGATATTTTTATTTTACAATCAAAATTTATATTCAAAAAATTTTTTTTTTAAATTCAAATGCAACCATGGCTTTAACGAGCTATTTGACCATATTCTAACAAAATTTGGTCCCATAGAAAAAATTTGATCTCCTTTTTTTGTTGATATTTTATGGCGATATCAAATTTGTTTATTTATAACTGTGGCCTTAAATATAAATAAATGTGGTGACATGTTTATTTGTTTGCTTGTTTGTCACATCCTTAATACCAACATACACAGTTAAACTACAACATCAGTAACAAACCTAAAATCCAGAATATATTCCAACATTTACGTTCAAATAAATTGTCGACCAAAATAAAATGTAAAAAAATATTTTTATTTTATATTTTCATATTTTTTTATTGTTGTATCTATTAGGTTTGACGCTTTTATAGAAACCATTAACGGAAATTGAATTTTGGCATGTTTGTTGTTGTTGTTATTGGCTATTTTGGTAAAAGTTTCAAAAATTTTGTTTGTAAAAGCCGAGGACATGTTTTATGGCAAACATTTTTGTGGGGTTTTACAGTATTTATTGAAACATATATAATTGGTCATTACAACCCTTCAGTGAGGGTTACAACCTAGCTTCTTACACCAGTTATGTTGTGTGTGTTAATTTCATACGGAGTTTAAAGTCAGATTTTTTGAAAAACTATTCATGGAAATTTTATTAACTCTCAGAGTTGTTGCCAGCAAAATGCCAGAAAAAAGAGGCAATCGCCGAAGAAGTATTTTTTCATATTTCGTTTTTGTTGGAGATGTCTGGCCTGGGTTTGAATCGAGGCCTCTCGTCTAATAAGCCAATAAACCACCTACTAAACTACGGTGACTAAATTTCGCCATGTGGTAATTGCTTAAAGACATAGTAGCTACGAACCCCAGTCAATTGCGAAGTGATGATATTTTTTAAAGCTTTCTGCAATAGTAGTTTCAATCAAAATGGTGCGAATATCCGCCTGTATTTTCCTATTTTGTATCGAATAATATTGATAAAATTTTTCATCAGCAATTTTTCTGACCACCTAAGTTTACATTTGAACGAAATGTATTGTCGTGAAATTCGTCAATATGAAGCAGTCGCCGTAGTCTAGTAGGTAGTGTGTTGGCTTATTAGATGCAAGGCCACGGTTCAAACCCCAGGTCAGACATCCAAACGAAATATGAAAAAATATTTCTTCGGCGACTTCTTCTCAGCAGATTTCTGGCAAAAACTCTGAAAGTAAATACAATTGCCATGAAAAGTTTCTCAAAAGTCTGTCGTTCGGAGTCGACTTTAAAACTGTAGGTCCCGCCACTCATGTATAAAATTAAAGCTAGGCCGTAATCCCGACTGAATGGTTGTAATGGCCAATTATGTATGTATTGTCTTGAAATTCGTCAATGAGATGGTAGCCAAGAAACCGCAACTGATAATGTTTACTAAACAAAATACGGCGTTTTAGCAGGACACAACTTCAACCTAAAGATCCTTGCCTGTAACATTAAGAAAGCTTCACTTACTTCAGAATTTTTCAAACCGCTTCACAACTGCAGGGCATATCCAGTTGTGTCCAGAGTAACGTCCCTAATTGACTACAGCTGCTATTATTGAAATGTAAATGAAATGCAAATTTATCGACTTCAATGTGTACTCATACCCATACATTTATTGTATACGAGCGCATTTAATATGTTGAGTACAGAAATTTTCGCTAAATCCGTATTAGCATTATTATGATCACTATGACAGCGAAGTAAATGTGGTTCTGGAAAAGTGTGTGTATGTATATGAGAATGCATGTGTATTTGAGTTATGTATTTTGCCAGTGCTTTGTTTAGATATTAAATTTAACTTTTCACATTATATTCCACCATACCTTTCCTTCCCTTCATTTGCCTGCACCTATGTATTCGGTTTTGCCTTTTGGCAAATTGCTTGGCGTAACATTGAGCTGATGAAGCAGGCAGCATCAGCAAACGATAATATTTTTTGACTTCTCTTCCTCCTTGTGGTAATTTTTGTATTAAAACATGTTGCCATTGTCGCCATAATGCTCTGTGCCGATTGTACTGTTGTAAAGCACCACGTTGCGTTGTTAGTCTGCATATTTATTTTAATTAAAATTATTTTTTTGTTATATTATCCCTCCCTTCTCCCTGCTCCATAAATTTCCATATATTTTAATTTAACGTCATCATATTCAGCATCAGCGTCACCATTTCGCTCATTAGGTTTGCCAAAGAGACGTTTTTAAATCTTTCCTTTACTTTTTTTGTTTAAATGTTGAAAACATTATCGTAAACTTTTCACTGGTAATACATATATGCATAAGTCTTCAATCATAACTCCCTCTTGGCACTCCTCTGTTTTATTTGAAAATCCTGAAGCTCTTAGTGAAGTTCAATATACTTCTACTGAACCTGATCTTAATGGTATTGTAGTTGGAAAGACTAGTCTAGGCAAACGATTTATTTTGTTGGCCTTATACAATTTTCGGAGAGTTTAGTTTTGGGATCTTCTTCCATCTCTAAGAGAAATGGACTTAACCTCTAAATACTAACATATTTATATTGTTCAACAGCCATGCGACAATTAGAGCTCGTCCATATGGAACTTTCAGATTCAAATTGGTTACTGGGGCAAGCACACTACACGTATGAAAATAAGTATACGTCTTAATTCCATTAGGCAGACACTAGAGACATGATGATTGATAAAGATTGAGGATGATTGATGATGATTGATGGTGATTGCTGATGATTGATGATTATTGCTGATGATTGTTGTATATGCGTATACTTTTGAAAACAAATGATACTATGGCTGTAACATTTTATTGCGGCTACCATTGTTTGTTACTAATGCTTCTACTGTGATGCAGTCATAATCCTTTTGCAAAGCTTCGAATATGAATGATATCGCCTTTAGATGCACGTACGTGTTGACTGTGTCGTACACAGTCATCTCCTGAAACTCAATAATACTCTTGCATGCCATAAAAAAAACACACACGTACCAACATACAGACAAAAAAATTTTCATACTTGAGTAAAGTGCGGACAATGAAGGACTCAGAGAACAATTTATGAAATCGCACACACACACACATGCATTTGCAATAAAGCCTGTACAAAAACATATAAAATAAAACGAAATAAAATTATGTTGTCGGTGGTTATTTTTTGTTGTTGCTGTTGTTGCAGACACTTGTTTACGTTTAAGAAGTGATCGCTCATAAGCATTTGTAAATCCAATTGCAGGAATTCTTTGTACTTAATGTAAATACTCCAGTAGAATAATTTATTTGACAACAATCGATGTCATATCCTTCCATAAAGGCTTAAAAATGTTTATGAGCTCAACTATGAAATGTAAATCTTTGTTGCGAGTCCATAGTGAAAGCTTTATGGTGTTCCTTGTAAATACTAGAGCTTGGTTGTTCCTATGCATTAAATCCTCAGTCTCTCGCTTATGAAAATTAAGTACATCTTCAAGCTTAAATCAATCTGTTCAACTAGAATTATTGTATTCTTAGGTAGGAGTGGCTGTCCCCTCGATGGAGTCGACACAGGGCCCATTGTGTTGCATCGTATTCTTAAACCATTTAGAATCAATATGAGATTTTGAACCCTTTTTTGTTACGCACTGTACCTACAGTTCTTTATTTGAACATACAAAGCAACTCTTCCCCTTATTTGGCGGTTTTGATTACGCACCGCAATTTATTTAAAAAAAGTTTGCGTTCATTATTCTAACTCTCAGAAAATACGCCGAACAACAATATTTACAAAACAACAATAATAGTTTTTATAAAGCCCTCATAGCACACGGTATAGTTTAGATTTCAAAGCACCGAAGGGCTGGTATATTTTGTATGTGAGCAGATGAAATAATTTTTTATCATTTTTTTCAAAAACAAACATGGCTAAAAGGCTAAAGGCATAAAATAACCGACCAGTTGGTCCAATGGGATCGGCAATAACCACATCTCATTAGTAGTACAATGCGTTACAATTTTTTTCTCTCTCAACTTCTATTGCAGATTTGCTTATCGTATATTTTTACGCTTCTGTGGTCATGAATAAACAGGCAGGCGTTCGTTTTCTGAGTGAATCTAGTCCTGCAGGACACGATGTTGATATGATTTTGTAAAATCCTTTGTGTTAAGCTTTTCTATTGTCTTTTTCATTCTTTTTTTTGCACATGTTTTCTATTTACAGCCACTATTTGTTTGTATTTATGCAGTGAGTGTAATAAATCCCATGAATACCGAGTAACTGATGTGTGTCTAGAAATGCTTGCATGGACACCTGTTGTTGGCCTTTTTTTCCTCTTTGAGTTGAGGTTTCTTTTGTGTAGAATTAAACAAAGGCTTTCCTCTTGCGTTTTTCTTTTTTCTTTTAAAGAATGGCAAAAAATTTAATAATGAAATAAATTTAAATGCTAAACCGTATTATTTAAAAAGGTTTTTGCTGTTGCCAAAAATGGAAATTTTTTAAACAATTTTTATGGAATTTTTTTATTTAATGAACACCAACTAAACGTAACTTTTTGGCAACATTAAGTGGTCGTTTAAAATTTATTTAGAAAATAGTTTCTAAGGGTTACTTAATTAAACACACAGTCTATGAATTTAAATGAGGGGCAATAAATTTTGAAATAAAAATTTAAAAAAAAATAATTTCCTTGTGGACAAAATTATCCGCTTGTTGCCAATTGTTTTATAAGGTTATTCAAGTGTTTACTTCATAGATTAAATGAAAAATGAAAGAAACGATTTCAAGCCAATGCTACAACAATTCCAAATAATTTCATTCATCTATCCTGGTTACGCTAGCATAAGGAAATTATGATACCGGACGACTTCCTCTTAATCATAATCTGGACTCGATAATTCGTAAGAGCCCTTTTATATCTCGTCGTATATCGGTTGGCTCGACCAATGACATCAAATCATGACCCTAGCTGAAATTATCATCATCACCTTGCTTGTGTTCCGACAGCATATCCTTTGAATTCTTCGTAGTATTTTTATGCTACTCTTACTATCCCATGATATCCTCCTCTGATCTTGCAAATGGGAGTGTTATGATCAAGTCACAGAAGTGTCTTGAGGTTAGGTGGCAGACAAGATGGGCGAACAATGACAAGGGTAGGGTGACTTATCAGTTCATACCTAACGTGACGTTTGTACGGCAACCCACATTTTTACTTCAGCTTAAATTTGAGGTTCATACTTACGGTACATGGTAGGTTAGGTTAGGTTAGAGGACGTGTACTTGTCAATTAAGACAAGTACAGTACCCTGAGGTCGAATTGACCCATTGTACAACGTCCTAGTTTCAAACGGTACATGGTACCTTTAATCCATTTTTGCATGCTAGGGTCCTGATCGATACAGCTGCCTGTAGGTGAGCGACGGGGACTGATGACTAGATTCATGTACTGACTACATGTTCAGACTACGATGAAATTAGGGATTTAGATAGTATGGGTATTACCTGTATTTAGGGGGTATGGGATTTCAGTAGGCCTTTAGAAGACGTTCGGATAATTGGGAGGTTAGGCAATAAAGTTCTTAGGAGAAGTAGAAGTGGACGTTAGTGAAGGTTTTCCCCTTCAATTCAATCGCCAGTGGCTCCTGCTCTTGGCGTTTTATGCCCTTTGTCTATTGTTGTTGTCGCCGTTGAATAGTTTTCCTCTGGTAGTTGGTTACCGAACTGTTTGGTGTTCAACTGGTAGCAGACCGGACTGCGAAGCCAGATCGGAGACAATAGTGCGGTCTCCTAGTGGAAGCAACATGGTGGTTGTGGTTTATACCCAAATCGCAGGGAGAGCGCAGGTTGGCTATGGCGTTACACTCTTAACTACTTTAACAAAGGAGTTGAGATAGTCTCCGACTCCTATACAAGGGGGAAGTCATGTCCAAATGCATGGCTTCGAATTGGTGCTCACGCATGGTGTTGCAATCAATGGTATGCTTTTGCATATCATGTGCATATCACAGCATCTTCTGCTCCTCTTCAAATTGGTTTAAATACAATGGGCTGCAGTTTCAATGAAGCCGTTAGTTTCATCTAAATGATCCAACTTCGCGAGTGTACATCATGGCTTGTTCATAGTGCATTACTGCGACTTACTCTACTTCGATTAGTAAGATTATCTATCTCCTGAAGAGTATTTTTGGTATACTGCGTCGCCAGTTGTTCTACTTTTACTCTGTTAATATGGAAGTTTTTGATTCCAGAATGAATAATTCCGAATACAATGAAATCTCGTGTATACTTTCCAAGCGGAAGTATATGCCACAGAAAGATGTGCTCAATTCAAAACGACGGGATAGACAGCCGCATGCTTTTATGAAATTAAAACAAAAATAGAATGGAAATGAGTAGCGAAACTAAATCATTTCGGTCATGTGAAAATTTACGGCAGACAGATGACCTTGCGAGGAGAGGGTCTTCTGTGGAGTGGGAGCAGATATTTGAAAAGGTGAAATCACCAAGAAATAAGCTAAAGAGCAGCAAAACCTCTTTTCAAACAAAATTAGTTCTAAGCAATCAAAGCTCTTAGTGGCAAATTACAACAATAGAAGATTTGAATCATACATTATGCTAACGAGAAGTTATCTTTTGACATGAATCTATGGAATCTGTGTGTGCTTGTTCAGAATAGAGCTCGTCTTGGACCCAACATGTAGATTTTGTACTGATGAGAATGAATTATTAGAATACATAATTGGACCTGCAAGGAATTAATGCAACTCAGAAGGAAACACCTGGACACATAGCAGTTGCTAGGCAGGAAATTGACAGCGCAACACTAAAGTTTGTCAGGACAATAGGCTCGGAGGAATCATTATGGGGATACCCTATATAGATTGAAGGCACTCCAGTTTATCCTAGGGTTTCATTACTATTGCAACCCTATACGATAACAATACTGTTACAGTTACTGTTCTGTGCTCTTGCCCCTTTGCAACTCTTAAATACTTCGTTGTTAAACACTTGAAGTTTTTTAATACAATTTTACATTCTTCCTGCGCACTTTAATGCCATTTATTTGTAATCTTTTAAGGTTTTTGTAAGTATTCTATCAACACTTACTTCATGAGTGGCATAACTAAAATCCGTGTATCCAAGCAACGCATTAATATTCACTCGATATGCTCAATACTTTGTAAACTTTTCCATTTCCTCCATAGATTGCAGCCCTTAAAAGAACGTTTTAGCAGCTGTTGGCATTTGATTTCTTTTTCGCTTCTCTCCTTGTTTTCAAATTTTTCAACGTTGCACTCACATATAAAAAAAAATATTCATTCACTCACTGTTAACATCTATTTCTCAGGAATATGCAAATGGCAATATGCAGATTGAAAGACTTTCAATTTGTCTAAATGGCGTTTCAATGTTCTCTTAGCCAAGTTAAAGCCGTAATGCAGGAAGTAAGGATTGCTTGGAAAAATCCATAAAACAATGGACGTGCTTTCAGCCACATGCTCTTGACAACTGGTACGTACATGGAATGTATTTCAACAGGATTTATATTCAATTCAAAAGGATAGGCATACAAAACATTATTTAGTAGGGGAAAGCGATCTTTAAGCAAACCTTTTTTAATTTTTTATTTTCTTGGAAATAATGAAAACGATAACATTTATCTTTCAATTACTTGCATAATAATTGGAATATTTATTAAAATTAGTCGTGTGTTTTCATTTGAAAAGATTACAAAGTTTTCTTTCCTGAGTTGACTTTATCAGATTATGAGGCAGAAATACATTTCTTGAGCGGGAGATTTAATTTTAAAAAAGTTCCAAAACTTAAAAACAAATTTCATTTTATATGCATGACTGTAGGAAAGAGAGGAAGAGAGAGATAAAGAAAGAATGTTGAAATGAGCGATAAAAAATATTTTAAAGGAAAAATGTGTTTCACAAGGATATGGAATTTTACGAGTTGTAAAGAGTTAAACATATTAAATGATATTTGCTTACAAAGTTTCTTAATATGCATAAACGATGCAAAATAAAAATAATTTAAAAAAGAAATTAAAACCCCTTTCAAACTCATACACCCTACTAGCAGTTTGTATGACAAGACAAAGGGCGCAGTACAACAGTAGAATTTGACACAAGATTACGTATTATTTTTATAATTTTAAACATCATCATTGGAAGCGCCCTTCAGTCAGGATTACGACCTTGTTTTTCACACCACTTATGTTGTGTGTGTTAATTTTATACATAAGTGGCGGGATCTACAGCTTAAAGTCGACACCGAACGACAGTTTTAGAGAAACTTTTTCATGACAATTTTATTTACTTTCAAAAGTAGTTGCTAGAATTCTGCTGAGAGATTTTTTTGTTGAAGATGTCTGACCTTTAATTTAAACCATGGCCCCACATCTAATGAACCAGCACACTACCTACTAGACTACGGCGACAACAAAATACTGTGAAGATTGTAGAGACGGCGGAACGGTACTAAAAATACTTCCTTCTCGTTCATAGCTTTTCAAATTTGGTAAAAACTTAGAGAGCATAACGACGACAATGATTACTTGATTACTGACGCGAAGGTATTGGTTTCCAGCGTAAATTTATCCGAAATAAAAAATATTCATAACATGGAGACAGTACCAAAAATACTCATAAATTCTAGAGTTTCATCACAAACAGATCAAGAAAATGATCAGCGCTTGTTAACGATTGCATTTTATTATCAGAATTATTTGTAAGAAGAGTTAAGCAGCCTACCTACCTTATTTCGTCGATTTTATGGTCGTCATTAGTCGCCTACCGTGCAAGCTTTTTCAGTTCTTATCAAAATTTATTGGATATAAATCTATCAGTTCTTATGAGAGTATTAAATACCGAGAGGAATCTTGCCAGTTTCAATGAAAATCAAGTGGTCACAAAGACAATGTGTTTCGTTTTGATAGAAAAGTTACACGAGGATCCATTTTTCGAGCGTAAAATAATATTACAGCTTTGGATTTTATTTTTGTCTTAAGAGGTACAGAAATAAACAAGAAGAATTGCAGAATCTAGTGAGAAGAGATACGATACATGATACGACGATAACATTAAATTTTTAAGAGCAGTAAAATCAAAAAGTTCCGGTCAATAGAAAAATAGTGCGAGTTAGGTTAGGTAGCTTTAATTACCAAAGCACCAGAGTATCGCCACAGAGAAGCGCAGTCTCTGTACTGACCAACTTCCACGAAACTCATAGAATAATTTGGTCAGAGCAAGGGCTACACGATGATGCGGGGATTACTGATATTTTTTTTAAATAAAAAAATTGGACTTGATTATTAATTAGGGTTCAAGAATGGCACACGGTACACGATGCCATGAATCTGTTTGACCATTAACCCCAGCACTGGCTGTTCATGGAATTTTGGGATTGGAGTCCATTAAACAATTATTGGTGATCCTACGTGATTACGCTAACATACACGAATAAGTCAGTCGAAATTCCGGAAACAGATATCAACGTTACAGTTTCCATTGGTGATATATCAGCGGAAATAATGGGACAAAAAAATGTGCAAAATTGGAGCGGAGACACTGCCAACTACAGGAGTAGATGAACATTTATGGGAAATAATTCTTAAGAAGTAAATGGCAGGCATTCACTTGCTACTGAAAATTAATACATACATACATACGTAATTGGCCATTACAACCCTTCAGTCAGGATTACGACCTAGCTTCTCACACCACTTATGTTGTGTGTGTTAATTTTATACATGAGTGGCGTGACCAATAGTTTAAAGTTGACACCGAACGACAGATTTTTGAGAAAATTTTCATGGCAATTTAATCTACTCTCAGAGTTTTTGTCAGAAATCTGTTGAGAGGAAGTCGTCGAAGAAAAATTTTTGTGTTTTGTTTTGATGTCTGGCGTGGGATTTGAACCCTGGCTTTTCGTTTAATAAGCCAACACACTACCTACTAGACTACGGCGACTTAAAATTAATACTGAAAATAAATACTTTTTTCAATTCTGTAATTTTTTCAACCCAAACAATGACATGTAAAATGTAATATCGATTTTGTAACTTCTTATCATTCAGGATTACGACATAGCTTCTCACACTACTTACGGCATGCGTGAATTTTATACATGAGTAGCGAGACCAATAGTTTAAAGTCGATTCTGAAAGGCTGATTTTTAAGAAACTTTTCATGGCAATTTTTCCTTTACTTCCAGCGTTTTACTAGAAATCTAATTAGAGGCAGTCGCTGAAAAAATATTTTGCTGGAGATGTATGTCTTGGAGTTTGACCCGTGTCCTCACGTCTAATAAAGCAACACATTACCTACTAGACGACGAATATTTCAACTACGTATTACTGCTAAATATAGCAACACTACCGTGAACTAAAACTTGTTTAATAACTGCATAAAAACAAGTAATATTGTTGCTCCATTTATCTTTAAACAAGCGTGGCATTTTAACAAAACGAAACACTAAAAAAAGAACCCACAATTGGCAACCATCATATCTCAGTAACATTAGAATTTCTAAGTTCTCAGCATATGCCGTTATTCTCACATTAATCAAATTAAAATTGTGCCCTAAATACGTAGATTATGCACGCCATTAAATACCAGCAATAAAATCACTGTAAGGAAACACTGTAAGAAAAACACTGTACGAATTCAATGTCTATTGATAAGACATTTCCAAAACATACAAACAAATTTCGAAATAAATTTCTCCTCGTGAAACCCTCTCTATTTTGAAAGTTTCACAAAAAAATTTATTTATTTTTAACGCTCATCTACAAGTAGCAACAACAACAAAAACTGATCGATTGCAATAGTTTGATAAACAACAACAATAAAAACCACTGCAACGAAATACAAATTGTATGTCAAAATTAGATGGCATTGCTCTCTAAGAAAAAAAACTACAAGTAGAAGAGTAAGGGCACAGAGTGAACAAATGCAGAAAAAACAACGAAAGAAGGGGTAAAACCCTATGGAGAAAAAACAACGAAAGCAGGGGTAAAACGCTATTAAAAACTATAAAATCACAAATAAAATCGTTTGTCAAACAATTTTACTATTTTTATATTTTTTTCTGTTGCCTTTACTTGCATTTTTTCACCATTTTAGGTGATTCTTGTTTTTATTTCATTCCTTTCTTCGATTCCTTCTTGAAGTTTTTCCTTCTGCTGTACCTTTAGCTGTACTCACTCACTCACATACATTTGCTTTACTTATGAAAGATACGTTCATTCTTCATTTATATCCGTGTAGAATTTGTGTGCCCCTAAGAGTATGCAATACTTTGTGTAGATAAACAAATTGAAAGGACTACCGGCAATAAATTTGTTTTCGACATTCCATGCTTTCTTCACAGTTTTTCTACACATTTATTCTTTGTAAAAGTGTGCGTGGTTGCAATTGAAAAACAAAACACAGAAGACACAGAAGAGAGAAAATAAAGAAAAGTTTGTTTTCTTGTATTTCACGCTTAAAAAGGGGGGTTTATTCAACGAGAAAAGGGTTGAGGTAAAAATTGTAGAAGAAATTGAACTTTTTTCAGTTGATAACAAAGGTAACTTTCGAATGGCTAACGAAACATATTCGCAAATAATGTAAAGGAATTAAATTGTTATTAAAGACTAATTTTTAAACTATTGAAAACAACAGGGCATGAGAATTTTTGTAGTCGCCGTAGCCTAGTGTATTGGCTTATTAGACGTAAAGCCAGGGTTCGAGCCCCAGGTCAGACATCAAAACAAAATACAAAAGATATTTCTTCGGCGACTTCCTCTCAGCAGATTTCTGGCAAAAACTCTGAGAGTGAAAAAAATTGCCATGAAAAGTTTCTCAAAAATCTGTCGTTCGGAATCGACTTTAAACAGTAGGCTCCACCACCCATGTATAAAAATTAACACACACAACATAAGTGGTGTGAGAAACTAGGTCGTAATCCTGACTGAAGGGTTGTAATGACCAATTATGTATGTATGTATGTATGTATGAGAATTTTTGACAGACAGTAACCACTAATAATTGAATTCATTTAAATGTCCTGCTATGCAGGATTATACTAATCATAGCAGCAATAGCAGTTTTAGTTTTTAGTTGAAATAATGTTTGGAGGTCTAATTGTAAAGAAATTGTTTAGTTTGTAGCTTGTGCCTCTGTCTGCCTGTGTATTCATATTGTTTTCTTGTTATTGAACTTTTATGCAGGAATGATAGAAGGCAAATAACAGATAGAATTAAGACACAATAATACCTTGACTACAAGGAAATAAAAGCTTTTCAAATTGAAATGAATTGATTACATTTACCGGGTTTATTGTACACAAAAATAGCAAAAGGGTTTACAAAAATGAAATTTTTACCCGTCAGTCAGTCAATGGCAGGTATCAGCAGTAATTGATTAATTTTTATGGCGGAAAATTGAAAAATAATTATAATGACACATTAAGAGACTGCAAGAGAGGGAGGGGGAAAAGAAAATTAATGAAACTTCACCCAAAGTATATATTTTCTAACAATCCTTGGCTAATGGTTTGATTTGTTTGATATTTAAGCTTGTCTTTTAATGGCCCTAAGGATAACACTGGGAGTTTACTATGCAGATGATGATAGCAGCGGTATCTTGTCACCACAATAAACTACTCATTTAGCATAATCACAATAATTCCCTAATGACAATTCAACAGCTTAACTTGTCTCATTACATACAGTATTGTGTTGGAAAAGTTCCTTTTTCTTGGATACTTTTCATATTTTTTATATATTCTTGCGTTTTCATTTTGCCATCAAAATCAAGCTGAAATATAAATGAGAAAATGAAATGAATAAAGGAATGAATGAGTAAATTCGTAGTTGGCAATATTAAAAATGAAAAAACTGTAGAAATGAATGACTGAGTGAATGAATGAATGAATGAATGAATAGATGAATAATTAACAAAATGCATTTGCCAACTTGATTCGTCTAGTTTCTACTTGACGGCATAGCAAGTACTCTACTCTAATTGTGTGATTTCTGGTGTAATAAATGACAAAAAACTTTTACTTTTATTAACATTTTTAATTTCTTTCTTCTATAGTAAAGTGATTTAAATAGAAACTTTGTTTAAATAACATTTAAAATTTTTACAAATATTTTATCATAATTTATTAACAAAAGATTTTTTCTTTCATTTCAACTTTTCGCATTAAATACTCGTTTGTTTACATATGTTGCGTATGAGTGATATTTTGCAAAATAATTAAATATTACTCATACGCAACATATGTAAATATGAACATGTTTACACCAGGTTCAAATTTAAACTGACAGACGGCTCATACGATATAACACTCTAAGGGCCATTATTACAACTTTCTGTTAACTAAAGGGAGGATATTAACGGGCAGATAAATTGTTTTTCGTTATTAGGAGTACCCAATGAGATAGAAGTGATCGTTAAGCTAAAGGCAGGACCATCCTTTTCAGTTCCCTTTAGCTAAACACAAGCTTAACGGCAAGTTGTAAAATGGCCCTTAGAGTGTTATATCGTATGAGCCATCTATCAGTTTAAATTTGAACCGCCGGTTATTTCAAATCTGCCAATACTTATGCCATTCTAATCTGTCACAAAATTCATTGCATTGTCGATACACACATAATTGGTCATTACAACCTTTCAGTCAGGATTACGACTTAGTTTCTCACACCACTTATGTTGTGTGTGTTAATTTTATACATGAGTGGTGGGACCTACAGTTTCAAGTTGACTCCGAACGATAGTTGCTTTGAGAAACTTTTCATGGCAATTTTATTTACTTTCCGAGTTTTTGCCACAAATCTGCTGAGAGTAAGTCGCCGAAGAAATATTTTTTGTATTTTGTTTTGATGTCTGGCCTGGGGCTCGAACCCTGGCCTTACGTCTAATAAGCCAACACACTACCTACTAGACTTCGGCGACTTGTCTATACTGAATGTAATGAGTCGATGTAATTTATTTTCAAAACACAGACAATTCATTGGAAATTGCGCAAACATGTCGTACAAAATTTGGATGTAGAGAAGGTACATGCAAGTTTATTGTTAAAGTTCGTGAAAGTGGTTTCATTATAGTTGTGCCAAGACTTAAACGTGCTCATACAATGCTTACACCCGAAAATATCAGAGCTGTGACTGAGAGTGTACATGAGAATCCATTCATCATCCATCAACTCGTCATCGTTCTCAAGAACCTGTTTATGTCGAATTTTGGGAAAAGATCTCGGTATGACGCCTTACAAAGTTCAATTGATTCAAGAGTAGAAACGATGTTTGGTTTCAACAGGATGGTTGCAAAAAAATGGTAAAAAATTACCTCAAAAATATTGGTACCCAATCCAGATGGTTTTTCTGACATTATACTTCGTTTTGATGTCACCAAATGAATAAACCGACGTGTTTAAGTACCTTTTAAAATTTTATAAATTGATTTAAAATATTATTTGAAAAGAAAAATTTTAAATCCAAAACACATTTTATTTCTCTCTTTAATAACATCCAAAATAAAAAACATATGCCTTTCGCTCTTTAAATTTATAGCCATCTGTCATCAATCACTCTGAGCTGTATTTTTTTTTATTTTTTTCTTTCTAAAACAATGAACACGATAAAGAGTAGAAGTAGTAGCAACAACAACTAAGATTTATGCTGAATATGTTGATGACTATGGGAACAGGGAAATGGCGTGAAATAAACAATACATCAACGACTAAAACACAGACACAAGACACTAGACTCTACCAGAACATATCATATAACAGCAGCAACAACAACAATAACAACAATGGAAAATATCGTATGAAATTAAAATGAACAAACATTTACATACAAGAAGAGAAAGGAGTTTTCGTATTTATACAGAGACCCACATATACTGACAACAAAAGGCAAAAAAGAAAAATATCTGGCATAACATAGACTCTGTTAATGTTAAAACAGAATAGAATAACAAACAAGAAGAGCATTAGCATGGAACATTAGAATGGAACAGAGAGTAATGTCAGTAGCAGCAAAACAGTAAAACATTGACAAACGATAGAGACAAAGAAGGGAAACACAAAAACAAGAATTGATAGGAATTTGTGTGCATAAATGTTGCTGTAAATAACGAAGAGCAACTTTCATAAACACACATTTGTTTCAGTACTTGTACTTGTGCTTGTACTCTCAAAGTACTCATTTACTCATTTACTCACTTGCTCATATTTGCTCTTTTCTTACTATTATGTTGATACTCATTCATGCACACACATTCTTAGTTATTGTGAAACATGTTTCGTGCCTGGCAACCATACATTATATAGACATGTTATGTTGCAAAAATAATGATTCATATCCTGTTGTTTTTCCTCTTCTTCTTCTTCTCTTACTATGGGAAAAATAATAAAACAACAGCAAGAACAACAACAGTAAGAAAAACTTGTTTATAATGTAGACTAAAACAATATGTGTTATCTCCTGGTAAATGTGGCCATATGTGCGTTTCTAATCACGGGTGGAAGTGTTTTTATTTCACAAATGAATAGTGTTGCCATTTGACTTTTTCCAATTAATTTAAATGGTAGTTTTGTGTCTTGAAAAGTTAAGAATTGTTTGGCAGCAGGAAGGCTTTAGTGTTCACAATAACCTCTCTAATGCGAGATTATTTCTTTTCTCTTTTACCGAACTAAAGATGATAAAAAATGATTGGAAAATAATCTCAATCTCTGTGCAAATGCTGGAATTTGTATAAGACTTACCATCTTAAAACGATTTGATGAACACGGTCGTCGAGATGATGCTCGTGGGGCCATAATTCAGGAAATCAATAAGCACTGTGCGGTTTTTAGAAAGCACTGCAGTTATCAGGCAATCTATACGAAACCCTTACGTCAAACCTACTTACACAACCTGCTCTCTTTCTAATATTTGCATCAAACAGCCTACCGTGAACCTTTGCGTCGTCCATCTCGAAGTTCCTACTTGGAATTCAAATCTCCCATCAAGCAAAGTATATCACCCCATGTAAACGACTCGAATATGTCTACGTCTTGAACTGGTGTAAACCTTGCTGTCACCAGTTCAAACCTCTGCTTCTGTAAGAGGTTAGAGGAGATTTTATTGATTACAGCAAATAATGATTACAAACGAACAGAGAATACTTGTAATCTGTACATTTCAATATCAACCAAAGGTGATGTTCCTTAAACTGGGTTGGCTCTACAACATCTCAATCTAGCTAGTATGTGGTAGAAGGTCTGAGGTCCCGAATTATGGCCACGGCATTATAAAATAATATGACATCTCTCTTGTATTATCAGCCGAAGAAAGTTTAGGGTCTAGAAATTTTGCTTTCGTGAATAAGAATAGTTTTACGCCAATGATTTTGCGAATGTTGACGCTCAAAGAACTGATTGCACCTCAGAGAACACTGTATGCGGATCAAAACCTGTTACATCAATGGTCAGATTAGACGCGTAACCAAAGACCTTAGAAACGTGTGGTGTGGTTTCAGCTCATACATCAGTTTCTCCAGAAAGAGAACTCCACATTTCGGTGTGCCTTGAGTGACTTTTCTTTCAAGATGAGCCCCTCTTACGAAGGATTCAATAATTCTTTTGATTAAAATCTTCGCCACAAACTTTAAAACTTAACAAACATACATACATACATCCTTACATACATACATAATTGTTCATTACACCCCCTCAGACAGGATTATACCTAGCTTCTCACACCACTTATGTTGTGTGTGTTAATTTTATACATGAGTGGCGGGACCTACAGCTTAAATTTGACTCCGAACGACAGATTTTTGAGACATTTTTCATGTCAATTTTATTAACTCGCAGAGTTTTTTCTAGAAATCAGCTGAGAGGAAGTCGCCGAAGAAATATTTTTTATATTTTCGTTTTGATCCGGTCAGGCGTTAGGGTTTGAACAGCGGCCTTGCGTATAATAAGCACACTACCTACTTGACTACGGCGACAAACATATCTACTGATATTATGTGTGCCTAGAATCCTGTCTGAAATGAAAATTGTTGACTGCGTTCTCTACGTCAATGAAAGCTGCTGTTAAAAGCTAAGACCAATCCTGGTGCACTACTGGCAAGAGTAGGAAAGTAGTTCACTTTTTCGAATATACAATGGATTTGCAGACAATTTGATTTACAATTCACTTAATGAAGTCAAACTTTCAAATCGTAGACAAAGGTACACGTAAAGTTGTAAAAGGCAACACTAAACCAACTCTACCCTACTGAAGTAAATATGTGTGAGAATTTGTTTGTTTTGTGCTAACAATTTTCAAAGGAAATGTTGTTGAGCAACATAAACAAGTGTGTGATTGTTTGCATTTGTAGTTGAGTGAATATATTGAGGAGGCTATCAACAATATTGTTAAATCAAGAATATCTTACTGACTTAAACAGCCATTTAAAGCGCTAACAGCTGATAATGATAATGATGATGATGTTGTTCACACGTCTTGAGTTAAATAGAGTATCGTATAGTAATTGATACTTAAAAAGGTTTTTCTAATTGAATTGAATTTCAACAAAGAAATGGAGTAACTGGCATAGTCACAACGGAAACAGTTAAAAGGTAATATAATTTCTTATTGACATGACATTAAATATATATATATTGTATGCTTAATGTGTTATTAGTATTGGAAATCATTTCATTACAATGTTATAAAAAAGATGACAAGTATACTACAGCCCATCAGATTATTAATTTTCTTTCGAAATCTGTTTTAATTCTAAAGACGGCAAATTGATAGAAAAGCGCAAAAAGTGTAGTATGATACGTTCTCTATCATACATCATATTCTCTAACGCTAGGCATAGTCTAGTTTTGTAGTGTTTTGCTTCACTGTCAAACATCTTCAGTTTGGTCTATAATTTAACCATGAATCGTCTTACAAACGAACAATGCTTGCAAATCATTGAATTTTGTTATCAAAATCCGTGCTTTGTTAAAAAAGTTCATCGCGCGCTTCTTCCATTTTATGGTCAGTTTAATCGACCCACTGAAGCGGCTATTCGGGCTATTGTGACTAAATTTCGCACCAAATTTACATTGTTGGACATTAAACCACTAACACGCTTACGTAGATTGCGAACTGAAAAAAATATCGCAGCTGTATCGGCCAGTGTTAATGATGACCATCAATTATCGATTCGTCGCCGTTCGAGCAATTGGGCCTCTGTTACTCAACAACGTGGAAAATTTTGCGGAAGGATTTAGGTATGAAGCCTTTCAAAATACAGCTGGTGCAAGAATTGAAGCCGAACGACCTACCGCAACGCAGAGTTTTTGGTGAATGGGCTCTTGGAAAGTTGGTCGAAGATCCATTTCTTTATCGAAAATTGTGTTCAGCGGCGAAGTTGATTTTTGGCTCAATGGATACGTAAATAAGCAGAATTGTCGATTTTGGAGTGAAGACCAGCCAGAAGCATTGCAAAAGCTACCAATGCATCCAGAAAAAGTCACAGTTTGGTGCGGTTTATGGGCTGGTGGCATCATTGGACCGTACTTCTTCAAAGATGCTGCGAATCGTAACGTAACTGTGCATGGAGAGCGCTCCCGTGGGATGATATCCAACTTTTTTTGCCCAAAATGCAAGAGCTTGACTTGCATGACATGTGGTTTCAACAAGACGGTGCCGCATGCCACACAGCACGTGTAACAACGGACTTATTGAGAGGCGAGTTCGGTGAACATTTTATTTCACGTTCGGGACCGGTCAATTGGCCGCCTAGATCGTGCGATTTAACGCCTTTAGACTATTTTTTGTGGGGCTGTGTTAAAGCTCATGTCTATACAGACAAACCCGCTTCAATTGACGCATTGGAAGACAACATTGGAGCATTTATTCGTGAGATACCGGCCGAAATGTTGGAAAGAGTATGCCAAAATTGGACTAAGCGGATGGACCATTTGAGGCGCAGTCGCGGTCAACATTTACATGAAATAGTATTCAAACATTAAATTATATAGACCGTACTATCGATTCAAATAAAGATTTCATGCATTTTTTAGAATTTTATGTGTTTTTTTTTTGAAAAATGTTCCTATAGCTCTTAAAAAATCGCCCAATACATAATTGGTCAACCCCTTCAATCAGGATTACCCCACACCACTTATATTATGTGTGTTAAGTTTATACATAAGTGGCGTCACCTACAGTTAAAAGTCGATTTTGAACGACAGATTTTTGAGAAACTTTGCATAGCTCTTTTATTTACTCTCAGAATTTTTTGAGACTAAGTGGCCGAATAAACATTTCTTCAGGTTTCGTTTTATTGGAAATGTCTGACCTGGGGTTAGACCATAGACTTACGTCTAATAAGTCAACCTAATACCTACTAGACAATGGCGAATAGGAATCGCTCATTTTAGCTCACTTTAAGGAAGCTAAGGTTCAAGTAAAAAATATGTTCTGTTTACTAAATTTTTTGGAAACGAAATAGTTTTTAGAGCCTCAATGGACCTGCTTTGAAATTGCAATTTTTACCGGATGTGTTGTCATTAACAATTAATTTGTGATTTACAATTTTTACAACTTTTGAGGAAACTATTTTATATTTCATATAAATTTCTGCTATATTTTAACCCTACTCCATTGACTCATAAGTTTCCTTTTAAAATAATGCAGACAAATGAAAAAGAACACGCAACAATTTATAGAAACTTTTCTATTGTGTTAGCATAGTTGTTACTACTAATGTTGTTGTTGTTCTTCCTTTTTTTTGGTTTGCTTTCAACAACTTTCGAGTGTAAATTAATGTTATTGAATGATATTGTTTTACAACCACTACCATCATAAAGTAAAAGAATCAAAGCAGAGAGGGAGTGAAACAATTCTATGGAGATTGTAGTGAGTGAAAGATTGAGGGTAACTGATAAATAAAAACAACAATGAATAACAACTGCTGACAGTAGCAACAACAAGAACAGTTAAATAAAAAACATGTTTATGTACAGCAAAACAACAACTATTACAGCAGCTATAAAGCAATAAATAGTAGTTACATGGCTACAGTAAGTGGGTGTATGGGAGTACATGTGAGAGAAACATTAACCCCGTTATTAAAGGGAGGAAGCAGCAGAAAAAAATCAAACAACAAGCAAATGTTTAGCACGTTGACAGTATGAGTTTCCACATCATTAGTTGACAAATTGCCATCGTAAACTTGTAAAACATGAACGTTAAATCTCTCTCAAATGTAAATTGTTCTCCCATTCTTTGGTTTTTTTCTTCTTGTTATTGTAGTTTTAAGGTATTTGTGTGTAGGGTTTTAAATAATATTTTTGATAGTGTTGTTGCTTATTATGGTAAATGATAATGATGTTGAATATTGCTTGTGGTGCTTATGATAATACTTTTATTGTTGTTGTTGTGGGTGTTCAGCTATCAAATTTAAACATAATCATTTAAGATCGTACGCTGTTTATAATTTTTGAATTTCTGTTTAATAATCTGCTGCTGAAGTTATAATGTGGCTTATTTCGAGAGGAAACTACGGCAAGAATGACAAGATTACAGTGGTATTAAATAATTACAAGAGAAGTTAGATATCTGATGTATCACAATGGGTTTGAATGCTGGTCTAAATGTTGGTCTAAGTGTGACCTCTTCCTTCTAGGTCGTTTTACATTTAAGCTACGATATCTGATAAAAACAGGACACTTTTTCATTCAAAAAAATGTAAAGAACAATGAACAGAATTTAAAAAGAGGCTTAAAATGTAAACAACAAAATTTTTAAGTTATAAATTTCTGTATATAAAAATCTATTTTACTCCATTTTAATGAACTTAATGAATGAAATGTTTGTCTCCAACGATAGCCATTTTACAATTTTTATATTCAATTACAAATTACGTTTTAAAGGGTTTTAAAAGAGTAAAGAAAGAATGTTTCGCTCGAAGCATAAAATTCCTTTCTTTTTCCTACTTTAAGTAAGCATATGTAGCGTATGAGTAATATTTTTCAAAATAATTAAATATTAAGTATACGCCACATATATGCGTAAACAATTATTCGAATATAGAACATTACATATTAAAATTACTACATTAAAGTACTAGAATTCAATTTTTAAACACTGAAAACTATATTTATTGGACACAATACGATGGCAAAGCTATCATACTAAAAACTGATACAATAAAGCCACATCTTCTTAGCTGAAATGCAGGTAAATGCGTTATTATTCGCATACATACATAATTGTTCATTATCGTGCGACATTATCATAAACTGGTAGCCGAAGAATTTAAGCCGTAAGTCACAAACAAATGGGCGATATTACAAGAATTCAGGCATAATTTGAGTTTAAAAATTTGGAGAGAAGTTTGCCAGACTAACCAAAGTGGTTCATAAGCTAACGTTGTGCCTAACACATACATGTATAAATAGTCACTATAACAAACCTTTAGTCAAGATTACGACCTAGCTTCTCACACCACTCATGTTGTATCCGTTAATTTTATATAAGAGTAGCGTCACCTACAGTTTAAAGACGACTCCGAACGACATATTTTTGAGAAAGTTTTTCATTGCAATTTTATTTACTCTCAGAGTTCTTGCAAGAAATCTGCTGAGATAATGTCACTAGAGAAATATTTTTCATATTTCGTTTTGTTGGATATGTCTGAGCCCTAGGGTTTGAACTGTGGTCTCACGTCTAATAACCCAACGCTCCACCTACTAGACGACAGTGACTATTCTGCATTGGTTTAGCTCAAAAAATTTAAATAAAAATAATGTCTATGCTGCTAGAGACCACCAAATTTTATTCCAAAAATAAGACGACTTTGTCGAATGTCCATAGTCTTAACAGAAGAGTGACAAGGCTTGTAAATACTTGTTTGTAAAATATTAAAATTTAAAAGAATTTTCCTTCACTGTAACTACAGAAGCCAAATTGTAATGCACGCCAAAAGCCAAAATGGGGAAAGGCAAACTGATTAATCTTTTATTCTTTTATTTATTAAATTTTGTGTGAAATTATTTAAGAAATCGTATGTTACTGCTGCGTTTCAGTTTATACTTGATGCTGTTTTTATGGATGTTGTAGTTACTGCTGCTGTTGCTATTCTAGCTGTTGGTATATTCAATTTAGATGCTTTACTGTTTAAGGCCTCTGTATTGCTCCATAAAGTATCCGACTACGTTACGTTTTATGTGAAACAATTTCTGCATTGCGCCAATTTTGTAAAATCCGCACATATTACACACAAAGAGAGAAAGTAGTAAATAGTATATGTAAGCAGAGATAGAGAGAAAGAGTTTAAAAGTAGTGGCAAATGTGCTTTAGTTCTGAGTTTGTGTGTATCATTACATAAACAAACAATACATACGTAATTAATGTCAATGCCAAAAGGCAAATAAACATACATGCATCTCCCCTAACATCCTTATATTCTCTCGTTTCTCTCACTGTTCTATGGGGTCACACACCTGGCCATGTTCGTAGCAGCATAAAAGTCACTCTTTTTGTATATTCAATAAGTCTGTATATCACGTGTAAAATGATATTTGCAGCAAAAAAATATAGAAATTGTGACAACAAGAACAACAGGAAAATCGGTGCTAAAAATGGAAAAAAAATTTAAAAAAATATTCTAAGGAAAGAGAGCGAGAAAGATCTTCTTATCTTGGTTTCTATTAAAGTAAATTACATATTGTTGTTGTTGTTGTATTAAAATATGTCAATATTTTTTATATATTTCAGGTCTCACTATCTCCTTCATTCTTTAGTCTTTTTGTCTTATTTCGATGGGTTTTTTTAAATAAATATGACACAATAATAATAATAAAAAATAATGCAGGCAAAAATTAGGCGAAATAATGTGTTTAAAGCGTGACAAAAATATTTAAATATTTCCAGTCTAAATGTGTATTAGTATACGTGAATTATACGTATTTTGGAACATAAAATGGAATATAAAAACACATATGCATGCCACTGTTACACGCTACGCACAACATTTGTAGTAATTCAGTTGGTTAGTATAAAGCATTCTTTTAAAGGACACTTGTTTAATTGTAAGGCACTACAGAAAACATTAGATAATTAAGTCAGTCAGTGGCATAAAAGGATGCCAAATGGGAAGCCATGGCAAAAATAACGACCAATTACAATATTTTTGAAGTATATTTATTTATATTGCTTACAGCAACTGAATTCCTAGATAAGCTGGATTCCGAGGGCAACGATCACGGTAATAGACGGCACCTCGTTTTGAAACAGACCCTCGAATCGATGTTTTTAGATTTCATCTTTCTTTTAGTCTTGAGAACGATTAAATAACACACGTTATATACCAGACTATAATGCTGGATAAAATAATCTACCATACAACTGTGACACACATTGTATACGACATACGAGTATATTTGGAAGAAACGTTCGACATTATTAGAAAGTGTCTGGCGTAGAATCTAAACTGTAAGTCACAGGCAAATGGACGAAATAAGCACCTTGCTTACAAGGATTCAGGCATAATTGGAGTGTAAAAATTTGGATAGAAATGTTCCAGACTAGCCAAAATGGTTCATAAGCTAATGTTATGCCTCCACCCGATTAATTCACATACATAATTGGTCACTACAACAACCATACAGTCAGGTTTCTGACCTAGCTTCTGACACAACTTATATTGTGTGTGGGACCTACAGTTTAAAGTCGACTCTGAATGACATATTTTTGAGAAATTTTTTATGTGAAATTTATTTACTCTCAGAGTTTTTGCCAGAAATCTTCGGAGAGGCAGTTGCCGAAGAAATAATATTTCATATTTCGCTTTGTTGAAGACGTGTGGACCTGGTGTTTGCACTGTGGCTTCACGTCTAATAAGTCAACACACATCCTAGTAGACTACACCGGCTTCAATTATTAACGTAAGCTTTTATAATTTATTTTAGGGAAATAATATGTATGATTTGGCTTGATATACTGTCTAATGGAGACCTGAGAGCAACCAGAGAGCAACAAGAGCCCATGAATGACTAAAAACCGCAAGAACCGCGCTGTAATACTAGACGGATTAAATTTAAACAAAGGAAATAAATTGTAAGAGAATGAGAAACAAATACGTGTGGTATCCTTATATTTTTTTAAGGAAACCAAAATCGTTAATCAAGCGCAGGATCTATGGTTTCAATAGGCAATTGAGAAGCAGAGACCTCTCTCGTACGACAAAATTAATACTTTACAAGACGCTCATCCTACCCGTACTTCTTCATCGCGCAGAGGCATGGACCCTATTAAGCACTGATGCAGCAGCCTTGAGAGTATCCGAGAGAAAAGTCCTACGTAAGATCTTCGGTCTAGTGCGAGATAGCGATGATTTCAGCATCCGATCCAACAATGAGCTGTATGAGTTCCTAAACGACGTAGACGTTGTGCAGCTTATTAACATCAAGCTGCTGCGCTGGCTCGGTCATGTCGATTGAATGGACGACCTTGTATCCGTTAGAAGGACCAAATCGAGGAAGCCCTGTCATCGATTGGTGGGACCAACTGCCGTAGGCGCGCAAAGAGCGGAGGCGCCTGGAAAAATGTGTTGCAGCAGGCCGAAATCCGTTAATCGGGTTGTTAATGGCCAGTTAAGTAAGTAAGTAAGTAACTTCCCAAGCTTCTCACTGGGATGATGTTCCAAAAAATGAACGGAATATATATAGGAATAGTGCTGGCATGGACGGATCATAGAATCTTTCAAGGCGGACCAAGCATACAATAATGATGAAATGAAGTTTTGCAGTAGAACTTTGGATGTGGGAGTCTATGCATTTACGATCAGGCGAAACAATATCCAAATGCCTTTCACTTGGTTCCCTTAAAAACAAACCAACCAGTGAAGCACTTCTGAGGCAGTCCGTTGCTAAAAACTACACTCACTTAGATGAGTAAGACCACCTTTCGATGGAACAAACGGCAGTTTTGGATTCTTTCGGTACTACAGCTGGCCATAAAATCATAGCAAACCACATGTTGCGATTTGAAAGTGCCTGCGTTCAGTTCTTCTCTTACAAAACTTACGAATCACATCTGTCAGTGGCTCACCTGCCCCCAGGGTACCAGATGTTGGAAAAGATTTGCTCCAAGTTGTGCATATGATGATGACCCATTCATTCGAAAATATGCTTTAACTAGAATATGCTGCACTAGAATTTTTTTTGTTTACCTAACGAAATTACGAAAATTATGAATAAGAAGTTCCTTAAAATAGGGTATTCTGTAGAATTTAAGCCACCCTACCTTCATTTTTTTCCGTTTTTTTTTTCTTCATAAAAAAAACCCAACAAATATGTCTCACTTCTTATAAATTTATTAAAGCGCTGATGTCACGCCAAAGTCAAAGATGATATTAAATCTGTACGTATGAATGATTTTATGATTCAATTAAATTTTTAAGTTTATTTTATTAAAAGAATAAGAAAGTAACGCGTTATTTTAATAAAATTTCCTTGTCATTTAACGCTGAGGAATGTTATAAAAGAACATGTGGAAATATAAAATACGATTGTTGAATTGATTGTCACTGTAGACTAGTAGGAAGTGTGTTGGCTTATTACACGTGAGGCCACAACGCATACACCAGGTCCACACGTCTGCAACGCCGGAATAAGCGATATTTTAATAACAATTTTTTTTCAACACCTATTGTAAGCTAGACATGTCGGGCATCATTAACTGTGCTCGCTTGAAAAGCCTTTGTATGATAGGACATAAGAGATTTGGTCTTCACCGGTCTTAAAAGTTCCTACAAATAGGCCTCACATATATTTCCCTTTTCATTTTTTTTTTGCACATGATGTGATTGATTTAAATTTAGTCTACAGAGATATTATTATCTGTTCCAAACGAATTTTTTATAATTTTTCCTTTTTCTTTTGATTTCTGTTCTGTATCACTCACTGTACAACTGCATGTGTTCTTGACACAGATATACTGGATATTGTTTTTATGTTTTTTGTTGTTTTTCTTTCTGAAATTCAAATTAAAAATGATAAAATCTTTAAATGTTCTGGCATTTAATATCATAAATTGGACAAATTGAAAAATCATTTCCAGTATATAACTTCGTTGTAAAGGCAATAGAAACAACATCTCAAACAACAACAATAATACATACTAAATTGAGTAAAATTTTTCAAATTTTATTAACAAAAAAAAAAAAAAATTTAAAGCAAAAGGAAAAAGAAATTAAAACGATAGAGATAAAATGTACGTAGGCCGCTAATAAAATTTCACGAAACCAATTTAAAAATAATTTGAGTAATTGACGGGCCAGAGTAAGTGCTTCGTTTGGTAAATGTAGTCGCCGTAGGCTATTAGGTAGTGGCTTATTAAACGAGAAGCCACGGTTCAAACCTGAGGTCAGACTTCGCCAACAAAACGATTGCCTCTCAGCATATTTCTGGCAAAAGCTCTGAGAGTAAATAAAACATTGCCATGAAAGAATTTCTCAAGAATCTATTGCGGCGTAAAATGTAGGTGCCACCATTTATGTATAAAATTCATATACACAACATGGGCGTTTTGAGAAGCCTAGGTTGTATTCCCGACTGAAGGGTTGTCAATTATATATGTATGTAAGTGTGTGTTTGTTTGGTAGCTAGTTGCCATTGTAGGAACAATTTTACTATTCCTCTGTCACAGAAGTTACAAATCCCACTTTGTATCTCTGTACTGGAGCTTCTTGTAAATCGCTATCGGTTTGTACAAGCAAGTGAACTGTGTTGATTTTTTGCACAAGGCCAACATACGCCTACTCACAGCGACTATTTTTTACTATACATCACCGTAAATACCACAGCTTGAATCACTATCCATTATATGCTACAAAATCATTGCGATTCATCTGTAATCCAGCTACGAATTCAAGATGGAAATTCGCCTTTTTAAGATAATTATTCCAAATTGTACGAGAGAGTGCGTAAACGACCGATGAATAAAAATTTGATATAAAAATTACCAGAACTGATTCAGAGACGATAGTTTTAATGTATTTTTTATTAGAACACCGTGTTCACTTTGGAATGATTTTAAAACAATATTCAGTCAAAAAATAACTGAAATCATATCTGATTTTGAGTGTGCCTAAATAATTTTATTTTGTTGTTAAATCATCGTGAAATTGAATACATATTTAAAATCATAATATTTTTAACAACCCTCGTAACGTTAGAGAAAAACTAATGAAAATGTTTCTTATACTGTTCTTATGGCAAAATACTTTGAAAATAAAATTGTTTAATTTGCAACAATTTGCCTTTAGCACACAGTCTTGAACAACATATTAAAGACCATTTGAACAAAATATTCAGTTTCTATTATAGTAACACACTGGCCATACAAATAGTTCTCTTACATAGAACTATACGTCTGTACTAGTGCACACATCATTGGTCAAGAAATGGAAATGGAAGTGGAAATGAAGATTTAGGAACGTATTACAAAGACCTCGGGTGCCCTGGTAGTCTAGTGGGTAGTGTGCTAGACTATTAGCGTGAGAGACGTGGGTTCGGTTTCCACCAGAGTGACACTAAATCGAGCATATGGTCAAAGTTACTCAGCTCGTATATAATTAGAATATAATTTGTAATTGTATTGTAATTAACAAATAAATAAATACAAAGATCTTGGACTACAGGATATTCAATAGGTACACCAAGCACCTATTGGCGAAACTCCATATATTACCATAATCACCATATATTGGTGAACAAGGTTTAAAGTTGGACTTTGAAGGGCTCAAGTCAAACAACGTAGGAAAAATATAGAATTTTGTACGGCAACTGCCAAGAAGGTAATACTTGGCATTATCGAACGAAACGAAATATGAAAGAATATTTCTTCGTCAACAGCCGCTCGGCAGATTTCTGGCAAAAACTCTGAGAGTAAATAGAATTGCCATGAAAAAGTTTCTCAAAAAGTTGTCGTTCGGAGTCGACTTTAAACTGTAGGTCCCACCACTCATTTATAAAATTAACACACACAACATGAGTGGTGTGAGAAACTAGGTAGTGATCTTGACTGAAAGGTTGTAATGACCAGTTATGTAGGTATGTATGTATGTATTATAATTTGTGGCCTTATTTCGCTTGACTCTACTGTATCTTTAATAAAATGAAAGAATAAAATGTTCAATTTTGATGTTTGTAAACAAAAAGATTTTGCAAATAAAAAGATTAAACAAGTAAATTATGATACTGACAGATTAAAAAACATAACAAGAGAATCTAGATTTAGATTTTCCTTTTGAAATAAAGTCTTTTATTTATTTCATATCTTTTTCTGTCCAAAAATACAATAAAATAAATAAAAAAATTTAACAAAAATTCTGTGTATAAAAGTAGACCAGTATGTAACAAAATAATTTCTCGGTTCTGTTTTCTATTTTATTTATAATTCAAACCATTATTATTATCTCAATTCTATCGTTTGATGTCTTTCGGTGTTGCTAATACTAAAAACAGAAAATTAGATTTTTTTTAAATAAGTCATAACACTGATTTAAAGCCTATTTTTGTGAAAAGTTATAATCAAGTTTCATATTTAAACACATGGTGTAACGTAAATATTGCTCATAATTTATAGAATTATTGTTAAGATTAAAAAATAAATATAAAAGACAGCTAAATCGAAACTATGGTGTAGTGAAGAAACATTGGCGGAGTATAAATTGTGAAATGTGTACGAAAAAATTTTGTCGTACACTTTTTCTTACATACGTTGGTCCTTACAACGATTTAGACAGGATTACAACCTAGTTTCTCTAGTTTCTCACTTATGTTGTGTATGTTAATTTTTATACGCGAGTGGTGGGACCTACAGTTGAAAGTCGACTCCGAACGACAGATTTTTGAGAAACTTTTTCATGGCAATTTTATATACTCTCAGAGTTTTTGCCAGAAATCTGCTGAGAGTAAGTCGCCGAAGAAATATTTTTTGTATTTTGTTTTGATGTCTGGCCTGGGGCTCGAACCCTGGCCTTACGTCTAATAAGCCAACACACTACCTACTAGACTACGGCGACTTCACAAATTGAGGAATGTGTACGAAAAAATTTTGTCATGCGCTTTTTTTAAATACAAACGTTGGTGTTTACAACCCTTTAGACAGGATTCCAACCTAGTTTCTCACACCGTTAATTTTGTTTAAGGCCGATTCCAAAGGACAGATTTTTGAGAAACTTTTTCATGACAATTTTTTTATTTATTCGCAGAGTTGTAGCTATTAATCTGCTGAGTGCAAGTCGCCTAAGAAATATTTTGCTTTGTTGGAGATACCTGACTTGGGGTTTGAACTGTAGCCTCATATCTAAAAAGCCAACACACTACCTACTAGACTGCGGAGGCTTTACAGTTGGCAGATTGTTATCATAAATATCAACAACTTAATATTAAACCCCCCAATATTTACATATTTTCAACCCCATATTAAAGATTTGCATGCTCATTTTTATTTTATTTTTATTTTTAATAAATAAACCTTCTTTATACTATTTTATGTTTTCTTGCCATATTTATGGTCATGACCCACACAAAAACTTAAAAATGTTTACGTAAAAATTTCTCATTTCCCATTTTCATTGTATAAAACATTCTCTCTTGTGCCTAAAAAATTTTTATACTTCATAAGTTTATGTTGAAATACAAAAAAAAATATGAAACAAAACAACGATTTATCCACTGACTGCAATACATACGGGTACATATGTATATTGAGGTTAAATGCATAAATAATATTTTTATGTACATTACAACAACATGTTAGTATTGTAAATAAATATAACAACAGTACCAGCAACTAAAAATTCCCACAGATCCACACTTAATGACCTTCACTTCTGAACAAACAAAAAAAAAAAAAAACAACCCCCCAAAAAATTGAATTACAAGAGCCACAATACACAACAACAAAAACTATTATGAGCGGAGTGGCACAGAATATGATCCCTTGAATAAAATTTATATTTATGAGTTGCCAAGTTATGAAAATGTAAAGAGAAAACAAAAAAGAAGAAAACAAAGAACGGGAGGTGTCTACAGCACAGATGCCAGGAAATGTGTAGACTTTGCTACTATTTTCCATAGGGTGTTTGTGTTACGTGAAGTATTTTCTACAGTATTTTCTGCTCTTAAGGTATATCATATAAATTCAGAGTGTTTGACTATAAGACTAAGCATACCAGTTTCCGTGTCCCATCGATGAATCCAATTAATAGTCGAAAGTATTCAAGTCTAAGAAGTCGCCCGTGGTCTAGTACGTAGTGTGTTTGGTTGTTAGATGTAAAGCCAGTGTTCGAGCACCAGGCCAGACATCAAAACAAAATACAAAAAAGTATTTCTTCGGCGACTTCCTCTCAGCAGATTTCTGGCAAAAACTCTGAGAGTAAATAAAAATTGCCAAGAAAAAGTTTCTCAAAAATCTGTCGTTCGGAGTCGACTTTAAACTGTAGGTCTCACCCCTCATGTATAAAATTAACACACACAACATAAGTGGTCGAGAAACTAGGACGTTGTACAATGGGTCAATTCGACCACCGGGTACAGGACTTGTCTTAATTGACAAGTACACGTCCTCTAACCTAACCTAACCTATTCAAGTCTAAAAGTTTTTAGGTGCTCGTGATACACCACAAATTTCTGGTGCCACCAGACACACAGCATTGTATACCTTCCAACTCTATTTAGTTTGGCAGCCGAAGTAGATGCTTGATGTCCCGATTTAAATCATGATTGTTTTCGTTTAGAATTCTAAAAATAAATCCATTTTCAATCGCCAGTATCACTGATTTTGTAGCGTTTCTTTAAAGCAAAATTTATTTCACAACCGGTTTTACGGTTTTCCATCTATCTGGTTTTCAATTCCTATGATGCCAATTTTCCAGATTATTGGATCTCTCCCATAGCTTTTAGACGGTCAGATATTGTTTGTTGTGCAACATATAACATTTCTGTCCTTTGTCTCTGTCACAGTCAAGGAATTTATTTATATTGGCTCCGCCGTTACCACCAAAAATGATGTCAGCCTGGAGATCAAGCGCAGGATCCAACAACAGGTGTTACTATGGTCTCAATAGGCAATTGAGTAGCAAAGATCTCTCTCGTACGACAAAACTAATACTCTACAAGACGCTTATCCTACCTGTGATTCTTTATAGCGCAGAGGCATGGACCCTATTAAGCACTGATGCAGCAGCCTTGACAGTATTCGAGAGAAAAGTACAGCGTAAGATCTTCGGAACATCCGATCCAACAGTGAGCTGTATGAGCTCCTCAACGACATAGACGTTGTGCAGCGTATTAATATCCAGCGGCTGCGCTGGCTCGGCCATGCCGTTCGAATGGTGGAGGATGCTTCGACGAGACGGGTATTTGTTGAGGGGATCTGCGGAAGTCGGCGAAGAGGACGACCTTGTATCCGTTGGAAGGACCAAATCGAGGAAGCCCTGTCATCGATTGGTGTGACCAACTGGGAGGATGTGTTGCGGGAGGCCGAAATCCGTTAATCGGGTTGTTATGGCCAATTAAGTAATTAAGTAAGTTCTTTGTCTCTGACTCAAAGTGTCATCTTCATCCATTATTTCATGCAATTAGGCCTCTAACTTCAAAATATTTTTGTGGGCTCTTCTCTTCTCACATCAAAGACAGTGATTTCTATCGAATCCTTGCAATTGGAAACCTGCAATGAATGAATGTGCAGTTGGACATTTAATTAATCTAACCTGACATATGATTTTAAGATTTTAATTTCAAGTACCTTAACGTATGCATGCTCTTCAAAAATCCCATTCCATTGTCTCTGATTTCGCTTTGTATGTCTACTAAAATTTTAAATTGAAGAAATTGAGTTTGAAAATGATTGCTTGATAAAACCTAAATATCTTTACACATACATACATGATTACAACCCTTCAGATAGGATTACGACCTAGCTACTCACATCACTTATGTTGTATGTGCTAATTTAATCCATAAGTGGCGAGAACTAGAGTTTAAAGTCGACTCCGAAGGACAGACTGTATGAGAAACTTTTTCATGGCAATTTTTTATTTACTCTCAGAGTTTTTGTTACAAATCTGCTTAGAGGAAATCGTCGAACTCTTTCATATTTCGGTTAGTTTGAAAAGTCTGTGCATGGATTTGAACCTCGACCTCACGTCCAGTATGCTAACACACTACCTACTAGATTATGTTTACTTTAAAAAATTCTGGCCCAAAACGAAGGCTTCTTATCATTGCCAAATAAATGTTAGTCCATGATTTTCTTCAAAGTTATGACCAAGAAATATACAATCACTCACTCACATCACGTATGCATAATAGTGACTAACTTTGTCGTTGAACATATTGAGGAGACGTTATCTTTTGCAAAAGTTTGCATGTCGATTCGGTTGCCCAATTGATTTCGTTTTTTGCAATCGGCGTACAACGCACGGTTTCGTTCACTGAAATGAATATCAAATATATTAGAAAGAGAATAAACAACAAGATACCACAAAATAAATTGAGAATATTCATGGCAATGTTATTGAAAATAATTGTGAAATAAATAAACATAGTTTTGCACATCCTAGTTCCCTAAAGCTAAAAAGGTGGGTACAGTGGAAGTATAAAAAGAAGAAAGAAGAATACAGAACCTTAGTAAAAACATAAATAAATCTTGGATGAACAATTTGAACAACATTTTTTGTGAAAAAATTCTGTACAAAACTCTTTTCAAACACCAGCAAATCGGAACGAAAATTCACCAAAAAAAATCTTTGGGGTTGTAGATACTCATACTTAAGCGGCTTTATATTTCTAAACTTGTTTGTTTGTTTTTATTTGGCTGTTTCCCTTTTTCATTTAAAAACCAAAAAAAAGTGAATGGTTTGTATAAAAAAATCCAAGACTATTCTGAGGTATTCTGAATATTGTAGAAACAATTCAAAATAACTCAGAAAAAAGCACAATACCGCTTTTAAATTACTTGGAGAGGTCTGGTTTGATGCAGAACTAGAGATACTTCACCTCGTTGATATACCACAGAGCCTTTTATGGATTCTATCAAGGAATCCTATGAAAAAAACCCCTACAAACATTATACATATCAAGCCGTATATACATATATAGCCGTAGGTGGATAGAAGTCACGGTACTATAAATGCAGAAATTACATCGTATGAAACAATCAATCTCTGATCTGAAAATATTGTATGGCTTTGGAACAAATTAATGTTTAAACAAACGATTTGTGACTAACTGCGGCATTCCTTTTAAAATTTTTAACTCATATGGCAGAGACACACAAAACGTGCAAACTGCCGATTATTTTTCCAGATATAACGAAAAACAACATCAACAAAAAACAGTTTTAATGGCACCAGACTTATTGACGTCGACTGAACACAACACTTTGTTCGACAAGCAAAAACTAAAATGAAAAAAATTGTGTAAAAACTTACAGCAAAAAAACATTAACAGCTACAACAAGAACAACAAAAATATCTTGAAAATTTCAAATACACTTTTAAATCAAGGGAGAAAAGATTGTGTTTTTTTTTGTTTGTAACTCGTAGCCTATGAAACCATTTTGCAATTTACCGTGTTTTTCTTATTCTGGCTTTTTCATTTCGTTCGATTTTTGTGTTTTTCTATCTCTTTAACACGATTTCCCACATGCATACATACATACACTTTGAGAAACGAAGTTAAAACCAAAACCTATACAGAGATTCATTCAGAGAACATGCACACGTATAAGAATATTTACCAACACTACCATATACTGCCAAATACATCGTAAAAGAAAAGTAAAAAGAAAATTTTTTTTCAATGAACACACTACAGAACATTGAATGAATATTGTGCGATTGTGTAAACTTTGATGATTGCTAAACATACATGCTGAATATGGGCCACTCCATGATTTCTGAAAAAAAAATTACTGAAGCTCTTTTGTAACCACACGGAAT
This sequence comes from Sarcophaga carnaria, assembly GCA_958299815.1. Classification (NCBI taxonomy): domain Eukaryota; kingdom Metazoa; phylum Arthropoda; class Insecta; order Diptera; family Sarcophagidae; genus Sarcophaga; species Sarcophaga carnaria. The sequence continues at coordinate 18,026,907 of OY283152.1, read as the reverse complement.
AAAATAACAACAAAAAAATCATTCTTTCTATGCATATCATACATATGTCGGCCACTATAAGGTTAAAAACAGTAAGAAGTAAAAGTCTCAGAAACTCTATTTCATAAAAAAAGTAGGCTTGTAAATCCTTTATTCACTAAACTATTGGTTTTTGAAGTCTAGTAGGTAGTGTGTTGGCTTATTAGATGGAAAGCCAGACCTAAACTATTGGTCAACAGCATTTGTACTGAAGCTACACTGAGTATTCTAAAAACAATGCTGAGTGGTTCGTAATTCTGCATTGGATTAACATACTCGTAGAAGTCTGGTTTGGTGCAAAACTAGAAGTATTTCACTTCTCTGGTATACAACAGAGGCCTTAAACTATTGTCTGGACTCGGTCATGGAATTCTATCAAAAAAACCCTACAAAATTTATGCATATCAAGGAGCTTATCTCTAGCTGGATAGATAATCAAGGTACTATAGCTGTGGAAATTGTAAAGCAAACATACTTACATACACACATAATTGGTCATTACAAGCCTTCAGTCAGGATTACGACATACCTCCTCACACCACTTATGCTGTGTGCGTTAATTTTATACATGAGTGGCGGGACATACAATTTTAAAGTCGGTTCCGAACGACGGATTTTTGAAAAACTATTTCATGGCAACTTAGTATATATAGTTACTCTCAGAGTTCTTCCCATAAATCTGCTGAGAGACAATCGTCGAAGAAATATTTTCTCTTAAATTTCGTTCTTGGAGATGGCTGGCCTGGGGTTTGAACCGAGGCTTCACGTCTAAAAAGCCAACAAACTACCTACTAGACTATGGCGACATCAACTCTGCCACACCAAAATCCACACAAAACAATGACTTTTTCGGGATGAATGCTCTTGGATCTCATGTGGATGTGTGCCGTTTTAAATGCTACAGGGTTTATTTGTTAAAGTACCCTTACATGCAGAAATGGGCCTCATCTCTAAAAGTGAATTTTCAATGAAAACCGGGGTCATTTGCCAACTGCTCCAAACCACACGTCCTTATGTATGGTCATGTGTGGTGATTTGGTAAAATAGACTGAATAAATAACAACTAATTTGACAGACATAGCTTCAACAAGATGGCCAATTACGAAGAATTCTACAAAGAAAACCACACTCATATCGAAGTCAGTGTCTGACATTACTTCCTAAAAATAATTGTGAAGAAATGTATGTATTTAGAATTCCATAAGTCTCAAGCTCTATATACTATAAAAAAAAACCGTGTTAAGACGCCGAATCTACACTCTCATTTGTCAGCGAAAAAAAACCCAAATGGTGTGTAGGATTTCTTGACAGATATGGAAATGGTGTATAACGATACTTATATCTTGAATCACAGGGCAATACAGGCCACGCTATACGAGCTAACAGATAGGTAGTATAGCAATACTACGTTCTCTGTATCTTCCATCCAAGTTGAAGTGAGCACACCAAAGAATGGTTCCTCTCATAAACGTGTATAAGGCTTCTAGATTACCTCATTTACTCTAATGACTAGACTCATTGCTTGCAGGGAACACTTAAAGAGACATGGGGCAACAACTAAAATTATGGAACGATGTCCTCTTATGAATTTCGTTTCATATCATAATTTCTGTATTTCTGGCCTTTGCTACTAAGTATAGCCACCTTAAATTGAACGCATTGTATAGAGAGTGTGGCCTTAGGAAAGAAAGATCCATATATTGATGCAGTACACATACATACATACATACATAATTGGTCATTACAACCCTTCAGTTAGGATTACGACCTAGTTTCTCACACTACTTATGTTGTGTGTGTTAATTTTATACATGAGTGGCGGGACCTACAGCTTAAAGTCGACTCCGAACGACAAAAACTTCTCATAACAATTTTATTTACTTTGAGTGTTTTTGCCTGAAATCTGCTGAGAGGAAGTCGCGGAAGAAATATTTTTTGTATTTTTGTTTTGATGTCTGGCCTGGGGCTCCAACCCTGGCTTTTCGTCTAATAAGCCAACACACTACATACTAGACTACGGCGATTGATGCAGTACAGACTCTGTATATTAACCAATTCCTATTAAATATAAATCTCTTTACATCCAAGGGTCATAAATTAATCTTACATTACGTAACATCTGCATTACATTTCTCCGTAGATTTACCGGTCTTTTGAACGTCTTGCCTAGAAAGCAGTGTTACTCGTTTCCTTATTCTTATGTAACTGATCAGATGTACATATGTACAAACCAAGTGAATCTAATCTAAAAAACACGGTGCTCTCATGCATATAATCTTTACTCTAAGGACTTCCACAACTTCAGTTATTTCCATTATTGCTGATGGGGCTAACACTCTCGTTGTCTTTTTTGCATCTTTCTTAGCTGTTTGGCTAACTTTTAATTCGGCATAATCGACTTCTTCCATATGTTATTTCTTCTAATTTCCTCTTTATAACATCCACCATTTAAAGTTTTTCATATTTTTGAACGGCAAAGCCTACATATATCACGTCCAAACCAAATTGTTTTATAAACCGGCATAGTCTTTAAAAGCTTCCGTTTAAGACTGAGTCATTTAGGGGTTTTCAGCGTAGCTAATTTTCAGAAGAACTCTAATACAGGCCATGAGGCGTCTCTTAGTTACCTTGCCAGAGAGATATTTGCTATTGAAACAGTTCACATGATGTATTTGAACGTGACTTGATAATAAGATGTGAGTAATTAAAGTTCACGTTAAGTCCCATATTGAATTCCAATTCATTTTTCAAACATTTTCTCAATTCGTGATTTTTTAAAACCAATTCAAAACTTTGTTTGAGTAGGTGTTAACGAATTGTATTTATTTCTACTTTTCTTTTCTTTCTTGTATCTTCTTTATACTACTACTTACACACACATGCACTTACATACACATATACATACATACATACATTCATATTAGTAGCCTTCAGACGTCGATGTTACGTTTCTCCATATTTCTTATCCGTAAGTAGTTTTCTCGAAGTAGTTCTGGGAGAAAAAAAAAACAGGAAAATGGGGCAGGAGGTACTTACTCAGATAAAACGTGTGCCACTTGAATTTAAAGCATAAGTCTTCCCCACACCCGCCAGTAAGTGTTTGTTAATTAACTAAAATGTCATTGAAAAACAAAAACGTGCTTAAGTTCTTAAATGATTTTGGAAAACAAAAATCCTCCCATTTACTTACAGCAACACATTGTTTTTTTTTTATTGGTTGGAAATGGTAGTAATAGAGGAAAAAGTGTATGAAAAAATATAGAAAATCGAAAAGGAATACTATTTTGGATTTGATTTGAGATCACAGTGTAAAATTTTCGAATATTCGAAATTATTTCCCTCTTTTTAAGATTTAATTTTGTCTTCTGCTTCCATCTACTGATAATGTTGATAAGTCATTACAACCCTTCAGCAAAGCATACATACATACAAACATACATGGTTGGTCATTACAAGCCTTCAATCAGGATTACGACCTAGTTTCTCATACCACTTATGCTGCGTGCGTTAATTTTATACATGAGTGGTGGGTCCTACAGTTTAAAGTCGACACCGAACGACAAATTTTTGAGAAACTTTTCATGGCAATTTTATTTACTCTCAGAGTTTTTGCCAGAAATCTGCTGAGAGGAAGTCGCCGAATAAAAATTTTTTCATATTTTTGTTTTGATGTCTTACCTGGGGTTTGAACCGTAGCCTTGCTTCTAATAAGCCAACACACTACCTACTAAACTACGGCGATTTCGTTGATGTTGGTAAGTCAAGATGTTTAAAATGAAATAAAATTTAAAAAAAAGCCAAAAAATAAATGTGGAGAAAAGAAAATTTATTTAAAATTCTTTTATTGTATTCCTCTTCCACATAAAGGTGCTCGTGCTGCTTCCTGCTTACGACAGACTTTATATAAATTTTCAACCACAAAACCAACCATCTAACCAGCCAACCAACCAACTTTACATCTACGCACACTATCACATACTTACATACAAAAGACAAGATATCAAAATAAACTTCTGACACTTTCACCAAAAAAAGCAACTTTTTCAATGTCCCTGTACCCATTTTATGCCACAATCTGCCACTCATTCCCCACAGCCTTTAATGGTGGTTTTGGTGGTGCTGACGTTTAAAATAAATTTTATTTGTTTTCATTACAGTTTTCCTTTTGGTTTCCATTTTGAGAGAATTTTATGGAAATATTTTTTTCTTTTTAAATTTATTTTATTTACTCGTGACATATTTTCAGTTTACCAAGTGCTTAACACACATAATTTCTGAGTTAAAGAAAGAAATTCTATTTTTAAATAAAACAAGAAAAAATGGATTCATCTTACGTTGGCCCCATATTTTTAGAAATATTTTAAGCAGCGTTTCAAGTAAATGAGTGTGTATGAATTGTAGAACAAATGTTTTTAAAAAAAATGTATGCAAATGCAAGGAGAACATGCCTCAAACGTGTTGCTGCTTAACCTCATTTCGTTAAGTATGTTTCAACACTTGCAACACATATTTGTTGTCTAAAGCAGAAAAATATTCTGTGTCTCATACTCCTACATTATCTTATAGGCGCCTGTTGATCTAAAGCGTCTCGTGTTATTTTATTTTTAGTTTCGGATGCACAGTAAAGAACAGAACAGAATAGAATAGAATTCTTTGAAATTCGCATTCAGCATTGTAATACGTGTGAAGAAAGAAATGTTGGTAGATATTTTATTTTTATTATATTTTTAAATTTTAATATGTATTGTCTCGCTTAAAACGATTTTTCTTAAAAGTTTATTTTAAATGAAAAATATTTTATTTATTGAAGTCACCGTAGTCTAGCAGGTAGTGTGTTGGCTTATTAGACGTAAGGCCACGGTTCAAAGCCCATATCAGACTTCAAAACGAAATATGAAAAAATATTTCTTCGGTGACTTCCCCTCAGCAGATTTCTGGCAATAGATCTGAAGGTAAATAAAATTGCCATGAAAAAGTTTCTTAAAAATCTGTTGTTCGGAGTCGCCTTTAAACTGTAGATCCCGCTACTCATGTATACAATTAATGCACACATCATAAGTGGTGTGAGAAACTAGGTCATAATCCTGACTGGAGGCTTGTAATGACCAATTATGTATGTATGTACATAATATTTTACATGTTAAAGTAATTTCAAAGGAAAACCATAATCTTATGGAATTGAAGTTGAAGGCAAAGTGTGGACCACCTTAAAAAATATCAAAACAATTTTGGATCTTTTGCCGCATTCACACATTTGGGTTTGTAGTAAAGCACTTCAGCCTCTACGCTATAGCACACATAACAGAAAAATGAAAAAACAAATCTTGAAAGCTATGATCTGTGCTTTAGAGTTGTATTTTACTTTCGTTTCAATCAATTAAGGGGGTGTGTAAATGTTTTGAAGTCTGATTGGTAGGAAGGTAGGTAGAGGTGGGTATCCGTCTAAGGCAGTTGGTTGGGCACACTTAGGCTACTTGGGCCCCAATGTGACACCACAGTTTTCTGTTATCGCCTAGTCCCGGAACTACTTGAAGCTTCCGTTGAGGCAAATCAGACTGCCAATGTCCATTCGAGTTAGTGCCTAGATATCATTCACATAGTAGGCACTAAGGTGCCTTTTTTCTTGCCACATAGTCCCGGGCGTGTGCTCAGTTTGTGAAGAATAGTCTTCTTTTCCTCCTGATTTCTGCAGTCTCTGCTGAAATCAATAGTAAGGTATCCAAGACCAATATGACTCGCATGCGTACTCATATTATAATACCACGTAATGTCCCAGACAACCATACATACTAAGCGTGCTGCTTTAGAGTTTAAACAGACTTGTTGCGCGCCTTCCATACAGCCTTGCTAAAATTTTCTGCGCCATTGTGACCGTGACCGAAGCCGCTCATATATTGTTCACAATATCGGCGGGCCCATTGTCAATTATAAACTTGCAGGTTTCAGAGCGATTCGTAAAGTCAACAGTGTATTAGACAGTTCGATAGTTGTTCCACACCTGGCCATTTTCTCTTCTCTACAGTTAACTAGAATGTATCTGATATGATGTCGCTATGACATAGGACATAACATCGTTCTGCTACATCATTGAGATATCTGTGACAGCTGTGTACTGTCTTGGAGATCATCACATTGGAATTTAGTGCTTTAATTGCCAGCTGGCTGTCGAGTAATGTGGTAAATTTCCGCTTGGGGGTATGCATTCCCAGTAATTTTAGTTTGTTTACCAACACCGCGGTCTCAAAGACGCTGTAGTGATATAACAGTCTTATCGGCTTCTGCCATTCTACTTCGATTGATTCTGAAATAATTCCACCTTCAACAGTTCCGTTTAATTTGAAGCCATCGGTGTAAATTTGCACAAAGTACTTTACAAGATAAAGCACATCACTTTCCCAGATATCCTTATACGGAATAGATCTCCTGAATCTCATTGAGACGTCGTGCGGTGTCATGTAGTCACTGATATCGATAGCACCAACTTCCTTCGTAATTCTCACGTGATCAGTATTCGATTTATGCCACTGTCCAGTCGCCAAGAGTGGAATACTAACTTTAGGCGTCATTCCTCTTTAATAAAGTTTAAGAGCAAAGAGGGATAAAATAATCTCCAGTTCAGATGTACGTGCATTGCGAAAGGCACCACTAATAATTATATAGGCAATCCTAAATACGTTTGACTATTGATATCTAGATCCAGGATCTCTCAGGAGATCTCAATTTTTCCCCAAACACTTTGTTACAATGGAGGCATTTTTCAATCTGTGAATGATATTTCCAAGACAGCTTCCAATAGCATTTTCGGGGTGCAATATTGGGAAATTTTTCATATCTTTCATGTGTAAGATTTCAATTGCACATCCGCAATACGTAAGTACTTTTAGGATGACAACAAAAAATTTTAAACCCCTTGTTTGACAAGTCTGTATTGTTCGGTCTGTATTTAAAAATCTTGCCCAAATTATGATGGAATCGGTTCCTCATTACCTTACGTGGCAACGCATATCCGTAGAGAAAATTGTGTAGAGTACAGCAACGAACGTTTTGATCCGCTAAAGCCACATTCTTTCAATTTTTTTTCTCATTTCTTTTCTTTTTCATTCTTTTGCATTTTCTTTATCATCAAATTGTAATCAAATTTATTCCGGGAGAAAAAAAAACTTTGGCACCTCAAAAGGGCGAAAAAAACTGAGAAAAATTCTTGGCTTTCAACGTTGCTGATACTTACGCTTTTAAACAAGTTAAGAAGTTACAAGGTTTAGAGATGATGCCTGTGCTAATGCTGATACTGTCGCCGCTGTGTATGTATGTTAGACATTCACACCTACAAAGATAATACAGCGTTTATTTACATGACTTCATGTAAACGTAAGTTATGTTTATGTCTCCTTCCCTCTCACATAGACTTATTAAGTATTCTACAGTTTAAGGTGTCTCTTTTTCTCTTTCTTTATCAATAAATTCTTTTAAGGTGCTTTATTTAATTTTTCTATTTTTTTTCGCGTAGGTATAGGTGTCTGTGTCTATAGCAGGTGTGTGAGGGCGTGTACATGTTTTTTGCCTTGTTAACATTTTAAATGCCATCAAAGGAAACACGTTGGAATGTTTTCTTATATTTAGCTGAGCTACACAATAAAGAAAAGAAAATTGCCGGCATTTAAAACACAGAGACTTTATGTAGTAGAAATTGGAGAACAAGAAAGAAAAGTTCAAGAAAAATACCATCAATATGGTTATAAAGTTTAAAGTTTCTGCCATTTACAGTCTTCATGTTTAGTTTTTAGTCTCGTATTTCAAGGCTAATTTCACTTTGATGTTAGTACAGGATTTATTTCTTCTTTGGCTTTATTTGTATTAAATTTTAGAAGTCACTGTAGTCTGGATGGTGTGAGAAGCTAGTTCGCTATGCGGGCCAAAGGATTATTATGACCAAATACCGCTAAGATAATGCTGAAAGCTTTCCGCATTTTCATTTTGGCAGAATTGTCTTTCCTTGACAGGAAAGGCCCCAGGCCAGACATCAAAACAAAATACAAAAAGTATTTCTTCGGCGACTTTCTCTCAGCAGATTTCTGGCAAAAACTCTAAGATTAAATAAAATAGCCATGAAAAGTTTCTCAAAAATCTGTCGTTCGGTGTCGACTTTAAACTGTAGGTCCCGCCACTCATGTATAAAATTAACGTAATCCTGACTGCAGGGATGTAATGACCAATTATGTATGTATGTCTTTCTATGAAATGTCTTCCATGTTAGTTTACTGTCCAGTAGAATTCGCTTACACTACCTTTACATAGCATACAGTAGCATAGCTTCAGCCATATAAGAATAAAACGGCTTTTGCCGACTGTACAGTGGCATAAATCGAATAATGATCATGCAAGGTTACGATGGAAGCTGAGACTATCAAGAGCAATGACTACTTTAGACCCCCGATACAACATCTCAATGAGCTTCATGACTAGATTTGCCTTCTTCACGAATATTTCACAAACCATCAGTGCTAATTAATAGCCACACATATTTCCTACAGAATCAGTTTTAAATGTACCATCACAATGCCTTTCAGATTCGCAGTTTATGTTCGACCTTAAATATCTTATCACTTTTGGCGTTTTTAAACGTTTAAAATATACAAATTTAGGCTATTAAATGGCCAATACTCTTAAAATAACAATAACAACAACAACAACAAAAAAGCAATAACAAACACAAAAGAACCATAGCCTGCTCACAAAACATACTCATGAAACAAACCAATAGAAAGGCAGCCAATAAGTTAGGGAGTAAATGATAACAAAACAAAACAACACACAGATATTTTGTCCAAATATCTATGTATGTATGTCTCCATGAATATTTAACCTTTTTGTGGCTAAAATTTAATGATAAAACAAAAAAATAATAAATAACGAAACCATAAACAAAGAGAAAATATTACCGCTCTTTTATTCAATAAAGAAATAATGTGTTAAACATATAAACACTCAAACACAAGCACACTTGTATATGTGTACATACATATGTACATAAATACGTACGTATAACCATTTGAGTGATATAGAGGAGACCATTAAGAGTCTGTGTTATGTAATAAATTTATGCCTGTCCGCTTATGGTCTTCTGGAACAAACCAATAATATCGGACGGATATTAATGTGTGCTCAAGAGAGCAATGGTGTATGCGTGTATATGAGTAGTGTTGCGTATGAGATGCAAAATGTAACAAGTCTGTGAAAAGGGTTATCGAAAAAGAATAAATTCAGCTTTTCTTAATTGTGTAGAGATATGCAAAAACAATTTAATGATATTTTTAATAGAATATATGGTATGCAAAGCAAAGAATATTTTGCCCTTTTCATTTCTTATACAATATTGAATTCATAGGCTTAAAATTAAAAAACAAAAAATTGCGCAAATGAAATTTTAGAAATTGAAAAGTCATAAAAGCTATTAAATCATATAGAATTACATTTACCGCTACAAGTAGAGTAAAAGTAAGTCCCACTATATTTAAAAGAAAAGTATGAGTCAATAAGCAAAAGATTTCTCACCATTACACCCAATACAACAACCCAACACAAACGATTATAACCAGTATCAAGGAGACTTTGAGGGGTTGCAATTGTACACAGCAACCCATATAGTCTGGAACATGCTGTAGTAGACCACTCTCCTGTTAACTGCAAAAACTTAATTATACTCATTAATGAAAAGGAGAAAAAAACGGAAACCAAATATCTGAAGATCTCAATATAGTCCATGTGCTCGACAGTAATGATTGTGTTTGTATAATATCTTGCTATAAACAATATTTTGATTTCAGTTCCATTGATCCATGGATCCATGATGCATGGATCCATAGACGTCGATATTGTTGTGGCTGATATAATCGGCTGATATACTCGATGAAGTCAACTTAGCCTAATTGATACTGGCTTATTAGATACGAGCCCGTGGTACAAGCGATAGCTCAGACATCTCGAAGATAACGAAATATGCAAAATGGAGTCTTCTTGCAAGAACTTTAGGAAAAATTGCCATGAAAAATTTCTCAAAAACTTGTCGTTCGGAATCGACTTTAAACTGTAAGTCCCATCACTCTTCGATAAAATTAACACACACAACTTGGATGGTGTGAGAAGTCAGGTCGCAATCCTAACTAAAGGGTTGTAAAGACTAATTAAATAAGTACAGAGATATCGTCAATGTTGCAGCTGTTTTGAAAAGGAAGACGGTTCAATGTTCTTAAGGCCCTTCTTAATTGCATCGCCTTTTTGACCACTGTACTGAGTCTTTTAAACTTGCTCTACCAGCATTTGATTTTCCCTGGTTGTTCTTGTTGCCTTAGATCTTTTTTTGCATTTGTTGAGACCTCTTCAATGAGCCTCTTTTCGCTCCTACCATCGTTTTACTTTTATACATACATACATACGTAATTGGTCATTACAACCCTTCAGTCAGGATTACGACCTAGTTTCTCACACACCTTATATTGTGTGTGTTAATTTTATACATGAGTGGTGGGACCTTCAGTTCAAAGTCGATAGATTTTTGAGAAACTTTTCATGGCATTTTGTCTCAGATTTTTTGCCAGAAATCTGCTGAGAGGAAGTCGCCGAAGAAATACTTTTTTTTGTATTTTGTTTTGATGTCTGGCCTGGGGTTCGATCCCTGGCTTTACGTCTAATAAGCCAACACACTACCTACTAGACCACGGCGACTTAATCGTATTACTTTTATGTTCATTTTAATTCCCACAAGTACAAAAGGTAGTACATTCCGCAGGTTCAAAGAAACGGTAGGGTAGTAAGGCTCTTCTGTTTTGGTTTTTTAATTCAATAAAGTTGTCAGCCAACAGAAATATAACCGTAATAGGAAAAGATTCAAATATCCATTAATTAGGCCAGAAATTTGTCCCTTATGGAATCTATTTTTTGAGATTTAGCTGCAAGTGATTTGTTTCGTAATTTTTTCTTATATAAGGCGACTGAATACATATAGTTGTCTAACACAAACTAATTAACGCAAATTGTTTAGAGACAGAAGTCAGTTAACAGTAGCAGTATTATTCTTTCAATTAAAATGCTAAAAGAGTACAGCTTTTTTGACCAAAACTCTTAGATTATCGAAAGTATTTTTTAGTTCACTCGAGTTTGCATAATTGGTCATTACAACTCTTCAGTTAGGATTACGACCTAGCTTCTCACACCACTTTTGTTGTGTATGCTAGTTTTACACATGAGCAACGGGATCTACAGACTGATTTTTCAGAAACGTTTAATGGCAATTTTTTATTTACTCTCAGGGTTTTTGCCAGAAATCTGCTGAGAGAAAGTTACTGCAGAAATATTTTTTATATTTCATTTTATTGGATCTGATTTAGCATTTAAACCGTGGCCTTACGCCTAAATAGCCATAACACTACCTAATAGACTGTTCTAGAATGGCTTAAAGCTCTCAAAAAAATTTAAACTAATCGCCTTAGGTTAGTTTAGGTCGGAGTGGTAGCTCTGTTATCAAAAAGGTGATAACACTTGAACACGCATTGCGGCCCGTTGTGATGCCACGGGTGAACGCAGTCCCTGTACTAACCAAGTTCCACCAAAATCAGGGAAAAGGAAGAAGTTGGTCAGCGCAAGGGCTGCACAACTAATCGCCTTAAATAGATAGAATAACGCGTTCAAGGGCTAAAATTATAGCGGCAAGCAAATTCGTCTTCTTACAATTAAAATTCGTTTTCATATTTCAATTTAAGTTTTGAGACTACTTCTGCTGCCATTATATCCAACAGATAAGTTTGATTTTCGTTAGCATAATAGAAAATTTAATGCTTATGTGAGCGTGTGTAGCCGTATATGAGACGCTTAAATTTATTTTCAAAATATTTTGCACACCCCATTAACAAACATTCTTCCCAACATTTAGCTTAGTTTCGCTGCTTCTATCTCCCAACATCACACATCGTTATTAGGCAAATAAACAAACACAGTTTTATGTTTATGTCGGCAAAACACACACACATAGGCACATGCACACATACTAATAAATTAGATAAAATCACAAAATTAAATATTTAAATTAACGGCATTAAATTGAATACGAGAAGGAACAACAAAAACACAAATGTAAACAAAATGTCAGAGAATTTTTGCTTAATAATGTAATTATTAGTCAACAACACGCTTCAAAGGCCACAACAAACAACAACAATGAAACCGAAAACAATAACAACTAATGGTTTAATTTCATTTCATGGTAAAGAGGAAAAAAATAGTTTTTTTTTGTTTGGTTTTCAATTTAATGAGATTTTGAGGGATCGGTTACAAAAACGTTATAATTTTGTACTCTTCCTCATCCTTTTTTTCTTTTTCCTTTTATTTTTTTTTTGCCTTTTTATTAATGGCCACATGAATTTAATTGAATATTTTATTACTTCGTTTGCGTATTTTCTTTTGTGTTGCAATAAATACTCACACACATGCATGGGTTACACAGGGTTTGGAATTTCAGGAAGAATTCCTTTGAATAACCCCATCTTTTGGTGGTAACAGTGGTGTTGCTTACCCCTTTTTTACTTTTATTCTCTGTGTTTAGTGTCTAACCACAATATTTGGCTTACTCGCAAATATATTGGCACATAAAAATGAAATTATATTCCACTCTTTAGGGGTTTCTTTCATTTTTTTTATATTTTTTTCAGTTTCGTTTTATTTTTATTTCAATTTTTTTCTACTCGGCTTTTGTGGCAAATACATGCAAATTGTAATTGAATATCGACACTCAGAACCCATGGTGAATAGATTGAAAATAAAATGAAAATAGTTTCGAACGCAAGAAAAATGTCCATGAAAATTTCATAAATTATTTCTAAAGCTTCCAATTTCTTTCATTGCCATTTTCTCTATGTTTTCTACCAATTCTTGGTTTTTAAGATTCATTACACATACTGCTGCAATAAATTTTAGTTGGATGCTTAAAAATCCTATTTTCTGCTATCTATTCTTCTTCCTCTTTCTTGATTTTCAAGGAACCTATTAAATTTGTTCAATACTACTGTGGCGTATGAGTTATTCATTTTGTGTTAAAGAAAATACGAATACGTGCTGTATTCCAATGATTTTTGCAAGCTGAAAGTCGCTGTATTTTAGTAGGTCGTGTGTTAGCTTGTTAGATGTGAGACCGTAATTCAAACCACGAAGGAATATTTTGTCGGTGAATTCCCCTCAGCAGATGCTTGGCAAAAACACTGAGAGTAAATAAAATTAGCCATGAAATGTTTCTCAAAAATCTGTCGTTTGAAGTCAACTTTAAACTGTAGGTGCCAACACTCATGGATAAAATGAACACACACAACATGGGTGGTGTGTCGAGCTAGGTCGTAATCCTGACTGAGGGGTTGTAATAACCAATAAAGTAAAGAAGTAGATTAACTACGAAGGGCTGAATAATAAATGAATGAGTGACTGAATGTCTAACTTCTGTTGCGTATGCATGAATGCTAAAAGCGGCTCCTATGATAAACGATAGTATTGCGAGAATCAGAAAACTTTGCAATGTTTTAGAGAGAGTATATCAATTCAGTTCAATGTGAGTTTTGCTGCATATTATGCGACAGCTACAGCAGCACTATAACTAACCCTGGATGAAAGAAAATTCATATGCAAGTAGAGTAACGCATTACCATATTGTTACGAAAATGAAAAATCTAGATACTGGTGTTTTGCTTTTACAGCGTTTAACATTAAAATTATAAGCTAAAGCTACAAAAACAAAACAATGCAGTAAACAAACCTATTTATAAATTATCATACTGCCTGATATAACAACAAACACCAGCATAAAAAGATAATGGTAAATAAGTAAACAAAAATCCACAAACAACACTACAAGAATAAATGTAAATAAAATACACAAGCAATACTATAAGAATAAATGTAAACAACGATGTTTATGTTTATAGAGACTTCGACAAAGCGAATTTATAAACATTCGCCCTTAAGAACATTCATCAGACTGTTTAATTAGCCATATAAAGGCAAAGCAGGCGACTGAATTAGTGAAGTTCAGTCAGTCTTGTGTGAAGACGCGATGCTTTTGAAGAGAGTAATTGAGGTTTCAAGATCTCCGTTGCAAAGATCTGTCGAATAATTGTCTAGTAATGGTTATTGTTTATGCAAAGTGTATAAACAGAGGAATAACAAAGAAAAGCAATTGTTGTTGATTACATTAAGTTGTGAACAGAGGCACACAGAATTGTGCGAATAATAAAGAATTTTAATTAAAACTAAACACAAATTTATTTTTATTTTATTTGCAATCTACGAGTTCATGTTTTAAACGTTTTTAAATGGTAAAAACGTAACAATATGGTTATGCAAAAAGGGACGTATTTCCTATTAAGAAACAAGGAGATTGCTAGCAATACTCATATGATGCCTGTACAAAGTGTAGATAGACATTTAGAAATATTATACGCTATTGGTTCTAGTTAAGAAGAAAACTGGGCGCTGTAAATTCTTACCATTTTTAATTTTTAATACTCATGAATATTATGGTGATACCATAATAAGAAAGAGAAACTTTATACGTAATGTGCTACCAAGGCAAAGACAACATCCATCATTTGCTCTACGAACAACAAATATGAACCTCTTATCACAATTCATACACACGTACAGTGAATTCTGGAGTAAACTAATTTAAAACAATTCCAGTCGGAAATAATATGTGAGTAGTGCCGCTGTGGGACTTTCTTGCTTTTGATAATGAGCTACGAAAAAAAGGAATAAGTATCACTCTTGCCCACTTCTTCACAGTGTCCACAAAACCTATGCCATGTAAATCCAGTCTTCTTAAATGAGCATCGATTCGTTGGTGATCTCTAATTACTGCAAACACTTTGCATAAACCGCAATTGGGAGTTACGGTCAGCTCAAAACATCATATATACTGACCATACAGGCGCTATATCACAGGCAGATTCCATATTCCATGTGCGCTGCGTTTTTTTCATGAGCAACATAATCAATGGCAGCGGTAAGCTTATTGCCCATATTGCCAGTGTTACCATAACCAATCAAAGGTAATATTTGAATATTGGACCGTCGTATTTTGAGACGTCTGTCATGTAACCACCATCAAAAGTTTATAAAGTGACTTAGCTATGCATATGGATCCGCTATTGCGACAACACCTCATTCAGTTGAAAGCGCTGTAAATTGCAGAAAGTTCCACTCCAAGAATGCTGAGTTCGCCTTTGGTTAATTTTTTTGTCCATTTAAAATCCTATACTAACTCGCAACATTTTTTTGCACGCAGCAAGATATCAATCAGATTTCTATTTGCTATGGAGTGAGTATATCTTAGAAAGATCGTAACAGATTAATTGGAAGCACCTTTCGATCCCCTAACAATAAAAATAAAAAAATTTTAAATGCATGATACATCTTTGCCTCTGGTGCTATGTACACTTCATGGGTTTACAATATGACAACTTCTAGAAACTGTCTGTTGATTTGTTACTGTTATTCTTATTATTTACTATCTTATAGTTTTGTTATTAAAGAAGCTGTAATTAAGCCCACAGTTATATTTCGTTAGCATATCCCCTTTCATTTACATTTATGTGAACATTTATGCAACGCTGTGTAGCAAAATGGTTCTTTTGTCTTAGAATGGAAACAAAATGAGGGTGTAGCAAACTATTTTCCTTTCTCATTATCCAAATTTTTTTTGCTTTTTTTTTTGTTGTTGTTGTAATAATAAAACAATTATTGTTTTCTAGTTTACAACAACCATTGTATTGTTAATAAATAAATAAATATTAAAGATACTCACACACATGCATATGTACATCATCCGTATAGGAAATGAGAAATAAATGAAACAGTTCCATACAGAAATAAACATTTATTATGTGTATCCATGTGTGTGTGTAAGTTGTCTGAATGTCTATTGTTGTCTGAAATACAATAACAAAGTATATGAAATAAAGAAAAAATAGGCTCATCATTCCATTAGAAGTCAGAAATGTTAACAACAGGTTTTTCAATTGAAAGCAAATGAATGAAGAAAACTATTCAACAGCATATGTCTGGAAATTGTTTGTCAGCAGTATTACTATGTCTGTGTAGGAGTAATAATAGCAGGAGAAGAAGAAGAACTCTATTATAATAGATGTAAAAGAGAATAAAAGAAATTCTGTAAATATTTGTACAAATAAATAAGCACAGAGTGAAAAATTGTTTCTGCTTAAATATTACACAACAAATTGAGTATAATAAAGAGAAATTGTTGTTTTTGAGAACAGGATGACAATGTAAGGAATTAGTCCAGGACAACAATGTGTATTGTATTGTTAAATAACACTTTAAGAATGAATGTTAGAACGTATGTGTGTATTAGTGCGGTATTTAAATAAATGGAATATTTAAGAAAGAAAGAAAACGAAGTTAGTTAATGTATCTTACACTGAATATCCACTTTGAGAATGTTAATAGGAAAACAGTCTTAAACTATTGATCATTACTGATTTTGTAGCTTTTTGATGAAATAATATGAAAAACAGTGTTACTCAATAAGATATTTAGATCTTCTAGGACAATCAGGCTTCGATTAAATCCCTATCGAAAAAAGGTGTTCTTGTCCGTGAACGCTTAGGATTTATCAGAGATATTTCGGATCATTCAAAGGTAACTCTTATATGTGCATCATGACATGGTGGTCCAAACGTCTATGAAAAGGTTGGTCTTCACATCCCTTAATTGTGTGCCGTATAACCTCAACTTGTTAGAGTATAAATCTACAAGTGGGAAAAAACTTCTGTTGTCAAAGCGCAAGCAACATAGGGATATCGTTGAAAATCGTATTGCTGATGAGCTGGCCAGCTGGCCAGAGTAGGGAGCTCGTAATCTCAGACATGTTACAAGGCATACATACATACATACACACATAAATGGTTATTACAACCCTTCCGTGAGGATTACGACCCAGCTTCTCAAACCACTAATGTTGTGAGTGTTAGTCTTATACATGAGGGGCTGGACCTACAGTTTAAAGTTGACTCTGAATGTCGAATTTTTGAGAAATTTTTGAGCGTCAGTCACCGAAGAATAAAATGTTCAAATTTCGTTTCGTTGGAGATGTCTGACCTGGCTTTTGAACTGTGATAATAAGCCAACACACTACCTAACAGGCTACGGCGGCTAAAATTTTACAAGGCATAGTGCTTCCAATTGTCTCTCTCTCAGTTAATTTGGATATTATTCACACGTGTTACTTTGAAGCTCAATCTCGTTAACAGCAGAAGGTTACGTTCAATATTTGCTAGACTCTGCTGGGCACGTATGGGTAAGAAGAATGACCAACTGGCTTTAAATCGTACAATAGCGATTCTTACGAGTCATTGTCCTTTTGGTAGTCATGCCGGAAGACTCGAACTTCTACTAAATGTTTGATTTCTGGACTGGAATTGAAAGCCCAAGAGACTGTCTTTCACTATATATGTCATGAAGAGGCAGAGGTTTTTGAATTCACATTTTCTGACATCTCTGACCGAGATCTCTAATAAAAAGGTTACTGGATTAGACAAATTTATTTGGGCTCCCGGCGAATGTTTTCTTTTTTTTTTTGGTTAAGGGCCATTAGAAAGATGACACCTCTTCATGCAGTGCAGGAAATATAGTTTATAGGAGAGGGAGGGAGGAGGGAGGGAATGAGGGATTAGTGTGCGACAATTTTTTTTATGGCCACTTTTTTCGAGAATTGCTTTTTAGTAATAATTCTCACTTTCTTTTTTATTGTTAGTAATCACACACACTGTCAGACAAACAATGAGTCAATTATAAACAACCAGCGTTTATGGCCTCGGCAATTGTAATTTAGCACACTAACAACTATGCCTTCGGTGCACACAATTTGACCCCTGGGTAGAATTGATTGCAATATCACAATGAGTTTAAATTCTGAACTATTTGAGAATGTTTCCTTTAAGTGAGTTCTACATCTAATGTAATCTAACCACGATTTATAATTTTCCTAAGAGTATTTGTAATAGAATAGAAAGGCAGCTTAACACGTTCACTCCGGCGCGTACTCTGGTGGCCCACACTAGACTGCCTCATCGGACGGCATGTAGCACCGTGGATAAGCAATTGATAGTGCTATTAGACGATACGTAATACCAAATACTTAGATCTTTAACACTTCGACTGTCGAAGATAAGATACCTGAGTCACGTTGTCTTAAAAGCATTTATTTTTAATAACAATTATAATTAATAAAGTCTTATATATAACAGCCGCCAGTAGACGGCAAGCATGAATTAAAGCGCCCGCGTGAAAATTTTAAAATCCGCTTTTGGCTGTAAAAAGAAAAACAGAGACTTAACCGAACTTACTTAAGTTGTTCACTACAACAAAATTAAAGTAATTGACTACTCCTAAAAAGCCTGACACATTATTTACTAAAAAAAAAATAAATAAATTGGCGTCCACTTAGTTATTACAATCAGAAGACTAATAACCCATCTGACTCCTCTATAAAGCCTCAGACGCCATAAAATAATCGTTATGGCGAGAACCATTTATTTTCTACTAAAAGTTTAATTTAATTTATTCCGACTAAAAGCATCTTCCTTACCCTGTGGCAATTAAAATTTTTCTAGAAGGAATAATTTGTCCTCCCACTATTCCTTAAAACAATTAGTAATACAAGTACACACATTATTTATTATTTAACATCTGTTTAATGACTACAACAGCAACAGGAACTGTATATATTGCTTTCCTTAGAAGAAAATCTATTTATAATTAGTATTTAAAAGTATTGTTCTGTACTATTTTCTAATTTGCATTTGTGCTCCTGACCACAACAATATTTAAGACAGAAAATACAATTTATTTGAAAACATCATCTTTATGTTTCATAGTGAAACGATTTGCAAATGGTCAGACATTAGATCACAACTCGAAATGAAATGTAAAGCAATTATTTAGCAGGTAAAACAATTTATCAAATAATAATAATAACAAATGCATATACATTCATTCGAATATGCAAATGCAGGTTGGCATTCATTTAAAAGCATATTCTTCAAACGATGTATGTGCATACATATGTACTTATGTTCTAAGAAAGTATTAAATAATGTGTATGTATGCATATTTATGCAATAATACAATATACTTAAATATATAGGGTGTTTTTTATAGAGGTATAGAACTTTAAGTTGGCATTACTTTTCAAGATGGTGACCGATTTAACAGCTGTCAAGTGATTTATCCTCAGTTTGGTTTGGCAATTCATCATGAATAGACTCACGCTTGAACAACGCGTGCAAATAGTGCAATTTTATTTCGAAAATAATGATTCTGTGCGGAAAACGTATCGCGCACTACGTCCTTTTTATCGTCGACAAAATCGTCCATCAGAGCAGTTAATTCGATTAACCATGGAACGTTTTCGCACCACGTTTACACTTATTGATAACTCGCATCCCCAGAGACGCTGTACGTTGCGTACAGAAGAAGCTATTGCTGCTGTAGAGCGTAGCATTGAGGAAGACCCGAATGAGTCCATCCGCCATCGAGCACAGGAATTGGATCTGTATCCATCCACTTTATGGAAGATTTTGCGGAAGGATCTTGGTTTGCGTGCTTACAAAATTCAACTCGTGCAAGATTTGAAGCCAAATGATCATCAAGTAAGGCGTAGATTCGTCGAATGGGCCCAAAACGAGGTTACCGTTGTTCCCGATTTTCATAAGCGAATTTTGTTTAGCGATGAAGCGCACTTTTGGTTGAATGGCTACGTCAACAAACAAAACTGCCGCATTTGGAGTGAAGGTAATCCTCAAGTGTATGTGGAAACACCGTTACATCCAGAAAAACTGACTGTTTGGTGCGCTTTATAGGCTGGTGGAATCATTGGTCCGTACTTTTTCAAAAACGATGATGGCCAGAACGTTACAGTCAATGGTGATCGGTATAGAGCCATGATTACTAACTTTTTCATTCCTGAATTGAATAACCATGATGTCCAGGAGATGTGGTTTCAACAAGACGGCGCAACATGTCACACAGCTCGTGCCACAATAGATTTATTGAAAGACACGTTTGGTGACCTCCTAACTTCACGTTTTGGACCTGTGAATTGGCCTCCAAGATCTTGGGATTTAACACCGCTAGACTAGTTTTTGTGGGGCTATGTAAAGTCATTGGTCTTTGCGGTAAAGCCACAAACGCTTGACCATTTGGAAGACAACATTCGCCGTATTATTGCCGATATACGGCCACAAATGTTGGAAAAAGTCATCGAAAAGTGGACGTCCAGATTGGACTACATCCGTGCCAGCCGTGGCGGTCATATGCCAGAAATCATATTTAAAATGCAATGCCACAAGATTATCTTTCGGATAAATTAAATTCATGTCAATCGAATAATCCGTCGTTGTTTTATTGCAACTTAAAGTTCTATACCTCTATAAAAAAAACCCTTTACTACTTTAACTATATGCAGCAACTAGCAGTAACTAACTAATTTACAACAGTCGTTCACCGTAGTCGTATACACATGGTCTTCATAAGGCACTTGCCTATAAAATACTGAATACAGATAAGCCCTACATAGGCGGAACTCTCCTTTTTCACGATTTTTTTCATTCGCCATAGTTTTGACAACAGGGAAAAGTGCAAAAAGCTCATGAGTAAGAAAACTAAGTTATGATTGTTGTTTCAAACTAATAACACTATGGTTTTTGAGAAAGAATTGGAAGTTAAGTATGGGACGAAAGTGAAAAGATATGTTCTTGATATTGATTGACGTAGACTAAGGTTCAAACCTCAGGTCAGACATTTCTAATTTATAACGAAAGGTTGTAATGCCCGATTATATATTAATTATATATGTAATATCCCTGCTGCCAAAGACTTTGAAGAAGAAGAAAATAGAAGCTCGTCTTATGAACTGAAGAAAGTATTGGCAGCAACAAACATGATGGCAGGATGTTTATCGCCAAAGATGGTACTACTTGGAACAAAACAAACTGCCTTCAGTAGTTCGGGATGAAAAAATATTACCAATTTTAACGCTGATTGCTAGCAGCTGTTTCCTGAAATTTTATAGGCTGTTTCTTACTGCTCTTCTCAAATTTATTTCACGTGACAGACAAACATTAGAAAAATGTGTTTCGTCCCATGTTTTATTACAGATAATAATATTTCGGTCAACTACGTACGTATGAGATAACAGATGCATTCTATTCTATTCATTAGGCTATTACGCCTTTTCGAAAAATGAGCTGAAAGTCTTGCAACCTTTAATAATCATGCTTAAAGCCCTTTTTTTGAAATTCGAATGAAAAGAATTTTTTTTTCTAAAAAAAAAAAAATTTATCTTAATTTTTTGTTAGAAAATTTAAACCATTTTCATAAAACTTTTATCACACAACTTGTAGTTTTATGTAAGAAATAATACTATAAAAATAGTTTGTAATTAGCTATCATACTTTCAAAGCAGCCCGTATATCCTTTTTTAAGATGTTTAAAAATTTAATTTTTTGTTCGCCTGAAAGGTAAGAAAATTAAAGAAAATTTATTTAAACCCGTATCCGGAAAACCAGAGAGGAATCAAAGAGAGAAAATTGTTTTCGCCATAATCGATGTTCTATTGCAACAGGAAACTTTTTTACCTCACATTACGTTGACAACAAATATTTCTAACGAATCACAAGAATGGTTTGTACCATCAGCCAGCTTCAGCCAGCCCTCAACTGAGAGTGTTACTGATGCGAGTGACAATAAGCTGTCCTATCTAAGCAATTGGAACTTATAAATCCCCACAAAGCAGGGTGCTAGATGTCAAATTATTACCATTTAGAAAGAAATAAAACCAAGCTGACATGAAGTGCTTGATTTTTATGTAGAAAACCATGCCAAAGTACATCATGTCAAAAATTCTCGCGCAAATTTTAGAAAAGTGATAATAAAATGTAATATTAGTAAACAAATAGTTTTATTAAAATGAATTCAAATATTAAATTTTTTTATCAAAATCTATCAATAATCGTGACAATTCCATGTACTACAAGTATGTATCAAAAGTGATACATAAGCTAGGATTATGAAGTTTTTAAGGCTCGATCTACGGTTAACTTTAAAAATCTCTCTAAGGATCTGTAAGCCTACAATTGGCAATGAGGTCATCGTTGCCATCTACCGCAGAAGCGCAACTTCGAACACAGGCAGAACGGTGTAGAAAATCTGGCCAAAGCGGAACAGAGGGCGCAAGATGATCTCCAAAGAAAGCCCACTTAGTATGATTGTCATAGTCATAACGGGGCATTGCAAGCGAGACGTACCGATCTAGGGCACCTTGCAAATGATTTCTATAGAAGCTGCAAAAATGAGGAAGATGATAAGACTGTTCTTCACACAAACAACTGGGAATATGCTTGGCACTATGCCAAAAGAGAAAAAGGACGAGCATTCATATTTCGCAGCCTAAGTCACTTCATCAGAAGTTCCGAGTGATTCCTAGAAAATGGAAAAAACAAATTTGGCCTTATATCGCCCACCTACCTACCTACCCACAAAATTTTGCAAGTGATAGTTATGAAATCGCCGTAGTCTAGTGGTAGTGTGTTGGATTATTAGACGTGAGGCCTCAGTTCAAACCCCAGGTCAGACATCTCCAACATAACCAAATTTGAATATTTCTTCGGTGACATCCTCTCATCAAATTTTTTTGCTCTGAGAATAAGTAAAAAAAAATTGCCATGAAAAATTTCTCAAGAATCTGTAGTTCAGAGTCGACGTAAAACTCTAAGTTATAAAAAAAGCCAATTTGTTCCACAATTTCTAAGACATCTCAGGCTTGTTCACATCTGTCGCTCTATATATGCATCAATGCTCTGGTGTTTTGGCTAGTTCTACTCGGTGGCACAGTAGTCTTTTCAATTTTCTTATGAATTATGAGTATAAATAGTAGATGGCCTTTGAAATCCAAAAAGTAATTTTACTTTTTGAATTCATGTCGTTGGATATGTTATCCTTCTAACTCCATAAGATTATCAAACAAAAATTCTTAAAAACTATTTGAAATGCCATCCATTGTAAATTTATTTTCATGTCTAAATCATTAAATAAAACGTCTGTATCATCAATGTCCTTTATATTTAAAAACATCCTGTTGTTTATCTTCTTAGTTGAGACATCTATTCTTAAACAAAAACAAAAAACGTTTTTACATTTACATCAAACAGCTGAAGTACTTTATAGTTTCAATACATTTTTTTCATTATTTTTTATTTAAAACTACTCGTTAAACTAATTCAAGAGCACTTGTCAACTACTTTCTGGGCACTTGAGCCGGACAGCAGTACCACCACCAGCACCAGCATCTCCACCACCATCTGCATCGTCCATCTATTGAAATACTTCATCATTTCAAGCACATAATCTAAAAACAATTGACTTAAACTTAATGCCCAAGCTGATGTTGTTGCAGATGATGAAGAGGTTGTTGCAGAAAATAAAAAAAAATTTGTTAAGCAAGAAAGCAAAGGAAGGAGAAAAAAGTGAGAAAGGGTCAGCTATAGAAGACATTTCGGTTAGATGGTGTTAAAGTTGAAAAAGAAGTAAAACTAGTCTCAATTGGATTAAACGACTATTATTTGCCATGCTACAGTTTAAGTTAGGTTAGGTTTGGTGAACATGGTAGGTAAACAATACATCTCCAACAAGAGACTAGAAAAGCTTCATTTTTGGTAACTTCAGTGCCCTAGATTAATTGAAACTAAATTTAAAAAAGAAAAATAAAAATAAAAAGTTAATGAAAACAAAAATGGATAAAAAGTAAGGCGTCGTAATTAACAAAAAGAAAATAGAGCTAGAAGGTCTATGGAGTTATCTACCAAATAATGTTTGAGATGAATCTCTTCAGGTCAGAAATTCAAACTGACTGTTATTCCTGTAGGCCTTTACAGAAACCCTGGTTAAATTACCTGAATCTTCGCCTCTATAAGTTGAAGGAGAAACCAGAATGTTTATCAATGTTGTTCCAACAAACTGAGCCTCGTCGTCAGAGCGTTATGAACAGATAAAAATCATAATCAATGTCCACTATTCACTCGCTCTTCTGCTTTACCAGCAAGAAGAACTGTAGCAAGGGAAACCTAGTAGGGGTCTCTACCCATTTCGCCGCGATTAGCTCGTCTGTTCATTTGCAACCTCATTACAATTGACTCCGCACCACCATGGAATCCAACAAAATACTACTCCTTACATGGCCAGGACACTAGGACATTCCTACAAACTGAAACAAGCCTCGTAGTGGATATAATACGCAGTCAATGTTTTTGATTCGGCCTGATAAATCCTGAAAGTAGTACAACTGATGGCTAACAGGCCACATGTTGTGTTCATGGGTGAGAGAGTTTAACAGAATATTTTTTTCTCTAGAGCTGTACAGAATCAGTCGAACACCATAATTGACTGATCTGAGGATTATCTCGCAAATAGAGTCCATACATACAAACATACATGCATAATTGTTCACTACAACCGTTCAGTTAAGATTACGATCTAGTTTCTGACACCATTTATAGTGTGTATTTTAATTTTATATATGAGTGGTGGAAACTAGAGTTTAAAGTCGACCCCGAACGATAGTTGCTTTGAGAAACATTTTCATGACAATTTATTTTACTCTCAGAGTTTTTGCCAAAAATTAGCAGAGTGGAAATCGCCCAAGAAATATTATTTCATTCAGTGGTGATGTCTGACCTGGGGGTTTGAGCCATGGCCTCACGTCTAATAAACCAAAACACTACCTACTAGAATACAGTGACCACACGACAGTCTACAAAACTTTCCTTTGGTTGACACTGCTCACTCACATCCAAGTTATATTTGTAAAGTTTATCCATGAGTGGCCTGGTGTAGATCAAGTTTAACATCGAACCTGAGCAACTGATTTGAGTAACTTTTGTACGACAATTAGTTTATTCCCAGCCTTCTACTGCAGGAATGTACTCAATAAATCAGAATATAATTGCTAAGGTGCACAATAGATGCCGCCGTAGTCTAGTAGGTAGTGTGTTGGCTTATTAGACGTAAGGCCATGTTTCAAATCCCAGGTCAGACATTAGAAACTAAATAAAAAAAAAATATTTCTTCTGCGACTTCCTCTCAGCAGATGGGGAAAACTCTGAGAGTAAATAAAACTGCCATGAAAAGTTTCTCAAAAATCTGTCGTTCGGAGTCGACTTTAAACTGTAAGTCTGCATACAAGCTAGGCTGTAATCCTGACTGAAGGGTTGTAATGGCCAATTTTGTATATATGTATGTATTTAAGGTGGACAAACTAATGCACAAACCACAAGACTGCGGCAACTAAACGCTTTCTAAATAAGATTCCAAATATTTCTCAAATTATAACTGCAGTATGGCATCGCACTCAATTAACTTTATCTCATCTGTCTTTCAATCATTGCTAGAATACAAGGCTTAGAGTTAAATAAAATGCCACTCAAAAGTAGTTTTAATGGCCTTCAGTTCATAGTTTTTTCTACTCCATTTCGTTTTTCCTGTTTTTCAATTCAAGTGCGGCAATTCAAAGAAAAAAAAAAAAAACTTTTCGATTAACTTGAAACAAGAAACACTAACAGCAACTAGAACAATGAGAGCCCTTTATTACTAGTACAAGTGGTTGGTGTTGTTGTTGTTGTCCTTGTTAATTATAAAATCAAATAAAATGATTTAATTCTTCCTTTCCGTTGAGCACAAAGTGGGCCAATAACATAAAAGTGTACGAATTCACTTCATGTCAGTTGCCACTTACATGTTGCTTACCAATATCTTTGTCTCAATAGTATTTCACTTTAATAATTCGCTTAAGGAAGACAAAATAAAATGAAATGAAAATATAGAAGAAGAAACAGAAATACATGTGCTTGAACAAATTCATTCATTTGTTTGGACTGTCTTTGCTCGGTTCCTATATGAACAGGGGTATGACAGCGTTTGTTTGAATTTCTTCCTTAAAAAGTTTATGTTTCAAAGACAGCAACAACAACGTTATTTTTGGTAATGCTTGACTGCAATTTGTTATGTTGCAAGTGCAGTTAAAAAAGAAAAGAGAGACTGTCATAAAAACATCAACAAATACTTGTATGAAATGTACTCCTGTATAAGGGGAACGCAATAAAAAATTTGTCTTTACCATTTTCTTTATTTTTTTTTTTAATTTTTTCTTTATTAATATTAATTTATTGTGTATGATTTATTTTTTAATTCATACTAAAAAACATAAGCCTGGAAACATTTACAAATTTTTCCATGCGCACTCCTATTGTATATGTATGCCTGCACATATAAATAGAATTGAACATAAAAATTACATTTCAAATGTTTGCGCCAGTAACTTCAACTGCCAAACACCATTGAGACTCTTTTGCCATTGAAGGAGTTGCATATGCAGGAGCTGTAGTATAGCCTTTAGTATATGTTAGTTTGTACAATGAGTCCATTTTTCCATTTCGTATCAGAATTATAAGGAGTTTCTTTGACAGAAAGACTTGTAATATCTCACAGCATAGAAATATGTTTGTAAGACTACATGTTTGTATATAATTTAAAGGAAAAAAGGAGGAAATAGCAAGAAATGCCTTTTTTCTGACAGTATCGCATGCTTCGTTGAATTTCTTATTACATTATTTGTCATAATGACAGATGTTGTAAACAATTTAATACAGGCAACAAATACGAGTATATGTATGTACAGTAGTATCGTTCAATATTAAATAAACAAATTTTACTTTCAATATCAGGCATTACAAGAAGAAGGAATATTTTCAGAATTTTTGCGGCAATAAAGCCCTTGAATGTGATCTGCTAAGAACATTTTCATTTTTGCTTTTTAAACATACATACGTACATACCTACATTATTGGTCATTACAACAATTCAGTTAGGAATGCCACCCCATTTCTCATACCACTCATATTGTGTGTGTTAATTTTATCCATGAATTGAGGGACCTACAGTTTAAAGTCCAGTCCGAACAACAGATTTTTGAGAAACTTTTCATATCAACTTTATTTTTTCTCACAACTTTTGCCACAAATATGCTGAGAGTAAGTCGCCTGAAATTCTATTCATACTACGAGAAAAAGGAAAGAAAGAAAATCACAAAAAAGAAATTGCAAAAATTCTGTAGCAATTTAATTTAAATTAAAATTCTTTAAACAGGTGTTTTCTTTTTATTTTCTGATACACGTTCGTTTATGTTGTTGTGTATTTTTTTTCATTTGTTTTGGGTGTCCATTTCATTAGAATATTGCGGTTAACTGTCATATACCGCAAGTCATCAATTTAACGCATGACTTTTTGAAATATTTTTCACCACATTTGGTTTGGCTACTGACTAATTGACTGCATGTGTGTGAGAGATTGAATACGTCTGATTGTATAAGTAGGTGTATAAATAAAGTTGATGGCAAGGGAAACAAAACAGAGTGAGAGAGAGTGAGAATTAATAAATTAAATATTGTTGTTTGATGCGGTCTACCTCACAATATAATTAAAGCCAATTGCTGTTGTTATTTTGGGCGATGTCTTTTTAGATACGGAATATATTTCCATTTAATTATTTGATGAGATGGCTCAATGATTGTAATGTGAATGAGTACGATTTGTTGTCAGAGTTTCAAAATGTTTTAATACAGTAACATGTAATGTTAATGATTTCAAATATTGTGTTTCTGATTTCTAATGAATTTTACATGGATGGTATTTCTCACAATATGTAGAAGCTTGTATGATGGTTGTTCCCTCTCTTCAATCCACCTATCTACCTATGCATGCTTAGATTGCAATATCAGAAAAATAAAACTCTCAACTTTAAAACAAATCGGAGTTTTATTTTTAATTTACTGAAGACTAAAGGACGTTATATTCTTCAATATGCCATATTCGCTTTATAATAGTAGGTTTGATTTTGAATTTGATGGAATTGCTTTTAATGAAACCTGGCTGAATTGTAATATTTTTGATTCTGAGATTATGTCTAGTAATTTTAATATTTATAGATGGGATAGGAAATCTAGAAATGGTGGTGGTGTTCTTATTTCCATTTGATCTAAATACACATCTGAATTGATTGACTTGTGTTCTTCTGAGGATATTGAGTTTATTTGCGTTAAGGTCTATGATCGTGGAAAGTCTATATACATTACTTGCTCGTATATTCCTCCCTGTTCTGACATTCATATCTATAGGGCTCACTTCGATTTGATTTCTAGAGTAATTGATTCAATGGGGCAAGAGGGGACTATAGTAGTCCTTGGTGATTTTAATCTTCCGCATACATCTTGGAATTTTTCACCTGAGACTGGCTCATTGGTGCCATGTTCTTCAGTTCCATTCTATGATGAAATTCTGTCCGCTATGTGTGATCTAGGTCTTTTCCAGGTTAATGGTGTATCGAATTCAATGGGTAGCATTTTGGATCATTTATTTTTAGAGGATCCAAGTATTTCTTCTTTATTTCGCATTGATCCTATATCTATTCCTGAGAATAGTTATCATCCTACGTTGTTACTTTCTATTGAAGTTGATCTTTGTTTACCTCCTATAATTAATCGCTCTTTTAGTGATGAGGGGCGTTTTAATTTCCATCGTTTAAATTTCACCACCATATGACTCTCTTTCACTTGACAGGATCTTAGATGGCTTTTATGGGGTATTATTTAAATGTTTTAGGGAGTGGGTTCCATTTGTAAATAGTCGTTTGGAGCGTTCTGGTCCTCCGTGGAATTCGGCTAGACTGTCAAGGTTGAGGAACAGAAAATCGAGGTTATTTAAAAAGTTTGTTAGATCACGTACTGATATTGATTGTGCTCTTTACTCTAGGGCGCGTGCGGATTATCGTAGAATGAATGTTATGAGGAATATATGATTAGAGTCAGGTCGAACTTCGCTAGCGATCTTAAGTCGTTTTACGACTTCGTTCGAGCTAAACGCCAACTATTTTTTTTTTCGCACTAAGATGTTTTATGGGGGCATATCATCCTCTAGTTACCTTGATATTTCGAATATGTTTGCTGACTTTTTTCAGTCTACTTATGGGCAGTTAGACTCAGGCCCTGATCTGAGTATCGGCTTTTCGTATACTTATTCAATGGGAAGTGTCTCTATTTCTAATATATATTCATTTGATGAGGAGTCTGTTCTTGAGTCTTTGTCTGGACTAAAACTTACATACTTGCCGGGCCCTGCCGGGCACCTGTATTTTAAGAAAGTGCGCAGTTGTCTTGAGTGGTCCTTTGACCTTTATGCCTGCTGGAATCCTTCAACGCTACCATTGATACTGGTCTGGATGTAGTATTTATTATCATAAAAATTCTAAATTATATTAAACAATTAAAATTTAATTATTTTCAAATTATTTAACATAATAATTTTAAAACAAACAAATAAATTTTACTCAACTGCATTGAAATAATAAATCATTAATAATGAAAATAGAATAAATCATTATATCGGAACATAATCATCAGGATTAAGTTGTAAGTTGCAAATCAACATATCTGGTCTGACATACAATAAAACTTTGTAATCTGTCATAAGGGTTATTCCATTCATTCTTCCATCTATTGGACAAGACTTTGAAAATGATTTATGCTTGATATTGTTTTTATTCTATTATTTCGTATGTCGTACATCAATCAAAATATTGTTCAAGCATGTTTGCATATGAAAATTGTTTTACAACATTTCGTAAAACATATTCTTTCACATCCACCGAAACAAATAAATTAAAACAGAACTCAAATATTTATAGGAAAAATAAATACAGAAATACCAGCAGATACAAATGAATAAAACTCAAAATGAAATTGAAAATGAAACAATAAAACTCCATCATAAAGTGTAACACATAGAGCAGCATTCCATGCTATTCAAAATACTGTTACTCGAATGATTCTACTCCTCAACATAATTGCAATTGTGAAACAGCAACAAAAACAGCAATACTATATATGAGAACACAAAAACCAAAAACACGTGCCATGTAACCACTATTAACACAAACAAACATATCCCTACCCTGCCTTACTATCACAATTCTAGGTAGGCAGTAGAAGAGTCATAGAATAGGCTCACTTGTGAAATAAAAAACAATGACAAAAACTTACAATTTAATAAACAACCGGGTATGGATGTGAATGAAAAAAACAACAATAACAATAACTAAAATAACAAAAACAACAACAAACGTTTCCGCATAACAACTTCCGTTACAATTTTTACAATTGTTTCCGTTTTAACAGCCGATTATTTATGAGTTCTCTGCCATACAGTTTATTCACCTACACAAATTCACACTTCCCACACACACACACACACTCACATTTAATTCGAAATAAGCGATAGTAACTGAAATTAAATATAAATATTTACATACAGTATTACAATATGAATATAACTGTATAGCCATGGTGCGCTAATTAGTAACAGTATTTAAAAAAAATTTCTTTTGCTTAGAGTTTTCACAAGAAAAGAGTGAAATTTAGGTGGTCATGATGTTAACACTTGCAGTAAATTCAATCAAAGCCATTGTAACCGCATATAACAATGTCCCAGTGTTAACTAAAACGTTGTGATTAACCTCACTTTACTTGACTGATCATTACAAACCTTTAATCAGGATTACGACCTAGCTTCACCACCATACCACTCATGTTGTGTGTATTAGAGAAACTGTTCACAGCAATTTTATTTTACTCCCTGATTGTTTGTCAGAAGACTACGCCGTAGTCTAGTAGGTAGTGTGTTGGCTTATTAGACGTAAAGCCAGGGTTCGAGCACCAGGCCACCTGCAAATGTATTTGCAGAAGAGCGTAATATTTCCTCATACCAATCCACTAACCATTAACTCATTAAAATGCTCAAGACAATCCAATCACTTAGAAATAAAGGTTGCACCCAAAATAGATATGTTTGCCGCTTGGCTATAAGAGAAGATATGTTAATAACTGGAGATGATTCATGAAAAGTGTTTCAAAAAATCCATCGTTTGGAATCGCCTTTAAACTGCAAGTCCCTCCACGCATTTATAAAATTAACACATACAATATAAGTGGTGTGAGAAGCTAGGTACTAATCCTGACTGAAGGATTGCAATGGCTATTTATGCATGTATTTATTGTTACGAAAATGGAAATGGTGTTACATCGTTTACCGTTAAAATGATAAACAAAAGCTACAAATGCAAAAACTATGGACTTGTTTACATGATCAACAAATAAACAAAAATATATCAACAACATCATTAAAAATTCAGTCAGTCTTGTATGAAGACGCGTTGCATGCGAAGAGAATAATCGTTATACAGATCTAACGAACAATTGTTAGTGTTTACGCAGAAGAGTGTAAAGAAGAATAATAAACAAAGCAAATCGTTGTTGCTTACATCAAGTTGTGAACAGTGGCATACGGAATTGTGCGAACAATAAAGACTTTATTTAAAACGAAACACAAATTTATTTTTATATCTACGAACTTATATTCAAAACGTTTTTAAAAGGGTAAAAACCTAACAATATTTAATAGTAAGTGGACGGACAGGCATCTTTAGATAATGTTCCTCTGAAGAAATTTCAGATCCTAACTTATTCCCAAGTCTAGACTGGACTTTCCAGGATCCCTTATCAGAGCAGCAGTTCTCACCATTTGGAATTCTAATTTGAATTGTCTTCACAAATTATGCAAATTATTTCTCTAATCAGATAGGATCTGCTGTAGGTAATAAACTTATGCGTTTAATGAACGCATATATTCATATTGCTTGTATTTATAAGTGTGCAAATAAGTTGTCAGTCTGAATTGCCAAAACAATAAATAATTTGAAAGGTTTTCTAATTTATTGATTGCATTTCGAAATGTCTATGAATTTCAGTAAATTTCATTAACATATGAGATCTGCGAAATATTCTACTGCAAGAAAGTATTTTATTAAAAGTTTTCTGGTTTTTTATATTCTTTAAACTTTTATGTACTCTTTCCATAAAGATTAACTTATTTTTTTTTAATAATTGTTTTGCTTCTTAAATTATAAACATTAAAGAAGAAACATTTAGAATGACCCTAATGTCATGCTTTGCACCACAAGGCAGAAAGTGGCAGAACAACAACGCCGAGCTTCCATTATATCAATTGCATGTTTATAGCCAAAATAGTTGTTGTTTGTATACTTCCTTGGTTTGAGCATTGTTTTACAATTAGTCGTTCGCTGGCAACATCTGACCATAATCTGTTTATCTCTGAGGCATTTTCAGTCATGTGGGCCAATCTCTGTTTTTTTTTTGTTTCTCTATTCACATACACGCAGTTTAAATTTTTCTTGTTTTAGTCAGTACCTTAAAAGTCATCATTGTTTGATGCACTGTTGATGTATTTTAGGCCGCCTCAGCAGCCTCCCAAGAAAATGTTGCTAAAAAATCTATCATTCGGAATCTACTTTCAACTGTAGGTCCCACCAATCATATATAAGATTAACACACACAACATAAGTGATGCGAGAAGCTAGTCGTAATCCTGACTGAAGCATGTTAATGCCCAATTATGTGTGTGTGTTACTTTTATTCCAAAGTTGGCGGATCTACAGACAATTAGTTTGAGAGGCAATTTTATTTTAATTATCCTCAGAACGTTAGAGGAGGACGCTGAAATAAAAATTTATTTTGTTGTCTATTCGACCTCTTGAACCCTCTTATAGTTAATCAACACTATACTCACTGAACTATGTATTGCTACGAAAATGTAAATGGTGTTACATCGGTTAACACAAAAATGATAAACAAAAGCTACAAAAACAAAAAAAATTAACTTGTTTACATGATAGACAATTAAACAAAAAGTACACCAACAACCCCAGTCTAAAAAAGGAGATAAACAAGTAAACAAAAATTCAATACACGAATAACTACGGAACAACGATGTTTACATTTATGAAGATCTCGTGAAGGCGCAGTCACGAATATTCGACTTCAATTTCATTCATCAGACTGTTTTCATCAGCATATAAAAGGCAAGACTTAGCAGGCAACGAAGTCAGCAAAAATTCTGTCTTATGTAAAGATTCGTTGCGTGTGAAGAGTATACTCGTGGTTTGAAGATATCCGTTATAAAGATCTGTCGAACACTTGTTAGTGTTTACGCAAAAGAGTGTAAAGAGGATTACAAACAAAGCAATTTTTATTGTTGTTTACATCAAGTTGTGAACAGAGGAACACAGGATCGTGCGAACGGTAAAGAATTTCCATTAAAACTAAATACAAATTTATTTTTAAATTATTTGCAATCCACGAACTCATATTTTAAAAGTTTTTAAAATGTAAAAACGTAACAATACATTGGTTGCAGTAATGAGGGTATCGTAATGTATTCTTCAATGAATTCATTAATTTACACTCCTGCCTCCTATGTACATCGCAGCGCAGCAGGCATATTTCCGATTGATTTTTTGTATGTTTGGTCACTGTGTGACAGGCATAAAATTTTTTTTGTCTTTTCCCTTCACAATTTCCATTACTTGTTTTGTTATTCGAAATACGAAAACCAAAATAGACGTCGTTTCTTGGTAATAATGCCATAAAGAATGTACGCAATGGTATGGCATGGCCTAGAGTTTTATAGCAGTTGGTAGTTTTGAAAATTACGAATTCAACTTGAAGGCTACAATCAAAAAGTGCACACATTGTTATTTACATATATTTAGTACTACTGTAGCCGTAGTATGTCCATAGACGATGATGGCACTTTTAATGAATTCAAGAATGTGCGTAAAGTAAAACGTTTGCTTGAGTTGAATTTAAACATTTTGAAATTAATTCATTGAACAACGTCTGTATGGCTAAAATTGTGCATTTCAAGTACAATATTTACTACTTCCATGGGCATATAAATAAAACAAATTTACTTGCATATATATGTACATATCATTACCAATAATTTAATCCTCTTTCAATTTTTTTCCTTTATTTTTTTGTTTTTTTGTAAATTATTCAACCACATGGACAATGAATAACCAGAATACGTATCTTGCGATATGAATACATCTCAAAACTAGTAGACAGGGAAGTATCCTTAGGTAAGGTTAGGTTAGCGAGTAGCTTAGCTTTCACAGGCAAGTTTGCTGGGTGGCCATATGGCCCATTGTGTTACCAAGAGTGAGGTAAGTTCCTTGTCGTGCAACGTTAGCAGTGTATTAAAACTACCCTGTGTTTCGGATGAAACCGGCCAGTTTTACCTTAACGGCACGTTGCCGTGGCCAGATTTTGAAACGTTCTGTAACCCAAAACCAATGACGTCTGTTCTGAAGTGCAGGGCACTTACACTTACTTAAAACGTGTTTCACCGGTTTCGTGTTCTCCACATCATGGCAGCTCCTGCAGTAATCCTGGTGGGGCATAGCGAGCTTGTCAGCGAAATGGCCAATAGCGCAGAGTTCCGTTAGAATTCCTGTTAGAGTGCAAACCGTACTCTTGTCGAACTCAAGT
The DNA here is from genome assembly GCA_958299815.1 of Sarcophaga carnaria. Classification (NCBI taxonomy): domain Eukaryota; kingdom Metazoa; phylum Arthropoda; class Insecta; order Diptera; family Sarcophagidae; genus Sarcophaga; species Sarcophaga carnaria. Next base: position 17,992,327 of record OY283152.1, on the reverse strand, counting down.
AGTTCCATGGATTTTCTGTTGTCCACTGCTAGACACACATACATACATAACTGGTCACTACAACCCTTCAATCAGGATTACGACCAAGTTTCTCACAGCACTCATGTTGTGTGTGTTAATTTTATATATGAGCGGCGGGACCTACAGTTTAAAGTCGACTCCGAACGACAGATTTTTGAGAAACTTTTCATGGCAATTTTATTTACTTTCAGAGTTTTTGCCAGAAATCTGCTGAGAGGAAGTCGCCAAAAAAATACTTTTTGTATTTTGTTTTGATGTCTGGCGTGGGGCTCGAACACTGGCTTTACATCTAATAAGCCAACACACTACCTACTAGACTACGGTGACTTCCGCTGCTAGACACAGCAATTTCGAAAGGAATGTTAGACCAGGTATGTTGGACCCATGGTTTGCTTTTTCGAGTATGGAAAAGTATTTCTGTAGAGGCACATATATTTCCTCTATCGTCTCCACCTCAGTCATTTCCGATCTCTTCCGTGGCAATTCGTCCGCCTTTTCGTTCCCCACTATCCCACTATCCTTACTAACGCCAATCAAATTCTGAAGTTTTTCAAGGCATAGGGATTTGGTAGAATTATAGAAATTCCGTATATGGAATGAATATATACGAGTAATTGGATCTAGTAAAATTATAGAACAACTATATATAGCAGGAGTATATAAGAGTAGAATGAGTTCAATAAGTCGTATAGTCGTAGTACTATGGTACACTTACACGATAATAATGGGAGATCTGTATGAAATGGAAATAGTTGTCCTAATAACAGCGCAATCCTTCTTTAATATTTTCTTATGAATTGAAAATCTTTCTTTTTAGTGGCATTTAAACCGTTTTAGTTAAAAAATAAATCAATTACATTCACGTTTAGTTTAATGGCCACAATACAGATTTAAATGCTAGAAACACCACGATTTTATCAAAAAGGTTAGAAAACTCATTAGCGTAGTCAAAATGGCATTCAAATATGTTCACAAATCTTTCTATGAACTAGAGCTACAGTTTACTATACTAACCATTTACCTGCATGAGAAAAAAAAACAAAAAATTTTGGGAATGACAAAAAGGGAAGAGAAAAATATTTTGAAATACAAGTTGATGGTTTTTTAACCGCAAAAACCTCAAAATTTGTTAAGAATTTAACACTACATTATGACCGTAAGCATTTTAATGAAATTTATTATTCAATTTAAATATTTTTGTTAACCTGTGTAGTCTCTCTCCTGTAACATATCACGTGCTAAAGCAGCATATTGGTTTACTACAGTAAATTACCAGGACTTTAACTATAATACAGAGCAGAGGTAACAAGAAAACTAGCAAAAAAAAAAATAAAAAAAGGAGCAGAAGGTACAAGATAAACTGATGATGTTAAACAAGAAGACAACAACGTTTTATTACGAAAGATACACAACAAGCAAAAGATAACAGAGAATAGTAAAGCGAAGCATGTAAGTCTGTACGAGAGGCAACAAGATTCAAATTTCAATTTAAAGTGAAAGAAAATCTGTAGTTGGGTACTCAATAAGTGGTTTTAAATGTCTTCAGTTACAGTATTAACGCACATTGTAGTGCAATCTGCTTTGCGTTTAAACGGATAGAAGATATTGTTTTTTGGTTCACGGTTTTGGTTTTCTTTTTGGACAACAACGAAATGAAATTGCACAAGATTGCACTGCACTGCACTACAAAGTGTCACAAGATATAGAGAAGAGGAAATGGTAGAGGGCTTAAGAAGAATTGATGCACTCTGTAAGGAGGGTAAAATATTGCCTATCATTTGTTTATCTCTATATTGTTGCGTTAAGTCTATTTGTGTGCACTATGGGTCTTATTAGATTTTTTTGTCGATTCAAGATTTTTTTGCCTTTACATGCATAATACACAATTGGCCATTACAACCCTTCGGTCAGGATTACGGCCTAGCTTCTCACACCACTCATGTTGTGTGTGTTAATTTTATACATGAGTGGCGGGCCCTACAATTTAAAGTCGACTCCGAACGACAGATTTTTAAGAAACTTTTCATGGCAATTTTATTTACTCTCAGAGTTTTTGCCAGAAATCTGCTGAGAGGAAGTTGCCGAAGAAATACTTTTTGTATTTTGTTTTGATGTATGGCCTGGATCTCGAACCCTGGCTTTACGTCTAATAAGCCAACACACTACCTACTTTATTTGCATGAAATCGTGTTATGGCTATACATACAGTATATGGTTAAAATGGCCTCGAGATAAGAAAGCCCAAAGGCTGAAAATTTTATAGAGCAACTTCTAAAGAAGTTGTAATGAATTATAGAAGACGAGACCACTGGGCATCTTCTGTGAAATGCTCCAGTACTTGAGGACATGAGATGTAGGATTTTGAGCATCCAGAATTTTTTGACAGACAAACAGGTTGCATAGTTGGTCATCATCAACTCTTCAGTCAAGATTACCACCAGTTTCTCATACCACTTAAGTTGTGTGTGTTAAATTGATCCATCAGTGGCGGGACCTACAGTTTAAAGTCGACTCTGTATGACAGATTTTTGAGAAACTTTTCATCGCAATTTTATTTACTAGTTTTTGCCAGAAATCTGCTGAAAGGAAGTCGACCCGGAGATATCATATTTCGTTTTTTCAAGATGTCTGCCCTGGGGTTTAAAACATGGCCTCACGTCTAATAAACCAACACACTACCTATTAGACTACGGCGGTCTGGATATCTCTCTTTAATGGCTGTATATGAAATAAAGCCAAAGAGGTTACCATCTTTATCAAATTGTTGAAATCGCCAAGAAACGCCAGCCAGAAATTAAAAATACTTTGATGGGAATATAACCCCTAAGTGAGGATTACATATATACATACATAATTGGTCATTAAACATATTAGTCAGGATTACGACCTAGCTTCTCACACCACTGATGTTGTGTGTTAATTTTATACATGAGTGGTGTGACCTACAGTTTAAAGTCGATTCCGAAAGACAGTTTTTTGAGAAACTTTTCATGGCAATTTTATATACTCTCAGAGTTTTTGCAACAAAACTGCTGAGAGGAAGTCACCCCAGAAATATTTTTGTTTATATTTCGTTTTGTTGCAGATGTCTGCCCCGGGGTTTATAACATGGCCTACTAGACTACGGCGGTCTGGATATCTCTCTTTGATGGCTGTCTATGAAATAAAGCCAAAGGGGTTATGTAGATAAAATCCACATATTCATCAAATTGTTGGATTTGCCAAGAAACGCCAGACAGGAATTGCAAATACTTTGATGGGAATATAACTCTTTAGTGAGGGTTCCTCGCGTCATTCGTACGGGTCTTAACATCGACTCCGAACGACAAATTTGAGAAACATTTCATTGCAATTTTATTTTACTTTCAGAGGTTTTGTTATAAGACTGAAAGAAGTAAATTTTCATTTCGTTTTTGTTCGAGATATCTGAAACCGTAGTTAAACCACGGTCTCTCATCTAATAAATCCCTAAGCGCCACCTTTCTACATGAGCATGTTTGTCTCAAATAAATTAAAATTTAACCATCTTGTTTATTTCCTTGACTGCCGCCCATTGTGCATTGCAATTTTGTGACAGCGCGCACTTACACCATTTCCTCATGATATTAATATTCAGCAATTTATTTACAAAAGTTGTGTTTTTTTATTTGACAATAACTTCATAAGGTATTACAGTGTTTAAGCAAAGAAAAATAAAAATAAAAAGCGAAAACTCATAAAATAGCTTTAACGCTAGGAAAACTGAAAACAGAACATGAAACAAAAATGCGCGTAAGAAAATACACAATTTACCTCAAAGTATGCAAGTTAATGTTTATTTTGCAACTTGTAATGCAATTCACATACATACGCATGATGCTATCTTAAGAAGTTGTTATTTCACTTCTTGTTTTTCTTTCATATACGATATCTTTCTCTCTACCTTTGGGTGTGTATTATATATTTACGTTTATTTATTTAATTTTCTCTGCTGGTAACAACGAGAAAAACTTCTCATATTAACTACACACACTCTCAACATATAAATTTCTGTTATTGCTACAACAAAAACTACATGAGGAAACAAATGTTGCATGCTGCATTACAAGTTTATGTCGCAATGTCTCCTTAAGCCTGAGTAACGTAGTTGCTTAGTGGAGTGCCTTGAATGGGGACAAGTGGTGCGGATGAGCATAGAAGTGCAGTGCTTGTGTTCTCTTTTTTCTCACATTCTTGTTTCTCAGTTTTCAGGGACATTAAATGAAATTGCAAGTAACGTGATCAGAAGCAGCAGAAGCAGCATTAAATGAATTTATTTAATTTTACACTTGCACTAGACAATTAAATTATATGCGCCATATCACTAAATTCACATTAAATGAGGTTAAAGAGAGGGTAAGTTAATGAGTGATTAACCTAAAAATGAAGAATTTACAACAGAAGCTAATTTTTCATTACATGGTTCTTGTCTTTAATAACTTAAACGATATTTGAGGACTATAAGACGCCATAGTCTAGTAGGCAGTGTGTTGGCTTACTACCCTAGCTCACATATGTTGAACAGAACTAAATATGAACAGAAAATTTCTTTCGCCGGCTTCCTCTTAGCAGTCTTCTGGCTAAGAACTGAGAGAGTAAATCCAATTGCCATGAAAATATTTTCGAAAATCTGACGTTCGTTGTTGACTTTAAACTACAGGTCCCGACATTCATGTAAAAAATTAACACTTACAACGAGGGTGGTGTGAGAAACTAGGTCGTTATGCTGACCAATAAAGGAAATAAGTAATCCGAGTCCGAGAAGTTTAGATTGGTTGCGACTTGTTGTTGAAATTCAGAATACAAATCTTTGAATTTGGAAGGAGATGTTAGGGATAGCTCCGAAAAATCCAAAGCTATCATGGAGGGATCCTTGTGATTCCTGTAGGAGGGTATTAGAGCTGCATCGACATCTGCAGGCTCTCCTCGTTTAGATTGTGTTGATCCGATAGGTATCTATTCCCGCGTGTAGTTTAGTTTCGGTCGTTATTTGTATCGCTTTCGGGTCCCTTAGAATGTGTTTATAGTTTTTTTTAAGCTGGTATGGATATTTTAATACTTGTGAGTGCGATTTAGGTTCGGATAATCGGCAAGGACCACCCCATCCGACGAGCCACAGCCCGTCAAAACGCGTGCATACCAGCGACGCAGGTTATCTGGCCACACGGGCTTAAGCTCTTGTATGCTTCTTTTTTTGTAGGCAGCTTTAGCGCAGTTTACATTAGTGTATTAACATCAGCGCTAGCATTTCACATTATAAAATGGTCCTTTACATCAAAAATAAAAATCTTTAATAATTTCTCACAATCTGTCTTGCTGTTAAAGAAATTATATTTTTGATATACACAATGACCTCCATCTCTTCCTTAATTGCTTTCTCTATGGCGGTTTTTATTTAAGTTTTAAACCGATTTTAATTTTTTTTAACTTTTTTACACCATTGTGTCCCATAACAACCGTGTATCTTGACGTATGGTGGTGGTGGTGGTGGTCGTGTTGTCGTAGAAAAAGGTGGAAATGACAAGTTGACATTTAAGACCATCACTTTATTTTTATTAAAAACAAAACGAATTAAAAAACAAAATTAAATAAAGCAAATAGTGTGTGTGTGTCAGACAAAAATTTTTTTCATTTTTTTTTTACCATGTCAGTTAAGTTGGACAATTTCCTGGCCACAAACAGTACCACAGCTGTCGCAACAATTAGAAAGGTGTGTGTGTGTGTTGTTTACAATAAAGATGTTTTATACAATATATCCATGCGGTTGGGTGTGTGTATTTGTTAGTTACAAAGAGAATTCATAGTGTAAGACAAATTTTGTAAGGAGATGGTCACTTTATTAGTAAAATTGCCGCGGCAGTAAGTTTCAACGGATCATTAAAAACCAATAACTTCTGAGAATTTATAAAACTTGAAAGAGTTGTTCCTCGTTATGCTTTCATTTGAAAACTCTCAGTGCAATCAATATTAAAGCCGATGTAGGTTTCGTGCTTGCCCATTTGAAGCTTCAGAGGCCCTCTGAGTACGCTAATTGGATAGAGAATAATAACGGGTGATTTTTTAGCTATTATCTTTTTGGCAACACTGGTTTAAACAGCTCACGCACGTTTCGTGTTTTGTTTCACTGTCAAACATCTTCAGTTTGGTCTATAATTTAACCCTGAATCGTCTTACAAACGAACAACGCTTGCAAATCATTGAATTTTATTATCAAAATGCGTTCTCTATTAAGAAAGTTCATCGCGCGCTTCTTCCATTTTATGGTCAGTTTAATCGACCCACTGAAGCGGCTATTCGGGCTATTGTGACTAAATTTCGCACCAAATTTACATTGTTGGACATTAAACCACCAACACGCTTACGTAGAGTGCGAACTGAAGAAAATATCGCAGCTGTATCGGCCAGTGTTAATGATGACCATCAATTATCGATTCGTCGCCGTTCGCAGCAATTCAACAACGTGGAAAATTTTGCGGAAGGATTTAGGTGTGAAGCCTTTCAAAATACAGCTGGTGCAAGAATTGAAACCGAACGACCTACCGCAACGCAGAATTTTTGGTGAATTGGCTTTTGGAAAGTTGGCCGAAGATCCACTTCTTAATCGAAAAATTGTGTTCAGCGACGAAGCTCATTTTTGGCTCAATGGATACGTAAATAAGCAGAATAGTCGATTTTGGAGTGAAGATCAGCCAGAAGCATTGCAAAAGCTACCAATGCATCCAGAAAAAGTCACAGTTTGGTGCGGTTTAAGGGCTGGTGGCATCATTGGACTGTACTTCTTCAAAGATGCTGCGAATCGTAACGTAACTGTGAATGGTGAGCGCTACCGTGAGAATGATATCCAACTTTTTTTTGCCCAAAATGCAAGAGCTTGACTTGCATGACATGTGGTTTCAACAAGACGGTGCCACATGCCACACAGCATGCGTAACAATGGACTTATTGAGTTTAAAATCGACTCCGAACGACGAATTTTTAAGAAACTTTTCATGGTAATTTTCTACTTACTCTCAGAGTTTTTACCAGAAATCTGCTGAGAGGAAGTTGCCGAAGAAATATTTTTTCATATTTTCATTTTGATGTCTGACCTGGGGTTTGAACCGTGGCCTTACCTCTAATAAGCCACCAGACTACCTGCTAGACTACGGCGGCTTCAATGGAGAATGATAAGAATAATGCGTTTATAAAATCCAGATGACAATTTGTCAGTCTTCAACTGTATTGTGAATTGTATTGCTTTTAATACCATCGCCCCGTACGTTCATTTATAATAAAGAAAACGAACATGTCCATATAAATCTTTAATCAGGCAATTTAGAATATTTATTCTTTTCCTGTACCACCACGCAAAAAAAAACTGTCACACATGACTTGTTCTCTTAATCAATATAATGACAGAGAATACTACTGCCTTTGATGTCACTGTCGTTGTTGGCATTGCCGTTGTTGTTTGTTGTGTTGAACATAAATTTAAATTAATGGCCGTAGATAAATTCCTTTTAATACAATTTTTATAACTTTGGTTTCCCTCAAATAAATAATAAAAAAACAGAATGTTTTTCATGCTTATTTATGTTTGTGGATGTTGTTGGTTGGCCTTTCGAATGTGGCAGACTCCGTGTGTTTGTTTAAAAAAAAAAAAGTAAAAAAAAACAACTTCCGCAGACTATTAAAAATTTACACAAAAAAAGCTTACAAATTATGTAAATGATAGACAACACCAACAACAACATCCCAAACAACAACTGTAATAACAGCAATAATTAGAAAATACATTAAAACAACAACAATAAACATTATCATCATCAGTAAGATAAACAACGGCAGCAGCAGTAACAACTAAAGCAACAAAAACCACAAGAATTTATTACAGAATCATATTGTAAACGCCGTCATCAGTATCTACATCAGCATCAGCATCAACATCATCATCGCTGTCGCAATTGCCGCCAACTAAAGTCGACAAACATTTACTCTGTAACGTTAGAAACTAAATTTTTTTAATTTTTATTTTTTTTTTATTTCTTGATGACTCTTCTAAATTTGTCCTGAATAACTTTAGACGATAAATGTCAAAAACAACAAAAAAATCCTATAAAAAATAGTTATTGCTGTCGTAAAAGGAGTGTAATGCAATTAAATAAGTTAATGGTTGGACACACTACAGACGATTAAAAAACGAATTTAAAGAGAGGCAAATAGAACAACGATTTGTCATTTAAAACCCGCTTTTAATTACATTTAAGCGGAATGTGATTACTTTTAAGAGCGCAATATTTTTAATAATATTATGATTGAGGCAAACACCAGGTCAGACAAAATATGAAAAGATATTTTTTCGGTAACTTCCTCTCAGCAGATTTCTGGTAAAAACCCTGAGAGTAAACAAAAATTGCCATGAAAAGTTTCTCAAAAAAATCTGTCGCTCGGAATCAACTTTAAACTGTAGAAAATTAACGCACACAACATAAGTGGTGTGGGAAGCTAGGCCGTACTCCTGACTGAAGGGTTGTAATGACCAATTATGCATGTATGTTGAGGCAAACTAAAATTTTTATTTCGCAACATACTAATGCGAGTTTAATAGACATAACAATGGCGTTAAGTCGTGCATATGTCTTAAAATAAAAATATTTTTCAGGCATTATCTCAATAATTCAGTTCTAATTTGCATGAAATATTACAAACATACATAATTAGTCATTACAACCCTTCAGTCCTCACATCACTTTTGTTGTGCCACACGTTATTCTTAACCAGAGGTCAGCAATGAGTATTCAAAACGATGAGTAGATTCGAATCATACTTATAATTTCTGACACTTATATGCATTCATACTTATTTTAATGTTATACTCATACTAGTTATATTCAAAGTTTGAAATACTCATGGTACTCATACTTAACAATACGCATGATGTTATTGATTTCGACTCTTCATGACTCATCGTATACACGAATCACAAAATAAGTATGATTCACGCACGAACACTACAATATTCACAAGAAGGTTGTGTGTTTGCTTTGCTTGCTGTCTTCGTGTTCGTCTTTTTCTTTCTCCTTTTTTTCGTAAATGAAACAACAACTAAGACTGTAAATTTTGACGAATAATTCGAATCACTCGAATCATTTATAAGTATTTTTCTAAATTTATGAATCTGAATGAGTAGGCGTATGAATCAAACATATTTCGAATGTTATGAGTTTGATGTCTACGTTGTACTCACACTCATTGCAACTTGTACTTATAAATCAATATTGTACTGAGTACGAATGAATCAGAGTAGTTGGATTTCAATACTGTTGACTCACTCGTACTCAAAATTTCATGAGTACTTATGAGTAGCGAAAAAGCGATTCATTGCTGTTCTTAACCTGAATATTGTATCTGGCTATGCTATGAAGTTGTCGTAGTCTACTAGGTAGTGTGTTGGCTTATGAGACGTGAGGCCTCAGTTCAAACCCCATGTCAGAGATCTCCTATAAAACGAAATATGAAGAAAACATTTCTCCAGCGACTTCCTGTCTGCATATTTCTGGTAAAAACTCAGTTTAAATAAAATTGCCATGGAAAAGTTTCTCAAAAATCTGTCGTCCGGAGTCGGCTTTAAGCTTTCGGTACCTCCGCTTAAGGATAAAATCAGCACACACAACACAACATAAGTGGTGTGAGAAACTTGGTCGAAATCCTGACTGAAGGGTTGTAATGAACAATTCTGTATGTACATATGTGTATTTGGAGAGAAACTAGGACGTTGTACAATGGGTCACTTCGATCTCCGGGTACTGTACTTGTCTTAATTGACAAGTACATGTCCTCTAACTAACCTAACCTATGTGTATTGGAACGAATTTGGATTGCTGTTTGACAGGGGAAAACAATTCACAGATTTCTTATTAAATCAGATGCAAGCACTCGATTACAGTAAATATTTAGAAAATATCGCTTTTGTACTATTTAGTCAAACAATTGAAAATATATGCTCTACTCACTCGCATTTGTTGCTGCCTTCCGTATAATGTTTTGTTTATAACATCTGTCAATTATGACAAATAATGTAATAGGAAATTCAACGTAGCATGCGATGCTGTCCAAAAAAGGCACTTCATGTTATTTTTTCTTCTTTCGAAATACTTACCAATACGTAGTCCTACTAACTTACAAACCTACTAGTATACTGACTCATATTGCGAACCTTTCTGCCAAAGAAACATGTAATAAATCTGGTACGAAATGGAAAAATATATCGTATACTAAAGGTTGTAATACCTCTCCTCCTGTCAAAGGAATCTCAATGTGTTGGCAGTTGAAGTTGCAGAGCACAAACATCGGAAATGCAATTTTCCTGTTCAATTCGATTTATATGTGTATACTTGCACATGAGGAGTAAGTAAGAAAAAATTTGAATATGAATATGAAAATATGAATTTTGCGAAGATAGTCTCAAGAGAAGATTATGACAGTTTGAGTTAAAAATCAAAGAATAAATAAAATAAAATAGAGAACAGTTTTATGACAAATTTTTTCATGCACTCGCCATATATGGAATACATTTCATGCAAGTATAGGTTGAAGTGGTTGTGCCAGTCTCTGCACTTGCAACAGAAACAAATTGCAGTCATGCATTACCCAAAATGACAAAAACAATACAAATAGTATTTTAAGAAAAAGAAAAAATAAAAACAATTTTGTTGTTGTATTTCTGTGTATTTCCAATTCATATGAAATGGAATGAAATGTTCAAAATTCGAAACATAAAATATTAAAAAGAAAAATAATGTAAAAAAATTCTTACAAACCCTGTCATACCCATGTTCATATGGAAAAGAAGTAAAGACAGTCAAAATGAATGAACGAATTAGTTCAGGCACATGTATTTCTGTTTTTTCTTCTTCTATATTTTCATTTTATTTCATTTATTTTCTTTGAGGAATTTATTAAAAAGAAATATTATTGAAGCGAAGCTTTTGGTAGGCAACCTGTAAGTGGAAAGTCGTTTTAAGTGAAGTAATACTGCTTCTACTTAAGGCTTAACGTGTATTAAATTTAAATCATTAAATTAACTATGACTACAACAAATACTTGTTACTTGTCGTTAAGGGATATTATTGTATGAGCTGCAGTTTCTAGTTCAAGTTAATTGAAAAGTTTTTCTTCGGATTGCCGCACTTGAACTATAAACAGAAAAAAAAAATGAAATATGGAAGAATAAGATATTGAGAGCAATAAAACTTTGCTTTTAAGTGGATTTTCGTTTGATTTTGTGACTACTGCTCCAGCAATATTCAGAAGATTGGTGTGGTAAATTGGGTGATAGGCCAACGGCAGCTATTTTGGAGTAATATTTCGAATTTTACTTAGAGACCTTGTGGTAGTCATAATCTAATGAGAAGTGTATTACATACATAATTGGCCATTACAACCCTTCAGTCAGGATTACGACCTAGCTTCTCACACCACTTATGTTGTGTGCGTTAATTTTATACTTTAGTGGCGGGACCTACAATTTAAAGTCGACTCCGAACGACAGATTTTTGAGAAACTTTTCTTGGCAATTTTATTTACTCTCAGAGTTTTTGCCAGAAAGCTGTTGAGAGCAAGTCGACGTTGAAATATTTTGTCATATTTCGTTTTTTTTTTAATGTCTGACCTTGCGTCTAATAAGCCAGCACTTACTAGACTACGGCGACTCCAATGGCACATGAAACTACAGAGTAATACAAAGTAATGTACTGAGTTTCGTGAAATTAGAGGACGCCTCTCCTGGTTACCTCGATTAGTTTGATCGAGAATAAATACGCAGAATAATCACTTTAAGCCATCATAGGCGATATAGTGGCATATGATCAGCATTTCTAGAAAGCAATCAGAATCTATTAAAACCTTGATACATTTTTTGATCAGGCATTATGCTCTGCGTGCCAGGGCTAGTTTAAAAGATATAGACACACCTTTTTTTCTGTGTATTATGCTACAATTTTAAGGAGCTTGCTATTCTTCTATGGGTCTGACCTGGTAATAGAGGTGAGGTCTTCGAAACGACTCCTTAAAGATCTCGAAGAGTTATGGTCTTCTGGGGTTATAATAGTCCTACTCTTCTAATCTCTCTCCTGTTTTTATTTTATTTTTTTTTTGATTCTCTTATTTTTTTCTATTATTGCTTTCTCTGCCCGTATTAGTTACATTCTGGTTTATAGAAGAATCTGAATTTCTCCCCTGCCTTTGCAACCTAATATTACCTAAGCTAACTTCACCTATTCTAAGCTACAGCATAGCGCCCTCATAAAGAAGATTTTAATCTGCAGGCTTAAAAAACTTGAAATATTAAAAATTTAAAGAATTTTAAAAATTTCTAACGCTTGAAAGGAGATCATTTGTTGAGCTGATATAGCCACAATACTGAAAATGTTCATTTAGAAAGCAAAAATGTTTTGTTATGAAAAATAATTTTCAAACTCCCATTCTAAGATTTGATGAATGAAGTCTTTAACAAGCGTTGAATATCAAATTATTGGAAGCTATTTCACATTTCTTTATGTACAGTTACTCCGTGAAAAGTCAATTGTTTTGCCTTGTTTACCCAACATAATTATTTTTAATTTTACTTAATTCTTCAACAAAACTTTGCACTTTTCAATCAAGGAAAAGAGAGTCCATAAAACTAACTTAAGTTAACGCAACTAATTTTATTTCTTTTGGCCTTGAAGACTGTCTAACCAAAATGTCTTCCATACTTTGTTTTTAGTTTTACAGCTTTCACGTCTTTATTTATTTCTTTTTTATATTATTCAACTACGTCTTCATCATCTGCATCAGCATCAGCTTTGGCATCAAATATAAGTCAATTGTTTTTAGATTATGTGCCTGAGTTGATGAAGTGCTTCAATAGCTCAATGGAGATGGTAATGGTGGTGGTGGAACAGTTGTCCGGCTTAAGTATCCTGAAAGTCGTTGAAAAGTGCTCTTGAATTACATTTACGAATAGTTATAGATAAAAATTGAAAAAAAATAGTTTGAAATTCTATAAAGTACTTCAGATGTTTGCTAAAAATGTAAAAAAATTTTGTTTTTTTTTGCTTAAGAGTAGAAGTATTAACTAAAAAAATAAACAACAGGATTCTTTTAAATGTTGATGATACAAACGATTTGTTTAATGGTTTAAACACGGAAATAAACTTGCAATTGCTACGATTACTGCTGTTAGCAGGAGTGAGGAATAACACATATTACGAGGCTAACCACTACACATATACACAATTAAAAATATAAAAAATAAAAAACATCGAGTTTTCAAGCATACATAGGAAATAAATGGGCAGTTGGATGTGAATGTTAGGGTGCCTTAGAAGGTTTGGGTCAGATTACAGTTATTCTAATAGGACACATGGTCGCCATCGGCCTGACGCTTACGATGTTTAAAATGCCTTACAACCACATAAATACATAGTTGGTCGTTACAACCCTTTTGTCAGGATTACGACCTAGCTTCTCACACCTCTTATGTCGTGTGTATTTATTTTATACATGGGTGGTGGGACCTACCATTTAAAACAGATTTCTAACGATAGATTTTTGAGAAATTGTACATGGCAATTCTATTTACTTTCAGAGTTTTTGCCAGAACCTGGTGAGAGGAAGTGGACAAAGAAATATATTTTCGAACTTCGTTTTGTTGGATTTGTCTGATTTGAACCGTCAAGTCACTATGTACCTACTAGATAACGGTGACTAGTAACTATAAAACTACCATTTGAAAAATAAGTTTTATTCAGGTTATGTCATCTGTAAAGCTGTTCAGGTCGGAAGTTTACTGTTTCCGCAAGAACAGCAAACACTAAGATGGGAAGAAAACTGTTCTTTACCTGTTAGGCACATGAACACAAATTTTAACCTGCTTGATATTGGAAACAGAAAATGTTTTTTTACGGTTAACTTTTCAATCAAACACAACTTTACAACTTTACAATCATGTCTTAGTCTTCATGCCTGCTTCTTTAGGCAAAACGTTTATGATTTTGATTTCACCAACTCGAATGTCGTACACAATGATTTTTGAATTGCTAATAGTTTTAGTTGTTGTTATTTTAAGTGAAGTAGCTGTCTCCAAGGAGAATGACATGTAATTAAAGTAAAAGTTTAAACACAACAAATAAAAATGTTTTAGTCAGTCAAAGTCGACTATATGTAGAGCTAGAACTTAAAGTATTGGCTTAAGGTATCATGTTTCGATTTGAGAGGAATACATACATACATACATTATTGGTAATTACAAACTTGCAGTCAGGATTACAACCTAGCTTCTCATACCATTTATGTTGCGTGTGTTAATTTCATGCGTAAGTGGCGGTACCCACAGATTAAAATCGATTCCCAAGGACAAATTTTTTAAAAAGTTTTCATGTCAATTTTTTTTATTTATTCTAAGAGTTTTTGCCAGAAATCTGCTAAGAGGAAGTCGCCGAAGAAATATTCAAATTTCGTTTTGTTAAGGATTTCTGACCTGAGGTTTGAACAGTGGCCTCACATTCAAAAAGCAAACACACTATCTACTAGGCTATGACGACATCGATAATCACACAAGAAAGTGTCCTGCAGAAGAGAGGCACATCGTAAGGTCGAATGATGATAATAATGCAAGCAAGATACTTGCAAGTTGTTAAACTACAGCTGGCAGGACATAAAACAGAAATTGTTCCAATAAGTCAGAGGCAGAAGAAGGAAACGATGAGCATTTGATTTCGATGAAGCGATAGAAGCTGCTATTAATCCCAATAAACAAACGACTTAACATAAGTAAGTCTCGCGGACTTTCTTAAAGACAGGCAACGAAGTTTAAAAAGCTGTAATTACTTCAGTGATGCTGTACTGCGCTGAAAAATATAGTAAAGCACAGGAGCATTGTAGTATTAAGGAGGCGTTAAAAGCTTATATTGAAGCAGGTATTATGCTGAAAGACAATGCTGAGATAACTATACAATCCGGCGGAGGAAAACACTGTATACTGCGACGAAATGAAATGCTGCTGAAACTGCAGCCATGTTGTTTTGAAATGCCAGAGATTTGGTGAATATCGAATGAAATTTGAAAACTTGCCTGGCTGGGTTTGGATACTAAACCATTTAAAAAAAAGAAGAAGTGGGCTGCTGTAAAGAAGTTCAATAACATTGTCCAAAAAGCCCTACGAACAACAGAGAGCAGCTAGAAGACGACCCATACTTCCCGCAAGACATAGACATCTTGAGGCTGCATTACAAGTAAGCATGTCGGCATAGGTGATACTATCACACGTGCCAAGCGAAACCAGAACGATGATTTACACGAAAGGAATAGTGGAGACGCTTAGATGTCTCCTTAACTTTCGATACGCAATCCGTACGTGGATATAAACATGGAGAGCCCAAAGAGCCAAAAGGACTCCACTCCGAAGTAATACGACCGTAGTTCCGGAGTGGGTACAAACAAGTCTACAAGAGACGAGGGGGGGATTTAGTGGGAAAGGGCCCCACACACGGAGGATGTGACGACTTCCTATCTGGTGCGGTTAGGTACATTTACCCCTAATCGGCGAAAAAAAAACCGGCTAATGCTTAGGACCTATAGAAAGTTGCCACCAGGGCAGAAAAATATGAGTTTCTAGGACGTAAGTTATAGGCGGGTAGCCCAACTATTATAAGATATAGGGGCGTTAGCTGTGGCTAGATTGCAAACGTCATTCCGTTAAAAGGAGAAAATGTTAGACTGCTTTTCATGAGAAGCACGAAAGTGATGAGTGGACTACAGATTTCTGTGACTTTGGTTTTCATCAGCAAGGGGTGTTAGATCGTTTAGATCGAACAACAACAAATTCTTATTTTCCTATTGCCTAAGCATACACTCAAGCAAGTTTACGGTATTGCAAATGACAAATCACATATCAAATCTGTAGGCAAACGCATATAACGTAGTGTAGCGTACGGCATAAACAATTTCTTATTCATACGAATATGAACACAAGTGCAGAGCATATGTATTTAAATATATTATATTATTACATAAATATGCATATACTTGTGCATATTTAGTTACCCATTATTTAACATGTTCTTACAACACATACAAATACACTTACACCCATTATTGTAGTAGTAAATATGACAACAAAATTTATAAATAAACCTGAATGGAGTTAAATGCATATGAAGGGTATGCTTTTAAATTAATGTCTGCATGCATTTGCATATTATAATGAATGCATATGCTTTTATGCTATTACATGATAAGTTGTTTTACCTAGAAAATAATTTCTCTGATGTACTATTTTGAGGTTTTTGTCTAATGTCTGGCCATTTGACCAAAACTTTTCTTATGAAATGTAATAACGATAATGATGATTTCAGAGAAATTGTATTTCTCTCTTTATTACTATTGTTGTTGTGGTTAGGAGCACAAATGGTAAGAAAATAAGGAAAAAAGTTTATTTTTAAATAGAATATTAATTATAAACATATTTTCTGCTAAAGACCTGAATACACACACATAGTTGTTGTTTGAGGTCCTTAAACAGATGTTAAATAATAAATAATGTCTGCTGTGTTATAGAAAACTGTACTTGTGTTACTAATTGTTTTAGGGAATATTGGAGGGTAGAATAATTAATTCAACTAATTGCCATAGCATAAGAAAATGACAGCTGTTTTGTGCTGGTTTCAAATGGCTTATTAGTCTGCTTACTATATAAAGTAAAGTGGAAGGAACTCCTCTTTTTTGTACAACTTTTGAATATTAAAATAGGAAAAAAGTTTTAGGAATGCTTATATACAAACATAATTGATCATTACAGCGCTTCGGTCAGGATTACAGCATAGATTGTAGTACCACTTATATTTTGTGTGTTTATTTTGTACATGAGTGGCGGAACGTACAGCTTAAAGTCGACTCCGAACGATGGATTTTTGAAAAACTTTTCATGGAGAATTTATTTCCCCTCAGAGTTCATTTTTTGCCAAACATTTGCTGGCAGGCACTTAACGCCTCCTTAATACTACCATGCTCCCATGCTTCACTGCGTAGTACACTACTGAACTAATTACCCTCCACAGTTTTTTAGATTTCGTTGCCTGTCTTTAAGAAAGTTCGCGAAACTTACTTACGTTAAGGCACTTGCTTATTAGAATTATTAGCAGCTTCTATCGTTTCCTCGAAATCGAATGTTCATCGTTTCCTTCTTCTGCCTCGGCCTTAATGGAACAATTTCCGTTTTATGTCCTGTAGTTTAACAACTTGCAAGTATCTTGCTTGCATTATTATTATCACTCGACCTTACGATGTGCCTCTCTTCTGCCGAATACTTTCTTGTGAGATTATCGATTCACTATGACGGCATAGTCTAGTAGGTAGTGTGTTGGCTTATGAAACGCGAGGCCACTGTTCAAACCTCAACAGAGTTCTAGCAAAAACTCTGAGAGTAAAATAAAATTGCCATGGAAATTTTTTTACAAAAATTTGTCGTTGGGAATCGATTTTAATCTGTAAGTCCCGTCACTCATGCATGAAATTAAAAAATACAACATAAATGGTATGAGAAGCTAGGTCGTAATTCTGGCTAATAATTATTAATAATTAATAATTATGTATGTAATCGCAGACTCTACCACCTCATTGTTGGCAAGTTTGTTCAAATTTGAAAATAGAAAACACTCCGAGTGAACTTAATTTGCTAGATATGACATCTTTCTGATCGCTTAAATGCAGGAATAATTAAGTAAAGTATTCGCCGTTAATAGGTTTTCGTTTTTCCTACAGGGTCTTGTTGTTACTGGATTATTATCATCATAAATCAAATATTCTTCGTATTATTATTTTTTTGTTCTATTTGTAGTTGTTGTTATTTATTATATTTTATTATCGCCTAAAACACCATCGTTTCCATCACTATTGACTTCCGTCTTCGTTTTTGTCCTTTATCTTTTTGACTTATAACATGTTATTATTGTGTTGGCATTTTTTCTGTTGCCGTTTTTTTTCTCTTTCCGTTTTTTCCCGCTACATTTGCCGCATGTAAAATTGTTTACACATCGTTTCCGTTTCCGCATAATTAGCTACACTGTGTTTTACGTATTACATGGCCATTCCCATTCCATACTTATAATGCGGCTTGTTTTTTGCATTGTTTGCAGAGGTTAAAGGAAATGAAATTATGAGACTTTTAAAGCTTTAGATTCTTTAAAAAAGATGCAAATTGCTGGTATTGAAAACTCAATTCTTGTTTAAGTTTGCATTATTTAAAATGCTTTATTTTCTTTAACATGACTTTATTCAATTAAATTTCTTACACACATACATAAATAATATACATAATCAGTCATTACAACGCTTCAATCAGGATTACGACCTAGTTTCTCACATCACTTATGTTGTGTGCGCTAATTTTATATGTGAGTGGCGGGACCTACAGTTTAAAGTCGATTCAGAACTTTTCATGGTAATTTCATTAACTCTCAGAGTTTTTAACAGAAATCTGCTCAGAGAAAGACACCTCGATTCGTATTTCTCTTTTAGATTTATAGTTTCTGACCAGATTTACAGGCCTGATGTCTACGAACATTGGCAGACTACATGTTTTTACCAGGATTCGAAATAGTTGGAGAGAAATTAGTTTTCATTGTGGTGGTAGTTTTATGGACACCATTGATAGATACCATCATATACCACCTTATTTATTAGTACCACTCTGCTATATTATTTAGCTTATGGATGTTAAGTTGAAGTATTGTTTAAGACTATATATGTTACTTCTGGTGTTCCGCAGGGTAGCCTTTACTGCTTTTATTGTTTCTTAAGGATCTTCCTTGTGCTGACGACGTTAAATTATTTTATACTTTTGATGATGATCACGGTCAGGCTGTTCTTCAGTGAAATATTGATTTGTTTGTAACTTGGTGCAGAATTAATTTAATGGATCTTAACTTGAAAAAATATAAATGCATGGTTTTCTCTCGCGGGGGCGTAATTTCGTCCACTTATGTGATTAATTCTTGCCCTTTGGAAACTGTGACTACATTTCTTGATTTGGGAGTAATATTGGATATGATCATGATATGTCTTTTAGTGATCATATTAGTATGATGATTGGCAAAGTTCGGGTTGTTCTTGGCTTTGTGAAAAGATGGGCTAGGAAATTCATTGATCCTTATATAACAAGACTGCTATACATTTCACTTGTTAAACATATTTTGGAGTATGCGTCTATTATTTGGAATCCATACTATGGTTGTCATAGTGATTCAATAGAGTATGGGCTGAAGCGGTTTTTACTATTCTGTTTACGTGGCTTAGGATGGGATTGTGCCAATGGGTTTCCGTCATTTGAGGCTAGATTATGTTTGATAAAGCTTCCAACTTTAGAACGTAGAAGAGCTGTTTTAGGGGTTTTGTTTTGTTTTTAATCTGGTTAAAGGTGATATCGATTCTGAGTTTTTGCTTTGTAACCTGAATTTCAGTATTCCAGCAAGACTTTCACTGCACTATCGTCCTCTTTCTTTAGATTTTTATAGAACGAACTATGGATGTAATTTGCTTTTTCGTAGATTATGTAATGATTTTAACTTATATTATGATTTTAATGATTTTAATAGTAGTGTTTGTAATATAAAACGTAGCTTATATGCTGGCATTAATTTGTAAATTATTATATAAAAATGTATTTTCGTTCTTGTCATAGGTAGTACCTGTTTATTGTTACATTATTCAGCTTGTGATTAAGTTCTGTAGCTGATTTATGTTCTCGTTGCCATTACTTTTCCCTTGCCCGCTACAGTCCGGACTGTAGTGTGTACGTGCCCCTACGTAATGGGGACGAGCCCTCCGCGGTCGGGTGAGGGTGGGTTAGTGAGAGGCCGGGGACGTTCGAAAAAAAAAGTCGCCGTAGTCTAGTAGGTAGTGTGCTGGATTTTAGATGTAAGGCCACGGTTCAAACCCCAGGTCGGACATCAAAACGAATTGTGAAAAAATAGTTCTTCGGCGACTTCCTCTCAGCAGATTTCTGGTGAAAACTCTGAAAGTAAATAAAATTGCTATGTAAAGTTTCTAAAAAATCTGTCGTTCGGAGTCGACTTTAAACTGTAGGCCCCACCACTCATTTATAAAATTAACGCACACAACATAAGTGGTGTGAGAAGCCAGGTCTCAATCCGGACTTAAGGGTTGTAATGACCAATTATGTATGTATGTATGTTAAACATTTATTCATATCCCAGATTTGCCCCTAGTAGCTCATCTAATCTGAACAAACCATTGTCATACTGCACGTATTTGTATTTTTTTTAAAACCCAACACATAACTCATACGCCATGGTGGTGGTGGTGGTGTTAAGCAAAATTCATATTTTATCTTAAAAGCCAGTAGAAGAGTAAAGGGCTTAGCTGAAGCTTCTAACTAAAATTTACTGCAATTATATGTGTTGTGAATCGAAAAAGCCACAATTGGTACAAAATATAGAGAAAATGGCAATGAATGTAACAGAGAAGCACTAAAAATAATTCATGGAAATTGTCATGGACATTTCTCTCTTATGTTCACAAACATTTTGCAATCTATACACTATAGGTTTGAGTGTCGATATTCAATTACATTTTTATGTTTTTTTTTTGCCACAAAAGCAATGTAAAGAAATTGAAATAAAATACCAAAGAAAAGAAAAGAAAAACATACGTAGAGAAATATAATTTCCTTTTTATGTGCCAATATATTAGCAGTAAATCAAGTATTGTGGTTAGACAACAACAAACAGAGAAAATAAATGTTTAGAAAAAGGAAAAAATGTCAACCAACAAAACACCATTAACAGCAAAAGAGAGAAGGAGTCCTAAAAGGATTTGCCTCTGATGTCTTTCACACAGTGAAACCCATACATGTGTGTGAGTATTGTTTTATAGATGGTAACATAAGAAGAAATACGCAAAATAGTAATAAAATATTCAATTAAATTCATGTGTGGCCATTAATATAAGAACAACAAAAATAAAATGAAGAAAAACGATGAGGAAGAGTACAAAATTATAACGTTTTTGTAACCGATCTCTCAAAATCTCATTAAACGAACACCACAAAAAAAAAATAAAAAAAAATTATACTTTACCGTTAAATGAAATTATATACCATTCGTTGTTATTGTTTTCGGTTTCGTTGCTGTTGTTGTTTGATGTTTGTTGTGGCCATTGAAGCATGTTGTCGACTAATAATTACTTTATTAGGCAAAATTCCCTCTCTTTTTTGTTTTGCTTTGTTTGCCTTGTGTTGTTGTTTCCAAATTCAATTTAATGCCGTTAATTTAAATATTTAATTTTGCCATTTTATCTAATTAAGTAGTGTGTGTGTGTCTATGTGTGTGTGCCTTTTATGCCGACGTAAACAAAACCGGTGTCTTTATTTGCCTAATAACGATGTGTTCGGCAGAGAAATAGAGCGAGTGAGCGTGTGTGGCAAATGGTTGAACGAATGTTTCTTTATTGTGTGCAAAATATTTTAGAAATAAATTTATGAGCGTCATATATTGAAATTAATGTCTTGCACACACATACCGACATACGCTCACATGAACGTTAAATTGCCAAAACATACAAATGCCAAGCGAATATCATACTCATTTGTTTGAAACAGTGGAGCAAGATGTGTGCAATATGAGATAAGCGAAAAGAGTAAGCGAAA
This sequence comes from Sarcophaga carnaria, assembly GCA_958299815.1. NCBI lineage: Eukaryota > Metazoa > Arthropoda > Insecta > Diptera > Sarcophagidae > Sarcophaga > Sarcophaga carnaria. Next base: position 17,970,603 of record OY283152.1, on the reverse strand, counting down.
TACTATTCCCATTAAACATACTGTATTAAAAATTTACCCAAAGTCTAAATATTGTTTTTGCATATCTCTACACAATTACGAAAACATTAAATTATTCGCTAATAAAGTTGAATTTATGCCTTTTCGATAACCTTTTTTTACAGACTTGATACTGTTTGCATCTCATATGACCCATCTCATATGCATACATACACATACGCATATGCAATTGCTCTTTAGCACACATTAATTTTATTTTTTTATTTTTTTGCCAATTTTATTGGTTTGTTCCAGTAGACCATAAACGAACAGACATAAATTTATCACCCAGCCTCTTAACGGCCTGGCTACTCTATGCTATACATCACTAATATGGCTGTATGTGTAAACATATATGTATGTGTATTCATATAAGAATGTATAGCTGGGTGTCTATATGTTTAACACATTTTTTCTTTATTGGCCAAAAGAGCAGCATTATTTTTCTTTTTGTTTATGGTTTCGTTGTCTTTTCCTTTTTTTTGCAAGTTTTTTTTTTAAATAAATTTTGTTTTATCATTACGTTGTAGCCACAAAGGGTTAAATATTCATGGACTCATATATATTTGTACGTAATGTGACTGTGTTGTTTTGGTTTCTTCTACATCCTATCTTTCTCTTCTTACATATACAAATGTGTTCAGTATGTATGTGTGTGTTTATAGCAAGGAAATAAATGTTTTTTTTATTGTATTTGGCTTGGATGCCGTTTTTGTTTTTACTGTTGCCATTTGTTGGAATAATATTGGCCGCATAATAGCCTAAATTTGTATATTTTTTGAACGTTTAACTGATAATATTTTTTTCAATGCCCCACAAAAAGTGAAAATAAAAGATTTACTGTGGTCAATTTAAATATTTAAAAATGTGTGGCTTTTAATTAGCGTTTGATGGTTTCTGCAATATTCCTTTGGAAAGTAAGTTGAAACGTTTTAAAATAATTAACTTTAATTGGCTAATCTGAGTGGCCTTAATCTGGGATTTAAATGTTAGTATTTTAGTGGCATATTGACAATTGTGTGACAGTGTGTGAACAGTGAAAGTATAATTATTTAGATTTACTGTCAGAGTTATATTTCGTGCAACAAAACTTAATTCATTAATTTGCATTTGGCGTTACCGTTTTGTACTGTACTGTCCATAGTTTTCACAACAGATCCGTATAGCCAGTATGTTTTGATCAATCTGACGTGGTTTATTTCATTTCATGGCATTTCAAGGAAAGCCATGTATGCTGTAATGATACAGAATAGACTTGTTGTAAAATCTTAGGGTCTAACACGAAAATGGTGACAATTGTGAGTTAAAGAGCTATTGTTTAGGCCAATAGGTTGAATTTAAACACAAAGCAAATTAAGTCGCTGTACTTTAGATGGTAGTATGTTGGCATGTAAAACGAAAGCCAGTGATTTAAACCCCAGCTCAGATATATGAAACGACAACATCCTCTCAGCAGTCTTGTGACAAAAATCCGATGCCATAAAAATTTTGACAACTCTGTCAGTTATAGTCAACGTTAAAGTGTAGATCCCACCATTCGTGTATAAAATTAAGAGGCACATCATAAGTGGTGTGAGAAGCTAGGACGTAACCATGACTGAAGGGCTGTAATGAACAATGATGTATGTACGTTATGGAAACAAAGTAGCTGTATTCTAGAAGGTAGTATGTTGACTTCTAAGACGAGAGCCGGTGGTTCAAACAGTAGCTCAGACATGTGGACGAAAACGAAATATTAAAAACTATTTGCTTGACAACATCCTCTCAGCAGTCCTTGAACAAAAACTTGAATGCCATGGAAAGTTTGTCAAATCTGTCCTTTGGTGTTGACGTCAAAGTGTAGATCTCGCTACTCATGTGTAAAATTGAAACACACATAGCATAGCTGTTGTGAGAAACTTGGTTGTAATCCTATCCAAAGGGTTGTCATGACCAATTAACCCGTATGTGTACAACTTTTTTTTCTCGTAAAAACATGGATTATTTGTATTTATTGAAATCTATGTGATGTACCACACAGCTGATCAATATCTTACCGTTTTAAAAATGTGGCGATATGCACATATGTGGTAAGTAAATAAACGAATGAAATCGGATGGAGAGACAGACTTGTATCAGTATAACCGGGTCAATCCAAACCTGTCCTTCAGTGGCTCTGTCGTATTTAAGTCCATATCTCGCTGTAGTAAAGATGACTAGAGCTTTAGATCCTACAGTTAGAGCATAGGAAGACTAATGTAATACGAAATTCATCTGGAGGCTTCGTCTCGTAATAAATCGATTGAATGACTGCTCCTTCGTTAATTTTACGCTGAACAGGATCAGTAAAATACAAGATTTTTTTAGCAGGATAGCTTTAATTCGCTGACGAAAACAAAACGTTTCTATTGCAGGGTGGTATAAAGAGATGCCGAGAGTTTTTTCAAACGATGTCAACTAATGCTCCTTAAGCTTATAGTTAAATGAGATTTGTGTCTTGTATTAAACTGTCGCTGTAGTCTAGTAGGTAGTGTGTTAGCTTATTAAAAGTAAGGCCACGGTTCAAAACCCAAGTCAGACACCTCGAACAAAACGAAATATGAAGAAATTTTTCCAAGGCGACTTCCTCTCAGTAGATTTATGACAAAAACTCTGAAAGTTTAATAATATTGCCATTAAAAAGTTTCTCAAGAATCTAACGTTAGGAGTAGAATTTAAAATAATAGGTTCTATCGCTCATGTACTCGTATATAATGGTGTTGCAAACTAGGTCGTAATCCTGTTTTTTACACCCCTTAATGACCAATTATGTATGTATGAATGTATTTGTCTAGCCAAATAGGTAATCTGGATAAAATTGACATCTTCATCACATTGTTACAATGGCCATGAAGCTCCAGTCAGGAATTACAGATACTTATTTCCTTTGACAGAAACACAACACTTGAGGCTGAGGATTACCATCTGTCTTCTCGAGCCACCAATATTTTGTGTAAATTTTTAGCCATGCATAGTGGGAACTATCATAGACTCCTAAAGACATAATTGGTCGTATGTATGTAATAAACTGTCTGGAAACAGCCTGAGAGTAATAACCAACTTTCTGACAAAGCATTGTAGACTTTATGAACATTTTTTTAAAACAGGGATTGCCTCAAGCCCAAGAGTTTGAATCTTTAACGAAGAGAATGCATCATTGGAAGGAAATACCCGTGTGCATAGCATATACTATGCAGGCAGTTAACCTTACTGACAGTGAAAAACATACAAAAATTTGAAAAAAACATTTTAAGGGCCATCGTGTTTTGATTAGAGGCAATGCAATAGATCGTGTGGCCTAAGTTCCTAAGAACATCAATAGGACAACAAAAGTAATTGTTTTTATGGACTATTCATGGGGACTTACGAATTTGAAAACGATGATGTAGTGCGAATGCTAAAATACGAATTTCCAAACCGTTTTTAATGGCATTTGAAAGTCTGTTAGTAAATTCTAGTATTTTTCTCCTTTCTGTTGAGCCGAAAAGATGCTGCTTATATCCCTGAAAACCAACGCCAAATAACAATTTGTTTCACAATTACTAATGCAAATTCAAGCTGATAATTTTTTGAGTTTGACTAGCTTTTATGTTTCCTGTTTCTTATATTTTAAGTACTTTTGTGACCACTTTTACTTTCATTTCTTTCATTTCCAATAGTATCGTTAGTTAAGCCTTGATAAACAGTAATCCGTATATGCATCACTTTTATTTTATTGTGGTCAAAAGAAAATTGCGAAAAAAATAAAAACCAAGGCCTTTTTAAGCTTGTACCCTTTATACTCTGTATCTTTTGTCTTCTAAAATAATATCTTTTAACGCTCACTAATTACCTTTCCCTTATTAACGTTTAAGTATTGTTTTAACGGAGAAAAACTAAGAAAAATAACACAAAGAAAATTAAATTTAAAGCAAAGCCAAAGGCGAGATAAAGTAGGAACGGGAAGAAACAAATTAGCCTTAACAGAACGTTTTAGCCCAAAAAAAAAATTAAATGAAAAAAGCAACACAAGGAAATAAACACAAAGAACGAAAAAGGCCACTAAAAAATGGCAAAAATTTAAGCTTTGTAACCATATTTTTGCTATTTTTCTTTCTCTCTTTTTTTCTTTTTTTTTCTTGTGAATTTCTTTTACATTGGGTGCCTTTTTTTGTAAGTGCCGCCATTGCTTTTCTTTATTGTGTAGCTCGGCTAAATACAGGAAAGCATTCCAACATGTTTCCTTTGATGGCATTCAAAATGTTAACAAGGCAAACACTCACCTGCTACAAGTACAAACACATACTTTTACATCAAGAAAAAGAAATTAAATTAAGTACCATAAAGGAATTTCTTAAAAAATAAGGAGGAAAAAAAGTACCTTTAAACTGTACGTAATAAATATTTGTAAGAGTCTGAGGGGAAGTATACATATTTTACGTTTACATGAAGCCATGTAAATATACTCTCCGTATTATCTTTGTAGGTGTTTATAACTAACACACTCAAATAATATAATTTTTTGTAACAGCAGTGCTAAGACTAGTACCAGCACCAGCACCAGTTTTAAGTCTTGATGTTTCTTTACCTGTTTGTAAAGGTTTTTTGTTTTTTTATTGGCAATGTTGAAAGCTAAGAATTTTTCTTTTTCTTCTTTGAGCCTTTTTAAGGTGGCAAAGTTTCTTTACTTTTGTAATAAATTTGATTACAATTTGATGATAAAGAAAATACACAGGAACAGTTTCGTTTATAAACCGTGTGAAAAGAAATTGAAAAAAATTTTGTGAAGTAGCATAGCTATGGCAGTTAAAATCAGACATTGTTTGTCTACTATTTTATTTCCATAAAACATCATTCCACACAGGCACAAATGTACAGCAAATTTTTTTAAATATCTGGTCGAGTTATGAATTAACAGTGCTCCTATCGGCAGGTATCTGCCAGACTGCATACATATAGGGTCGGCCATCTATATTTCGAATCTGACAATACTTATATCATTCTATTCTGTTACAAACTTCTGTATATTATCTCCACTGAACGTAATGAATCCATTTACGTTTGAGCAACTTTGGGATTTATCGGGCCAAAGAGAAACTGCACGATAATGTCGATTTTGCTAAAAAAAAAATCATCTTATCGGATGAAGTTCATTTCCATCTTGGTGGGTACGTTAATAAGCAAAATTACCGCATTTGGGGCTCAGAAAACTCACACGTTGTCTTACAGAAGCCAATGAACTCATTACGAGTGACTCTGTTTGGTGCGGCTTGTAGAACACAGGCATCATTGGCCCATATTTCCTTGACAATGTGGACGGCCCAACCATTACGGTCAATGGAGACACCTATTGCACCATGATAACTAATTTTGTTTGTACCCGCTCTTCATGGTATTGATTTGAACGATGTTTGGTTTCAGCAATATAATGCAACTTGTCACACATCTCATGCCACAATCGATTTATACAGTCAAACGTTTGATGGTCATTTAATTAGCCGAAATACATACATACATACATAATTGGTCATTACAACCCTTCAGTCAGGATTACGACCTAGTTTCTCACACCATTTATGTTGTGCGTGTTAATTTTATACATGAGTGGTGGGACCTACAGTTTAAAGTCGACTCCGAACGACAGATTTTTGAGAAACTTTTCATGGCAATTTTATTTTACTCTCAGAGTTTTTGCCAGAAATCTGCTGAGAGGAAGTCGCCGAAGAAATACTTTTTGTATTTTATTTTGATGTCTGGCCTGAGGCTCGAACCCTGGATTTTCGTCTAACAAGCCAACACACTACCTACTAGACGACGGCGACTTCATTCAATTAGCCGAAATGGTGATGTCAATTGGCCGCCAAGAAGCGGCCATTTCTGTGGGGCGCCGCTATAGAAAAGTGTTATGCCAAATGAGCATTTGAAGGCCAACATTTGTGAAGAAATTATCGAGATACGACCCCGTCTCAATACGATAGTGCAACTTGCCACACATTTCATGCTACAATCGATTTATAGAGTTCAACGTTTGATGTTCATTTAATTAGCCGAAATGCTAATGTCAATGCTCTCTGGACTATTTTCTGTGGGACGCCGTTATAGAAAAGTGCTATGCCAACAACCCAGAGACAAATAAGCATTTGAAGGCCAACATTCGTAATGCCATTACCGAGATACGACCGCATGCACTCGAAAAAGGGGTCCGATCGACTGAGTTACTGTGAGACCAGCCGTGGCAGCCATACGAATGAAATAATATTCTATTTCCAACCCCAACAATTGTACTTTACAACAAAACGATAAATTTGGCAAAATTTCAAACCATTTTTGTTTTATTGCATTTTTAAATTTAAACTTTTAAGTGGCCCACCTTACACGATTTCTACAGTATAAACACCCACTGAACTCCCATTAAATTTTAGCTTCCAACAGACATCATCTAAAAAAAATTCATATTAAAGCCCATATTGAAGTTAAAATCAATTCAAAACTTTGCTTGAGTAGGTGTTTTACGAATTATTTTTTCTTTCTTGTATCGTCTTTACATTACAACATATGAATACTTACTCATACACACGTACACCTAAATTATTGGCATTCGATAATCTACCCTTCCATATATCTTTTACTTGGTATTTTCTTCCAAGTATTTTTGATGAAAAAAAAATGTGACGTTCACACGCTTTGCCACTTGAATTCAATGCACAAGTCCATCCCGTAAGTTTTTGTTAATTAACTAAAATGTCATTGAATAGCAGAAACGTGCTTAAGTTTTCAAATGTTTTCCGAGAAACAAAAATCCTCCAATCTAACAAATTTGGCAAAATTGCAAACCATTTTTGTTTTATTGCATTTTGAAATTTAAACTTTTAAATGGCCCACCCTATAGTTGGTTACTGCAACCCTTCAGTCTGGAATATAATCTAGCTTCTCACACTACTTCTGTTGTGTATGTCAGCGCCTCTACTTACAGTTTAAAGTCAACTCCGAACGACAGATTTTTACTCTTAGAGTGTTTGCCAGAAATCTGCTGAGAGTAACTTGCCGAAGAAATATTTTTCTCAGATTTCGTGTTGTTGGAGATGTCTGACCTGGGATTTGAAACGCGGTCTCACATCTTACAAGCCAACACACTACCACCTACTAGACTACGGCGGAGTGTCTTCATTAAAATCATGAATGGATTTTAATATAACATTTTTAAAAAAGATTTTTCTTTACCCTGATTGTACAAGCGTTTATTATTTTAAAACGTTTAACGTTTAAGAATATTTTACGCGAGAAAATAAATACAAAATTTAAATTTAAAAATAAAATGAAAATAATGTTGATTATGAGTGAAAATATTTCTTTACTGTGCATGCGTAACTAAAAATAAAGAAACACAAGCAGCTTTACATCAGCAATCGCCTAGAAGACAATGTCTGAGACAAAGAATATTCTGTTGCTTCAGAAATATTCTGTTGCAAGTGTTGAAACATACTTAACGAAATGAGGATAAACAGCAACACGTTCCCTTTGCATATGCATACGTTTTTTCACACTCGTATTTTATAATTCATACACTGTGCCCTCATTTTCTTCAAACAGTGTTTAAAATATTTCTAAAAATATGGGGCCAACGTAAAAAGAATCCATTTTTTGTATGCAAAAAAAGGAATTTCTTTCTCTTAAACTCAGAAAACGCGAAAAATCTTTCACTAAAAAATAAAATTAAAAAAAAAAAATTAAAAACAAAATTAAATTTTTTCCATGAAATTTTATCACAAAGAAAATCAAAAAGAAAACTGTAACGAAAACAAATAAAATTTATTTTAATGCCACCACCACCATTTAAAGGCGTTGGAGAATGAATGGCAGCTTGTGCCACAAAAGAGTCACAGGGACATTATAAACGTTTCCTTTTTTCTTTTTTGTGCAGGTGTCAGAAGTTTATTTTGATAACTTGCCTTATGTATGTAAGTATGTAGGTAAGTATATAAATGTGTATGTGTAAATATCAGTTGGCTTGTTGGTTGGATGATTGCAAATAAAATTTAAGAGAATTCTGCCGTAAGAAGGAAACGGTAACAGCAGCAGTAGCACGAAAGTCGACGATACCAGCACCTGCATGCGGAAGCGGAACCCAGTAAAAGAAACTGAAATAAATTTGCTTTTTTCTTCATTTATTTCCTTTTTTTCGGTTTAATTTTTATTTTATTTTATTTTAAATATTTTGACTTGGCTGCGTTACCAGTCTTTAAACCTTTAAAAGAGAAAGATGCAATGGAGGCTCTGGTTTTGCATATGTGAAGTACTTTTCCGTAGTAGAAGTGTAGACTTTTTTATCATCATCAGGTCCGGCTTTAGAAGCTATAAGTTGGTGAAACCACTAGCAGGTTTCTTTTTTGAAATTATTGAGAAAAAGTTTAAATCACGTGTAATCCCTGAGAGAAAATGTAGAACAGATTGTATGGTTGCTGGGGCTTATGTCCAAAGCTCAACGATATAGAAACGAAAGAAAAGTGTAATCTATTAGTAGGCGAGAGATGAAAGCTATTATAAGAGTTCTTACAAGGCATGGCCCGTTTAGACATAGGTTTAGCTGTTGGAATAGAGATACGTTTGATATCTGCAGACAATGTAAAGGACTGGAGCAAATGGCTAATCACTATGTCACTCTCTTCATCTCCAGGTATACAAGCAGCGATGGCTAGGTATTGATTGTTGAGGAACTACTAACTTAAGGATTTCATAGGCAAACTGCTATTTTCGCCTTTCTTTATTCTCTGTCTTTTCTTGATTTTCTTTTTTACTCCTTAACACATTACACTTTCTTCCTATTTTTCTTTTTCAATTTCTTCATTCCTTTCTTTATATAAAGGCCTCAATAGGCCAATCAGTATTTAGGAGACAAAGTGGAACTATTAACAGCGATACCGCAACCTTCATATGAAACCTAACCAAACGAAATTAAATGCTTGTACATGGCCGTCTTGGAATTCAGCGACTCGTATAGAGGACGCTTAAAAATAAACTACGGCCGCAGTTATGTCATAAAGTTTGATTCATTGGAAAAAATTTACGTTAGGTTAGGTTAGAGGACGTGTACTTGTCAATTAAGACAAGTACAGTGCCCAGAGGTCCAATTGACCCATTGTACAACGTCCTAGTTTCTCACACCACTTATGTTGTGTGTGTTAATTTTATACATGAGTAGTGGGACCTACAATTTAAAGTCGACTCCGAACGACAGATTTTTGAGAAACTTTTGCCAGAAATCTGCTGAGAGGAAGTCGCCGAATAAATACTTTTTGTATTTTGACTTGATGTCTGGCCTGGGGCTCGAAACCTGCCTTTGCGTTTAATAAAGCAACACACTACCTACTAGACTACAGCGACTTCAAGAATTTAACTGTTTGGGAATCCATAATGCATTGCAGCGGATGTATAAGATAGCAAACTGTAGCAGTGGATACTAGAAAGTGGAAAAATTGGGAAAATATTAAGGATTTGACCTCGGTAATATTGAAATGAAACTTTTTTAGACATTCACTAGACCACACTAGTTCTGAATGCTGATGGTTAGAATTAGAATAACTTTTGCATGATAAAATTGATTTTATTTTTGGAATATTGTTGGCATATTAATATATGTAATGCTACTATGCTTAAAGCTTTTTGTGGATATTACTGCTACTACGAATGCAATGTTTATAGGTTCAACTAGGAATTGATTGAACTCTCCATTACAATATACTCTTTTTACCTCTACCAATACACAAAATACCACACAATTTTGTAATAAGTCCGCCAATATTCTGAAACTTGTAGCTTATTTCATAACAGAATGCAGCTAGAATTCTAAGATGCAGTCAAGAGTGTCACAGGCTACATTGTGATTTATTTAAGGCCTCTTAAAATAGTTTTAAAAAAGCAAAATGAAAATATTGTGATGCTAATCTTTATATTTTTTAATGTTGGCTCCCATAGGGTTAATAATGAAATCATATTTATCTGTGTGTGACTTTTATGCTGGCGAATATATCACACATTCTTTAACATCAAAGAAGAGACATAATTTAATAACGAATATCATATGAAATATGTTTTAATGGCTGATTTATGTGACACAAATAAAACGAGAGAAATTTATTGGAAAATTATTGTTGCTACTGAACGATAATTTATTAAATTTATATTCTTTGTTTCTGGAATGTGAAACGATTATGGAACAAGTTGTGGCTGTCATATTTAATGCAGTACACTGTGCATATGCGTTTGGAAGCAGGAACTGTGTGAGAGATGCGATTACTACTAATATACTACTAAAACTAGACTAAACTACTAAAAACTATACTAATGAACTATACTACTAAATAAGCATCGATAAAGGAGCAAGACATTGATATAAGGACATAATATAGCTGAACACCCAGTTTTCATTAACAAGCATGTTTCCTAACATTTTAATGAAAACGATAAGCTTTCCTATACTTACACAAAATGTGCTGTCTGTCGCATGATGGTGGTTAGACATTCATTTGGAAAAGGCAGAACATGCTGCTTAAAAACGATAGTTATCAGAGTTATTTGTTTCACTGCTTATAGAATTTTTTTCTTGTTTTTTGCTAGCGATAGGACAGAAATCTTAAAGAATAGCGGATCATAGAAAAACACTGTGTCAAATATATTCTTGAATTATGTGAATTATTTTCTCCACAAAGATTTCTGTAATTATACTCTGTTGCTTATATATTTAGCTTCCGAAGTGACTCCTTGATTAGTGTTGAAAAACTTTTGATTTGTTTTTACTTAGCAAAGCCACCTACACACTAATACAAAATACAACACGCTCTTCTAGATTTTCCAAAAAAAAATTATCCAACTGTAACAAAATGTAAGTAAATGGGAGGATTTTTATTTCTCCGAAATCATTTAAGAACTTAAGCACGTTTCTGCTATTCAATGACAGTTTAGTTAATTAACAATCACTTACGGGGTGGACTTGTGCATTGAATTCAAGTGCCCCACGATTTATCCGAATGAACGTCCCATTTTTTTTTTCACCAAAAATACTTGGAAGAAAATACCAAGTAAAAGAGATATGGAGAGGTGGAATATTGACAACTGAATGTCAATAAGTTAGGTGTACATGTGTAGGAGTAAGTATTTATATGTTGTGGTGTAAAGACGATTCAAGAAAGAAAAAAATAATTCGTAAAACACCTACTCAAGTAAAGTTTTGAATTGATTTTAACATTAATATGGAATTTAATATGAAATTTTTTTAGATGTTGGAAACTAAAATTCAATAAGAGTTCAGTGGGTGTTTATACTGTAGAAATTTTATAAGGTGGGCCATTTAAAAGTTTAAATTTAAAAATGCAATAAAACAGAAACGGTTTGAAATTTTACAAAATTTATATTTTTGTTGTGAAATACAATTATTCCGGTTAGAAAGAAAATATTATTTCATTCATATGGCAGCCGCGGCTGACCTCACAGTACCTCATTCGATTGGGGAAATTATCGTGCACTTTTTCCAGTGCGGTCGTATCTCGGCAATGGTATTACGTATAGTGGCCTTCAATTGCTCAATTGTCTGTGGTTTGCCGGTATAACATTTTTTGCAACTTCTTGGCGGCCAATTGACATCGATCAAACGTTTGACGCAATTAATCGATTGTGGCATGAGATGTGTGACAAGTTGCATTATATTGCTGAAACCAAACATCGTTCAAATCAATACCATGAAGATCGGGTACAAACAAAATTGGTTATCATGGTGCAATAGGTGTCTCCATTGACCGTAATGGTTGGGCCGTCCACATTGTCAAGGAAATATGGGATAATGATGCCTCTGCTCTACAAGTCGCACCAAACAGAGTCACTTGTAATGGGTGCATTGGCTTCTGTAAGACCACATGTGAGTTTACTGAGCCCCAAATGCGACACTTTTGCTTATTAACGTATCCACCGAGATGAAAATGAGCTTCATCCGAAAAGATGATTTTTTTTTTGGCAAAATCGACATTATCGTGCATTTTCTCTTTGGCCCGATATATCTCACATTTGCTCAGGGGTAAATGGATTCATTACGTTCAACGGAGATAATATACTGAATTTTGTGACACAATAGAATGACATAAGTATTGAAAGATTCGAAATAATCGACGGTTCAAATTTAAACTGATAGATAGCCCACCGTATATATACGACTTTTCTCAAAAGTCTGCTAATAATTGGTCGACGGAAGATAAGATAAATAGCCTTGGACGGCAAGAAAATAGCAATTCCCGCTTAAGTGGCATTTGGTAAAATACAGGGGCCGTAATTCGTTGGTATAAGGACTTTGCTTTAGAGAGGTGGAGGTATTAGTCGAAGACCAAAATAAAATATACGAAAGCTATGGTGGTCCTATGCAGCTTTATGAATTGTTAGAATATTTAGAACAGACTTAGCTCAAAAATTGAAGGGCAATAGTTCCATGAATAATGACTGCATGAGTCAACTTTTTTCGACCAACATGGTGCTTCTGCGACTTTAATTTTTTATTTTCTTTTTTTTTAATTTTCAATTATAGAGTGCCCCATATGTACAAAAATCATTAAAATTTACACAATCGCACTATATTCGTACAGTATTTATTGCTTATACATATCGAAAGGGATTTTCATTCAAAGTGTAAGTAAATATCATCAGATGAGTCTCTGTATGTGTTTTTAGGTCTAACACACGTTGTCAGTGTGCATGTACGTGGGCAACCTTGTTAGAGTATTCGAAAAAAAAAACAAAAAAAAACAAAAAAAAAAGAAATCAAACGAAATGCAAAAGCCAGAGTAAGAAAAACCCGGTGATTGCAAATGGTTTCATACCTAACGAGTTACGAGTTGCATGCTGCCAAAAAATCCAATCTCTTTTCCTCGATCTAAAATGGTTTTGTTGTTTTTGTGTAGCATTACTAATGTTTTTCTTGGTAAGTTTTCTTTTCTATTTTTCCCATTTAGTTTGTGCTTGTCGAACAAAGTGTTGAACTCTTTTGACGTCAATATGTATGGTGCCATTTTTGCTGCTTGTTTTTTTTTTCGCTGATGTTGTTGTCTTTATATCTACAAAAATAATCGGCGGTAAGCACGTTTTGCGCTCTCTATGAAGTACGAAAAATAAAATAAAAAAAAATAAATAAAAAATTAAAAAATGTTTAAAGGGAAAGCGGTAGGTTTTGGCAAATTGCTTGTTGAAATGTTAAGCTGTTCGTCGAAACTCTTTTGTGCTATAGAGGTGTCGACGATTTTTAGAGACTGTTTTTTTATCTTTTTACAGACTGTTTAACTTGTCTTGGCAAAATTTAAATGTCTTTACAAATGTTTGTCTTGAGTTTTTTAAACTCTTTTTGGTTTTTTTACACTTCGTGTCAATTTATAATTTCTCATTTTTATTGAATTTTTCTTTTCGTTCTTTTCTTGTTTGTTTGTTATTTAAAAAAAAGTCTGTGTTTTTGTTTTGGCAGCAATAAGTTTATAATTGTCGCTTTTTTTTTGCTTGTTTTATTTGTTTAAATAAAAATTTTATTTTGGGTTCTTTGCTAAATAGAAACCATCAACTAAAAACAACCAAATAAGCGAAGAAATATTAGGTTGTCTAGGTACGCCTCTGCGCTACGCTAAATTGCATACTCAATCCTACTGTTCGAAAAGAGATGGTGACCTTCGCCTTTTTATAAATTTTTTGGTTGATCACACCAAGGATACTTATTAGACGTGAGGCCACGTTTCAAACACCAGTTCCGACATCTCCAACAAAACGAAATTTGAGCATTTCTTCGACGACTTGTTCTCAGCAGATTTCTGGCAAAATCTCTGAGGATAAATAGAAAATTGCCATGAAAAGTCAAAAATCTGCCTTTCAGATTCCACTTTAATCTGTAGATCCATCCACTCATGTATAAAATTAACAAACGCAACATGATTGGTGTGAGTATCTTGACTTGATGATTTCGTTCAAAGTCTCGTTTACAAACTTTATTTCTTTCAACAGATTAGTATGTCAACCATTGCAAAAATTATACAGGCCATAAAAAGTTCAGTATCATACTGTGACCGTATGAACTCGGTGAACTGATGGTAACGATAATTTTAGATAAAGTCGCCGTAGTCTAGAAGGTAATGTGTTGCCTTAAAAAAACTGAGTCCACGGTTCAAATCCCAGGTCAGATATCTCCAACAGAACGAAATAAGAAAAAATATTTCTTCGGCGACTTTCTCTCAGCAGATTTGTGGCAAAAACTCTGAGAGTAAATAGAAAATTGCCATGAAAACTTTATCAAAAATTTGTCGTTCGGAGTCGACATTAAACTGTAGGTCCCGCCACGCATGTATAAAGTTAACATACACAACGTAATTGGTGTAAAAAGTTAGGTCGTAATCCTGACTGAAAATCTGTCATGACCAATTATGTAATGTATAATGCATTTAGTCTACCATGATTACCAGCTGTCTTTACGTCATGCATACATACATACATAATTGGCCATTACAAACCTTCAGTCAGGATAACGGAATAGCTTCTAACACCACTCATGTTGTATGCGTAAATTTTATACGTGAGTGGCGGAACCTACAGTTTAACGTTGACTCCGAACGACAAATTTTTGGGAAACTTTTTCATGGCAGGTTTATTTACTCTCAGAGTTTTTGCCAGAAATCTGCTGAGAGGAAGTTGCCGAAGAAATATTTTTTGTTTTTTTGTTTTGATGTCTGACCTAGGATACGAACCCGGGTTTTACGTCTAATAAGCCAACACGCTACCTACTAGACTTTACGTCATGCAACTACTAAAATATTGTTTGGAAAAGTAGTGCAGTCTCTATACATGTTTTCTTTTTAGTACAGTATTTATAAACAGTCCTAACGTCCGCCCTCTAGAAACTTTTTGCTCTTCGTTTTCCTTGGCCTTTCCTTTTTCGTTTTCATAACATGGCAACTCATAAATTTAAATTTTATTCAAGAGATCACATTCTGTTCAAAGTAGTTTTTATACCCCCTTGTGTGTAAATTTTTTTCTTTTGTTTTGTGGTTTTCTTATTATTTTTTTATTTCGTTTTGTGTTTGTTTTTTTTTTCATTTTAATGTGAAGGTCATTAAGTGTATATCTGTGGTAATTTTTACTTGTTACCACTGTTGTTATATTTATTTATTTTACATAATAAACATGTTGCTATTGTTATTGTTATTGTTTTTGTTTGTTATGTACACAAAATATTATTTATGCATTTGATTATTTTATACAATGAAATAAAAAATAATAAAGTCTTTGAGAAAGTTTTTAAGTTTCTTGAAGGTTATTTCCGTAAACATAGCAAAAAAACAAGGGAATAAAATTGTTTAAAATTGATTTAGAGAAATTTCGTGTATTCAATATATTTTATAGTATTAAAGTTTCATGAGAAAAAATGAGACAGTAAATCTTTAAATACTTGGTTAAAAAATATATCAAAATCGTAACAATTTTCTTTTAAATTACTGTGATTTTAGTTGTGGAAAAATTATCCTGATGATGCACACAATCTATAAATTTTCTTATACTCCTGGTATATAATCATCGGTTTCAACGAAGCCTTCAACTAATTGATATCAAATTTGCAATATGAGCCAACCACTTCATACTAATACATACTCACATAATTGTTCATTACAACTCTTCAGTTAATAATAAAATTTTTCTTTACATATGGTGCGTATGATTAATATTTAATTTTTTAAATATCGCTCATACGTATGGTTCTTTAAGTATGTTATTAAAATCTTATTTTTTATTCCTAAAGACCTATATTAAGTTACCACGATATTTCTCATGCTTAGAAGTCTTCTTGAATTGTTGAATTATTCCATTATGCCATTCAGCAAAGTTTTTATGTCTACTTTTGTGAAGTTTGAGACCATGTACAGTTTATATTACATACAGTGTTACGATCTATCTTCTGGCACCACTTATTTTATCTGCGTTAATTTTTGTGCGGAACCAACAGTTTAAAGTCGAATCCGAACGACAGATTTTTGAGAAACTTTTCATGGCAATTTTCTATTTACTCTCAGAGCTTCTGCCGGAAATCTGCTGGGAGGCAATCGCTGATGAAATATTTCTTCAGATTTCACAAATTGGTGGAGATATCGGTCCTAGCGTTTCAGCCGTGGCCTCACGTCTCATAAGCCAACACACTACCTACTAAACAACGACTACTACATGTACTCTAGCTGGAGTAAAAAAGCATACCTTTTATCACTTCAGCTGTTCACTGTCATGCTGTATTATATCAGATGGGAAGTGTATTCAAAGAGTAGAGAAATAACATGAAGCCTCTCTCACAAACTCGATTTTCAACAAGCAAGCAAAAGAATGAATGGAGAAATGAGATGAAGACTCTATACACAGACATACATAATTGGTCTTTACAGCTATTCAGTCAGGATTACGCCCCAGCATCTCAGATCACTTATGTTGCGCATGTTATTTTTATACATCAGAAACTTTTCATGCCAATTTTATTTTACAGTTTTTGTCGGAAGACTGTTTATAGGAAATTTCTGAACTAATATTTTTTCATATTTAGTTTTGTTTGAGATGTGCCATACACCATAAAGACTCTGCCTTTTCATGCATGAGAACTTTTATTTCTAATAATACTTTTAAATTTGTAAGAGAATGTTAATGGCCAAACTTCATATGAAACTCTCCCTATATTGTTTGCATTAAACCATGGTTTGATTTGGCTTTGTTTCGCCAATATTTATATTTACTTTTAATACTGACAATAATTCTGCAATTTATGAGAGATTTTCATGTTAAAGCATATGTTTCACTATAATTTCGAAATTTAATATTATTTTTACAACACAAACTTTGACAATATTTCAATATTTCAATTTCAAAAATAAAATAAAAAAGAAATATTTTCCTTTTTCAATATTAAAATCCGAGAAAAACTTTATAGATTGCAAATGATATTAAAATTTTTGTAATTAAAAATTTAAAAATTCGTTTGATGTATGTGCTTTATCTTTCTATCACATGTTCTTGCAAATTAATATGCTTTGAGAAAAAGAAAGAAGAAAAAACAGATAAATTAAATAAAATTGATTCAAAAATGAAGACATAAATGCAGTTTCTCTTGTCATATTTTAAAATATGTGAGTATAATAATTTATTTGTTAAAGTTTCTATTTTCGAAAGTCTTTATTTGTAGAAATTTACAAGAAAATTGTTTTATTTTTATTAAAGGGATGCTTTAATATTAGAACAAATAGAGACACATCAAAATTTAATATTTTTATTTCACCCACAGTTGTATGATAAATATCAGGTTCGAATCTAACAAAACTTATGTCATTATAATCTATCAATACTTGTGTTATCCTATTCTTTCACAAAATTCAGTACATTATCTCCACTGGACGTAATGCATAGATTTACGCTTGAACAACGTTGGGATTTATTGGAAATTTATTTATCCCAGGTCAAACTTCAGAAACTAAATATGAAAAAATATTTCTACGGCGAATTCCTTTCAGCAGTATTCTGGCAAAAACTCTGAGAGTAAATGTAAAATTGCCATGAAAAGTTTCTTAAAAATCTGTTGTTCGGTGTAAACTTTAAACTGTAGGTACCACCACTCATGTATAAAATTAACACCCATAACATGAGTGGTGTGAGAAGCTGATACGCCGTGATGCCAAGACGTGAGCGTGCGCGTACAGCACGTACACCAGAAAATATCGAAGCTGTGGCTGAGAGTGTGCTTAAGAATTCACCAACATCAACTCGTCAATGAAGCATTGACCACTACACGCACCAGAGTACGGCGAATTTTGCGAAAAGATCTCGATATGACGCCTTAAAAAGGTCAATTGGTGCAAGAATCGAAGCCGCGTGATCATCCGCTTCGTTTTCGATAGGCCAACGAGAAATTGCACGATGATATCGATGTCGGATGAAGCTCATTTTCATTTTGATGGGTATTTTAATAAGCAAAATTGCTGTATTTTGGACTAAGAAAACTCACTCCTGGTCTTACAGAAGCCAATGCACCCATTACATGTAACTCTGCTTAGTGCGGCTTATAGAGCAGCGGCATTATTGGCCCATATTTCCTTGAAAATGAGGAAGGTGCAAGCGTGATGGTTAATGGAGACACCTACCGCACCATGATAACCGATTTTTTTTGTACCCCCTCATCATAGTATTGATTTGAACGATGTTTGTTTTCAGCAATATAATGCAACTTGCCACACATCTCATGCCGCAATCGATTTATGGCGTCAAACGTTCGATGACCGTTTAATTAGCTGAAATGGTGATGTGAATTGGCCTCCAAGAAGACGAACAATAACACCAATTTCACGCATTATTTGAAAATGTGAAATAAATGGTATACATTTAATCTTCCATTTGATATCCTTTGGAGGTAGTGCGCTTACCAACTGGGTCTGAGTATATCTATAATAGTTCACAGTTTTCATGACTCCCATTAAACTAAATAATTTCATTCCTACGCTCTGGTCTTTATTATAATACTGGTCTTTACTTAATACCATTATCGAACTAAAAATAAATCATCATACGCCATAAGTATCAGGAGAAGTATTAAAATGTATTTCATTAAAACATTATTGGACGTTTGCTTACTGTTGTTTAATTTTAAAAAATTCTTACAATTTTATTAAACATTTTAGTATTCGGGCATCTGCTTAACCATGACCTCGTAATAGTTTTCTATGCAAGTATATGACCATTTATGCGGTGTCATGCGTATAAAGCACGCTTACCACTACACATTTAAACTGAAAATCAAATATTTCTGTCACGATTTAGACACGTTCTTTCGCCTCATTGTTGCCTGCATTGTTTTAATTTTGTGTCGTATTTATTAAAAAAAAAAGAAAAGAAAATAACGACACTACAGCTGCTTCCATTGAAAGAAGACGAATAGAGAAAGGAGAAGAGAATGAGAGAAAGTGATACACATAAAAAGATTGACATATTTTAAGCCAACCAACAACAACAAGATTTACTTTAAAATTTACGAAGATAAGAACGACCAGCTGTTTTATTTTACTCTTTTGCTTTTAGAATTTGTACGTTTTTTTCTTGTCAATTTTGTTTTGCTGTTTAGTTTTCCTATGCTCGTTTACGTGGCTATTACTTTCTTTCATGTTGTTGTTGTTGATGTTTTTTTTTTTTTGTTATTACAATTTCTTTGGCTGACTGTGTCATTTAACACATGACACACTTATTGAATCTACAAAAAGAGCTTTTTTTGTGCTGCAACAAATATAAGCAACTGAGGAATCCCAAAAGAAGAAGAGAAATAAGCGAGAATTTAAGGATGTTTGTGTGCTTATGGCAGCTGCTGTACATTTTGCCTTTTGGCATTGACATAATTACGTATGTATTTCTCGTTTACAAAATCATACACACACTTGTACGCACACAACAACGACGTATTTACTTATGTTCACCACTACTATTAAACTTTTTCTCTCAATCGTTGCTTACATATACTCTATTTACTACTACTACTTTCTCTCTCAATCTGTGTCGGCGTGTGTGTTTTTGTTTATGTATTTGGCTTTTTATCTAAACACCAAACATGTAGCCATAGCCGGCCATACGAAACGAATGAACAAAATTGGCGCAATGCAGAAATCGTTTCACATAAAACGTGACACTTTCGAATACTTTATGGACCAATACAGAGGCCTCAACCAGCAACGCATTTAAATTGAATATACAGCAGCATATACAACAACAATACAAGCAACATTAAGTGTAACATGTAGGACAGCAGTAGCAAATGTAGAGTGAAGTTTTTCTTTTTCTCGTTTTCGTAAATAATTTCACACTCAATTTAATCATTCAAACAGAATTAAAGTTTAACCAGGTTAATCTTTCCTTTTGGCATTTGATATGAACTTAAATTTAGTCCTTCTTGTTACAGTAGTGATAAAAAAATCTTTCAAAACCCCATTATCTCAAGGAATCTAACTAAAAATAAAAAGTTTCATTTTATTGGGCGTTATTTCTGTATTTAAATTTAAATTCTTTATTTATTAATCCATTAAAATTGTAGAACATATTGTCGATGTCTAATAGTCTTGTGTAATAATCTGACTTGGTAGTTTGTGTTCCGTCTTTTTACCATATGTTCCTTTGGGATCGTCGCATTGGTAGTCGTCGCATTCTAGCAGGCAGTGTGTTGGCTTATTAGAACTGGGGCCATGGTTCAAAAACCAGGGCAGACACTTCCAACAAAATGAAATACGAAAAATATTTCTTTGGCGACTGCCTCTTAGAAAAATTACTGTAAAAACTCTGAGAGAAAATAAATTTGCCATGAAAAAGTTTCTAGAAAATCTGTCCCTCCACTCATACAATAAAATTAACACACACAATATAAGTTATGTGAGAAGCTAGATTGTAATTTTGACTGAAGGGTTGTAGTGACCAATTATGAATGACTACTATTTTGTAGTTTCTATTTACTTTTGCTGAGCCATGTTTTCTCTGACCTCTATGGTGTACGCTTAGTTTTATTCCGACTGGAGTCCATTGTGCGTGATTTTGCCTGAGCTCCAGTCTCAAAGCCCTTTGTATAGCATGCTCCCTTTCGTATAGCATGCTCCTACTCTAAAATTTCCTGGTCTGCATTATTGCGAACGTAATGGATTAGTTTAGTAATCATGGCCTGAATTATCGCCTGAGAAATGTCTCATCACTTATTTATGACAGCTTTTCAGACGCAACTAAATATAATAAGACGTAATTAGATCATACTATCGACGCTTTTAGCATGGGCTATCACTATAAGCGTTTTTGCAGTTCTAGCTATTCGTGGCCGGTAGAATATTTTTGTCCTATCCTAAGTCCCTGGCTTTGAAGCTGTGATCGACCCATTCTTTCTTTAGAGGTAGCCCTTACATTATCCACTTTAGGGAGCATATCTTCATGCATAAATTACATATTTGAAGGAGATTGAAGCCTCAACATTATAAATACATAAAGTGATTACAACACTTCAGTCAGGGTTACGACCTGGTTTCTCATACCACTTATGTTGTGTGTGTCAATTTTATACACGAATGGCGGGAACTACAGTTTAAAGTCGACTCCGAACGAAAGATTTTTTGAGAAACTTTTCATGGCAATTTTTATTTACTCTCAGAGTTTTTTCCAGAGGAAGTCGCCGAAGAAATACTTTTTGTATTTTGTTTTGACGTCTGGCCTGGGGTTCGAACCCTGGCTTTACGTCAAATAAGCCAACACACTACTAACTAGACAACGGCGACTACATTACACAAAGCCGAAAACCATGTTATTATTATTACTATACAAAATTCCCTCTCTCCAAAGAGTTTTTTGTTTGCTTTTTTGAGATGCATTGTGTTGAAATACAGAAAGGAAGGAAAGGGTGGTGCGAGACAATTTTTTCTGTAATGACCAGTGTATACTTTTGTTCCGAAAATTGTAATAATTCCCACTTTCCTTTTTCTATTATGAGTAATCATATGTAACGTCAGGCAAACAATAACACATACCCAGAATATCTAATTAGAATGGAACCAATGGCCTAGAAACTTGAAGTTCAGCACACTAACAATTAGCCCATCGAGACACCCTAAAGTATAATAATAAAAAAAAACTAATAAACGTACATACATATGTTTTTAAAAATGTGATAAAATTTGTGTTTACATATGTTGCGTATGAGCGATGTTTCCAAATTTATTACATAATACTCATATGCTACATATGCAACCAAAAGTTAATATTTAATTATTTTTGAAAATATCGCTCTAGCATATGGTAAAAATTATATCTCTATGTTATTGATGCTTATTTTTTATTGTAACTTGACTAAAGACGGATGTATATTAAATTATCTAAACAATCCTCCTGCAATCGTTTAATTTATTTATATAAGAATTAATGCGTTTCTTTTTCTATGCACACAAGTACACTTGTGACGTTTGATAAAATGGTTCAAATAAAATGCGTACTGGATTAAAATTGATTATCCATCAAAAATGTAAATCAAAAAAATATTATCTTAAAAATCCCGAATATTTTAATATCACAGTACCTAAAACAATAATGATTGCTTTTTAAGCCCTTCGCCCTTAATAATTTAAAAAATTAAAACATTAACATTATTTTCAACAGCACTGTAGCTTGGAAAATAAAAAAGAAAATGTAACCACATAACCTACTTCAGTAGCAGAGTATTAAAGAGAAATTTAATAATTATTAACAGCGTATGTGTTTAAATGATTATGTTTCATTTTAACATTTGCAACACCAACAACAACAACAATAAATGCATTATACAGAGCATCAATGGTTATCATTTCGCATAAACATGGCCAACGAAAAACCCAAAAACACTATTAAAACCATACGCACATAAACACTCATACAAATACACTCGCCATTAAAACAACAACATGAAAAGGGAGAACAAGTTACATTTGAGAGAGATTTAACGTTCATGTTTTACAAGTTTACGATGGCAATTTGTCAACTAATGGTGTGGAAACCCATATTGTCAACGTGCTAAACATTTGCTTGTTGTTGGCTTTTGTATTTTAGTATTTTTTTTCTTCTTCTCTACCATTCAATAATGGTGTTAATGTCGCTCTCACACATACTCCGACACTCTCTGCCTCCCGTAGCTGCTCAGCTATTTATTACACTATAGCTGCTGCAAATAGTGGATGTTGTAGTGGTATTGCTTTTATCTTGCACTGTACATAAACATGTTTTTATGTAGATATTGTTGTTGTTGTTGTTGCTATTGCCAGCAGTTGTTACTATTTGTTGTTGTTATTTATCATTTGCCCTCAATCTTTCACTCACTGTACTCTTCAATACACTGTTTTATTCCCTCGAATTTTTCCATCCCCTTTCCATTCACTTTTATGATGACATTCGACAAGAATGCTCCATTAAAAATGGTTGTAAAACAATATCATTCAATAACATTTCATTGAAAGTTTTTGAAAGCAAAAAAACAAAAACAAACATCCAACAACTACTACAACAATAGCAATAGCAACTATAGAAATGTTTCTATACATTGTTGCATAGTTTTGTATACTTACTTGTCTGTTTGTCTATTTGTTTGTTCTTACAGAGTGTTGTATAGAAAAAATTGTTAAACAATGAAGGCCAAATACAAACAAAATCAGATAACTCGTATATAAGTTGGTAAAATTCAAAAAAAAAAATTAATTGTTAATGACAATAATTAAAGGTTTTCGTTTCGTATAAAAGTCTCAATAAAAAGATACTTAGGCTTGGAAGGCTATTTTCGATTAAAAATTTGTATGGAAGAGAGCGTCTGTGGTGGATAGAATCTCCATTAATTGGGCGTTTCTTATCATTGCTGCATCTTCGAGTAAGATACTATACGATACGAAAACGTAAAGAGGATAACTGTCTGGATTTTTATACCACCCATGCTGTGTGCATTAATTTTATTCATGTTTACCCAGATCTACAATTAATTGTCGAATTCGTTGGACAGTTTTCCGTGCTTTGATTTTCATTGGGTATTGTCTTTACGTGGTGGGTTCCAAGCCCTACACACAACCCAAATTCAACGTCCAGGGGATTGGACTTCGCTGCACGTATTAGTTAACATCTAGCGGGTGCTAGAATGCCATCCAGGAGGGGCCACGAGGAGGCTGCATGTCAACCTGAATACAGCAAGACAAGGATCGTCCTGGTGGTCGCCACTTGGGCAAAAGTCAGAAACTTTACCTTGTTTGCATGCATCCCATCCCTCACTGCTGCCTTTAGTGCTATTGAACGGGAGTCTACTAAGAATGGGTATGGCAGTAAATGAGGGCAAAATAAAGTATATGTTATCGACAAGTAGAGACGTGCGGCGTATTGATTCTCAGATTACGGCCAATAACTATACTTTTGAAACAATCAAGGAATTTATTTATCTTGGCTCCGCCGTTACCACCAAAAATGATGTCAGTCTGGAGATCAAGCGCAGGATCACTCTTGCCAACAGGTGCTACTATAGTCTCAATAGGCAATTGAGTAACAGAGACCTCTCTCGTACGACAAAACTAACACTCTACAAAACACTCATCATATCCGTGTTTCTTTATGGCGCAGAGGCATGGACCCTATTAAGTACAGATGCAGCGGCCTTCAGAGTGCTCAAGAGAAAAGTCCACGTAGGATATTCGGTCCAGTGCGAGTTGGCGATGATTTCCGTATCCGATCCAACAGTGAGCTGTATGAGCTCCTCAACGACATTGACGTTGTACAGCGTGTTAATATCCAGCGGCTGCGCCATGTCTCGCTCCGGCGAGACGGGTATTTGATGCGGGAATCTGCGGAAGTCGGCGAAAAGGACGACCTTGTATCCGTTGGAACTAACCAGTTCGAGGAAGCCCTGTCATCGATTGATGTAACCAACTGGCGTAGGCGCGCAAGAAGCAGAGGCGCCTGGAAGGATGAGTTGCGGCAGGCCGAAATCCTTTAAACAGGTTTTTATGGCCAATTAAGTAAGTAAGTAAGTAAGTAAGTTGGACAGTTTTGAGAACGTTTTCTCTGGCAACGATTTTATATTCTGGAAGACTGCTGAGATGAGTCTCCGAAAGAAATATACTTCCTTTTTTGTTTTCTTTTAACCCTTAATTTAGTAAGTAAACACACTACTCCTTAGACTGCGGTGAACACCGATGATGATCATAGGAATTTTTGAGCACTGACTAGAATTCCTAGATGCTATTGACGAATCAGTTAATATTAATTTTTTTTGCATTAATATTTCAACATGAGCCTTAAATAGCTCATGATACCACATCTTCAGAACTCATACATACATACATACATACATAATTGGTCATTACAATCCTTCTGTCAGGATTACTACCTAGTTTCTCACACCACTTATGTTGTGTGTATTAATTCTATACATGAGTGGTGGGACCGACAGATTTTTTAAAAACTTTTCATGGCAATTTTAATTTTAGTTTTTGCCAGAAACCTGCTGGGAGGAAGTCGCCGGAGAAATACTTTTTGTATTTTATTTTGATGTCTGGCCTGGAGCTCGATCCCTGGCTTTTCGTCTAATAAGCAAACACACTACCTAATAGACTACGGCGGCATCAATGATAATGCTGTCTTAAATAGCTCATTAAACCCACATCTTCAGGATCATTCCATTATTACCATTGGCTGTTTACAATACCAACATATTCTCGATTTAACAGTATTGTTGATGGTCTCCTCAATACACTCTCGCAGCTACAAATACAAACTTTCCTTTGTATCGTTCTGACGCTTACTTTTTTTTGAATAGCATTTCCTTAGAAAAATGTTAACACTCTCACAAATACTTGTTTTTTTTATTACTTATACACGTATACTTCTGTAGATGATAATTGTAAGGTAAAGAAGAGTTTGATGGAGTAGAGTTCAGTTATATTTGTGTTAAAGTGTAGCCTTTTTCCTTATTATTTAAAATTAAGTACTCTCTGGAAGTACTTTTTAAGGATCCTGTATTTCCTGAAAATAGTACAAGTAAAATTTATTGAAATTATTTTCTAAAATGGGGCCAAGCCAAGTCCATATTCTTTTTAAGTGTGTGAAAAATTTGGGTGCTCAAAAGGCCATGTAAGAAGAGTAGTGCAGAGAACTTATAAACTCGTTTACTATTCTGAAAATGGGACATCGCGAATATTAGAAATGCTTCAGCAATATTTGCATTGACAATGGACAAGAATGGAAGTGCGTTCGCATCAGATGTGTATTACGTAAAAATGCTTCACACATGTTGTTAAATTATCGACAATACAAAAGTCTTAACGACGGTTCTCCAAAGAATAAGGAATGCTGGATAATATACAGATTTACCTTCTTTGTAAGCAGTTAAGAATCCTAAATATATACTTCGAGACGCAGATCCTTAAATGAGAATTGTATTCCAATCTCAATCGGATATAGCTAATGAAAACACTAAGGGCAACAGTGAGGAACAGAGTTCCGTTGATTAATTCTCAATGTCACTGAAACTACATGTCACAAAAACATTAAGCCTGAGTCTTTAGAACCCGTCATCAGCCTTAGCTTATTTCCTGAATATTCAATTTGACATGAGTTATGTCGCATGTCACCTGTCGATATGGTCCCGTAATCAAAAATTTTAATATTACTCGTTACCATGTGTTTTTAGTTTCTTTTTTTAACCCCTTGAACTGGTAGTTTTCAAAATACTTTTCAATTGGTTTCCAATCTGGATAAATCAGTTCTTACATTTCTATCTAAGAAAACCATCAATATTTCGTTCAATATAAGTCAATTGGCAACAGTCTTTAATTGTCAACATTGGCAACTAAAGACTTTATGCATGTTGTTGTTTTACTCAACTTTATAAACAAAAGTGCTTTCTATTATTGTTGTTTTTGCTGTTGTATTATTATTTTTTTCCAGATTGGACGAAGAAGAAAAGAACAGGATGTTCATCATTATTTTTGCAACATAACAAGCCTATATAATGTATGGTTGCCGGGCTTGGGACATGTTTTACTATGACGGTTTATTTATATGTAACT
Organism: Sarcophaga carnaria; assembly: GCA_958299815.1. Lineage (NCBI taxonomy): Eukaryota > Metazoa > Arthropoda > Insecta > Diptera > Sarcophagidae > Sarcophaga > Sarcophaga carnaria. The sequence continues at coordinate 17,943,976 of OY283152.1, read as the reverse complement.
GGGCGGGTGAGAGAGTGAGTACATTAAGAGTCAACGTGTGAGTACAATAGCAAATGGGTGTATGTAAGTTGCTCTTCGGACATAGGCACACTAATGCCTCTTACTTGTTGCCACTCTCTTTCTCTCTGCTCTCTTATTGTTCAACTTATGCTGACATTATTTTATTCCGCTCTATTGCTGCTAATACTGTTCGTGTTGTTATTATATTCTGTTTTAACATTGTCTATGTTATATCAGACACATTTTATTAGTTTACTTTTGTAAGAGTATTTGAAATTTTGCACTTTTTTTTTTTGTTCTTAGATATGAAACCCCTTTCTCTTCACACGATATTATTTTCATTTTATATGATATTTCCCAATGTTGTTATTGTTGCTGTTTATATGATATGCCGTCCGTGTTGTTTGTGTTTTATTAGTTGACATATTGTTTATTTCACGCCATTTTCCTGTTTCATATTCATCAACTTATTCAGCATAAATTTAAGCATGTTGTTGCTTAGATTCCTCTATATCTTGCTCTTTGTTTTATAAGAAAGTAAAACCAGAAACCCAGCAAACGTTAGCAAATCGAGAAATTAGACATTCTGGTAGGTTCTCATATGATAAAGTGAAAATCGGTTGTGTTTTGTGGCTTGTAAACCGTTGGAACTGCATTATCGTTTATAATCTTTAATTTCTGCACAAAAAATTGGTTAAAACACGGTATTAGTGTTTGGTCTTGACGGTAGCAGTTCTTCAAAGTAGGTTGCGAAAAATACCGTCCAATAATAGCGCCAGTCATTCCTCCTCCGGATGGAATGGTTTTCTCACAACCTTTTTTTGATTCTCTAAGTGTTATACGTGACAAATTTTGCTCACTGACTTAAGCTTCTAGTCAGAAATGTTCTTCATTGCAAAAAAAAATTGTTAGAAGAATCTGCATTGAAAGGCTGTTAGTCCATCAAGCAATCCAGACATTTAAAGGTGTTGTAAATAGCAAGTCGGTTTAAATTATTGCATGATATGGATATATTATTGATATACACTGAGCGCCAAAAGTGAGTAAACACCACTGAAATAATTCATTTTCTTAGGATAGCGAGAAGAGTAATAGTCGAATAAATTTCCAAAAATAAAAACGTTTATTTGTTACTTACAAAATATTAAAACAAAACTGTTTTATACTTAAGAACAAAAGTGTTGACTCACTTATGGCGATCAGTGTATCATATACGGATTTATATGCAGTGGAATAGAAAAATTCAGATTATCTGTCACTATTTAACTAACAGCAGCAGTATTTTCTGTTATACCTACATAGCTATTAAGATATACAGACCTAATCGCATCCATAAACCCACCAGTCACTTACTTCCTTTCAATTCGATTGCACAGTCATAAGCGACCCATCATTTAAAAAAAGGCCATGTTCGCATCAAAACTTTTGTCAGATAAAGTTTGTACATCACTTGAAAAATATATTTCAAATGATGTTAATTAGAACAAGAATATAAAGCTAAGTACAAGAATATCAAGAACATTCAATAATGTACGTATGTAATTATAGAGCTTTGCAGCAGATGTCTTTACTACATTGTTTGCATATGTGATAATCGAGCGGCATGTGTTTTACGCGGCTTTTATCAGAGTGTTTAAGATTTATTAAAAAAGGCTTGAACACATCTTCTTTTGGTCTACATACTCAGAAAACCCTCATTGAAAGTGATTGTGGTACTAAGGGTAATATACTAATAGTCCTTCAACAAATGTAGTGATTATGGACTCATATGCACTTATCTTATCAAACAAAAAATAAACAACCAGACCAGATAACCAAACCAATAAGCAAATACTCCGGTTAAATGTTATTGACATTTTAATAGCGGAGAATCCGTGTTCATCTGTAAATCTGTTGGTATGATACGTCACAAACTAAGGATTTAAAAAAATTAAACTTTCCATTTAATGGTCTCTTCCGTTGTGTTCAGTATTGTATGACATACTATATACATATGTCTTCAGATTTTATCGTTTAAAAATTAAAAACCTTTAAACACAACATTTTTGATGTTACAATCATATTCATGTTTACATATGTTGCGTATGAGTAATATTTAATTATTTTGAAAAATATCACTCATACGCAACATATGTAAACAGACCAGTTGAAATGAAACAAGAAATCTTTTGTCAATAAATTATGATAAAATGTTAGCAAAAGTTAAAATGTTATTTAAACAAAGTTTTGTCATTTAAATCATAGTATTAAAGAAAAATGAAAAATGTAAATAGAAACTGAATATTTTTTATTTTTCTTATGCGCCACAAATCACACAATTAGGGGATGTCAGCTGCTATAAAAAGTAGAAAGTGGATGGATAAAGTTGGCTGTGTTAGTTTAAGGAACAAATGCATTTTGTTAATTATTCATTCATTCAGTCGTTCATTCCTCTCCTTTTAATGTTGCCAACCAAGCATTTAGTCATTCGTTCAGTCATCATATTTTCTCTCATTAACAATAAAAAAAGCAAAAATCTCTCGCCATGATTGCTAGTCATGGAAAATAAGTGAAAGAAAGATTTCAAGAAAAACGGAATTTTTCCAACACCAATGTTGAAGACAATGAGACAAGTTAAGCTGTTGAACTGTCATTAGAGAATTATGTTGATTATGCTAAATGAGTAATTTATTGTGGTCACGAGGTATCGTTGCTATCACTGCCTAGTAAACTCCCATTGTTATTTTTAGGGCCATAAAAGAAAAGCTTAAATATTAAACAAATTAAATCATTAGTCAAGGATTGCTAGAAAATAGAAATTTTGTGTGAATTTTAATTAATTTTTCCCTACCCCTCCCTCTGTAGCTCGCTCTCTCTCTTAATAACACACTAAAATTATTTTTCAATTTTTCCTTCCATAGAAATTAATCAATTACTGCTGATAACTACCATTGATTGACTGCCTGGTAACGATTTCATTATTTTCAAACCCTTTCCCTACTTTAGCGTTCAATAAACCCGGTAAAAGCAATCAATTCACTTTAATTTGAGGAAGTTTTTTTTCAATTTCTAAATGAACATTTTCTCCAGTGTTATTATTGTTTTATTATTGTTGTGTCTTAATCTTGTACAGAACTATAACAACAACAACAATAAGCGCACAACAACGGACATACATACATACAGGCAGAGAGATAGAAACGCAGACAACAAACTAAAAATTTTCTTCACAATTTGACACGCAAACTTTATTTCAACTGAAAACTAAAACAACTATTGCTGCTATGATTGGTGTAATCCTGCATGGCAGGAGATTTAAAAGAATTCAATCTTTAAAACTAGTGCATATCTACGGTGTTGTAGATGTTCAGATGAATTTTGTTGGCGAGCGAGTTGGATAAATTTACATCGATGGCTCCAAGTTGTAAGGAACCGTTGGATGTGAAAATATTTTGGAATTGATCGGAACCCGGTCTATAAAGCTACAGAATCACTGCATTGTCTTTTAAGCGTAAGTATCGGTAATACAGGCTGTGGTAAAAATTGTTGTCAACTAAAATGTCCCCAAGCGGCAAATTACTATACTTTCCGACAGCATTGGATTCTAATGTGATGAACTACAAGACAGTGTACCACTGTCGTAGATACCTCAACTAGGTAGTGAATCGATAAAATGACAGAAGGACATTCCGAGTAACTGTAAGGTAAATGAACTGGCCAGATATGGCACATCTATAGAACTCTCTGATGAATTTTTAAAGTTGGGAATTCCTTTGAGAACCTGCAACGTTATAATTGACAATGCGACAGATGGGTGACTTCGAATACAGGCTAAACAGCGCAAAAAGTCTGGCCAAGGCTGGATAGATGGCACACAGCAACTCTTCTTAAACTCCAAAGAAGCAAGCTAAGTATTGTTGTTGGGGTTATAAAGGTGCATTTCATTGCACACATGCAAGGCACATTGGTCTTGCACACCTCGCGAACGATTTCATTAGAAGCTGCAGAGATGAGGAGGAGGATGAGACTGTCCTTCACTCACTGTGTACATGCACTGCACTATGCCTAAGAAGAAAGAGGCACCCGGGTGCATACTACATAAAAGCTCTGGGTTAACTGCTATGCACTGATATTGGCAGTCTCAATTGTTTCATCGGAAGCTGCAAGAGGTTCTCGACCTAGGGGACAAATGGAAAACTGTGGCATTGCATTGCCCTATATGGCATAACTGTGTCAATTCAAATTCCTTGAGTGGACAGCCACTTCTACTTAGCCACCTATCTATCAGAACGACTGTTTGAAAATTTAAACGCTTAATTTCAGAAGCAAATTTTTATTAAGTTTTACAAAAACAAAATTTTGTTTAATAATGAATTAATTCCTTTACATTAATTTTGAATATCTTCCTTTAACGATTTAAAAGTTATTTTTGTTATCAACTAAAAACTACAATTTCTGTTATAATGTTAGCCTCAACCCTTCTTTTCTTCTTGAATAAACTCCATTATTTGAAAGTATAATTCAAGTAAAAAAAAAAACTTTTCTTACTCAAAGAATAAAATTTAATTCTAGTATAACTATGAAGAAGAGAACAGAATGTCGAAAGCAAATTTATTGTCGTAGTCTTTTCAATTTGCCAGCCAACACAGAGCAGTAGTATGCTAGTTTATGTATGGAATACAGCTGAAAATACTTTTCGACTTCAAGAAGGAATAGAATTTTATAGTTTCTGATAAAGTTTTTCTACTCGCTATTTCTATCTCCCTCTTCTCTCTCCCTTTTCTTTATCAATTCTCTGCAAGTTCATACCCTTTTACTTACATGGCTTTTTTAGAGAACAATGCCATTTAAATTTTGATATACAAATTATTTTTTTTGCATTGGTTGTTATTGTTTTTCTAACAATTACAATAAATTTATTTGCTGTTGGTAGATGAGGGTTAGAAAGACACAATTTATTTCCAAAACGATAAAAATATAGAGGCGACCATAAGCACAGTGAAAAAAGCCTTAATTTTCTATTTAAAATTTGTTTGTATGTTTTGGAAAATGCCCGTCAATCAAAATTTTAAGAAATTTTCCTTTCTACGAATAGCGTTGTGTAAAAGTAAATTTTCCTTTATTGATTACATAGATTTTCAACTGATATTTAATGGTGTGCATAAACTACACGTTTAGGGCACAATTTTTATTGGATTAATATGAGAATAGAGGCATGTGATCAGAGTTTAGAAATAATAAAGTTACGCGCGATGGTTGCCAGTAAAATTGCCATGAAAAGTTTCTCAAAAATCTGTCATTCGGAATGGACTTTACACTGTAGATCCTGCCACTCGTGTATAAAACACGAATGGTAATACTTACTGAAAGGCGATCAATTATGCATGTAGGATATTGAAACCTTAAAAAACATACTGAAAGTTTTCAATCTCAACGATGGCAGCTATATTTATATCTTTGACGTCTAGAATTGCATATAGCTTGTATCTATACACGAGAGACTGTACGTATCGCATGTACAAATAGTGTAAGAAACTGAAATCACATACTCTTTGCGCCCAGTGAACTGCTTCAGAGCGAGAAATTAATTATAATTTGCCAAGCTCGTATCTATGTATATAGAGGCAGGGTGTAGCGTGCCTGTAGCTTAAAATTGAGCCTGAAATTTCAGGATCTGACATCAAGGTCACAGCTGAAATTCGACTACAGTTGAATTTAAAAAACTGATGAGTCCAGCATTAGTACGACTACGACTGCAGCCGTCTAGTGGGTAGTGCGTTGACTTATTAGCCGTGAGGCCACTGTTCAAACGCCCTGGTCAGTCATCTCCAGCAATGCGAAATATGAAAAAATATTCCTCACAGTAGATTTTTGAAAAAAAACTCTGAGAGCAAATAAAACTCCCATGAAAAAGATTCTCAAAATCTATCGTTCAGAATCGACTTTAAACTGTAAATCCTGCTAGTCATGTTTAAAATTAACGTACGGAACATAAGTGGTGTGAGACTCTAGGTCGCAATCCTCACTGAATGCTTGTAATAACCAACTATGTATGTATGTGTCCAGCAGCAGTGGACGGCAGGAAAAACAAAGAACTACTTGAGTTCGACAATTTCGCTGACAAGCTCGGTCTGTCCCACAGGAATACTACAGAAGCTACCATGATGTGGAGGAAACGGCATCAGTGCAACACCTTTTATACGAGAGCCCTGCATTTTAGAACAGATGTTATCGGTTTTTGGGTGACAGAACGTTTGAAAGTCTGGGCATAGTGGTTAACGTGCCATTAACTAACTGGTCGGTTTCATGCGAAGTTCGTGGTGGTAAAAATTCACCACAAACAGATCATGGGAACAGGACTTACCTCACACGGGGTTGCACAATGGGCCATAAGGCCACCGAGTGAACTTGCCTGTGAACGACAAGCTACCAACCACAGGAGACATTTTTGCCATCTCTTCCATCGATAAAAGTTTTAATTAAAAAGCGATCAATAAGATACAAATAAATCGGCAAATACTAAAATTAAAATAAAGAATAAAAAACTACTAAAGATATTACATTATATGGTGGCTTATTAGACGAGAGGCTGTGGTACAAAGTTCTAATCAAACTTCTAGATATAAACGAAATATGAATATTAAACACTCAGATTAATTGCAATAAAAAGTTTCTAAAAAATCTGTCGTTCGGAGACGACTTAAACTGTAGCTATGCCACTCATGAATAAAGTTAACACCTGCAATGTGTTTTCAATTATTTTCTATTTAAAATTTTTTTTTTAATTTATTTAAATATTTACAGAAAAAAAATTAAATTTAATTTAAGTAACCCTTAAAGAAATATTTTCTAAACAATTACCTACCCTAACGCTTAAATTAAAATAAATTTTAAACGACCACTTAATGTTGCCAAAAAGTTACATTTAGTGTGTTTTCATTAAATAAAAAATTCCATAAAAATTGTTTAAAAAATTTCCATTTTTGGCAACTGCAAAAACGGACAAACGAAATACCCGTTTTGAATAATACAAGCATTTAGCATTTAAATTTATTTAAATTTAATTTTTTTTTTGCCATTCTTAAAAAGAAAATGAAAAAAATTGAATAGAATCACAGCCTTTTGTTAGTTTTACACAAAAGAAACCCCAACTGAAAGAAGAGAAAAAAAAAGACCAACAACAGGTGTCCATGCAAGCATTTCTAGACACACATCAGTTACTCGGCATTCATGGGATTTATTACACTCACTGCATAAATACAAACAAATAGTGGCTGTAAATAGAAAACATGTGGAAGAAAAGAATGAAAGAAAAAAATGGAAAAGCTAACACAAAGGATTTTACAAAATCATATCAACATCGTGTCCTGCAGGACTAGATTCACTCAGAAAAAGAACGCCTGCCTTTTTATTCATAACCGCAGAAGCGTACAAATATACGATAAGCAAATCTGCAATAGAAGTTGAGAGAGAGAAAAATTGTAACGCATTGTACTACTAATGAGATGTGGTTATTGCCAATCCCTTTGGCCCAACTGGTTGGTTGGTTGGTTGTTTTATGCCGTTTGCCTTGTAGCCATGCTTGTTATTGAAAAAATGACAAGAAATTATTCCAACTGCTCATATACAAAATATACCAGCCCCTATCGAGCTCTCAAACTAAACTTTAGCGCGTGATATGAGGCGTATAAAAAGGGGATTCTAAGCAAATTGTGGGAGTGATAAACCAAAAACATTTTTGTGTGGTAAAGTGTATGTATGTTTATGTTCTAAGAGTAAAAATAATGAAATAAATAGTGCTGCGAAATCAAAACCGCCACATGAATAAAAGAGCGCCTTTGTACAAGTTCAAAAGAAAAATTGTAAGTACAGTACGTAACACAAAAATGTAACAAAATCTAAAGAGTATACGATTATCATAATCCTAGTCTTTCAGGTTGATTTGCCTGTTTAAAAAGGCGGGTTTCATTTGAAGACATACATAATTGGTCATTACAACCCTTCAGTCAAGTTTACGACCTAGTTTCTCACACCACTTATGTTGTGTGTGTTAATTTTATACATGAGTGGCGGGACCTACTGTTTAAAGTCGACTCCGAACGACAGATTTTTGAGAAACTTTTCATGGCAATTTTATTTACTGTCAGAATTTTTGCCAGAAATCTGCTGAGAGGAAGTCGCCGAAAAAATACTTTTTGTATATTGTTTTGATGTCTGGCCTGGGGCTCGAACCCTGGCTTTTCATCTAATAAGCCAACACCTACTAGACCACGGCGACTTCATTTGCATTCATTTGAAGAACCGCTTTGTAATATCTCGGTATGATGTGCAGCAAGTCTGGTGCATTGAAAGGAAACTTTTGGAAAATTATTGCGGCACCCAGTGTAATATCCTAATAATTTAGCAATAAATGCAATGATTATGGACTTATATGCGGTTATCTTATGAAGTAAATAACCGACTCCGATTGAACTTTACTGATATTTTAATGCAGAATAATTCGTAATCATGTATAAATATGTTGATATAATATAATCACGATATAATATAGTCACGAATTATTAAGTATTTTCTAAGCTACCCATTTAATGCTCTCTTCGGTTCTACTCAGTATGTCATACAAATCTATGTCTTCAGATTTTATGGTTTAAAAAATAAAAAAGCTTAAAATACAACATTTTTGATGCTGCAATCATATTCATGTTTACATATGTTGCGTATGAGTGATATTTTGCAAAATAATTAAATATTACTCATACGCAACATATGTAAACAGAATATTTGAAATGAAACAAGAAATCTTTTGTCAATAAATTATGATAAAATGTTAGAAAAAGTTGAAATGTTATTGAAATAACTTGTAGCCTACACTGTACATAGTAAAAGCATACTTCCATGTCACACAAAAATCTCCACATCTGTATTAAATAAATGCATGCCCGTCCATATAAATTTATTATACAATAGTAGGTTGTTTGTTATTTATTATTGTAAATCTACTTCCTACTCTCCCTTACACCCTCTACACACTCACTCTCCGTCTCCGTATCATTATTATTAACCATGACAAAGTAAATTTATGATAAAACATGTGGTAAAATGAGCCGCATGAGAAACTTTTTCTTTTGAGAATTTACCATAAAAACCCTACCAGTACACTCAACCACAAATATTTTTGCCTTAAAACACAAACACTCTTTCACCTTTTTTACATATTTATACGTATGTAAACTGCATAATATACAAGCACATAAACAAAAGCATAATGAGAAACTATTAATTTTGAACAGAGACTGTTTTGAATAAAGTCGGAGTGGGACACAATCGTTCTTTCAAACTCCTTCGTACTCATCATCATACAACACATATTCATGAGGAGGCGGTACATGAATATGAAATTAAAATGCTAATAATGTAAATACAACAACAACAACAACAACAATGGAAGCGATATAGAAACAGAAAATTTAATCTGAAATATTGCTGAAAGACAAAAGCAGCCAAAAAAAAGTTATTAGGGGGGGTGGTATAACAGCAAAATTGAATTTCTTTGTTTTATAGGAGAAGGAACTTATTTAATAGTAAAAGTCTTTGACTGCAAACCAAAGTAATGCAATTATAAATTCGGAAGAATATTTTAAAAAATGTTTGGATGTTGAATTGTAACAATTAAGAGGCTTCAATTCTTCTCCTAATTATCCACCCAGGAGGACTGCTAACACCTGATCCCACAAAGAAGAAAATATCAATTTTACTTACTCATCACACCACTTTCCAAAATTTCTACGCGGCAGAGTTCACACTCGTATTATCAAGCTAAGATCACCCCAGAGACGGTGCTGTCACAAATATTTACAAATTTATAATTCGAAAAATTATGATGGAAACTGTATTGTCTGCTGCATACAATTTTATGCATGAGGGGCGAGACCTACAATTTAAAGTCTTGTGTGAATGATAGATTTCTCACGGTTTTAGCCAGTAGACTACTGAAACGAAAATGCCGAAAGAAATGCTGCGTTTTGGACCACGGGCCGTCGCCTAATAATTTAACGTACAGCCTACTACACTACGTACTAGGTTACCTACTAGACTACGTGCTAGATTACCTACTAGACTACCTACTAGACTACCTACTAGACTACCTACTAGACTACCTACTAGACTACGTACTAGGTTACCTACTAGACTACCTACTAGACTACCTACTAGACTACCTACTAGACTACCTACTAGACTACCTACTAGACTACCTACTAGACTACCTACTAGACTACCTACTAGACTACCTATTAGACTACCTGCTAGACTACTTTCTAGACTACCTAATAGACTACCTACTATACTATACTTCATGGTTATTTCCGACAATATCTACACCGCATGGGCAAGGTGAATGATCCTGGCTGCATTTACTGCGAGGAAATGAGTGACAACGCTGAACACACATTCTTCCATTGTATCAAATGGCAAGACGAGAAGAATGTGTTAATGGAACAGATTGGCGAATTCACACCCGACAACATTGTTGACGCAATGCTCGAAAGAGAGACGAAGTGGAGCGCTGTAAGAAGATACGTTGAATGTATACTCCGCAAGAAGAAGGTTGACCTTTATACAGTATGACAGAATGATACATGAGAAGACGAGCCAATAGCATGAAGCTGGCTTCAAATATGGCGTACCCAGACGTGGGAAAGTAGACAAAGGTCCTTAACAGGACGTCATTCTGGGCCCTTCCCGAAGTAATGCAGATAGCCGTCCAGGGAAGGGAGTATTGTTTTAGTGGAAGCCCCACTCGACGCAGCTGACGACGGTCACTGTAAGTGCGAAGGCATTTTGAACCTTACCTCACAAGCCAAAAAAAAAATAAAAAACTATACTACCCAGGCGACCTAATAGACTACCTACCAGTATACCTACTATATTTCTGTGTACCTCTGGGGAGGTGACTCTTACCAAGTGCTGGACATCGTTTCTTCATTGTCCTTCCAGTGTTGTCTAAAAGTCATTGTGAGTTACTCCCAGCCTATGGTAGTTTGTAACAAAGGCTCGGTGCCTCGTTATAACTTCTATGGTATATCTGAGATTGATTCAGCCTAGGTTTAAGCCAAATTTTGTTATGAAAATAGCGGGCCATACTTGTCTGGTCTCTATACTGAAACTACAGTTCATTTTAGATGTTGTGAAGTTTATTCAATTGTTTAATCCAATGCAGAGTAATACCTATCTCATATACGAATTGATTCGAAGTGATACATTGTTAACTTCGATGTCCCAGGGTCCAGGAATAAGTATGTAACAGTAAAAATTTTTCTTTGCCTACCAATTCACACATATTCGGCTTTCTTTGACTCTTGTAGTAGTTTCTTTATAAATTTAAAGGTCACTTTACAGATAATTTCACTCTGTTGTCGAAATGGTATGGCGGCAGTCTTTATAAGGATTTTTTCTGAAAAGATAAATCCACGATATATGGTCGTAGTCTGAACGTAGTAAGTTACTTAAAGCTTTTTAAGAATCGAATATAATCATGAATAATTTTTATGCAACAGCATATGTTAAGACCTTTAATTGTGTTTTATTACTAAAAACCTCTACATTTTATTGCTGGTATATTTATTGTTAAGAAGCTTTAAAAAGATTTTAACAAGATTTTCGTTTTTATAATTTCAGTTCCTATTAATCAGGATTAAATTATAAACAAAAGGAATGGACACCAACGAGATTTGTGTAGCCACAGTTGTTCTTAAATACTATAAAATGCTTGTTGTTGTTATTATAGTTTAAAAATACTTTTGCAGCAGCATTTAAGTAAATAAAAATTGCCAACATAATCCAAAAATAATTTCACTCTTTCTCTCAGTTTCAGTATAACTCGGGCTCAGGCTCTCTTATGTGTTATTGTTTTTGTTACTGCTTTTAACCACAATTGTTGTTTATCTATACAGAAAAGAAAAAAAAACATAAAAAAGAAGAGAAAAAATATAAGGATAATGCTTAAAGTAAAAGTAAAAAAGCAAAGCTGAAACCATAACAACAGAGAACCCCATCAAGCCAGTATAAAACCAAACCAGAAAAATAACTGGCAAGCAACCAAGTACAGCTGATGCTGTTTTTTCTTCTTAATTTGATGGTGAGCAACAACTACAACAACAATAAGAGAAATAAACAAAACAAAGAAAACAATTTGAAATTTCAATACTTGCAACACATGTAAATTGCAACACAAACTTGAGTATCCCCACACTCCGAAAACCCTTGCATACTGGCACTACCTATTCGAATAAGTTTTTTTTTAAATATTTACACGAAATTTTCAATAAGATTGAGTAAACACTCACACATACATACTTACAATACGAATAAAAAAAATAACTGTAATAGCATTTACAGTTGCATACGAATGATCATTTACGTTTAACAATTTGCATGCATGTTGGCTTGCAATAGTATACGCAAACAACAACAATAAAAAGAGCCATGAGATATGATTTTATTTTATTTTATTTCGTATTGTTTTAGTTTTATTTGTATATGTGGTTTATTGCATGTGTGTGGGTGTTTGGTTTTACGAATTTTTCTCTCCATGTCCTCCTCCGTGTTTCTCTGCATTGTCCATACCTGACTCACGTGTTAGGAATTCTCTCCTTTTATTTTCGTATGTGTTTTTATGGTATTCGGGAGTATTATTTGGCATGAGTAGATGGGTGTGCAGAAGTGAACATGTACGTGCATCTAAAGGCAAAAGGATTATGACTGCACTACAGCAGCAGCATCAGCAACAAGCAATGGTAGCAACAATAAAAGTAACTGCCATTGTATTATCCCCTTAAAAGTACTCATGCAAATACATACAAATACAAGTCACACCTGACAATACTATCCTTAAAGGAATGACGCACAACTCAAAACAATTACAGTGTGAAACAAAATGTTACTGCCACTGTAATGGGAAGACTTACTATCGTACTTACTATCACTGAAAGTACTATTAGAAGTATTCACGGACCGCAGAGAGTTAAAAATAAACAAGAAAATGAGCGTCGCAGCTCCAACAAGTACTCCTGTTGCCATGGTTTTTGAAATATCGATTAATGTAATTAGCGCCTACGTTGTCATACTCGTAGGGGCATATCCTTTGGCTCCAATCAAATAAGAATTGGAATAAAAAGAGACCAAATCGACAAAATAAATTTCCTTTCGTTTAATCTAACTCTGGTATGAAATAAGATGTGTCATACAGTTTAAACGGAACCTGTTTGTATCATTTTTTTCTTTTTTCCATTATTCATCACTTACCCAGTCACACCATTTTTTTTCTGTAAGATTACGAGGTCACAAGGTTACCTTTCGTTATTGAAGGTGGTGTAAAGGAATAATGATTCGATTGACAGTCGTTTTTTGTATTGTCCTTCAATTTTTTTGATCCACTATCCGAAGTTCCTAGAACTGTCCTACCTAAGAAATGTTAACACATAGGCGCTGAGCGCTTTTGATCGAACATGAGCTCATCGATAAGAGCTAATGGCACCTTAACCCTGAGCCTATTTTTAAGATCCTATATCAGACGGCTCGTCGCTTTTGTTGTAAACAGTCTAACCATCACTGATAGTTCTTAGCTTCTCAGTCAAAGTGATATTAAGTCTCTGAGAGGCTGGTATAGAGTTCGATCCAGAATTAAATATTTTCTTTTATTTCAATGACCATTCGTCGTTCAACGATCAGATAAAATAGTCTAGTTTTTTTACAGTTTAAAGTCGACTCCGAACGACAGATTTTTCAGAAATTTTTCATGGCAATTTTATTTTCTCTCAGACTTTTTGCCAGAAATCTGCTGAGAGAAAGTGGCCGAAGAAATAATTTTTCATTTTGTTGGAGATGTCTGATCACGGATTTGAACCGTGACCTCAGACTAATGTTTGTCTGCATTTAGTTTTATTTCTAAATATCTCAAGGCAGTAAACAAAGGAAAAGAAAACTGCATTTAATAGATCATTAACCAGCAGCTGTTATCATATCCACCGTCATATGTTTACAATTTTTTATACTTCAACTTAATTTGAAGTTATTTAATGAGCTTCAAGCAGATTTTGCTTCATTTGCCATTAAAAAAGTAACAAAAATTAAACATTGAATTATTATTAATTCAGCTCTTTATTGTCGGCTTAATTATAATAATAAGAAAGAAAATTTATTATAAATTTTTTTAGTATTAGTGCCCCCCAGCTTAAATTTTAAACATACACAACAACAACGATTTTCAATCGGCATTATTTTGGCACATCTTTAACTCATTTGAATAATTCGCTGTCATAAATTTAATGAGAAGAGTATTTTACGTGAAATATTGTTACCAATTTCACAAGAATACGTTGGCTTAGAGAGGCAATTACGTGATGAAATGTATGAAATACGAAAATGTTATGAGGGCAGCGTATTTCATGGGTTAAAATAAAAATTTTAAAAATTGTTTTATTTTAATAGGACAGATTACTAAACATATAGCGCGAATTAAATAGTCCAAAAGTTCCGGATATCTTCGAAGGCAATAGAAATAAAGAAACAATTTCTGTCATATGGATTCCAGGCTTGAGGCTAAGAATGATACTCTCTTACTTACGTCACAGGAGGTTTACATACGTAATTGGTCATTACAACCTTTCAGTCAGGATTACGACCTAGTTTCTCTTACCACTTTTGTTGTGTGTGTTAATTTTATACATGGGTGGCGGAACCTACAGTTTAGAGTCTACTCCGAACGACAGATTTTTGAGAAACTTTTCATGGCAATTTTATTTACTCTCAGAGTTCTTGCACAGAAATCTCCTGAGAGGAAGTCGCCGAAAAAATAATTTTTGTATTTTGTTTTGATGTCTGGCCTGGGATATGAACCCTGGCTTTTCGTCTATTAAGCCGACACACTACCTACTAGACAACGGCGACACAGGTGGTATATGTTGCTGTTATTAGTGTTAAGCGGAAAGCAAGACTGAACATAAATGACCAAGGCTGGTGCAGTAAACCCATGCATTCCTATCCCTATAAGCAATATAATTTCAAACTACAGTTTATTAAATTATTAAGAAAATAACAATTCCTACCTTTTGTAGCCCAGTGTAACTCAAATGTAATACATACTAATGCGCGTGTACGAATCCTATGATTTGTTTTCTTTTCTTTTTTGAAAACCACTTTATTGAAATACACTCGAGTCTGTGGCCCTGTTTGTTGTGTACTTTATTTGAATATTTAAAGAATTGCTTCGATAGAAGACAATTTCTGTTCCTTTTACTTCTTAACACACTGCGCTGGTCTACTTCTGGCAGTAATAGCAGTAAGACCAATAGTAATACAAGCATTTCCATCTCTGGACAATTGTAGGGTCATTCTTGTGAATAATTTCGACAGGGAAATGGAAATAATGACTTATTTTGGCCATTGTTTAAGACATGGAAAATGAAAAGAAAATACCATGTACGGATGCATAATAAAAGTATGAAATCCATTATGAATTTCTTATGAATTTATGTACACAGAATATGACTTATAAAGGAGGATATAAAAGGAGGATCAAATAATATTGAAGAATCAAAAGCAGATAATTGCTGTGTGTGTAAAATATAAATGCATTCTGATCAATTTTCTGCAATTAAAAAATTTTAATGATGAGATTAAATATTTTACTTGGTTGCTATAAATGAAAACCCACAAGGTAAGCCAGGTAAAGGAAGCAGCTTAAGCCTAAATACCCACAATTAAATATTTTTTTTAAATCTTATTTTATTCAAATTGTGTCTGCAACGAACACATACATACAAAGATTTTTACACAAAAAAAAATTACTTTCCCTTCTAGCATGGCCTGTTTTTATGCACACACACACATACACACCCAAACACTTATCCATGGAAACAAAATAAAAAGGAGAACCGGAATGTATCACAAGCACACTGTGTGCTACAAGTTACAACATCCTGCACAAAGAAGCTTTGAAAAGAAAAGAAAAAAAATCGCATTGGGATACCTAATGAGCACAATGGTGATGTTGTTGATACTGAATCTGATGATGTCAGTTAAAACGAGAATGAGGAATAATGAAGAACAGGAGGGCCATAGATGGAATATGGTATAAGAAAAAAAAACGAAAATAATTTTAATTAAAATAAATAGGCAGACTAACAAACGATGACGACGCGACATCAAGCTTTACAATTTTATTTACATTTTATCCATACCGGCAACGTAATCGGCACCGAGCATTATGCCAACAACGGCAACATATTTCAACACAAAATTCTAGAACGAGAAAGAAACGTCAAATAAAAAAATATTATTGTTGGCTGACGCTGCCAGCTTCATCAGCCTAATGTTTCTCTGCCCAATTTGCCAAAAAGGCACAACAAAATACATAATTGAAGGCATGGTGAAAGGAGGAAGGCACGAGGAAAGGGAAAAGCGGAATGTAAAATATTTTCAAATATGAAAAGTTAAATTTAATATCTCTTCCCTAAGCGCTGTCAAAGTGTATAACTCAAATACATACGCATTACCATACACATACACGTATGTATTTCCACATATATTTTTATTTCACTGTCATAATGATCATAATAATGCTAATACGGCTTTAACGAAAATTTGTGTACTCAACACACATTAAATATACGCTCTCATATATACAGTAAAGATGTATATGTGGGTGAGTACACATTGAAGTCGATAAATTTCATTTTCTGTGAAACGGTAATTAAAACTGCTTTGAGCCAAACAATTTTTTGTTTAAATATGAATTAAAGTCGCCATAGTCTAACAGGCAGAGTGTTGGCTTATTGGGCGTGAGGCCACGATTCAAACCGCAGGTTTAACATCTCCAACAATAACGAAATTTGAATAAGTATTTCTTCGGCGACTGCTCCCAGCAGTTTTCTGGCAAAAACCCTGAGAGTTTAATAAAATTGCCATGAAAAAGTTTCACAAAAATCTGTCGTTTAGAGTTGACTTTAAACTGTCGATTCCGCCAATCATATATAAAATTAACACACTTAACATAAGTGGTGCGAGATACTAGGTCGTAATCATGATTGAAGGGTTATAATGACCAATTATATATGTACAGTGGTGGCCTTATAATTAGAAGCGATGTTTCTGGAACAGAGTTCTATGGACTGACGAATCTAAGTTTAATTTGTCCCGATCTGATGGAAAAACGCATGTAAGACGTCCTACAAACAAAGTACACAGTGAAAACTGTAAAACAAATTAATAAACATACATGTTGCTAAGTCGTTTCTAATTATAAGGCAACCACTGTATGTATGTAAGAGCCTATGAGGGTGTCTACCGTAGGTAGCAGGGTAGTAGGAATAACAACAGTTTATATAGACAGTGTTTTGAAAAGTTATTGAGACGATATATCAAACACGCCGATAGAATGGACTTCTCATGGCAGCAAAAGAAGAGAATAAATAGAATAAGAAATATCGCAGTAGTCTCGGTAGTGTGTTGTACACAATCTCGGTAGTGTGTATCCACAGATCAAAACCCAGGTCAGACATCTCCAAGAAAACGAAGTATGAAATAATATTCCTTCGGCAAATGCCTCTCAGCAGTCTTCTGGCAAAAATTAAAAATTACCATGAAAAGTTTCTAAAAAAATGTCTTTCGGAGTCAACTTTAAACTGAAACAAACGCAACATGAGCGGTGTGAGAAGCTACGTACGTACGTATGCACAGTTTTTTGTCCGGTTGATGGTTATAAACTGCTCTAGACTGATTTTCGGTTTTAAAAATATAAATATTTTTTAGATTTCACCATTAGAAGGTGTTCTTATCCCTCAAGGTAAATCCATTAGCTGTTGAAAATTATCCGCTAATATCACATGGACATTAAAAAATTGTTTTTTTTTTTTTTGAAAGTGAAATGAGTCTCATTTTACTTTTCCACGCGATATGTACCATATGATACAATGAGTAGTTGAAATTCTTTCTCATTTTTTAATAATAATTTTTTATGAATTTCGCCTTTTAATTTCCAACATAATAAAAAAAAATATTATATTCCCGTGTACTCGTTTCTATTCAAATAAAAAAGTTTTCCTTTCTTTTTTCCTACACCGGAATTGTATTACTTTTTAAGCATATTTGTTCTCATTTTAAGCATACATTCACGTCATTCTTCTTAGAAAAGTTATGCAAAATTAACATAAAAAATTAAATTTAATACGCAAATGAGTGAAGTTATAAAAAAATAAAAACGGAACCCTTAGTTGTCTAGTTAAGCCTGACATTTCATTTAAGACGCTTATTAAAAATGATTTGAAAAGAATTTTTGTGACTTAAAAACGAATTTATTTCGAAATTATTAAAATTTCTAATTTAATTGGGCCTTAAGGAGCTTATTTAATTGAAGCTTATATCTACAATTGGTAGCGTAATGTGATTCTTAAGTAGCGAAACACCATAGGTTCGTATGTATCAGAAGGCCAATAGTTTGTCAATACGTTGATGCAGTTGTTTTAATTATAAGGCTTGATCCTTTCTTCAAGGATCATTGATCCCCGGAATAAACATATCCGGAATAATGTCACGGTCTTATATCTCCCCATAGCCAGTTACATACGTATTAAACTCCTTGATTGCTTATGGTATTCAGCTTGCTAATCCTTTGCATTTAATTTAGGTACCTGGTGACTGAATCTCAATACTGCGCTCAGTTCAGCCTTCATAATTCGACTCAAAACATCTTCCCGAATACCTAACTTCAAAATTATATAAGGTCTTCCACTAGAGACATTCTTCCGAACTTTGATAGTTGATAACACCCATCTTATTGAAGGTACATCTGTCAAATCAGTTGTCACCGTGGACGACTGTAGACAACGAAGTGTGCAGTAGTAGGTAGCAGTTGGCAACTGAGTCAAATTTTCATCCATAAATCATATTCTACCATGTGGCCAATTTCGTTGTGAATGGAGTCGCCGTAATATAGTAAGCAGAGTGTTGACTTGAAGACGTGAGGCCACGGATCAATCATCTCCAACAAAACGAAATATGAAAAAATACTTCTTCGGCAACTTTCTCCAACAGATTTTGGCAAAAATAAATAAATAAAAGTGCCATGAGAGGTTTCTCAAAATTTTGGTCATTTGGAGCCGATTTTAAACTGTAGGTTCCGCCACTTATAGAAATAATTAACACACACACAACAGAAGTGATGTGAGAAGCTAGGTCGTAACCCTGAATGATGGGTTGTAATAACTACTTGTGTTATATCATGTATGGGAACGGGAACAAGCAAAATTGTCGCATTTTGAATACCAATCAAAATCCACATGAGATCCAAGAGCAGCCACCATTTCCGCATTGATTCTTGTGTAAACGGTGTTCAATCCATATAATTGCCCAGTCGCTCGTAGATACTGACTAATAATAGCTTTTGAGCCCTCACCGTATTCTTCCAGTGGTATGTTGCTTAAAATTATATTCGGTGCCTTCGTAGATGAGGTAAATAGCTCATCAGTTATAATAATGCAGGCGAATCTTTACATCTATCTTATCAAGTTAAGATGAGTTGCCCTGCCAAAGGATACCAACAACATTAGTCATCTTAGTTTTCATTTTCTTCCCAGCACTTTCGTACATATATAGAAGGTAAAAAATATATTTTTCGTCCTGTTCCAGAAGAGTTCTTAATCCCAATTTAGCCCCAGAAAATGCGTAGCATTCCTATATTCCAAATTCACCCCCAGTTTAGATTAGTTTGAATTCATAACAGCCTCAAAAACCGTAGCTTACTTGGATCCGTTTGAAATACTGGTCTTATGAAGTTATTTCGTCAATTAAATGCAACACCTGACTAGCAATTTTCAAATACTCCGATAGGTTTATGTTTGTGTAGGTGTTACCCAAATCACCATTGCCTAGACTCGTTCTGTCAATAAATCCCTTGTGCGCAAGAATCTTTCGTCTCGCTCGGTGTAGTGTCACAGACCAAAGCTTCCGGTAGCAATCGAGCCCATGACCCTCACGCTAATAGTCTAGCACACTACCCACTAGACTACCAGGGCACCCTCCTTTTTTATTCGTCATTACTGGTGTACGTTACAACCCTGGTTTACCTTCACAAATCTACTCGAAATTTTTGGAACCACATTATCCTCATAGGCTCAACACCACTAGCAGCACGATCGACACAATGTTTCTTAAAAGCGAGTTCTCTTACCATGTGGGGTTACCTCTCTCAACCCCTACTGATGCATGACTTCATTAGCATCTGATATATATGTTCTCTCAAGAAAGAATTTCTTTATTTAGTACAGTAATCCCTTGATTTACGTCGCAGTTGGTTCCAAAAAAAGGCGACGTAAATCGAATGACGGCGCAAATTGAAGTTAGAGGGAACAAAAAATTTGACGACGTAAATCGAAACAACGTTGATCGAGGCGACGTAAATCGACGGATTACTGTTCACTACAGTGTCCCGTACATTCACTCTTGCCTATGTGAGTGATGTCTGATGGAACTCCCTATTGTTTCATTAAAACAAAAAAATTTTATTAAATTTTTTTTAAAATTATTTTCGATGTTTACAAACCGGCAAGCAATTCATAAATCAAAAAAAAAAGAAAACAAAGCACGACCAGAAAATAATAAATTTGAGCAACAGACAAACAGTGTTGGGAGAGACGCAGACAAACACTGGCAATTATGTGTTGTTGCCACATAAATGGGGAAACGGAAGTGCGTGCATATTTTAAACGGATATAACGAGTAATAAGACAATTTCAGGAAAGGGAACTGTGTGGGTATGCGTGTGCTCCTATATATAAACAGCAAGGGAAGCCATTCGTATAGTAATAAGCAAGCGTACGTGTAGCAATAACAGCCACATTATGAGAACAAAGGAAACAAACAAAAAGGAGAAAAAAAATTTCCTAGCAGATAATCTGATAATAAATTAATATCCGTATCGTTGATTTCAGCAATTTTTATGAGTTTTTTTACAAACTTTCTCTTTGTATTCAATTTCCAAAAGATGAAAATAATTTCTCTTCTCTCTTATTTAATAACCAACAATGAAATCCAATTGAATTATTTTTATTGTATGTACTTGATTAGCAATTTATTTTATTGTTTGATTATTTAAAAAAGTTTTTTTTTGCTTTGTTTCCTACTGTTTGTTTTAATTTTTAAATATTATTTTTAGATTTTCGATTCACTTTCTCTGTGTGTATGTGTTTTTGTACATCTTAATTAAACAATAACAGAAATGAATTGTTTGCCTGTTACTTTATCTTGTTGCATGCAACAGTTTAATGCCAAATTTTCCAAATACTATTCTGTTCAATTATATCTCAACAGATTTTTTTATTTTCGATTTTTCTAAAAATAATTGAAATTGTTTCTCATAAAACTTCTATTGTTTGTTATTGTTTTTCTTTAGTTTTCGAAAATAAAAAATTTTATTCAGAATTTTATTAAATGGAAACAAATGAACAACGCAAAGCTGAAGTAAGAAAATTAGAAGTGTTAAGTCCACCTATATTATGCTCTACTCTCTTTCAGGTCATTAAGGTTAGGTAAGTGAAAGCGAATTGGTTAGTTAGTTGATCGCATGAGAGGCTAATCAAAGCAAAAAGTGACACATACGCATACATAATTGGTCATTACAACACTTTAGTCGGGATTACGATATAGCTTCACACGCCACTTATGTTGGATGTGTTAATTTTTATATATGAGTGCCGGGACCTACAGTTTAAAGTTGATTCCGAACGCCAGATTTTTGAGAAGCGTTTTCATGAATTTTTTGTTTTATTTATTCTTAGAGTTATTGATAGAAATCTGCTGAGTGGCAGTCGAAGAAATATTTGTTCATATTTCGTTTTGTTCGAAATGTCTGAACCGTGGTTTGAGCCAACGCACTACCTACGGAGTACGACGACTTCATACAGTTGTGGTTGTGATTTACATACAGTCGTGTTTAATGAATTCCATAATAAAATGAATTCCATAATAAAAGAATAGTAAAATTTGTCGCTCAGAAAAAGCATAAAACTAAACTAAATCCCAGACTTACATTGACAACACTTTACTGTGGCCGGCAACATACAGTATTGTAAAGATTTTTCCAATCGATATCGACAATGTCATGCCTGCGTAATATTTAGTTTCTCTTGACAGTTTTTTTTATTAGGTTAGGTTAGGTTAGGTCAGTGTGGTAGCTTCCACACCTCAAAAGCTCACTTGAGCACGCCTAGCGGCCCGTTGTGACGCCACAGGTGAACGCAGTCTTTGTACTCACCAAGTTCCTCCGAACCAAGGAGGGAGAAGTTGGTCAGAGCAAGGGCTGCACATTTCAAAGCACGACTGCACCACGCTGGAAAACCAGCCCGGAAGCTTGATAAACGAGGCTATATCCTTGACATCAACGGACGATAGCTCCATCAAGCTGACAAGGGTTGGAGAGCCAAATAACCTATATCTGCACCTCGCAAGAGATGGGCACTGACAAAGAAAGTGGATAACAATCTTCTCTTCCTCATCGGATCTGCACACACGGCAGAAGTCGTTAAATGGGAGCCGCATTCTTTTCGGGTGTCTACCCATAAGTTTTTTAAGTTCTACAAATTTTCAAAATACTCTTGGCTTATAATCTATCATCTTTCCGACAGTATCCGCCTTTATAAAAATTGTATTTTGAAAGCCGAACAAATTAATTTATACTCCTTGTAATTGACTATAAATTATTCACTTTCACTCATTCATTCTTATGCAGTAATTAGAAGGTTACATTTATAAGTAATGCATACATATTTGGTCATTACAACCCTTCATTCAGGGTTACGACCTAGTTTCTCACACCACTTATGTGGTGTGTGTTAATTTTATACATGAGTGGTGGGACCTACAGTTTAAAGTCGACTCAGAACGACAGATTTTTGACAAATTTTTTTTGTGGCAATTTTACTTGCTCTCAGAGTTTTTGCTAGAAATCTGCTGAGAGAAAGTCGCCGAAGAAATACTTTCTGTATTTTTGTTTTGATGTCTGGCCTGGGACTCGAACCCTATATCTAATAAGCCAACACACTACCTACTAGACTGCGGGGACTTCCAATAGTTATAATTATAAGTAATTGTCGGCACATTTATACGCTTTTTGCAGCTTCTGATCATCATCATCAGCATTCAACTGTCTTGTCCGGGGTTGGTTATGATTTTCCCCACAATTGCAATCCTTCCATCTGTTTTTGTTGTAAGAGTATGTTGAAGATGTCTGCCCCTGGGTTTGAACCGTGGCCTCACATCTAATAAGCCAACACACTACTAGACTACGACGACTTAAAGATTTTCTGTTTTTTTAAGGTTTTTACCCGAAAAACTCTGGCACTCTCACTTACACTCTCACTCTCTTTCGCCCCAATTCTGTTTTAGCAAGTTAATGACTTTGATCGGAATTCAAGTGCAAACCAATTTTAATTGAATTAGTTTCAGAAAAAGTTTTTTTTTACTTAAGAACAAACAAAGAGGAAATAACAAAAAGAATAAAAGGGAAAGGGCAACAACTGAAAGGGATAGAAATAGAGAAAATTAAACAATAAGTAGAAGTACTGGAGAGTAAAAAAACAGAACTTTTAAGAGTAAAGTAAAGTTTTATAATTTCGTATAAAAAAGTAACAACAAAGGATCGAAGTAGAAGCAGGGATAAAGATTGTATGCATGTACAGTGGCGTTAAAAAAAACTGAACAAAAACGAAAAAAAAATTTTACTCGATTAATAACAAAGAAAATGCATCAATAGAAAGCTTAAATTTCTGTTGATGCATAAGCATAGTGTGGGCGAGTTACGAAGCAGAGAACAAGAGCATTTTGTGCGAAACATAGCGTCAAGAATTCTTTCCATCATACTCAATAGAAAGAAATGGGGATAAATGGGACTCTATTACAGCACATGAATGACATTAAAAGTAAGATTCATTATACATGCTCATTTGGTTTTGACCGACACTGTATGTATGTGATTAAAAAAAAAGAAAATGAATTCTAAAAAAGAACAATGCTTGTAATAGAAGAAGAATTCTTATGAATATTAAAATAAACAATTAAGAGAAAAGAAAAGTTATTGTGGGTCAGGAACAGCCACAAATTATAATCGATACTTTTACTTTAGGTACAACAATAACAACTACAGCAACAACAGAGGCAATAAACTTTCAACTATTGTTAAGGATAGAAAACAAAAAGTAAAAAGAATATGTATGTATGTATGTTTAGGTATCTTAAGAAATTTCTTTTATTGGAAGTTTTCTCATCATCTTGTTGTTATGCCATTTACCACCAGCCACAAGAAACTCTTGTAATTGATTGAAATTTCACATGTTTTAAGAGAAACCAAGATTTTGTTGTTAAAAATATGTATGTTGAGAAAATAAAAATGAATTTATTTTGTTTACATGCGTACATACTCGTACACCAATATTTTGTGGTATTTTTTTAGTAGCACAAGTAACAAAAGTAAAACAATTTTATTCCTTAAACAAGTCTTTTACAAAATTTAGAAATTTTTTAATATTTTTTATTTAAAAATCTTGTGGTTTTATTTTAAAACTTTAAAAATAACTTTGTTGTTCATTTCTGTTTTACAAAATACTCTTATAAATTAAAAATTACTTGGAAATTTTTATTTTTTGCTTTTTAATTACGTACATATGTGAAGTGTGTGCACTTGCTTAACGAATGCTCTTCAGATCATTAATAACAATTTTATGTTAGAATTTATGTCAGAAGGGAAATTAGAGATTTGTTTTTATTTAAGGTATACAACGAATATTGAAACACTTTATTTGCCGAAAATACGATTAAATGATAAACACTGAGGATGGCCTTATGATTACAGTTTAAAATTTTTTGTGAATTATTTTACAATTATTGTCCAAGAATTCCTGTGTTTATAACATATCGTGTACTTTTTTAGGAATTTATGACTTTCAGTATCACAACTATCCCTCACTCATCAACTAAGCTTTCCCCGCTAGTTAAATTAGTCTAAACCAATAATTTAACAAGAAAAAGTGCCACAATGAAACTGAATGCCCCGTAATACTGGCGTATTACATATTCTGGGCACTAATCTTCAATTTAAGAATTCTCAAGACTCAGCACAGTATGGACCAGACTCATCTAAACAGAATCTGGATAGGGACGACTGATCTATAAAACAGTCGCTAAACGTTTCGAAACGTTAAACTAGGTGAGGAGAGTTCAATTTTGTTTAACTATAGTCTAGGATTTTAGAGGACAAAGTAATGGCCTTTAATTATGCAGCAAGCCATTGAGCTTGAGTAAGGCAGTGCTTACTACTCTGACAATCAAAGTGCAATCATATCGCGAGGGGTTTTCAAATCTGATTCGTTTCTTTTGATTTATTCTTGTAGCAATTTTGTTTCCATCTAATATAGATGGGCAGTGATATCTGGACTAATGATGTAGCTACTGTACCTGAGAAACTTATTAGGAATACCTCTACAACCAAGCTTCGTTAAACTATCTACCAGGCAAAGGTATCTACTGGATATACTATGCTGCAAGGGAAACTTGCCACCCTATTAGACACACTTGCCCTAAATTGTATAAAATGCTTGGAAATCAGCTATTTTTACTGGGCTACAGGGAAAAATCCGACTACACAGAACAATTCTTCATCAGAAGAACTAATTCCTTCAGACAGCCTCTTGTGCCTTAAAAACATATTAGACGTGCGACGAATATATTCGAAGGATCAGACAGAGCTACTTATTAGAAAGGAATACAAAGCAATAAGTTTCTAAATACTTCACACAATAAACAATGTTGATAGAGGGCTCTATTTCTTGACAAGAACAGACAACAACTCTGATTAGCTTGGAAAACTAGAAGAAACGGGAATAATATGAATCTAAGGGAGATACTTTGTGACCGCTTTATGATCTCGTTTGACCACATTAGCTTCTTAAGATGACATAAAACGTGTCCCTACTACTACAACCAAAGTAAATCGATATTTTTATTCAAAATCCCTTCATCCATAACATATATACATAATTGGTCATTACAACCCTTCAGTCAGTTTCTCACACTACTTATGTTGTGCGTTAAATTTTATATATGAGCGGCGGGACCTACAGTTTAAAGTCGACTCCAAACGACATATTTTTTGAGAAAATTTTCATGGCAATTTTTTATTTACTCTCAGAGTTTTTGCCAGAAATCTGCTGAGAGGAAGTCGCCGAAGAAATATTTGCATATTTTCGTTTTGATGTCTGGCCTGGGGCTCAAACCCTGGCTTTATCTCTAACCCATATGTGCTTATCACCCCATTTTTAAAACGGTAAGATATTGATCAGCTGTGTTTATACCATATAGATTCCAATAAATACACAAAATCCATGGTTTTACTAAAAAAAAAGTTTGGCACATATGGGCTAATAAGCAAGCTAATAACACACTACCTATCCTTTATGTTTGTTTATTCAGCATCAACTTACTTAGTTACTTACTTACCTAATTGATCATTACAGCCAGGATTACGATGCAGCTTGTCACACCATATTGTGTGCGTTCGCTTTATACATGAGTGGCGGGACCTACTGTTCAAAGTCAACTCCGAAAATTAGATTTTAGAGAAACTCTTCATGAAAATTTTCTTTATTCTCAGAGTTTTTACCAGAAGACTGCTGAGAAGAAGCCGCCGAAGGGAAAATTTTTTATTTTAGATGTCTGACCAGGGGTTTGAACCATGGGCTTATGTCTATTAGGCCAACACACTAGTTACTAGACTACAGCAACTGTAACTATCCTTTTTCCTTAATATTTCTTAGATTCGTTACGCTTTCATCAAACAAGCTTGTCCTGCTAAAAAAAATTATTTGCCTACTGCAACAAGAAGTCTGATGATAGGAAGTTACCGAAAGAAATATTTTTTCATATTCAGTTTTGTACGAAATGTCTGAGCCAAGGATTCTCGTCTAATAAGCCAACACACTATCTGCTAGATTACGGCTACTTCCTCAATTAAAATACAATAATTGGGAGAAATTAAAAGATAATCTAAGATTCAATGTAGTCGCTGTAGTATTGTAGGTAGTGTGTTGGCTTATTAGACGTAAAGCCAGGGTTCAAACCCCAGACATCAAAACGAAATACAAAAAATATTTCTTCGGCGACTTCCTCTCAGCAGATTTCTGGTAAAAACTCTGAGAGTAAATAAAAATTGCCATGAAAAGTTTCTCAAAAATCTGTCGTTCGGAGTCGACTTTAAACTGTAGGTCCACCACTCATGTATAAAAAAAAATTAACACACACACTGACTGAAAGGTTGTAATGACCAATTATGTATGTAAGATTCAATTGATTCCCTGATTCAATATATCTCAGCCGACCTTATCATATGTTTTTGATATTTTTGTTAGAACGAAAAGAGCTTCGATGCGTTCGTATTCATATTCTACTAACTCTACCTACATATATTTGACTGGAAAAGGAATACAACTGTGATGAGTGTATAGGAGCTCGGAAGTGTATTTAGAAGGTTTTCATTGCCGAATACATTAACAAGTGATGAGTATATGTAATAAGTAAGATTTTACTTAGAAAAGTTGAGGAAAAACGAGAAATGAAAATCAACATTGGGGAAAAAACAAAGCAAAACAGGGGTTTTCATGTAATAGCTGCTCTAACTCTTACACATACATTGATGGATTAAATTAGCATTACATGGTATTTGTTCTTCATTTCTTTTCTGACTAGAGAGCAATACTTTACCAATGCAGGCATTTTCCCCATATGTTCACAATACTCATTAACTTACGTGCTTGTATGCGTAAATGTGGAAATGAATGTGTGTGTTTCCATATGTTGTTTTTATTTTCTTCTAATTCTTCTAAATTTTTTTCTTTCGTTTTTCATTTGATAGAAAGCTCTTGGTAACAATGGTTTGCATTGTTTTGTTTGTTTGTATTTTTTGCCAGTAAAACTAATCAAGCATGTACAAAGCATGTGTAAACAATTAAAAGCACATGTGAAATGGGAATGTATGTATGTGACTATATTACACAGGATACGAGAGTATAAAACATTTATAGGGAAGCAGAGAGAGAGAGGGAGAAAAATCATGTATGGAAGTGTAATTAAGCCAAAGACATTAAACAATAGTTTCCTGTTTAATGCATAACAACAATATACACACGTACAATTACTTACACTAGAACACTAAACATCTGCATTTACATATGTATGTGTGCGTTAAGAGTGGATGCGTATGTGTATGCATGTATTAATATTCTTTTTGTTTAATATTGTTTCACATGTAAATTTAATTCCCAATATTGAATTCAATTCAATTCAATTCGTATGCAAACTACTCTTCTACTGCTACTGCCTGCCGCTCTATTCTCCTGTGTCATGGTTTATTTCAAAGTGAAATTTCAAAATCTAATCCAGTGTTACAGCAGCAGAAAATCATTGGAGAATACACTTCACATGATTGCCGGCTAAAAGTTGAATGTCTGTCTGGCTTATTGGCTGTATGTATGGCTGGCTTTCAAGTGAATCAGAGTTGAATGTGGTCAGTTGTTGTATATTGGTTGTATGCATTCAGTTATTTTTTTTACTATACTCGCCAATAGGTTCACATATACACTTGCAATATATAAACATACTCGTAACAATGGCCGTTGCATGTGGCTTTAAGCAAATGGAGTGCATTGCGTTAATGCTGTTGTTTGTAAGATTTTTAAAATACAATGCCATACCCAACATTTTAAGCGGTATGATGACCAACACAGAGTTTTTGTAACGCTTCGAAAATTGAGGCACTACTCAGGGGTTTCTATATATTGTTTGAAGATTTGACGAGAGCTTCCAAACAGTTTTAGCCATATATTTCGGTTACGAAACCATAAACTTAATCAAATTAGATTGTAAATAGGCGAGAAGTTTTATAAAACTTAATTTATTGAGCTAACTTCGTTTACCACAGGATTACCAAATCAAATAGGCCTTGAGCTATCCGGCAGACAGCTCGTTATGACAATTTAATTCGGCATTCAATATATTTTTAGAACCAAGAGAAAGGCTCTAATTTTCCGCAATTGATAACTTTAATCGAGTTCGGTCAGCTACAGATAGAAAGCTTTGTATCCTCGCGATTTCACTGACAAATGTTTTGCATTGAGTCATCATTCACGAGACAAGGTCTTAAGGTTGTGGATATTTGTTACTCCATATCATCTGCAATTCCACCTTCTGCTTCATAACTGAAAAGAGTATCATAAGCAGATTCCTGCAATTCATTTATAACAGCAATCTAGCCATTAGGTCCCAACTTGTACACTCGACACTAATGAGTTTAAATCGAAGATAATATGGGAAGGTCTGGAGAAGCTGAATCAAAAGGTAAGCAGAATAAAATTACTCTCTGCAAGGTGCCAGGTCATGGTGGAATTTCCGGCACTGAGCAATTAAACAAGCTTAGAAATAGGGGAGCTTCTCCGTCTTTGATAGTTGCTGAACCCTTTTGTACAGTGAGGACGGATATTTGTAAAAGTATTGTTACGTTTTTACCTTTTTAACCCTTTCATGCCCGAATTTTTTGGGCCAGAGCTAAAATTTTTTTAAGGACATGTGTTTCTTAGTCATGGCCTAAATATGAAGTGATATTAAATTCAGAGTCCTACGTATTCTGGTTTTACACGTTTTTTACCAAGCTTGTTTGCAAAAAAAAATCTTTTAAAAAAATTAAAAATTACGGAATTTATGAACAAAAATGTACAATGTTGCCTATAGGCAACATCGGACATGAAAGGGTTAGAACATTTCGAATATGAGTTCGTTGATTGGAAACAAAAATAAAAACAAATATGTGTTAAGTTTCAATTAAAATCTTTATTGTTCTCACTACTTTTATGTGCCACTGTTAGTACTTGATGTATCCAACAATAATTTCCTGTTATTATTGTTCTCTGCTCACACTCTTTCCGTAAGCAACAACACTAGTACCTTAGATGTGTATAGCGGGGTCTTCAAACAACGGCTGTTTACTTCGCACGCAACGCGTCTTTACACAAGACCGACTGAATTCTTACTGCTCGTTGTCTGCTTTGTCTTGCCTTTTTATTTGCCCACAAAATCAGTCTGATGAACGTACCTGAAGCAGAAGGTTCTCATTTTCGCCTTTTCGAGAGTTCTATCTCGACTGCTTTGTTTTTTTTTTGTGTATTTTGTTCACGTTGTTTGTTGTTGCGTTCTTTCCTACTTGTCTGTCTCATTTTCTTTCACACTGTTGTTGTTAGTATATGCAACCAAGTTCGTTGTATTTGTTAGTGTAGCTTTTGTTTATCGTTAATGTTAAACGATGTTTTCATTTTCATAACAGTATGTTCAACGAAAGGGATGATAAAGTGAAGCAAAGGCTCTTCTCCAACCAAATAGAAACATTCACAACCTTTGTTTGCAAATAACTATATGAGGAGAGATGAGTCATGTATCAGATTATCAAGAAATAACCAGAGGTTGACAACCAATTGAAAATTCCGAATGGAAGTTATCACGAGTCCAAAAGGTAGATTCTGTGATGATGAAAATGAATAAGCGGACCGCGTTCTCATAACCTGTAAGGCTTCAAAACATGCCAAAATGAAACACCTGAGTAAATGTCAAGTTCTGAACACAATATTTACAGTGTTGACATTAAACAAAATTCCGAAGTTTTGTCAATGCAATAGGCTTGGAGGAGGCATTATTGAGAGTACAATACGTTCCTACAATTGCAGAACTGAGGTACCCCTAGACCACAATAATATTGACAGCGAAGCACATCCTTCACTTTGATTTGATTTAACTGTTCGTTTCTTACTGGTATTTACTGCTGTTGTCTGTATTATTCACCGTTGATTATGCAAATATAGTAGTACATGTGCAGTTTAATTCATGGTTACTCTCTTTTTTTTGTTTAAACTCTAACCTCTCTCTCTCTCTATTTCCTTGTTTCCCTTGAACTTACTGCGTATGATGCAAAAATTGTTGTTGTGTTGCATATGTCATGTTATACAGAATATGCCTGATATAATGCCCGGAAGAAATGATGACATTTCCTTTTTGCATGAGTTTTCATAGCTGTTGTTGTTGGTTTTGCTGAGTTTAATAAATCAACAAATTTAGGTCTTTATTAATTAATACAGACGTATTGAAAAATGAATGTCAAGCCCATGGGAATTCATATTTAAAAGTTTCAAAGTCGTACTAAAATAATAACAAAACAACAAAACAAAATATGATACTTAAGCATTTTCAAACTACTAAAGGAGAACGAAATATCTTATTTGGCGTGTTTCTAAAATTGGACAAACACACAATAGACTGTTGGACTGTCTCACAAACTGCGGCG
Source organism: Sarcophaga carnaria (assembly GCA_958299815.1). Taxonomy (NCBI): domain Eukaryota; kingdom Metazoa; phylum Arthropoda; class Insecta; order Diptera; family Sarcophagidae; genus Sarcophaga; species Sarcophaga carnaria. The sequence continues at coordinate 17,912,574 of OY283152.1, read as the reverse complement.
TCCAGGCTTACTTTACAAAAGTGATTGTATGAAATTAAGTCACCGTAGTCTAGCAGACAGTGTGTTGGCTTATTACCAAACAACAGCAAAGGTTTCAAACCCCAAGTCAGATATCACGAAAATCTCTCTGTCAGCAGATTTCCAGGAAAAACTCTGCGAGTAAATAAAATTTAAATGAAAAGTTTCCTAAAAATCTGTCGTTCGAAACCGACTTTAAACTGTAGTTCATGCCTCGCAAAAATAAAATTTACACACACAACCTAAGTGGTATGAGAAGCTTGGTCGTAATTCTGACTGAAGGGCTATAATGAGCAATTATGTAGGTTATGTATGTATAAATGTATGAATATGTCATTGCGTAATAACCAGGAATGAGAAGATACTTTGCTTGCCAATGCCTTTATTTGCCAAAGTCCATGTCTGGCTCTACTTCTCTCATTAGGTCCATTCTTTCTAAATAGTCTAACAAAGTCATTGTTGTTAGACATCGTATTGATCAGTAAACTCATTAATCTTTGAGGCTGGTCTTCAGTTTTCAGGTCGTGGTGTTAACTGTGAGAAGACCTCATATGGTCTAACTGTGGGTGGCTATGTATACTCAAGTTCAATTTAATTTAACAAAGCTGTTACACATTTCCATTCTATGTTATCCAAAGCTATAATCGGTGATTGACAGGCTTTTAAGAGTATACTTGGAGAGTATCAGTCGCCTAAAAGACTTGAATGAAAATTCTTATACTCCCAACAGATGTTCATATCATATCTGCAGATAAGTTACTCCTATTATTTCTCAAAGTGTTGATAAAATGGTTAAGAACAGGTTACAATAGGTGTCCAAAGCAGATCAGTAAATAAACCGAAGTATTTGGGAATTAAAGCAGTTATTCATTGACAGTTTTCATGTTAAGAAAATAAATTAAAGCATACCAAGCAGAGAAGTTCAATTGAAATCAAAAATACTTTCCAAGTTTTCCTTTTTTACCACCATCAAATAAAATGTCTGTGTTTCTAATTACTTTCTAATTACATAACATCAACTGTTACTGTCTTTCAAACTGTATTTGTTCCTTTAAAGTTTATTGATCCTTTCCAGAGCCTATAAAACTCATCGTGTGATTACCCCACATTATTAAAACAATATATCCTTGGCCCTATAACAACAATAACGCACCACCATCTCCTCTATAAACCAGAAGAATAAATTTTTTATGATTGCAGCCGACACATCATTACATTCAAGCCATCATGTTTCATACAGTCTGTTCATTAACTGACATGAAAACGTTTCGGAAACTTTTCTACTTTTCAGTTCCTCTCAAATTCAGATCATTTCGCTGTCTGATGTTGACTTCTCTTTATTTTTGTTGTGAAATGCAATACAACAGAAGAAAATGGTAAATTGTTGTTGCTTCTCTTGTATGAGTGCGTGTACAACCAAACTGAAATACATATGCATGTGTTTCTGTATTTGTGAAGAGTCGTTAAGTGAGTTTATAGGGCAACTTTTTAACAATTTTGTTTAAAAGCCTTCATTACGACAATATTTTTCCTTTTTTGTTGTTGCTAATTATTCTTAAAACTCGACGGCATTACAAAAAACAACAACAACTACTACTGCAAAACTATTATAATAAACTGTGTCAGAATGTATCAGCATAACATTGTTGCACGTTCTCATGCACCAGAAGTCGTTGCACTTATGAAATGTTTTAAAAAAGTGTTATTAAAACGACAGCAACAAGGACAACATAAGACAGAAACAAATAATTTTTATTTTTTATGATAGTTTGTCACATTAAAACTTGGTTACAATCTCCTTTGTTAAGGGGTAACAACTGTCCCATACCGCTGCTAAAGTTAAGGCTGCAGCTAGAACAGCATAAGGCTCTGTAGTACGAGATGAGAATAAAAAGGAATCCTTTAAATACTAGTAAACCATATGCAACAACTCTTTTGCAAACATTTCTTAAGGCCTTTTATTTAACAGCCAGAGTTTGGTAAATAGCAGTAGATAAGATTTTTCCTCCAATAAAAAATTCATTGTATAAAGCATCAACAAGCTTAGCTTAGAATTCGCCTAGGCCAGACATCAAAATAAAATAAAAAAAGTATTTCTTCGGCGACTTCCTCTCAGCAGATTTCTAGCAAAAACTCTGAGAGTAAATAAAATTGCCATGAAAAAGTTTCTCAAAAATCTGTCGTTCGGAGTTGACTTTAAACTGTAGGTCCCGCCACTCATGTATAAAATTAACACACACAACATAAGTGGTGTGAGAAACTAGGTCGTAATCCTGACTGAAGTGTTGTAATGACCAATTATGTATGTAAGCTTAGCTTATGACACATGGTTTTTATTAGAAAATCCTGGTTAATTCTCTTGCAATGCAATTTTTTTATAATAAATGGGACTGATATGGGATAATTTGATTTTAGCTATGCTGGCCGTTCATATTATGCTACGCTAAGAAGACATTGATAGGAAAAATATTAAAATTTTTCTACTTCTTACTTTTATACCTGAAAAAGCCCAATGTCTACTGCGATTTAGCCAGAAATGTGAGGAAGTTGTAGTTGGGAATTGCAGGTGTTAAGGTGGATGCGTCCATTACCTAACATAACCCAAGAACAACAAAGTCAAAATAAGGGTGCAATAATGTGATTGAAACAGAATCACTAGTATAGCAGAGGCAGCTGGGATGAGAAGAAGCAGAAAGAGGTTGGGTTTCTTAAGTCTATAGCACATAAACATACCTAATTGGTCGTTAGAACCCTTCAGTCTGGATTACGACCTAGGTTTTTACACCACTTATGTTGTGTGTATGTTAATTTTGTACATGAGTGGCGTGACTTACAGTTTAAAGTCGAATTCGAACGACAGATTTTTGAGAAACTTTTCATGGCAATTTTATTTACTTTCAGAGTTTTTACCAGAAAAATGCTGAGGGGATGTTGCCAAAGAAATATTTCTTCATATTTCGTTTTGTACGAGATGTCTGACTTCAGGTTTGAACTGTGAACTCACGTCTAATAAACCAACACACTAGAAGATCCGCAAATAGTGTAGATTTAGCTAAGATCTCTGAAAAGTTGTTAAAAAAGAAAGAATAGAGACTAGACCCTTTCTGTGAAGTTCTCAAGTGCTAGGGTTTTTACAGTTTCTGTAGAAGTGTTCGTTGTGAAGCCTTTCGAATTGTCGGGCATATGTACCCTGGCGTAAGTGAACCTTTAAGAATGTTTTCCCTATAACAGGATCAGTATCTGGTGTTTCATTTTTAATTTAATAAAGCTTGTTTGTACCTCCCTCTCACATAGTTATTCATTCATCTATCATATCTGATCATATGTAGTGATCTTTGTACACCTCTTCAGCTAGACACAGCCCACATTCTTGCATAAGCTTACATGAGGTGTATACATACATTCATAATTGGTCATTGCAATCCTCAATCAGGACTACAACCTGGCTTCTCACACCACTTATGATGTGTGTGTTAGTTTTTTATACATGAGTACGAGAACCTACAGTTTTAGGTCGACTCCGAACGACACATTTTTAAGAAACTTTTCATGGCAATTTTATTTACTCTCATAGTTTTTGCCAGAAAACTGCTGAGAGGAAGAAGCCGGAGAAAAATTTGTTCATATTTCGTTCTGTTGGAGATGTCTGACCTGAACCGTGGCTTCACGTCTAATACGCCAACACACTACCTACGACGACTTCGGCTGGCTTCCAAAATGTTAGTTACTTTGTGTTTGAACAATGTATAGTGTTTCATAAAGCCGCTATACAGAATGTTTACAATGTATACAATTTCAAAATGTCGGCAATGTGTATTTTTAACGCAGTCAATAAGCAATCAGGCATCGGATTTATAGGTGATGCATTGTTTGGTAACTTTGGATATCTACATAATTTATATACCGTAGTAGAACTGCATACAAACTTTGTATTGATTCATTTTGAAAGTCAGCTTTCCTCTGATGGTGCATACATTTATCTAATAACCGTTTTACTGCTATATATGTGTATACCTCTACTCGATATACTTTGATACCGTATTTCCACACCGGCATTTTCCATTGCTATTTTTTTTAGCCCGAGTAATACTCAGTAGTAATGTAGTATGAGGGATAATCTAAAATTCAGCTCTTCTGGAAGTATACACAGAATTAACTTTGGCATGTGATCTGAGTCAGTCAGTGAATACTTTTACGGCTTTCTCTGAAAGCTATTACATTTCTTACAGAAAGCACTGCAATATTTATTATATCGGATTAAAATTAATATTTGAATTAATTTTAATTTTATTATTTAATTATTGTTTGATGAGAATAAAAATCACGAATAAAAATTCAGCATTAAATAGCAAATATTTCTTAACTTTCACCATAATTTATTTGCTCACTGTTATACTCTTTTTTAGTCTTCTTGAAATGCATTTCAAGTTAAAAAAAAGATGAAAAAAAACGATGAAGAAAAACTCTGAAGTGCAAACAAAAACAAAACCGAGATGAAAAGTCAGCAGGGTAATATGTCAGCACACAGGCAAACAAAAACATTTACACTCTGGCATAAATATTCCCTTAAACCCTCACACTTATACACTCGCACACTTACACTCTCTGGTACTCTTTTAAAAACAAACATCAACAATTACTCTCTCACACACACACACACATATTTTAAATGATAATAAATGAGTGTGATTGTAATGAGTGACTGCCAGAGTGGCGCTAAAGAAAAGAAAATTTTAAAGTTGTTGCCATAGAGAAAATGAAAGGAAGAAAAATCAGTAGAGAACTAAAAGAAATTTTTAATTTTAATCGTGATTCATTTGCTGTCATCAACATCAGAAGCAGCAGTAGCAGTAGCATCAGCATCAGGATCAACATCGGCATCAGAGTTCATTCAAATATCGCTTGCAGCCATTATCATAAATTCAAATTAAAAAAGTTAATGAAGCGTGTGTGCATAAAGTGGTGTGTGTATGCATATGTAACAGTATTGTTAAGGAAGTATGTGTGTATATGTGTGACAATAAGTGTGAGTTGTATATAAAGGAAAACTATTAAAAGTAAAGCTAAAATAAATATTTATGGGTGTAAGCCATAAAGACAGAATAGGAGAGAGAGAAGGAGAGAGATATTTATAAGAGCGAACATAAGAAAGTTTCCTCTTCCTTTTTTTAATTTAAAATTTCTTTTATAACTATTTGCACATACAGTGGACAGCAAAAGTCTTAGTACGGCAATATATTTTAGCAATTTCATGAATTTTAGCCAAAAGTTTGTATAAAGATTTATAGTTTACATGTTTATTTTATTAATTTCTTTCTATTTTACTATAAAACAAACAATTTTTTAATGTTTTTCATAAAACAAGGAAAAATAAGGAACAGTTTCAGATGACACCATACATAGGTACCCCCAAGCAGAACCCTGAGTAAATTTAAAATTCAAAGGCCTAATGTACGAAAATGTTATCCTTTGTATTTAGTAGAGTATCCCTTAAGGTAAAGCACTCCATTTAACCCATTTGTAATTGAATGTACAAGTTTTGTTTAGTGTTTTCTGGTGGCACCATGAGCAAGTTTTTCGTTTGACTTTTGATTGAGGTTTAGCGATTACTACACTCTTGAAGCCATATCGGGTCTTTGTGCAAGAGTATTAAGCCTGTGGGGACTTTTTTTGTCAAAATATATTGCCGTACTAAGACTTTTACTATCCACTGTACAGATACTCCTTTTTAATTTCTTCTTTAATACAAATATTTTTTTTTTTAGTTTGAGTAATCCTCAGTTAGAATGCTTGTAAGTATAAAACTAGAATCGAGTCCCAAAATTTATTTCTCAGCACTTCTTTTCAGAAAGGAGAAGTACAATGTACCAAAATAGGCTAAACAATATCCTCTTTGTAGTTTCTGTAGGCCTTTTTTTGTTTCATTCTGGAGTATGAGTTTCATCACTCAAGATTTGTTGTTTAAACAGATTAGATTTTATGAAAACAATTTGTATACGTGCTATGAATAGTACACTATTTTAGCTTGGTTGTGGCTGTCATAAAAATCCCCCTCTACTTCGTTTAGCTTCACCACATTGGATAACAGATTTTCATCTGTCAATACAGAGTTTTGAGTAGCCAAGGTTATGAAATCAACGTAATCTAGTAGGTAGCGCGTTTATTTTATAGACGTGAGGCCACGGTTCACACCCAAGGTCAGGCATCTCCATCAAAACGAAATTTAAAAACATCTTTCTTTGGGTACTTCCTCTCAGCAGATTTCTAGCAAAAAATCTAAGAGTAAATAAAATTGCCATGAAAAGTTTCTCAAAAATCTGTCGTTCGGAGTCGACTTTAAACTGTAAGTCCACCAATCATAGTTAAATTCAACACACAAATTCGCTCAGTTGTACTTCTATCAGCATATCTTATAATTTCTTTAACTCCGTTACAAGTATACATATTCCTGTTGATGTTTAAGACACTGGAAATAACTCATAATTATAACACAAAAATTTTACAAACATATCTAAAGGATAAATAATTAAAAAAATTTTCTTCAACAAATTTTCTTAAAACAATTTTTTTTAATACAAATTACAACCCACACATATACATACACTCTCTCTCTCATATGCTTTAAGTTTTTCCCTTTTAAATAAAAAAAAAATAAGCAAAAAAATCTCCTCCACTTACACATTTTAAGTTCAAGTTTTACAAGTTTTTCTAGAGATTGAGATTTTAGTTGTACCTTTTAGGGTAGAATTTTAATTGAAAAACTTTCTATACGAACCGAGTTTTTAAGAGAAATCACTAACGCCTCCGGTGGTTGCATGGCTTCGATAGTTCTTTCTTTTTTCTTGTCTTTTTTGACTTTTATGGTAACATTAAGAAAGCAATGATAAGTTTTACAACGTAGGCAATGTTGATAAGAGACACATACTCACACACTTGGTAATACAAACACTATCATGAGCTCACCCATATATTTTCTTAATATGTTAAGGTAACTGGAATGAGTTGGTCAAAACTGACTTTACAATAGCCTACAACTTCTCTGTTCAAATTGGTCAAGAATACTAATTTAATGGTTTATTCACAGGCTTAGCACAGTGTTGGAAGAAAAAGTTCGCCGAAATTCAATTTAAAGTAAGTGTGAGCTAAAAAATTGGTTTGAATCAGAGATCAGCAAGCAATCGTTTTTTTGCTACTTATAAGCAATCATGAAATTTTCAATATAAGTGAGTCAACAATATTGAAATTCAACTACTTTGATTCATTCGTACGCAGTACAACGTTGTTCTATAAGTATGGGTACAATGAGAGCGTTGACATTCGAACTCATACTCGAATCATTCATAAAAATTTACAGTCTTAGTAGTTGTGGCATTTACAAAAAAGAAGAAAGAAAAAGACAAAGACAGCAAGCAAAGCAAACACACAACCTTCTAGTGAGTATTGTAGTGTTCGTACGCGAATCATTCTTATTTTGTGATTCTTGTGAATGTTGAGTCATGCAGAGTCGAAATCAACAATATCATGCATATTGTTAAGTATGAGTACGATGAATACTTTAAACTTTGAATATAACTAGTATGAGTATGATATTAAAATAAGTATGAATACGTATAAGTATCACAAATTATGAGTACGATTCGATTCTACTCATCTTTTTGAATACTCATTGCTGATATCTGGTTCGAATATGCGATAATTATGGTGGAACAGTACGACAGTCGCTATGGTCATGAACTGGATTTCGATCATGCAACTTAATTATTATTTCGGCGTATCTGCACTTCAATGACGGTAGATTGCTAGTTCTTTCATGGTCTATCATATTAATAATATTCAGTAGGAGCATACAAACATAATTTATGCAAATAACAGAACAGATTCACATACATCATTGGTCATTACAACCCTTCAGGAAGGATTACAACCTAGCTTCTCACACCACTTATGTTGTGTGTATTGATTTTATACATGAGTGGTGGGACCTACAGTTTAAAATCGACACCGAACGACACATTTTTGGGAAAATCTTAATGGCATCTTTATTTACTCTCAGAGTTTTTGCCAGAAATCTGGTGAGGAAGTATTTTTCAGCATTTCATTTTGAGGTCTGACCTACATTATGAGGCGTTGCCTCACGTCTAATAAGCCAACAGATTAAGGCTTTATATTCCATCTGTTATATGTTCCGTCTTTAATTTCACTTCCTTTTACTTCCATCTACTATTTCTACTTCAACGAATCCTGTGTTATTTTTTTTTTGTTTGTTCTCTTATAATCCTTAAAGGAATAACACACTGTTTGTAAACGAATAATAATACTGCAGTGTACCTACATATACAGGTTTTATGTTCCTAACGGACTAACATAGAAACCGTTATTAAAATAAATAACCGACAATAACGGTAATAATAACATCCAGTAAGAAAGAACAACAACAACTATAATCATAGAAAACTCTCAACAGATCACAACTCTTTCCTTTTAACTAAGAAACTAAAGAAATACTGAAGAGTGAATAGAAACCTATGGCAGTCTGAAGTTAGAAAAATGTCCAGGAATTGTTTACTCTCCTCCTGTTTTCTTCTCACCAACATTCAAGTTAAACTTGACTTTAGCCGGACATGGAAGAAATAAAAAAGTGTAGACAGAAGCATTATAACTCCGGAGGAGAAGAGTGATAGAGGTAAAGGCAAACATAAATAAGAATAAAAACAACAAGTAGTTGTAGTAGCATTTGTTAAGAGGAGGATGAAACACGATTTATTTTCCAATTTTTTTGATTTGTTGAAAACAATGTTTTGCCTTGTCTTCCATTAAAATTTTACATTTTTGTTTAAATCTCAAGCTCTAAAAGACTATTTATACGTTGACTTCTTGATTTGTTTATTAACAATTAGAATTTCAACTCAAGGCGCCGTAGTATAATAATTTAAAACCTGGCTCAGATATCTCGAACAGAACGAATTACACACCACTTATGCTGTGTGTGTCAATTTTATCCTAGAGTGACAGGACCTACAGTTTAAAGTCGACTTCAAAGATTTTTGAGGAACTTTTTCATGGAAATTTTATTTTACTCTGAGTTTTTGCCAGAAATCTACTGAAAAGTTTTCAAATACTGATGAATGGGGAGCAGAAAAATCCAAAATTTGTTTACAAATTTAATTATAAACTACAAAACAAAGCAATGTCCAACAACAACAAACTACACATATAAACAGTGGCCACAAGGTTTCAATGCCTTAATGCTCTTTGTATAGGAGAGAGACATGATTTATTATTAATTTTTTTTCTTTCATTTATCCTGTATTGATTAATTGGCTGTAGAAAATTTCCAACCTAGTGATTTATATTCAAAGAAAATTCAACACATGCCTTAGCAAATCACAAAAAATAAATTTTAAAGCGTGCTCCTCTACATAATAACCTAATCTTGGGCAAAGTGTACAGGCTTTATTAAAACTCTCTGGGCATTAATAACTATTCTTTGGGGAAATTTCTAAAAATTTAAATCTACTCTGTATTGCTTTTAATCCTGTTCATAAAATTTCCTTAAATGGCCATTTTGTTTTTAGGATAAGAACGCATGAAAAGTATTTCATTAACATCTGTTTTCCAATACATACAAAGCTCTGGGCTTAAACCACACATTTAATATACATACATGCCGAAAGCAACACATACTCGTATAACAGCAGGTTGTATTAGCAAAACATATTTACTTTACACTTTCCTTTTGCAAACAAAATGAAAATAAAGTGATGCCAATAGATTGTTAAGCTACGGTGTTATAAATCCTAAAAACTTTAAGTATTTAAGTTTTAAATAAAAACGTTTTTGTTTAGTTTATTCACTGTTACACTGTATTTCTGAGAAAATCCTTAGAAATTTTCAGTATTTAGTGGTTGTGTGTCTAACACTTGCATGTGTTAGTAAGACATTTAAACACATTCTTGCATAAATATGTACGCAGAACAAGAACAGACACAAGTTTAAAATCAAAACTATTGTTAACATAAATTTGCTCATTTTCCTGCTTTCACTTCCACTGCCAAACTTCACTCTCATTTATGTTATAAACCCTCGCAGTTTGCTTTATTGCTGCTGTTAGTAAGAACACACTCATACCAATACTCTTCTATTTAGTCCTGCTTTAACATACACATCAATTCTTATATTTCTCTCTCTCTCTATCTCACTGTGCTGTCTCTGCATAAGTATTGTTATGTACGAGTATGTGTAAACTAAATAGTTTTTCTGTGTGTGTACGAGTATTTATTTGTGTTGTCTCTTGTGTTCTTGTTGTTATTTTATCACACAAATTTTTGCTTAAATAATTGTTATTTTTGTTGTTATTATAGTTGTTGTTGTAGTTTTATGGCATTTGTTTGGCAATATAAAATTTTAAAGTTTTTCCTCTTCTTCTTCTTCTTCGTGTTTTAAATGTGAAGCGTTATTGGCATAAACCAATCGGTATTTTATTGTCAACATCTGCTGTTTGGATTTATTTTAAAACTTTGCTTTTAGTACTGTTGTTGTTGTTGTTATTAATGTTGTTCTTATCTTATTAGAAATTTATTTATAGAACAGTTTTTATAGTTTTACCAATGCTGCTGCATATTGTTAGTTATTTAAAGATACAAAAATTTATGAAATTCTTTAAAGAGATTTGAGACAACAAAAAGACTATTTTGGGTAAATTAGAGCGAGTTAAAATGCGGTGTGTGATATTTTATTAAATTTCTTGGAACTTTAAATGAAATTTTCTTTATTTTCCATCTAATGAAGCGCTGTATGGCAAACATTGAGTGGAGTAAACGAAACCCAGAGAATAATTTTATTCATAAGCAATATCGTATACAGGACACTCAAGTTTTCACAAACAGAGTATTACACATCCATTTTACAATGGAACATTATGTACGATGGAGTACTTCGACTGCGATTCCTAAATGGACTACAATTGTAGGGCTTTGCAGATGACATTGCCATAGTCTCGGTAGCTAAGACGGTAAGGGAAATAGAGGAGAAAACGAACACAGCGATTCGAAATGTTGGAGCATGGCTGGAGGAGGCAGATTTAACACATGCTGCACATAAAACGGAGGCCGTCGTGATAAGCGGCCGAAGAGGGCGATAAAATACCTGGGAGTGATTATCGACGACAGGTTGAACTTCAAGGAGCACGTGAAATACATTGGCGAAAAAGCATCTGTAACACAGGGAGCACTGGCGAGGATGATGCCAAATATTGGAGGACCAGGTCCATTCTTAAGGAGGATAATTTCGGCGGTAGTAATGTCGATATTGCTGTATGCTTAACCAATATGGTCTGAGGCACTCTCCGTGGGTCGACAAGGAGGATACCTTTTCTCGGTGTATCCGATTAGACGGATAAGTGGCTTCAGGACAGTGTCTGATGAAGCGGTATTGGTATTGGCAAAGACAAGTGGTTGAAGTGAGTAGGGGGTGGGTTTAGTACGTAGGCACCAGTGATGGTGAATCGTGCACTCTTTTGGTGGAACAAAAGTGTCATCCGAAGATTTCACCACCGGCTCAAGACAAAAAAAATACATCCATTTTACAACAACATACATACATAATTTAATTGGTCATTACAACATTTCAGTGAGGATTACGACCTAGCTTCTCACGCCACTTATGTCTGTTGTGTTATGTTGGCGGAAACTACAATTTAAAGTCAACTCCGAACGACAGATTTTTGAGAAACATTTCAAGGCAATTTTTATTCACTCTCTCAGAGTTTTTGTCAGACATCTGCAAATCGAGACAATGACCCATATATTTGTTTCTTGTATACCACTTAAATCTTTTCATCGTCACTTGCAAAGTACATCTGTATGTTGGTTCGAAAAACCATCACATTGGATTCTAAGCTAAAGAAAAGAGGACAGATTCGACATCCACAATGAGGCTTTTGCTTTTTAAAATCCAGGCTGATAGTTTACATCAATTTCTAAACAGTCTGACGTTTTGTAAACTGAAAACTGAATGGCAAATGTTGATAGATTAGAAGATAAAGAGGGCATAAGTACTCCTCCATATAATGTGAAATTATCTGATGAGACAACCTCATGCATAATTGGAATACAAATTTCATTTCATCTCCAGGAGACCAAACCAATATTTTAATCGTTTATATCGGCATAAGAAATATGCTATCGCATTTCTTTTTGTTGTGGATCTCTGACCGGGATTTTGAACCGAGGCCTTAAGTCTAATAAGCCAACACACTATCTACTAGACTACGGTAGGTTAGGTTAGGTTAGGTTAGAGGACGTGTACTTGTCAATTAAGACAAGTACAGTACCCGGAGGTCGAATTGACCCATTGTACAACGTCCTAGTTTCTCACACCACTTATGTTGTGTGTGTTAATTTTATACACGAGTGGTGGGGCCTACAGTTTAAAGTCGACTTCGAACGACAGATTTTTATTTATTGAGAAACTTTTCATGGTAATTTTATTTACTCTTAGAGTTTTTGCCTGAAATCTGCTGAGAGGAAGTCGCCGAAGAAATAATTTTTGTATTTTGTTTTGATGTCTGGCCTAGGGCTCGAACCCAGGCTTTTGCGTCTAATAAGCCAACACACTACCTACTAGACTACGGCGACTTCAAAAAAGACTACGGTAAACAAAATTCCTTTTCGCAAAAATCTTCAAGTTATCGTATTGCAAGCAGCAGCACAACAGTGGCAGTGAATAATTGTATTCAATAACACGCACGTTGTTATTCTTGCTAATCAAACCACATAAAATGTTCCTCTGCCTGGCAATAATCAATCACATTAATAGAGAATGTTGTATGCCTGAAAAAGGAACAAGAAAACGGTAGAAACAACAATACATATGCAACCTAAAGATGTTTTTCAAATCATCAGCATGCAACATATACTCCACCATGCCAGGTTACTTGTATATTTTAGTTTATAGTTTTAAACGTGATTCTAACTTCATCTCTCTTTTGCGAATCTCTCACACTCAAAATGTTTTTAAAGAGATTTTTTTCTACCATTTTATGCAAGAGCACATACACTGTCTCAAAGCTACAAATATTACCATACGATACAAGTGAGTTAACAAAGAAACAGGGAAGCAAGAAACAGAGAAAGGGGCAGAGAAGAAAAGAGATGATAATCGTATTTTTTGTTCATTCTAATGTATGGACATTGTGTAGTTGATGGTAGAATTCTTTATTTTACAGTAACAATCACCACTAAAAACATTTTTAGGTAACTAAGAGCTGACCACCTGACCCATGTGCATATGCATAATGCATGCTTTACGTTGGTTTCTAATAATCCCAAGCAGATTTCCCTTCGTATACAATGAAGGTTATTTGAAGAGAAGAAGAAAAAAATTCTTATAAATTCAGGTCATACATGTCAATAAAAAGCATTCATAACATACAAATCTTTTGCTGTTACTCTTGCAGAGTTTGCCATTGCAGTTCCCACATATCCTTGCCATTTTGTATTGCTTTGTGTATTGTGATATTGTTTATCATCTTCATTTCAGTCTCTCGGGGTATTTGTCAATTTTAAAGTTTCATATTTCGTTATTATATTGTCAGTTTTTCTGTCTTCCTTTATCTTTTCTTTTTTTTTTCTTGGTTCTTTTGGTGAAATATGAACGCAAGAAAAACCATAAATTTTCATCATACCAAAGAAAAATGAAAATAGTTTTAAACAATTTTATTTCTTTGCAAATATTGTGTACACATACGATTTAATATAATATATTGTGACAGCTTAATACGAGGGTCGGCAAAATAAAAATGTATATGAAAATCATCTCACGAATATGTAAGACAATAAACGTTGCTCTTGAGGATAGTAGATTCAACTAGTAAATGTTGTCGCCATAGTCTAGTAGGTAGTGTGTTGGCTTATTAAACGTGAGGCTACGGTTCAAGATATGTCCAACAAAACGAAGTATGAAAAACTATTTCTTTTAGTAAAAACTCTTAGAGTAAAATAAAATTGCCATGAAAAATATTCTCAAAAAATTTTTCGTTCTCAGTGGGCTTTAAATTATATTTTCTTTCACTCATTTTCAAAAATTAAGGCGCACAACATAAGTGGTGTGAGAAGCGAGTTTGTAATCTTGACTGGATAATTGTACAGACCAAAATAATGTATGTATGTATGCAGATCCAACAACAATTAAACAAGTTTTGAACCTCTAACAGCCACATACGGTACGACGATTAGTTTAGTCTGATAATACCCGAAGAAGATCGTTAGCATAGATTCAATGATATCCTAGTCAAGTAAACAAAACACTTGTAACACATTCCAAAGAGAACACATAGAAACTGTCGTTAATTGAACAAGTAAGAGAGAAGGCAGTTAACAAGTCCGTTAAGCGCCTGTGTCATGATCTAACTTCTGCAAATAACCAACAATATAAAATTTGTTTGTAATGTTGAGGATTTATTGACATTTCTTTCCTAACCTTTCGAATCTAAGCCTGACGTTTTTAAAGCATTACAGAGTATCAATAGCTGTAGGTGTTATAAGCCTTGGGGACTTAAAAAATCCAATGCGTTATTTCACTGGAACCAGCACATTTTTCAAACGTCGAAAGAAATAAACTACACAACAGATCTCTTTATTGTTTACATTATCCACCTCAGCTCAACTCTCGCATATGGGCCTGTGTGTATGTATATGTTTCGAGGCATTTGCACCGCATACATACACCGTTGTATGTAGACTTCTTTCTTTGACTGTATATGATATTGTTTCATTGGAGCCCCATCAAATATTATAATGAATCCAAGAAGCCTTGATACTACCAAGCGCCGATGCAGTAGCCTTGAGAGTATTTCAGTGAAAATTCTTACTAGGATCTTCGGTCCATTGCGATTTGACGATGATTTCCATATTCAATCCAAAAATAAACTCCTCAACAACATGGATGTTGTGCAGCGTATTAACATAAACCCGTTGCGCTTCCTCGGCCATGTCAGAGATTTTCAGAAGTAGGCAAAAAGGACGACCTTGTCTACGTTGGAAGGACCAAATTGAGAAAGCCTTGTCATTGATTGATGTGATCAATATCTGGCGAAGTATGTATGTAATGTTTACAATTAAAATTAGGAAACTTGTTGCAGTCGCCATGGTCTAGTAGGCAGTGTGTTGACTTATTAGGTCTCGATTCAAACTCCAGGTCAGATATCAAAACGAAAATATGAAAAAATATTCTTCAGCGACTTCCTCTCAGCAGATTTCTGGCAAAAACTCTGAGAGTAAATAAAAATTGTCATGAAAAGTTTCTCAGAAATCTGTCGTTTGAAATCGACTTTAAATTGTATGTCCCGCCACTCATGTATAAAATTACCAAACACAATATCAGTGGTGTGTGAAGCTATGTCGTAATTCTGGTTAAAGGTTGTAATGACCAATTATGTGTGTAACTGGTGTCCGAAAGTCACATGTGTTTACACAGTATTTGTCTGTAACGTAGAGCACATTCATATACCACGAATGAATGTTTACGGCTTATAGAAAAATTTTACTATTTACAACCATAAGGATTACTTTCTATTACCGCCATTTCGCATTCTATTTTAGGAGATAGACTCCCCTAAAAAATAAATTTCTAATCTTCGTCACAACATCTTTGTAAAAATTATTTTCGTATTTACGTGTGTATCGTAATACGTCTTAAAAGGACCAGCGAAATGCCTTAATTTATGTTGTTTTTATTCAAATCCTCTAAAAGCTTCTATTTATAGAACGTTTTTATCTACCAGCATAATGTTTTAAGCTGCTTATAATTAAAATTTTATACCATCGCACTCACTCCTGTCCAATCATTTTCCCAAAAGTATTTCGCTTTGTTCTTAGCCTGCTAAGGAGCAGTTCTGTGCGTGTATGTATTTTGTTTTAAATCTTCGTTTCATAAAACATTTAATCTCCCATTTTTTTTTGTTTTTTTGAAAAAATTGTATATCTCTCCCTCTCTCCCTCTCTCTCTCTCCTTATCTTTGCTATTGTTTTTGTTGTTCTTTTTTTGCTTTGCTGGCTATTGCTATTGTTTTTATAGCTTCACTCACAATACATTAAAAATTATTCAGTAAAAGTTTGCATATCCCTTGGGCATGATAATTCAAGGCCATTGGGAGTCTGTTCACTGTTATGAAAAGATTAATTGCTGCGAGCAAAAGTTAAATGCCAATTGCGTTGTGTTGCTAACCACCACAAACACATAGAGCACCTAAATTGCACCTTATTTAAGCCATGAATTAAATTTTTAAATACTATCATAAGGGGCTTATATCAAGCCAACAAAACAGTATATTTTCTTAAGCGTTAAGTGTGCCAATTACACTAGGCTACAGAAAAAAAAACGTTTGGGTTTTCATAAAAACAAAGTCCAAATCCAAAGCAATTCAATAAAGAACTTTTTTTTAAAAACCATTGGAAATTTTTTATTTTTTTGTGCTACACAGTATTTTCTTCTGTTGCTCTACAGTCCCGGCCAAACGAGTCTTAAATGTTTTAGTTCCGCTTGTTGGAAAAAAATATCAAAACATGCTAAATGTTGATTTATAAAAATGCGTGTTTCTGCTTTTTATTGTTTTAGTTTTTCATTATTTTCCGTTTTTCCGCATTTTATTCGAATTTTTTTATTATTTTTTTTTATTTGCCATTATTTTACTTAAAAAGGCCTTGAATTTGTGCTGCATAAAATGCTTTGCATTAAATATTGCTTCCCCTTAAGATTAATGATTTTAAATTTAACGACATTTTTAAATAAAGGCGCAAAGGATTTTTTCTAGAATTTATTATTCGAATAAAAATTTCACTGAATATTTTAAATCAGCATTAATTTAAGAAGAGAATATAATTGTTTATTGAATACAAAACTAATATGGGGGCATATGTATTTTATAATGAAATACTTGGTAGCTGGATACCTTCTAAGAGTCCATTACAACTATTTTAAATAAAATTACCGCCAATAATGGGTTACCCATTTAGTGATTTCAAAACCAGATTGGAAAGACAGTACGCTCTTAAATATCTTCCATCTAAAGAGCAGTATGCCCCATTGCTACATTCTGTTGTAAGTGCATAATCTTTTGTTCGAATTCGTCGAGTGAGTTTGAATTTTTCGAAAGTAAGTTGTTATGATGTTCGCAATTTTCTTTAGCCAATTTGTAAAATAGCGGGCATATGCTCCCCAGAGGAGTAAAAGGAACATACATATATATTTGGTAAAATAAAATCCTACGACGCTTTTTGTGTAAACATTATAATGTACTGTACCTTTGGGTAGGCGTAATAGTACTTCATGTATATACAGTGGACAACAAAATCCTTAGTACGGCAATATATTTTGACAAAAAAGTCACCACAGGCTTAATACTCATGCACAAAGTCCCGATATAACTTCAAGAAAGTATTTAGATGATCATTTGAAAGAACGGTTACGTAATCGCTAAACCTCAAACAAAAGTTAACCGAAAAACTTGCTCATGATGCCGCCAGACAACACTAAACAAAACTTGTACATTCAATTCCAAATGGGTTAAATGGAGTGCTTGACCTTAAGGGATATTCTACTAAATACAAAGGATAACATTTTCATATATTAGGCCTTTGAATTCTAAATTTACTCAGGGTTCTCCGTGGGGGTACATATGGAGTCATCTGAAACTTTTCATTATTTTTCACTTGTTTTATGAAAAACATTAAAAAAATTTTTTGTTTTATAATAAAATAGAAATAAATTAATAAAATAAATATAGAAACTATAAGTTTTTATACAAACTTTTGGCTAAAATTCATGAAATTTCTAAAATATATTGCCGTACTAAGGCTTTTTCTGTCTACTGTACATACATACGTAATTGGTCGTTACACCCCTTCAGCCAGGACTACAACCTAACTTCTCACACCATTAATGTTAGGTGTGTTAATTTTATACATGAGTGGCGGGATTTACAGTTTTAAAACCTATACCACTTGAATATATTGAATATAATTCTTGAATTTTTAACTCCTTCGATTTTCTAATTTTTTAAGCTTTGTTTTATAATATACTGTGGCTGTTTCCCCATCAACCGTATGCCTTGCTAACGTTTATTTGTATTTAGTTTTTATTTCTAAATATCTCATGGCAATAAACAAAGGAAAGAAACCTGCATTTAATAGATCATTAACCAGCAGCTGTTATCATATTCACCGTCATATTTTACTAAATTTTTTTTACTCGAACTTTATTTGAAATTATTTAATGAGCTTCAAGCAGATTTTGCTTCATTTGCCATTAAAAACGTAACAAAAATTAAACGTTGAATTATTATTATTTCAGCTCTTTATTGCCGGCATAATTGAATAATAAAATTGAAAATTTATTATAAATTTTTTTGGAATTTTTTTATTATAGAAATCTGCACCAGAGTATTAGTGCCCCCCAGCTTAAACAATAATTTTCAGTCCGCAGTATTTTCAAACATCTTTAACTCATTTGAGTAATTCTCTGTCACTAATTTAATGAGAAGAGTTTTTTACGTGAAATGTTGTTTGTTCTTGTTACAAATACACATACACTTAAATAATTAGTCACTACAGTCTTCATTTAGAATTCTGAGCTATTTTCTTATACCATTAATGTTGTGTGTGCTAATTTTATACATGATAGAAAGAATCCAATATATCCAGTACGATAATTTTTTGAATTTTGCAAAGTCGACTTAGCTAGGATACTGTTGGAGTACTCAACTTATTTAGTTTTGTTACGTTGGAAATTTTAATGTTGCTTTTTTACTTTACCATGGCTTTTATATTCTTCACCTATATTTGCTATACAAAATCCAAATGAGTGAATTTGTTGTACTTGTTGTTGGTTATGATGTAGCTTATGACATACCCTCACAGAGCATATATCCTGCATACGTTATAACAATGTTGCTTTCAGCTTTAACACTAATTAGTGCAACATGCGCTTCCTGTGGCGCAGTATAATGTTTTGGGGTTTAAATCTCTCACACACACCTTCTAGCCTTCTTAGTATGTACGTGTGTATTTCATAAACATATACAGTTTAATACCAAAATGCTCGTAAATGGATATTAAACGAATAGAGAGTGAAATTTTTTTCTCTTCTTGTGATAAAAAGCAACATAAAAATTATCATAAAAAAATTATAAAAATTAACAACAAAATATCAAAAAATAAACAAAAAGCCTGAAAGACGTATAAAATTTGAGGCTTTGCTTTAATGTTTGTTAACAGTGTGTGGCTTAAAAAAATCTATTGTTTCAAACTGGAAAAGAAATTTGCTTTAAAAAGTAATTTATGCTGGTATAACTTCGAAAAAAAGTGGTGAATAATTGTAGAATTTTTTTTAATCATTCTAAACTTGGTTTAGAGAATAATTTTTTTTCGAAATAGGGTGTACACATCACAGTGTATTTTTAGGATTTCAAGTCAACTCTGTCCCCATGACCTGAAGATTTTGAACGGAGATTTGTTGAATGGAACTCAAAAACCGCTGATTGTTAAGAAAACTAGAAAATAGAACTATTTGATACCACTGAATTAAGTCTGAAATCATCTAATGGAATTGATGTCGCCGTAGTCTAGAAGGTAGTGTGTTGTCTTATTAGACATCAAAACGAAATATGAAAAAAAAATTATTTGGCGACTTTTTCTCAGCAATTTTCTGGCAAAATCTCTGAGAGTAAATAAAGGGTCCGCCAAATAACTTAAAAAAAAGTTTCTAAAAAATCTGTCGTTCGGAGTCGACAATATTCGGTGAACCCTGAGAAAGCTCGATAAGAATAGAATATTATGAATGTATAGTTTCCTTTGCTTTACAAATGTCTTTACGATAAACCTGACTTCATTCTAACTTCATAGTGAGTGAACACAACAAAAATTTATTTTTCCCTCAATTGCTTCTTGGCTAATGATGCACGAACTTTAAATGGCAGAACTACTTTAAATCTGCTTTTTTTTTTGTTAGTTTCGTTTATTTTTCTTTTCTTGGCTTGAATTTTGTCGCATTTAAGTACTTTTGACTTTGTTGATCCTTTTTTATTTCCGTTCCTCTTACAAAATAAATTTATAATGATTTGGCATAAAAGGTGGCAACGGAACTACGTATATAAATAATGCTTATGCGGGTGTTATATTGCAGATTAAAAAAATTTGTTTCAAAAGTTTTTGGCACAAAGTTAAGTTCACAGGGCCATTAAACTGTCATTAGTAACAGTTTGCCAATGCAAAAGCTTGTTAATGACAGTTGCATAAAAGGAATTAAAAGGATATTTTTGTGGAGAAAAAAGCGGTCGGCGGAAAGATAACAAAACTATTACAATTGGCTACTCAAAGCGATTGAAATTAAAAGGTTAGACGGTGAGTAGTAAACATTTAATTAAAAATACGTTATAATGCTCATTTATATATAATAGTGCAAGAAAAATCTGTTGAAACAGTACATACAACTAAAAGAAGTTCAAAATTCAACCAAGTATCGCTCTCAAACTATGCTCTTACACTAGTTCTTACGGCAATAGGACCTGAGTTTAGTACCTCTTGCTTCAGTGTTTAATTGTCTGAAAATTAATGCAAATTAGAAGCTGCAAACCCAACGGTATCAAGGTTTAAATTAAGGCAAAACTGAAATCAACATGCATTGGAAATAAAAAATTCAATCTTGACCACTGACCTAAAGGAGGACCAGGTAACAGTCTTTAGAGGAGTAGGCATCAATGAGCAAAGTTCCTTACCTCCAAACTTAAAACAACAATAGAAAATAGATAATGTGCTTCCCTTCTCTGGGCATCTACTGTATTTAATCAAGAATAATGTACTTATAACCGTAACCTATTGAGCCATCATATGGGCAAGCAGAAGGAATTTAAGAAAACGTAGACTTGCTGAGGCATGGAGACTGTTAAGCACTGATGCATCAGCTTTGAGCTACGTAAGACCTTCGGTCCAGTGCTAGTTGGCGATGATTTCCGCATCCGATCCAACAATGAGCTGTATGAGCACCTCATAGATGTTGTGCAACGTATTACCATGCAGCGTCTGCGCTCGCTCGGCTATGTCTTTCGAATGGAGGTCTCGCTCCGACAAGACGGGTATTTAATGCGTGTATTTCGAAGTCGGGGAAGAAGTTTCCGTGAGAAGGACTAAATCGAGGAAACCATATCATCGACTGGTGTGACCAATTAGTAAAGGCACACAAAAATCTGATGCGCCTGGGAAGATGTGTAAAACCAGGCCGAAATCCGCTAATCGGGTTATTAATGGCCATTTAAGAAGAAGAAGACATTTAAGGTATAGAAACTGGGTACATATACTAGCACGCATTATTTTAACAGCAACCCGGCCTACCGCAGCACTGAAGGCTTTGTTTTATTTGAGTTCATTGCACATCGTAATGAATACCAGAACTGTGGCGATTACAATTATGGTAAGAGAGAAAAATGTCTCAAACGCGATTTATCTAAGGAAAACGTGAACTAACAGCTCCCTTCTTAACTATCCCCCGGATAGAACCAGTAAACAATACAATTTTGGGAAATGCTATGTAACCGGACTGGCTAATGAAGCAATTTTGAGATTACATACCAGTTTACGAATGAAAATTCTGTGGTATAGGAATGGGAGTGTATGATCTCAAACTAAAATATTCCGGACCCCAAGAGGAATCTAAGTAAAACAAAGTCTACGTCGTTTAAAGATGTCCTCCGTTAAATTCGAACAGGAAGTAAAAAGCACGGACATACTACCAAGAAATGTTAATAAAACTGCCCAAGTTGAGACCCTTAGATCAAGCACGTGATCGAAGATTCGAGCGCACATGCGAAGAACTGTTGCTAAAGGACAGAGAAGGGTCGACATTTGATGTCAAGCTGATGTCAAGAGTGCTTGAAATTTTTGTGTGCAATTTTTGTTCATTCGTTAAGTAAAATATGTAGAGAAGTAAACTTCTTTCCAGTGATAATTTTTTATCTGAATATCACAAGTCCTTTCCTATACCCTATTGAAGATTTTAAGCCATCTGCCTCTTTAAAATAAATGCCTGTCAGGCTATTGTGAATTCATTCATGTGTACAGCGAATGATATTTATGATCTTTTAGTTGACTTGACTTGACAACATTGCACGTGAAACCAACAGAACCAAAAAGTAACAAAAAATGCAAGAAAAGTACAAAAAATGTTTTACCTGCAGTGTCATCATTCTAAACAACAGTTAAAGCGGGAAGCAGCAGCAGTTTTACTGTTCTAATATGGCAGCGGTAGATGCTTTGGCTTGTAAAATATTTAACAAAAACCGAGACAAAAAAAGAAGAGCGAGAACGAGAGGAAGAGAGAAAAACTTTGAATACAAATGCCACACGCTAAAACAAATTCACACGTACTGCATAAACTTAGGGGCTCAAAGAGCTGAACTGGTTGCAAATGTGTGCGTGTGTGAAAGACCGCGAGTGTGTACATTTTGATACACATTGCCTAAAACACGGGTTGATAGAGGAAAACGCTAAAAGTTGAGGAAGTGAAATATCAGATGAAATGTTTATTTTTTTCTCACTCTCTCTCTCTCTTCGTCCATGTTCCGCTAAGAGAGTAAGAGTGCATGTGTGAGTGTGTTGGTTGGTATAGGTTTAAGTGAGTAAATGTTTTCGGCCGACCACATGCCTAATGCACTTGTAAATGCATTTCAGCGTTTATAAAACGTGTTTGGTTTGGTTTTGTTTGGCTCTTTTTTATTGTTTCAATTTTCTATCTTCTTCTCTTTTAACTCTACAACTTGAATGCATACATGCATGTGTGCATGTGTCTACTTATACGAGAATATTTACTTTCATGCTCTTCTGCGATGAGCAGCAACTCGAACAGCCAATAAAACTCTGCGGATTAAAAAAAAACGAAAATATTTAAAAAAGGGAAACTGACAGGCGGGTGTGTATAGTTACCACAAGGATTTTTACCCCGTAATTTATACAATTTCTATGGCAAATTCCCAAAACGTGCTGAGTTTGTTTGTATCTTTTTTATCTATTTTTTGTTTCTCTTTCTTTTCTGTTCTTATTGTTGTTGCAGTTGTATTTTTGTTAAGCAAAAACTAAAGCCGTTAATGTTTATTGTGGGTGGAAATTGTGCTTTGAATTTATGGCGGGTATTTAGTGCTCTCTTTTTGGCTCTCTTTTACTGGTTGCTGCCGCAATACAGCATTTCAAGTTTTCTTGATACACGGAAGCCTTTGACTGTCAATTCAATTACTTCCTTTTATTTATTGGGAAAGTACTTAAATATGCCACGTAGAAGTTATATTTGATTTCAATACCACACATACACTGTGCAGTCCTATTGTATTTCAAAATAAAGTCATCGTAGTAAATTAAATATTTGAGGATTTAAGAGAATACCAGTCTATATGACATTCCTATTGAAATATTGTCTTATAATGTTACGATTTACATGAAAATTTTTTATTAAATTCAGGGGAATAAAAAGTAAATTAGAGGTTCAAAATGATTCCATTTATTTTGGAGTCTTGGTGTTATAGAAATACAATCCCTACCATTGTACATCAAAGAAGAAAAGCCCGCTTTAACTATTGTTAGAATGATGACAGTGCAGGTAAAATATTTTTAGAATTAGAAAGTCGCGGAAGAAATACTTTTTGTATTTTGTCTCGAAGCCTGGCTTTACGTCTAATTAGCCAGGTAGTGTACCTACTACACTACGGCGACTTCAAAAGAATTTGTAACATTTAAATAAAAAATCTTTGTAAAGAAATTTACTTCTCTACATCTTTTCCTTAATGAATGCACAAAAATTGCATACAAAATTAAAAATATTTTCCAAGCACTCTTGACATCAGCCATTAGTTTGATGTCAAACCTGCTCTGTCCTTTAGCAGCAGTTTTCCACGTGTGCACTCGGAATCTTCGATCATGTGCTCGATCTTAGGGTCACAACCTTGTTCAAGTTAAATTACCACAGAATTCTTATTCTTATACTGGCATGTAACCTCTAACTTGCTTCATTATCCTATTAGGTTACAAAGCATTTTCCTGTGTTAGGGTGCCAAAGGAGTTCAGGAAAAATATACGAATCTTATAAAGGACTTTGCCTCAGACAGGAATTGCTGAGTTCCACATGAGAACTGACTTGGAGAAACGGTTACTGCAAGAAAGGTTGTCCAACAGGGTTATGTGTTGTTTGACTTCAGTCTAAACAAAAATATAGCAAGAGCAGCATACGTTTTAGTCCTCATGACCAGAATTACTCATAGAACTCTGTTTGGCTGCTCGTAATATTACAGACATGCAGATTAGTACCCGTAGTCTAGTAGGTAGTGTGTTTGACGTGAGGCCACGGTTCAAACATCAAGTCGAGCTTCTCCTTAAAAATTAAATACGAAAGAATCTTTGGCGACTTTCTCTTCTCAGGAGATTTCTGGCAAAAATTCTGTGAATAAAATAAAATTGCCGTGAAAAGTTTCTCACAAATCTGTCGTTTGGAGTCGACTTTAAAACTGTAGGTCCCGGCACTCATGTATAAAATTAACACACTTAACATAAGTGGTGTGAGAAACTAGGTAGTAATCCTGACTGAAGGGTGGTACTGACCAGTTGCAGATTTTATGACGATAGTGTTGCCCTTTGTTGTGTACGAGGAACAATTGGTTCTTTTGAGAATTTATTAAATTTTTGTATTGGGCTACCCCATTTTTGGCCGTTGCATAGGTTCGCATAGGTAAGAAATACATTTGGAAAATCAAAAATCCCAAAGTACTTTAACAACGACACAGTGGTAGCAACTAAAACCAATAATACTACAGCAAAAACAAAAACAACATCAACAACCAACATAGAAAAATATTCAAATTGAATCGAAACAAATATAAGAACTGGAAAAGAGCACAAACACGCACCCTCACCAGCCACCCTCCATAATGGTTAGAAATAATGAAACAAAGCAAGGAAACAGAGGAAAGAGAGAGACAGAGAGAGAGAGCAGAGTGTATATGTTTAAGTGAATGAGTGTATAATTGCGAATGAAATGTTATTAAGCCACACAAACCATTAAAATGAACATATGTCACAGCCATTATGGCCAAAAAGGTCAATTATAGATCAGGTGCTTATTATTATCATAAAAACAAACCAATAAAAACAACGAAAAAAACAACAACAACCACAAACAAATTCTAAAATTACACTTCATGTTTTATTTATTGACTAGAAGCAACACAGATAAATGAAAAGCAAAACAAAATATTTTGAAATATAAAAACCACACGTATATTGCCGGAATAAATATGAATACAAATAATAATAAATTATTTTTATATGAATTGTAATAATAAATATGAAAAAATTAAATAAATTTCAATTTAAATTTCCATTTCAATGAACTGCACTGAACTGAATTGAATTTGTACGCACAACGGTGCGTATACGTACTGGCTGGCAATGGGTTTGTTATTCTCATATTAAATATCACTCATACGTGCCGTTGTTAAATATTTATTTTCGTTCACTTGTTTAAGCACACAAAAACACACAAACACACACACGGGGTTGTTCTGTTGTTGTTGGTTTTAAAGTGTGTAAAGCTTATTTGTTAGTATGTTGAGGGTACTAATATGGTTAGAGATCCAATATTTATGTTCTTTGGCATGGAAAACAGTGGTTTCCGTTAACAGTTTTTGTCGCGAACGAGTTTATATTGATTGTGCCTTATTGTTGTTGACGATATAAGGGGTGGCAAATATATTGATAAAAGAAAGTGTTTGTTTTATTAACAATTATTTTGGTGTTAGAAAGTCAAATGGAGGTGCTTTATTGTCAAATAAATAATTTAAAACCATTTATGCTATTGTGCGATATTTATACGTTTCTGATAAATTGTAATTTACTTTACAGTTCTTTAATGTATGGTATTGAAGGAGTGTTCAAAAATAAGGTAATTTTCATATTTTCTTAAAATGGTGGAGCCATGGACACCTATTGTGGTTCTTTCAGAATTCATTTGGTTTTCATTGAAATCTCACCAAATGCAACCAAATGCTTTAAAGGCTGGAATGTAGTTTTCATAGTCTAGTAGTTAGTGTGTTGGTTTATTGGACGTGAGTTCACGGTTCAAACTCCAGGTCAGATATCTCCAACAAAGAGAAACACAGAAAAAATATTTCTTCACCCATTTCCTCTCAGCAGATTTCTGGTAAAAACTTTTAAGAGTAAACAAAATTGCCATGAAAAGTTGTCAACTGTAGGTGCCACAACTCATGTAAAAAATTAACACACACAACATACAAAGGTGGTGTGAGAAACTAGGTGGTAATCAGAGGTCAGCAATGAGTATTCGAATCATACTCATAATTTCTGATACTTATACGCATTCATACTTATTTTAATGTCACACTCATACTACTCATATTCAAAGTTTGAAATACTCATGGTACTCATGCTTAACAATACGTATGATGTTATTGATTTCGGCTCTCCATGACTCATCGTATACACGAATCACAAAATAAGTATGATCCGCGTACGAACACTACAATACTCACAAGAAGGTTGTGTGTTTGCTCTGCTTGCAGTCTTTTTCTTTTTTGTTTATGTGTCTTTCTCCTTTCTTTGTAAATGCAACAACAACTAAGACTGTAAATTTTGACGAATGATTCGAATCACCAGGATCATTTATAAGTATTATAAGTATTTTTCTAAATTTATGAATCTGAATGAGTAGGCGTACGAATCAAACATATTTCGAATGTTATGAGTTTGATGTCAACGTTGTACTCATACTCATTGCAATTTGTACTTACAAATCAATATTGTACTGAGTACGAATGAATCAGAGTAGTTGGATTTCAATACTGTTGACTCACTCATACTCAAAATTTCATGAGTACTTATGAGTAGCGAAAAAGCGATTCATTGCTAATCTCTGGTGGTAATCCTGACCGAAGGGTTGTAATGACCACTTATATATGTATATATGTATGTTATGTAATCATGCCGGGATCATATTAGAGGATCGGTATTCCCTACTTGGAATTCTAAAGTGAAATCATTTTCATTGAAATCATCATTTTGTTATGATGCCTTAGCTTAAAGGGTAAACCATTAATAAAGTTTTTTTTTTTAATTTTTTAACTTTCAATGTTGCTTTTATTCATCTTTACTGTAAGAATAAGTAATACACTCCTTAGAGGGCAGAGGGTGTGTTGTTCCATCCTTAACTCCATATTTAACTAATTTTCTATTTTTCCATAACAACTTATTGTACTCTCTTTAAAAGAAAATTTTATTATTCGTTTTTGTTTTGCATTCCCTTTATTTTAGTTTCGTATTTGTATTGTTATCGCCATTTGTTTTCCTTTCCAATTAGGCTTTATTTGGTTTATTGCTACTTTATTTACACTCTCTTTTTGTTGCTTTCTTCTACTTTCTACCGAAAGACAAAAACCTGTTTTGAAAAGAAGAAAAATTTAAATAAAAATAAATCAAATTCGGTGGTACATATGTGTATTAGAGAGGACATTTTCAGCGTGCTATAAATTATCACATGATAGCTATGGTCTAAAGGTTAGATTCAAGTCTAACTTGTATGTTCCAAATATTAATTTTAACGGGATAATGCTGTAAAGGATCTATTGATTTTGAACAAACATTTCTTTTTATTATCAAGCTTGTCCGTGGGAATTCCTTCAACTTAAATCTGGAGTACAGTGCGGATGTTTAACGCCCTAGCATCGCCTTTATTCGCCTTTTATCTCACAGCGAAACCAGGTTAAAAATCAACGACACTGCAAACCTCTTGCAATATAACAAGAAATAGGAAATTTGTTTAGGTTCCGTTTACCTGACAGAACATCATTAATCGAATTGGCTTTCTTAACAACGGGTGATTACTGTTCGTCGAATCGAAGAAGTTCATTTACTCTTTATGATATAACTCTTTTATGTTTGACCAAATTTCGGTCTTTTTATCAACAAGATTAGTTGATAACGAAAGCGAACAGTAACTATCCAGGGTTAAAGTATTAGTCGATTCAATGTACAAAAATGAAGTGTAACTGTCCAGGGTTAAAGCGATTCATCTCGACAGCAACAAACGGGATAATAACTGTACTGAATACAAAATTTCAATTCAATGAAAGTAGTTAGTATTGATCACGTAGAAAATGTGTTCTATTCTAACATGCAGGCGTATTGCCTTGAATTGTCACATTACATGGGTGGCCATGCAAGTTGTACAACAGGTTCGCCCTGCCCAGTATGAAATGAACAGAGTGACTGAATAGATACTTAATGGGGAATTTTATGTTAAACTTGTCCTACCGTTGTCCTAACCGAAGTCTCATAGTTCTGGCCTGAATGTTTTACAAACTTAAACCTAGTGAGCCTTCAGCGTCACTATAGTTAAGGTTTTTATAGTCTCGCTTATGCCAACATATCTCAGTCTCTGTAACTTATAAACATCTGAGCTGTTTTCACATTCTTTGAAAAAATGGTTCCAGAGGCCACATTTCACCCGACAATCATGGAATACATTCAATACATAACTCGGTTGTACCATCAACATTATCCAGCAAGTCTTCTGCCTTTCATTACAGCATGTTCTTTAAAATGCTCTTCTTCATGGAAATTAACTGTCCAGTATTACGTACTTACCTACCTAATTGGTCATTATAACCCTTTAACATGGATTACAACCTAGCTTCTCACACCACTTATGCTGTATAATTTTAAGTGAGTGGCGGGACCTACAGTTTAATGTTGACCCCGAACGATAGATATTTGAGATTTCATGGCAATTTTATTTACTCCCAGAGTTTATTGCCAACAGGCTACTGAGAGGCAGTCATCTCAAGAAATAACGGGTGATATTTTAGCTATTATCTTTTTGGCAACACTGGTTTAAACAGCTCACGCACGTTTCGTGTTTTGTTTCACTGTCAAACATCATCATTTTGGTTTATAATTTAACCATGAATCGTCTTACAAACGAAAAATGCTTGCAAATCATTGAATTTTATTATCAAAATGCGTGCTCTGTTAAGAAAGTTCATCGCATCATTTTTATGTCAGTTTAATCGACCCAAATTTACATTGTTGGACATTAAACCACCAACACGCTTACTTAGAGTGCGAACTGAAGAAAATATCGCAGTTGTATCGGCCAGTGTTAATGATGACCATCAATTATCGATTCGTCGCATTCGCAGCAATTGAGCCTCTGTTACTCAACAACGTGGAAAATTATGCAGAAGGATTTAGGTGTGAAGCCTTTCAAAATACAGCAGGTGCAAGAATTGAAGCCGAACGACCTACCGCAACGCAGAATTTTTGGTGAACGGGCTCTTGGAAAGTTGGCCGAAGATTCACTTCTTTATCGAAACATTGTGTTCAGCGACGAAGATACGTAAATAAAATGGCTCAATGGATACGTAAATAAGCAGAATTGTCGATTTTGGAGTGAAGATCAGCCAGAAGCATTGTAAAAGCTACCAATGCATCCAGAAAAAGTCACAGTTTGGTGCGGTTTATGGGCTGGTGGCATCATTGGACCGTACTTCTTCAAATCGTAACGTAACTGCGAATGGTGAGCGCTACCGTGAGATAATATTCAACATTTTTTGCCCAAAATGCAAGAGCTTGACTTGCATGACATGTGGTTTCAACAAGACGGTGCCACATGCCACACAGCACGCGTAACAATGGACTTATTGAGAGGCGAGTTCGGTGAAAATTTTATTTCACGTTCGGGACCGGTCAATTGGCCGCCTAGATCGTACGATTTAACCCCTTTAGACTATTTTTGTGGGGCTATGCTGTCGTTTAATAAACCAACACCTTACCGTCTTGACTTCGGCGACTTCAATTGTCCAGCATTAGTTACAGATATTTTGTCTCCTTATTTCAGTGATTTTATCTCAACCAGGAGTTGAATATTTTTCCTTTCTCGTAAATAGTTTCAGTGTATTTGCCCCTGTTTGTGGTTACTTCCTAATCAGCATTACCGACTTACTGACTAATCAACGATTTTACTTCGCTGTAAAGAAATTTCTTTGAATAATAAAAGAAATCCCGAACAATTCATTATTGCATCAATTTCTAAATGTATATTCGGTTGTTTAAGGCTATCTATTCGGCTGTATTGCACAAAACTTCTTCACTTAACACTTCAGTGAGTCTTAGTTTTCATTTAAGTTTCATGGTATTCATGCTCTTTCTGTCTGTGTTTTATTGTCGTTAATAAAACGTGTTTTTCTTTTATAGTTTTACTACCTTCATTTTATTACAGTTATAGTTAATGATATTTCTATCGTTGTTATTGTTATATGTATGTATTTTATTTCCTTCTTCTTCCTCTTCTGTCTTTTTTTTAATAGTGTTTCTCCATCAACAAGAAGAGTTTCCTTTGAAATAGTCGTCCAGTCTGTTGATGTGCAAATAAGTGAAGTTGTTCAGGCACTTGTTTATTTTATAAGAACAATAAAAAGCAAATGAAAAGAAAAGCATAACGAAAGAAAAACAAGAAAAACAATGAAAGAAAAACTTGAAAAACTTGGACTTTGCCATCATCACTTAGATACTGAGTTATGAGCACATGGTTATGGCCACAACTAAGCAAGCAGCTACAATTTGTTTATGAAAGCGTTAGAAGATGATGATAATGATACTGATGAGGATGCTGTTGTTTTAATTGTCTTTATATGTTCATGTCCATGAATAGGGGCAAAACAGATAACAACTGGCAAATCATAATAAAAAATGTTCGAAATATAAAAACTACATTAAAGAAGCAATTGTTGTAGCAAAATAACAAGACAAAGAATAACAATCTGATACAAATAAAATGCATTTTACAGTTAAATTCATTTGCAAATGTTTTTCGAGAAAATTTTCCTTTTTTTCTTGTTTTTCTTGCTTCTTGTAGTTTCATTAGATTTCCTCTCTCCTCCCATAACTAAAAGTTTTTTTGCGTTCCAGTCTCAAAGTTGATTTAAGTGCAATTGTTTTCATGTTTCTTTTTGTTCTTTTTGTTCTTGTTGTTGGTGTTTTTGTTGATTGTTTTTAGGGGAAAATTGTATCTGAAAATCAGAGACAATTAAAGCCTCTGGCATAGGATGGTTATTGAAATCTAAACCAGAGTTTTGCTTTAATGAAAATGAACAAATTATTATCCTTGTGCTGCTGATGCTGTTGCTGTTCGTATTGCTATTGTTTTTCATTTCCTGCTGGGCAAATATTGTTCCAGGGCATAGTAAGCAATTAAAGTGGGGGGTTAAGCGTATAAGATTAGAAAATTTAATGAGTTTGAGTAAAATTTTATTTTTCAGAACTTTTTGGAAACTCAAAATAAATACACTAAACAAGTCGATACGCATCAATCTTTTTTTGAAAATGTTTTGAAATACCTTATTATCTCTAATGAACAATAATATTAATAAAAATAATAATAAACGTAAGCCTAGAAACAGAAAATAATTTAAAAAAAATTACTTCATATGTTTTCTAGCACACAGGCATGTAGAAACATGGAGAAAATTTTATTCCGTATAGGCAGAGTGGTCTATGAGATAGTGTGTTGGCTTATTAGATGTGAGGCCTCACTTCAAACACCAGGTCAGGCATCTCCAACTGAACGAAATATGAAAAAATATTTCTACGGCGAATTCCTCTCAGCAGATTTCTTGCAAAAAACTCTGAGAATAAATAAAATTACCATGAAAATTTTCTCAAAAATCTGTCGTTCAGAGTCGACTTTAAACTATAGGTCCCGCCACTCATGTATAAAAATTAACGCACACAACATAAGTGTTGTGTGTTAAATTTTATATATGAGTGGTGGGACCTACAGTTTATAGTCGACTCCAAACGACATATTTTTTTGAGAAGCATGGTAATTTTTTATTTACTCTCAGAGTTTTTACCAAAAATCTGTTGAGAGGAAGTCGCCGAGGAAATACTTTTTGTAGTTTTGTTTTGATGTCTGGCCTGGGACCCGAACCCCGGCTTTACGTCTAATAAGCCAACACACTACCTACTAGACTATGGCGACTTCTAAACTTCTGTCCACTGTATATGGCCTCAATAAAAATCATCTGATGTTTAGCACATATTTTAAAGAGTCGTTAATATTTAATTAAACATGATTTAGCTATTTACTAGCTGTCGTTACGTATTTAAGTTATTGATTTGTGGATTTTTTTAAAATTTTTTGTATAATTTGTTTTCTTTTTTTTCATTAATTTTTATGTCGTTGTACTATGTATAAGCAAATTACGGTTTAATGCAGCATAAAGCATAAATTAATTTAATTAATTGTTATTACATATTTGATGAGAGTAAAGAAATTTTAAATTGATTTATTATGTACAAATGTGAATGTGATGGACAGACGCCGTATATAAACAACGAATATTAATTAAGTTTTTTAAATCAATAAATAATTAATGAGAGTTGTAAATAAAAAATAAAATAACAATTTAATTCCAAAGGCCAAACTGCACAATTCTAAGGAAATTTAAAAACATTTTCTTTTTCTACAACATATTTCAATTCAAAGTTGCTTAAATGCTTTAATAGTTTTTAAAATCTTTTTACTGTTTAACAAAGAAGGCGATAACTGGCTTATTTCCTCTTGTTCGCACTCTCTCTATCACTCTCTCTCTTTCATGCAAAAGTAGTTTGCCGGAAACTTATGAACTTTTCAATTTGTTAACATAGAAATTGAAAAGAAAAATAAAAAAATATTTTCAAAGATTTTTCTTTCTCTTTATTTTCCATATTTAAGCAAATTCAATAGAGAGAAAATCGAAAGAAAGGAAAACTAATCGAAGAATAAAAACGTACATTGAATGGGTCATTTGTAGTCTTTTTGCATTTTAGGCTCCATTGTCGTTGTATTCACAAATATTTCTCTTCTTTTCTTTCTCGTTTATTTGTTATGGTTATTGTTGTTGTCAGCATAAATTTACTGTGCATGAAAGCAAAGAATATGACTGTAACAATGAGTATTTGTAAAAAAAGGATTTTTTAAAGCAAAAAAAAAGGGAGGAAAACCAACAAAAACTGGCCAAAATTCAGAAATGCTAGACTGTTTAATATTCTCTGAAAATTTCATTAAACGCACCATGTTGTTGGTTTATGAGGCTGTAATGCAAATACTAGTATAGAAGAAAATTTTAATAAAGCAAAAGGATTGAAATTGGCAACATATGTTGCCAAAAAACCTCAATTACAGTTTATTGAATTGCCCAATAACATTGACAAATTGAAGTAAAAAGTTCCAGAATATTGAAAATAAAGCACAGAAAAGTAATTTCGACTTTAAATGAACGATTTGTGGAAGGCATAGGTTAAGAATTTATCGTTTATGAATTCCCTTAAATATGGCCGAAAACTTTAGTTAAGCAGTTATGAGTTTAAAGATTAAGACAATTTGCCGTTGAAAAGTGCTGGAATTAAATTTCGCTAAAGAGTTTCAATATAAACAAAGAATTTTACACAGTTTTTGATATTTTATGTCAATTACAATGATTTCAAAATGTTAAAATTTCGAGAGAGAATTTTCATATGCAAGAAGTATAGCAATGGTTTTATAGGTTCTATTTAGAGAACAGCAGAGACCATAGCAGACCTAACAAGCTGCATTCACCACGGAAATGGTTTTGTAATACATGTAGTATGCTTTCCATTGGTCTTTGCACCATTGACAGAAAATGGCGTGGAACATGTCATCGTGTAAATCGGATGAAAATTTCAAGATTAACAAGCATCATGAGATGGACATAATAAAGTCATAGGGATTAGCATTGTTAATACAACGTCTTCTCGTCTTCATCTCATATAAACTTCAGTTATAATGACTGATACTTCAACGTAATATGGCTGCAATGTGAGGCAACAAATCCTTCAGTTCAAAATCAGTTGACAAAAGGAAAAAAGGAATTCCATTTTGCATACATATGTACATACATACATACATAATTGGTCATTATAAGACTCCAGTCAGGATTACGACTTAGCTTTACACACCGCTTCTGTTGTGTGCGTTAATATTATACATTTTCAAGAAACTTTTCGAGGCAATTTTATTTACTCTCTCCGAGTTTTTGCCAGAAATTTGCAGAGGAGTAGTCGTTTTGCTCGAGATGTCTAACTTGGGGTTTGAACGATGACCTAATAAGCCAACCTACTACCTACTCGACTACGACGACTATTTTATATATTTTCTTTAAGGCTTCAAGTCTATGTTGATAATATAATTAAACTTCAAAAACCGATTTGCAAAATTATATCAGCCAAGTGTACCCGTATTTTTATAATTTGTGGAGGGCGTAGGATAAGAATTTTTCGTTTATGAATTCCCTTAAATTGGTTATTATTGCCTTTCAGCTTTGAGAATAGTTTACTTTGGTTACATTGTCAAAAATATTAAAACCGGGTAAAATTTTCTTAATGCATGTAGTTTTAGTGTTACGAAATAATACCCCGTAGCCAAAGGACTTCCTCTGGCTACAGGTCAGTTTTGAAATGACCATTGAAAGTAACAAATCCCTGTAAAAATACACAATTCTTAAGACCTTTTAAATACTTTAATTACTGCTGTTAAAATACGCTCTCGTTCGCACACGCACACGTCTACATTAGTAACGGCTTCCGTTTCCTTAACATATACAACTTTATTTACTTCGGGAAAAAATTAAAACGAAACAAAAACAAAACAAAGCATGCTTTTACAAGAACTTCACACTCTAAGCGAGAGAGAGAAACAGTATTTGTGAAAAGAGAAAAAGGCTAATCGTGAAACATAAATTGCTAACACCACAAATTTATTCGCTATGGGACAGTTTACACGGCATAAAATGTTATCAATACCACAATAATGAACAAAAAAATTCTAACAACTATTTTAAATATACCCGGACACTTTGTTTAGAAATATTATGCTCTGTCCCGTCAAAGGGTTTAAAAAAATTAAGTTTTTTATCGAATACTTAGAATTGTATAAAACATTCTAATTGAACTTGTTGTCGCCGTAGTCTCGTAGGTAGTGTGCTGGCTTACAAGACGTGATACGACGTCTAGTTTCTGATGATAGAACGTGAAAAAATATTTCTTCGGTGATTTCCTCTCAGCAGATTTTTGGCAAAAACTCTGAGAGAGTAAATAGAATTGTCATGAAAAGTTTCTCAAAAAAATTTTTCGTACGAAATTTTTGACTCTAAAACTGTAGGTCGCACCACTGCAGGACTGTATGTATGTATGTATGTATGGAAACACTTTTATTGTAAACTAGAATCAGTTGGAATTCTTTGAAACACTCAGTATTGGTTGATCTAATATACTCGGATTTCAACAGCGTTGCTGTGGAAGTTGGCCATGCAATCACTGCAAAACAATATTTGCAGTTACATTGTTGATTTTCGTTGGCCTCGAAGGCGCCGTTGTCTAGTAGATAGTGTATTGGCTTATTAGACGTAAGGCCAGGGTTCAAACAGCGAAATATGAAAAAATATTTTTTCGGCGATTTCCTCTCAGCAAATTTTTGGCAAAAACTCTAAGAGAGTAAATCAAATTGCCATGAAAAGTTTCTCAAAAAAATCTGTCGTTCGGAATCGACTCTAAAACTGTAAGTGCCACCACTCATGTATAAAATTAATAAACACAACATAAGTGGTGTGAGAAGCTAATGCATACTAAATGTATTAAAAATCCATGCCGTGGTGAATACAACAAAAGTTGTCTCCGCTGTTCTATAAAGAGGTCCTATAAAGCCATTGGTATACTTCTTGCATATGAACATTGTTTCTCGAAATTTTAACATTTTGAAATCAATGTAATTGACATAAAATGTTAAAAACTGTGTAAAATTCTTTCTTTATATTCAAAATCTTTAGCGACATATAATTCCAGCACTTTTCAACGGCAAATTGTCTTAAACTATAAACTCATAGCTCCTTAACTAAAGTTTTCGGCAATAATTTTAGAACATTTGTTTGGTTAAGTAAACCTAAACTTTTACATAAGAAAAGTATTTTTCCT
This sequence comes from Sarcophaga carnaria, assembly GCA_958299815.1. Taxonomy (NCBI): domain Eukaryota; kingdom Metazoa; phylum Arthropoda; class Insecta; order Diptera; family Sarcophagidae; genus Sarcophaga; species Sarcophaga carnaria. Next base: position 17,876,485 of record OY283152.1, on the reverse strand, counting down.
TTCCTTTTTTTCTAATTATTAATAACTTTTATTACAATACTTTGAAATACAATACCATCAACTTAAAGAACATCGTACTACGAATGAATGCAAACCATTCTTCCTCGACTCTTTGCTGTAATTATGGACAAAAGTTTTTCGTTTTTAATATGAAAACATAATAAAAATTAGTCGTGATAGAATTTCAAGTATAATGTCTGTAATTAAAATTAATTGTCTGGCTAACGAGCGAATTAGTAACGCCTAACCAAAAACGAAAAAATTATTCTCTGGTTCTTGTAAAACTTTATGGCTGTACTGTACCAAAGTATTGTATTTACAACAGATACATTCACGTATGAATGGCTTACTTGGGGAAAGGCAAATGCCAACACCAACACCAACACTTACAACAGAAAAGTTTTATAAGAACCCAACACAAAGAAAAATTTGAAAAATGTTTCTGATTTGCTCCTTTTTCTGTTTCTTTTTGAACGTGTTTTTTGGGGATTCCATCTTATTCGAAAAATAATCAAATAAAGGACAAATAATTTATACCCAAATAACGAGTGAACTAGGAACAGTTCGAAAGCAAGGGCCATAATGTCGCGATTAAAATTTTATTTACTCTCTCAGAGGTTTTGCCAGAAATCTGCTAAGGTGTAGTCGTTTTGCTCGAGATGTCTAACTTGGGGTTTGAACCGTGGCATAATAAGCCAACATACTACCTACTAGACTACGATGACTACTTTATATATCTTCTTAAAGCCTTCAAGTCTATGTTGATAATATAATGAAATTTCAAAAACCAATTTCCAAAATTATATCAGCCAAGTGTACCCCGTGTTTTAATATTTTTTTTAATGCCAATAGTAGAGCCTAGCATTTATAAAATTTTCTATAATTTCCTTTGCCCCTGACTGGAAAATATATTTTTTATTTGAATCTTAAATCTGCTAATAATCATGTCCTAAAAGGCTCTCTGTATATACAAGTGTTTAGAATTCCTTTTTGATATTTTCAAACAAATAATTTAATTTTTTTCCTTCATTTTTGACACATAAACATGAGCTAAACAAATCCAAAATCCCTTAAAGACTTTAAAGTAACTCAAAACAGAACAGAGAAAAATCGAAAAGAACCATAAAAATATGTCTCCCTAGAGCATAAAAAACCGGACACACTCATACAGATTCAGTATTACAAAATAAATGAATAACAAATCAAAAGAAAAGGAGACAAAAGACGTCATCATCAGCCTTAATTCACAAATACCCATACAAACATACATTCAAGTATGAAATACAATAACAAGGCGACAATTATCCCCGTTATGTTGTTCCCTTAAAAGAGAATGAAAGTAAAATAATCAACCAATAAACAAAGAAAGAAAAGAAAATAATCCCAACCAGGTCCATCAAGGATTGAAAGAAGGTGAGTAAAAATAAATAAATGGACCAACACACCGAAATGTTTGTAAATGAATAAAGAGAAGCAGGTATAAAAAAACTTGTTACAATAACAAAAAATTGAACTAACTAAGGAATACCTTAGTTATGATATTTATGGTCCATTTATTTTCATGTTATCCTCTCTCTCCCCTTGATTTCCTATTTCCTTTCTGTCTCTTATTTCTTATTCATTTGGGTATTTCTGACATTTCACTTCAATTCCAATACAAAAAGAGCACAGTTTTAATACCTTTACAATACTATTTGGAAAATAAAATTTTCTCTCTCTCTCCCCCAAAATTTTTTGCTGTTTTTTTTTCAACATTGAAATGATTTACTAGGTGATGACATTAGTGGTCATTGCGATAAAATATTGTTATTGACTGTACGATAAATAATTAAATAGTAAAACGCAGACATAACGCCAAAGGCCTAAAGCATACAGTGGCAAAAAGATTTTCGTACACTGGAAAACTGAATCTATTTTATTGTTATTAAATAAATAAATGACAGTAACTGACAGTAGCAAGGCATAAGATCGCAGAATGGTATTGTCTAGTGAACTGGAAGATGAAGTGTTTTTTATTTTTTATGTATGTATGCTAGTGAAACTTATCTTAGCAGTGACATCATTGAAGAACCCGTGGAAAATATTCATCTTTCAACCAAAATAAAAAAGTATAAAAAAAGTAGAATGTCTAGTGAATGCCAACGAAGCTAAGGCTTAGACTTTCCAACTTTTTAGCTGTAAGGGAAAGGCTTCCATTTCCACAGAAATTTAAAAAACCCAAGTCGTTTAGTTTGTATTCCATATCGATGGATAACAAACTACGGCGAGAGTTCAGTAGAAAATGAAAAATAAACTGAAAACAACGCTCAAACTGAGTTTAAGCTTTAAGCCTGCAGTTCTACCGTGGGTGACTCTTTCGTAAGTATCAATTTTTTAATGTTTTTTTCAGCATTTCAGCCAGTATCTCACCAATGGTAACATAAAATTTTTATTCTTGCTTAATACGCCTGAATACGAAAGACTTCACTTACGGGTATAATGCAATCACGTGGAGAACGCTAGGATAGATGTTGTACGATGGTTAAGAAACGATATATAACGAGATCTCCAAACCACATTTCTGTTCAATGAGCCCATTGTGCTATGCCTTACAGACAGATCCGAACACAAGTCTTGTGTTCCAAAAATAGACAACCAGGCTTCAAGAAAAAGTGGATTGAACTGTCTCAAATACAAACTCTATTAGACTTGCGAGACATCCAATGACCTACTGTCCATTATATAGCTTTAATGAACTAACTATGCAACAATATAGTCGTAGTTAATTCACTTTGAGATTGCAATAAAGCCTACTGCCCTCCATAAAATCAAGAATAGCTTGGCTATCCACAGAATACTATTTCAGAAACCCTTGCTTGTTGGCTCAAAACCACATCTGGTGGCCTGGGTTATGAACCACAGCCTCACGTCTAATATGCCAACACACTATCTACGAGGCTACGGTGGCTTCAGATCCCAGGACGAAAAAAATATATCTTCGCTGACTTCCTCTCAGCAGTTTTCTGGCAAAAACTCTGAGATTAAAATAAAATTGCCATGAAATGCTGCTCAAAAATCTGTCGTTTGGAGTCAACTTTAAACTGTAGATGCCACTGCTCATATAGAAAATTAGCGCACAACATAAGGGGTGTGAGAAGCTAGGTCGTAACCATAACTGTAGGGTTGTAATAACCAGTTATGAATGATGATGAGTAGTATGGAACCCTTGTTCTGCTCTTAACGATAGCATAATGCAGTGAACCACCCCATGCTCTCCATTGATGATGTTAGCACCAAATTTTAAGAAAATCAGAAGAGTTCAGGAAAAAAAATTATTTGAGTTTTTCTGTGTTGTAACCTGAGACGTAACCAAATATTTAAACTGTACGTGAATATTTATTTATTTATTTATTAATTACAATACAATTACAAATTATATTCTGATTATATACTAGCTGAGTAACTTGACCATATGCTCGGTGTAGTGTCACATACCAGAGTCTCTGGTGGGAATCGAACCCATGACCCTCACGCTAATAGTCTAGCACACTACCCACTATACTACCAGGGCACCCTGTATGTGAATAACTTATAAAAAATATTTCAATTCATTTCCATGCTGTCGCTTAGACACCTACTTATGCTCACCACTGTACGAACTTCTTGCCCTTTTGAACCAACAAAACTATTACACGCACTTTATTGCCCCATTTCGGGTAATATTACAACAATTTATTACCACCCAGTTATTTTTTGTTGCCAGTTGTTGTTTCTTATGGTCTGGAAAAGCAGAATTTCTTGTTTGACAGTCAGACAGGAAAACCAAAATTATATACCAACGCCAACTAATTTAGAAACACGCTAAAATTGCGAGAAAATAGAAGTAAAAGAGGCTGAAGGAAAAAATTACAATAATAAACGGGTCGGTTATAAGGCATGTAAATGAAACGTAAAGAACATGAAACATAAACATGAAACAGGAAATGTTTATGTGGAGCATTTTATTTCAATTATTTCATGCCCTTTCATTATATCATGTTGTTGGACAATTTATTTAAAGATTTTGATAAGAAAACAAATATTTATTTTTTTAATAATAATAATAATGCATGCTAAGGCTATTTTATGGAATAATATTTTTAAAGCACTTAATTACACTGTGTGGCAAAAAAAATATTGAAGGAATTTTCTAGCTTTACAACGTACTTGTGTAAACTTTTCGTATGCAACTCTGTGCATATATTTTTCACATTTCATTAACAACAACCACTGTAGAGATAATAAACAACTCAAACGAAAAACATAAAACATTACAACAACAATTTTAAATATACAACCACTGGAGCACTATATCACTCAATTTCACACTCTTTCTTTCCATTGTGCTAAGTTGTTCTATGTTCTCATGCTTAAAAATGCAGAATTAAAAAAACACACAAGACAAAAACTTCTATTGGTGTAGGCCGTTTTCAGGATTCCCTAGATCGTAGTGAAGAAAATATTTTGGGGAAATAAAAAGGAATCCTAGACTCTGGTGTCGACTTGGTCTCTCCAAAAATATGTTGATCGTTAGATTAGAAGTTGGCTGGCCTTCAGCACTGAAATTTATTAAATCATACTCAGTGCACAATAAGAAGTGCGTTATAGCAACAGAGTTAATTAAAATTAAACGTCATTTGGGATTACTTTTCGGGATTCAATCAATAGCGAGTCATAGAAATCAAAAGACATTAATCATGTGAAGTTTAGGTGAGCGCATAAACAAATATTCTCACTTACTTACTCAGTTATTTCGTCATTAGAAATCCTTTAGTCAGGACTTCAACCTAGCTGCTCACCTCACACATGTTGTTTGTGTTAAATTTATAAGATTGACTCAGAACGACAAATTTATGAGATTCTTCTCATGGCAATTTTATTTCACTTTCAGGGATTTTGATAAAGGGCTGCTGAGAGGAAGTAGCCGAAGAAATACTTTTGTTGTATTCCATTTTGTTGGAAATGTCTGACCTGGGGTTTGAACCGAGGCCTAATATCTAATAAACCATGATACCCAACTACTGGACTATGGCGACTTCAAAATTTCAATCACATTTATTTGGTCATTACAAATTCCTTAACCAGGATACGACGTTGGCTCCCACATCAACCATATTGAGCGTGCTAATGTAATCCACGGCAGAGCCTAAAGTTAAAGTCGACTTCGAAAGACAGATTTTTGAGAAACTTTCCATTGCAATTTTATTTCACTCTCAGAGTTTTTGCCAGAAGACTGCTGAGTGTAAGTCGCTGTTCAACACATACTGGCTAACTGAACTGTTCTGGCCAAGGTTTTTACCCAGGACTTACCGTAGTATGCGAATTACCTGCTCTTCTATAGAACCGTGACTAAGGAATCAACCTTGAAATATATCGGTTTATCTTGTTAGTATTGTGAATATGGTCGGTCTGGTAAGACTATTAGCCTTTAAATATTTTTCATCTGAATTATCATATTTTCATTTGATTGGCATTTTCGAGCAACACAAGCGATTATAAATTGAATTATTGTACAAGGTTTTGTAAAAGTATTGTAGTATTGAAATTTTAAAAGCTTGTTGGCTTACTAGACATGAGGCTACGGATCAAACTATAGGCCAAGCATCTCCATCGAAACGAAATTTGAAATTTCAGCAGATATCTGGCAATAGATCTGAAAAGTTTCTAAAAAATCTGTTGTTCGGTGTCGATTTCAAACTGTAGGTCCCGTCACTCATGTATAAAATTAACACACACAACATAAGTAATGTAAGATGCTAAGTCGTAATACTGACTGAAAGGTTATAATGACCGATTATGAATTTATGAGTGGAAGCGATACAGATATGGACAGGTCTGAGCCTTCCGGCAGCAGACGCTCTATTAAAAACATCACTCTTGTTCGTGAATGTACGCAGAAAATTCGAATTTGCAGAGTTCAGAGTGTTCTTTGCACACGGGTCTATTTTATTGTTCATTGTGGCATATTTTACATTCGAATATGTTCTGACATCGAAATATATTTTAACCGTGCAGTAATTAAATCGACTGATTATCTACAACTCCGTGCATACACTAGTTGAGTGCTTAAGCAATACACTTTCAATGCTGATTTTTCCAACAAACTTGTATTCAAAAATGAAGCTTAGTTCTCTCTAGACGTTAAAATTTGTTTATGGTGCCACTAAAAACAGTATCTGAATGCTGAAGCATTTGAAAGAAAACTCACGAAGTATGCTTTAAAAAGGATCCACCAGTGTTACTAATCCTGTGATTTACATTTCGTATATGATAGTAAAATTTTAACGAAATCATAGCTTTATGTATGTACGCTATAATCGAGGCCATTTTTAAGTTTTACAAACCCTAGCACATACTGAATATACAGCTATTACTCATACTGCTGAGGTAGTAGGGTATTTAAACAATGAAAATTCCAGTAAAACAAAATGATTGATGGCGTATGAAATTAATCATGAAATGATGCATTGCCGAGATCATTAAATGACAACAGAATACAATATCTGGCATACAATTTTGGACATAAACAAAAAACACATGCATACACACAGGCATTCATTCACACATAAACATGAAATGATACAACACAACACTCATGCATGGACACAGAACTGGAGAAATATTCAAGTGCATAAAAAAAACACTAAAAAAGAAGCCAAAAAATTTTTATGAAAACTGTAAATAAAAAAGTTGTAGTTGTAGTTGTGTTTGTTGTTGTAGTAGTAGCATTATCAAGGATATTGTTGCCCAGTATTTGTTATTATTTTTTGTAGGTTTTCTCTTTATGTCTCTCTTTTTATAGCACTTTTTTCCTTTAGTTAAAATAATTTTTGGGTTGTTGTTTTGCCAATACACTCTCATTTTATATGAGTGTAAGCAATTACTTTTTATTTCTCTCTTTACATATAACAATAGTTTGCTATTGTTGTTGTTGTTGATATTTTCTTCATATTATCGTTGGTATAATTTATACATGACTGCTTGCATTGTTGTTTTATTATTAACATGACAGCTGCATTGATATTTTGCTGTTACTATTGCCGTTGCCGTTGCTGTGTAAAGTTTCAATTCAATTTTGAGTAGAGCATACAAAATTTTTCTTATGAGTGTTATGTTTTTTGCCTCGTTTCTCCCTCTTTTACTGTTGTCGACATTTCCGTTCCTTTACAAGTCAGTTAAAAAATTCATTGAACGAATTTATAAGTTCTGATCTTCTATGTAAATTCAAAAGAATGTTAAAATAAAATGGTGGGAGTCATGGTAGAGTAGTGAATAGTTTGTTATTCTGTGAGCATGAGGATCATGTGTTCAATTCCCACTAAGGCCTATTGATGTTTTGCATTGTGTGATTAATTCTAAATAAATTTACATTCCATATAGTTTTGACCACAACAACATTGATATAAAATTTCGGAAGCAATTTTGCTTCAATTTTGTAGATCACAAGCCATGTTTCTGAGCCGTAAGAAGCACAAACTATAGGCTGGCATTAAAAAATTGGCATTTAGTTATCTAAATACACACACAATTGATAATTACAACCCTCCAGTCAGGATTACGACCTAGTTTCTCACACTACTTATGTTGCGTGTGTTGATTTCATACCTGAATAACGAGAGCTACAGTTTTAAAGTCGACACCGAATGACAGATTTTTGAGAAACTTTTTCATGGCATGTTTACTGACTCTCAGAGTTTTTGCCAGCAATCTGGAAGTCGCCGAGAAATTTTTTTTTTCATATTACGTTTTTATGTCTGACCTGGGATACCAGCCCGGGCTTTACGTCTAATAAGCCAACACACTACCTACTAGACTACGGCGACTTTAACCCTTTAGTTAGGATTACGACCTAGTTTCTCACATCACTTATGTTGTATGTTTTAATTTTCTATATGAGTGGTGGTACCTACAGTTAAAGTCTTCTCATTCATATTCAGCGGATTGCCTCCTTGAGTATCACTGGAGTGAGGAAGAGTTGACCTCAGACTGCTCTTGACACTATGCTCTGCTTGACTCCGCTTGATTTGTATGTTAAGCGGTGTGCAGCGCATAGTGCCATACGTCTGAGGAAATCGGGCAGCTGGAAACAGCGCTCTATAGGTCACTCCAGAGTTCTGAGTGTTGTCTTTCCTGACGGGAGGTACGGACTTTTGGAAAAAGCCACCGATTATATTATCCTGAGGCTATGTTCCTGTCTGGTTTAAGGATACTTATACCGGAAAGGGCACAATGGAATGGGCAAAGAGGTATACCCATCTTCACAGATGGGTCTAAGTTAGGTGGATGTACAGGTGCTATGGTTTTCTGTAGGGAACTTAGTCTTGAACTCCACTTCAGGTTGAATGATGACTGCAGCTTTTTTCAGGCGGAGATTTTCGCAATCTTGAGGGCTATTGAGGCCATAGCTGGTGGCTCAGCTTCGGATTCGGAATCTTACATGATCTTCGTTGACAGTCAGGCTGCCCTTAGGGCCATTGCCTCGGTCTGGTGCAAATCACGGCTCGTTCGCGAGTGCAACGAGTAGTTGAGGACTTTTGGACTAGACCGTATCCGTCTGTGCTGGGTTCCGTGTCATAGCGGAATACTGGGCAATGAGACGGCGGATGCCCTCGCTAGGTTAGGTTCGCTTTCTGGGGGCGATTTGATAGTTGGTCCTAACCCCCCGGTCTGTCACGTCTACGGCCTCATCAATGGATGGGTCAGGGAGGAAGAGCAGAGGCGTTGGGGGAACGGATCGGGTTGTTTTCTCTCTAGATGTCTATGGCCTGCTGTGGACAATAGGAGGACTTGTCTTTAGTGACAAGTACACGTCTATAAGTCGCCAAAGAAATATTTTTTCAAATTTAGTTTTGTTGGAGATATCTGATCTGGTTCTTCACATCTAATAAACCAACACACTACCTACTTGACTACGACGACTTCGTATCTGCTATTATTTAATTGTCATACATTTCTGAAGTTAGACTAGAATGCATGGGTCGCCCATATCCTTACACTGCAACCTCTTTCTGAGGTTATATAGCCCATCACGATAGCCCACTAGAAAATTACATCGGATACGACAGAGGCAGATTGCCAAAGCAGTCATGTTCCTAAAAATTATTTGCACCGACATGAATGAATCGAGTTTCCTTCGTCCTTATCTAAGCAATTCCAACTATGGTCATAAGGTTAATAGCCCTCACGCATTGTACAGATATGACACCCCACACAAAAGCCACAAGCCAACGTCTGACAACGAAAAAACAAAGAAAATATTTGTATTCTAGAACACCCAAAAAATACTTCAAACTCACTCTATGATGTTAGTATCCAATAATTAAACCATGTTTTGCTTTCGAAATCATTGCAATTTAAACCAATAATCCCTAACGAATGAATAACAATTTCAGTTTCTATTACCAGGTCAAGGTTATATACATACATATGCCTTCCTCAAATCATAATACATTGAGCATATGTAGAAATCAAATTTAACTTCAATTCTATTTTATTTAAGCCTGTTGCAGCATTTCATCATATCATTTGAAAAACAAATGCAACCGCAATTTAATTTACAACTGAAAACAGTGCAAGACAAAAAGAAAAAAGAAAATTACAGTGTGTATATAATTTTGAATAAATCTTTTGTTACATGCACTACTACACTATACAATGAAATGAATGTGAATGGAATTCTTTTTAATGTCATACAGAGACATTAACAGTGGTGTATAGGCAAATATGGCATCGTATTAACAGCACCAAAAAGCAAAAAAAAATGTTACCCGAATAAATTTTAAACTTCAGTCTTATTTTTTTTTTTTTTTTTTTTTATTTTTTATTTTATTTATTAATCATAGCACAACAAGATAATAATCTTATAAATGAAAGTGCTATGGGAGGACATCAAATAGGAAAAAGTAATAACAAATTGCTCATTGTATGAGTAATGAATTGTTTGAAGTACAGTATAAATAAAAATGAATAAGAATAAGAACATGTTTTAACCTCAGGAAATAGCAATCGATACAAAAAAATTAGGATAAGAAAATGAGTATTTGTAAAAAACTAAATTAGGAAAGATACAAATATAAAGAAAAATACAAACAAGGAAATATATTCATATAATGAGATACAATGAAACTTAAATAATAAATTAGAAAAATGAAAATAATTAATCACTAATAAAAATGAAGAGTAAAAATGTATAAAACAATCAAAATATATTACAAACTACTTAAACAGATTGTATAACTCCTTTTTGAACTTAGTTGCATTGCCTATGTTCTGAATATAATTAGGTAGTGCATTCCAAAGACTGATGGTGTGTATAAAGAACTGTCGTTTCGACAAAAGAGTCCTATGCCTTAATTGGATAATTTTCCTACCGCGGTTGGATCTAGCAAATCTAATCCTGCTAAATAAGTATACTGGCTGTTCCAAAGTAATAATCTTATGGAGGAGAATTAGGCACTTAATATTCAATAGATTATCAAAATGAATACCACATATCTGGTAAGAAAATTGTGATATATGGTCCCGACGTCCCTTAAGAAATACATATCTGGCTATGTTATTATAAGCCAAGTTGAGTTTCCGCCTATCATCCGCATCACAGTTTGCGAAAATTTCCGATCCATATAAAAGAACAGGAATCAAAAACGTTTTTGCCAGTTGCAGGCGTATAGCAAAAGGAGTCGAATCTATAACAGCCCATAAGTTTCTAAGCATACCATAAACTTTACCAACGATGACATTAATGTGGCTAGACCACGTTAGCCGACCATTAAAGATAACACCCAGATTAGATGCCGATTCAACAAAATCAATTTTATTCCCCCTGATAATAATTTCCGGCACATCAAACGCTCTCTTAGACCTGGAGAGCAATAAACATTTCGATTTAGAGGGATTAATACAAAGTCCATTAGCACTAGCCCAGTTGTCAATTTTCCGTAAATCATCGTTAATCATATCTACACATAGTCGGATATTATCAATACAAGCGCTCCTATAGAGCTGAACGTGATCAGCGTACATATGTACGCTACAATTATCCAAAACATCAGGTAGGTCGTTATTATCTTTTTTTATCGTAAGTCTGTTTCTAATCCGTATTAAAAAAAAAAGAAAAAACTACCAGCAGTCCCTCTCTGTAAATATTGACTGTATTCCATATGCAAGTGTTTTACTGCCCTATTCTGTGTATATGACACAATATTTATGCATTTTTCTAACCTTCACTTTTTTTTATTCTTTTTTGTGTAACTTTGGAGATAAAACCCTGTCTGCAGTAAAGCCAAATGAAGCACAAAAAAATAACAAGAACAACATCATCAACAGCAATAACGATAAAATTGCCAGGGTAACGAAAAAGTAAGTGATTTCATTCATTCATTCATTCATTCAGTTTTATTTTTTTTCTTATTTCTGCTATTGCAACTTGTGCTGCTGCACAGTTCTTTCTACCACTTGTGCTACAACATCATTGCAACAAATATAAGCAGGTTTATAAATTTGTTTTTAGATTCTCTACCTTTATAGGTCTTAAAAGTATGTTGAGTTTAAGCAAGTGTTTGTAATTCACTAAATAAAAATAAGGAGTGCTCAGGAAGAAATTTTATCATGAATTTTATATAAAAGTTCTTCTTATAAAAGTCATTAAAGTTAGCTGCCAGCACAGTGCGCCATCTATTGGCTTAAATTTGAACCATCGGTTATTTCAAATCTGGCAATACTTCTGTCATTCTATTCTGTCACAAAATTCAATATATTATCTCCACTGAATGTAATGAATCGAAGCAACGTTGAGATTTATTGAGCCAACGAGAAACTACACTGAAGCTCATTTTGATGTTGGTGTGTAAGTTAATGAGCAAAATTGCCTTATGTGGGGCTCAGAAAAGCCCTCACGTAGTTTTTCAGAAGCCAAATGCATCCATTACACGTGACTGTTTAGCGCGGCTTGTGGAGCGTAGGCATCATTGGCCAATATTTCTTTAAAAATGAAGACGGTGCAACCATTACGTTTAATGGAGACACCTATCGCACCATGATAACCGCTTGTATCCGCTTTTCATGGTATTATGTGAACGATGTTCGGTTTCAACAGGATGGTGCAACTCATGCCACACATCTCATGCCACAATCGATTTATTGCGTCAAACGTTTGATGGCCCTTTAATTAGCCGAAAAGGTGATGTCAGTTGGCCGCCAAGAAGCTGCGACTTAACACCATTGGACTATTTTCTGTGGGGCGCCGTTAAAAAAGTATTATGCCGTTATAAGTCGCCGTGGTATAGTAGGTAGTGTGTTGGCTTACTAGACGAAAAGCTAGTGTTCATGCCCCAGGCCAGGCATCAAAATAAAATACAAAAAGTATGTCTTCGGCAACTTCCTCTCAGCAGATTTCTGGCAAAAACTCTGCGAGCAAATAAACTTGCCATGAAAAGTTTCTCAAAAATCTGTCGTTCGGAGTAGACTTTAAACTGTAGGTCCCGCCACTCATGTATAAAAATCAACACACGCAACATAAGTGGTGTGAGAAACTAGATCGTAATCCTGACTAAAGGGTGTAATGGCCAATTAATTATGTATGTATGTATGCCGATAAACCAGAGAGCTTTTGAAGGCCAACAATCGTGTTCCCATTGCCGAGATACGACCCTATACGATCGAAAAAGTGCACGAAAGTTGGTCTGACCGATACGGTACTGTGAAGCCAGTTGCGGCAGCTATATGAACGAAATAATATTCCATTTCGAACCGGAGTAATTGTACTTCACAACAAAAGAATAATTTTGGTAAAATTTCAAACCATTTTTGTTTTATTTCATTTTTAAATTTAAACCTTTAAGTGGTCCACCATATACAATAACTACTCTTATACGCTTTACGCAATTTATACAGCCATTCATTGCATAAGTGCGGAGGGGACATTTCCTGTATATCCACTTTCGAAACCACAAAACAGCTCTAAACAGTGGATCCTTGCAGGCATAGCCATAAGTCTTTCAGAAATGTTATTATCAGTTCTTCTGACATGATTCTTGACCTTTCAAAGTGCATATTTTTTCAAGTTAACTAAGGTACTCAAGGCATTCATATATATGAGCCGGTGTTTAAAGGGCCGCTTTCAGAAGTCAGCATCCTCAAAGGACATTAGGACACTAATATTCTATTAAATCATGTTCCACAAATGTTCTACTTAAGCCTGACGTTATTTACAACTGAAGTTTGTAAATCTTTTTCGCAGAATACCTAAAAAGAATTGCTTAAAGCTACTGCGATAAAGTAAAGCCAGGCTTGTCACTACCTAGCAATTCGTGCTTGATCGATTCTAATTTTCTAACTTTTTTTAATTTCCACTTTTGTCACTGTATTTTTATGCACATTTTTCACTTCCGTTTTACGAATTTTTTCTTCATGCATTTTTTTGTTACGTTTCGCACATTTTTTTTTTTTTGTTTTCAGCAACAACACAGCCATTGGCAAAAAGCAAGCAACAGAGTGTAACACTTCCACTACATAAAACACAAAATGATGATGAAATATCATTCATCAGTTATAGTGGTTGATGTTGTTGCTATATTTTTTCCTTTTCTAGTCTTTATTGTTGTTGTTGTTGTTGGCACTATTAGAATAATGTTTTGGGTTATTTGAATGGATGACTGCATAGCTGGCTGGCAGCCTGGCTGGATGGATGGATGGATGAATGAATGAATGGATGACGCAGATAAAACATCCAACATTTCATGCTGCTTTTCGAAGGATAGTGAAGCAGTAAAAAAACACACACAAATTTGTAAAGATGTGGCAAAGTTGTAATAAATATTATGGCGAAAGCAAAAAAAAAAAATATTTCACATAAAGACGATAAAAAGTGCATAAGACAGAAGAGAAAAGGAAAGAAAAAAATTATAAAATATCGACCAAGAAAGTTGAAAGTGATAAAAATATTTGAGAAGATCGCTGCTTTTGACTGAAGTATTAACACTTTCAAAAACTAATTTATTTAAGTTTGAAGACAAGCAACATAAATGGAGAAATTTAAAAATAAATTTTGAAAATTTGTTGGTCATTACAACCCTTTAGTCGGCGCTTCACCAGTGTCACTCTGGTGTGGGTCCCCGGGCACAGTGAAATTCCGGGAAACTGTAGGGCCGATGAGCTCGCCAGAGGTGGTGCGCTCCTTCCGGAATCCTCTTCTGTTGAATTGGGTGTGCCACCTGCCTCGGTCAAGTTGACCATTGCGCGGAGGTTCTTTCTGGACGCCAACCTATCCTGAGTAAATGAGGAGTCCTGCTCCACCGCTAGACTCACCTGGCCCAAGATGGATAGAAGGCGTACCAACCGATTACTTGGTCTTGGTCGTGATGTCATCTCGACTACAGTGGCCGTGCTTACAGGCCATTGCGTCATGGGTAGACACGCGGAAAGAATGAGGCTCCCTTTCAACGACTTCTGCCGTGGATGCAGGTCCACTGAGGAAGAGGAGACTGTTGTTCACTTTCTTTGCCAGTGCCCGTCTCTTGCTAGGTGTAGATATAGGTTATTTGGCTCCCCATTCCTTGTTAGCTTAACGAAGCTATCATCTATTGACATGAAGGATATAGCTTCGTTCATCAAACTTTCTGGCTGCTTTTTCAGTGCGGGGTAGTCGTGCTTTTGTTGTGCAGCCCTTGCGCTGACCCTTTTAAGAGGAAGTCGCCGGAGGAATTCTGTTTTCATACTTCATTGGGGTTTGAAACTCGGATTCTAGTCTAATAAGCCAACACACTACCTACTAGCGGCTACAGTTTTAACTAGTTTTGTGAAAATTTGCTGCTTGGTCATGGTAAAATTTAATGTCTATCACATCTGGTATTGCTTTAAAACAAAATTCACCGATAGATGCGATCTATCAATTTCATAGCATAGCCTACAACTCATTGTTATAAGGATGATCATCAAGACTTGCAAATATGATATCGTGTGCTTCAATGTTTCCATTTGATGGCATTTAACAGCCAGGATATTTGAATATGAGAAATCGTTTTCTTTAGCTTCTGGTTTCAACTATTTGTGAAGGTCCATTGGGTTCTTGTATTGAGTAGTAATAGTGGTGAAAAATTCTGCTAACAGTTTTCTTTACTTTCACAAGAGTTGCTGCATTGTTCGGCTTTTCTATGATGCTCTGTATGAAGCCTTCTGGAAAATATTTGATTCGAATTGAGTGAATTTTTAATTTTGTTTTCTGCTGACCTCATTTATAGTCAATCATTTTAACCTTTAAACTCGCCATCTTTTACCATTGATTTATTAAATTCATTAAAAAGCATTTGCCAGTCACCATTAATTTAACCAATTTATGCTTAAAACCTTAACCATTGCATCATATTGACTTTCGTCTTCTTAAAATTAATATTTTTCTCTTTAAATACTCCAAACCACTTGCATCATATAAAGCTTTCCACAAGAAAATTTCCAATTAATGACTGTAATTAGTTGCAGAAAATAAATAAATAATTAAAATTATTAATTAAATTAAAACAATATTGAAATTTATTAGAGAGCCTCCAGAATTAATCGAATTTATTTGCTGCAATGTGGCACAGCAACACAGCAACATTGTAGACATTTTCTGCATAGGCCACCTTGCTGGCTAGTCTATTTAATTAAACGAAGGAAAACCAACAACAACAGCAACAACACATTTGCACATACATACACACTATGTCTAAGAGAAAATATTTAATTTAAATTAATTATTTACGCAAGCAAAACAGCAAACAGCATTTCCTATGGCTACGAACGATATTGTTGTCAAACAAACACACACGTTATCTCAGATGCTCGCTCTCTCACAGGCATTTAAATCAATAACAGGATGCCCGGATTTAATTGCCGCAACAGAAATTCATAGGCATTCTTTAGTGGACTCTTATTAACATTTTAAGTGCGTACGTACATACGTATGTAGTTACACTGTGTTAAGGCTGTTGCTATCGGTATTCCGATGCAGTAGAGATATTTGTTGTTTCTTTTTTTTATTATTTTTTAATTAATTATTGAGCTCAGGATTAACAAATATTTGTCACTTAGCAACTGCAAAATTATTGTCGTTCAAAGAGAAAATGCCACATGCAATACCTTACAATCACATGCTGTGGCTAATTAAGGTCACCGCTATCATCGAGAAATATTTGTTAAATCATATGCACTGCAGATTATTATCCTTTAGGATATGCATATCAAGAGTGCTGTACTTCGCTTAAAACTATTAAAAACTGGAGAAAAAAATATTTCAAGCAAGCCTCGGTAAAATTTCATATACATACATACATAATTATATACATACATGCATACATACATACATACATACTATCTTCAACTCGGCAAATTGGGGGCGTATTATGAGAGCCCTCTTTAACATGGCTACGCCGCCATACTTAATGGAGATTCTGAATAATTACTTTCAGTTCAGGAAGCTAATATACCTAACGGATAAAGGAGAGCAGGAATACGTAGTGACGTCGGGAGTCCCGCAGGGCTCCGTACTTGGGCCACTACTATGGAACATTATGTACGATGGACTACTTCGACTGCAATTGCCAAGCGGGACTACAATTGTGGGCTTTGCAGATGGCATTGCCATAGTCTCGGTAGCTAAGATGGTATTAGAAATAGAGGAGAAAACGAACACAGCGATTCGAAATGTTGGAGCATGGCTGGATGAGGCAGGTTTGACACTTGCTGCACATAAAACGGAGGCCGTCTTGATAAGCGGCCGGAAGATAGTGGAGAAGATGGAATTGACCGTTGGAGGCACAAGGATCGAATCGAAGAGGGCGATAAAATACCTGGGAGTGATTATCGACGACAGATTGAACTTCAAGGAGCACGTGAAATACATCGGTGAAAAAGCATCTGTAACACAGGGAGCACTGGCGAGGATGATGCCAAATATTGGAGGACCAAGTCCATTTAAAAGGAGAATAATTTCGGCGGTAGTAACGTCGATAATGCTGTATGCTTGCCCAATATGGTCGGAGGCACTCTCAGTGGGGACGGCGAGAAGGATACTGTCCTCGATGTATCGTCTAAGTGCGATTAGACGGATAAGTGTCTTCAGGACAGTGTCTGATGAAGCAGTTTTGGTATTGGCAAAGACAATCCCAATAGATATACTGGCAGATGAGATTAGAAGGATATACCTTCGCCGTCTCGAGTACCCGGGACAAATAGCGGCTATAAAAGCGGAGGAACGGAGGACTTCCATGCACAAATGGCAGTCACGATGGGAGAGCAGTTTAAAGAGAAGATGGACATTTCGTCTTGTCCCTAATGTAACCCTGTGGGTGGAGAACGAACATTGCGAGCTGAACTACTACGTGACCCAGTTCATAACTGGTCATGGGTGCTTCAGGAAATACCTGCACAGATTTGGACATGATACTTCCCCTTTATTCCCAAACTATGCAGATGAGGAGGAAGATGCGAAGCATATTCTAACATGCTGCCCCAGATTTAGATGGCCGACGAAACGAGATTCGGACCAACTCAGCTAATGGAGGAGGTGTTGAATTCTAGGATTCTATGGAGCCAATACATTTAGAGAATGGCTGAAGTTATGCTAGAACTCCGAAGACTGGAGGAACGGAGAACAAATTTGACTTAATGTGATAAAGCTTTCAGGCTCACCAGCCTTCCGCGAAGTAATACCTCACGGCAGTCCTGCGGAGGGAGAGTGGTTGAAGCGTGTAGGGGGTGGGTTTAGTACGTAGGCGCCAGTGATGGCGAATCGTGCACTCGTTTGTTGGAACAAAAGTGTCTTTCGAAGGTTCCCACCTCCGGCTCAAGACCAAAAAAAAAACATAGAATAGAAGCGGCCTACAGGAGATCAGCTCTCAGGGTGATTTCTGCCTTCCGCACGGTGTCTACTGATGCAGCATTGGTGATTGCGGGGATAATGCCCCTGAGGCTAGTAGTGGATGTAGAGATTGAGAAACATGACACAAGGAGGGGAATGGATCTTTCCAATCCTGTTCAGTTAGTGGATGACGATATGCATAGATGGCAGCACGACTGGTCCAATTCAACCAAGGGAAGATGGACCCACAGACTCATACCGAGCATAGGCGATTGGACCAAAAGGGGACACGGTCAGGTGAACTTCTACCTGACACAGTTACTAACCGGCCATGGATGTTATACGGCATATCTCTATAAGTATGGTCATGACGTAGACGAGGCATGCCCAGAATGCCGCAATGAAAGGGAGACGGCGGAAAATTGCTGGAGAGGACAATAGGATTCCAGGTAAAGCCCGATAATATAGTTAACCTGATGTTCACCTCATGTGACAATTGGAACGCAGTATTTGTTTTTTGCAAGGAAGGTATTGACGGAGCAAAGATTGACTGAGAGAGCAAGGACAGCAGAATTTGAAGGCAGCACTCGTTGAATCTCCACCCCCCCCCTCCGAAGTAATACTTGTTTGTGGTCCCGGGGAGGCAAATGGTTGAAAGTGTGACGAACTAGGTTGGGTTTAGTAGGTATGCGTTTATCAAGCCGAGAGTAAGTCTTGCGGCGAATCGTGCACATTGGTAGGCCGGGCTACCAATGTGTTTCGAAGATTTCCAACCTTTAGCTCGTAAAGCTATAAAAAAAACATACATACATACATACATACATAATTGGTCATTACAACCCATCATTCAGGATTACGTCCTATCTTCTCACATCACTTATTTTGTGTGTGTTTTGACACATAAGTGGAGCGGGACCAATAATTTAAAGTTGACTCCGGACGACAAATTTGTTGAGAAACTTTTCATGGCAATTTTATTTACTCTCAGAGTCTTTGCCAGAAGTCGCTGAAGACAAGTTTTTTCATATTTCGTTTTGTTGGAAATGATTGACCTGGGGTTTGAACCATGGCCTCACGTTTAATAAGCCAACACATTACCTAATAAACTACGGCGACTTCAAAAAATACGAGAGCAAATAAAATTGTGTTACGGATTCAACTTTAAAGAACTCAACTTAAAGTTTCTCCACTTATGAATAAAAATTAACACAAACAACATAGGTGATGTGAGGAACTACGTCATAATCCTGTCTAAAGTGTTGTAATGATTAATTAAGTTAGTATGATAAGTAAAATTTTAGGAACGAATCAGAGTGTTATTGGCTTTAATTTCTGAAGAGCCAAGCATCAAACTTTTTGTCTCAAGACAAACTATCCTGCTTTGTCTCAACAAAAAAAAATTTATTTTAAACACCATTAATGTACCACCCTATTATCACTATTTAACCATTATTTTAGAAAAAAATTTCTAAACTGAACATCATTACAAATGCCTCACATTTGTTTACATCTTGCCTATCCCAACGAGTGTTTTGCAATTTTATTAGAAACATCTCAAGGAAGCAAACGAGAGAGAGACCCTCTAAATAAACATTCGATTTTAATGTCATTTCGTTGTTCTCTTTGTCTTCATCATCATTATCGGCAATGTTATCATCTTTATTTTTTTATTCCCCCCAACAAGATGGTTTTTCATGCTTACATTCGAGCGAAAATGTAGAACAGGAAATATTTACTAAAGGAAAATCTATGTACCCCGAAAAGATTTGAAGATAACTGAAGGAAAATTTCAAGTGTTTGTTCGACTTCTCCTTGAAAAAAATTTCATTTCTTTTTTTTAATTTTTTCTATTTCTGCCATACATGTAGTTTTTTTTTCTTGTTTCCGTTTGACACCTTAGCATTTTCTCAAGTGCTTCACAAACGTACCCACTCCTTGCCACACCCTCTCTCTATGTTCCAGACAAAATTTTCTTTTTTAATTTTTACTTCTACTTTTCCTTTCCTCTACCAAATTCTACAGAAAAAACTGGGAAGAGTGAGGAAAATGAATGAATTTATTCGATATCCAAGCACTTTAGTTTTTATATTCGATTTTCAGTTCAATTTTTTATAAAAGCAACCACAACAACTACATTCTCCTTGAGATACCACCATCTCTAGAATTTTACTTTTGTTTACTTATGTACATAGTACTTTGCTTGCTACTCTCCTTCTTAAGGAGCATAAAATGTGGGAAAAACTCTCGTATATCAGTCCTTCGACAGGTAGAACATTGAATGGATAGAGCAAGAAAAATAGGAGAAGCATAAGTACATACTTAAGCATGTGTAACGATAGTGTCATCGCATAATCAAACGAAATCAATTTTATTGATAACCTTTTACAATAACAACAACAACAACAACATGTTTTCTTACTTCTTTTATGGTACGAGTATGTATACAGTTCAAGGATTTTATTGAGTATGAGTATGGCTAGGCAGGCATAGTAAGTAATTGCGTTGTATTTGCTTTTTTAATAAGACTTCGTTACTTAAAGTACAAAATAAAAATATTTTCTCCTTGTTTTCATTTCCAGAACGGTTAAGGCATAAGGATTAATAACACAGATTCACTAGGAATACATAATCTTATTATTTTTCATGGATCCATTGCTTAAAGTAGTCGCCTTAGTCTAGTATGTACTGTGTTGACCTATTAGACGTTAGGCCACGGTTCAAACTCCGGGTCAGACATCTCTAACAAAACAAAAAAAATGATTTTTGGTCATGCAAAAGTTTCTCAAAAATATGCTGTTAGGTAGGTAGGTAGGTATAAGTGGCCGTCCCCCCAAGAAATCCGATGGACGCACTTGAGCCCTATGGGGCCATTGTCCTGGAACCTCTTAGAGCTTCCAATAAAGCGACTCAAACTGCCGACGTCAATGTTCTACAAATCACCTAGATCATCGATGTAGTAGGCAACAAGATGCCTCTTTTTCCTTTGACATAGTGCCGCGCATGTTCCCAGTAGATGAAGAACACTCTCTTCTTCCTCCTCATCCCTGCAGCTTCTACAGAAATAATTTGCGTGGTGTCCCAGACCAATACACCTCGCATGGACACCCATAATGCAATACACCGTCACGACTCCAATGACCGTACTGAGCACTCTTCTTTGGAGTTTAAGCAGCCAGATTATGCGCGCCATTCTGTCCTTATCCGAAGCTGCCAGCCTGCGGTTGACAGAGTCCATGATCTCGTTGTCAATCATGAGGTTAGCAAAAGGACTCCAATATTCAAGAATTCGACGGAGTGTTCGATGGTCTGGCCAGTTCATCTGCATATTACATTATATCTCTCTGCCACCCTGTTTAGGTGTTTTCTACAGCCGTAGATCGTCCTGGAGTACATCATATTGGCGCCCAGAGCGTATGGAGATGTTTCCATTGGGGACATTCGCATTCCAAACAATCTTAACCGCAGTCTGTGTTACCAACACCTCCTCCTGGAAAACGCTGCAGTAATCCGGTAGCCTTATAGATTCGGCTATACCTAATGACTCCGAGTAAATTCTGCCACCAACGGTTCCTCCCAGCTTGGATCCATCAGTGAAGATTTGGACGGAGTCCTTGACGAGGTGCACAGCATCATTCCTCCAGAACTCTTTAGCCGGGATGGTCGTCATGAATTTCATTGAGAAGTCATATCGCGGTATCATATAATCAATAATGTGCCGTTAGGTTCCGCCAATCATGTAAAAAATCAACACACACAACATAAGTGGTGTGAGAAGCTATGTTGTAATCCTGTCTGAAGGGTTCTTAGACCAACTTTGTGTCTCCCGCTGATAACATTCAAGTTTGCGATTGAATTTCCATATTGCAAAATCAAAATTTTTTTGTCTAGTGCTGCCTTAAAATCCCAAAAACCTTCTTCAATTAGCAAATAATAGATAAAGGCTTGGGTTATTGAAAAAGGTGTCCTTAGTTCAGGAGAAAAGAAAAATCAATTTTCGTTAACTAATGAAACATAAACATGATAAAACTTGTTCTGTGTATCCCTTTTCATTTAATTATTGATTTGAACCCTTTTTTGTCGCCATGAATTCAGTTTAACGCTGAATTTAATTCAATTCCTAATATTGAAAAAAAAAATCCAGGCATTTCTTTAAAGGACGACATGAATATTTCATTGAATATTTTTTTTCGCATAATTTTTGAATGGCAGTTCTGTGTTATCAAATTTAAAAATAATTTTTTTTTTGCTACAAAACAAAGGAAAAGTTGGAAAAAAAATATACAAAATAAACTGAAAATGGTTTTTGTTGTTTAGTTTAGCAAAATTGCGACGTTAAAGTCATAAATCAATGTCAGTTAATCACGTTTGATTTGTCAAGTATGTTCACAAACTTTTTAGGTTTTCATGTTTGTTTTTGCTTTTTTTGTTTTTGCTTAGTGATGCCAGAGGAGGTAACTGGTACTGCTGCACGTTTTATATTTCCAATAAGACGTGAACAGCCAAGGTTAGACGATGGCTACACAATTTGAGCCGATATAAAGTAGTGATGGTGATGGAATTGATCTGTTTAAAGTTTTTGCACACCTCTTTGCCTTGTAATTCTCAAAAATATGTCGTTCGTAGCCGCTTTTAAACTGTAGGTACCGCCACTTATGTATACAATTACCAGACACAATAAGAGAGATGTGAGAAGCTAGGTCGTAATCCTGATTGAAGGTTTGTAGTGATCTATTGTGTATGTAAAGGGTCCGCCAAATAACTTTTTTTTTGAAAATGCTTTAAAAAAAACTACTGAATATTTTCTCAAATTTCTTTTTTTATTTGAAAGCATAAGCCTTGCGGTTAATAATGGAAAATAATTTCATTCAAATGACTGCCTCGGCTGGCCATGCAGTAGCCTACATGATCGGTCCAATTTTTAAGCACATTATCGATTGTGTGCAGCTGTATTTCACCAACGGCTTCACGAATATTGTCCTTTAAAGCTTACACTTAACACTTATCTTTGACGGCACCCCACAAATAATAGTCCAACGGTGTCAAATCGCAGCTCCGAGGTGGCCAAACAACATCAGCTCTGCGGCTGATAATGCGATCTTCAAAAATAGGGCGCAAAACATTGAGTGTAGTTTCGTCTGTGTGGCACGTGGCGCCGTCCTGTTGAGACCAAATGTTGTCAATATCCTCCTCTTCAATTTTTGTAAAACAAAAATTCGTTCAACATGGCCCGATAACGATCGCCATTGACTGTAACGGTCACTCCTTGCTCATTTTCGAATAAAAATGGCCCAATTATGCCTCTGGACCAAAATCCGCACCAAACAGTGACTCGTTTTGGGTGCGTCGGCTTTTCAATGTATGCGTGCGGGTTTTCTGTGCCCCAAATGCGACAATTTTGCTTGTTTACATACCCGCCAAGATCAAAATGAGTTTCATCTGAAAAGATGATTAAATTGCCAAAATCGGCATCTTCTGGTGTAGGCTACTGCATGACCAGCCGAGGCAGCCATTTGAATGAAATTATTTTCCATTATTAACCGGAAGGTTAAAATAAAAAAAGAAATTTGAGAAAATATTCAGTAGTTTTTTTTAAAGCATTTTTAAAAAAAAAAGATATTTGGCGGACCCTTTATGTAATTATTTCTGGACTTGAAAATAGACCCGTGCTTGCTAACAATGAAGGTGTGTTGACTTTGATTCTTGCCGCAAAAAACCTATTGAAACTATTGAAAAATCTGTATCAAACTAAGAGAAGACTACGTTGAAATCATTCAACCACCCTCGTGAAGGTACATAATTTTTTGCCTCTATTGCTGCTGCTACTATTGTGCTGCTATTGTTTTTATTTTTCTCTGTTGCACGTATTTTTCCCACGAACAGCCATGACTATCAGCTGCCTGACAAAGTCTATTTTCTTCGCTTTTGTCTGATTTTATTGTCTTATTATACTTAAGTATTGTTGCTACAGTTGTTATTGCCTTATTTTATTTATTTTTTTACTTCATTTTGTGCCTCATTGCCCAAACAAAATCAGATAAAATGAAGTCTTTGACCTTGACAAAATTCTATAGAACGTTACGATTGTCAATAATGACAAAATGGCAGCATAAAGACAACATAATATTGCTGCCGGCAAGAAATTGCCAATTTCAAGTAGACTTAGCCAGGGGATTAAGGTTAGTTTATATGCTCTTGTTTGATTTTAAGCTGAACTACCATTTCTATTTGCTTTTGGAATACTTATTGAAGCCATGTACTATTGAAGATAATATATGTATGTGCCTCACGAATATATTTATTTGCTGCTAAAGCAGATATTAAATAAGGATTATAAGGTAACAAGTTTGACAAGCCAAAGTAACAGCCACAGCAATATAATTTGAAGGACTTATCGCAGTCAGATATGAAATTAATGATAAAAAAGAGTATCATGGAGAAGGAAGTGAAGTAAGGAAACCAATAAATTACGAAATGAATGACTTTTACATCCATTTCGTGTAGAAAATTTTATTTTGGTTGTTGTTTTTTATTTTTTAGAAATTCAAGAGGCTTTTTGTATAGAAGACTAAATTAATTTCGACTCTATCACTGACAAACAAGTGGACACGAGGCTATATTTACTTACTTAATTGCTCACTACAAGCCCTTTAGCCAGGTTTACGACTTAGGTTCTCACAACACCCATGTTGTGTGTGCGGTAATTTCATACATGATTGGTCAACTCCGAACGATAGATATTAAAGAAAGTTTTCATGGTTATTTTATTTGACTCTCAGACAATTTGCCAGCAGTTTGTTGAGAGTAAGCTGACGAAAGTAATATTTTGTTTTCATATTTCGTTATTTTTAAGTTGTCTCAGCTTGGGGTGAAGCATGGGCTCCCGTCAAGACAACACACTACCAGCTCGACTGCGGTGACTATTGAAACAAAGCAATGGAATATTAAGTAGATGGTAGCAATACTTTATAAATAAAAAAGAATAATAAATGGCAGTCTGACAGTCGCTTTAGTCTAGTAGGTAGTGCGTTGATTTATTAGGCATAAGGCCACGGATCAAGCCCCAGGTCCATAGCTGCCAGATAAATGAGGCACCAAATCGTCAAATATTTGAGAAAAAATCGTCAAAATCGTCAAAGACGTTTATTAAATTAGTAAACAGATCGTCAGAAAATATAAATAAAAAATTTAAAATTATTTAAAAACCAAAATTATTTCTATTGTACTAAACATATAAAGTGAATGTATTTACATATCTGAGCTCAAAAATGAAACATTTAACAAAGAATTTATTGGAAATTAAAAGCTAGCGTCCCTCATCTTCATTTAATTTTTTTTTCCAAAAATGGAGAAATTGGGATCATTTTCAGGAAAAAATTGTTTAAGGCTTAAACAATCTGTCCCAACGTTGTTTATTGACACATAAGCGCAGCAATAATATTACATCATCTATATCTATGGGCGGTGTAGATATTAGGGAGTCAGAAGCTTTTAATGTTCTGTGCATGAAAATTCAGTGTAATGCTGACACATTTTTCAGTTCGTTCTTAAGTTCTTATCATCCGATCTTATTATTTACACCGTTTATAAATGGCAGAGAATGGAATATAACTCTCATGTATGGGTCTGTGCCTCAACATGCCTCGTCGATCGTGTACAGGAGCGGCCGTTGTAGCTCGTTAATGACGGTAGTGTATCCAACTCCATTGAATCATTGGAGCATCGTTGCAATGTGGTTTGTGTTTCACTGTTCTATCACTTCGACAAAAGGAATTTGCTCGAACGTAGTAAGAGGACTTTTCCCGAAAATCATATATTCCTACGTAACGCTCATCTTTCTCGGCCAACATATCCGTATGTGGTCGATTGGCCAGTGGATCGCACACTGCATTACAGAAAAAATACGTTTTTTAGTCGAACTATTCGTATGTGGAACGCATTTCCTGCAGAGGTCTTTCCTGTTACTTAGGATATAAAAATATACAAGCCTAGTGTCCATAAACACTGTTCTCTCTTTCCTTCCTCCCATAATATATTTTCACAGTTCCAAACACAATGCCATCCATCCCCTGAGTGTTAGTCGTTCGAAGAAAAATAACGGCGCTTGCCTTTGTTCTTTCGATGGTAATATTAGAAGCTATAATCGAATTTTTAAAATTGTCTGCAACGACAAGTGATAAATTATTCTCATCTACGAGGTTATTTAGGAGTTGTAATTTTTTGGCTTTTTACTAACATACATTTCCAATAGTAGCAATTGCAAAGTAAATACAAAGCTTAAAGTGGCTTTGAATATACTAAAGTAAAGAAGATGATGTAAATCTTTAATTTCCAAAAATCGTCAAAATAAGGGCATAAATCCGCGGCAGCCATATAAATGAAATAAAAATCCATTTCCACCGGAGAAGTTGTAGTTCATAGCAAAACAATAAATTAAAATAAATTAAAATAAAAATTTCAAACTATTTTTGTTTTATTACATTTTTAAATTTAAACTTTTAGATCGCCAACCCATTATATTGACGCACATTATGCTCATATCTAATACAATGTAAAATTCATAATACAGAGAACATATGTGACGTATGAGTTATATTTAATTCCATTAGTTTCATACATGACAAAATCGAGGTTTTTTTATTGCATACTTTTCAGGGTAACTATTCGAGTACATGTAATATGATGCGTATGAGTAATATAGTTCAAACACAATTAAAAAGAAAGTGTACCCCATAAATTTGGAATTAAGCTACATGATTTTTCGATTCTATGCAATTCTAGGCTATATTCTAGTAGGTAATACATCATGACCTGTATCTTCATAGTCTGTATCTTAAACATCTTCACAACAAAAAAATTAATTTGCCAAAATTTCAAACCGTTTTTGTTTTAATGTATTTTTAAATATAAACTTTTAAATGGCCCAGCGGGTCTGGTCTCATGTCAGAAGTGAATATGCTGCCGGTGGCTATCCATCTTCCAATCTAATGAATAATTCATTCACAAAGCTATAAAGTCTCATTTCCAAACGCTTCCTATTTAGTTTAAATAAAGGAAAGTGTGTGTTGGATATCACTGATATTTTTTATTCATATGAAATAGCAATTATGTGTGGAATATAACATCGTTTAAAAGTCCATGACAGACTTTTGTCTAAAAAAAAAGTTTAATTTTCCATGATATCAGGCCAAGTGTTATTGATGGCATGGGTTATGTTAGGTTTGAGAACAGCTGTAGTTTGCGGCTTACTGGCATACAACTGCAACTCAAGAAAACTCCTCAAGCTAGCTAAGGTCACCTCTACATGAGATTAACATGCCTTCAAATAGCTTGTGCATGATATCAAACGTGGCATGAGCGTCGATCTGTTGAAACCATTTGCCGCTGGTGGTCAGATCATCTAATTCAGGCCAAAAGAATTTTGTAATCATTGGCTTAGAGTGCTCACCGCTTTCTCATAGAAATATGGACCGATGTTGCCGCCAGCCCAAAATACAAACCAAACTGTAAGCTTTTCGAAATGGTAATAAATGCATTTTTCAATGAATACGTGAACTATTTTTGAATGTTCCAGAATTGCACACATATGGTAATAATTTTATAAGAGTGTTTTTGCGAAGTATTTGCTTTTCATTACAATACATTTTGTTGCTATTTTTAAATAGAACGATTTGATGTTTGTTTTCATACGTGTGGTACCACTAGCGTAGAAATAATGTGCTGCCAGAACAACTTTATATGTGACAGTATTACAGTCACTAGGAACTGAACAAATTTAAATACGTGTTATAGTTAATCAATAATTATCCATGTTAAGTCACACTTTAAATCAGTGAAATTATTATATTAAATCGTTGATAATATCATAATATTAAGTTCATAAGTGAATATTATGGGAATAAGTTATTTGGGAGTAAACTTTTTTTCCCATAACAAAAAAATTGGTATTACTAATATAAAATTTATAACAAAAATAAACGAATAATTTTTATTGTGAATTACTTCTCAACAATTTTTCGAAGAAAAATACAAATATTAAAAAACGAGTAGCGTATATCTTCGTTTTTTGGTGCCAGAAGAGGAGAAGCTATCCATGGAAAGGTTGCAGCGAAGATCTATTCGACATGAGTCGAATCCACTCTCACTCCCTAAGATAAAGTAAGAATTATACATACTAAAATATTTATATTGTTATTACGTACGTGTCCTTTACAGATTCCAGGAATACTACAGGGTAAACAAAGTAGAATTCAAATACCTGCTGAATGTGTTGATGGAAAATTTGATTAGTAATAATTGCAAAGTAAATGCAAAGCTTAGTGGCTTTTAATGTACTAAGTAAACAATATGACGTAAATTTCTAATTTCCAAAAATCGTCGAAATAAGGGCATAAATCGTCAAATCGTCAATATGATATTTTTGGAGCTCTAAATACATGATGATAAATCGTCAAATCTGCCAGCTATGCCCAGGTCACACAACGCGATCGAAACGAAATATGAAAAAAATATTTCTTTGGCTACTTCCTCTCAGCTGATTTCTGGCAAAAACTCTGAGAGAGTAATTTAGAATTACCATGAAAAGTTTCTCAAAAAATCTGTCGTTTGTAGTCGACTTTGAATTGTAACTCCTGTCACTCATATCTAAAATTAACACACACAACGTAGGTGGTGTGAGAAACTAGGTCGTAACCTTAACTGAAGGGTTGACATGACCAATTGCTTACGTACTTACGTACAGTCTGACACATCGGGCATTGCTTTAAGTAGGCATGGTAAGCATTCTTAAATAAAATTCAACTAAAAAGAAAAATTTAAATCTATTCCACGGCTGAAATTGACAAGAATATCTCCTTCAACTCCAGTGAATAATTTACATTCAAAACCTGTCAATCTAATCTAAATTAGGACTCAAGGAGAGCTACTGCACAATCGCTTTAGCAACGAAGCAATAATAAGCGAGTAAGTAAAATCACAAACTTCTGAATAATTTTATATTTTGTCATGCAATATATATGTGGCTTCATATCTGGACCTGTCTTCGCAACCTCTTTTGCCCATATGTTACTGCAAAGGCATCGATTGTGGTGTTCATAGAACCCGGTTGCCACCGTATTCTAGTGGTTAATATGCTAGCATCAAACAAAAAAAAAAAAGATAATGCAACCACTTAGGACAACCACTTCAGCAGCCTTTTGACAAAACCCCGGAGCATAACCAATTGCCATGAAAATTCTTCCTCAAATCTGCCAGTTTACATAAAACTATAGGTATTGCTGCTCATAGATTAAAAAAGAATTTAAAACACACAATTTGGTCTGTATATATACATACGTAATTGGTCATTACAACCCTTCACGCTGGATTATTTTCTAGCTTCCTACACCACCTATGTTGTTCCTGATAATTTTTTTATACGTGAGTGGCGGGACCTACAGTTAAAGTCCATTTCGAATGACAGACTTTTTATAATCTTTTCATGGCAATTCTTCTCTCAGAGTTTTTGCCAGATATCTGCTGATAGGTAGTCGCCAAAGAAATATTTTTTTTATTTCGTTTTGTTGGAGATGTCTGAACCTGGGGCTTCAATCGAGGCCTCACGGCTTATAAGCCAACGACGACTTCTGTTCTGTATGCTACTCAGAAATCTTTATTCAACAGTTAGTAACAACAAATTACACCCGGGAAACAATAAAACAAATTCATCCAGTGCTTGACATTTAAAAGGAGACGTACAAATAAATTCGTCAATCTTTATTAAGATTTTAATTTTGTGGAGTTTTGTCGTCTTTGGAAGACGATTTAATGCCATTGACATCGGCAACAAAATTATTATTTTTTTACCCAGGTATGTGTTCATTACTACCATATTAGAACTATTAAGATAATGTTTGTCAATCATAATTGGAAACGATCAAATAAAATGTCATCAATCAATGCCGACAACATGTATGTGTATCCGGAAAAGTACGTCAACACGCGTTATGGAGGCGTTAATGAATTTATTTGATCGTCTCCAGAACGTTTTAAATAATATTCTGGTAACATGTGGATTTTACTACAGACTGTAGAATCCTTTTGCCATAGTCGTCTTTACATTATATTACGTTTGTTCTGTATTGTAATCTTCCTTTAGTGTTTCTTGGCCCATTTTATATCCTTTAGCATCTTGACTATCTATGAGGAGACCTCTTCTATTCTAACACCTTTTGTTAAGCAACTTTAGAAAACCTCAATTCAAATTAAGCCGGCTTATAAATGTTGCTTGAAAGCAACCTCTTCTAATTATTTAAAATAATTAATTAAAACGGATTTAATACTTAAGCTAGATTAATTTTAGTTTTTCTTTAATAAAAAAAAATGGATGGCAAAACACATTCATAAACTTTTAAATGGTCAAGCAGCTTTAAAATTTCCAGTTTAATCCCTAAAAAAATTCACATTTTTTTAACATCCCCTTTTTAAGCATGGTTTTTATTTTTTTCTCTTTTTTCCCCTTTTTGTTGTCTACAATTTTGTTGCAACTTGTTTCATTTCATTTTTCTAATTTTTGTTCTTGCATTTCCTACTAATCCCACACAGCATTCGGTTATCACCCCTGAGTGCAACAGGTTAAAATCCTGGGAACTACTTTTCATTAACATTATCTCTCCGTATAAACGAATCAAAAAGGGGGAGTGAAACACGCATAAATTTAAAATAAAATCTCTACCACCCCCTTCACCAAAACACTGCTTGTAAGGATATTAAAGTATTCAAAAAACTGTTGGACTGTCTATCTCTGAGCTTAACTAAGAGTTGTGCGTGGTATCTGTGAGTGTCGCAACCACAAACATCATCTCCACTACAATGTGTATGTGTGAGTGATACATTTTTTTCTGCTTTTTTTTGCATTCGTTAGTAAAATATCCTGTTGTTGTAGTTGTTGTATTTGAAATGTGAATGCAAAAAAAAGGAGAGTAGAAAACAAACTACAGAATAAGAAATGAATTCCCTCATTTGGGTCAAGCCTTATACGGATTAAATCCAAACTGTTGGAAAGTAACAAAAAGAAGAAGAAAAAAACAGAAAGAAAAGAGATTAAATAAAACAAATTTTAGTGGAAAGTTTTTTGAAATTCAAGTGAAAGGATAACTATAAAATCACACTCTATTACCCAGTAAACAGACGGACCAGCTGTCAAAACCATGTATCAATTGTATTACGTGGACCAAGACCCAGTATTGTTTGTTAACACATAAGCGCAGCAATAGTAATGTATCATCTGTATCCATAGGTGTTGTAAATATTAGGGAGTAAAAAGTTCTTGATTTTCTGAGTATGAAAATCCAGCGTGATGTTTGCTGGCACCAGCACATTGTGTCATAAGAGTCCCGGTTTCTTAAGACACTGCAAGAATTACTTTTTATCTGATTTCCTTACTATTTACAACACTCATATCCACCGGAGAATGTATATATGGGCTAGTGCTTCGAAGTCTATTTGAAAACTTCTCGATCGCATAGAGTAGAGGGCGAAGGTGCTCATTAATATGGTAGGTAGGTAGGGTATCCAATGATTCATTGGAGCATCATCGCAATGTGACATGTGTTTCACTGTTCTACCGCTACTACAACGTAGTTTGCTCGAGCGAATAAGGGGACTTGTTTCCGAGAATCATGTATTCCTAGGCATTACTCGTCTCTTTCCGTCAGTACATCCGTTTGTGGTTGTTCTTTAGCCGGACTATTCGTATTTCAAACTCCATTACTGCAGAGGTCTTTGCTGCTACTTATGATAAGGAGAGATTCAAATCTAGTGTCTACAAACACTACTCCCTCTTTCGCCCTTCCTAAAATATATTTTACTAGTACCACTACAAAAAGTCGCCGTGGGCTAGTAGGTAGTGTGTTGGCTTATTAGACGAAAAGCCAGGGTTCGAGCCCCAGGCCAGACATCAAAATAAAATACAAAAAGTATTTCTTCGGCGACTTCCTCTCATTAAATTTCTGGCAAAAGCTCTGAGAGTAAATAAAATCGCCATGAAAAGCTTCTCAAAAATCTGTCGTTCGGAGTCGACTTTAAACTGTAGGTCCCACCACTCATGTATAAAATTAACACTCACAACAGCAGTGGTGTGAGAAGCTAGGTCGTAATCCTGACTGAAGGGTTGTAATGACCAATTATGTAGTACCACTACAATGTACTGCATGAGTAGGAGACACCCCCTGAGAGTTAGTTAGTGGTACCAATAAAAAAATCATCGATAAAATAGCGTTGCAACGTGGAAAATGCGATGAGTTTGGATAGGTGTTTTCTAAGGCAACTACAATCATTGATTCTTAATTAATTCTAGATTAAAGAAGCTTTTAGCGTAAATAAACGACAGCGCCGTTTCCAAGAAAATACGTTGATCCAAAACTGGCCACTATAAGGTAAGAAAGCCAAAGACTTAAAAGCCAGGACTACTCACGAATATAGGCAAATAGACTTTGAATTTGTAGACACTCTAGATTTAAAATATAGCTTTGCTTACAAAAGCCTTTTCCGAGGAAATGAGACTCCTCCAATAGATTGCAAACTACATAGAACAGAAATGTAAGCAAGAATGTGACAGTAAGTAGATCACAAGGGGTAGTTCAAAAGAGATCAAGCGTGTAGCAATCGGTAGATCACAAGGCGTAAGTGAAATTAAGTTGTAATTATCAATTGTGTATGTATGTATGTAGCAATAGATCAGACTGCAGACGATTAGTTGAGGATAATTGCATACGATTCAGAGATAGATCGCTTTTGAGCGAATTCTTAGTTTTGAAATTAATGGCTACGAGTAAATCTATTTCGGTTAATCGTCAATCATTAGCTTCAAAAATCCTAACAGTGCTCGAAGCAAAGAGTATTAACTGTTAATAATCCTACACAAGTTTATTATTTTTTTGTTTTTATTCAATCACTAACAGATACATACATATATCCTCAGTTGCATTCATCAATTTATCGGATTTTGTAAATATCAACTGGTTAATTATGCTGGTATATTCATACAAGAGGTTTAAAAATATTTTTATTTTTGCCTCAACAACATTCAGTTGTAAACGAAAAACTGTGGCAATTCTGTATAAAGAATTATAATTTATTTTATTCTCTATAGGCGAAGTACTATATTTTATTTAATCTTTGAATAAAACTTCTGAAAATCTTATAAAGAAAAATAATAACCATTTTGTTGCGAGAGAAACAAATACTTTCAGAATAAAGTTCAAGAGAAAAAACAGCAGAGGCTTTTTCGATTCAATTACAGCTTATTGATCACAGTCGTAGCTACATTAAAGAGAAAACGGAGCAGACAGATAATCAATTTCTTTACGACTCTCCAGGGCTCAGGTTCAGTGTATCATTAAAGATATTTGTCCACAGATTCTTACACTACATCCTGTACTAATTCAGGTACCTCACTAAATAGCTTCATCTGACGAAATGGCTTCAAGTTGGATGTAAGTTTTAGTCTTAGCAAAACGATATATAATGATACTACCGGACAATCGTCGATTTGACTAACCAAACCTGATAGACAATTTCTGAACTGAAATTCTTATATATTCTTATGATTGAGGATGTGGGAAAATATGAAATGATCTGAGAACATATTACATACATACATACAAAATTAGTCATTACAATACTTCTGGCAGAATAACGACATAGCTTCTCAATTGTCGATTTTTTAGCCATTAGTGGCAGGACCTACAGTTCAAAGTCGATTCCAAACGACAAAATTTTTTTTGAGAAACTTTTCATCACAATATGTTTTACTCTCAGAGTTTTTGCCAGAAAACTGCTGGCAGAAAGTCGCAGAAGGAATATTTCGCTTTTCTGAAGATGCCTGATCTGTGACCAAGGCCTCACGTCTAATAAGCCAACACACAACTTACTAGACTACGGCGACTTCAAATATTTAATTATTTCTACATTTATTTGTTACTGGAACAGTTATATTCTTAAAAAAAAAATATTTAAAAGATTTACGGGTCTTCAAAAAAAAATGTCCTTTTCGCAAACAAACTTCCGCGTTGTGCATCCTTCCGTCATCACGCTCTTCATAAATAAAACGTCAATCAATTGCTGGTGTTCTCATTCCTTTTATTTGTGCTTTATGCCGCATAATGAACAATAAAAAATAATTTTCCCCATAAAACTTCCTCGCCAATACCAGTAGACGAGTGATGCGAAGGCATAGCAAACAAATGAAAATCGAATTGAAACGTATTGATTCATAGGAAAGAGAATAAATTGCTAAGTGAATAATGGAAGGCATGAAGTAATAATAACGAATAAGAACAAGAATAATATTAATAATAATGTGTAACTGTGGTGGCATTAATAAATCAAATTATGAGTATATGAGTGTAGATTTTTTTTAGGAATACATGCATGAATGAAATGGAAAGTGGTGCTTGTGTTTAAAAGAAAATTGAAGTTGAAAATAATTATGCCATGTAAACTTGAACGCATACACATTACATACTTAACTGGTCATTACAACCCTTCAGTTAGAATTACGACCTAGTTTCTCACGCCACTTATGTTGTGTGTGTTAACTATATACACGTGTGGTGGGAACTTCAGTTTAAAGTCGATTCTAAACGACAGATTTTGAGAAACTTTTCATGGCAATTTTATTTACTGTCATAGTTTTGCCAGCAATCTGGTGGGAGAAAGCCGCTGAAGGAATATTTATTCATACTTCGTTTTGTTGTATTTGTCTTAACTCGGGTTTGAACCGTGTCCTCACATCTAATAAGCAAATACACTACCTACTAGACTACATCGACTTCAATTGCTACAATTGATCTAATTTCACTTACGCCTTGTGATCTTACGATTGCTACATTCTTGATCTAGGTTACGGCGACTACATTTCCTTATCCTACTTACATTTCCTTATATAGAACTTCCATTTTGAAAAACGTCTACAACCTAACCACCCTCTGAGTAGAGAGTGTGACTTCATTCAATTTTCTTTTCACGAATTGTTAAATGATTGATTATGCGTAAAATTATGCTCGCATACGATACAATAGCCGGATAGGAGAAGCCGAATATTACTTTTGTTACAATTTCTGAGAAATAAGACTCAATAAATCAGATAATTAAGGACAGACATTGTTCTCGTGTATCCACTTAGGTCACTGCAACAACCAATTTCAACAGCTTTGTTTGGATCTTCTGCTGTCGCAGACGATAATTGTATTGTGCTATTTCGTTGATTTGTTGCAATTGACAGACATATTGTGGTTTCAGTATTATTTTTTTAATTTTCTTTGTTTTGTTATACTTGTTGTTTTATTGAAAAGAAAAAAATTAAAATAAAAATGATGATGAGGTTATTTTCCTGTTATTGCTGTTGTTGTTATTTTTACTTCTTGCTAATATTGATGGCAGTGGTTAGTAGAGCAAAAAAAAAGAAATTGCGACACAATAAAATATTGTAGAATATTTATTTATATTTGTATTCGTATTTATATTTGAGGTTACTGTGGTTATTGTCATTTACATAATAAATGTGAATTATACGAGGGCCTCAGTAAATTAATGTTTTAATTATTTAGTCGCCATCGTCTAGTATATAGACGTGAGATCATGTTTCAAACTAAACGAAATACGAAAAAATATTTCTTCGGCGATTGACTCTCAGCAGATTTCTGGCAAAAACTCAGAGAGTAAATAAAATTGCCATGGAAAAATTTCTCAAACAAAATTTGCCGTTCGTAGTCAATCTGTGGGTCCCGGCACATTTATATAAAATTAACACACACAACAGAAGTTTTGTGAGAAGGTAGGTCGTAACCCTGGCTGAAGGGTTGTAATGACCAATTGTGTATGCATGTATGTATGCTTTACCAATCATTGGAATGTGTAGATAGCTTTTGATGTCTCAAAACAGCAGGCTTAATTAAGTGGCTCAACATTTAAACGATCTCAATTAGTAAGCAGAGCTCAAAAATGTTCAGTTGAAGGGAGATCTGATGAATTCCAAAAGAAAACCTTCTTTGCTGAAAATCAGTTTGAAAATGAGTTGGCCATAGCACACTGCTATACAAAACAGATCGTTTATTACTATACGAACGCAAGTAATACTGAAAGTATACGACTCTCCGAATCTTATATTCGGAGGCGAGGCATACTACCTGAGCCTTAAAGCAGCACTGTCGCATATCTGTCACTCGAGAATTCTAACAAAAGCCGTAATCTTAGATACTGATTCCCTGATAACACACTGGGACTACCGGTGGAAGTTGACATGGCGTGAGACATTTCGTAGATGACACCGTACAAATATATATGAATAGTTCGAAGCGCGATGGTACAATGAACGAAGGTATCTTTTTGGAGTCGATCGTATACAACACCCTAAGCATTGGCAATGCAAAATTTGATTTCTACGGAAGTCTGCTCAAAATTCAAAGCAGCACACTAAGCGTAGTTGTTGGAGCCAATACTGGCATTAATTTCTGAATGCTCACGCGAATCTTATTGGTTTTGGCCATGTGGTCTTGGTCAATGACTTCTGCATGAATTGTGGAGGCAAAGTATACGAGGAAACCTACTTACTTAAGTGGTCGTTACAACCCTTTAGTCAGGATTATGACCTAGCTTCTCATACTACCCATGTTGTATGTGTTAATTTTATACCTGACTACAGTGTAAAATCGACTCCGAACGACAGAATTTATTTATTCGCAGAGATTTTGGCAGTAGACTGCTGAGAGAAAGTCACCGAAAGAAATATTCTTTTTCGTATTTCATTATACTCGACCTGTCTGACTTGGGTTTGGACCGTGGTCTCACGTCTAGTAAGCCATCACACTATGTACTAGACTACGGTGACTTCAAACTTTATGGGTAACAAAACTGAAAAGTTAGATTAAGGACAACGCATTAGTTTTAGTCATGTGGCCAACAACTTATGCAGGAGTTACGCAGTCTAGTAGGTAGTGTGTTGGCTTATTAGACGCAAAAGTCTGGGTTCGAGCCCCAGGCCAGGCATCAAAGACAAAATACAAAAAAATTATTTTTTCGGCGACTTCCTCTCAGTAGATTTCTGGCAAAAACTCTGAGAATAAATAAAAATTGCCATGAAAAGTTTCTCAATAAATAAAAATCTGTCGTTCGCAGTCGACTTTAAACTGTAGGTCCCACCACTCATGTATAAAATTAACACACACAACATAGGTGGTGTGAGAAACTAGGACGTTGTACAATGGGTCCATTCGACCTCCGGGTACTGTACTTGTCTTAATTGACAAATACACATCCTGTAACCTAACCTAACCTAAGTTACTTGTAACTGTAATAACGACCCTCGACAATGCAAACAAACAAACAAAAAGAAATTTTACTGCCCCATTTACCCAAACACAGCCACATAAACAGGCTGCTAAGAAAACATCTACACAGGCAAAGTGACAGCGTGACATAGTAATAACGAGACATACAAGGAGACACAAATGCATAGACAGTCAGCTACTAAGACAGACATATAGACCTCCAGACAGACAAATATTATGGTTTAAATTAATCAAAATAGAACGTTGCTTTTAAAAATGATAAATTGTTGCACAGGATTTTTCTCTCTCTCTCTCTCCCTCTCACGGTTACTGACAAAAATTTATAAAAATTTATTTATTTATATTACTGCGGTTTATAAATGTGTGAATGAAATGTTTAATTAATTCATAAGCTGTGTTGATAATAAAACTTGGAAAAGAAGAATTAATGAAACTGTAGTCATGACAACAAAATCCTCATTTTATTATATTAAAATATTTTCAATTTTGTTGTATTGTGTAATTGCAAAAAAATATTCCTAAAAGTAACACAATAATTTATTCAAATTGTTTTCAGGCAAAAAAAAGGAATTCTAAATGAATTAAAAAAATTTTAAATTAAAAGAAAAACGCATAGAAAAGAAAGAA
The DNA here is from genome assembly GCA_958299815.1 of Sarcophaga carnaria. Lineage (NCBI taxonomy): Eukaryota > Metazoa > Arthropoda > Insecta > Diptera > Sarcophagidae > Sarcophaga > Sarcophaga carnaria. The sequence continues at coordinate 17,838,682 of OY283152.1, read as the reverse complement.
AAGTTGCCAAAGCTAAAGAGCTCTTGAGTGTTTAAATTTTTTCTTCATTTTTACTTAAAGTATTGTGATAAGAAGGAAAGAGATTTTCATTTAAGAAAGCAAGAAAAAAGAGGAAAAACTAAGAGGAGGAGAGGAGTAAGAAGAAAATGAAGAAGAAGAGCAGGAAAGACCAGCCAGTGTGTGAGTAACTAATTAAAAAGGCACTCTTAAGATAAATTAAAAAAAAATAGAATGTTGCGGTTGTGCTCTTTGCCTGTGACAATAAGACTTGCATACATTTTAAATGTTAATTTTTCCATTTTAAATGAAAGCGGTAGCTTGTGGCAAAGTATTGCATTAGACGTACGTTGTTTTCTTTCTTTCTTTCATTCTCCTACGCTATCATGACTTTTTGCTTAAGAATTTTAGTGATTTTTTTAATAAGAAATAAGAGGAAGGCCAAAACCTATTCACATTAAAGTCTTGGTGGCATTGAGAGGGTAATTTGTGGCAAATTATGGTGAATGCATCAAAGGCAAAATTGCAAGTGAGAATGTTAAATGGCCAGGGAATTGAATCAACAAACTTAATTTAAATTAATTACAGATGGATTATGATAACAGAAATTAATTAAATTAAATGTTAATATAATAATATAATATAATAGACGTAAGGCCGAGGTTCAAACCTCAAGTCAGACATCAAAATGAAATGTGAAAAAATATTTCTTCGGCCACTTCCTCTCAGCAGATTTCTGGCAAAAACTCTGAGTGAAAAATAAAATTGCCATGAAAAGTTTTTCAAAAATCTGTCGTTCGGAATCGACTATAGGTCCCACTACTTATGCAGACAACTAACACACACAACATGAGTGGTGTGAGAAGCTAGGCCGTAATCCTGACTGAAGGGTTGTAATGGCCAGTTATGTATGTATGTATGTATGTAAATATTGGCATCATACATATTCTAGGCGCACGCCTAGGAAATATTTTCTATCATATTCCATTTTGTTGGATATGTCTGACCCAGGGTTTAAACCGTGGTTTCATGTCAAACAAGCCAACACATCATCTACTATACTACGGCGACTTCAAATAGATTCAGTTCATGTATTATTTATTACACTCAAAACGTGGTCAACTTGATTAACATGTTCCTTAACGGAATGGTGCATGGTACACGATATCACTAATCAAGGCATGTTTCGTTAGTAGGTTAGTTTAGATTGTAGTGGTAGCTTTGACACCTAAAGCTTACTTGAGCACGCATAGCGACCTTGTGGTGTCACACACAGGTGAACACACTCCCTGTACTAACCAAGTTCTTCCAAACAAGGTTAGGTTAGAGGACGTGTACTTGTCAATTAAGACAAGTACAGTATCCGGAATTAACCCATTGTACAACGTCATAGTTTCTCACACCACTTATGTTGTGTGTGTTAATTTTATACATGAGTGGTGGGACCTACAGTTTAAAGTCGACTCCGAACGACAGATTTTTGAGAAACTTTTTCATGGCAATCTGCTGAGAGGAAGTCGCCGAAGAAATACTTTTTATATTTTGTCTTGATGTCTGGTCTGTGGCTCAAACCCTGGCTTTATGTCTAATAAGCCAACACACTACCTACTAGACTACGGTGACTTCTTCCAAACCAGGGAAGAAGAAGAAGAAGTTGATCAGCGCAAAGGCTGCACGTTTAAAGCACGACTACCCCACGCTAGAAAACCAGCCCGAAAGTTTGATAAACGACGCTATAACCTTGGCATCAATGGATGATAGCTCCATCAAGCTGTCAAGGATTGGAGAGCCAAGAGATGGGCATTGACAAAAAAGTGGATAACAGTCTCCTCTTCCTCAGCGAATCTACACTCACGGCAGAAGTCGTTGGATGAGAGCTGCATTCTTTCCCCATGTCTTCCCATTACACAATGACCTGTAAGCATGGCCACTGTTATCGATATGACGTTTTGTTAGTAGTTTATCCCACTTTTTTTGTGGTGATATGTAAAGTATCCTGTGTGCTTAAATAAGCCAGTCATTCTTTCATTCCTAGAACACCACATTGGCAATATACCCAACGTAATGCGATACGATATAATTTCACAAATTCTATAACCAAACATTCTTTCTAAAGGATTTACGGAGACAAAGTTGATGAAGAGACTATTTTTTATTTATCGAGCAGCTGGACTTCTAGCATGCAGATCATATCACTGATGGATTTTAATCTCAAAAACTCCGCGTGTTTACAAAACTAAAGAAAATGAATGACTGTGGTGCCACAAAAAGCGCTAAGAGTGTCTTGAGTGACATGAACTTAGATTACTCAGGTCTGTAGTCGAGAACCCTGACCACTGCACTATATCACTCGTGTTAAAACTTTTAAGGTTTTGAAAAATAGAATATCCAGCGTAAAAATATCAAATGAAGCAAAATTTCAAATTTAATGAAAACGAACAAAAAGTAGTAAAAAAAAACACTTGGAAACCATAAAAAGTAATCCAAATGAGATTTCCTATATTTAGTGTGTTGAAAATTTAATTCAGCAGTAGTTAAGGCGCCACCAGATAAGCTACAGACAAGGCAAAATCCAATAAAGACTTGAATTTTTTGTTTTTCCAAGAAAAAAGATAAGAAATTGAGTTGGCGCCAACTATAAAGAAGAAATTAAAGTCTTCACAAGACTTTAACAAATTTCATTATTTTTTCATAATATTTTCCTTTAAATTGCTTATAAACAATAAGTTTGAATATCAAATAGTTTAGAGTTGTTTTCATACAAAACTTTTAATTTTTCTTGTGGTTTTCTTATATCATAGTCCCCAGGAATAGATGAAATCAAATGGATATCCGTAATAAATTTTCAGTTGGCTTAGTGACTGGGAAGCTATAAATTTTTCAAACCCAAAAACCTCAAAATATAATTAAATTCCAGCAAAAGGAACTCTTATACTATAAAGGATATGAAGCATGAAAAGCAAGGATATGGGCAATTTTAACTCTGCATAGGGATGAATTTTATTTATTATCTTGAGACTGAAATGGTTCTTTTTTTGTGATTTTTATTATTTTTATTTGTGCTTGACATACATGCTTTCATACAAGTTAGACTTTCCAATACATAACATAACATAATAGGTCATTACAACCCTTCAGTCAGGATTACGATCTAGTTTCTCACACCACTTATGTTGTGTGTGTTAAGTTTTATACATAAGTGGCGGGACCTACAGTTTAAAATTCGACTCCGATCGATAGATTTTTGAGAAAGTTTTCATTGGAATTTTATTTTACTCTCAGAGTTTTTTTCAGAAATCTGCTGATAAGAAGTCGCCGAAAAAATACTTTTTGGATGGGACTTTCCAATGCCAGATAAAATTCACACTCAAACACATCTAAAAACAACACAAGAGTCTAAAAAACTTCTGTAGTTAATGCTAGTTGGGCAATGCGAATTTTCGAATGCTTTGTAAGCACTCCGTTCACTCTTATTCGGATTCAAACAGATCATGGTCACCTTAAAGTGTTTTTTGCCCATTTCCAAAGCATCCTATGTAAGATTTGAGCCCTTTATTGTAAATCGTTTTAATATAACCCAGAATTCTTTGGATTTAGGTTCTTAGATTTAAGTAGTAAGGTTTTCTAACTATGTTATCTAACTATGTTATCACACTGACCCATAGAATTTCCTCGTACTTACGCCTGAAGGAGCAACTAAACTCCAAGGGTTGCTAAATTTATTCACTGCAATTGATCGTAAAAGGCATGCTTGGTGTTCTGCTGGAGTCTATAATCCTCGTATTGCAGCCATTATAACATTGATTAGACTGATTCTTTTCAAAGCCCTTGTTGGCATTATTTTCATTGAGCCATTGATGCTTCAGCAGCATAATCATTAAACCGTTTGCAGTAGCATTTGACTTTACTATTCCTTTGCTAGCCAACGAATGACTGAAGTGCATGTGAGAGAAGGTCAAGCAATGCTTCTGTACTTGGAGTATATCATTCTCGGAATCAGTCCTCATTTGCGGATGGCTTTTCTATAGTCAGGCCGCCACTCGACCACTCGCATCTTTTGAGGTTAAAGCGAAAATAGTATGGGATTCCATGAAGACGCCGTATTTTGTACAAAATACAAAAAGTATTTTTTCGGCGACTGCCTCCCAGCAGATTTCTGGCAAAAACTCTGTGAGTAAATAAAATTGTCATGAAAAAGTTTCTCAAAAAATCTGTTGTTCGGAGTCGACTTTAAACTGTAGGTCCCGCCACTCGTGTATAAAATCAACACACACAACATAAGTGGTGTGAGAAACTAGGACGATGTACAATGGGTCAATTCGACCTCCGGGTACTGTACTTGTCTTAATTGACAAGTACACGTCCTCTAACCTAACCTATGGGATTGTCTGGAGCCACTGAATCTGGGTTCCAAATAGCATGGAGATTCTCGGTAATTAGCAAGCAGATAAACTTACATGGATGGACAGCCGTTACCACGCTGGTGGTAGCAAAACCCAGCTGTAGAGTGACAACGGATGTTCCAAACAAAAGTGATGCTAAAGAGAGGCAAAGATTCTTCTTAAATCAAATGGATTTAAGCAATAAAAACTTTTATTGGGAAATTTCAGAGAAGACTTGAGTTATTCATCAGTTTTAGCCGTGAATAACCTGAGGTTAGAAACTTTGTTCGACAGGGCATTTCAGACCTAGAGTACACTTTTTTAGATTGAGGGTTGTCTTGATTCCATGATGATGAGAATGAATCGCCAAATTATATCCTTGAAACGTGTGAGGCATTTAGGTACCGAGCAGGAGATTGGAATTGCTGATAACGAGCATCATTCTGAGAGTTGTCAGGGATAGCATACAAAATTTGGGAGAAGAACAATTGTCTGGTTCAAGTACTATAGCATCTCTTCACGACAGTTAGATGAACATTCGTTAGATGAACATTTAGTTGTATTAATTTTTAAACAGAATAGTGTACGTTCAAATTTTATCGTCAGCACTCTTGCACTAAGAAGGGAACACCTAATATTACATTATTTATGTATGAGGAAAAAATGTATTCACATACTTACAGCCAACCTTGTTGGTAAAGAAATTCTCAACTAAATAGCCCATAACCCTTTAAGGAAAGAAAAGAACACAAACAAACAAACAAGAACAACAAAAAAGGATTTCTTTTAGGCTAAACAACAACATTTACGCAAACATTATACATGTTGTTAATGAAAAAGAAATGTTTGTTGAAATTGCCTCATATATCTTTAATACTTCTGAAAAAAAAACGAAACGAAAGAAAAGAAAAGAGGCAAAACAAACTAAGAAAAATGATTGCAAATATCATGTAAACAACAACAACAACAACAAGAATCTAAATGGAAAAAAAGGACCAGCCTACAGCCCATTGGGGCTGTAAAAGTCCTAAAGATTTTAATCTTCGTTAATGTTACATGGTTAGGTGGTATCCACAACTCAATGAAGAGTAGCCGTAAAGTAAGGCACAGAATTGAAAGAAAATTCTGATAAATTCTGTTTCGAAAGTTAGAAAATCTTTAAAAATTTTTCTTCTCTTCTACACTCTGTTTTTTTTTTTTTCTTCAAAACAACTGTGTATATATAAAAGTCATTATTATGATTTAAGCTTGTTGTATTTTTTTCACCTTTTCTTTTCCTTACAGGAAATATTTTTTGAAAAAATATATGAAAAAAAACAAGAAATATAAAAATAAGACTGAATGAAAAATGTGTTAAAGTTTTGGGGTTAATTTTTTAAGTGTGTTTATATGTTATTTTTGGGTCGATATCAACAAAAACAAAAACAACAAAAAATGAATAATAAGAGTAAAAAGGTGCCTCGTACAAAATAGGTCACGTTCGAAATTTTTTATCGAGTCGTTGTAAATTTTAAGGGTCAATTTCAAAATGATTTGCATAATTGTTAAGCATTTTTATTCGACACTTTCTTAAATTTAATGAAATGCTTCTTTAAAATTTTATATATAAATAAAAAAGAGATTTTCTTGCAATTGCTTACTCAATTGGTGATTTGCAAGGGTCAGGATTACAACCTAGCTTCTTACACCACTCATGTTGTGTATGTTAATTTTATCTTTGAGAGATTGGACCAACAGTTCAGGTCGATTTAACCACATGATAGATTTTTGCGAAACTGTCAATTTTATTTTACTCTCTGTTAAGGTTTTAGCTACCGGCTCCAGTCTAATAGGCCTACCTAGTAGACTATATCGACTTCAGATCAAAAAAACATAAATACATACATAATTGGTCATTCCACCCCTTCAGTCAGGATTACGAAATACTTTCTCACATTACTCATGTTGTGTGTGTTAATTTAATCCAAGAGTGGCGGGACCTACAGTTTAAATTCGATTCCGAACGGCAGATTTTTTGAGAAACTTTTCATGGCAATTTTAATTACTGTCAGGTGGGGGTTTAAAGACTACGACTAGACTATGTTGCCTTCAGATGAAAAATATCGAATTAAAAGAAAATAACATGAGACGGGAATACTATAATTACAGGAAAATAGCTTGTGGTTTGCCTGAAAGAATAGGGATTACAATTCGTTTGCATTGTAAAAGACGGCTTTGAATATGACGGCACGTAAAAATATTCGATTATAAACAACCAATCTCTTTATTTCCCTGGAACATATTCTCTTTTCTAAAAAGCAGTAAAACACAAAATTAAGCAATACAAACGAGCAGGCGTTCATTCTCTCTTGTACACATAGCTGGTCATCACAACCATTCAGTCTGCCCCCTTATGTTGCGTGTGTTAATTTTATACATGCGTGACAGGAAACTTTTCATGGCAATTTTATTTACTCTCTCAGGGTTTTTGCCAAAAATCTGATGAGAAAAAATCGCCGAACAAATATTTTTTCATATTTCGTTTTTTGGTAAAGTTGTCTGACCTGGGGTTTGTACCGCGGCCTTACGTCTAATAAGCCAACACACTACCTTCTAGAATCCGAAACTATTCTCCTGTGTGCCTTTGCCCGTTTAAGTTTACCAACACCCCTATATGAAGACATACGATTAGCAGACGATTGTGTGTATTAAAACGGATCAGTTTGCACGACAATCTTAGACCAATTTTAGAATGGGATTGTCTATGGGTGAGATGCGAGATCAGGAATTAAGCCTTTACACGTCCGTGTCCAAGAGACTTGGTCGGTAACAGCACTTAGAATGTGATCTACCCAAGAGCATATCGACGCCGCCATTCTATAACGTTCTAAGTGTACTTAGAACGTTTTTAATGTTCTTGCGTTTTTAAATTCTATGGTCTCTAACTTAAATACTGTCAAAATTTGGTTAAGATGCGCCGATCCGTTCCGAAGTTATAGGGAAAAATCTTCTTAAAATACACATATAGTCGTATGTCGCGTGAAAACTTTGAGAGCTCATAACTCAAAGCACACTTTTTCGACTTAGAATGTTATAGAACAGAGGCGTCGATATAGAATTTCAAATTCAGGTAAGTTCTTAAACTCAACTGAAAATATTTGAAGATTCAACCTTCCTTCCATTAAATAGTTAAATGGATTTTTTTCCACCTTTTAGAGAGTTATGCCAACAGGTCGACAGTACAATGAATATCGCTGATTAGAGATGAAAAAACCAGTTCAACTTAAGGCACTAAATAAGCGAACGTCAAAGAGTAGAGAACAGAGTTCAGGCCAGTGCTGAAATATCCTCAGTACCAAATGAATTGTTTATTATGAGATTCATAATGCATGATCCTTTTAACGACGCAAGCTCCAAAAAATTATACTGGACGTAGTAGGCGATGTCCTTTGAATTTTGGACAATTATTGATTGCTTTCGGTTGTTGAAATTGTTTGCAAAGGATTGTAAAGGTTAGACTTTTCACAGAATGTAGAAAAAATTTTGCTCTGAATTGGTGAGCCCATGGCGAGCTGGTATTGGAAGACACAAAATCTATCTCTTATGCAATGATCAAGAAATCTGTCAAAAGAACACGGCCTGATAGAAATAAAATAAAAACACATATACATTGCCAGGATTGCGACGTAGCTTTTCACACCATATACATATGTTGTGCGTATTAATTTTATACAATTTGCGGGATCTACTGTTTAAAGTAGACCCTGAATGCAATGGCAATTTTTTTTACTCTCAGAGATTTTGCCAGACATCTGCCTAGAAGAAGTAATAATTCGTTTTATTGGAGATGTCTGACTTGAGGCGTGAACCGTTGCCTTGCGTCTAATGAGCTATCATAACACATACTAGACTACAGCGACTGTATAGCAGCCTATGACTACGAAAGCAAAATACAGGACATTAAAGCTTGCAATTATTATGAAGTGTCAATGCGTAACTTAGAAAAATCTATAAAAACAAAGCAAACAAATAAATAAATTTATTGGCTACAGGAACGAAGCGTTACAACCTTGCGAATTGCTTATGAATGCGAGCCGCATGACCCATTGTGCACTACTGTTGTAATAACTGTAACCAAAAACTTTTCGGAATGATTAATTTTGAATAAAATGTAAAAAAAGACCAACACATAGGTAGACATGCAGAGAGAGAGAGAGAGAGAAAGTTAAAGCCAAACAAGGTGGCCAATGGAGCAAAACACGCTGTGCCTGAATTCTCAAATAAATAATAAGCATTTAAGCGAAACTGTAAGTTGCTGTGGAAAATTTTGTTTGAGTTTAAATTAACTTTTTTACTTTCCTTTGCTTTCCTTTCCTTTTCATTCGTATTTCGAACATTTAATGAAATTCTCTAGAATTTTGATGCGACGAAATGAAGAAAAGAAGAAACACTCAAAAAGAAATGGAAGAAAGGGATAGAAAAAAATATTTCAGAATGTAATTTAAAATTGTCAAACAGCAGGCTTTATAAGGCCTGCTATAACAGCCATTTTGATCTTTAAGCATTAACACACACACATACACTCGAAGCCATTTTTTGTCAGCCATGTTTATTTGCTCGGTGTTTAACTGTTCATATTGAAGGCCTACAATGTATATACGAATGGTGTGCTTAGCTTTGTAAATGCGTATGTAGTATGTTTCCTATTTAAAACCATTCAAAAACAACCCAAACAAAGATTTTCGTACGTGTGAAGACAAATCTTTGTTTGTACTGTAAAATAAATATGTTTTTGTGTAAGTGTATGTGCGTAAATCTTTTGATTTGTATTTACAATACCAAGCAGATTTTAATTTTGTTATACAGACTTACACGTATACACACACATATCCAGTTACATATTAACAGTCAGTCATTGTTAAAACATTGTCAAGACAAAGTTGAACTTTATTATCGTTCGTATTCTCTTTCTCTCATCTTTTTTTTTTCTTCTGCTGTGTAGTTCTCTTTTCTATCTACAACTATAGTTCGGAGTAAGTGCAGGCAGAAACTCTGTATGTTTCTGAGTATTGTATTTTTATTGCTCTTTTGACACATTTTTTGTAAGTTAATGGTGTTGTTAAATGTTTTATTAAACTGTTTGTGGTTGTGCCATCAGTTGCCTGATAGTTAAAGCGAAAGCAAGAGAGAAAACTCACACATTCATGACAAGGGCTTGTCTGTTGTTTTCCGTCTTCCACAGAAGAAAAACTTTAATTTCTTGGCTCTAAGTTACGACTGCGAAATGACTGAAAGCCTTCTTTTTTTAATTAAAAATTCATGAGGCAATAAAACTTTTTTTCCTTTTTTTCTATTTTTCTTTACTTTTCTTGGTTGGTTTTATGAGTTTGGGAAGCGTCAATATTTTGTTAATTTTCTTTTATTTTTCTGTGCAAACTGTGACAGCAATAAGTTGTGTTAATGCAAGTTTAATTTAAATATTCTTATAATTACTGGCATTAAGAATGATGCGTATAAAATTTTTTAATTTGAAATTAATTGTAGGGTGTACTATTCAGTAGAGATGATGTGATGTAAAGATTACAGAGATTGACTTACTTCCTTACTTATTTCATTGGCAATTACAATCCTTTAATCAGGATAACGGCCTATCTTCTCACAACAACTATGCTGCCTGTGGTAATTTTATACATGAGTATAAACAGTTTAAAGTCGGCTCCGACCGACAGATTGTTTAAAAACTTTTCATGGAAATTTTATTGACTCTCAAAGTTTTTGGATAGAAATCTGCTGAGAGACAGTCGCCGAAGAAATACTTTTCATATTTCGCTTTGTTGGAGATGTCTCACCTAGGGTCTGAACCGTGGTCTCACGTCTGGTAAGCCAACACACTACATACTAGACTACGACGGCTAAATACCACTTACGCATGAAAATGGAATACACTTTCAAAATACTTGATGATTATTCAAGCGTGGCTCTTTTACACTTTAACGAACACTTTAGGCGACTATGGTCACCATAATCGACCTGTTCTGTATGGAGTTTGCAAGATTAATGAAGAAATTTGTTTTGAAAATGCTAGCAAGTAATTTGAGTGCTAAAAAGCTAACAACAGTGACTTACTTTTTAACTTCAGACAAGCATTTTCAATATCACTGGCCAGAAACATCCTCAAACGACACTCATGGTACATCATAAACGTGAACGATGCCTACGTACTAACCTCACCTTCTATATCCTTCTACCACGCTCGCTCCACGAAACTGCCGTCAGGTATTGCTTCACGAAGAGCTGCTTAACTTTAAATATTTCTCACATCAAATTTCGCTTCTGTATCTCTACCCTTCGGAGCTCTAAACTATGAATTCTGGAATGCAACATCTCCCTTATAAACGGATTTTGCCTTAAATTCATTTTCATTTAAATCTAGATTGGGCTCTGCAACTTTTTCTATATCCATACATATAGAGGAGGTGTAATGTCCAAATCTGTGGAGGTATGTTCTGCACAATCAAGAACTGGGTAACGTAGAACTTCAGCTCTCTTCCGTCTATATATGGCTGGCATACAGCACTAACGACGTTAAGATTCGCGGCATTATGCACGCGATATTACGCTTTAGACAGGATTACGATCAAGCTTCTCTCACTACCCATGTTGTGTGTTTTAATTTTGTGCATGAGTAGCGAGAGTTTAAAGTCGACTCCGAACAACAAATTTTTTAGAGAAAGTTCTCATGGTAATTTTATTTTACTCTCAGAGTTTTTGATAGCTTTTATATTTCGTTTTGTTGAAGATGTCTGATCTGGGGTTGAACCGCTACATCACGTCTAATAAGCCGACACACTTCCTTCGATATTATATCTTTCTCTTTAATGGGTTAAAGGACTTTTCGCTGATGAATTTGACGGGGTCCTTTATATGCAACCGCTTACAAATATGGCCCTCTTCGATTATATTTTAGTGTCCCCAAGGGGACACAATTTTTTTTCTGTTTTTTTTCTGACGTCCTCTGTCTTATATGCAGCAAGTGTCAATCCAACCATCCATGCCAATCCATGCTTCAATCTATTGGCCTGTGTGTGTATGTCAATAGTGTAGATAAATACAAATAAAAAAAGTTGAGGAACAAAAGTTATTTTAACCCACTAAAAATATACTTCCTAGAAAGCGTTACAAAACTTTTAAAATGAAAAAACAAACAAAATAACACAAATAAAAACAAAAACAATAAAAATAAAACAAAACCAATAACAACAATAGTTGCAACACAACAACTGACTATAAAAGTGCCACTACAACCCACATATTTGAAGTTGTTTGTGAACATATTGCAGCGTATGTGTAGAACGTGTACAATATGAAACAATATTATCACTATTGTTTAAATTCTATACACTGTCGCAACTATATATACAAGCACTCACGTGGATATTTTTTTACTACAAACACACACCAACAGCTAGGCACACTAGAGGCTCACATTGTTATTTTGATGTTGGCAAAAGTATGCAAGAAAAAAACCCATTTTTATACAGGAGAGTTAAATTTAAAAACGTATTTTTATATTGTATGGGTTTAATACTATAACAAATGCTCACACACATATATATACCCACACGCCTACTCTATTCTACTCGCGTACACTCTTACTCACCGATCGAGTTCATACAATGAAAACTCATTGACAATGCCATGCGAGTAGGAATTGTTATGTGGATTTGAATTAACAAGAAACAAAAAATCAAATACGAAGAGAATGTAAATAAAACTACTCTCTAGTAGCCACTACATTTTATTCTCACGTATACATATTCACTACCTTATGTATGTATTTTTATACCCACTGTCATAAACTGCAGTAAAGTGAAGCCACTCATTCAGTTTCACAGTCCCTTGTTTGTTTATATGAGTACCACCAGATGATAGTATAAGAGTACTTGTGTGTGTGTTTGTATTTGCAGGGGAGTCTATGTATGAGTATATTGTCAACGACTATCGTTATAAAAGTTAACTGTAATTGAAATTTGCTGTTAGCATCACATATTGACAATCAAAATAGTATAACAGTTTCAGTTTCAGAGTTTTTATTTGAAAAAAATATATTTCGAGTTGGGAATATATAGAGACAGTGGACACTTTTTGATAGAATTTGACAGAAAAAAGTAATGTGGAAGAATTTAAATAAAACTTTTCTGTGTCTATCACAACAGGTTCTAAATTGTATTCTGGATGTACATGTTAGGTTTGAGAACGATGCCCATTATGTAACGTGTTCTACGACACTTATTGTAGTTTCCTAACACATGCTTTGGTTGCCTCCATTTGATGTGATAAAACACTTTGCTTCTCCTCTCTTTGTCTCACCATTATTTGAGTATATTTTTACAAACCTCTACCATCAATTCACAGAATGATTCTGGCCGCAACAGAAGCATGGAAGTTCACGGTCTTATTAGATCATCGATCTGTCCATTGCTATGAATTTCCATAATTTCCATTCCATATTTCCTGGAAGCCCTCAGAGGATCACCATATTTTCCCTACATAGCAGCTTATTCAGCTTACTAGCACAGTTCAATACTATTTTCGATTAAACCACTTAAGAGCTGTCAGATAGTACAGCCATACCCCTCCGTTTTTACGAAAATTTCTCTAAGGGCTCGAAATATTCCACTCTGGGAACAAAAATCCTCGTTCCTAGTTCGGATGGTAAGCTGGTGTTGAGAGGAATGTAGGGCCTTTAACCTCTTCTATCGGACAACTTTCATTAAGACTTCCCAGTCGAACGCAAATTTTATGGACAAGCAGAATAGGTGGTTTACGTAGTATTTGACACTTTCGTAAGCTATTCGATTTTGATCGCATAACGATAGGGTGGATTAAAATACGAATTCTAGACTGTTACTGGAAAAGAAAAAATTCGAGATAGAGAGCTTATACATTAAGTCGCTGTAGGTAGTGTGATGGCTTATTAGACGTGAGGCCAGGACTCAAACCCCATTTCAGACATCTCTAACAAAACTAATGCTGAAAAAATATGTCCATGGCAACTTACTCTCAGCAAAAACACTGAGAGAAATGAAATTAAAAATCTTTCGTTCGGAGTTGACTTTAAAATGTAGTTTCCGCCGCTCATATATAAATATCCACATAACTTGAGAAGCTAAGTGTGAGAGGCCTAGATCGCAATCCTGACGGAAGGGTTGCAATGACCAATTATGTATACACGTGAGCACATAAATTTTGTGCTCATTAGGCGCAAGTTTTTGGCAGTTGATCCCATCCTTTTCGGCTTGAACACCAGTGCTACAACCAAGGATTTTTGGTGAGTAGTTCTTACATAACATCCCGGGACCAATACATATATGACACCACGTAACGTAACTTAACGTACCTTAACCTGGAGAAACGGTTTTGAGCTTCCCACAGTTATTTGGAATAGCGTGTTCGCATACTACAAAAACGCTTAACAGTCATTAACAATCAAGCATAATTTGTGATAATTTGTTTACAAATTTTCTGATAGCAGCTATTTGTAACTGAATCTGTGGACCAAAGCAGATTTTATAGATCACGTTAATTGAAACATAAAGTTAGGTTAGGTTTGTGGGTAGCTAGCCGTTTACAGGCAAATACATTCGGTGGTACATATGGCCCCATGTGTTACCCTTGCCATGATCCTTTAGTGGAGGATTTGAACTACGACAAACTTGGGATGAAATCGGCCAGTTCTTCAAACTTTCCGTCAACTACAGGCAATGATGTCTGTACTGAAGTGCAGGGCACTCACATAAAAGGTATTTTATCGATGCCATTAACACATAAAAAAACGTAAAACATTTGTGCATAGTGGCCGTTATCGCGATTAAAAGGTTGTAATGGTCAATAGCTTCTGTATTTAGGTGTGAGCACATATGATTGATTATGGGCGACTATATACGTATGTTTTCAGAATTTATTTCTAACTAAAAATTTCCCAATATTTTATGACCAAAACGAACTTGAGTTTTCACTTTATTTTGTTTTTTTTTTTTTTGTACAGGAATATTTGAATGGAATATTAAGAGGCTAAGAACATTAAGCACAGTTTTGTCATGTTATAGACTTTAACTGACTTAATTTACTTTAACTCAGTATTTTTGATTTACTCTGCTTAACTTATGTCCACTATTATCATTTACTTTTACTTTTTCTAATTATTTTCACATTTATTTTGCAAATTCTATCCACAAAAATATTTGTTTAGAAAATTTGTTACATTGGCTTTATTGTTGCCCCCAGGTAACATTATTTGTTCAAAAAAAATTTTTTTATTTTAAATTCTTCATAAATTTCTACATAAATTTTCGTTTTTCATTTTTCTGAATTTTATTTCTAAAATGCGATATTTTTTGTTACAATACGTAATACGTCCACTCTGACTATTGAATGCCCTGGTATTTGAATGTAAATTTTGAAAATCTTCTTAAAAGCTTTTGAAAAATATTCTCCATATTTAAATGGTATTATTTCCGGTCTATTCAAAAATGTTTTCATTTCTCTCGGTTGTTTCGTTGTTTGGCGTATGAAAACCTGGCTAAAAATAGCAAAACAACAGCAGCAAACAAAAAAGGAAATGAAAACAGCAAAGATAACCTCAGAGGAAACACGTTTCCATAATAAAACGTGTCTGGCATACGTAAATAAATATTTTATAGTCACTTACGTTACGTTACGTTACAAATAAATTTTCATTTTCTTATTTCAAAAACAATTTTCTGGGTTGTTTTGACTTTTTATTTTCCTAATAAAAACGAAATAAATAAGATAAAGGCGGGAAAACTATTTAAACTTGAAGGAAAAACTACTAAAAGAGAAAATGTTTAATAAAAAGTAAGGAAGAAGAAAAAGAAAATGGAAAAACATGGTAAAGGTAAATTTATGTACATATTTAAGGTGGAGTTGTGTGTTTCAATATGAAATTGTCATTGGTTTAAATGTTTGGGCATGGCCAACATGCAAACAGACGCATAAGCCACGTTTACTGACTTTCATTTTAGAATTCATTTAAAGCATATTAAACATTTTAGATGCCTATATACCATATATACGTATGGGCCAACTTGTGAGCTAAGTTTATGGTGCCATTATGGCAAATGGTCAGGCAATTTCGTTGTTAAGGAAGAAGTTCGTCGGAATGTTTTGTTTAACAAATGGAACATAATATGCCTGAACGTAAGCCACATAACATATACATACGTAAATAGTATTAAAATTCATTCTTATTAAATTGTACATCCGAAGTGATGTTCGAGAATCCATCGTATTTAGCTTTTTTTGAAAATTCAGAGCATTACCAACATATTCAGTCCACCATTCCAGAAAAGTTTAAAACGAATGCTGTTTAAAATATATATCGAGGTAATATTGTAACTAGGAAACAACAGGAAAATGGTTTCGTTTCGATCTAATAATTTTGATGTGAAAAATACGAATCGATAAAGGCATGGAAATAAATGAGAATGGCCGGCATATAAGCATCGTTGACGTTGCTATAATTAGTAATCAAACTTATGAAGAAACCTCGATACACAAAGAAGCTTATTGCTTGGATATCACATTGTATACAATAAATATCAAACATTTACTTACTTACTTACACTTTAATCAGGATTACAACCTTATTTCTAACATCATCCATGTTGTATGTATTCATTTTATCTATGAGTGGAGGGCACTAGAGCTTAAACGCGATTTTTCAAGACAATTTCATTTGCTTTAAGAGTTTTTGTCAGAAAAGAATATGAAAATGTTTTCATAATTCGTTTTGTTCGAGATGTCTGAGCTGGTTTTGAACCATGGATTCACATCTAATAAGACAACACATTACTTAAGAGACTATGACGATTTCAAATACTTGGTGGAAGCTACATAGATTCACACTGTATGTGGTGGAATAAAGAAAAATGTTCCATATGAGAGGATCAAATTGCTGCTATCAATAATCAACGATATTGAAGAAAAGAATTCAATTGAATCGAATAAAAATTTCCACCATTAGCTTTGATCAAGTACTTTGTGATTATCACCTGTTACTAACTCTCTTAATGATATTAACTTAAATCTCTTGCAAAGAGGAATAGGTTCAGAACACAGAAGATCTACACTGATGGTATCATTATGGTGTGATATTTTATCGTTAAAAAAAGCCGCATATTTTTCATCGTTTCAAATATAACTAGAATGCGTTTAATTTCAGATAAATTTCTTAAGGAGCTCAGGAATAAAACTCCCAATCGTTAAGCTAAAGTTGATTTCTTAATAAAGTAGATCAATAAATTTCTTAATTGCAACTTATACAACCTATAGGCATAATGATGAGTAAGTCCGACGTATAAGAAACTACGATAGCTTCGGTTGTTTAATATTTATTTGGAGTTTTCGTATAATAAACTGATTTCATTATATGCAGAGCATGCAAGTCTTTAATTTTTTTTTTTTTTTGTGATGAATAATGAAGTAAAACTTATTATTTTGATTATTTGTTTAATTTTTTTTTTTTATAAAATAACTATTAGTTTATTTACTATTTATCACTCTAATATCAACAACATGTACGTTTAATACGCATTCAACACGAAAAACTGCCATTATATGGGCTACTATGCGTATGAGTAATATTATACGTAGAATTGCATAAAATCAATATCACTCATACGTCATGATCATGTAATGCCATGCACATTGAAAAAACTTGAAAATTTATGAAATAAATTGTTTGTGGTAATTAAAACAAAAAAAATTTTGGAAAACTCTCTAGAATTTTAACTAAAGGCCATGTCCGGTAATTCAGAAGAAAACAAAGCCATGGTGTTATAAATATTATTGTTATTGTATACAGTTTTGTAAACAATAACAACTACAAAAAAAAACTAAATCACCAACTACTAGAACAACAACTAAAACTACAAGATGTATATGGAAAGAAATGTTATAATTGACATTGACTTACTCATGTAAATCTAACAAGAATTATTTGATCATAACTAAACATTTGTAAATTATTTATAGAATTTATTATGCAATGGTAATTTTAATACTTTCGGAAGCAATAGGTATGCTAAGCAAGGTTTTTAATAATTTTATGTGTGTTTGCTGTTAAAGGGTTAAATAGTTTTCCATATGATTTATTCATGCTAATAAAACTTGAGTATTTTGCTTTTGATTTTTTCTTTTCGTTTTATTATTGTTTAATCAATAACAACAAATTACCCGATGGCACAGCTTAAACTGGAAAATTTGGAATTTATATGAAAGCAGCATTCATTAAAAGAAGACATAAATTTATAGATAATTATGTGCATAAATATATATTCATTTGCATATTTTAGTTTATGTTAAATTGAAAAAAAGTATCAAAAAATAAATGCTGTTTCTGAATTTGTATTAATAAAAATTTTAATTATGCATGACATAGTTAATTGGAAAAATTATATTCGAGATGTATACAAAGCCAAATGAATTTTCAATTCTGTTTCTGATGGAATATGGGTCATTTGTTAATTAGGAATGCAAATATTTGTTATTAGAACTTGAAATCTAAATATTTTAAATAAATTAAAAAGTTTTTGAAATTCTTTGCAGTTCACTTTTAATGGTTAATTACTAGTACTTAAGCAAACATGATTATTTTAAATGTTTCTGGCAATTTTAAACTCAATTATAGTAAAAATTTATTTATGCATATTGTAGAATAGTCATAGTAGTTTTAAGTACCTTATTCCCAAGTAAACCGTAACTCGTTAGAATTATTTAAACCCAAATGGAGAACATAAATCCGAAAGCAGAAAGGATTTGGAAAAATTTCTTTCTCTCTATTTCATAGATCTGGCGCTCAATATAATTAATTGTTATCAAAACAAACAGATATTTACAAGATTTTATTTGGTTTAAACAACTTACAACGTTATAGCTGCGCAATAAGTCAATATTTATTTTCAGTGAAATAATTGGTACTGTTGGTGCAAGACCATGACGTATGAGTGATATTGGTTTTATGGCAGCTTACATATAATATTACTCATACGCTTAGTGGCGCAAATAATGGCAGTGTTCAGTGTTGAATGTGTATTAAACGAACATGTTATTAATGTTAGAATCATTAATAGTTAATTACATAATTAAAAAAAATAAAAAAAGCAAAAACGAAAAGTAAATAAAACAATAAATAAAAAATAAAAATAATAAATAAAAAATAAATAAATAAAAAATAATTAAAAACTAAATAAAAAATAAATAAAAAATAAATAAAAAAATAAATGAAAAATAAATAAAAAAATAATTTAAATTTATCATAAAATACCTTGAATGGTGCGCATATAAAAAAACCAAATTTGTTATACGAAAACGGTTAATAATATGATAATAATATAATACAGTTTCTATTATGTTAGATTTACTTTCAATTTGCATACTAATTTTGCCGTTTAAGAGTTTATTGATTTCGAATATACTTGGTTTCATAAAAGTCTTATTTGAAGGTAGACTTTAGCTTAGCGATACTGACACCTATTCATTAACTCCATAAGAAATTTAACCAATAATGAAACTCTTTATTTCTGTGTTTGAACCAAGTTTTATTAAACAAAATATGAACAGTTTTGATCAATTAAACTTCATAATTTTTGTGGTAGATTAATGACATGGTGCGACAGTCAAAATACACCCAGCTAATGACATAATGTAGGTTGTGAGTTTTGTTCTGAGTAGAAGTCAAAAATATTTTTTTTTTTTTTTTGGTTATATTTCGCGAACCCTCCAAACGACAAAAATGGTATTTTTGATCGGGTAAACTTGGAGAATATGATTTTTTTTCTTATTTTTTCAAGTTTAGCTATTCTTAATTGCAAAATTTAATTAAAAAATATGAAATAAGTGATGACATTCTGAAAGTGCATTATCTTGTGAAGATATAGACACTTCACTTGATCTAATCAGATAAAAATTGCCGTAGTTATTTATCATTTAAATAATATAACATTTGTGTTATATTTTTTATAAATGTCATCTTATCAAATGAACTTTCAGTTTAAAAATTTTCAAAAGTTTTGATGAATCTTGATCATCAATCCAAACCAACAGCACAATTATTTTCCAATCGCTTAAGTAACCCTCGCATATAGTTTTGTAATTGTTTTTTTTCTTTCTTTGTTATTCGAAAATAATCTCAAATCAAAGCTGTTTGTAATGATAGAATTTTCCATTGTATTTAATTTGTTTTCATCATTTTGTCTAATTTTTCGCTCCTACTCGCGCCATATAATTTGAATAATTAATTTGATGTGATTGTTTTTCTTTTTTTTGTTGAATTTTTATTGAAAAGTTTTTCAATTATTTGGAATTAAAATAATGCATAAAAACAAAAACAACAGCAAATAGAGACTGGAAAAAATTTCAATAAATGTTAAGCAAATAATATCGACCTTTTTTCATTCCCTCTCTTACTTGTGTAGACAAATCGGGAATATCGAGTAGGTAGTATATTTTGTATAAAAGGTGGGGAGAAATTACCATAAAATCAATATCCATGTAATTTTCTATCAAATTACGTGTGCTTTTTATGCACTTCACTTCAATTTAAATTAACTTTTTTTGTTTTTTCAGTCTCATTTAAATGCTATTGATTCGCTCTTGTTTGTCCGTTTATTTGCATTTCATTAATTTGGTCATAAAAATGTTATAAAAGAAAAAGAATTGTTTTTTAATTTTCCTGTGTTTCAGTGTTTTATCGCTGACACAGTGCTTTCGGTAATTTTGTTTGTTATTGTTTTAATTAAACAGCTTTTCCATTATAAAAGTACTTGAACGAAATTTATTGTTGAGGAATATATTTTTAATAAGGCTCTCAGAATTTTATTTAGACATTAGAGGACAGTAATAGCACACAAAAGTCTAGTACAACCAATTATCCAATATGGCCTTATGATGGACCAGATTCGTCTTTAATCTCCTGAACAATTTTCACGGCAATAAATTCGTTTGTTTTTGGTGTTAATTTTTATGGATTTTATTTGTTGAGTTTCCGAACAGCTTGACCCGATCACGATTATTATTTGCATGCCGGCGTGTTTTCGTGGTACCAAGCAAATATTGCTTGCATATGTTCGAAGAAGTTGTAGCAGCAGTGTATTCGTTTTCATTCTGTTGATTTATGATCCACGATAACAGTAAAAGCACTGACAGGGGACAGTAAACATCTTTCACGCACACTTGCATTGATTGTGGCGCTGTTTGAGAGCTCATAATTATGGAGTTTACTCCACTTTAAGTTTTCATTTTCTGTTCTGCTTAAAGCTATGGACTTCTCAAGGACACTCATTCAATCGTCTGCATTTGTTCAACTATTAAGCACAGGATTTTTACCTAATCAATGCTTAAAAGATTTTGGACTTCAATGGAATGTTTTGAATTAGAAAAATATGATTACATACATACAAACATACGTATTTGGTTATTACAAACCTTCAGTTAAGACTAGGATCTAGCTTCCCATACCACTTATGTTGAGTATGTTCATTTTAAACATGACTTACAGTCTAAAGTCGATTCCGAACGAGAGATTTTTGGGAAACTTTTTCATGGCAATTTTATTTACTCTCAGAGTTTTTGCCAGAAATCTGCTGAAAAAAGTAGCCGAAGAAATATTTTTTTCAAATTTCGTTTTGTTGGAGATCTCTGACCTGGGGTTTGAACCGTGACCTTACGTCTAATAAGCCAAAACACTATCTACTAGACGACGTCGTGAAGTTATCAATGAGTTGCTCTCGCTTTAGCTGTTTTGTGGTACTGATAGATGATTAATTTATGGAATCTCGACGTAAAGGAAAACAGGGCTTTGACAGAGAATTGGTGGCAGTATACTGGAATAGAAGTCGCAGTGGTATAGTAGGTAGTGTGTTGGCTTATTAGACGTAAGGCCACGGTTCAAACCCCAGGTCAGTCATCTCCAACTAAACGAAATATGAAGAAAATATTTCTTCGGTGACTTCCTCTCAGCAGATTTCTGGCAAAAACTCTGAAAAAGTTTCTAAAAAATTTTCATTCGGAGTCGACTTTAAAATATAGTTCCCGACACTCTTAAAGTAATAAAATAAACACACACAACATGAGTGGTGTGAGAAGCTAGGCCGTAATCCTGACTGAAGAGTTGTCATGACCAATTATGTATGTATACTGGAACATACGTGGGGCTGATACAAAGCATTTTCCGATATTCTTAGTATTCTCATCGCTTTGTTACGATTTTGTTCAGCCAACACACCATCTACTAGACTACAGAGACAGAACAAATAGGATTGCTTCTATAAAATATCATGTTTTTATATGCTGCTTGTCTTTTTCGTTAAGCAAATTTTATGTAATCGATTGACCTAAGAATTCCAAGAGAAATCGTTCTAGTATAATTTCATCTACTCTAGGCATTGTTCTAGCACAAGTCAATAGACGTTCTGTTCTTTCCCTCTACCATAATCTACTTAGTCTTTAAGCTACCATTCGTTTAATCTTTTGCCTGCTATTCCACTGTGTTACTTGTTATGACAACAATACGTGTAGCAAACACAACTACATTTACAATAACAACTGGTTCCTGAAAAATAACTCTCCGATTATAATTGAATACATTTGTTTGTGTATGCACTCAATACAAGAGGGAACAAAAAACCTTCACATTACAAATAGTATATTGAAGTGTATGTGTGAGTGTTTATATTTTACGCGGTTGCTGGTTATATTTCTTTAATTGTTTTCATTATTTGTGAGTGTACGTCTCTCTCTCCATTGCCGATAATGTGTTAGACTGCTTGTGTATAACATCAAAAGAGGGGGAGAGAGAGGGAAAGAAAGATATACATACTGCCATTGCATTGTTTTTATTTACAGTTTAAATAAACAAGTGTATGCTTACACAACAACATTGCAAACAAATATGGATTCTACGCAGACAGCCAGCCAGTCAGCCATATGCACACATACATGCAAGTATAGGTGTTTATATGTTTGTAAAATAACACACAAATAAAAACAACGTCTATATTGTTGTGTATAAATTATAAAGAGATAAAGCAACTATAGTTGCCACAACGAGCAAATAAAAATAAAAAATAAAAAAAAAATTAAAAAAAGTGAAACATATTGACACAAACATTAAAATTTTTTTAAAATAAAAAAATTAAAGTTTGTAACATAAAAAAAAATAAAATAAAGCAAATAATGGAAAAACTTATGCAATGAAATGCAGAAAAAGTTGCTCTAAAATTACGGCAATAAATATTTAATTTTGTTTTCGTCGTTGTTTATTGCTCTAGCAAATGTTATGCGTACATATAGCACTATGTGCCCTCGCACATAGCAAATCTGTTCTTCTTTTTATTAACTTGACAGTGTTTTTCATTTATTCCTTTAACGATATTAAAATAAACAACTTATTTTTTTTAATTTAATAACCATCATTAATATTTTATTCTTTTTTGACAAAAACAAAATTCAAATAAAAAATTAACACAGAAAATGTAAATTTTCACAACACAAGGAATTCAGTAAGAACAATAACAATAACAATAACAGGAGACCATTTAATTTTCGTAAATTTTTAATTATAATCGCTATGCTATGGAGTGATTAAATTTACACACGCACATCAAACTTATAAAAGTAACATAAAGATATGGTATGCTTTTGTTTTGAGTCAAATCATGCTGAATCTTATTATGGCACAAGAATTTTTGGAAGAATAAAAAATTCTTTTTAAGTACATATGTCTGATGTCTGATGTCTGATGTTAGAACAAGGTTAAGACTTCCTGGTCCGCAATGAAATATTGCGAGCTCTTAAGAAACTCATCGGTACCTAGGATCAAATTCTATGCCATAGTTATATGTGCTCAAAACATCTAGAAATATGAAGTACAAACGACAGACTGTCTGGGGAAGCTGAATCAATTAAGTAGGGGAAGGTTAACTTCTACTGGATCCCAAGTCAAGTGGGATTTTTTTTCAGCAAACGGACAAGCTTGTGGAAGAGGAGTTTCCACGCCGCAGATAGGACCAGAACGAATTTGTGAAGTGGTGGAGCAGATATTTGAAGTCGCCGTAGTTTAGTTGATAGTGTGTTGGCTTATTCGACGTAAAGCCAGGGTTTGAGCCCCAGGCCAGACATCAAAACAAAATACAAAAAGTATTTCTTCGGCGACTTTTTCTCAGCAGATTTCTGGCAAAAACTCTGCGAGTAAATAAAATTGTCATGAGAAGTCTCTCAAAAAGCTGTCATTCGGAGTCGACTTTAAACTGTAGGTCCCACCACTCATGTATAAAATTAACACACACAACATAAGTGGTGTGAGAAACAAGGTCGTAATCCTGGCTGAAGGGTTGTAATGAACAATTATGTATGTATGTATGGGAGCAGATATTTGGAAAGGTACGTTCAATGGAAGTGAAGGTAGAGAAAGGCAAAGGTGTGGGAGTAATCGAAATTTTTGTTGGGAAACAGCAATAGAAGTAGATTTGAGTCATGCATCAGAATATTAAGAAGAAAAAGGCAAAGGTGTGGGCAATTGAAACTTTTATTGGGAAACTACAATAAGTCGTGCATCAGACTCTTCAGAAATAACCTTCAGTTGGTAATCAATCCGTTTACAGGACACTGTAGACTCAAGGTATATTTATTCAGAATTGGGATTTTTTCACGTCCAACATGTAAATTTTGCGTCGCTGAAAATGATTCAACGGATCGCATTCTTGGAGCATCTGTGGCAGGAAATCAAGTGCAGATACCGAGCAGAATCCTGAAATTTGTCAGGGCTATTGGCTTGGAGAAGATATTGTGAGGATACCTCATAAAATTTCAGGAGAGCACAATAGATTGTATTGCCTCAGTGATAAGGTACCTCTTCATGACTAGAATAATAATAAACGCTCAAAAGCTAAAAAATATTCAAGAATAGTTTCCTAAGGATCATATGCAAGCTGTTTTGAGCAACAAGGAATACATTCAAAAAAAAACAGACTCAGAAAATATATGTTCATCGGCCAGATAATTACGAAAAAGCCCGATAGTACAACAAGCAAGAAGAGCGATATTCATCGAATTAGAACAGTCATGGGAAGGCGCCAAAATAACTGCAGCAAAACGAAGAAGATGAAGATGATTTGTGACGCAACATGCTCTCAAGGCAATCGGAAAAAAATCTGTTCTATGAGATCTTTGTTTCTCTTGAATTGAATATATTATTAGTAGCCAATGGGAAACAAAAATATTTGCTACTTAAGCGACACTTCCATGATAAGCAGAGGTAACCATCTAGAGACGATTTATAAACTAATCCATGACCCTATGGTTAGGTTAGGTTAGGTTATCGTGGTAGCTTTAATTTACCAAAAAGCTCACTTGAGCACGCATAGCGGCCCGTTGTGATGCCACAGGTGAACGCAGCCTCTGCACTGACCAAGTTCCTCCGATCCAAGGAGGGGGAAGTTGGTCAGCGCAAGGGCTGACATTTTCCAAGCACGACTACCCCACGCTGGAAAACCAGCCAGAATGACCCTATGCACTCTATAAGAAAATAGTGCAGGGAAAAGGAATTATTAACCAAGTCTGCATAGATAACATTTCTACCTTTTTCCAAGACATGGGTGTATAAGACATTAAACTTGGGAGCCACATCATTGTGATAAAAAGTGCTAAACGAGGCTTTGCACTACCTGGCCTTGACATCGATTATTCTGGGATGTGAGAACTAAAATAATCTCCTGGACATACACACAATCTGTTATCTAATCACTATTTAGCATAAATATAATTCTACTGAAAACTGCTTTGTTACGTAGCCAATCCTGTTGGCATGTTTAGCTCGTTTACTTATTGATTAAACGCACAATTAGAGATTTCAACTTGATTTTACTTGCTTGTGTTGTCATTTGCAGAAATGTATGCCAAAAGAAAATATTGCCAACTTAAATTTGTTGTTGAAAATACAAACACTCGGCAACACTTATACCAGCAACAGTATGTGTACAAACTACCCACATTGCAATCGACTTTTTAAGGCAGCTTTTCTTCTCCATTTTTAATTTGATGGTTTTTTTTAAGTCATTTTCTTTATTTCACTTGATGAAATTATTCAGAAAAACTTTTCCGAAAACAGTATATCACCGCACACATACGAAATGATGTGATAAGCTTTCGTTAAGTTTACAAATTTCTTGTTTCTTTTTCTTTGTTCGACTCGAAGATAGTTTATCTGCTCAAAATGTCAATCGAAACAAGAAAAAAAAGAACAAAAAAACTAGAAAAGAAAAGAAAAATATTAAAAGAGAATAGAAAATATCAAAGAAAAGTTTATTTTGCAAAATATTTTTCGACATGATAAAATATTAAAGATACATTCTTAAGTATTTAAGCCATACACTTAAGACGAATATAATTCCTCTTATACATGCAATAGTAAATACACACACACATAGATATAGACGTATTAGTGTTCTTATATTTGTTTCCCTTGTAGTAGTATTAGTAGTATACAGTTGCATGTATGAAGTTATAAATTGGGAAACATAATCATGAATCAACTGAAGTGAAGTGCGGCTTATGGGTTACTCTACTGAAAGTCATATTTTTTTACACAGAATGGATTCATTACTCTTTCAAGTTTGTGGCATGGCCATGTGCAGTATTAATGTTAAGGCTTTTCAGCTGCTTAGTGCCTCATTATGAGCTCATTTTCTTAACTTTAATAAAATTAACACACACAACATGAGTGCTAGGAGCTAGGTTGTAATCCTGACTATAAGGTTGTAATGACACGAAAAATTAGAAATCGTCCTAAGTGAGCAGTAGATATCATTTCCATATTCACACATGCACTCTATTTTTGATAGAAGTGCTGCGCAGCACCTGCTGCCTCGAATGTGTTTATAGCATGATATTCTTACAACAGTATGGAACCTTTAATGAACAATTTTCAATTACTTTCTGAAGAAATTGTTCACAAAAACAAACGAATAGTGTGCATGGGAATGTGATTAAAGCCAGCATTTTCAATAAGTAAAGTAAAGTTCACATGTCTGAATTTCAAATGACTTGTACGACATACACCTCATACGTTGCAAACATAAAAAATTCAGATGAAAACTTTTCAACAATTACACACAAATACTCTAGAGTTTTGGCTTTTTTTCTTATTTTTTAATAACAAAAATAAGTTTGGAGTGCTTAAAAATAGATAAGAAAACAAGGTATTAAAAAAAATTAGGATGTGCATTAAGAAGTTCTTCAATATCTGTAGGTATTTACAAAGTAATTTAGAGGCAAAGGCAGATGCAGAGAGCATAAGGTGGGTTGAGTTACAATTTCAGTAATATTCAGTGCGAAAATATTGCAGTTGCAAGAATTTAAGAAGTTTAACTCTTGCGCAATAAGATTTCCTTCAATAGTCAAAAGATGTCTTTGAATAAAGAGTTTTTATTGCCAAAAAGAACTCTGTTGCCCGTAAAAAGAGCTCTGATCGCATCGAATACACGTCTTGCCGGAACATTGTTTTCCATTCGAACGATATGGCAGAGCCAGCGCAGCCGCTGGATGTTAATACGCTGCACAACGTCCACGTCTTTGAGTTGTTCACACAGCTCGTTGTTGAATCAAATGCGATTATCAACGCCAACTTGCACTGGAGCTAAGATCATGCGTAGGACTTTTCTCTCGAATACTCTCAAGGCAGCTGCATCATTGCTTATTAATGTCCATGCTTCTGTGCCATAAGGAAGCACAGAGGGGATGGGCGTCTCATAGAGCATTAGTTTTGTCGTAAGAGAAAGGTCTCTGCATCTCAATTGCCTATTGAGATCATAATAGCAACTGTCATGTTAGGTTAGGTTAGGTTAGAGGACATGTACTTGTCAATTGAGACAAGTACAGTACCCGGAGGTCGAATTGACCCATTGTACAACGTCTTAGTTTCTCACACCACTTATGTTGTGTGCGTTAATATTATATATGAGTGGTGGGACCTACAGTTTAAAGTCGACTCCGAACGACAGATTTTTTGAGAAAATTTTTCATGGTAATTTTATTTACTCTCAGAGTTTTTGACAGAAATCTGCAGAGAGAAAGTCGCCGAAGAAATACTTTTTGTATTTTGTCTTGATGTCTGGCCTGGGATTCGAACCCTGGCTTTACGTCTAATAAGCCAACACACTACCTACTAGACTACGGCGTCTTCATAGCAACTGTTGGCAAGAGTGATCCTACACTCGATCTCCAGTATCGAACGTATAGCTATCGGCCGTAATCTGAAATGCAATACTTCGCATGTCCACTTACTTATCATAAATTGAAAGGCATTGGGTGTTGCAAGCAAATACTGGTACTTTCTTAACTTTAAAGTGTCACAGATTCAGTGATAATCACTTAAGCGATATGCAGTAGACAATATATTTCAGTAGAACAGGCTTAATTATCGTTCCGACTAGATCAAACTTGTTTTCTTGAGGGTTATTACACGCTTTTTTAACGCAATCCGATTTAAAAAAATTTTACTTTTTTAATGAAAAAAAATACGTGAAATTCCGTGCCTCTATGTCTCTCCTTTTCGGGTTTTTTAAACATTTTTTATAACATGACTGTTTCCTATTTGTTGTTGTCGATGTTGGCATTAAATATAAATGAATATTCTTTTTCCCCCAGCCTGCTGTTAAAGTAGTTGTTGTAAGTGTCGTTGGAGGAGTTTTATTTTCGGTTTTTTGTTTTTTTATTTTTATCAACAGCACCTCATTAAACCAATTATCACGATGAAATGGAATTGAATGTTTATCTCTCCTTCGCCGAGTGTGTGATTATGTTTATTTATTCATTCATTTATTGTTGTTTGTTTACACACACACAAATATATGTAGTATATAAGTTCGATTGGTCTCTTAAGTGGGTATAATAGGAGAGTAATAATGATGGGTAAATAGCGTATAAGTTAAGGGTGCAATTGCACATGCAGGCGTATGAGTGTATGTATGTAGGTGTTTAATAAGTTAATAAAATTAAAAATAAATTGTATTTTATAACACTTCTCTTGAATGTTATTGCTTGTTTGCTTGTGTGAGTATGTTTATACAAATTGAATGATTAAATTTTTTTTATAATGCCTGCAATAAGTGTCATGTTTAATGCAATTTATTGCTTGAACCAAACAACATATGCTGCTGAATTATAAGAAACAGTGGGAAGAAGTATAAATAGCACGGTGGAAAATAATATATGCAACTCAAGAGATCAAGAGAAGTTTTTTCAATGGAAATTGGCAATCGTAAGCTTGAAGGTTTTCTTTGATATTCTCAATGAAGAATGATGAAATAAAATACATACATAACTTACATACATAATTCAGATCCATAAGTTTGGGAAAATACAATTTAAAGTCAACTCCGAACGACTGATGTTTTTGAAAAACTTCTTAGTACACTTAATAAAATATTTATTCTCAGAGTTTTTACCAGAAAAGTCGCCGTAGCGACGTCGCCGTAGCCTAATAGGTAGTGTGTTGGCTTATTAGACGTAAAGCCAGGGTTCGGGCCCTTGGCCAGACATCAAGACAAAATACAAAAGGTATTTCTTCGGCGACTTTCCTCTCAGCAGAAAAATTCTGAGACTAAATAAAATTGCCATGAAAAAGTTTCTCAAAAATCTGTCGTTCGGAGTCGACTTTAAAACTGTAGGTCCCACCACTCATGTATAAAATTTACACACACAACATAAGTGGTGTGAGGAACTAGGTCGTAATCCTGACTGAGTGGTTGTAATGACCAATTATGTATATTTAAAGAATTTAGATTTGTTTTTCCAAGAAAAAACTATGAAGGCTAGGAAATAATAATTTTTGAAAAATGGCAATAAAAAAAGAATGAAAATGAAAATGAAAAAAGAATTAACAAATTAAACATGAAGAGTGAAAAAACAAGAAAATATACAAAAGTCATGAATTTTTAATGCGTTGATTTATATTTTATGTGTCAATGCAATTTATTTTAATCTCTTTTTTTCTCTGTTTCTGTTTTGCACGCTATTGCTCTCATATTTGACCTATTAAGTTTCTCTTTTTTCTCTCTCTATCATTCTTCCTTTCTTTGTCTCTCATAGGCTAGTTTTATATAGCATATAATGTGTTTATTTATGTATGTACCGTACACAGGAAATAGTGTGTGTATGTACGTACATGCGTCATGTATTAATATTTTAATAAATTAGTGTGTTCAACAGAAAATAATAAAAAAAAATAATTATTTTATTTCCTGGAAACGACAACAACAACAACGAAATAAATTGAAAAAACATGGTAAAATTAAAATTTAATTATAAACGTGATAATTATACGTGCAGCATTAAAATAATACAAAGAAATGAACTCATCTGGACAAGTGTGAAATCAATAGCGATAATTATTGAAACACTGGCTTTCACTGGCAAATGGATGAAAAAAACAGTTTTCAGAAAATAAAACAGGATAATAAAAAAAACTTTTATTTAAAAAAAAAATTGAGTCAAAGTGCATGTGGGTAGTAGCCCTAGCAGTAGTATTATTATGAAAAAGTAAAATATGAAGTTTTTATTCCGCTAATTACTTAAATTTCCCCGAGTCGGAATTAAATTTATAAATAAATAATAAACTGGTTATTTTTAAATTAAATACCAATTATTCTGTTAACAGAACAACGCAAAAGGAAACAGGAAAAAATAGTATTTTAAGAATATTATTTATTGCATTTATAAACGTGATTTTTGAAAAGGAAAGCATTCAGTGGAATTATTGCTTTAAGGTTAAAGTTTTAATATTTTTGTTAAGGCGAAAGTTTTAAGAGGTTCTATGAAATCAACGATTCAAATCCCAGGTTAGAGATCACTCACTGACAAAATAAAATATGAGACTGCCTCTCAGCAGATTTCTGGCAAAAACTCTGAAGGTAAATAAAATTGCCCTAAGAAGTTTATTTAAGTTGTAGGTCTCTAAACTTATGGATAAAAGTTAACCCACACAGCACAAGTGGCGTGAGAAGGTTTGCTGTAGGCCTGACTGAAAGGTAGTCATGACCATTTATGTACATATGTATGTTATGTATGTATTTTATTTTTTTATTAGGTTAGAGGACGTGTACTTGTCAATTAAGACAAGTACAGTACTCGGAGGTCGAATGGACCCATTGTACAACGTCCTAGTTTCTCACACCACTTATGTTGTGTGTGTTAATTTTATCCATTAGTGGCAGGACCCACAATTTAACATCGACTCCGGACGACAGATTTTTTGAGAAACTTTTCATGGCAATCTTATTTACTTTCAGAGTTATTGCCAGAAATCTGCTGAGAGAAAGTCGCCGAAGAAATACTTTTTGTATTTTGTTGGGGCTCGAACCCTGACTTTACCTCTAATAAGCCAACACACTACCTACTAGACTACGGCGACCATATATATAGCCCTTCAAATAAGTTATTGTGCTGTCTGATACAATTAATAATCCTGACAATTAATAATGTTAATCAAATTTTTCGCGCAGCCATATATTTGGGGCATCCCGAAGCCGCAATATATTTCCTTATCTTCATAAAGGATAGACATATACTACTTCCGGTCTAGTCTTTTATAAATCTTTCAAACCTCTGATGGCAATATCATCTTGCGTTAGTGCCACGTTATCTCCAATTCGACAACAGTAACGGACTTACAGTGGACAGCAAAAGTCTTAGTACGGCAATATATTTTGACAAAAAAAAGTCCTCTCACGCTTAATACTCTTGCGCAAAGACCTGATATGACTTCAACAGAGTATTTAGGAGATCATTTGAAAGAACGGTTACGTAATCGCTAAACCTCAAAGAAAAGTCAACCGAAAAACTTTTTCATGCAAGTTGCGCTTGACCTTAAAGGATATTCTACTAAATACAAGGAATAACATTTTCATATACGTATTAGGCCTTTGAATTTTAAATTTACTAAGGGTTCTCCTTGTGGGTACCTATGGTGTCATCTGAAACTTTTCATTATTTTTCTCTTGTTTTATAAAAAAAAAGTTAAAAAAATTGTTTGTTTTATAATAAAACAGAAATAAATTAATAAAATAAACATATAAACGTTTATACAAGCTTTTATACAAGCTTTAGAAATTGCTAAAATATATTGCCGTACTAAGACTTTTGCTGTCCACTGTATATCAGGAAAACTGACTAAAGAATGCTTTTCAGTTTATAGTAGATGGTGTAATTTTGAATAGTATCCATTTTATATTCTGTCATACCAGCGAAAGGTCCTACTCATACAATCGTTCACGTACACCTGATTACACAGTTTTTATGAGACTACATGAGAAACCCCGCTTAAAACGTTTCGATGCCTGCAGAAATATATTTTCCAGCTAGAGAAGTCGTTAAGAGGCAATAAAAGTAAATGTACTAAAACATGTTATCGTATCTTTTCCGTTAGAAATATAAGCCAGATATTGACGTAACATTCGCATAAAAAATGTCTTGGCATTCATCATAAGAGATGTGTCTAACTTCACTTCATTGACAAGGTTCCACAGCAAAGGTCTGCATTGCTACATAGAAAACGTATTCACAGAGTGCAATCTAGGCAGCAAGACATAGCAAATCTCTTAAACTACAACTACGCTACATTAGATCAGTCATAATATTAGAGGGATATATATGATTTTTGAAATCATCTTTCAAATCACTTTTCAAACTGTTGATTTCGTCACTCATGGATAAAATTAACATACGGAATATATGAATGCTGCCAAACACTAAACCTTGTTGATTTTCCAAAAGCATTTCCTTCACATTCAAATGGTGTTCACATTTCAAATCCTGTGAGCTATCTGTTGTCTCCGATTTAATACTTTTGAAATCTCAATCCCTGATATAATATGTAGTATGGCAAGAAAGAAATCACCGTCGTTTAGTAGATAGTGTGTTAACTTATTGGACTTGAGGCCACGGTTCAAACCCCAGGTCAGACATCTCCAGCAAAACAAAATATGAGGAAATATTTCTTCAGTGACTTACTCTGAAGTCGCCGTGGTCTAGTAGGTAGTGTGTTGGCTTATTAGACGTAAGGCCACGGTTCAAACCCCAGATCAGTCATCTCCAACTAAACGAAATATGAAGAAAATATTTCTTCGGCGACGTCCTCTCAGCAGATTTCTGGCAAAAACTTCATGCCATGAAAAGTTTCTCAAAAATCTGTCGTTCGGAGTCGACTTTAAACTGTAGGTCCCGCCACTCATATATAAAATTAACACACACAACATAAGTGGTGTGAGAAACTAGGTCGTAATCCTGACTCAAGGGTTGTAATAACCAATTATGTATGTATGACTTACTCTCGGCAAAACTTTTTGGCAAAAACTCTGTGAGTAAATAAACTTGTCAAATAAGAAATAAATGGAGACCGCGACTATACTGATGAAGCCCTAGCACTTCTCAACCAGCTCAAGCTACTAATGAATCTGTGGAGTACATTGACACAGAATTCAAACCCTCAAAGAAGCCCCTGCCAAATGTCCTCAACCTACCAACCTACTTCTCAAATTTAAAAACTAATTTTTTTAATATGTTTACTAATAGAATACCATACTCTTGATCCGAACTTTTTTCTTTTTCTCTCTCTCTCACTTAAGTAATTTTTATTCATATGTTACTATATATTTAAATACTTATTTATATACTGTCCATGTTTTTGTTAGTTTAAGTGCGAAATGAATAAATAACGAGAAATTCTTGGCATGTATGCATGTATGAATGCTTAGAGAGTGGTAGAGAAAGAGAAAAGAGAGAAAACATGTATGTTTTGGCCACTTACAATGATAATAAATGTAGTTGAAGTAACTACACTGAAATCTACACACTACATACGTACATACATACATTTATACATATTAATAATGACAAAATGCTTTTAACATAAAATTCTACAGACAGTCAAACTTTTATTCGCCCAAATGAAATCATAATGAATGCAATAAAAAGAAATTAAAAACAGAAAGCCAACGTTGACTTACAAGTTAGAAAGATATGGTACAGCGTGTAAAATAACAGAGAAAGACGATGTAAGAATAAAAACCTCGATTTTTTCTCTTTAAACACAAAATGTGCACTTAAAATGTAAGAGACTTACTTTCTAAATTTAAAAGTTTTTCATTTACATTCTTAATCTCCTTTTAGTTTCGTCTTTCCATTTGGTTTATAATTTCTATTTTAATTACAACTTTTTTGGTTTTGAGTGTCTTTTTGCCATCATGTTTCCTTTTTTGTATTTTTGGTGCATGTTTCTAACTTGTTTGAAATAAACTGGTTTCTACAGAAAAATAATGTATTTAACGCTTTTTAATATGGCATTTTATTTTATTTTGAATCCATTTTTTTTCTATTTGATGGTGTAGCGATTTTCATTTTAATTTGATGCCTAAAAACGTGTTGTCGTATCGGTGTTGTTTTGATTAGCGTTTCTGTTTCTTTTTTAATTTTTTTTCTTTTTTTTTTTTTTTTGTTAAACGTTAAACAAGTTTTTTGGCACCAACTTTCTTGTCGTTAATGTGCAGTCATTTGCTAAACAAGAACAAAAAAAAATAAAACAATCGGTCTCTGGGGTGTACAAACCATGGAACCCAAAGGTTTTATGAAAATTTTAATAAATGAACAACAATGTGTTAAATTTGAAAGACGGAAAGAAAGCTCATTGGTTCAACTTGAGAGATATCATGTCGTGGTAGTATGGATTCTAAATTATTCTGGAATCCAAGGAAATTATATTACAAATGAACATGCTGCTAAGATGTTATCTATGAGTGTTCCTCCCTCTTTAGCTGTTTTGTCATGCTGATAGTTAATGGAATGTCAGTGGAAAGAAATACGACACGTGGCCTTTGGCATACAATTGATGAAATTATTTTGGAGCGTACATGGGTCTGATAGAAAGTATCTCCTCATTATTTTCATTGCTTTGTTACGGTATGGTTAGGTTAGGTTAGAGGACGTGTACTTGTCAATTAAGACAAGTACGGTACCCGGAGGTCGAATTGACCCATTGTACAATGTCCTAGTTTCACACACCACTTATGTTGTGTGTGTTAATTTTATACATGAGTGGTGGGACCTACAGTTTAAAGTCGACTCCGAACGACAGATTTTTGAGATTCTTTTTTTTCATGGCAATTTTATTTACTCTCAGAGTTTTTTTGCCAGAAATCTTCTGAGAAGAAATGCTTTTTGTATTTTGTCTTGATATCTGGCCTGGGGCTCGAACCCTGGCTTTACGTGTAATAAGCCAACACACTACCTACTAGACTACGGCGACTTCAAACGGTTATTGCGGTATCATTAATCAAGTTTTTCCAGCTGGGCAGATAATTTGTGTACTACAGCAACGTCAGAAAGCATGGAATCTCTTTTTTATAGGTATTGTAGAAGTTTATCAGGAAACTACATATGGAACTTCTGCTAAATGGGAGTTTAGGCAGAGACACCTTGGTACATGCCTTTTCCATGGTATGGTGTGGTTTATGTCGAGATCAAGTCAATTTTGTCTAAGATAACTCATGTATTAAGCTAAGGCCATCGAGTTTGCACATTTCAGCCTAGAAAGACTGGGCTCTCCAATATTTGAGTCTTCGAGGATTTCGCGGAATCGCTATTTAAAGAATAACGCCATGATAACTACAATGTCTTCCACTCACTGAAGTAGATAAAGTAGATGAAAATGTACTGTAGAATCAAAAGCATCAGAAAATGCGTTAAGCTCAACTTCAACAACATGACCATTTGTAAGGTTTTTAAAAAGAATCCGTTTAGAAGATGAAGAAGAAGATGCCGCCGTGGTCTAGTAGGCAGTGTGTTGTTAGACGAAAAGCCAGGGTTCGAGCCCCAGGCCAGACAACAAAATAAAATACAAAAAAGTATTTCTTCGGCGACTTCCTCTCAGCAGATTTCTGGCAAAAACTCTGAGAGTAAATAAAAATTGCCATGAAAAGTTTCTCAAAAATCTGTCGTTCGGAGTCGACTTTAAACTATAGGTCCCGCCACTCATATACTAAATTAGCACACACGACATAAGTGGTGTGAGAAGCTATTTCGTCATCCTGACTGAAGGGTTGTAATGTGGAATTGTGTACATATGTATGTATGTATGTGAATACTAATGGTATTGCCTTAATTGCTGCACTAACAAATGTATTCAAAATGTATTTCAAACTCATTAGAAAAACTATTGTATTCTGTTTGATTACAAATCAATACGGAATGAAAAGAAAATTATGCTTGTAAATGAATTCTAATTTCATATAATTGATAGCGAGGGTCACTTAAATATTATGACGGCTTAATTTGTATTTAATAATGAAGTCATTAATGTAATCCTCATAAAGGAAGTGGAAGAAAATTTGAAAATAACGCACACAACATAAGTGATGTGAGAAACTGACTGAAGTGTTGTAATGATCAATTATGTTATGTATGTTGTATCCGTTTAGAACACGTCCAGCACACACTGAGTCAACAAAATTTAGTTACTCGGACGGACGATATCATTGTGCCATGGCTGGTCTGACTACATTTTGTTTTAATATCTCCAAGATTCTCTTGATAGGCAAACTAACCTCATAAACGATAACAATTACTTGGCCAACGTTTTCCTCAATAAAACACTGAAGTTCAAATATTACGAATTCATGAAACTCTTTAGAAAGCTGCTAAAGTCACAGATAATAAAGACACATATATTCCTGGTTACAATTGAATTTCAATAAAAAAAATGGAAAATTCGGAAATACCAAAATAAATTGATAAATTTGTCTGTAGCAATAATGCTTAACAGCACATGAGGGCATAGTGTAAAACAAAAAGATTTCTACTTATGATTCTAAACCAACCTGCCTTTACTACTCTGTATGCTAGCGAGCCCATAAGATTTAAAACATAACTTAAAGGTTTGCAGTCCTTTATTAACTGAATGCTAAATCCCTCTAAACAATTTACTGCGGCTTTTAATGTCTTTCACTCTTCATAAGTCAAAATAGAATACAAATTAACGTGTATTAGCTTACATTGTTTCAGTATTGATTTGAAGAACAAACAAGAACTTGGAATTATCCACCCTCATATGCTTTTTCAATTTGGTATTCGGCATAAGGAAAGCCCTACATTTATAACCACCACTAAACAAACCGAACAAAAGCCATTAAAGGCACATTCACTTTAGGAGTCCGACCGACCGACCGCAAAATGTATAAAATTTAATGGCAACGTAATAAATGTAGGCGCTTCCGTTTAATTGTACATTCAACCCGTTATTTTATTGCTCGCTAAAGCACACTTTTCAGCGTAGCACACTACTACGCTAGCAACTGCTGTCACTGCCTATGTGTTGCCGTTGCTTTAGCTACATATGTTCGTCAATGCTGTGTATACAAGTAGTTGTTAAAGGATTGTTTCTGTTGTTTTGGGCTCTTATTAAACCATTTCGTTATTATGCCTATTGCTTAACAAATAACAAAAAACCGTAGAAGTGTTGATTGTTCTGTTGTTGTTGCTGTTGTTGTTCTTGTACCATATTGTACTTCACATGTTTGTAAAGATTTTTCTTTTGAATTCTTTTTTCCCTCCATTTTTTTTTAATATAACATGCGATGCTTTTCGTATGTTTTTGTTTAAGCGTGTCATGCATGTGTTTATACTTACGTGTTTTACCACTGCTCTTTACGTTCCTATACTTCACTTCACTGTACGTTTTAATATTCCAGCTCTTTTTGGTGTATTTCTCTTAATAAAGAATGTGTTTGTTAGTAGCTTTTCGTTCTTTTCCACTTTTCCTCTTTCATTTTCACATTCTCTACTCTCTCCACTCATTTTCATTCATTTCAGTTTAAGCTGTTGTTCGCTTTGGCCCATTGATGTTTTGTTCTTTTCAGTCATTTTCACATTAAGTTGTACAATGTCCTCAGGACAAAAGCATGCTATCCTATAATAAAACAACAGTAACAACAACAACAACAAAAGCAACACTAATATATAAAACATTAGTAACAATAACAATAGTATCAAACGAGTGAGAGAGAGAGAGTAAGAGCAAGAACAAGAACAAAAATAAAAGCAACAACATCGCAAAGTAGATACTTAACTTTGCACTTTACATTTTGCTTTTGTTGTAAAAGCACTTCTTTAAACAGAGAGAAAAAACAACAACAAAAACATGCAATTACAGTACAACACATACACATACACTTACACTTATACCCTCTTTATTTACATTTAGAGCAGAATTAAGTCACCGTTAGAAACAAAAACAAAAAAAACTGACAAATCATTTGTATTCCCTTTATTCCAATGCTACTCTTTCTCTCTCTACATCTCTTTAAAATTCTTTTCCTTTTGTTTACAAAAAACGGTTTTTTTATTCTTTTCAAAAAAAATGTGGAATATTTACAAATGCAAAAACAAAACAAAACAAAAAAGAACAGGAAATAATTTCCTTTTTCAACAACTAAATGTTACAATTACAAAAATACTTAAAAAAACGTACAAAAACAAATGCTATTCTACTTAACATTTTAGGTTAAATGCTTGGTTGTAAGTTTTTTTCATTTGAAAGATTTTATAATTTTTAAAAGAGGGACTTTACAAGGACTTTAATACAAAATAAAACCTAAAAACCAAACAATCTCTGTAAACTAAACATTAACTTCATTAAGTGAGCACGAAAACCATGGAACAGCTAAGGTACACATACATACATAGCATAATTGGTCATTACAACCCTTCAGTCAGGATTACGATCTAGTTTCTCACACCGCTTATGTTGTGTGTGTTAATTTTATACAAGAGTGGTGTGACCTACAGTTTAAAGTCGACTCCGAACGACAGATTTTTGAGAAACTTTTCAATTTGTAATTTTATTTACTCTCAGAGTTTTTACCAGAAATCTGCTGAGAGCATAGCTGCCAGATAAATGAGGCACCAAATCGTCAAATATTTGAAAAAAAATCGCCAAATTCGTCAAAGACGTTTATTAAAATCGTCAAAAAATCGTCAGGAAAAATAAATAAATAAATTAAAGGTTTTTAAACACTAAAATTATTTCTATTGTAGTAAAACATATAAAGTCGATATATGTATCTGAGTTCAAAAATAAAACATTTAACAGATAATTTATTGGAAATTAAAAGCTAACGTCCCTCATCTTCATTTAATATTTTTTTCCAAAAAAAATGGATAAATTTTATAGCATTTTCAGGAAAAAATTGTTAAAGGTCTAAACAATCTATCTCAGCGTTGTTTATTTACACATATGCGCAGCAATAATATTACATCATCTATATCTATGGGCATTAGGGAGTCAGAAGCTTTTGATGTTCTGAGCATTAAAAATCTGTGTAATGCTGACACATTTTTCAGTTCTTTTTTAAGTGTGGAATACAACTGTCATGTATGGGTTGGTGCCTCAACGTCTATTTTGCGGTTTCTCGACCGTGTACAGGATGAGGCAATAGTATCTCATTAATGACGGTAGTGTATCCAACTCCATTGAATCATTGGAGCATCGTTGCATAAGGGGACTTTTTCCCGAAAATCATATATTCCTATATAACGCTCGTCTTTTTTGGCCAGAACATCCGTATGTGGTCGATTTGACCAGTGGATCGCACACTGCATTACAGTAAAAATAAAAAATTTTAGTTGGACTATCCGTATGTGGAACTCAATTCCTGTAGACGTCTATCCTATTACTTATGGTATAAAAGTATACAAGCCTAGTGTCCATAATTTATTATTATTTTATTATGTTATTCAGGAGTTGTAATTTTTCAGCTTTTAAGGGGTTAAAAAGGAATAAAATACAGAAAAATCATCACAGGTATTCGAAAGTAAATTAAAAATACAGTACTTTACTCCTTGTTTTTACTAACTAACATAAATTTCCAATAGTAACAATTGCAAAGTAAACACAAAGCTTAAAGTGCCTTTTAATGTACTAAAGTAAGGAATATGATGTAAATTTTTAATTTTTAAAAATTGTCAAAATAAGGGCACATATCTGGGAGCTATGATTGTGAGGCCAACCGCGGCAGCCATATACATAAATGAAATAAAAATCCATTTCCAACCGTAGCAGTTGTAGTTCACAACAAAACAATAAATTTATTAAAATTTTAAACTATTTTTCTTTTATTGCATTTTTAAATTTAAACTTTTAGATCGCCAACAAATTATATTTACTCACATTATGCTCATATTTAATATGTAAAATTTATAATGCAGAGAACATATGTGACGTATGAGTTATATTTAATTCCATTAGTTTCATACATGACAAAATCGAAGTCTTTTTATTGCATACTTTTCAGGGTAACTATTCCAGTACATTTAATATGATGCGTATGAGTAATATATTTTAAATATAATTAAAAAGAAAGTATACCCCATAAGTTTGGAATTAAGCTAAATGATTTTTCGATTCTATGCAATTCTAGGCTATATTTTATATTCCAGGAATATTACAGGGTGAACGCAGAAGGATTCAATTACCTGCTGAATGTGTTGATGGAAGTGATGTTTGATTAGTAACAATTGCAAAGTAAATGCAAAGTGGCTTAAAGTGGCTTTTAATGTACTAAAGTAAATATTATAATTTTTAATTTTTAAAAATCGTCAAAATAAGGGCATATATCGTCAAATCGTCAATATGATATTTTTGGTGCTCAAACTCGTCAAAATGACGATAAATCGTCAAATCTGGCAGCTATGGCTGAGAGAAAGTCGCCGAAAGAATACTTTTTGTATTTTATTTTGATATCTAACAAGGGGGCTCGAACCATGGCTTTACGTCTAATAAGCCAACACACTATCTACTAGACTACGGCGATATGTCAATGATGTTTTTATTTTCAGTGAAATAACTGGTACTGTTCGAACAAGACCATGACGTATGAGTGATATTGATTATATGCAAGCTTACTTATAATGTTACTCATACGCTTAGTGGCACAAATAATGGGAGTGTTCAGAATTGAATGTGTATTAAAAGAACATGTTATTAATATAAGAGTCATTAATAGTTATTTAATAAAAAAATAGGTTAGGTTAGGTTATGTTAGAGGACGTGTACTTGGCAATTAAGACCAGTACAGTACCCGGAGGTCCAATTGACCCATTGTACACACCACTTATGTTGTGTGTGTTAATTTAATACATGAGTGGTGAGACCTACAGTTTAAAGTCGACTCCGAACGACAGATTTTTGAGAAACTTTTTCATGGCAATTTTATTTACTCTCAGAGTTTTTGCCAGAAATCTGCTGAGAGAAAGTCGCCGAAGAAATACTTTTTGTATAAGATAAGCTAAGGCACACCCATTCTCTAATATATTGCCATATACGACCGACACTGATTCAGAGATTTTTACATCAGTCGCAAACTTCAGAACAGCTCCTCGTATGCAGCCCGTTCGGCTACACAAGTCGGTCTTCTTTTTGCTCAAAAGCATGCCGACCGCAGATTTCAAATATCGTCATTCCACCAGTAGCAGGTTTAACGTCCCCTACATACAGTTCTTCTAGACATATGTAGTAGCATCACATGCAGTGTTGAGCATTTCTAATACGCCGCTCCCCATTTCCTCGACCATGCTGCCAGTAGTATGAAAAGACGACAACATCAATTTATACGTCTCCTCCTTCCATTTAGTTCCCATAAACTTTGGCAAAACGTCATTATGATTGCCTGAGGGAGAGGTGTATTTTTTGTACTAGGCATGAGGTGGGAATCGTCTAAAGACACTTTTGTTCCAACAAAAGAGTGCACGCTTCATCATCACTGGTGCCTACGTACTAAACCTACCCCTACACTCTTCAACCACTCTCTCTTCGCGGGACTGCCATAAGGTATTACTTCGCGGAGGGCTGGTTAGCTTGAAAGCTTTATCACACTAAGTTAAATTTCGCCTCCGTTCCTCCAGCCGTCGGAGTTCTATCATAACTTCAGCCATTCTCTGACTGTATTGGCTCCATAGAATCCTAGAATTTAACACCTCCTCCATAAGCCGAGTTGGTCCGAAACTCGTTTCCCCGGGCCATCTAAATCTGGGGCAGCATGATCCGCGTCTTCATGTCCAAATCTGTGCAGGTAATTCCTGAAGTACCCATGACCAGTTAGGAACTGAGTCAAGTAGTAGTTCAGTTCGCAGTGCTCGTTCCCCATCCAAAGGGTTACATCAGGGACAAGGTGAAATGTCCATCCCCCCTTTAAACCGTTCTCTCATCGTGACTGCCATTTGTGCATGGAAGTCCTTCGTTCCTCCGCCTTTATAGTGCAGTTCGTCCTGGAAACTCGAGATGGCGAAAGTATATCCGCCTCATCTCATCCGCCAGTATGTCTATTAGTATTTGCCTTTGCCAATACCAATACCACTTTATCAGACACTGTCCTGAAGCCACTTATTTGTCTAATCGCGCTTAGACGATACACCGAGGACAGAGGGAGGGGTGTGAACGTCCATATCTAAACGCATTTGTGCAAAAGACGTGAATGAAGCCCGTACTCCTATGTGAGTCCGAAACCTGAGGTCTGAAAACAACACTTAGCAACCACAAAGCTTTACCAAGCGATGTTTATGGCGCATAATCTGTTGCTACTGGCCCAACATTATTAATAAGATTAACAGTTTCGTACTGCAAACCAGCAACATAAGAAAACATGTTGTATGAACATTAGAATGCACTCCCCGCCATGAGAGCACTGCAATTATCTGTGAACTGACTTTTGTAGGATTTTCATGGGACGAGGCAATGGGAACATCTTCTAAAAGAATCCGCTATTATGTCATGTAATGAAATTGTTTGCTCACTATTTGAAGAGTAAAGGCATTCAGAAACCTAATCGTGTTTTCCAAAATTATAGAGTTTACTAGCTCTGTGCAGGGGAGAGTTAAGGAAGACGCTGTCAGTCAATGGATTCCTTAGGTCACAAAATCTCCTATTACATTTCATGTGAGATGTGTCTCTAAAGCTTTGGAGGATGTAGCTGGGATCTAAACACAAGATGCTAACACAGTCCATGCCAATGTTGGTTGAGTCTCCTTAGAAAATTAGAGACCCATACGCCTAGTAGCCAGAAAGAGTTGAGACTATGGTTTTAAGCCTTAAGGGAATGTGGTAGGGCATATAGACACTTTTCTGATCTACCGATAGACCGTAGTTCATATCAAAATATCAAATAATTCTGATTTCCTTTGCCCTCATTGGACGTTGGCTTCTGTTCTCGTGAACAGACTCTACGAATTCATAAGAACATGAAAATATTTTAAACGTTGCTAGTGCTGCCATACATAATTTGTTGTTTTATCAATTAAATCTGAATTTGATCAGTCGAATGATTACTTTGTATTGTCATAATAGGAG
This sequence comes from Sarcophaga carnaria, assembly GCA_958299815.1. Taxonomy (NCBI): domain Eukaryota; kingdom Metazoa; phylum Arthropoda; class Insecta; order Diptera; family Sarcophagidae; genus Sarcophaga; species Sarcophaga carnaria. Next base: position 17,795,857 of record OY283152.1, on the reverse strand, counting down.
GTATACAAAATTACTTAGGGACACTGAAAAGACTGGTAGGGAAGAGAATTAAACTAGTTTGGATATCAAACACTCAGTTTATCATTATATATGTATTGCTGAGAGTTGTTTTAGAAATGGATAATTACCTCTTATAGCTTATCCAAGTCTTTGTGGCTTAGACAGGATCATATGAAAATGATTAAAATACTCTCACTATCCTTAGGTCACGGCCGGAAAAGCAGCTCAGAAGGCCAATCTTTATTGGAACCCTCTAACTCTGTAGAAGCTCAGACAAGATGATTTCAAGATCGAAGATCAATTGTTTATTTTATCATCACAGTGACATTAATAGCTTACAAGCACCATTAGTGTGGATATTGGCAGGAATTTATTAAATTTAGTTGAATGAGTTGAGGTCAAGAGGTGTAAGTACCTGACACTACTGCGATGTTAGTTATTGATGTCATACCACTTGGGAGGACAGGCATATACTTATTATCCATTACAATCCTTTAGTTTGCATTGCGTTCAAACTTCTCACAGAGTTTCTCAGAAAGAGTTTTTAAATGGAGATGTCTCTTAAGCCTTTTGATTTTTAAAATTTGACAACCATATTTAAATTAGGTGATACCCTATTCACAAATTCAAAACTTAATCGCTCGACTTTGTTGTCAAGCACTTTGATCACAATAGCAATTTACCATTGCAGAGTGTAGCATATTCCTTTCAAAATTAATTATTTCATAATCGCACCATGAATAAATAATTGAAGTTGAGTTGAAAACAATACCTGTCTCTCTTATTTATACATGAGTATATGTATCTGTGTGTAGATTTGTACAGAGATAAAGAGAATCTAATTGCATGTGTGGTTACTGTTGCTTACCTACTGGCTATGGCCATTAACCATTTCATATGTTGTTATCCATTGTCCGATTGCATTAAATATCATCATTGCCATCATTGCCATCATTATCATAGACAATATCATTTATGATCTGAGCATATCGATGTTGTCGATTTTCCAAGCATGCACTTCAGTTGTCCACCTCATTCAAAAAGTAATCAATTAAATTTTGTTTAATAAAACAGATCTTAAAAAGAGTGATTTCATTGATTACAAAATAAATTAATAAATAAATTAAAGAAATGAAATTGAATCAAAATGTTTTAATAGATTTTTTTATAAAATATTATCTTCTGTTTTGAATTACGTTTACATTCCTTTACATTTCTGCCATTAAATCTGCCCACAACCACATACGGAGAGAGTCTATTCTGTTGCACTCTATTCCGTTTTACTGTAGTTACGGGCAATTCATCAATGTGTCAGTCCGTCAGTTAGTTGGTGTGTTTATTTTCAATAACAATTTCTGATTGAATATTGATTTGATATTTGAACAACACAATAGGAACAACAACAACAACTACATATATGCCATAACAACAAAATTTGTTTAAATACATGCATGCATGCATCACTTTTATACGCACAGTCTCTCTTGCATACACATGCTTTATTCACACACAAACACACAAATATAATTTGAAAAGCTTAAGCAGACACACTCTTTAGAGTTCAGTAGTTGTAGGAGTAGTAGTGATTAGAGAGACAAATAAATGAAGATTAGTTTTGCGAAAAACATATTTCATGCATTTAGTCGTTCATTCATTCATTCATTCATTCATGCATGAAAACATCTATAACGGCATTAATAATTTAATAATCTTAATCATGTTTGATTCATTCCTGAATGATGTTATAAACTCTCTCATTTCCAATTCCAATTTGCACATGCATGTGTGGTTTTCAATAACGATTATTGGATATACATACATGTATGAATTTAGTTTAGTAGGTAATGTGTTGGCTTATTAGACGTGAAGACACGGTCAAACCCCCCGATCAAAGGTCTCCAACAAAACTCTGAGAAAAGTGTCTCAAAAATCTATCGTAAGGAGTCGCCTTCAAACTGTAGGCCCTGCCGCTCATGTATAAAAGTAACACATCCAATATTAGTGGTGTGAGAAGCTAGGTTGTAATCCTGACTGAAGGATTGTAATGACCATTTATGTACGTATTTATATATCGTTTAACACGTCTTGAGGGCAATAAAAGACAAAACTAGTGACGTCATCTTGTGTATGTCTGAAATGTTGCTTGAAAGCTGCAAATTGTATGCTTTTGATCAATAAAAAGTGGGCTAAAATCGCCGCAGTCTAGTAGGAAGTGTGTTGGCCTATTAGACGAGAGTCCATGGTTCAAACCTTAGCTCAGACATCTTGAACAAAAATGAGGTTTGAAAAAATAATTTTTTTCGGCTACATTTTATACGTCAGTTTTCTAGCAAAAATTAAGAAAATAAATAAAATTGAGGGGAAATTTCTCTAATTTGCTGTTCGAGTGATAAATTGTAGTCATGACACTCTTTGATAAAATTACCACACACAACATGTGTGGTGTGAGAAGCTGGGTTGTGATCCTAACTAAAGCGAGTCCGCCAAATAACTATTTTTTTTTTTGAAAATGCTTTAAAAAAAAACTACTGAATATTCTCTCAAATTTCTTTTTTTATTCGAAAGTACAATTCTTCCGGTTAATAATGGAAAATAATTTCACGATCGGTCCAATTTTTAAGCACATTATCGATAGTGTGCAGCTGTATTTCACCAATGGCTTCACGAATATTGTCCTTTAAAGCGTCAATTGTCTCTGGCTTGTCGGTGTAACACTTATCTTTGACGGCACCCCACAAATAATATTCCAACGGTGTCAAATCGCAGCTCCGAGGTGGCCAAACGACATCAGCTCTGCGGGTGATAATGCAATCTTTAAAAACAGGGCGCAAACAATCGAGTGTAGCTTCGGCTGTGTGGCACGTAGCGCCGTCCTGTTGAAACCAAATGTTGCCAATATTCTCCTCTTCAATTTTTGTGAACAAAAATTCGTTCAACATGGCCCGATAACGATCGCCATTGACTGTAACGGCCACTCCATGCTCATTTTGGAAGAAGAATGGCCCAATTATGCCTCTGGTCCAAAATCCGCACCAAACAGCGACTCGTTTTGGGTGCGTCGACTTTTCAATGTATGCGTGCGGGTTTTCTGTGCCCCAAATGCGGCAATTTTGCTTGTTTACATACCCCCCAAGATCAAAATGAGCTTCATCTGAAAAGATGATTTTTTTGCCAAAATCGGCATCTTCTGTAAGTCGATCCCAGGCCCACTTAGCGAAGCGAAAATGCATTGGATGGTCAATTGGCTTCAACTCCTGAACCAATTGGACTTTGTATGGCGTCATACCAAGGTCTTTATGCAAAATTCGTCTCAATGATGTCTCCGAAATGTTCAATTGTTGAGAACGACGCACAATTTCTGCCACAGCAGCAATATTCTCGGGTGTACGCACTGTTTTTGTACGCACGATTTTTGAACAAAGATTCATAATTTTCTTCCCAAATTACGGGGAATGAGTTTCAGTTTAAAGGTTCGTTGATCCCAGGGACGTGAAACGATTACGAATGAATCACAGACTACTACTGGTTCTCCATTTTGGAGCAACTGAGTAGAACGATTGTGTTTAAGGTATTATTTGCTACAGGGATCGCACCGGAAATTTTATACAAGTGATCATGTGGGTTCACCATTCGTCACTAAACCAGGTCAAAATTTTGCCGCTAGGGATAATGGATATGACAATGATAAATAAACGATAAAAAATAATACGAATACCATTTTTTCCGCCGTATTAATACATCTTTGTTGCTTTGTATTTCAGCGATTATTAATGCCGTCACTGATACCATTATTGTTTATGTTGTTTGTACAACACTCGCGTTATGCAATTTGTATGTGTTATGCATGTGATTGTGTATTGTATTTTAAGCTAACGGCCTTAAAACTATTGCATCTGATTGCATAGATTTGAAGTGGTATTAGTTTAATGGTAATGCCTAAAAGCATGTTTACGCATGGACTTATGTAAGCTTACGTGGATATACATACAGATATGCGTGTGGTGCATTTATGTGATACACATACATATGTAAGTATAAATTTGCTTTTTAACGAAATTAATGCTTCAAAGCACAAAACTGTTTACAGCTCAAACGCCAAAAAGTTAACGCCAACATGAAAATTAATTTTAGCCAGAAAATCAAATCAATTTTGTACTCAAAATTCTCATCTCAAGGGTTAAAACAATATATGTATGTATGTATGTGTGTATGTAATGTTGTAAAGTACAAAAATAAGCCAATAATAATCGCTTTAATTACAAAAATAAGGAAAACAACAACCCAAATAGCTTGCAATTGAAAATATGGAAAATATTTTTTTTCTAAAATAATTGAACAAGGTTTTGTGCGAATTTTGTGGAACTTAAATCAGTTTTAAGAGGAATTTTATTACTTTGTAATTGGAAAGCAACAGGATAAAGCAGGAGGTTTTTTGTAGAATATTTTATTCCTACCTCTTTACGGAATCGGTTGGAATAGCCCAGTCTATAAGACTGCCAGACCACTGCAATGTCTTTCAGGCAGAGGTGGAGGCAATACAGGCTGCGGCGAGAATAATTGGGGACAGATGGGTTTCCAAGCGGAGCGTCACCATACTGCCTGATAGCCGGGCGGCTCTATCAAGGCTCTAAGTTCTAACGTGATGAACTCCAAGACGGTGTACGGCTGTCGCAGATATCTCGACGAGGTAGCGGTATGATATGATATCCATATCGTATGAGTACCGGGGCACAGTGGTATTCCGGGTAACTGCAGAGCTGATGAACTTGCCAGGTGGGGCACGACCATCGAACTCACCGATGAATTCTCGAATCTGGGCATCCCTATGAGGACCTACAAGCTCATAATTGATAATGCGATCGTAAATTCCGTCAACAACAGGTGGGCGACCTCGGACACGGGTAGAACGGCTCGAAAAGTCTGGCCAAGGCTGGAAGAGGGGCGCACAATGAGTCTACTTAAACTCCAAAGAGGCGCGCTCAGTGTAGTTGTCGGTGTCATTACGGGGCATTGCATTATGGGTACGTATGCGAGGCGCATTGGTCTTGGACACCTTACTAACGACTTCTGCAGAAGCTGCAGAGATGAGGAAGAAGAGCAGACTGTCCCTCACCTGCTGGGTATATGCCCGGGTCTGTGCCAAAGGAGAAGGAAGTACTTGGGTACCTACTACATGGATGATCGCGAGGAACTGCAACGATTGACATTGACAGCCTAAATCCCTTCATCAGGAGCTCCGAGTGGTTTTGAGACTAGGGGATAGCGGGTAACTGTGGTAGCACAATGGGCCCAAGGCGGCCTAAGTGAGTCCATCCAAGACTCTTGGATGGGCAGCCACCTCTACCTACCTACCTACCTACTCCTACCTCTGCTTATTAAAGGGGGTTTTATGTATGCCAAGACCTAAGACCCGTAGTCGCTGTAATCTAGTAGATATTGTGTTGGAGTATTAGATGAGAGGCAACAACTGTGAAAACAAATAAAATTGCCATGAAAAGTTTCTGAAATCTGGCGTTCGCAGTCGATATTATACAGTAAATCTCCGGCCACTCATGGATAGGTTGCTAGGTTGGAATCCTGACTAAAGGGTTGTTATAATCAATTATGCATGTATGTATGTATGTAAGGTTTAGGACCGAATGCTTGATGGAAAATATTTCTTTCGGCGACTTCATCTCTGCAGTTTTGTGGCAAAAATTCTGGGAGTAAATAATTATTGCCATGAAAAGTTTCCCCAATAATTTGTCGCCTGGTGTCGACTATAAACTGTAGCTCCCGCTACTTGTGTATAAAATTAGCACACACAACATGGACAGTGTGAGAAGCTATGTTATAATCCTGACTAAAGGTTTTTAATGACTAATTGAGTATGTAAGCACTTCTGTCCTTTAAAGTTCATTCTGCAAGGCAGATTGAATAGCACAATTCAACCTTGAATTTCATTTCCTTCAACCAAAACTTAAAATTTCTAATGCACTGTTGCAATATCCTCGAAACTAAGAAATTTTTCTTTATAATACCATTGAAAGTTTTTTAATAAGTCATGTGAAATTTTGAACCCCAGAAAAAATTGTTTTCAAAAAAAATTTTCAAAATTAAAACCATAAAATAAGAATTTCTCTCAAAAAAAACCTCTGATGAAAAAACGTCATCAGCCTATAATATATTGTACACAGAATCTTTTTTTTTTCTATAAAAAAAAGAAACGAACATAAGAAGTAACGATTTCCAAAGCAACATCCGCCAGTGACATTAGAATTACTCTTGAACATGCTCAAGAGTTCAAGTTAAAATTGTACGTGTGTGCTAAGGTTTACTCGATTATACTCACAAGCACTTACACGTACATGTCCATGAAGTGGCAGAAAACTGTCAACGACAACTTTAAATCGAATGTTATACGATTATCCTTGAGCGAATAAAATTCATTCGTTTTAAATTCCATCTTTTCTGTGAGGCATATTGTAAGGCTTACATACATACATACGTATCCATATTAAGTTTTGAGAGAAAGAAAACTCTGAAAAGAAAAAGAAAAACTTTAAAGTTAAACTAGAAAACTGATGTATGAGTAATTCGAGAACAACAACAACAATTTCTTACGTTCGTAAAATACTTACAACAATCGAATAACCATCCACCCACTCACGTAATCTAAATTGACTGACATGCATGCAGTATGCAATAGACGTTGTAACGTTTCGTTTTATATTCGTACAGCATCTGTCTGCATGTCTGTCTGTATGTCTGTCTGTCTCTCATTTTCCTTGACTGCATGACTTTTGCTAACTTAACGAAGTGCATATCATATACAATCTTATAACGTAACATACATACATATATACAAACGCAGTATACTCACATCCATATGCTTACAAGAAATTTTTCTTATAATCGACAGAGTTTTTTATTTGCGGCGTGTTCGTCTTTTTAAAAGGAAACTGAAATTTTTTTTTAATCCTGCAACCACAATCTAATGAACGTTGAACTAGGTTAGGTAAGCTAAGGTGGTGAACTCTTCTTAAAGGTCAAAGCATAGACTCATTATAAAACAAACAAGTTGACATTCAAGAAGAGTTTCAAAGTATCTCTACAGGCAACTATACCCCAATTGCTTTAATCTTCATTTGAGAAAGTCAAAAAGGACTGAAAATCTCCGCCTCCGCCATTTCATAACAAATGCTAGAAAGTATTCTCCGCAAAACCACAGTTCCTGCTGAAGTCGTATGTGTGAATATCCAGTCTATGATCATGCCTTCCAATGGGTCAACGGAGACCCAATAGTGAGATTGATGCAATTCAAGGATACAATACATTTAGACTTCTTCTTATTTAGATCAATCCAGTGGAGCATACCAATATTTCACGTCGCCTTACAAAGCCAACGAAATTGAGAGTCCTTTTAAAACGACCAAGCGAAAACAAGTTTAACTAAACAGTTGTAACACCTTTGCCTGGTAGCCGTTCAGAAATTTGGATCTCTTTATACCTCTAGGTAGTTCATCAATTACTGACGATAGTCCCATATTCTGGAAGGCAAAAAAAGCTTATCATCGAATGGGGATATAACCAATATAACCAAGAAACCTGCCGCATTCATAGGCATGGTGGATTAGCTTGATTGTATCCTGGCCAGAGATGAGTAGATTCGAATCATACTTATAATTTCTGATACTTATACGCATTCATACTTATTTTATTGTCATACTCGTACTACTCATATTCAAAGTTTGAAATACTCATGGTACTCATACTTAACAATATGCATGATGTTATCGATTTCGACTCATCGTATACACGAAACACAAAATAAGTATGATTCGCGCACGAACACTACAATACTCACAAGAAGGTTTTGTGTTTGCTCTGTTTGCTGTCTTTGTCTTTTTTGTTTATGTCTCTTTCTTCTCTCTTTGTGTTTGCAACAACAACTAAGACTGTAAATTTTAACGATTGATTCGAATCACTCGAATCATATATGAGTATTACAAGTATTTTTCTAAATTTATGAATCTGTTCGAATGTTATGAGTTTGATGTCAACGTTGTACTCATACTCATTGCAACTTTTACTTACAAATCAATATTTTACTAAGTACGAATGAATCAGAGTAGTTGGATTTCAGTCTGTTGACTCACTCATACTCAAAATTTCATGAGTACTTATGAGTAGCGAAAAAGCGATTCATTGCTGATCTCTGATTCTGGATGTCCCAGTAAACCAGCACTGCACTACTTTAAGCCTATAAAACGTCTCATGCTAGAGCTGTTTGTGTATATAACACAGAATTTTGGAGTGCCGTCGATATAGGTTTCAAAGGAATTGCCGGAAATCCCTGGTTAGTCAATCGAGAAATCTCTTGTTGTTAAGTCGAAGTCAAATTTTCTGTCGAGAATTATAAATTCGATCGAACTCGTAAGCGAGTCCATATAGAAAATAAGGCCACTTTCAGTGAGCTTGTCATGGAGAAATTTACATTTAGATACCGAAGACCCTCGCAGGCAATTTGTTCCCTACAAAGTATATGCGACTTCAACCAGCTTTTTGACCGAGAAGGCGCATAAATAAGATAACACAGATTGATGAGATTTTTAACCCAGAAAACAGATATTGCTTTTCTAAAGGTTCTTTGTTCTCTAGGTATCTAGATAACCTAACCTCAAATTGCAACAATGATGCGTTTTTGCATAGCAGATAGTGGATCTAGGGTGCTACAGTAACTGAAGCTGCAATGACATTAAAAGCTATCCGGGCGAAAGTTTCAGGATAGGCAGACGATGGTCGTACAGTGACATCAGCAACATAACTTTTAAGCGCAGTAATATGGACGTAATACTTAACAGCACTGCTAAACTCTCACCCACGGATATACGTCTAATATTAGTCCACGTTAAACGCTTTACTTACTTACTCAATTGGTCATTACAACCCTTAAGTCAGGATTACAACCTAGCTTCTCACGCAACTCAGGCGGGCGACCTACTGTTTAATTCGGACTCCGAACGATATATTCGAGAAACTTTTCTTGGCAATTTTATTTTACTCAGAGTGTTTGTCAGTAAGCTGCTGAGAGGAAGTCGCCGAAATAAAATTTTTTTCAGATTTCATTTTGTTCGAGATGTATAAGCCAGCTGATGAATCGCGGGCTTTTGTCTAACAAGCCAATACGCTACCTAATAGACTACGGCGACTTCAACTCATTAAAAAATCGTTTCCCTTTTGCTATAGACGTCCGCCATTCGATTTATTGCGCCCTTTATGTCCTCAAACCCATGTTAAAACAATTTAATACGGAGTAGTTAGTTTGACATTTTAGTAAAGCCCTGGACATGCATTTGTACCGGATAAACACATTGAGAATTGACAGGCTCTTCCTTATTATGGTGAAGTTTCCTACATTTTCAGGTACTGCCTTGCGTTCCGCCTTTAAATCTGTTATATCGTTGCTAGAGGGTATTAATCTTCCTGGTCAGGGCACTACTATTGGCATTGCAACTAACTGGAGAGTCCAAATACTACTTTTTGAGGTCATGGCGTACGATTATTGGATGGATATATCCTTTCGCTAGGACTACACCATCAAAGACTGCCAATGGTTGTATTTTATACTCCACAGCAAAAGAAAGAGTATATACATATGTCTGTGTCTCAACTTTCGGAGCATCCTTTAAAATTTATTTACCCATACCATTACTGCTGTATGCTTTTTATTTATGAATACCTCAAGAAAAGAAAAATTTCCTCTTTATTTCTGTTCTTCAATACACAAAAAAAGAAAATTTCGTACAACAATCCGGCTGACTGTTTACCTTCAGAGTCCATGGCATCCCCTATATATGGTATATGGATGTAGTTCAACTGAATGACTCATAAGGCCATTTCCTTTTTCAACACTCACTCATGGTTTCACACAGATACACTCATACACTTATAGAAAGTGTCATCAAATAAATATCTAACGAAATTGCCATTCCATGCACTCACACACACACACACATACACATACTCACGAAGGAATGAACGAATACGGATCATTTGAAGCATTTGAACTTTTTAACATTGCACTGACGACGATACAAATACCGACATTTGGCAGTGATATGTGTGTGTGTGTGTGTGTGTATTTCTGAATGTATTTCATGTATACGACACAATGGCAAAATCAAAGGGTGAAGCAAAGGCAACAGGAACGACAATTCAATTTGGTGTTGACAGTGAGATGAGAGAATCCAATCACTTGGCATGAAGTAATGGGACTATCCACCACCGCAGACATCTCTTCCTCCTTCATGCTAACACATGGTCGCATTATCATCATCATTGCACAAATCATTCTCCATTATTTTCTTTTCTTTCTCACAAATCTATAACGATTGACTACAACAGTTGGAATCAAATAGTAAAAAGTGGGTTAAAAAATAATTGAAAAATGAAAAAAAAAATTATTTCAACATGATTAGCTTCTTATTGTCAACAGAAATGTTTAAAGAGACAGCAAAAAAAAGGAAAACATAAATCAGAAACTACTCATATGTGCTGCCAAAGAAAAATAGAGAGGGAAAAAACAGGGAAATTTTCCAAATTGAGTATTTAGTTGAGGATAATATTTGTGTTACATGGTCGATAAGTCCGGTTTCAGCATATATTTATACACACAATACTACAGGACAAATTGCATTAAAGGATGGCAATAATTGTGGCTTTCGAGCGGGAAGTAAGAAGTTGAGCAAAAAGGAAAATAAAGGAAAACAGACAGTTTTTGAAAGACAACATGCTTATGGACACAATCGAATGTATCCTGTCTTATAATCAAACGAATCATAGGGCATGTGGTCTAATCAATATGGCGGCTATATGGGCAGAAACAGGATCTTTTTTAATTTAAATAAAACAAATTATGTGTGCAGTATTATCGAAATCTTTTACACGTTTGAAAAGCTTATTGATGCCATTATGTGTGGAATATAACATCGTTTAAATATCTGCCACAGCTTTTCTGCGTGGGACAGATCCAAAATTTCCAATTTCCCATGACTCTAGTTCATCAATCAGTCTGAATTTGTCTGACTTCATGGGTCATATTAGCTTTGAGAACTTCTAAGTGTTGTGGCTTATTTTCATACACCAGCGATTTGAGAAAACCCCACAAGAAAAAGTCCTACAGGGTCACCTCAAAATGAGATGACCATGCCCTCAAATCGCTTGTGCAGAATATCCAATCTAACATGATCTGTATACCACGTAGTGCTGTCGTGTTAAAATCGGATGTCGTTTGTGTCCAAATCATCTAAAACAGGTCTCTGCGTAAGATGACCATGCCCTCAAATCGCCCGTGTCAAATTTCCAATGTGGCATAAGCTGTAAAGCACGGAGTGCGGTCGTATTAGAATTATAGGTTGTTTGTTTCCAAACCATCTAACACAGGCCAAAAGACGTTGGTAATCATCGACCTATAAAGCCTGCTGTGGACGGCGATGGCTTAGAAATATGTACCCATAGCGCCGCCAACCAAAAATCCATACGAAACATTGATTCGGGATGTATTGGATGCCTTTTGATATCAAGTGGTTTGGTATCGTTCTAAATACGGCAATTTTATTTGTTCACGTATCCGAAATTTTTCTCATCGACTAAACACCAGTAATCCAGTTTCAAACCGTGGATAAAATCAAAATATTTTTATCACATACATACATACATAATTGGTCATTACAACCTTTCAGTCAGGATTACGGCCTAGCTTCTCACACCACTCATGTTGTGTGCGTTACTTTTATACATGAAAGGCGGGACCTACAGTTTAACGTCGACTCCGAACGACAGATTTTTGAGAAACTTTTCATGGCAATTTTATTTACTCTCAGAGTTTTTGCCAGAAATCTGCTGAGAGGAAGTCGCCGAAGAAATACTTTTTGTATTTTATTTTGATGTCTGGCCTGGGGCTCGAACCCTGGCTTTTCGTCTAATAAGCCAACACACTACCTACTAGACCACGGCGACTTCCGATAAGTGATTAAATGAATAATAAAAACCAAAGGAGAGGACCAAATCAGTCCTCAGAAAGGACATTTATTTCTACTATACAAAACCGTGTGACCCCTTTAAACATATTAAGATAGTCATATTTAATCCTTACTGATCTTTGTTCTGTACTGCGATGCTATCATTATATATTTTTATCATGACTTTCAAATTAACAAAATTACGGAGCTAAAGACTCTCCAATTAATCCGTCTAGTCTTTGACCATTTTAGGTTGCAGAATCTCTTAAGAAAAAGTAGGATTTGACTTGCAATGACATGGATTTACTAGGGTGTGTTTATTCATCAAAAACATTTATCATGGCACTAATAGTGAACCCATGAGTTTTTATAGAAATTCTGTATTACTCCGCAAATTCTTCAAACTTCCTTTATACAATTATTTTGAGCTGTCGTTACTAGTAATTTCCCACAATCAAATTATTGTCCATTCTTTTGAAAACCCCATTAAATATTTCATTTCATTGGCCGGATATTATTCTGTTCTGCATTGTTCACTGTTCCTTTTGACTCTTTTTGTTGTTGTAGTTGATTTCAATTGTAATTTATTTATTTATTACTTTCTGATTGCCGTTATTTGTTGTTTTGTTGTTTGGCAAAATAATACGTCTAATTTAATTCGTTTTACTTTGCACAAACCAATCCAGAGAGGAAGGGAACAAAACGAAGTAAAATTACTTAAAATATCAAATGCAACAGCCAACAGTGTATAGATGAGGCAGTAAGCTGCACGCAAACGTGTAGTTAAATGAAAGGAATTTTGCAGCAACATCGTCTGCCTTAACTGTAGAGCAGGCACCATCATCATCATCGTTTTATACCCTTTATAGGTATTCTGTTAATATTTATTTAGCACTTGTGTTGTTTCCTTTCAACCTTTTCTTATTCTTCATCATCTGCTTACGTCTTCTTCTTCATTTCATACACAATAAATAATTTATACAGAGAGACTAAAAGCATTTCGTTTCCGATAAAACTCGAAATAAATGGAAGGAATAAAGGAAAAAGAATTCAATTCAACTGGGCAGGAAAGTAAATTACAATACCGTGCACAAACACTGGCAAAAAAAATATTTCTACAGGACTTAGATGTACAGCAGCATCAACAGCAGCATTTTGTTTGCCAAGTTCAATTAGGAAAAGCATTAAATGTTGTTTAAGACTTGGATTACAATAACAAAAAACAAAAGCAAAAAACAGAAAGAGGGATTTAAAGGCAAAGCTGTAAGCAATAACTAAATGCCCTGGCTTAGAACAAACAGAGCTGGGCACATAGCTGCAGTATTGTAAAGGATTCGCAACAAGAAATTGAAAAAACTCATGCAGCTGGATATCAGAAGTCGCTCACTGTGAATAACTTCAGAAATATGGGTGAAACCTAACGGTACGAAAAGTAATAGAAAAGGGCAAAAGAAATGATCAAAAATGTGGAGGATACATGTTCTATAAGAGAAAAAATAAGATAATAGACGGAAAAGAGAGTTCGAAACAGAGTATTAAAATTGGATCCATAAAGATCAGAAATCTTCAAGACATCGATCAGCATATAAAAGTATCCCATTGGGAGTCTAACTCACTGTTCCACCCGTTTTTTGCTCCTTAGGGTGTCTTTGAAGTGGCCGTAGTCTAGAAGGTAGTGTGTTGGCTTACTAGACGTGAGGCCACGGTTCCAATCTCAGGTCAGGCATTTCTAACTAAACGAAATTTAAATATTGCTTCGGCGACTTCCTCACAGCAAATTTCTGGCAAAAACTCTGAGAGTAAATAAATTTGCCATGAAAAGTTTTTCAAAAATCTGTCGTTCGTAGCCGACATTAAACTGTAGGTCCCGCCACTCATTTATAAAATTAACACACAAAACATAAGTGGTGTGAGAAGCAAGGTCGTAATTCATCATTGAAGGTTTGTAATGGCCAACTATATATGTAAGGGTGCCTTGCCTCGCCAGTTCGTCTCCTGTCTAATGCCACGGGACTCAGTACTGCACTATCTTAAGAGCTTCTTAAGCATATTTTAGCTAATCTGACACTATTCTTGAGCTAACACAATGCCCAGTAAGTGGCCTTAAAGGCAGCTTTACTATATGCATACACTTCGAGATCGACTCCAAACAACAGATATTTTGAGAAATGTTTCATGGCAAATTTTATTCACTCTTTCAGAGTTTTTTCCAGAAATCTGCTGAGAGGAAGTCGCTAAAGAAATATTTTTTCTTATTTCCCTTTGTTGTAGATGTCTGACCTGGGGTTTCAATGGTGACCTCCCGCCTAATAAGTCAAAATACTACTTGCGTAGAGATACGGACGCGAAATTTTATGTGTGAAAGTTTCAAAACTAATAAACCCTCTGCCAAGTAATGCCTAACGGCTGCCCACGTACGCAAATTGCTTGAAAGATATAGGATGTGGCTTTAATATGTAGCCACCACGTGCACACCAACAATGCCGGTGCACTGTGCACGTTTACGGTGGTCTTTTGAAGACTTCTACGTCGTACTCCTACTCCCATCAACCGTAGTCGTTTGTCCACCCCTGAACTTTAAGTCTTACAAACAATGATTTTCGATTAAAATCCATTGGCGTAATGCAACAAATGATGCAGCAAACAAACAAATTAAATACATGGAATACAACAACAAATTGTAATTTTTTATTTCATATTGAAAAAAAAAGAAACCGTTGAGTAAAAAGTTGGTGCAACAAATATTTGTAAAAAAAAGGTGAGTATAATTGTAGTTGCTGCTAGAAGTATTGTTGCACAAATAAAAGAATTCCACCAATAAACACAAACAATTGTTGCCCTCCCCACAAGTAGAAGTGTAGTGGCAAAACTATTAAATACGAATACAATTTATGTGTGTTTTAAAACGAAATTGTAAAAAGAGCGATATCTTCGTATTACCGTTAGTAGTATGGCAGTTTAGTTCGTGGAACTTTTATAAAATAACAACAATAACAATAACATATGCTAAGAATAGTACAAACAAAAATAAATAAAGATAAGAGAGAAAAAAAAACGAACGTATGCATTATATTCGAGATGATACGCTTTGGGTATTAAATACAATTTCAATTTATAGAAATACCATCTCCTACACTGTCTCTCTTCCCTTTTTCTCTCTCTCTATGTTTGTATCGGATTATGTGCAACTGGATTTCAGAAAACTAGCAATTGTTTATGCATGTGTGTGTACGTGTGTTGAAACAAATACCAAAGTACCTACACTTGTTAGTGAATGGAAAAATTTTATTTAAAAGAATTTATAATGGGTTTAGTGAGTACAACAACAATAACAACAAAAAACTGATATAAAAAAGTACCAAAAATACAGAGAAATAGTATCCTACTTAAGGGGAATAAAACAAAACGAATAAAATGAAACGAAACGAATAAAATGTTTTAAAGCTTTAGAAATAAAATGTGAATAAAGAAATGAAAAAAAGAAAAATAATATTTGCTACTGTAAAAACATTATTTATCTGCAAAGAAAACGAAACAATGCAAAAAAAATATTATTTTCTAGGTTTCTTCTAACAGTTAGGGTATGCGGAAAGAGTATTAAACCGGTTTCATATGCGGTATGCTACAGGTATGCTGGTAGTCTAGATTGTTAACATGAAAGTCGGGCATAATGGCGTATTAGGTGGCTCCACAAGGCGTACATACATACTTATGTCTATTCTGCGCTGCAAAAATCAAGCTATCACACTAAAGAGGTCTTATAACGAATGCAACCAATTCGATTGAAGTGAGAATTTGGCGAAACATGATCAGCCTTATTCTCGAATGCCAATGTTATTCAGTAAATAATTTGACTCGAAATATAGCTGCTTGTTCGTGATTCCATTTCACTGGCTTGTAATCAGATCGAAACGTAATTAAAATTGTTTGAATATAAAAACGTCTCAACTTGGCGAAGGTCGCTAGCAAAGATACCTTGAATTGTGCAAAGGGGTGCAACAAACTGAGCTCCACAATTCGCATTCGTAATGTCAAACAGATTTCCCTCAGGTGTTGAAAGTCCTTAGACTTATGCAATCCTCAAGTATGCTAGGAGAGTCGCAGTTTGTTAAGTTGTGTATAAGCTTGAACGGCTTCAGTAAAGCACTTTTGATGCATGCTTTGGACACTCAGGATGATTTTGTAATGCATCCTGCAAACCAGATCAACAATAGTTTGTAGTAAGTAGTTGATAACGTGTGAAACCACTAATACTTGTGTTCATTCTCAATTCTTTTGTATTTGCATGTTTTTGCTTTTGCTTACAAGTTTCTCATTTTCCTTTAAATGTTTTCAAACTGCCGTGCAGTGCATATCCTTCATATGTCATATAGTAACTCTTACCGCTGAAGTTTGCTTCACCATATTGTGGAGCCGATATTAAACAACATACCTACATACATACATAATTGAACATTACAACCCTTCAGTCAGGATTAGGACCTAGCTTTTCACTTCACTTATGTTGTGTGCGTTAATTTTATACATGAGCGGTGGGACCTACAATTTAAAGTCGGCTACGAGCGACACATTTTTGAGAAACTTTTCATGGCAATTTTTATTTATTTGTTTTCTGCCAGAAATGTGCTCAGGTTCAATCGCCGAAGAAATATTTTTTCATATCTAGTTTTATTGGAGATGTCCGTTCTGGGGTTTGAACCGTGGCCTCACATGTAGTAAGCCAACACACTATCTACTAGACTACAACGACTTCAAAATACGGCATAAGTAAGAGAAGAGATCTCAAGAATATTTATGAATATGTTTGTCTTGTAATACAAGACAGATTACGTTTTTATAAAATCATTAATATGTCCCTTTGCAGGAAAGTGCTCTCCATACATTGATGTAGTGGAACGAAAGCTTTCACAAAGTCGAAGAAGGACAAGTATAAGGGCGAATGCTATTCTGCCAGCAAATCTACAACTACAATTAAACTTGCATTTTTTTTTTTTTTTAAGCTATTTGCGTCTGATACGTGATCAATCGTAATAAACTTATGTACAGTATTGTTGAGAGAGACACGTCTACAGTTCTTGTGCTCAATAAACTTTTGCTATGCTTTGGATCTTGATTTTATAAGACCTTCTTTCAGTTCTTAGCCAACCTGAAGAGTCATACTCTGTGGAATTGTCATCAAAAGTCGTATGTTTTAAGGATACCACAGATATTTGGAAGATTTATGAGTATACGGAATTCAAGAATGTGGGTACCTTATGGTTCCTCTAAAAGAAGAAAATTCTCTCCAATGATTTTTACAAAGCGCCGAGAATGATAAAAAAAAATCACACAAATAACATGCAGCCTTAAGGCGAAAGATCTTTTTTGCCGCCCAGTATGAATCAACTTAATTTATTCAGCGAGGGATGGTAACATATTTATAAAACTGTCAGAGTGTCTGAGAAATTCCAGCCACCGATTATGTAAATTTGATAGAACAAACACAATTATTATACAACATGACCTAAGAAAGCCCCCTATTGAGAGCAACAATCGTTTTAAATGATTTTTAATTTAAATTTCGGAATACCCTACCTATGACAGTAAGAGGATTACCTAAGTATTTGCTATTCTATGTCTTTTTCTTAAAAAAAAAAACAAAATACTTTCGTTTTGTGTCCGTATTTAGTTTAATAGTTTTAATAGGAATTCAAAGCAAATAATTTAATACGTATTAGCTGATAAAAAAGTAAAGAATAGATTAAAAAGAACATGGGAAATACAAATGCAATCAACAATCCAATTGCTATGCTCTAATTAGAAACTTAAAAATTTCTAAAGTAAAGTAAAGAAGATTAATTTATCGCATTAACTTCAACTGGACTGTAACTGAAGCCTTTAGAACATCGATTTCAGTAATAAACTGAAAGAAAATTCTGTCTTATATTTTAGCCATCACTGCCATCACTTCCTCTTGAAATTATTATTGAATAAACAAATATTTTTTATTGATAACGAGTGCCATAAAAAAGAATATCCTGGCAACTGAAAAAGTATTAAAAAAAAATAAAAAAATATCTACGAGATATTAAATATGCAGGAAATATAAAGAAATATAAAAAAATAAATAAACAAACAAATAAAAAAAACTTCGTAAATAAATAAAAAGTTTTTGTAAAAAAGTTAACAAAAATATATGCGTTGAGGAAATATTTCATGGGATAACATCAAAGTCTACAAAGCATAAATGAAATGACAAAAAAAAAACTGGGTCATGAACTTACACAAGAGAAAATACTTTCTATTATTGAAAGAAAAAAAATTAAATAGAATTTAAAATTTGAAAAATAAACAATAAAAAAGATTAAAAGAAAGTTTACAATTTCCTGGTCATTATCTACTAATGCTTTAGTTTCAAATAAATTTTGATTAAGAGTCGCCATTCGTTTTTAATCTCCAAATGTCAGATCATAATGATTATGTGTATGTGTTAATTTTATACGAACGACAGATTTCAGGAGCAATTTTCATGCCAATTTTATTTTACTCTCAGAGTTTTTGTCAATAATCTGCTGAGAGAAAGTCAAGGTAGAAATAATTGTTCCTATTTCGTTTTGTTCGAGATGACTGACCTGGGATTTGAACCTCAAATAAGCCAACACACTACCTACTAGACTACGATGACTTCATAATGCTATTTGCAATAGAAGAAGTTTAAAAATTTCTTTTAGAGCCTGGCAAACAACATCAGGTCGATCAAGATGACTTCTAGTGCAGCGGCTTCAAAACCCGCAAAACATGGAAATAATTCGTAACTCATTTGCTTATTCAGATGCATCCACTAATGCCTAATAACGCTACTCGTGCCATAATGCTGACAATGAAATTGTGGGTCCCCAACCATATCCAAAGGATATCCAGAAACAAAACTGAATGCACGGTAACAGTTCGAGAAATTTGAGTTCTGTACCCTCTCTGAATCTGAAGTTGCTGTAGTCTAATACGTAGTTAGACGTGAGGTTGCAGTTCAAACCCCCACTCAGATATCCCGAACAAAATGGATTATGAAAAACTATTTCTTCAGCCTCTTCCTCTCAGCAGAGTTCTGGTAAAAACTGTGAGAATAAATAAAATTTCCATGAAAAGTTTCTCGAAAATCTATCGTTCGGAGTCGATTTTAAACTGTAGGTCCCACCACTCATGTATAAAATTAACACACACAACATAAGTGGTGTGAGGTCATAATCCTGACTGAAGGGTTGTAATGACCAACTATACCCTCTCTGAACAGTTCATCAACAAAAAATTTCCGGCGATTTTGCTATAACGTGAAACTGACATAAGTGCCTGATGGCACTGAGAAATTTGCATCATTCACCTACTGCAGCAGTGGATTCGTTCTCAATGTACTAGATTGTTGACCTGGTTGTATAAATCAATCAAATTACTATTAACTAAGATGTCATTACTTCACGAGTATTGCTCAGCTTTCAGTGATCAGTCAATCTTTATAAAGTCCTTAAAGTATACGCCGTAGTTTACTTTATCTCAAGAGCAGACTCAAACTGAAAAAAAGGCAAAGCAATCTATACAATGGAACAGATTCCTTTTTTTCTCAGAGGAACCATAGTGAAGCGGTTAAAGAAACAGCCATATTTCAATCACCGGCGACAAGTCAAGCTATATCTTCCACCCTTTATGAAACCCGCAAGTCGCAAATCAGTCAATTCGACAACCGGTAGGTTATTTTCCTACACTCACTGTAAAATCTGCTAAAAATCTGCTCAGAGTTAAAAAAAAATTTTAACAAAAATGTATTTTTAAAAAATCTTTTTAAATTACAAACACACTCGCTTTAACGTCTACATTCTGTTCTGCTTTAATTTTCTGTATCTCTTCCCTGTTGATATTTAAACGACGTTAAAGATTTATTTCAATCAATGCCTGCCAATTTCCTGTTAAACGCTTATTAATTATGAATTGGTTTGGCAATTGGCTTAACAAACAAGCCTGCCAGCACTACACACACAAACACACCGAAGCCCGCACATGTGCCTGTTGAAATTTAAAACTTTCAATATCGTAGATTAAATTATCTATGGATGTACGATATAAAATATTTGTTGCATATTGCCACTGGTCTGGCTGAGAGTGCATGTTAAAGCCACATAAAATGTGAATAAAACGAAAACAGATAAATTGTTGGTCATTTGTATACGTTATCTGTGGGTGGTGACGTATGATTAACGCTGCACTTTAGCAGATACGCGGCAAAACAATAATAATCATACGCCATAGTGGCTGCAGTGTTGTGTTGGTCAGCCATAATCAACACACATACACAAACACACTTTAACACACTTTATTTTTTGCAAGCAGAGCAAAACAAATCAAAGTTGAACGGGAGAGAGGAGAGGGAAAAAGGGATTTTGTAATTATAATAATGAATTGAAAAGATTAAAAGTCAATATTAAATCGAAAGACGGACAGGCAGAGAGTTTGGAATGAAATGAAATGCGATTATTTAACCATGAAGCACTATTAAGCTTAGAATGTTTCATATAATGCATCATGAATCAATGGCCGACAGACAGATATTTAGCCTTCGATAGGCTTAATATTATTCTTTACTTTAATTAGTGCTTACCATGCAAGTGTATGTATTACATTTGCTTGGTAATTAATTTAATTCAATTATGCTCTTTACAACCCCTTATAAAGAATGCTTCAACTTTAGTGCTCCTTCGCATTGAATAAAAATAAAAAAGTGGTAAAAATCAAATGCCAATTGAATTGAATTTTACAGCATCATGTAAGTTTGAAGGAGTTGTTAAGATTCAAGGTAAAATATATATTGATTGTGAAGTGCTGTTATCGTAGTCCTTGATGAAAAAAAATGTGAATTGTTAATTCACAACTGGCGGAGTGTAAATAAAAATGAAAACCAGAATTTTTAAAATAATTTTCCCATGGAAAAGTTGTAAAACGAAAGTTGTAAAAATGCTACGAGTCGTGAAATTTAAAAACAAAAACGAACTCATTATTTAAAAAATGTACAAAGGGCGTTTTGAATTTCATTCGATTCCGTTCTTATTTTCTTCTCTCTTCTTTATGGTAGACTGACGAAAAGAAGATTGCTTTCTATTAAAAAAAAGGTTTTTCCAGTCAAATAACTGAATGGCAGTGTAACGTCCTTTCGCAAAATATATTAGAGTGTTGCCGTGGAAGTAGTGCTGAAGAACCTTCCCATTAAAGTTCCACTCTTTGTTTTGCTGATATTATAGTCCCTCTTCATACATGCATACATACATAATTGGTCATTACAACCCTTCAGTCAGGATTATGGACCTAGTTTCTCACACCACTTATGTTGTGTTAATTTTATACTTGAGTGGCGGGACCTACAGTTTAAAGACGACTCCGAACGACAGATTTTTGAAAAACTTTTCATGGCAATTTTAATTACAGAGTATTTGTCAGAAACCTGTTGAGATGAAGTCGCCGAAGAAATACTTTTTGTATTTTGTTTTGATATTTGGCCTGGGGTTCGAACCGTGGCCTTATGGCTAGCTAATAAGCCAACACACTACCTACTAGACTACGGTGACTTGTAAACGCACTTGCAGAAATTCAAGATTTATTCCTAGGAACCTCATTTTTTGTATTTTGTTATATTCGATACCTTGATGTGATGGACGAAGACTACACAAAGATAAAATGGTACTGTTTTCCGATGTTTCTTCGTTACTCTGTAAAGGTCTATCACTATATCAATGTACTAATATTTTCGCTACACTTTGAAGAGATTTGAAGTCGCCGTAGTCTAGTAGGTGGTGTGTTGGCTTATTAGACGTAAAGCCAGGGTTCGAGAACCAAGCCAAACATCAAGAAAAAATACAAAAAGTATTTCTTCGGCGACTTCCTCTCAGCAGATTTCTGGCAAAAACTCTGAGAGTAAATAAAATTGCCATGAAAAAGTTTTTCTCAAAAATCTGTCATTCGGAGTCGACTTTAAACTGTAGGTCCCACCACTCATGTATAAAAATTAACACACACAATATAAGTGGTGTGAGAAACTAGGACGTTGTACAATGGGTCAATTCGACCTCCGGGTACTGTACTTGTCTTAATTGACAAGTACACGTCCTCTAACCTAACCTAACCTAACCTTGAAGAGATTTGACTCGACTTTTTAACGTATTTTGTAGAAAAGATTACAAATATTAGGAACCTTAAAAATCCATAAACATTTTTTGTAAGATTTTAAAAAATTTTCATTTTCACTGCCCATTGAAGTACTTTTCCACAAATTCATTTTGAATTTTTTTTTTTCTTACTGTGTTTTTAATTTTATTTTTTTATAGATTAAATCATCAAAAAAAAGAAAAGAAATGGTAGAAGAAGACATATAAATGGCTGTTGTTAGCTCATTTAAAATGTATTACAACATGCCACGAAATTAAATAGAAGTGAGGAGTGCGTGTAAAAATAAAATGCTTGTAAAAAATATGAACATATACAGGCACGAATAGCTACACACACACGCTTGAATTAATCCTTAAGAGGCCATAAGAAGAATCCATAAGAAGTCTCTGGATTTTAAATCTTTTAATCTGTAATGAGTTCTAACAGCTGCTTGAAAAAATTGAGGAAGATTTGTAAGTTAAACCAATACAATTTCTACAGAGAATATTCGGCTAAAAGTTTAATACGATAAAGAGCAATACTATTGAAGGAACCAGTAAGGAGGAAATATTGAACAGTCGTATGCGCAGATTTTGAAAACACTTTCAACTTCATTTCTTGGTCACAGCTATTCCGAGTATTACGAACTCTTGGAAAACTACAGTTTCTTGCCTATATTTAGAAGGTATTTATCTGGTTGAGTATTACTTTGCGTCCCGGATGGAGGTACTATAACAGATTGGCCCTATATGTAGAGAATCATCACCACGAGAAATAGATGGCTCACGCTGAAAATCGAACCACTTGCTGGGAAATAAACTGATACTGGCTCGCCTAGACAAGTATAGCAGAAGAATCTATTTATCAACAATATACATATGTAACTAAGGGAACCGACTAATTCAGGACAGAAAATTATTATCAAAGGCTAAAAAATTAATGGTAACGTATGCGGACTCTGTGTGAATACCGAAGATCTGTGTCGTGAATGAATTTCGCAGTGAAATTATTCACAATTTTATGAAAAGTTTACTGAGACAACGTTTAGAGATACTTATATTGGGTTAAATTTGAGGGGCAATAGGATTTTAACACCTACAAACTCACACACATACATTAAATCACATACTTTCACGCACATACACCTTAAGACTATGAATGCCATCATCATTTGAAAGCATATGTTTGTGCCATTTTTATAGCATTTTTCGTATTCTTATTCGCCAATTTTATTTTATTTTATTTTTTTGTAGGAAATACAACAACAACATAAGCATAAAACAGCAAATATTTCTTGTAAAAACACAATAAGACTATAAAAAAATTGGAGGCTTTAGAGGATTTAGACATTTGCAAAGAATTTTACAAAAATAATCCCATCCCATGAAGCCGCCGTAATCTAGTAGGTAGTGTGTTGGCTTATTAGACGTAAAGACCGGGTTCGTATCCCAGGTCAGACATCGAAATGAAATATGGAAGAAAAATGTTTCTGTGGTGACTTCCTCTCAACAGATTTCTGGCAAAAACGCGGAGTCGACGTTAAACTGTAGGTCCCGCCAATCATATATAAAATGAACGCACACAAAATGAGTGGTATGAGAATCTAGGCCGTATTCCTGACTGAAGGCTTGTAATGGCCAATTATGTATGTATGTATGTAATCCCATCCCGAGACAAATACTGTATTATTGTTCCCGTTTATTTTACTATTAATTTTAATATAATCTTTAAATTGTCAATTTAAATCCAACCTATGGGGAAGCACTCATCTACTTCAAAAAGACTACAAAACGTTACTTGTTAATGAAACTTAACAAATATTGGAAAAAGAAATTTTAAATAAAACATTTCTTTAATACTTTAAGAACTTAACTTGTAGTTTAACATTTAAATAGCCATGACATTGAACTGAACACAAAAAATTTTTAACTGATTGACCTTTTATTCTTCCCATTTAAATAGAAAAACTCTAAAGCTGAGCACACCCAATGCAACTTAAATGTGTTGGTGAATCAGTAAAACAAAACAAAACAAAATAGAACATAAAAAATGCAGTAAATGAATATAACAGTTATAAAAGAAATGAGTACAAATAAACTAAAATTGTTCTTTTTCTAATAGAAAAGCCAAAATAAACTCACCATAAAAATTCAAGGCAAAGAGCACACAGTGGAGTAATACGCCATCGTTTTCATATAAAAAATTGAAAGAAAACATTAATAAAAACAAAAACAAAGTGCACATCCTGCATCTTAACCGAAGTAACACTCTAATAAAAAGCATAAACAAAAACAGTATAGGGATACAGAGAGAAAGAAAGAAACAAGAGTTGAGCACAACGTAAACATGTTACAGTGTGCACTGTGCAATCAACTACTCACTAGCGTATACGAATAAAGTATGCTTTATTATAGAATTAGCCGAACGCTAACGGAACGTAACGAAATGTACGTTCGTTTACACATACATACATAAATACGTAATCGGTCATTACAAACCTTCAGTCAGGTTTACAACATATGTAGCTTCTAATGCCACTCATGTTGTGTGTGTGTTAATATATGAGTGACTTGACTTACAGTTTAAAGTCGATTCCGAATGACATATTTCTGAGAAACTATTCATGGAAATTTTATTTACTCTCAGAGCTTTTGCCAAAGAAATATTTGTTCATATTTTGTTTTGTTGGAGATGTCAGATCTAGGGTTTAAACTACGACGCATACGAAAATAATGCGAATGCTTACCGAAATTCCATTACGGTTGGATAATCGCTCTCATTGCCTTCCACATATCAGATCTAGAGTTTAAACCATGGTCCCACTTCCTACAAAACTACAGCGACTACACGTTCGTATATTGCAGTCAAAAATAATGCGAATGCTTAACGAAATTCCATTACGGTTGAGTAATCGTTCTCAATGCTTTCACATGCTAGAAACGAATCTACGTTCAGTGAGTGTTCGGATCAGAGATCAGCAATGAATCGCTTTTTTGCTACTCATAAGTACTCATAAAATTTTGAGTATGAGTTAGTCAACAGTATTCAAATCCAACTCCTCTGATTCATTCGTATTCAGTACAACATTGATTTATAAGTACAAGTTGCAATGAGTATGAGTACAACGTTCACATCAAACTCATAACATTCGAACTATGTTTGATCCTACGCCTACTCATTCAGATTTATAAGTTTAGAAAAATACTTGTAATACTCATAAATGATTGGAGTGATTCGAATCATTCGTAAAAATTTACAGTCTTTGTTGTTGTTGCATTTACAAAGAAAGAAGAAAGACACATAAACAAAAAAGACAATGACAGCAAGCAGCGCAAACACACAACCTTCTTGTGAGTATGTAGTGTTCGTACGCGAATCATACTTACTTTGTGCTTCGTGTATACGATGAGTCATGGAGAGTCGAAATCAATAACATCATGCGTATTGTTAAGTATGAGTACGATGTATGAGTACTTAAAAACTTTGAATATGAGTAGTATAAGTATGACATTAAAATAAGTATGAATGTGTATAAGTATAATCTAATCTACTCATCGTTTTAATACACATTGCTGACCTCTGGCTCGGATAATTCTAGCCTTAGCCTCTCTGTTCCCGTTCAGCCGTTTGTATATGTAGTCAGTTTTTAAGTTACGTTCGTTAGGCAAAAGAGGACGTAGAGGACATAGGTATGACACATGAGTTCATAGACTTCTACAGGAGAGAAATAAAGGTTGGAAGTGAGGAGACAGTGTTTAAATGATTTCTATTTCATCTTACTTGACTTGTTTACCTGAAGATGATGCTTTTCTTTACTTGTTTATCTCTTATATTTTTTTGCTTTGAGTAACACACTGTAAATGCAATGAATTTTAAATCGCATTTAAATGCATACCTTGACACCTGTTGTTATCATAAAATAAAATGCAAAATGCTGCAGAGCAAGCAAAAAAACAAGAGGAATTTAAACCCCATAATAAAACAGAAAAACAACCAATACATGCCAAGCAGAATAAAGGAAAGGATTTCAGTTTTTAAAGCCAAGAAAATAAAATGAAACATGGATTTATAAGCGAAGAAAAACAAGATTTGAAAGTCATAAAAATAAAGTATTTTATTTGAAATAAAGTTTCAATTTTAAATAATTTGTTTAAATTAAAAAAGAAAATTAAATTTTATTAACTGTTAAGAAACTTCAATTATGTTTTTTATTTAATTTAAGATTTTAAGAGCTTTTGATAATATAGAATATATTTGACATGCGGCAATTAATAGTGACCTTTTGCTGTAGGGTGTTCGTAGTTCTCTAAGGTCTAGAACGATTAGTATTGAGCTCAATAAGTTCAACACAAAGAAATCTATTTGTGTGCAACAATGAGTAAGTAATGTGTTTGCTTATTAAACGTAAACTCTCGGTTTAAACCAAAATCAGACATCTTTTAGAGAAGGAAATATAAAAAATATTATAAGTCTTCTGGCGAAAACTCTGAAAGTAAACAGAATAGACAGTAAAAATCGTCTTTAAACTCTAGTCCCCGCGTCTCTTGGATAAAATGAATCGCTTTACTGTTATCTTCGAAGTCGCCAATAGTCTAGGAGGTAGTATGTTGGCTTATTAGACGTGAGGCCGTAGCCTAGTAGATTGTGAGTGCCCATGTTAGACGTAAGGTTCCGGTTCATACCCCAGGTCAGACATTTCCAACAAAACGAAATATGTAAAAATATTTCAACGGTAACTTCCTCTTAACAGATAATGGGTAAACATTATGTAAATTTCCTCAAAAATCTGTAGTTCGTAGTCGATTTTAAACTGTACGTTCCTCCACTCATTTATTAAACTAACACACACAACATAAGTGGTATGAAAAGCTAAGTCATAATCCTAACTGAGGGATTGTAATGAGTTTCTTTACTTCATTCATGGACAGATATTTCTCTTTCAAAATATCTTAGAAAACCCATAAAAAAATGTATGTAAGATTTTAAGAATTTTCCAGTTTTCATTGCCCATTGAAATACTTTTCCACACATTTGTTTCGGATTTATTTTTCTTACTTTATTTTTAATTTTATTTTTTAGATTAAATCATCAAAAAAATTAAAGAAATGGTAGAAGAAGACATATAAATGGCTGTTGTTGCCTCATTTAAAATGTATTAAAACATGCCACGAAATTAAAAAGAAGTGAGGAGGAGTGTGTATAAAAATAAAATGCCTGTAAAAAATATTAACATATACAGACACAAATAGCTACACACACACATACATACATTAACCCATAAGAAGCTATTCGGTGAATGACTCTGTAAGATGGATTTTAGAAACATTTAATTTCTGACCTGTTCTAACAGGTCCTTGAAGAAATTGAGGAATGACAGAAGTAAGGAGGGAATATTGAACAGTCGCAAGTGCAGTTTTTGAAAACACTTTCAACTTCATTTGGTAGTAACAGCTTATCCGAGTATTATGAACTCTTTGAAAACTGCAGTTTTTTACGTATCTTTAGAAGATATCTATCTGGTAGAGTATTACTTTGTGTCCCGGATGGAGGTACTATACCAGATTGACCCTATATGTAAAGAGTCATCACCACGATAAATACATGGCTCACGCTAAAAATCCAACCACTTACTGGGGGAATAAACTGATGCTGGCTCGCTTAGAGAGGTATATCTGAAGAGGCCAGTCATAGTCAATATATGTAATTAAAAGGACCGAACAATTCAGATCAGAAAATTATTATAAAAAGCTACGAAATTAATAGTAACGTATGCGGACTCTATATGAATACCAAAGATCTGTGACGTCCACTGATCGAATTCCGCGGTGCAATTATTCGAAATTTTATAAGAAGTTTACTGAGGTACCGTTTAGAGATGCTTTTATTGGGTTAAAGTTGAGGACCAAAAGTATCCTCCGTAGACTTTTACACCTATTACACGCACACACATTAAACCACCTACTTTCACGTACATACACCTTAAGACTATGAATGCTATCAACATTTTGAAAGCGTATGTTTGTGTCATTTTTATAGCATTTTTCTTATTCTTATTCGCCAATTTCATTTCATTTTATTTTTTTGTAGGAAATACAACAACAACATAGCAAATATTTTTTGTAAAAACACAATAAGACCCTAAAAAAAATTGTGTCTAATCTTTGGAGGCTTTAGACATTTGCAAAGAATTTTTACAAAAATAATCCCAAAACAAAGAATCAGAATGAAAAAGAGAAAGAGAGCAAAGGTACTCTCATGAGAAAAGAACAGCAAAAAAACTGTGCGATGATATTAAATACGATTTTTTTTCTTTCATTTTACAAAGTTAATGCCTTAAAATAACACACTCACATACTGACAAACGTATTCTTTACTTGTGTACACGTACAGATTAGCGCAAGGCATATGCAAACAAACACCCCACTGTGTGGGGTGATCGTATCGTGGTATGAGAAATTCTGTAAACAGCCCTTGGCTGCTGCAGAGGATAATAAAGTCGTACATGAGTTGTTTCCCAAATATACTTGACAAGGAGCTGCAATTCATGTGAATTTTAAATCATTTTGATTTTACTGCCTTCAGGCAAAAACAAGATTTTCTGAGGCAGATTAGAAACGATGGGTGAGAGAAAGGATGGAAGGAAATTTTGAACAGTGAAGGTTCCTAACTCTCGACTTCAGGTAATGATATGAACAAGGCTGGTTTTTTTTGCAGAAAATGAATTCTTCAGCAGTTAGAACGATAGAGATCCGATTGCTTATCAGTAACTCCAAAACTATACATCAAACCCTTTTAAGTCTCTGATGAATACTGCATTTCCTTACATATCCTATTGGCGTAGTTATCCTAAGAGTCCTGCAATGACATCAGTAACACAGTTTCGTTCGAGCTTCAACGTAAGCTGTGTTGCAGTAAAGTTACTCTCCTCTCATGAACACAATTTTTGAGCTGGCAGAACGATTTTTAAATACAATTCTTGGATTTAAATAAGACACAGGGGCACAACTATGTTGGTATGGTGGGGGCAATGAGAACCTGTACAACAACGGCGCAAGAAGCACTGTTGGATATAACCATATGGTAGCGTAAATCAGAGTTAAAGAGGCTGTGGTTGGAATACTTTTAAACCAATGATTTGAGGCACTGTAAACTTTTGGTAGGCAATTGTACTTATGCTAGGTACAAAGCTTTTTTTGTGCTCATAAGGAGGCCAAATTAGCCATGCATCATGGACAGTTTCAGGCATATGACTTGCGATATGTTAGGTAGGTAGATAGAGGTTCGAATAGACTTACTTAGACCATATGAGGCACATTGTAATACTATAGTTTAGCATTTCCTCTACTTTCTGAACCACTTGGAGTTGCCTATAAAGCGACTTGGACTACCAATGTTGATCATTGGGATTTCGCTTAAATTGTCCACCAAGGTGCCTTTCTCTCCTCAGGCATAATGGTAGACATGCGCTCAGTAGGTGAGGAATATTTTCATTTGTCCATGTCCTCCAGACCAATGAGCTTTGCGTGAGTGCATAATGTCCAGTATTAAATGCAATAACCACACCTATCGAGCTCCTTTAGTGTTTAAGAAGAAGTGGGATCTCCATGTAGCCTTGGCCAGATTTTCAGTGCTATTCTGGACGGCCAAATAACTTTTGTTTTTTGTAAATGCTTTAAAAAAAACTACTGAATATTTTCTCAAATTTCTTCTTTTTTTTTGAAAGTACAATCCTTTCGGTTAATAATGGAAAATAATTTCATTCAAATGGCTGCCTCGGCTGGCCATGCAATAGCCTACACGATCGGTCCAATTTTTAAACACATTATCGATTGTGTGCAGCTGTATTTCACCATTGGATTCACGAATATAGTCCTTTAAAGCGTCAATTGTCTCTGGCTTGTCGGCGTAACACTTATCTTTGACGGCACCCCACAAATAATAGTCCAACAGTGTCAAATCGCAGCTCCGAAGTGGCCAAACGACATCAGCTCTGCGGCTGATAATGCTATCTTCAAAAACAGGGCGCAAAACACCGAGTGTAGCTTCGGCTGTGTGGCACGTAGCGCCGCCCTGTTGAAACCAAATGTTGCCAAAATCCTCCTCTTCAATTTTTGTGAACAAAAATTCGTTCAACATGGCCCGATAACGATCGCCATTGACTGTAACGTCCACTCCTTGCTCATTTTCGAAGAAAAATGTCCCAATTATGCCTCCGGACCAAAATCCGCACCAAACAGTGACTCGTTTTGTGTGCGTCGGCTTTTCAATGTATGCGTGCGGGTTTTCTGTGACCCAAATGCGATAATTTTGCTTGTTTATATACCCGCCAGGATCAAAATGAGCTTCATCTGAAAAGATGATTTTTTTTTTGCCAAAATCGGCATCTTCTGTAAGTCGATCTCAGGCCCACTTAGCGAAGCGAAAACGCATTGGATGGTCAATTGGCTTCAACTCCTGAAAAAATTGTATGGCGTCATACGACGGTGAATTGATGTTGATGGCGCTTCACGCACACTTTCGGGTGTACGCACTGTTTTTGGCTTTTCACGCTTTGGTTTATCGATGAGGATGCCAGTTTCTTTTACTTTTTTCACAAGATAACGAACATACGGAGCTGACGGTGCTTCTCTTCTTCCAAAACCCGTACACAATTTTCGCACACATTCTGCAACATTACCATGATTGTTAAAGTATGTCTTATATGTGTTAACTAAGAATTGCCTTTCAAATAAGCAAATGTTTTTCCTGATGAATACTAACAAAGATATTCCGAGACTTTGATCCTTACTTAAAGCAGGATCGAGTAGATGCTTTTTGGTTTTATTATGACCTTTGGATCCAGAAAAAGAAATCAAACATCTCTTTTCCCTTCTCATATTTCTGTTTGACATGTTAAGAATAACGAAACTTTTATAATTTAAAGCAACAGCTAAAGAAAGAATTTTAACCACTGTTTTTAATTCTTCGTCGTTTTCTTAACTTTTTGGTTTTATGACTGTCAAGTTAAGTTCCGCAAGCAAGAGAATCAAATTAAAAGAAAATGAAAAACGCAGCAAAAGAAAATTTTCTACCAAGACAAACAAGACCAAAGAAAATCATAATAATTTTCAATTAGTTTCAACAGAATTTTTCTCTTTTTTCTTTTGTTTTTCATTTCAAAGAAAGAAACTTTAATTTCTACCGTTGCCACTCTGTCGCTCTCTTTTTCTCTCTGTAGACGATTTGAAATACAAACTAAAAACACATAAAAGCAACCGCAAAATTTTATTACAAACATTATGAGTTTTATGAGGTAAAAAACTTACACACTGGCGCCTGAACACATGCGTGCATGTAAGTAGGATACATAAACAAAAAAAAATATAATTTGTAGCTGCATAAGACAAAGAGAGAGAGAGAGAGGGAGAGTAAAAGAAGAGAAATTTAATGAAATTAAATAAAAAAAAGTTTATGGAAAAAATTGCAATAAAATAGAGTGAAGGTTTTTTATTTGAGTTAAAAATGAAACGGAGATAATTTTGTAACATCAGTACATAAAAACGAACAAAGTAAAAAGTTAGGGACAAGTGGGCATAGCTCTTCTTACAGGGAAAAGTTTTTTAAAGTATAACGAATAAATCCTAAAGCCAGAGGGTCATCTATTTAATGAAATTTATTTAGAAAGCGGTTTGTCATCTACGAATATGATTCGTTGATTTAGCTAAAGATTGCATCAATTTGAGAAAGTTACGTGTTGCTATTACTAGGCCTAACGCCTAGTCATACTCTAGTTTCCCTCTAAGCTAATATTGGTTTTGACTTCATGGATGGATCAAAGGTGTTAACAGTATATCAGTGTAATAAACATATTATAAATACGTATACGTATTAATTATTGCTTTCCAATGCGTATCCTCCCACTTCAGAATGCAAGTTGCTCTTATAGTCAACCCTGTTGCTCTGTTAATAGTTACATGGTTCCTTTAATAGTTGCATGATTTAGATTTTTTCAACCTGTTTGTCTGCTCCGCCGATATACTATATATCTCCCTCTTTACCTAGTATACCTTTCCAAACTCTTTATCGCTGGTGTGATCCCTTCCTGGTAAGCTCATTTAACTGCTAACATACATGGCTTCAAACGCCACCCATGTTGTATGTGTTAATCAGACCCATGAGTGGCAGTACCTACAGTAAAGTCAACTCCGGGCGACAGATTTTATCAGTAATCTGGTGAGAGGAATTTGGAGATGTCTGACCTGGCATTTGAAACGAGATCTCATGCCTAATAAGCCAACACACTATCTACCATACTACGAAGACTTCCGTATTTACCTTGTCTTTCTTAACTACACAGTCCCACACTTATAT
This sequence comes from Sarcophaga carnaria, assembly GCA_958299815.1. Taxonomy (NCBI): domain Eukaryota; kingdom Metazoa; phylum Arthropoda; class Insecta; order Diptera; family Sarcophagidae; genus Sarcophaga; species Sarcophaga carnaria. The sequence goes on along the minus strand of OY283152.1, from coordinate 17,763,341 downwards.
CGACTCCACCTCATAGGCGGCAAATGCCGTGCATTTCGTATTGCTATGTCGCCTTTTCTAAATTGAATTGAGCACATCTTTCGGTTTAAAAAATACTCATATGTTTCCCCATAGGTTTCTAAAATTTCACTCAGACTTCTAACACCCACATTGCTGTGTTTGATCTGTCTTTGGCCAGTCTGTATACTTATAATGTTTCCCAAAAATTGTAGAATTTTTTGGTTCTGTGCACGTGACAACTAGGAAGAGAGCTGCCAGTGTTCGCATCAATCTGTATGCCATTACCCTAACCACAGTCCTCATGACTATGATCTACTCTACTATATTTAATGGACTTAAGTGCAATAGCATGCCAGTCTGTGTGTCTCATTTAACCTCATCTGAATTGTATTCAAATTCGTTCTGTATTCCCAGTAATAGTAAACGCACAGCTCACTATTAGCCTCACCATCCTGACATACTACCAATGCAGCACTCTTGTAGTTGTACTACTATGGACTCCTGCAAGCTTTCTGTATTTCTACCTTCAATACGAAGTGCTTGCCAATTCTTCAAATGCTTTCTGTACCAGTCTTACTTGTCACTACACAGCTCAGGGTTATTACAGGGTCGATTGGTGAAATCAATTCTCTTAGATGTAGAATGTTCTTCCATTTAGAGAGTTTCCCCCTTCTCAAAGATGTTACTAATGTTTGGCCTTGGGTTAAACCTTAAAATGATGTCCGCATAGCCATGATTATTCTAACTTGACTCCTCTGGAACCAGGCTTCACATTAAATAACCTTTATGTTTACTCTCGGCCGACTGTAGGTTTGAAACAAACCTACGTAATTGGTCATTACAACCTTTCAGTCAGTATACTCCGTAGCTTGTCATAACACTTACGTTGTGACTTATGTTGCCAACTTTACACATGAGTGGCGGGATCTACAGTTCAAAATCGACTCCGAAAGACAGATTTTTTGAGAAACTTTTCATGGCAATTTTATTTATTCTCAGAATTTTTGCCTGAGATCTGCTGAGAGTATGTCGTTGAAGAAAAAAAATTTGTTTTCGAGCCTGAGCTTTGGACCGTGGCCCTCCGTCTATTAAACCAATACAGTACCTACTAGACAACAGCGAAACATGATGTTCAATATACAAATAGCACAACGTAAATATTAAAAAAATATCTGTTAAACTCAAATAATTATTTAAAACTAATAAGGATTATATAAACATTTTAGTCATGTTTGCTTATTTTTTTATTTACACCAAACGAAATTAGAAAAAAATTCCATTTCAAGTGATTTTTTTTTTTTGCAACAAAATTAATTGATTTTATTGGCCTTGATGTCTGTTGTTATTATAGGCTTTTATTATCTCGCATTTATTTATTTAAATTGAACACAAAAACTGCATAACAATTTCCATTTGCATAATAATAAGTATTATTATGATTAAATTTAAATGAGCTTATAATTAATAATAAAAATTTACTTTTTTTTTAGAGTACAAAACAAAAAAAAAAAGAAAATCAATTTAATGCATCATTTTAAAGTAATTAAAAAATGCCATTAACACCCACAGATTAGCGGCTACGAACAGGTCAAACCGTATCTACGCCCATAATGCTAAACATTATGAATAATTGTTTAAACCACATACACAAAGTAACCGAATAAAAACTGGCAAATAAGGGTAAGGTAAAAAGGAGGTCTTTACGCAGGATGAGTCGTAAAATAAATTTTACAACAATTAGGCAAAATTTGATTGTTCCTAAGATACGTTTAATTTAATTACTTACTTACTTACATAATTGGTGGTTACAACCCTTCAGTCAGGATTACGACCTAGTTTCTCAAACCACTTATGTTTTGTATAAATTTTATACATGAGTAGCATGACCTACAGTTTAAATTCGACTACGAGCAACAGATTTTTGAGCAACTTTTTCATGGCAATTTTATTTACTTTCAGAATTTTTCCTGAGATCTGCTTAGGGGAAGTTGCCACAAAAAATATGTTTTCATATTTCGTTTTGTCGGACATGTCTAACCTGGGGTTTGAACTATGGCCTCACGTCCTACTACTTGCCAACATACTATCTACTAGACTACGGCGACTTTAAATAACCCTAAAACCCTCTTTGTTACTCTTTGGGAATGGCCATTACTCAATACATTGTGTTGCAACGGGAAGTTACGCTGTGGGCATCAGATTTGAAGTCATTTGTTTTATAAAACTTGTGCAGAAAAAGTGTTCTAAATATGGCTATATTCTGACCAACAATTTTATCAGTCTTATCATCATTTTTGACAAAAGCTGATCGTTTGTAGCCATTTACATACATACATAATTGGCCATTACAACCCTTCAGTTAGGATTACGACCTAGCATCTCATACCACTTATGCTGTATGTATTCATTTTATACATGAGTGGCGAGACCTACAGTTTAAAGTTGACTCCGAGCGACAGATTTTTGAGCAACTTTTTTCATGGCAATTTTATTTACTCTCAGAGTTTTTGCCAGAAATCTGCTGAGAGGAAGTCGCCGAAGTATTTTTTTCATATTTTCGTTTTGATGTCTGATCTGGGGTTTTAAATCGAGCCTTACGTCTAATAAGCCAACACACTACTTACTAGACTGCGACGACTTCACTATAATGCAATTACTATGCAGTTACTAAGAATATACACCTGAAGTTAGTGTTTTGCTGCAGAGAAGCAGTCGTCAAATCATGATCTCTGATTGTCGATCCCATAAAAAAATCAACTGACCCTCGCATGTAGGTGATTACTTGCACATCACGCAATCCAATCATTACGAACATAGATCCAAAATCAAGCCTCTGCTATAGGATACCAGTTAATCCCTACAAACCAAACGGCTTACTCTACCCAAATTCAGGATTTACTTGTAGAGGAAGAGCTAATCTTATGAACAGTACAGCAAAATCTATCAATAAGCAAATACAGTCCCATGTTCAGAAATTTGCTATAATAGAGCTACTAATCCTATGGACAACACAGCAAAATTCTTCTGATTATTTCGATTATTCCTGGCTCATAGGGAGTGTTTTTAAAGCACTCCTCTATACCTTAGGAAGAAATAGTGTCTAAGACTCTATATTTTGTATAGAAAGCGCGGTGCTAGAAATAATTCTCGCCAATGACGCTCAGGTCTGAGGCAAGGCTTTGGATACCAGTTCGTAACTCATCATTTTGAAAGCAGTACAGAGGCTATACTGTTTCGCTATTTCTGGATCCACGCTGGATTTACCACCCAGTCTAACCACTTTGAACTTCTTATTATTGTCCTCGGTTGCACTTCTAAAATTCTTCAGTTGAAACCACTGAATTGATGTCTTCTTTTTGCCTCCTGAGTGCACATGTAGTTGTAATCAAACATGTGTGCATACTACGAACTACTTTTGTGCGACAGTGTCGCATTTATTCAGAGCCACGCTCTGAAATATAAAATGGCGACAAGATTTCCGTTTATAAAATTTGACAAGCGGCTCATCCTTTGTATTTTTCTTATGAAATATTTTTTATAAAACTTTCCTAAGTACTTATGATTTGCAATTTAAATTCAATTTAAAAATTACCACAACTAAACACCCACAAAAGAATAATTTTTTCCTTGAACTTCCCACACCTGCATACTCAAAATATTATTTCACTTTCCTGCCTTCACTTTAAAATCTTTTGACGTTTATATCCGGCCTTAAATTTTTCAGCTCTTGTTCTTTCTTACGGCTTTTATTTCATTTAAAAAGTTAAAACGAAACAGAAATAAAAGGAAAATTATAAAGAAAAATGATTATTTATTCATGTGGTCACCACAGCAATTTTCTTAAGTTTTCTTTGTGATTAAAAAAAAAAAAGCAGAAGAAGAAATAAAAACGCAAAAATACAGAAAGAAAATGAACACAGAAATAAAACAAAATAAATTTTTATTCATAATTTTCTTTTCTTTTACTTGCGTAAATACATCCGAGTACAATAAGAAGAAAAACCGCAACAACTAAAGGTCAATTTCATAATGAATGAGCAACAGTGGCGTGGTTATAAAAGGGGCATAAATTATAAGAGTACAAATTTACTCACAATAGACAATATTATATCAGAGTCTACTAACATAGCTCTCTCTATGTACAAGCATATAACCATAGCTCGTCTTCTAGCACCCCTTTTTCCCCCGTTATTTTAAATCCTTCCTTTACCTTTTATATCGCCCCTGTGTATTGTAATTCTTAAGCCATAATTAAGACCAATGCCAGTGTAAATAATGAAAAATGGAAAAAATACAAAAAGAAACTTAAACAAATGAAATGAAATGCAATCAGAAATAAAAAGTAAAATAATGGATTGGGGGAAAAAGTTTATGGGGCAAAATCGTCCTGGCAATCACATGTCGAAACATGTGTATCGTAATGTAATTAATGATTAAACATGACAAAACGTCATACAAACATCAGAGAGGACATTCGAGAAAGGAGAAAATAAAAAAGTGTATATATGTATGTGATATATAACAACAACAGCAACAATAACAACAACAAAAATTGTATAAAATACCAGAAGGGAATACAAATTTCCCTACGTGTAGTAAAACGGGCTAAAGGACATTTGCTCTTTATAAGCATAAAACCATGCAATCAATAACTCAAATTGAAAGTAAATGATAGTAGTCTGGTAGGTAGTATGTTGGGTTATTATACGATACTCCAGGGTTCAACGCCAGGCTCAGACAATATATAAAAATATATTTTTATCGAGCACTTCCTCTCAACGGCCGAGAATTTGAATGGCGTCCTGGCTGTCAGATTGTATTGATATGTTCTTTCTTTGAAACTCTTTCCATTTAAAATTGATCATATCTTTCCATGGAATAAACTTCCACATGATTCTCATGAGCTCGAAATATTTTATTCTGGACCAAAGACTCCTGTTCTTGTTCTAAAATCCATCTATGTACCATAAAATAGTCCTATTTGTAAGAGAGTAAGCAGCTTCTGGATTACTCCATTAATTTAAGTTAAGGAGAGATCTGCTAGCCAATCGAATCTGAGAAAGATCTCAAACAAAGTTCTCCTTTCTCTTAATTGTCCTCGTTCCTACAAGTGACAACGTGCGCTTATCCTTGTGGTGCTCTGTAATTATGACATTTGAAAGCGTAATTCAATTTATTCTAAAGGACAGGAAGTCCTTCTGGTAACGAATTCATTTCCACTGTAAACTACCACAAATTATGTGGAAGCTTAAGTTTTTAAAAAATAAAAAAAAACCCAGGGGAAAATACTTTCAGTGGATAAAACAAATTTAGATCGGTACGTACGTAATTGGCCATTACAACCCTTCAGTCAGGATTACGACCTACTTTCTCTCACCACTTATGTTGTGTGTGTTAATTTTATACATGAGTGGCGGGACCTACAGTTTAAAAGTCGACTCCGAACGACAGATTTTTGAGAAACTTTTCATGGCAATTTTATTTACTCTCCGAATTTTTGCCAGAAATCTGCTGAGAGGAAGTCACCAAAGAAATACTTTTTGTATTTTATTTTGATGTCTGGCCTGGGGCTCGAACCCTGGCTTTTCGTCTAATAAGCCAACACACTACCTACTAGACCACGGCGACTTTAGATCGGTAGATAAATCGAAAACAGACACCAACTAGAACTACAAAAGGAACTTCTTACAGTGAGCCGTCTTAATCTTCATTGTTTTGAGCAATTCAGCAATACTCAACCAAACTTAGTCGGTTGTACGGTAATGATCTCAAAAGTGGTATTCTTTGAGAAGAACTATATGGCGCTGTACAGCTGAATACATGAAATAACGAAGCACAGCGCACTGCAGAAAATGTCAACCGTAATGCACAATGCAAACACACTCCATTTGAGAAAATATGATTAAGATGATATGATGATATGATGTTTGAACCGCGGCCTTACGTCTAATAGGCCAACACACTAGCTACTAGACTACGGCGATTTTGTTAGTTTAGGTAAATTATTAAGCGCAGAGATCTCATCGAACCTCATCGTGGGATATGGATTCGTCGGTGTATACTTCAATAAGTTGCAAGCCATTGTCACAAGAGGATCTTTCTAGTTACATATCCAGATTCGAATATCGATTGGGGTATTGTGGTGCGAATATAGAGAGAGATTTCATGCTTTCATGGGGTTTGCTCCCATTGCTATGTTTGCAAGTTTGTTTGTTTCGCCAATGTATCTAGTGTTGTTTAATATCATGCGTCAAGAGCTGCCACTATTTACACTCCAATCTCGTGATTCTTATTTTGCAAAGCCGACCAACAAGTCTCAATTCTGCATAGGGGCAATATAATCAATTTCAGCACAATATTGTACAACCAATTTACATTTTTAACGTTAATATGCCACTTCAAACCTATTGTTTTTTTTACAGCAATGAAGTTGTCGGTCCAGTAATTTGAATCAGTGTTGCAAGACTGAAATTTTGAAATGGTATTGAACTATAACTGAAAGAGTACTTATTTGCACCAAATGGTACTTTTGTAAGCAAATACGTACATACTCGTAGATATTGGTCATTATAACCCTTCAATCAGGATTATGACCTAACTTTTCACCCCACTTATTTTGTGTGTTTTAATTTTATACATGAGTGGCGGGACGTTTTTTGTTGGAAAGCTTTATCATGGCAATTTTATTTACTCTCAGGGTTTTTGTCACAAGGAAGGCGAACAGAAAAACTAATGACTTATTCGTGTTCCTCACATACATGACAAGAACAGCTGATTCGGAACGTAATAAAACGTAAAAGCTCCGTTTAGTCAAAAGTACGTTCGTGTTTAGCATATGAATAGCAATCCAAACAAAATTACATTACGGTTCGGCAAGCGTTTTCATTGCTACCCGTGTTCTAAAAACGTGTGTACGTTCCGTAGACGTTTAGCTAAGCGGGGCCAAAGCATAATTCTACATTTAGCGTTACGTTGCTAATGCATTAATAGTTGAAAAGCGCAAGACATAAAATATACGATAATAAAAAAGTACTGAAAGCCTCGCGGGGGTACTGCGTGCTAGGTATTTTTTAAATGAAAAAGTACTGAAAAAAGTACCAAAGTACTGAATTTTTCAACACTGATTTGAATATCAAGAATTAAATAATTGGTTGTTATTGCTTTATTCACTTAAACCAACTATACGAACGCATGTAGAATTACATTTTCTTTTTTTTATTTCGTTTGTTGTCTACGTAATCAAATTTTAATGAGAGATTCACAGTCCCTAACAGGCTAATGAGTGAATAACAAACAATAACAACAACAACAACCACATGACAACCAGGATTAAAAACAACAACAGCAAATCATAATCAAATAAAAAGAACAGAAAATATGTATCAACAAAAACGTGATCAAATTATTGAATAACATTTAAAGCTTAAATACGGTGGTGGCATATGGCTTAAAGAGTAAACATACAAATTTATTAAGAAAATAATAAAAATTTAAGATTAAAAAAAGAAAGGACTTTATTTAGCCCCTAAGCTAAAAAAAGCACTTGAAGAAAAGGAAAAGTATTTTAATTAAAACAAAAGCATTTACAAACAAAAAGAAAAAGAGTGACAGAAGAAAATTACACTTGAAAGGTTTCTAGGTTAACTGGCCACCATACAACACTAGTATCTCTAGCACTGTCCTCTTAACTCATCCTTCTAGGCAAGCCAATTTGCATCTTGTCTTGCTTAATAGATAATAAGACACGAGAAGCTCTCCTTGCTATTCATACATGTGAGTAGAAAAAAAAACGAAACATTTTCAATTCTATTTTCTTAGCGCCTTTGTTGTTATTTCTTTTTTTATTTTCCTCTTCTTAAATAAAAAGTAGTGCCACTTATCCTAAGTCTTGGCAAAAAAAACAAACCCTCAAAAGCTGTCTTCCTCTCTCTGATTGTATTTCTCCTTTGCTTTGTATGCTTACGTAAGCCACATATTTGTCATGCTGGCCCCACTCTCACCTTAAGACAACGAAGGCTTTAAGGCTTGCCAAGCCCTATATACTTAACCACATGAGCATAAATTCATACATCTTTTCAAATACATATTGTTGGCGTGTAAGTAATTTTTGCTTTGGCAACATTTCCACTGTTTTTGTTTTTTCTTTCTTTTTTAACATTGTAAAGATTCCTATGAGTAGTTGTACCCTCCAACTATGTTATGGCAAGGAATGTACATTATTCACTCACTCACTCACTCACTTATTTATTCATTCATCTATTCATTCATCCACAATGACAAATATGCACACGTCCATAAACACTTGGAAATACTTAAAAATTTATAATTGCTTGTGGCACAGTGGTTTAGTAGCGTTCTGCCTTTGTTCCAACTTTAGAGATGTTTCACCATCAATAGAGCTCCATAACGCCAAAATCACATTCAAGTTCTCGGAATAGAGAAACCATAAATAGCCATTACAGCCCTTTAGCCAAGATTATAACTTACAATTTCGCAACACCCATATTATCCATGTTAATTTTGATTCACGAGTGTTAGATCCTACAATTTAAACCACGACTGCGAATGGCAAATTTTTAAGGAACTTTTCATGGAAATTTTATTTACTCCCAGAGTTTTTTCCAGAAGACAGCTGGGACGAAGTCGCCGAAAGAAATATTTCTTCAGATTTTGTTTAATTCGAGATGTAAGAACTACGGTTTGAAATCACAGGCTCTGGTCAAAAGCTGTGGTTAGCCAAACGTCTACGGAACGCAACGGAAAGTGTGTTCGTTTTTAGAATACGAAAAGCAATGAGAACGCATTTACATTGCTCTACATATGCTAAAAGCGAACGTAAACCAATGAGAACGCATTTACATTGCTCTTCATATGCTAAAAGCAAACGTACGTTCGGTTACGTTCCGTTACGTTCCGTGGACGTTTGGTTAACCGTGCCTTAATAATTACATTACACATTTTACACTCGTCTGTTCAAGCGGAAATTTCCAAAAACATTTGAGATGACTTGGTATAGAGGTTATGATGATTGCCTACAAATACAAGAAATTCAGGTCGAACAGTTGAGGATCAAAGAACCTTTCAATGTGAAAGAGAATACTTGGCGTAATTTAAATCAGAAAAAAGCGGAGGCTATTCTAGATACAGATGTGGTTGAAATAAACCAACTTTTTCTATGAAATTACAGTGGGAAGAGAGTTGAATCTTCCCTTAGACTATCCAGAAATAGCTTCCGGCGATCATTATGAATTCAAAGAACGTTTGTTTGCAACAGAAATTGCTGCTTCACAAGAACACATATTTGGCTTTAATACATTTCATAAAGAAATACCTCAGGCTCATTAAGTATTAGTCAAGGCGGTACACTTACGAATAGCATCTCTGGTTAGAGCAACAAGATTAAAGGATAAATTATATCGGGTCTTACATTAAGTACTTCCATCAAGGTTTGTGTGAGACATTCATTACAACCCTTTAGTTAGGATTACAAACCTAGCTGCTCACCTCACCTATGTTGTGTGTGTTAATTTTATCCATGAGTGGCGGGATCTGCTGTTTAAAGTCGACTCCGAACGACAGATTTTTGACAAACTTTTCATAGCAATTTTATTTACTCTGAGAGTTTTTGCCAGAAATCTGCTGAGAGGAAGTCGCCAAAGATATATTTTCTTATATTTTGTTTTTTGTTGGAGATATCTGACCTGGGGTTTGATCCGTGGCATCACATCTAATAAGCAGACACACTACCTAATAGATATCATCAAAATTCTATATTCGTTTGAAAGACTTTTGGGTGAAGCACATTAGAAATGTCCAAATACTCCATAACTCTGACGCATAAATCAGGCTGAAATTTATCGATGACGTGGGTTATTTGGCTTTGAGAAACTTTGTTGCTTGTGACTTATTTACATATTCGAGCGACTTGAGAAAAACCCAACCAAAATGTTTAACTGGGTCAAATCGCATAATCCTCGTGGTCAGTTTACATAGCTTCCATGCCGTCAAATCGCCTTGTGTCGAATGCGCAATGTGGCATGAGCTTTATATAAAAAAAACAATGACGTTCTGTTGAACCCATATGTCGCTAGTGTCCAGATCGTACAAATCAGACCAAAAGAAGATGATACCACCCACCTATAGTTCTTAGCTTTTTTTTCAGGATGCATTGAACGCTTTTGGATCTCATACGGCGTGATATTGTCCTAAATTCGTTCATTTTTTTTGTTTAAGTATACATTTATACATAAATAGACCTCATGGCTGAAAATCGAATACACGTCTTTGACTAGAGTCATCTCTGATGATTTGACAAAACATATAACTTTTAAAACAGCATACGGGTGACCTATCTACAGAGCTTTTAGACGTAATTGATGTCGTCATAAACACGTATTTTTAAATATTTTAGGTCACCACATTTAAAACTGAAATATTTCGCAATATTTTTGCTATGCATATGGTATTCGTATGTAAGTCTGTGTACACATTTCTTTTTGATAAATTTGTTGCATTTTCATTTTAATTAATTACAAAAATAGAAACAAAACAAAGTGAAAGAGACAGAGACAGAGAAGGAGAAAAGAGAAAACGAAAACAAATTATTATCCTTTTTGGTTTACTGACACTGTACTTTAGATTTATTAAATGTGTCAACCAAAGTTAAACAAAAACAAAAAACTGAAAACAGAAAAGAGATAAAAAATAATAAAGAATGCAAAAGACAAAAAAAAAAAGAATTGTATATATAAAGAACAAAAACAAAAACAAGAACAAAACTGTCATACAGTCAGTTTTCAGTTCAGAGCCATCTCTTGAGTGGGGTTGTTTATCAAGTAGTGTGTGTGTGATTCAGCATAATTCTTTAGCAGAAATATGAAAAAATACAGAGATTGTGTGGGTGTTTTCGTATTCTTTTAAGCAATTTTATTGCACATATACAAACAAACATTTTTACGATATACCAATACACAACAACACTATCCGCTCTGATACTGAAAATGATGTGTGTGAGCTTAAGACTGACATCATCCTTAAGGCAGAGGGTGATAGTTATAGGTACACTGCACTAAGAGTGAAATTTTGAATCTTAATTCCAGCAGCTACTGATGTTACTTCATCTGAATGTATATACGGCTTTAAAGCATTGAAGAAAATTTAAATTTTTTTATTTGCCTTCCTAGAGATCTGGCTTTAGCAGTTTCAAGTGGTGCAAGAATTTAAAGCAGAAGTTAACCAGCGATGCAAACATTATACTTTTTTGGTACCGGGTTTGGAACTCTCATAACATAACATAATTGGTCATTACAACCCTTCAGTCAGAGTTACGACCTAGATTCTCACACCACTTATGGTGTGTGTGTTAATTTTATACATGAGTGGTGGGACCTACAGTTTAAAGTCGACTCTGAACGACAGATTTTTGAGAAACTTTTCATGGCAATTTTATTTACTCTCAGAGTTTTTGCCAGAAATCTGCTGAGAGGAAGTCGCCGAAGAAGTACTTTTTGTATTTTGTTTTGATGTCTAGTCGGGGGTTCAAACCCCGGCTCCTGGTTTATTCAGCAGTAAGTAACCAATCCAAAGGGAGATAAGGGCGATTCCTTTTTATTTCCGATTGGGATTCATTGGAATGCTAAACACCTATCGTACCTATACCCGATATTCTAACGGTGACTTAATGATACGACACACACTTTACCCGTGCGAAGTAATTTCGGACTCCGAAGAGATGCTAATTTCTCCCAATAATCCATATTTCAGTGAGGATATATCAACAAGCAAGACAAAAGTATTTATCTTCATTGCTTAGTTAATTTAGTTAAGCAGTCAGAAAGACTCTGACTGGCTCCTCTTATTTCTCTGCTTCGTTTTGATTTTATTTACCAAGTTTTTCCAGCTAAGCAGGTCTAGTATACTACCTGACAAGAACATTCTCTAAGGAAAATGTTTTGAGTTGTTGTAATAGGTGTGGTGGAGAAGAAAGAGTCGAACAAGAATACAACTTTTTCTCAAGATCTTCTCATCTAATTCGTAGGATTCTGGAGGATCACAAATAATTGGTCACTACAACTCTTTAGTCAGGATAACGACCAGCTTCTCACACCACCCATGTTGTAGGTGTTAATTTCATCGAAGAGTGCCTGGCCATACAATTTAGAGTATACACCGACTGAGAAATTTTTCATGACAATTTTGATTTACATTCAGGATATTTACCAGAACACTGGTGAAAGGAAGGCGGCAAAAAAATAATTTTATATTTCATATTCTACGAGATGTCTGAGCCAATGTTTGAATCACTTGTACGCTTCTTATAAGCCAACACACTTCCTACTAGACTGCGACGACTTCAAGGGAGTTCCCGGACAGAGTAATTCGGGGTGGAAGACAATTGAAGACAATTCAGTTTTAGAATACGAAAATTGTGATGAATATATTATAATTCTAATGGCCCCAGGTAGCCAACAAAAACGTTACAAAATAATGCCTTCAATCTAAAGCCAACCAAAAATTTTTTTCGACCTCAGACAGTTCAAATTCCCCTACTTCGAAACCTAACAATCACTTCAAGGAGGTTCTTAAAATCTCCAGAATATTCTTCATTTTTTTACAACAGCTTTAGAGGCATTTTAAATGTTCAGCCTTTAATTTGCAATGGAACATAAAAGGAAGTCCATCTACCAGTAAATATTTAGAACATAAAAGGAACGGCGCTAAGTCCACCAACCAGTAAATACTCTGGGTTTATTCCATCGTTACAACAATATTTCGATCATTTTTGAACTGTTCTTATTACTACAGCCTTGACTGTTGTCACTCACATGCACACTTTTGCATTTTTTTTTTCGTTTTGTTTCATCATATTGTGTTAAAAGTGTGTCGAATGAGAATAAGTTTTATGGCCACATATTCACTTACACGTTCATACAAAACCATTCACACTTGAAATATAAATAAATATGTATGTACGTGTACGCACAAATGCAATGCCTCATTGTTCCTACTCTCGTACTACACACTCTCGCCTTTCGCAATCCTTTGCACACTCACTGGTTGTCTCTATGTCAGTCTGTAACAAATTCATGAAACCGGTTACAACATGTTCATATTTATTATATATCTCTCTCTCTCTCTCTCTCTCTCTGTTAGACAATATGAATTGTAGTGACACATGGTTTTTTTAGGTTTCTTTTTAAGTGCATGTTAGTGCATGTCTATAAGTTATAAAGGCATATTTGCATTCATTCATACATTCAGAATATTCAGATATTTTTAATATGATACATATTTATTTTATATACATACATAATGTATGTATATAAAGTGTATATATTTATAAGTGCATGTATTTCTTACAACACACAGTGTATTTGGCCTTTGTTACAATATGTAGCATATAGAAAAGTGCATATTGTGCATATTAGCACACACACATCTCTCCGCTGCATATATTTTTTTTTTTTTTTTGTAGTTTGAAGCATTTACCAGTAGCTGACATATCATTAAAAGTTGCATATTCATCAATTTTAAGTAGTTTACACAACATACTGCTACCGCTCAGGCATATAATACAAATACATACACATACGACACTTACCCACACATTCATATGGAAGCACATGCATAAATGCAAGTGCATTTGCACAACGGGATGAAATTGAAAAAATTAGAAAAATTTATTATACTCGTATAACACTTTAGTCAGGATTACGACTTGGTTTCTCATACCACTTATGTTGTGTGTATTAATTTTATACATGAGTGGTGGTGCCTATAGTTTAAGGTCGACTACGAACGACAAATTTTTTAGAAACTTTTTTCATCACAATTTTATTTTATTCTCCGAGTTATTGCCAGAAATCGGCTGAGAGGAAGTCGTCGAAGGCATATTCTTTTTTTATTTCGTTTCGTTGGAGATGTCTTACCTGGGGTTTGAACCAAGGCCTCACGTCTAATAAGCCCACACACTACCCACTAGACTACGGCGTATTAAAGAATTGTGAAATGGAAACTATAGATCGTAGGTCAGAAGGTCGAAAGGATCGTTGGAAGGACGAAGACATAACGCTGTACAGTACTAGTTTTAAATTGTTATCAACTCCCACCAGAGGCATCAACTTGAACATCTTAAGCAACTTGCAGAGGGCCAGATGTAGTCTGGGATGTGTATTATTGTTACATATGCTCTGCAGAAAATATCGCTTCTGTTAGACAAATTGAGGAAGACAATCTGAATTTTTCGTTCTTTTTTTTTAACAACTGAATTTGTCTCACGGGTCATTAAGAAGCCGACGTAGTTTAGAAGGAAGTGTGTTTGTTTATTAGGCAAGAACATACATACATACATAATTGACCATTACAACCCTTTAGTCACGATTACGACTTAGTTTCTCACACCACTGATGTTGTGTGTGTTAATTTTTATGCATGAGTGGCGGGACCTACAGTTTAAAGTCGACTCCGAACGACAGATTTTTAAGAAACTTTTTTTTCGGAAATTTTATTTACTTCCAGAATTTTTTGCCAGAAATCTACTGAGAGAAAATCGCCGGAGAAATCTTTATTCATATTTCGTTTCGTTGGACATGTCTGGTACTTGTATTGTGGCCTCATGCCTAATAAGCCAGCACACTACCTACTAGACAATAACACGCTTCAATGAGTTCAATTTCTCTCCGTTTTTATGTTCAAATTGCCCCACTGTGTCATGTTGCATATAATACAGGCAACTATACATCTTACATTGTCATTGCAAGCCAGCAATTGCTTGTATTATTTGCTGACTAGATGTTCAGTTTTGTAGTGGCATTATAACTTTGCTTTGCATCTGTTTATGGATTTCTATATTTCAACATATTTATGAGTGTATGTCTGTATGTATCTGTGGTATATATAAATAAGTCTTTATACACAAATTGCATATGTATATGTACGTATGTTCGGAACTGAAGAAAGATTATTATTTTTTTAAGTTCCCATACAAGCCACTAACACACATATAAAAGCTTATAACCTTTTGCTTAGTGTATAGGTACGTGTGTATGTGTAACCTATAAAAAGAGAACCGCTCATAAAGAGTAGTTTAATAATCATACTCGTTATATGTCACATATAAAAAGAGTATCATTTTTAATAAACTATTACTGTTTGAAAGTGAGTATGTATTTTTTTTAATGCGTATGTATTTCAATCAACTCGAGTGTATGTTTATATGTTTGTAGCAATTGTATCGCTTTTTGATTAGTTTCTCTGTTTATTTTTTTTTTCTTTTGGTTTACTATCTACCCTCCCTTATAAATAATTTTCATTATTCATGTACTACGTTGTCTATATAGCTGCATATCATTAAAATGCACATCAAAAATGAATAGAAATTCTTCATTTATTTTTTCTTTCTCTCTGTGTCTGTGTTAAAAAGAGAACAAAACATAATGAAACAAGTAGCTTAAGAACATAAAAAGTAGCTTTTTGTGTACTTTTCTTATTAAAAATTTACAATTAGAAAAATTTCTAATCAATACATCAGCTAAGGGGTATTGTTCAGGCCGTGCACTAAGCAACTTCTACGTTGAGATTTGTGGAATTCGATCAGTAAAGGTATTGTGCTTATCTGTGGCGTCACAACGGCCACGCTATGCGTGCTCAAGTGTGCTACCAAAGTTATCACTTCGAAATAATCCGATATGGGTGTGTAACTTCAAATCAAATTCGCCTATATTTCCATAACGTTGTAGCAAAACTCCTGAATCTGGGCATGCTGTGAATGTCGATCGGCTCGTAATACCTAGAATCCAGTGGCATCCATTCATACATATATACATAATTGGTGATTACAACGCTTCAGTCAGGATTACAACCTAGCTTCTCTCACCACTTATGTTGTTCATGCTGATTTTATAAATCGTCGGTCGATTTAAAGTCGACTTCGAACGACAGATGTTTTTGAGAAACTTCTTCATGGCAATTTTATTTACACTCAGATTTTTTTGCCAGAAATCTGCTGAGATGAAGTCACCGAAGAAATATTTTTTAATTTTTCGTTGTGGTGGAGATGTCTGACCTGGGTTTGAACCGTGGCATCACGTCTAATAAGCCAACACACAACCTACTAGCCTACGGTGACTAGTACTTCAAATCCTACAGAGTTTTCTTCAGCTCTCTCAAGGATTTTCAGTAAGTTTATTAGCCTGAAAGACTTCCAATCAACCTACCAACATACATATGTACTCAAGATCAAGACCGTGGATGTAAATGTTGTACCAATTATTATAAGATAATCTCAAGCCTAGTTAATCCTTTCTATGACACCTTCCACGTCTCTACTACTAAATTTGGTTGTGTGCATTGGTACTATAACTAGAAGCCAAGGTTATTTATAAATTATTAGAGCCACTGTATTTCTGTTCATGGAGCTGAAGTTTGAAGTCAATGTAGTTTAGTAGTAGAATGGAGTCTGTCGTTCAACCCCTAGACATAGCCATCTCAAACAAAAACGAAATATCTTCAGGCCAAAATTCTGGGCATAAATAAAATTACCATCAAAAGTTTCTCAAAATTCTGTCGTTGGGAGTCGACTTTTAACTGTAGGTTCCACCACTCATGGATAAATTTAACATACTGTACATAAGTGATATGAGAAACTATGTTGTAATCCTGACTAAAGGTTTGTAATGACCGGCTAAGTAAGTAAGAGTTGAGCTTCATTTTCTGAGCAATATATAGTAGAACAGAAATTGAAGAAATTTTGCATTGCACCATCGGTAATGATTTTCTTGGAAATATATTCGCTCAATTTAAGTTGTGCAAACTTCCAGAGAGTGGCTTTATTCAAAACTGCTACAAAACGATGCATATTAATTCTGATTGAGGTCAAGCAACACCTATTGCTATGCAAGTTTAGTCATCAATTTAATGCAAAAGTAAGAGATTTCTAGTCTCTACCCATAATTGTGCTGTCATATATTATTCCAATATACATATATGTATGCACGTACATACGTTTATAGCATGTTTAAAGATGTACATTTAGATTTCACATTGATTTTGTATGCAGACAAATTCAATTCAATTTTTCTTCTTTCATTGTCAAAAGGGCCCCTTAAGAGTCGTTATTATTCGTATTCAGCACATACGTGCTATTCAGACTATAAAGACCATATTTATGATGGAAAATATCTTTGAAAAGTAATATTCCTTTTGCGTAAAAATTTTAATACAGTATTACGATTATTGGTTATAAAAATGAATAAAAGACAGAACAAAAGAAGAGCAGAAAACAGCAGAGGAATCATATAAAATTTAATTAATAATCACAAAAGGGTGTGGTAATCATAAAAGCACTTTTATGATAAGAAACGTAACCATTTCAGAAGTCAGATTATTATGAAACTTTTTATTTAATGCAGTTAGTTTTTATTGCATTTAAAAAGTACATCTGTATGTATGTATACAAGGATTTTAATGACCCTGCATTACATATGATAAAAAAAAGGTTAGTAATCTTATGATATGAAACGAATAGAAAAATCGATAAATGGATGGAACATATTGGAGAAACAGAAATATTTTCGGCTAACATATCATATTGGATTTATTGATGGCTAGACATCTGCTCTTGGAAAGTTTATACAATCTTGGGTACGATAATATTTAAAATTTTTCCAAGTCAGTGTAGTGTTTGATTTGTCTAAAACTCAATCCTCCATCCAACTCTCCATTAGGTAGAGACAGTTGTTGAGATGTCGCCGTAGTCTAGTAGGTAGTCTGTTGGCTGATTAGACGTAAAGCCAGAGTTCGAGCCCCAGGCCAGACATCAAAACAAAATACAAAAAGTATTTCTTCGGCTACTTTCTCTCAGCAGATTTCTGGCAAATACTCTAAGAGTAAATAAAATTGCCATGAAAAGTTTCCCAAAAAATCTCATTCGGAGTTGACTTTAAACTGTAGATCCCATCACTCATTTATAAAATTAACACACACAATATAAGTGATGTGAGAAACCAGGTCGTAATCCTGACTGAAGGGTTGTAATGACCAATTATGTATGTATGTAGTTGTTGAAATACTGAAATACTAAAAATTTTGAAGTTATCAAATGATGCGCACATAAATTAATCGTTTACGAAGAATTTAACAACAACATATACAGTGGACAGCAAAAGCCTTAGTACGGCAATATATGTTGACAAAAAAAGTCCCCACAGGCTTAATACTCTTGCACAAAGTCCCGATATGACTTCAAGAGAGTATTTAGGAGATTATTTGAAAGAACGGTTACGTAATCGCTAAACCTCAAACAAAAGTCAACCGAAAAACTTGCTCATGGTGCCACCAGAAAACACTAAACAAAACACTTGTACATTCAATTCCAAATGGGTTAAATTGAGTGCTTGACCTTAAGGGATATTCTACTAAATACAAGAGATAACATTTTCATATATTAGGCCTTTGCATTTTAAATTTACTAAGAGTTCTCCTTGGTCATCTGAAACTTTTCCTTATTTTTCTCTTGTTTTATGAAAAACATTAAAAAATTTTTTGTTTTATAATAAAACAGAAATAAATTAATAAAATAAATATATAAACTACACTCAGCCACAAAATTATACATACGGTTAACAAATTTCAGTTTTTTCAAATTTCAATTTTTTAACCAATCCGTTTTCGTTGAAAATCTTTATAATTGTCTGACATCTTTCTTAGCTTTTAAGACGGTCTTTAGCATTGGTTCAGAAATTTGTGAAATTTGTTAATCGGATGTATACTTTTGTGGGCCTGTGCACAGGCCCACAAATCAGTTCAATTTCAGAAATTTTTTAACCAATGCAAAAGACCGTCTTAAAATCGAGGAAACTATAAAGATTTTCAACGAAAACGGATTGGTTAAAAAATTTCTGAAATTTGTTAACCGTATGTATACTTTTGTAACTGTGTGTATATATTTTTATACAAACTTTTGGCTAAAATTCATGAAATTCCTAAAATAATATTGCCGTAGTAAGACTTTTGCTATCCTAGAAACCAGTAGAAAAGTGTTAACCTTCTCATACATTCTGCTTACAGTAGACCTCAATATATGTACGTGCTTTGAAAAACTAAGACCTCATAGAATACTACCAGGTGTTTTAAGCGCACACCTCGGACACTCAAACTATGCTGGAGACAAAGATATTAATTCCCTAAATATTCGTATATAAAAACAAAATTCTACCGGAAATTAAAGCATACAGATTGGGTATGAGAAAATCAAAGGCGATTTGTAATCGGACAAGAGTAGGTGAATATTGTAAATCTAAGCATGGGTCTTCTTTCCCAAAATCAGACATAGAACGTTAGTTCAGATCGAAGTGGTAGCTCTGATAACAAAGAACTCACTTGAGCACGCATAGCGGCCCGTTGTGATACCACGAGTGGACACAGTCTCTGTACTGACCAAGTTCCACCAAAATCAGGGAAGTGAAGGAAGTTGGGATGGGATGGGAAATTTTGGATGAAATTTTAAATATTTTTAGGTGCTTTGTGAAAACTTTAGAGCGATCTGTTTCTACTAATAAATTTGTAATCCACTATTGTAGTAGTCGCCGTAGTCTAGTGGGCCGAGTGTTGGCTTATTAGACGTGAGGCCACGCATCAAACCCCAACTCATACATCTCGAACAAAAACGAAATATGAAAAAATATTTCTGTCAAAAAATTCTAAGAGAAAATAAAATTGCCATGACAGAGACTCAAAAAATTTGGCTTTCGCAGCCGGCTTTAAACAGTAGGTGCTGCAACTCATGTATGAGATTAACTCACACAACATAATTGGTGTGAGCAGCTAGGTCGTCATCGGGACTGAAGGGTCTTTATGAGCAATTATGTATGAATGTATGTATATTATCAGACTATATTTGAATTCCTTCTGTTACCAACTTCAAATGAAATGCTCAAATTTTTTATGAAAGTTTTATCGATGATAAGTTATCCAATATCCGATAAATATAGACTGTGAGTGTTTGAGAAATCGTTTCTGGATTGTTTAATATGCCATGGACCGCTCATCTTGCCAATTTAGAAGCGCTGGTGAGATGACCACAAAGCAAAATATGATCCAAAATTTCAAATTCGAAATGTTTCACTTTATATTCTCCTGCAGTAGCGAAATGGGACTCAAGCAGTTGTCTCGATTACTGAATATAAACCAATTCATTGGTAGACAGTAAGTTTATCATCTTTTAGAAATTTGATCATTTCTTGGAAGTTTGGCATCGCTTACATTCGATGGCGAATAGGAAACAAAGAAGAAGAAAAAGCTTCTCGATATTTAGTGTTTTTCGTATAGCGATATATCGCATAATTTAATTAAAATTTCCTAATGAGTGGGGATTTCAATATTCCCACTAATGAGGTCAGTCTTTTACTCTGATCCTAGGAAACAAGATACAACTCTCCATACAGTAATAAACCTTATCTTAAAAGCGATCTTGAGCCCCATTCTATATATTGGTGAATATCGCAAATAATAATTTCTAGCTTCTCATAAGGAGCATAGACAAACCTTGAAACGTCTGTAGCATTGCCACACTATTGCAGGCACTATACTAGTGTTAATTAAAAGTGTAAGACCCTATTTTTAATAATTTCCATATAGCACTGCTTATCAAGCTTATCTTCATCTTTCTTTAATTTTAGCATTCTGCTAACAGTTTGAAACACCCATTATCTTAAGTCATTCATTTTGAATAAAAAAACACAAACTGTTTGCAAGATTTTTTTCTTTGTTTTTCAAGTCAACTTTGAGTCCAGCATGACAACAAGAAACTCACCAGTCTTTCAAAATTCAAGGGTAACCACCCCAAACCATGGCCATCAACTGCTGCCTTTTATATTTTGACACCAGAAAACTGTTTCTCTATTTATTTTCTTATTTCTCTTTCAATTGTCAGCTTTTATGTGACTTTCTAACGAAAATAAAAGCCCTCATAGGTCTTTCATGGAAGTAAAAGACAAAAAATAACGAAAATATAGTAAATTACGGTGTCTACCAAGAAAACGTAATAGAAAGAAAAATTGTCATTCAACAAGTTAATGCTCTCTCGGTTTGGCTAACAATAAATTAAGGCTAAAACGTTAAGTTGAACAAAAAAAAAATAGAAAAGAAAGAAAGAGAATGGCATTTGCTTAAGGAGGAGGGAGGAGTCTAAAATTGATAGACTTACAAAGGCAAAAAAAATGATGAATTCCAAATTAAAGTTTAAAGGATATTTTTAATAAAAGTTTCATATTGCAATACTAAATATACACTTAAATAAAAATAACTTATAAACGTTTACAAATTACATTAACTAATGGCCTAACATGGTAAAGTTCAAAGTTCACTTTAATTTGTTGTTATTTCATTACTCACACTTCCATTTGTTCTTAATTGCTGTTATTTTCAAATTTTCTTCCACTTCCTTTATGAGGATTACATTAATGACTTCATTACTAAATACAAATTAAGCTGTCATAATATTTAAGTGACCCTCGCTATCATTTATATGAAATTAGAATTCATTTACAAGCATAATTTTCTTTCCATTCCATACCCGTATTGAATTTGATTACAAACACAATACAATAGTTTTTCTAATGAGTTTGAAAATGACATTTGGTAGTGAAGCAATTAAGGCAATATCATTAGTATTCACATACATACATACATACACAATTACACATTACAACCCTTCAGTAAGGATTGCGGTCAAGCTTCTCACACCACTCATGTTGTGAGTGTTGTTGACTTCGAACGACAGATTTTTGAGAAAATTTTTCATGGCAATTTTATTTACTGTCACGAGTGTCTTCCAGAAATCTGTTGAGAGAAAGTTGCCGAAAGAAGTATTTTCTTCAGCTTTTTTCTTTCATAGTTATTTGCTGGAGATGTCTGACCTGGGGTTTGAACCGTTGCCTCACATCTAGTAAGCCTATACAATACTTATTAGACTATGGCGACTTCATCACTACTGTAGAAAAACAGGATTACAGACGGCGGATATGATCTTCAAACATGATAACGACCCTAAGCATACCGATAAACTTGGTTCTATAACAACCGCTAGTAAGTTCTTTATCGGTCACCACAGTCACAAGATCTTACATCTGGATTCACCATGTTGTCCGAGAGATATTATTTTTTACTGAGAGTTTTCTGCTGCAATTTTCACTGGTTTCGAAAAATATCCCCGGAAAAGCAAAACTGACAGACGACACTTTAATAAAAAATCAATCATCAAAATGAATTATTTTACTCTGGCATTCTAAAAGTCCTCTAAGCTCAGCTTTTCTGCGCACTTGCATCTGACCATTAATACTTTGTTACATATAATTTTGCACATTATCTTTGAAAATAAATACTTTTTATGGTACTTATACGTACATACTTCCTATTTATTCATGCTCACCCAGCCAGCATTTTTGGAAATATTTAATCAAATTGGAGTCTTTTTTGATTCTTCTGCGCGATTGAAAAGCTAGAATATGAGCTCATTTTCTAATCATAAAAGACTCTTTTGTCGGGAGAAAAAAGTGACTACGGGCGACTCTTCTAAAAAAGTCATTTATGAGTCATTTTCTATATTAGTTTAGAGTAATTTTCGACCCGTCTTCTAGGAATTGTATGATCATTTTCGAATGGCTTTGTGATCATTTATTAGTCTTATTTATCTTCGTTTATGATTCTTTTTCGAGTCGTCTTACAGTCATCGTTTAAGCGTATACGAGTCTTTTATGAGTAATTTATCAGTATGTTTAGGAGTTCTTTTTATTGTCATTTATCAGTCTTGTTTGTATTAATTTGGACTCCTTTTTTTATAATTATGATTATAATTTGAGTCATTTATTAGTCGTATTTCTAATTGTATTTCGATCTCTTCAAGTGTTTTTAGTCGGTTTTCTTAGTCCTACGTATACACCACCGCGATTTCAAAAATCACGTCAATCAATCAATGACTTTACATAGCCCCACAGAAAGTAGTCTAGCGGTGTTAAATTACAAGATCTTGGAGGCCAATTCACAGGTCCAAAACGTGAAATTAGGCGGTCACCAAACGTGTCTTTCAATAAATCTATTGTGGCACGAGCTGTGTGACATGTTGCGCCGTCTTGTTGAAACCACATCTCCTGGACATCATGGTTATTCAATTCAGGAATGAAAAAGTTAGTAATCATGGCTCTATACCGATCACCATTGACTGTAACGTTCTGGCCACCATCGTTTTTGAAAAAGTACGGACCAATGATTCCACCAGCCCATAAAGCGCACCAAACAGTCAGTTTTTCTGGATGTAACGGTGTTTCCACATACACTTGAGTTACCTTCACTCCAAATGCGGCAGTTTTGTTTGTTGACGTAGCCATTCAACCAGAAGTGCGCTTCATCGCTAAACAAAATTCTCTTATGAAAATCGGGAACAACGGTTATCTCGTTTTGGGCCCATTCGACGAATCTACGGTTTACTTGATGATCGTGTTGCACGAGTTGGATTTTGTAAGCACGCAAACCAAGATCCTTCCGCAAAATCTTCCATAAAGTGGATGGACACAGATCCAATTCCTGTGCTCGATGGCGGATGGACTCATTCGGGTCTTCCTCAATGCTACGCTCTACAGCAGCAATAGCTTCTTCTGTACGCACCGTACAGCGTCTCTGGGGATGCGAGTTAGCAAAGAGTAAACGTGGTGCGAAAACGTTCCATGGTTAATCGAATTAACTGCTCTGATGGACGATTTTGTCGATGATAAAATGGACGTAGTGCGCGATACGTTTTCCGCATAGAACCATTATTTTCGAAATAAAATTGCACTATTTGCAAGCGTTGTTCAGGCGTGAGTCTGTTCATGATGAATTGCCAAACCAAATTGAGAATAAATCACTTGACAGCTGTTAAATCGGTCGCCATCTTGAAGAGTAATGCCAACTTAAAGTTCTATACCTCTATAAAAAACACCCTTTATATCAGACATCAAAGTTTATTAAAATTTTTTTTTTTTTTTGTAAAAAAACAAGCTTGTAAACACGATTCAGGTCTTATTGCACGAGATATGATATGTAGATTATCGCCATCATGTAGTATTTTAAGGCAAAATTCAATCGATTAATGGGTGCTGTAAAGGAACTGTGATGAAGAAACCGAACGGCATTCTATACAATTGGGCTTATCTCTCGGCTTATTACGGCGTATATTACTTTTGGTTTTTCATTACCATCCATCCAAATAATTCAAATCGGCTGACCATTCACCATGCCATAGTAAGCTAATTGGGCGATCAATGTTGACTTTTCGATCAAAATTATCTTCAGCGATGAGGCTGATTTATATGGTTTCGGATAACCCAGAAGAGACGATAGAAAAGCCATAGCATTCGGAACAAGTAGTTGTCTAGTGTGTATTGTTTGTATATGTAGTACGGAATCGTGTAAAATAAAATTGTAATGAAAAAAGTTTCTAAAAAATGTTTCGTTCGTAGTCGACCTTAAACCGTAGGTCCCGCCACACATGTATGAAATTAACACACACAACATGAGTGGTGTGAGAAACTAGGTCCATAACCCTGACTAAAGGGTTGAAATGACCAATTATGTAGGTATGTATGTTTTATTTGTCTGGAGCTATCACAGGTCCAAGCAATATAATGAAACAAAAGTTTTGTCCAATTTATAGCTTTACATGTTTTATTTACAGTTGTTCCTGACTATGGTCAATAATTTTTGCCAATAGGGTCTTAAGTTCCAAAGAGCATTTTTAAGCATTTTTTTAATACTTGACAACACAGTCCATGCAACAGCACAATGAAAAACAACAGCAGCAAACCCATTAAAAAAATAAAAAAAAAATAAAAAATGCAAACGAAAATAAAAATTAAAATTAATGTACGGGTAAAAGAAACAACAGCAACAATTACAAACATTTATGCAAACACAACAACAGAAAAAGCTCTTTTAACAAAAGCGTAAACTATGCAGCCCTTTTGTCCTCTCAAGAGAAAAATTAATAACAACAAAAGCAAACAAACAAACGATAAACAATATGTAGATTGAGCACAAAAGAAAGAGAGTAAAACAAATTTCCATTTGAAAGTAAGTGTGTATGTTTTAAAATTTTTCTCCAAATCCAAATAATTTTTGCAGTTACCGACTTAGCCAAGCAGCATGCGATTTAAACGCGACAGAGTTAAAGTGTAAGTAAAACAATTGAACATGAGTAGTTGATGTCGTCTTTATGCCACTAAAATGTTACTTTTTTCGCATGTTTAATAATTATATTGGATGCGCCAGGATTTAAAAACCTCTATTTAAAGCATCCTTATTAACAGGACTCATTGATTTTATTGCCGCGAGCAGGAATAGAAATTAAACTAACTGTACAGCAGCTGCATCGACGCTTGTTTACATAATACCTTTAAAATAATCATTTTCATACACCAGAATGTATATGTTGCAATGATAGTTTACTGTGCAGCATTCAACGCGTCGAATGTGTTTATAGCATAACAGCAGCAGGAGTTTATCTCAACTAACTGTGGACCACACCATAGTAATGGCATATTTAAGTAGTTGCTTACAAACAAACAAACAAACAATGCTAAGAGATATTTATTTAAATAAAGGTACAGTTGCCTGTAAAAATAAAAGTTACACTGAAGGAAATCCTTTGATTTGATTTAAAAATTATACTGTGACATACAAATTAATGGGAAAGGATATATGCCAGGGCATTACTTATACCAAAAGGCACTAGACAGTGCGGAAAATATTTCTTCAGTCATTGCCCATCTCAGCAGTCTTCTGGCAAAAACGCTGATTGTAAATAAAATTGCCATGAAAAATTTTTTCAAAAATCTATTTTTCGGAATCGGCTTTAAACTCTAGGTCCTACCACTCATGGTTAAAATTGTTGCATACAACATAGGTGGTGCGTGAAGCTAGGTTGTAATGCTGACTAAAGGGTTGTAATGATCAATTATATAAGTATGTACGTATGTCTTTTGGTAGATTTTAGTTTTTTGTTTTCTAAATTTTATTGTACGGTATCATGAATAGTCGCCTTCATTTAAATATTTCATCAGTTTTGTTTTCATAATTTTCTCTTCTCTGTTAAGTTACTCGCGTTAAAGTAGAAATCCTCAGAGTCCTACAAATGTTTGTGGTATACGGTAGCAATAACTTGTTCTTCTTCTGGATGGTCTACCGACATTTTCTAATGCCCAACTTAAATAAAACAATAGTGTGCAGTGAAAACAACGACAGCGGAAATCCACTGATGATTTTCGTAAATGAATGAGAAACAAAAACTGAAATAAATTAAAATAAAGTAGAAACCGGCAAATACTGTCGACTAGTAAAGAGGAAAGGAGGACAACTAAAAGTAATTCAAATGCTGAAAACTTTTATTCACACACAGCTAATGTTATGTGCTTCGTACGATTGTCAACAAAATTTTTATTGAGTCGTAGAAAAAGTATAAACGTGTTGCGAGTAAATTTTTTAACAAAAATTTTTTCAAGAACTTTTTGTCTTTTTTGGATACTTTTGCGTAGTGTGGTGATTAAAGTGTTTGCGTGCAAGCCCGAGTAGTGTAGTAAGAAGCGATAAAAATTATCTTCATGGTTATCAATTGTAAAAATTAAGAGACTTCGATCGATGAAAAATAATTCATTTAGGAAATTACTTTGACCACTTAGTAATAATAAAATCCACAACGTACATACGTCATTGAAACGTCAGACAGCTCCAAATTTTAAAAAAGAGTAGGGCCACTATACCTAAAAGATGTTGACAAGGGTCATTGTTTCTAGATAACCGCCAAATTAGCCTGAGGCGGTCACTTGGCTAAAAAGAAAAATTTGATTAGTAGAGTTAATACACATATAGAAGTCACCATAGCCTAGTAGGCTATGTGGCACTGGCTTATTAGATGTAAAACCACGCTTCAGTCGTAATCCTGACGGAAGGGTTGTAATGACATTATGTATGTTTCTTATAAGAATTAGAAGTAATAAAGAAAAGGACTACGTCACAGTAAGTCCTCTGTTTCTTCCCAACAAGGGTGTTTTACACAGACACCGCAGCTAATGAATATGGCCTAGCATTGGCATGAAGTCGCTGTGGTCTAGTAGGTAGTGTGTTGGCTTATTAGACGAAAAGCCAGGGTTCGAGCCCTAGGCCAGACATCAAAATAAAATACAAAAAGTATTTCTTCGGCGACTTCGTCTCAGCAGATTTCTGGCAAAAAAAACTCTGAGAGTAAATAAAATTGCCATGAAAAGTTTCTCAAAAATCTGTCTTTCGGAATCGACTTTAATCAGTAGATCCCATCAAGCATGTATATAATTAACACACACAACATAAGTGGTGTGAGAAACCAGGTCGTAATCCTGACTGAAGGATTGTAATGACCAATTAATGCCTTTCACTTTTTGAGCATTCCGCAGTTAAACTCTCAACTAGGCAACAAACTCTGGGAATATTTTTTATCACCCTTGTAAACCGGTTGCTTGTATAATTGCCTGTACCAAAATTATAAACTCAGATGTTGCCTTTCTAAAACGTTTCGATTTAATTCAATTGAATTAATGTTGCCCAGCATACCACATGGTTATGGACATCACACCTTCGGAGACATTTTTAATATGACCCAATATGTTAAAGTATTTTAAGAGAAATTAATTTCATTTGATAGTCTTCTATAGTTTTAAGACGTTCTTTTAGCCACACACTGAAAATAAGATTTTCCATTAAAAGAATAAAAAAATGACCAGCATTTTTAAAATTTTTTTATTTTGGATTTTATTTAAAAAAAAATTTTTTTAATTCCAAATAAATCAACAATTATGACTGCAAATGCTTCTCAAGCACATTTGATTTCCTTTTTCCACTTCTCGTTTCTTTAATTCGTATTATTATTGTGTGTATATATACTCGTTCGTTTAAATAAAATCAAAAGAGAAACATAAAAACTATTTTTATTTGTGTTCGTATTTGTTTTCGAGTGTATGTATGTACTCGTATGTGTATTCTGTAGTTGTATGCTCAATTTAACTTTAACAAATAATTTATGAAGTATTTTATTTGAGTTTTTCTCTGCCGGATTCCTACTGCCACGCTCTTGGGTTTGTGCTTGCATACATACTTCAATACAGAGTTTACAGTTGAAACCATTTCTTGTTAACGTTTATTGTGGTTCTCTTTATTTGTAGCACTCGTTTGTATTTCATTTGTTGTCCATTATTTATCGTAATAAAGAAAGTTTAAAATACAACAAGGGCAATAATAACAATCATGTGTGTATGGCATTTACAGCAAAGAGTAGTCAATGTGAAAGAATGCAATAAACACAATAGACGCAACACAGCAAGCATAGCATTCACTCATTAATAGAATACATGGGTATATTTGGAAGCGATTATTTTAAAAGCAACGCAACAACAAGCAACGATGCTACTGCTTCGCATTTCGGCTACCTTGTATTCCAAATCCCAAAGATTTAAGAAAATTTAAAAAAAATCGCTTTTGATTCAGTAATCAAACCGCACTAAGACCCAAAGAAGCTTCTCTTACTACTCCTTAGAAGGTTTCTGACTTCATAAGCGGCATTTATGGGATTCGACAGACAGAGTGTGATCCTATTCCATCAGCTTATGTGATTGAATTTTCACAGACAGTCGCACACTAGCCACGAGCATAAGATGCATTATGCAAATGGCCCCTTGGCAGTCAAGTAGTAAACATCAATAGCTATGTCTCGTATATTATATCGAGCTTGCGAAATTAAAATTATTTTAATAAATCCCAACATAAACAAGCCCCTTTAGCACTTACTGGTTGAAGATTGGATTCATAAGTGCGTCATTATTATTTCACTTGTAATCGAGGGTGGTGTCATGGGTTTTTCATGAATATTTCAATCTATGAGATCTCTTTGCTTTTAAATGTTTTCATAAACTTTTACATCAGAACTGGCAATCTGGAGTCTATTTTCAGGTATTTCACCCGAATATAGGACCAGATAAAGGAAATCGTAAATGACAGTAGGTTATCCTGCACTATTTACACTGTGGATCCCGGTGTTAAAGAATTAATTTACATTTCGAACTCCAAATGATTTTGATGCAGCAGCCTTGAGAGTGTTCGAGAGAAAAGTACTGCGTAAGATCTTCGGTCCAGTACGAGTTGGCGATGATTTCCGCATCCGATACAACAGTGAACTGTATGAGCTCTTCAACGACATGGACGTTGTACAGCATATTCATATCCAGCGGCTGCGCTGGCTCGGCCATGTCGTTCGAATGGAGGAGGATGCTCCAGCGAGACGGGTATTTGATGCTGGGATCTGCGGAAGTCGGCGAAGAGGACGACCTTGTATCCGTTGGAAGGACCAAATCGAGGAAGCCCTATCATCGATTGGTGTGGCCAACTGGCGTAGGCGCGCAAGAAGCAGAGGCGCCTGGAAGGATGTGTTGCTGCAGGCCGAAATCCGTTAATCGGGTTGTTATGGCCAATTAAGTAAGTAAGTAAAGAGTTACGGTAAACTGAAGGCTTTGGCATAGACATTTCAGCAATTATAACTGCGAATAGTAGTCGCCGTGGCCGGTCTGGATGACTTTTGACGAATATTGGACCACATACATACATAAGTCGGTCATTAAAACCCTACTGTCAGGATTACGGTCTAGCTTTAGACACCACTTATGTTGTGTGTGTTAATTTTATAAATGAGTGGCGGGACCTAAAGTTAAAAGTCGACTCCGAACGGCAGATTTTTGTGAAAGTTTTCAAGGAAATTTTATTTTATTCTTCGAGCCTTTGTCTTAGATCTGCTGAGAGGAAGTCGCAGAAGAAATATTTCTTCATATTTTGTTGTTTCAGGAAGAAATTAAAAAATTCGCCATAAATTACGTCGGTAAACTAACGATTCACCCCAATGCATTGGCAAGGGATCTGCTTCAATTCGATGGCCATCAGAGATTAGAACGAAGTGACACATTGAGCCTCGCTCGACGGCTGCACTGACCCTAATTTTTAATGTAGTCTTATTATAAGATTTGTATTCAATATATAGTTAACACGCTGGTGCTAACTATTAACCTTCTAAACTAGCTTTAAGATTTAAAAACTATTGTAAATTTCATTAAGAAAGATTCTATAATAATAATAAAAAAAAATATTTTGTTTTGTAGGAGATGTCTGACGTTGGGTTTAATACGGCGACTCCACGATTATTTATAAAAAAATGTTCTTAAAAATAAAGAAAAATATTTAACATGTAAACCTGTGCTACTGCTATTATTTTGTCCTACACTGTTAAAACTTAATAACACTCATAGCCAGACAATAATAATAACAACAATAATTGCAAAATTTTACAATATACATAAGTTCTATTTTACATTTTATATCCTTAAGTCCTTAACCCCATCTATACACCCAATACAAGAGAAAATTCTAAAAGGCATTGTAAAAATTCTATGACTTTATGCTTAAAAACATAAGCAGCAATAACTCTGAAAAAGGCTATGTATGTATGTGTGTATGTGAGGAATAGCAATAAATATTTACATTCAATAAAAATTTATGCATGACTAACAAAAAACAAAAATTAAAAAGAAAAAGAAACACAATCCCTTAGATTTAGAAATGTTGAGACATTTTTTTTTCTTTTTCAAAGAATTTGCATACGATTAGGATTTTATGAAGTTGTTCAGTTTGGAAGGCAATTCAATTTAGGATAAGAATTGTAGTAGACATTTTGGATATTTTGCAGAGAAATAATTTCATTTAGAATTTAAATATTTACTGCAAAAACATAACCCTTCACGATTTAGTTTAGACTGTAGACTTTAAAAAGAGCCTTCTTCTTCTCCCCATTTATTTATTATTTCTTTGTATCAGTTTTAGGCACTGTAGCAGCTCCTAGGATTACACTTTTGGTGGCTGAGACACATTATTTCTCGGGACATATCGCTGACTAACCATCCTATGATGTTTGTTGTTGACATTAGCCTCTCTCTTGTCAGGAATTGAAGCGAATTGAATCTTCTTAACATCGAAACCTTAGCCGTGGTCTAGTAGGTGGCTTTTTGACGTGATCCCACGGTTCAAACCCCATGTCAGACATCTCCAACAGAGTGAATTATGAATAAATATTTCTTCAGCGACTTTCTCTCAGTAGATTTCTGGCAAAAACTCTGAGCCTTAATAAAATTTCCAGAAAAAGCTTCTCAAAAATCTTTTGTTCGGTAACAACTTTAAACTGTCCCGCCAAATTAACACACACACCATAAGTAGCGTGAGAGGCCAGGTCCTAGTCTGACTAGGGGATTGTAATGACCAATCATGTATGTATCGAAATCATGACAAACAAGTTTTTAGTGTTTCTAGGGCTTTTTAATATCTAGTGCCCATGTATAGGGTCCAGCCTTTTAAACTACTATACCTCTCCACCTCTATTTATGAGTACATACATACATAATTGGCCATTACAACCTTTCAGTCAGGATTACGACCTAGCTTCTCACTCGTTCTCGATTCCGAGCGACATATATTTGGGAAACTTTTCACGGCAATTTTATTTACACCCAGAATTTCTGCCGGACATCTGCTGAGAGGAAGTCGCCGAAGAATTATTTTTTCAAATTTCGTTTTAATGTCTGACCTGGGGTTTGAACTGCGGCCTTAAGTCTAATAAGCCAACACACTACCTACTAGACTACGGCGTACTATTACGAGTACACGAAAGTGATATTCGTATCCCTAAAGGTATCGAAATAATTTTAATGGCGTTAGTGGAGATAGATGATCTAATAATGGATATAATACGCTAGTTAAGCCAGAAACGAACCCATTAATCATTGACATATAATAATTGTAGTCCCACTATAGTCATTGAAAGTTTCGTATGATTGTTTGTTACGTACTTCGCTTCTAAGTAGACTAGCCAGGTCTGGTCTTTTTAGGGCCTCAAAAAATCATCTTACTGCAACCAACGTTTACAGAGGTTATATGTTCATGATGGCTGAGGTAATTAATGGTCAATGTTTCAAAGGTTTACACACTAGAAGAGTAGAACTAACGCTCCTCGAGCTTTTCGAAAATGATGCTGTAACGAAATTGAAAATAATTAAATTATTATTCACTTCTGCTGCCATGAAAAGCTTATCAAAAATATGTCGTTTGGAGTCGACTTTAAGCTGTAGGTCCCGCCATTCATGTATAAAATTAACACGCACAACATAAGTGGTGTGAGAAACTAAGTTGTAATCCTGAAGAGTTGTAATACTGAAGAGTTGTAATCAACAATTATGTATGATTACTATGGACATTTCCAGGCTCTGTGGAGGTATATCAAGACCATAAACAGTTTTTAAAGAATAAATTGCGCTTCAATATCTGATCACTATTAATAAAACTTCCAGAGAGTTCAATCTTTGGAAGAAAGTGGATTGTATTATCGATTGGCCCTCCTAAACCCAATCGATAAATATAATTATTAACAGAAGTTATTTGTATGGAATGCTTAATTTGGTTTCGGTTATCTGAAGAATGCCTCCTACATTCTGTACAGTACCCAAAGGAGGATGCATAACCAACTGTATGAGCTTCTTTTTAATTCTAACGAATTCCTACATCGAGTGTCTATTCTATTAAAAGTTAAAACACTTTAAAAAATTTTCTTTTTTTCCAATCAATTTTCTTAAAAACCTTCACTATTTTTTTCCAACATATTCCCACCAATTTATCATTATCACTCAGTGTCACACTGTATTTGTACACGTTTGTCTCAGTCTCCGTTTAGAAAATGGAAAAACAAATATGCTCGTAATGTTTTATTCAAACAATATGTACATTTCTGCTGCTGTTGATTCTACTATGAAGTCTTCTTGTTGCATTTTGATTGAAACAAATGATTGTAAATAAAGAGAGAGGAGTACACACAATGAAATCTTTTCAATCAAATTCTTTCCTCTTCTGGTTTTATTTTGTTTTTTTTTTCAAAAACACAATCCCATTTTCCCCTATGCAAATGTTACAATTCATGCATATTTGTCTTCTTATTTAAGTCCTTAAGGAGTAAACAATGCATATCAAATGCATGCATGCAACATAAAATCCATAGTTTTTGAAAAAAAAAAAAATATAAAAATGCAATCAACCATTACACACAGCTTTTGCAAGACAGACAGACAGACGGACAGACAATTTGTCTCCCACTCTAGTACACCAGAAAATGCCAAATAAAATATTGAAATTTATTTTTTGTAGAATATTCTCCTACTCCTGTCCCCTTACCATTCCCTGTGTTTTCTAATGGACATTTCATACATGCCACGTGTGTGTGTGTGTGTGAGTGTAGTATCTTGCAGTTCTTTTATCCTTTTGGTAGAGATAACTTATTGTCTCGTTAGACATGCAAACATCGTACATCATTATTGCTATACTTACATACATAAAAACATACACATGTTCTATGTATTGATGTGTGTAACCATTTTGAAGATCTCTTTTAGTTTTGATTCCTTTCCAACAATTTTTGGTTTTTCTTTTTCTATACTGTGCCTCATGTCCATCAAAGCAATACATGCTGGTCGAATAATTTAGTAAAAATGTAAAATAAGTTTTGGTGAAGGGAAAAGAATTATTTCTTGTGTGCTTAGTCACAAACCATTCTAATCAAATTTGTCAATTTGTCAACAGTTTGGACAAGACTTGAATGTGTCATGAGTTTAAATCAACTTTTCAGGCATTTATCCAAAAAGTTTTGGATAGATTCGGCTTGGTTCTCCAATTTTCTCTAACAATCTCTGACTTAGATTTGCGAGCATACTCTGAGGCTAAGCTGAAACTTTAGATGATAACTATACTAGAAGAAGCAACGAAATAGCAAAGGTTGGACTCATAAACTTAAGTTTCAGGGCGTCTACTTCCGTCCAGGACACATTAGTGAACTACAAAAACACATAAACTCCTAAATTATTTGAAATTAGAACTGATGCCGTGTTCAGGGAATAATGTACACGTAGCATATGCAGTCACCTTCTCCTTCCAAATGCCTAGAACAAAGAGCTGTGTATGTCCAAATAGCATATGCTGTAGACCAAGCATGGTATTGAAAGCAAGTCGCTCGAGACGGTCAAGAGATCGACAACGTTATCCCTTACAGATTTGGAAAAACTCCCGTCCATGGCATTGCCCAAGGGAAGAAGGATAATAAATCTCTCGAAGAGAGAAAATTCATGTGAATATGAGCCACAGGTTCCGGAAAAGGAACACGAAAAACTGTAGCAAAGTAGTAGTAGTAGTGTAGCAGCAAAGTAGCACAGAGAAGAATTAATACCTTATTATCTTAGACAAGTAGTCCTCGAAGTCTAGTTGGTAGTATGTCGGTTTATTAGACGTAAGGCCATGGGCCAAATTCTGTGCTACACATCTCCAGGGAAAACGAAATATGAACAAATATTTCATCGTCGACTGCCTCTCAGCAGAATTCTGACAATAGCCTTGAGAGAAAATAAAATTGCCTTAGAAAAGTTTTTCAAAAATCTGCCGTTCGAAGCGGACTTTAAACTGTAGGTCCCACCACTCATGTATAAAAAATTAACGCACACAACATAAGTGGTATGAGAAGCTAGGTCGTAATTCTGACTGAAGGGTTCTAATAACCAATGATGTATGTATATACATATGTATGTTTATTAACGAAATAACTTTTTCACAAATACAAACGCCAATAGTGGTTCCATTTTTTTTTTTTTTTGTAGAAAAA
Source organism: Sarcophaga carnaria (assembly GCA_958299815.1). NCBI lineage: Eukaryota > Metazoa > Arthropoda > Insecta > Diptera > Sarcophagidae > Sarcophaga > Sarcophaga carnaria. The sequence goes on along the minus strand of OY283152.1, from coordinate 17,728,558 downwards.
CTAAATAAAATCTACTAAAACACACACATATTTAGGCATGCATACATAGTTTCATATGCACTGACTCATCAATATGCAATATAACTACCAACACTCTATACGTTCTCTTCCTTTCTTCTCTCCTTTCACTTTCTCTGTAATACTTTTCAAGCGGAAGTATAGATAAAGCAATCATAATATTAAAAATTCTATGGTATGTATGTATATACATGCAATGCTTACTTACTTTTGGTTTTCTTTTCTCCCTGAATACACTCACAGTTTTACTGTGTCTGCTATTTATTGATGATGGTCCATAGAAGTTTAAAAAAAGATGTCCATTTTATTATATACATATGTAAGTATACTCGTGCATAGTTGTAGTGTAGTAGTGTGTGCATGTGTGTTTGTATGTGTATTTAAAAGAGGAAGTATCTATTTACATATGCTTTAAACTACTTGTATTTGCACACTTACCATTAAAGTTTACTAAGTTTACTCTTACACTGGCAAACATGTCTCCATATGAGCAAGTGTTCATGTTGAATGAATCGCATTGTATGTTTATTTAATCTGTGTGTGTGTGTGTGTTCTGCTTTTCTTTCTATTGTTTACTTGCCGAGTTTGGTTTGAGGAAAAATAAACTATTTGTTGTAAAAAAAAGCAACAAAAAGAAAAAGGACATGCAGTGCGAGTAGTAGTAGACGTTCTTTTGTATGATTTTTAAATGAACGTAAATAATTTGTTTATTTGTTGATTGAAAAATTACTTTGGTTTCCGATTTAAGAAATAATTTATACTTCCGTGTTGTTTTTTTATTTTATTTTTGCAAGCATATGGGAAAAAGATTTTTTAAAACATTTATTTATCATGGATTCGAAAATTCCAATTAAAATAAAAGAAATCGTTTACTTCTGCTCGTTATTTTTTCCTGCACACTTTACCTGATAACACTGCACTTTAAATTTCATTTGCGTTTCTTTTTAACAAAGAAAGTTGAAATAACCACACCTAAGCCAGCTTTGAGGTGGTTTCCTGTCGCCATTTTTCAATTATAAAATTATTTGGATATTTCAGAGGAATGGCCACTATCCCAGGCCGTTGCTATGCCACGCTATTTCTTTCTTCTAATTTGGAGACTAATTGGCTGATGTAATTATTAGGTATTAGTTCTCCTCTTCATTACTAATCAGTTCCAGTTCCAGTTTTCTGTTAGGCAATGCCATGGACGGGAATTTCTCTAAATCTGTAAGGGATACATACGTACATACATAATTGATCATTACAACCCTTCAGTCAGGATTACAATCTAGCTTCTCGTGACACTTATGTTGTGTATGGTAATTTTATTCAGGGACCTACGGTTTAAGATCGACTCCGAACGTCAGATTTTTGAGAAACTTTTTCATGGCAATTTTATTTACTCTCAGAACTTTAGTTAGAAATCTGCCGAGATTCAGTGGTCGTTTTGTTTGATATCTGGGGTTTGGACCTTGTCCTCACGTCTAATAAGCCAGCACACTACCCACTAGACTACGATGAATACTTGGCTAAGATAATAAGGTATAAATTCACCTGTTTGTTACTGGTCAGCTCCGGAACCTGTGACTCATATTCAGTTGTATATTCTCCACTCAGGAGATTGATTATCCTTCTTCGGGTTGGCAATGCGATGGACGTGCATTACTCCAAATCTGTAAGGGATAACATTGTCGACTTTTTTACCCTCTCCTGCCATCTGCTTTCATTACCATGCTTGGTCTATAGGGTATGCAACTTGGACATATACAGTCCTTTGTTCTGACCGTTCGGAAAGAGAAGGTGACTGCATATGCCCCGTGTACACTATTCCCTGAATACGGCATCTGTTCTAATTTCAGATAATTTAGGAGTTTATGGTACCTTACACTCCACTAATGTGTCCTGAACGGAGGTAGACTCCCCGAAACTTAAGTTTATAAGACCAACCCTTGCGTTTTTCATTGTTATTTCTAGTACGGCATTCATCTAAGATTTCAGGCCAGGGTATCCTCGTAACACTTATCTTCCTCTTTGTGAAAACGGTCCCTGCCCCCTCTTCAGCTCCTCTGTTTTTATATCTGATATTATGTCCCTCTTTGGGGCTATGATTTTCAAACTTCTTTCTAGCATCCCAAGGGATTAGTTAGTTCTAGTTAATCGCAGTGAGGTAGTCGAACAGTGATTTCAAACAAGACATCGCTTGCGGCCTACTCATTCCCAGACTGTTTTTATGGGAATATTTAAATATTATTTAGAAACTACCAACTCCATCTAAACATAAATTCTATTAGCTTTGGAACCACCTTATTTATTTCGTATTACACCACGAACTATCCTCGTAACTGTTTTTCCATGCACACATTCCTTAACACACACACACCGTCACTTAAATGGAAATACTCCACGTTCCTTAAAACAATGCACACACCTTTCTAATTTTTATGACAGCTGTGGTCTTGCTTATGGCCAGGAAATTGTCCAACTTAACTGACATCGTAAAAAAAGTCAGAAAAAAAAGATTTTTGTCTCATGCACACATTTTCGCTTTTTTTGCGTTTTTTTTTTATTCTTTCTTTTAATTCGGTTTTGTTTTTAATAAAAATGAAGCGAACGATAGTTTCAAATGTCAACTTGTCATTTTTACCTTTTTTTTCACCAACACCACTACCGCCAGGCGTCAAGACACACACACACACAGTTGTTATTGGACTCAATGGAGTATGAAAAGGACAATGAAAAAAAATTAAAATCAGTTTAAAACTTAAATGGAAACCCCTGAAGGGAAAACACCAAAGGGAGAGATGGGGGTCATTGTGTGTATACAAAACTATAATTTATTTAATGGCAAGGTGGAGAGCAATTGTTAAAGATTTTTTTGAAGTGAAAGAATTTTGTTTGTGATTGAGTAAATTTAAATAAATTTACATGAAAACAATCAAGTGATTATTAACATGCGCAAGAATGATAAGCATAGACCTGCCTATGTCTTGATGCAAAGCAACTTTTTTCCTGACCAACTTAGTTCGTTCCTTCTTTCAAAATCAACCTAAGAAGAAAGTATAATAAAGCTACTATACTGTGTGCATTGCAAAAGGTGGCCTTATTTGGCACGTATTCGCCTCATGGAAGTCATTGCTTCTACTGATGTATGGTTTACGATGTGTTGTGGAAGACTAAAGACTTTCTTTAAGATTACAAACGGCACAAATTCTTCTCTCGATTGTAAGCAAACGATGTACACAATTTGATGAAAGCTTTCTCATACCCTCCTGGTCTTTGCACAATAAGAGATTTTTATGGTTTCCGAAATAATTCACACTTTCAGTCATAGAAATGAAATGAGAAAATTACCATCATGGTCTTCGAACTTTAACAATTAAGAGACAAATAAATAAAATAAATCCTCACATTAGTCCTTAGCCAGCAAGGTCCTTGAGGACAAGGAAAATACAAAACCTTCTGATTCGCATATGCTTCAAATGAAGTCAATAATGATATTCAGAAGACTGAAAATTGATTAGACTCATACATAATTGATCATTCAGTCAGGTTTACGACCTAGCTTCTCACATCACTTATGTTGTGTGTGTTAGTTTCATACATGAGTGCAGTGAGCTAGAGTTTAAAGTCAACTCTGAACGACAGATTCTTGAGAAACTTTTTCATGGCACTTTTATTTTATTTTGCCAGAAATCTGCTGAGAAGAAGTGTCCGATGAAATATTTTTTTATATTTTGTTTTTCTGGAGATGTCTGACCTGGGTTTTGAACCAGGACCTCACGTCTAATATGCACATACTCTATCTACTAGGCCACGTCGACTTATATATCTAATGCAGTAAGTTAATACCCTTTCACTGAAATATCATAATCATTCTGTTCGGGTGCCTTAGGACTTGCTACAGTAGACCAATATCCTGCTTAGCTTAAAGTAATTTTTAATGAAATTGAAAAGGATTGTATAGGCCAGCAACATATGTGTGTATGATATAAGCTTATAGTAGACGTTTATTAATCGCTTAATTGTAAAAAATATTAAAAATATTCTGTTCGAATATAATTTCCTAAGCAGAACTCTCATAAACACCAATTCAACACCACACTGAAATGAATTTGCAAAGGGACACAGGAGCAAAGTCGATAATGTTTTGAGACAATCTCAGTATAATGTAAACGAAGTGACAAATGACAAGATTTTGTTTTTATCGTATACCTATGCAGCTTCAAGCTTTCCTTGGAACCAACTTAATCATTTTGTACTCCAAATATTATCAAACTTACTAATTTTATTGCTTATTGCAAACATTTAGTCAGTATTACAACCTAGTTTCTCACACCACTCGTATAATGTAAGTTTATTTTATACATGAGCAAAGGCATCTACTGTTTAATAATGTCTCCGAACAACAGATTAAGAAAACTTAGAGTTTTCTCTCTTCTTCAATAAAAGGCAATCGTTGAAAGAATTATTTTTCTTACTTCGTTTTGTTAGAGACGTTTGAGCCAGAGGTTGAAACACGAGCTCTTATCTAATAAACCAACACACTACCTACTAGACTACTACGAATATTCTAGTAATTGAAAACTATTCACCAAAACTTTTCAATTTACTGTAAATTATTTCAAATAAATTAAAATAACAAACAAGCATTTTGTCGAAAAAGAGTAATTTGTGAAAACTTTGCCTTTTTGGAAATATTTTATTAATGTTTTGATTTGTCAAAGCAGCATACATAAAAATTTTAATTTGAATAGAGTTTACATCAAACAACACTCGAAATATTAAAACATCAAAAAAACAAAAAAAAATGATAAATTCAAAAAGTTTTTCCCTTTTGAAATATTGAAATAGAAAACCTTGAACTAAATTTGCTGATTCTATGAATTTTTGTATCTGCAACTTGTATGTAATATTTCTACTTGTATGACTAAAAGTTTACAACAAAAAATGTGGAATAACATGTGATAAAAAAAATGAAATAAAATAAAACAAGTGTCACAAGTGAATTTAAATGTAAAAGGCATGTGTAAATATTTAAAAAAGTATTTCAAGTAAATACTTGGAAGCCATAAAGGAAAACTACATAAAAATGATCATTGAAAAGTTTATTTAGAGAACTCTCACATAAATAAAGGTTACCTCGTTACTTAATAGCTTCTTAAAGCAGCCAATGAATGCATCTATCAAGCAATGAAACATACGATATTTAAAAAACAAATCCAAATACATAGTCATTAACATTCTTCATAGGTGATGTGTGTTTTCATAAAACATTTTGCATAATGATAGGAAAAAATTCGCCGTAGTCTAGTGGAAGTGTGTTGATTTATCGTTTCATTTCAACTGATCTGTTTACATATGTTGCGTATGAGTGATATTTTCGAAAATAATTAAATATTACTCATACGCTACATATGTAAACATGAAAATCTCAAGATACAGATTTAAATGACATGCTGAACAGAACAAAAGAGAATATTAAATGGGAAGTTTTCAAAGATTATTTTTCAATTTATTAGTTTGTGACGATATCGTACATAATTGGCCATTATAACCCTTCAGCCAGGATTACGACCTAGCTTCTCACACCACTCATGTTTTGTGCGTTAATTTTATACGTGATTGGCGAGACCTACAGTTTAACGTCGACTCCGAACAACAGATTTTTGAGAAACTTTTTCATGGCAGGTTTATTTACTTTCAGAGTTTTTGCCAGAAATCTGCTGAGAGGAAGTCGTCGAAGAAATTCTTTTTGTATTTTGTTTGATGTCTGGCCTGGGTTTTGAACCGTGGCCTTACATCTAATAAGCCAACACACTACCCACTAGACTACGACGATATCATACCAACAGATTTACAGATGAGTACGTGTCCTTCTTCATTGAAATATCAATAACGTTCAACGAGAGTCGGTAATTTTTTTTATTCATAAGATAACTGTATACGAGTCCATAATCATTGCATTTGTTGAAGGATCACTAGGATATTAATCTGGGCACCGCAATCACTTTAAAACAGAGTTTTCCAAGTATAACATAAGTCGATACTCTCTTATATTTTTTACAGAACCTTAAGCACTCTTAGAAGTCGCCGTACTCTAGTAGGTAGAGTGTTGGCTTCGTAGACATGAGCCACTGTTCAAACCCCTAGGCCAGACATCTCCAAAAAAAAACAAAATTTCAAAAAACTAAGTCTTAATCCTGACTGATGGGTTGTAATGACCAACTAGGTATGTATGTAGGGTCTGAGTGTCTTCTGGCAAAAACCCTGTGAGTAAATATATTTGCCATGAAAAGTTTCCCAAAAATCTATTGTTCAGAGTCGTCGTTAAACTATAAGACTTGCCACTCATGGATAAAATTAACACAAACAACAGCGGTGGTGTGAGAAGTTAGGCAGTAAACCTGACTTAAGGGTTGCAACAACCAACTCAGTAAGCAAATAAGCTTCTGCAAGTATCCTGTATTAGTCTGGCGTAAGTTAAGGTGTTCATAGTAGAAAAGATTCGACTCTTAGAATACAAATACACAAATACGACAAATACAGAGCACTGATATGGCATTCGGACGAGACCATATACGGACGAGCTTCATATAAAATGTCTTGCGCATTTAGTTGTCATAATGAATACGATGCAAAAATAAATTTTTATAGCATCCAACCTCTGTCAGCACTACAGCGCATGGTGTCTAATGTTGTTGCTTTGGTATGAATCCTGTATTGAAGGATGTGTCCTACAAATCATTTGGCATTTTCCTTACGAGATTGACAACAATTCTCAAAAACGAAGAGTTGAACGAGAAGGTGTTAGATTTTCTTGTTATAATCATCACTCCTGTACCACATAAAACACGTCTTGCTCTGCAAATCGGTGTAATCTCTTTAAGATAAGGTTCGTTAAGTAATCGTAGAAATAACGCAAATACTTCTCGCAAATGATATTTCGACATTATTCCCCATACATCATCTAAGTTATTAAAGACAAAAAGCATCTGCCAAGAATATGCCATCTGTTGTGAATTTCTCATTCCTAAATTATATATACATTCGATAACTTACCCTCTCTTTAAACTAACTTAATACGATTTTAGTTGGCATCAAGTGAATGTGCTCGGCAAAAATAATTTAATTGTCCAATGCAAGTGTAAAATTAAATAAATTCATTAAATGCTCTTCAAATGCTCTGTTTCTGTTACTCTTGCTCACGTTACTTGCAATTTCATTTAATGTCCCTGAAATGCTAGGCAAAGAAAAAAAAGAAAGTGAGAAAAGAGGGGAACTCAACCACTGTACTCATCCACTTCAATAATACTCACCCACATCACTTACCCCCAATTCAAGGCACTCCAGTAAGCACTTGAACGACGTTACTCAGGCTTAAGGAGACATTGCAACATAAACTTGTAATGCTGCATGCAACATTTATGTATATTTTTTGCCCCCTGTTGTTGTTGTTGTTGATGCTATTACAGCAATAACAGCAATACATATAAGCATTGAGAGTGTGTGTGCATTTAATATGAGAATGCCAAAGTATTCCACGGTAAAATATTTCATTTGCAGGTTTTACTTGTTTTTACCAGTAAAGTGAGAGAGAGTGAGAGACACGAAGTGAAAATGAAATAAATAAACGTAAATGTTTATATATGCATCTAGAATGAGAGAGAAGGATAGGAAGTAAGAGAAAAACTTCATAAGATAACGATGCGTATGTGTATTGTATTACAAGCAGAGAAAGATAAACATTAACTTGCATGCTTTAAGGTAAATTGCGTATTTTCTTACTACATTTTTCTTCTCTGTATTGCTTTTTGTTTTCAGTTTTCTTTTTGTTGTTGTTGTAGTTTTTGTTGTTATAACGTATTTCATTTCATTTTCTTTTCTTTTTTTCTTTTTGTTTTTCTTTGCTACACTTGAACACCGTAATACCTTATGGAGTTTTTGTCAAATAAAAATATAAAATTTTTGTAAATAAATTGCAAAATATTATATTAAGTATAAATGCTGGAAATGGTGTAAATGCGTTGCCACATAATATGGCTGCACAATGGGCACGAGTCATAGAAAAATTACGCCTGAGTTGATGTCTACAAATCGTTAAATTTCAATTTGATGGAGATATTCTTCAAAGACTGGATTAAAACTCGGCAAGATTATCTAAGTTTTTTTTTAAATTTCGTTTTTTTGGGAGATGTCTGGCCTACGGGTTTGAACAGTGGCTCATGTCTACTAAGTCAATACACTACCTAATAGACTACTACCTTAAGAGTGCTTAAGGTTCCTTAAAAAAATATAAGAGAGCATCGGCTTATGTTATACCTGGAAAATGCTGTTTGAAAGTGACTGCGGCACCCAGGGTAATATTAGTAGTCCTTCAACAAATGCAATGCTTGTGGACTCATATACAGTTATCTCATGAAAAAAAAAAAATAACCGACTCCGTTTGAACGTTATTGATATTTCAATGAAGAAGGACACGTACTCATCTGTAAATCTGTTGGTATGATATCGCCGTGTGTTGGCCTATTAGACGTAAAGCCAGGATTCGAGCCCCAGGCCAGACATCAAAACAAAAATACAAGAAAAGTAGTTCTTCGGCGACTTCCTCTCAGCAGATTTCTGGCAAAAACTCTGAGAGTAAGTAAAATTGCCATGAAAAGTTTCTGATGTTTCTAGGTCCCGCCACTCATGTATAAAATTAACACACAAAACATAAGAGGTGTGAGAAACTAGGTCATAATCCTGATTGAAGGGTTGTAATGACCAATTATGTATGTATGTAAGATTATCTAAGTGTCTGTTTGGCAAGTGTCAATGATGCTTCAATGAAAGGTTGAATACCGCAATTTTTTTTTCGTCTTCCCCTGTAGGAAACAATAACCGATAAACCCCTAGATTTGGCTAAAAGAAGAGCAATTACGTTATAGTTGGATAGCGCCACGGCACGCTCGTCGACTGTGATTTGCCTTACTTACTTACTTAATTGACCGTTAGCAACCCGATTAACGGATTTCGGCCTGTCTTAACACATGCTTCCAGGTGTCCCTGCTTCTTGAGCGCCTTCGCCAATTGGTCACATCAATCGATGACAGAGCTTCTTCGATTTGCTACTTCCAACGCAAACAAGGTGGTCCTTTTTCGAATCAAATACCTGTCTCGCCGGAGCGGCCTCCTCTATTCGAAAGACACGGCCGAGCCAGCGCAGCCGCTGTATGTTAATACGCTGCAGAACGTATATGTCGTTGAGGAGCTCATACAGTTCCTTGTTGGATCGGATGTGGTAATCATTGCCATTGCACTGGACCGAAGATCTTACGTATGGCTTTTATCTCGAATATTCTTAAGGCTACTGCATCAGTACTTAATAGTTTCCATGCCTCTGCTCCACAACGAAAGCACGAAGTGGATGAGCGTCTTGTAGAGTATTATTTCTGTCGTACGAGAGAGGTCTCTGCTACTCAATTGTGTTACTTTGAGCCTTTGGCACAATATATTCACTTTAACATGTTAATCTGTAACCAGAGTCGTATCTCTAGGAAGAATAACTTTGTTGGCCAAAAACTTCCCTCATTTTGCAAATTAGTCTTCCTATGTTTTTCTCTTTTGTTGACACAGGCGATGAGGGTAAAGCAAAAAAGAATCAAACAATGTAAATTTCTTGTTTAAATAAGGCCCATAGTGCACACAAAGAGATTTCTTTTCTTCTTTATCTTCAGGTAGTTTACATTGCGATCTTAACGATATATATTGAGACAGAGATGAACAAATAGTAGACAAGGGTAGGATATCTTACACTTCCTCACACAGTGCATCATCGACGAATTCAGAATTCTTCTACCATTTGCTTATCCCTACATCTTCGTATCACTTTGTGTAGCAGTGCCGAGCTTCGCATTGCAATTTCATTTCGTTGTTGGCCACAAGAGAAGAAACCAAAAACATTTTCTTCTACACGTTTAAAGCCAATGGCTGGTTTCATTGCATTGTGCGTTACACGTTGTCGTAACTGAATACATTTAAAACCATTTACTGAGTACCCAAGTACAGATTGTTTAACTTTAAATTGAAATTGGTATCTTGTTGCTTCTCTCTCTCTCTCTCTCTGAATGACCCCCCTCTTACTTTACTATTCGCTGTCGTTTGTTGTATTGTTTTAATAAAACTTTGTTGTCTTCTTGTTTAACATCTCCAGTTTATTTTTTCACATTTTTTTCTGCACCAGGTTTCATGTTACCTCTGCTCTGTATTGTATTGTAAAGCTCAGGTAATTTTCTGTAGTAAACCAAACATGCTGTTTTAAACCATGATGCATGCTGCAGGTGTGAAGGGAATAGCTACACAGGGTTACAAAAATATTTAAATTGAATAATAAATTTCATTAAAATGATGTGGTTATACAATATAATGTCGTGTTAAATTTCTAACAAGTTTAGAGGTTTCTGCGGTTAAAAGACCAACATCTTGTATTTCGAAATACTTTTTCTCTCTGCCTTCTTTTTTTTTTTTTTTGTTATCATTTCCTTGGAGCTTTTCTATTTTAATTTAAATTCTTATCCTTTCTTGTTTTGGTTTTTTTGTTTTAAAAAGTCCCCATGCAGGGTTAGGGGTTAATAGAACAGGTTGTGGTAATTAGAAAAAAAGAGGACACAGAGGTTGTGGTTGAGGTGTGTTATTTTAATATCATTTGAGTACACTAATGAGTTTTCTAATCCTTTTGATAAATCGTGGTTTTTCTAACATTTAAGTTCGTGTTGTATTACATACAAATAGCCATTAAACTTAATGTAAATTTAATTGATTTATTTTTTTAATTAGAATGGTATCAAAAGAAAAAATGTTTAAAGAGATATTGTACTCTTAAAAGCGTAGTTATTGCGACTTAAGAAGAAGATATTCAGGATCTGGTACAAATAAAAATATATTCCATTTGCCTTGTATGCTCAGTACTAAGATAAGTTAATAAGGTCCTTGCACTCACTAAGTTTTTCAATGAGTTTGGTTAAAATCCGATCGGTAGCAGAAATCAGCAATGAGTCGTTTTTTCGCTACTCATTAGCGAAAGCACTCATGAAATTAGGAATATAAGTCAACAATATTGAATATTAATTACTCTGATTCATTCGTACTTACCATAACGTTGAGTTAAAAGTATGAGTCAATGAGTATGAGTACAATGGTGACATCAAATTCATACCATTCGAAATATGTTTGATTCATAAGCCTGACTCGAATCATTCATCAAAATTTACTGTCTTAGTTGTTGTTGTATTAAAAAAAAAAGAAAAAAGAAAAAGACGAAGACAGCAAACAAAACAAACACACAACCTTCTAGTGAGTATTTTAGTGTTCGTAAGCGAATCATACTTGTGATTTTTGTAAATGTTGAGTCATGGAGAGTCGAAGTCAACAACATCATACGTGTTGTTTAGTATGAGTAAAATAAGTATGAATGCGTAGGTTAGGTTAGGTTAGAGGACGTGTACTTGTCAATTAAGACAAGTACAGTACCCGGAGGTCGAATTGACCCATTGTACAACGTCCTAGTTTCTCACACCACTTATGTTGTGTGTGTTAATTTTATACATGAGTAGTGGGGACCTATAGTTTAAAGTCGACTCCGAACGACAGATTTTTTTTTTTTATTGAGAAACTTTTCATGGCAATTTTTATTTACTCTCCGATTTTTTGACCGAAATCTACTGAGAGGAAGTCGCCAGAAAAAATACTTTTTGTATTTTGTCTTTGATGCCTGGCCTGGTGCTCGAACCCAGGCTTTGCGTCTAATAAGCCAACACACTACCTATTGGACTACGGCGACTACAAAAAATGCGTATAAGTATCAGAAATTATGAGTATGATTCGATTCTACTCATCTCATTGAATATTGATTGCTGATCTCTCTTCACTACAAGAACTGCGCTTATCTGTGACATCACATGCAGGTTAAGTGAGTTTTGGTGTTAAAGCTACCACTCCAACCTACCTATCTACAGACATACATAATTGGTCGTTACAACCCTTTAGTCAGAATTACGACCTAGCAACCCAAAGTTTTCTGTCAGGATAACGACCTAGTTTCTCACATCACTCATGTTGTGTGTGTTAATTTTTATACATGAAGGGCGTGACCTACAGTTTAAAGTCGATTTCGAACGACAGAATTTTTTTAGAGAAACTTTTCATGGCAATTTTTAATTATTCTCAGAGTTTTTGCCAGAAATCTGCTTAGAGGAGGTCGCCGAAGAAATATTTTTTCATATATCGTTTTGTTTGAGATGTCTGACGTAGAATTTACTCCGTGGTCTCACGTCTACGAAGCCAACACACTACCTAGTAAACTAGGGAACGACCTACCTAACCATAGTTAACAAGGCTAATCTTTAAACAGTACAATTCACAATACAGCAACCATTAATGACCCGTTCTTAAACATTTATCAGAATTTTAATTATAAATAATCTCTTACGCAATATGAATAAAAATTGTAATACATCGCAAAGAAGTGTTTGTGATGGACGACAAAGTAATCAAATTGTTCTATTCATCTTAGTCTAATAGATAATGTGTTGCCTTACAAGACGGGAGCTCATCACCTTAAACCTCAGCCCTGAAATCTGAAAAAAAAATTTTATTGCTTACTTCCTCTCTACCGTATTCTGGCAAATACTCTAAGAGTATATATCTATCTTTAATGTGAATTTAGTGTTGACACTCCACCTACTAGGTCAGCGTGACTAATCCCCACAAAATAGTTGAAAACAGTGCTTCTAGTAGATGCAACCTAATCATATAAAATCGTACTTGAAGATAAGCTAACAAAACATGACAGTTATTAGCTGTTAATATAACTGCTAAGTGCGGACACAAACCGCATTGAATTAGTACAGGCGAGAAAATGTTCTTCCAGCCGATCTACAAAATCCACATAAAATCGTACTTGAATGTTAACCCATTGGAAAATTGAATCAAATGAAATTCCAAAAAATTCAACTGCAAATATGCAAAATGATTACGAGAGGCTTGTACAAAAAGTCAAACTCATTTGATCACCTTTCAAACGGAATTGAAAGAAAAACAGCTGGAATAGACATCTAAGCGCGTTGTGTCTGGAGTCAAATGGTAAGACTTCACGCAAAATTGTGTCCCATAAACACCCAGAAATATTGAAAAGTTGTTCAGGTGGACTAGATTAAGAAATTAAACTCCTATACATTCAGTTTAAATAATTTAATGAGAATTTTATTTCCCTAAATTATTAAAAGAAATGAATTCTAATGTTTTGTATTGCTAAGCTATAAGCTTATGTCTGTTGGCATTCAATAATTACAAAGGCATGCTTGTAAAATCCCTTATTTTAGTGTACCCCTCCTCTATTTGACTCTACGCTCAAGTGTTTCCAAGTATCTAGGCATTCTTTCTCTCCTTCTTTTGTCATTCTCAATTAAAATTTCACTCAATAAAGTACGGGTTTGGTTTCAAGCCATATTCTGTGCTTTTTTTGTTTTGGCAAATTTCACAAACTGTCAAATGCGTACATGTTGAAAACTAATACCACAGTTCAATACAAAAATTTTTCCATATTTCTTCTTCTCAAATTCCACAAAAATAATGTGACGATATTTTCTCCCTAAAGATGTTCCAATAACTAAAATAAATGGACTTGAATTTGTTGCCCGTAACACGTACGAACATCGAAAAACATTAATGTATTTGACCTTAGCGTTGCTTAAAAGAAAATTGACTGCCTGGCACAGCAATTGACAACATAAAGCCTCTACCAAAATAGAAAATCAAATGGCAATGGCCATGGCAAGCAATAAAAACAGGAACGTACTCTTGTTGCTCATGACCACAATTTTGTTGGCCTTAAAGTATTAACCACCAACATGATGTTCCAGTAAAAAAAAAAACGAAAAGAAAGAAAAAAGAAAATAAAGAAATTGTCTTTAAAAATCAAAAGCACTTAAGAAGGCCACACTATGAAACAGAGAAACACTAAGAAATCAAGAGGAAAGTTGAAGCTTTATAAATCAATAATGACTGTACGATACGATCTAGTATACGAAGTTATTTTCAGCTAAAAGGGTTTCTAGACGACCATAAGGGAGACAACAAGGCTGTTACAGATATTATCACACTCATTTATAGTGGCGCAGCAGCCAGGGCTCTGGATTCCAACATAATGGCCTCTGGGATAGTCTATGGCTGTCAGAACAATGCGGCAAACCTGTACATTTGTCATATCATATGTATACCAGAGCATAGTGGGATTTTGGGAAAACTGCAGAGCAGATAAATTGCCACAACCATTGAACTTTTGGGTGAATTCTTCACTTTTGAAACGCCATAGAAGACCTACGATTTTAGAATTGTCACTGCAGATAGAAAGGCAAAGTTGGGCTTCAAGTCTAAATCATAGGGTACATAGAATGTATGCTGATATTCCACGTTCAGTCGAGTTTCCGCAGTCATTGCTGAATAATTTATTCCTGAGTACTCATGCGAGCTGCATCACATGGATAATGACTTCTGAAAAATTTGCAGAGACGAAGAGAATAAAAAAGCTGTTCTCAACATCTTGGATACATGAAATACCTACGCTTATATGTTGAATATCTCTCTTATCTACCAAGGGCGGACATTAGGAGTTTCAATAGCTTTACATAAACCTCCGGATGGCTCCAGGATAAGAGAAAATGAGAAATTTTGATATCACAATGTCCTACGTATGTTTATTACCTAGGGCTTATTGAAACCACGGTTCAAACCCCAGGTCAGACATCTCACACAAACCGAAGTATAAAAAATTATTTTTCCGGCAACTTTCTTTTAACAGATTTCTGGTAAGAACTCTGAGAGTAAATAAAATTAACAGGAAAAATTTCTTTAAAAAAAATCTGTCGTTCAGAGTCGACTTTAAACTGCAGGTCCCGCCACTCATGTATAAAATTAACACACACAACATAAGTGGCGTAAGAAGTTAGGTCGTAATCCTGACTGAAAGAATGTAATGATGAATTATGTATGTATGTATGAATGAATGAATGTAGAGAAAAGTTCTGTTTAAAACTTTCTTATTTACTTGTATGATTTCATCGCTTAAATATTTGAATCTTTTGCATCACAAAAGGCTGGGTAATGATATGAAAAGTGTTACATCGATGTCCTTTACATCCTTCGCATGTGTAAAGTTCAGTGAAGACACCTACCAATCTTCTCCGTTCACTCTTGTTCAAACATAACACGATTATGGTCTTCCCCATATCTTCCCCAATTTTTTAACTTGGTCTAAAGTTCAGTCACTGCCACCCACAATCATTTCATCATATCGTTTCATAAAGGTACTCCATATTTAATGTTGTTTTACATACATACATACATAATTGGTCATTACAACCCTTCAGTCAGGATTACGACCTAGTTTCTCACACCACTTATGTTGTGTGTGTTAATTTTTTTATACATAAGTGGTGGGACCTACAGTTTAAAGTCGACTCCGAACGACAGATTTTTGAGAAACTTTTTATGACAATTTTATTTACTCTCAGAGTTTTTGCCAGAAATCTGCTGAGAGGAAGTCGCCGAAGAAATACTTTTTGTATTTTATTTTGATGTCTGGCCTGGGGCTCGAACCCTGGCTTTTCGTCTAATAAGCCAACACACTACCTACTAGACCACGGCGACTTTTAGACTTTAAAAAATACAAGAAAAAAAATTTAAAGTTTAAACTTAAATTCTTAAAATTTCTTTCTCTCCTAAGCACAATACAATGACTGTCTGTGAGAATGTGCTCATGTGTGAGTGCGAGTGTTGAAATTCAAATTGGGCTAAACACATGTTCCTTTTTTACACTTCTTTAAGCAATTTAATATTCTACACATAATTTGTTGTATGTATGCCTCTGTGTTTATTAGTGCGTAAATGTTTATTATTTTTTGTAACTCTTTTTACTTTTTGTTCACTCTGTTCAAATTTTGGATTATTTGCTGAGTCACAATTTCTCCCATTGGCAAATGGTTTGATTCTGTCGTATACACAATCATTAATTAAGACGTCTTGCCTTAATCCTTTAATAAGATTTTAAAAACTCTTACATTGCTTGGTGCTTGAATTATGTTCCTTACTGTATTACTTTCGCCTTCATCTGTTTTGCCAAATCAGTACGCACAACCATAAACTACTAGGCATGTTCACTGTATAGGGTCTGGAAACTGGGTTGGAAACTGTGCCTAATTTTCATTGAAAAATCGTTGTCAGCGTTGAGGCCTAGTTTGGGATGAATGACTGAATACCAATTCAAATGAGATCCAAGAGCGTTCAATGCTTTCCGAAAGTGTCACTGTTTGATGTGGATTTTGGACCATGCTTTCTAAAGAACGATTTTGGTCAAATCATCACTGTCCAGGGCAGGCACTATAGACTTTTTTGGCCTTAATTGTATGATCGGGACACAAACAACATACAGTTTCAACAGGACGGCGCAAACATTGAACATACAAAACAAGCAATTTGAGGGCATGGTCATGACACGTGGAAGTGATATTAACTGGCCAGCGAGATCAGGTGATTTAAGCGCATTAGACGTTTTCTTATTATGTTTTCTTAAGCAGTAGGTGTATGCGAGTGAGCCACATACCACAGCAAGAGCCATAATTATGGATAATTGGACATTTCAGAGAAGTTGCAACAGACACTTGAATAATGTTATATTCCGCATATAACGACATCAATAGATCTTGCAGATGAATAACAAATGGCGATGATATCTTAAACGAGACTTGTTCTATTAAAATTTAATGATAGGATTGCCTAAAAAAGACGCTGAGTACTCTAAAAGAACAGAATCAGGGAAGCAGATTTATTAGCATCTTTAACAGACAACCAGATGTCAAAAATAACGAAGACAAAAGGAGAAAAATCTGCAGCTCATCCTAAACGGTGACAAAACAATGATGATATTATTCGATATACTAGTCGTAGTCTAGTATGTAGTGTGTTGGCTTATTAAATGTGAAGCCACGGTTTAAACCCCAGGTCAGACATCTCTAATAAAACGATATTTGAAAAAATATTTCTTCGGCGAATGCCTCTAAGTAGATTTCTGGCAAATACTCTGAGAGTAAACAAAATAACTGTGAAATGTTTCTCGAAAAAATCTGTCACTCGGAGTCGACTTTAAACTGTAGGTCCCGCTACTCACGTAGAAAATATTAAAACACACAACATAAGTGATGTGAGAAACTAGGTTGTAATTCTTACCAAAAGGTTTGTAAAAGCAGCCAATTAAGTAAGTAAGTAAGAAACCTGTGATAAACGCTATAAATGCTACCTGTTTTTGCCTCTTTTAAACATTTTGAAGGAGTTGACAGAGTTGAGCGTTTCTGATATTTTTGATACGAAATTGTTGCTTTGTTTACCACGCTTAAGTCTTCGTTTGAATTTTCGATTGCTGTCACTAATGCTAACGATAATAAAATATTGACGAAGCATAAAACCCAAATCGATTTCATTTATAAAATTTATTTGATGAATTGCTGTGCCTTTGCTACAGAAACACTTCTGTTTATATGCAGAGTCTCTAAAGCGCCTCTATTAAGTGAAAACTGAAAAAGGGGGATTTTGTTTTGGAATCTACTTGAAATCGAAAATAGAAAAAAAAACAATTGCCATAAATATACCATAAGTAAGTAGCGTCTTATTAATTAAAAATATAATAAATTTTTAATGTCTTTTTCTTTCAATATTTGAGGTGGTCTCGTTATCATTTGTGGGAAATTCCAAGGCTTTCTTAAACTACAATTTGAATTGATGATAAGCATACGAATTAAAAAAAAAGAAAAAACAAACAAACTAGCGATATGTAATGCCAAGTAGGCATTTACACGATAAATGGAGAATGATCGCAAATTTCTTTAGGAGACATAAATTTAATAAGAATCAATGAAATAATGTCCATTGCTGACAGTTTGATTAAATCTTTTCCCCCTCCGACGTAATACTGCGCATGCATCCAATAGGTGAAGGTCAGTTTCCTCCTCTTTGTCATTTCTCCAGCTAGTGCAGAAGTCATTTCCCAACTGTGCCATTTGGAATTTAAGCAGACTTTTTATCGCCCTTTAACCCGTTATTGTCAGATTTGTTGTGCCATTTTGCATGAAGCTGCCCATTCCCGTCGTTTTCTATAACTGCATTGTTAATTGTTGGTTTGCAGGTCTATAAGGGAGTTACCAAAGAAAAGAACTGATCAGAGAGTTTAATATGTCCAATTCCGCTTTCTCATTGAGATATCTGCAGTTCCTATACCTTTAGTCAGGATTACAACCTATGGACCTTCTCACACGACCTATTTTAATTCATTAATGGCGCTACCAAATGTTTAAAGTCGGCACCAAACGATAGATTTTTTTCTGCAAAATGTTTTATGGCAATTTTATTTACTTTGAGTTATTGCCAGAAGAGGAGGAGGTGATCGCCGTGAGAAATACCTACTACCTACTAAACTACGGCAACTACGACTATACACAGCCTTGAAATTCACTACATCAGAAGCAAGTGACAACCACCTAGTATGGTGGTATCACTTTCCTAATCATTGTCGCCACTGACTGTATTGCCAACACTTGTCCCTGGAAGACGTTGCAGTAATTTGGTGGTCTGATGGTTTGAGCTATGCCCACCGATGCGCTCACAGCTCTATTTAGCTTGGCAGCATCAGTGCAAATCTAAACTGAGTCGTTAACGAGGTGCACTGCTTTATATTTTCATTCTCTTTTCAGAATGGATATGTTGTACTCCCTTGACAGATTGTGTAGTCAATGCTTCCGATAGACCTAAACGCATCCAGCAGCCCAGAGATGTCTATTAATCTTAAACTCTAAGTCCATTCGGTTCTTATTTGAAGCGAAACATTTTCTTTCTACCAATAAGACTCTGTGATGATCGAAATTTCTAACTTGATATTTGGATGCTAGTCCAAATTCCTTTTTAACAAATCTATTGACTATGAAGAGAAATTAGAAATGTCTTCTCAGTTTTGCATTCGAAATAATTATTTTTTATTTAATTTTATAAACAATTTTTCACATTTAAATTCTTTCTTTTTTCATTGCCGACAAATACAAACGACATGTCTGCATGCTCCCTTCGCTTGTAATAGGCGACAATAAGAATTACAGGAACGATCATTGCAGGGGATCATTCGTTTTGTTCTGCCATTCCATAGCAATCCATTAAGATACGAATCCTGCTCAGAGACTGAGTTTTGTACGGAACTGTTTCCTTCATCATTTTCAGTTGCTAAAGATGATTTCATCAACATTAGCGTTATGACGATAGTCAATAAACAAACACTCCAGATAAACTTCATGTTGAAACTTTATTGTTTAAACTGGCCTTAAATGGCGAGTACCTCGTGTTTATATACGATCATCAGAAAGCAGAGATTTTAATAGTTTATTAAGTTTTACATTTTTTTTATTGTTTTTTTAATTAATCTGTACACATACAAATATTATTACGTTTACAAGAACCACTTCTCCTTCCACGGAAAATACAGTGGGCTCTACAGCTATAGCCAGTACAAGTTGAGCGTTTCACTTTTTTCGTCTGACACCTTGATCAAGACGTTACTGTGTCATCGTAAAAAAGTTGTCGGTTGCTGTCACAAACACTAGCGACATTAAAATATTGACGACGCAAAACAACCACAACGAATTCATTTTTAAAACGTATTGAATGGCCCATAAAATAGCAGAATAGTAATAAAGGTATTGACAATAAAATAAAATGTTAAGTGTTTTCTTCTTCAATATTTGCATTAAACTTAACCAATGTTATTATTTACGAGAAAATACGTTGTGGAATATTCCAACCCCTACTTAGCCTAACGTAAAGTTATCATCATAAGCATTTTGAAACCTGACTCACGATAAGTGAGCACAGGTAGACATGTGCGCAATTCATTAAAAATAAACGGATTTATAAATAAAAAAAGCCTGGACTCGATAAAAAGGTTTTTTTTTTAAAACAACAGATCTGTAAGTTATACTATAATGGTCCTACTTTTCCATGAAATTTAGCAATGCTAGATGAACAATGAGACAATGTCCATGGAATAGTTACTTCTTTCTAAATTTTTTTGTTTTTATTTCTTTAAATTCTTTCTTTTTTCTTAATAAATAAATAATTTTATAAATAAGTTTTCTAGCAATTTAAATTAATTACGGCAGACACAAATTTTAGATTGGGTGCAGAGGCCTCGTTTATAGCCTTTAAACAGGCAATGGGCTAGACAAAAGGAGCGATCGATATCACAAGTGAGACGTTTCTGGCGATTTAGTACAACAGCTTCGCCATTAGTTACACCAAAGTCTGCTGCTGTTAATCCATCCTGCAGTTGATTAAATTCGTTAGCTTCCGAGGTATTGACAGTAGACAGCAGGACCAATGCAATGCTGATTAACAAAATGCTTACGAATTTCATTTTGTTGCTCTTTGGTTTTAAATTTTTAGTTTGAGAGAGTATGATTGAGAATGAATGGTTTCGAAATATTCGATTACAGTATTTATATGTTCAGTTTTCTTCTTCTATTTTATTTTAATTCTAAAAATATGTTCGCTTGTGCTTAAGCAATTGGGACTTTTTCATTTTTTTTTCATATTTTTGTTGGTTCATCTGATGTGAATAGAGGCAGGGGCATTCTATATTCAGTTGATAAGAAGAACCACATGTAATATTTGCAATTATTGTTTAAATGAGAGGAAAGTAAATTATGTGCTCAGGGGATTCCTTTATGCACTCACTGTTATCGTGGATTGCGGTCTTTGTTTTTGTTCAATTCATTACAAAAACAAAAAATACACTCTAGAAACAAATACTTATAATGCGATTCAAGCTGTCCATCTTTAGCGATAACAATAATATTATGAAGTCACCGTAGTCTAGTATACCACCTATAGGTGGTGTGTTGGCTTGTTAGATGAAAAGCCAGAGTTCTAGCCCCAAATCAGACATCAAAACAGAATACAAAAAGTATTTCTTCGGCGACTTTATCTCAGCAGATTTCTGGCAAAAACTCTGAGAGTAAATAAAAATTGTCATGAAAAGTTTTTCAAAAAAATCTTTCATTCAGAGTCGACTTTAAACTGTAGGTCCCGCTACTCACGTAGAAAATATTAACACACAACATAAGTGGTGTGAAAAACAAGGTCGTAATCCTGACTGAAGGGTTGTAAAGTAGTATAAACTAGAAACGAGGAGAACAGTGGCGGAGTCTGAATTGTTGGCGAAATAATACCATGCAACTGTTTAGTTGCTTGACTTACCTTTTTTTAACGTTTAAGGTGAATTATTAAATAAAAATTTATTTCAAGGAGATTATTTTTGTTTTTATAAAATCATTTATTATATAATTTCTTTTTTCTATTTTTTTTTTAATTGTTCTTGTTGTTGTTCTTATTAAATAAAATAATTTTGTAATTTAAACTTAAATTAAGTAATTTTTTTTGTTTTCATTAAATTTAGTACTTAAAAGGCTAAATCTTAACATGTAACAGTACGCGGGGGTTTTTCTTTAATATTTTTTTCTTTCATTTTTATTATTTTACTTGGTTTTTTGATAATAAACGCGATTTATAATATAATTATTAAACAAGACTAGGCTACAAGTATTAACAAAACTGGAGGAAAGAAAAGAAAAAATTAAGCCAGGGTTGTAAAAGACTTGACTTGGGATTTATTGTTTTGAGTTTACTGTAGCTTTAGTGTTACAAAAAGAAGAAAAAAAAATTGAGAATTTATTATTAAAGAATTATTGAATTTTGGAGGCAACATTAAACATATTTTTTTTCTTATTGTTTTGTAATCTTTTTTTTTATAAAATTTTTTAAAAAATTGGAATAAAAATATGTTTTTATTTGTGGTGGAATAAAAAAGATAAAATTCAAAGAGAAAAAGAGAGAGGTTAAGAGAGGTTTTTATAATTTTAATATTTATAAAAAAGTTTTTGTTTTTATCAATTCAAAGCCAAGTTTTTAAGAGAAGAAAAAAATGGAATGGAAAAGAAATTTTTTCAAACTGTTTCTGTAAGGCAAACGTTTTGAATTATTTTTTTTAATTATGTTCATATTCGAACGCTTATTTTCATATTCGTTTGTTTTACAAAAACATGAGTTTGGTTTTTAATTATTTTTTTCTTTTTTGCTTTTGTTTATAAAGAGAGGGAAAGGAGTTGGGAGTAATATTTTTTGTTTTACATTTTTTGTTAATTATTATCAGAGTTTGCATGTATATATAGTATGTATGTATATATATATATATATATATTCTTTAGTTCAATAGTATTGTTTAATAGTTTAAGTAATTAATTTTATTAGTAGTTGTAGTAGGTAGTAATTTTTATTTTTTAAATTTATTTTTTATTGTTTGTTTTTTATAAATATTATTGTTCATTTATTGTTTTTGTGTGGTATTATTTAATTTTAATTTTAATTATTTTTTTTTAGATTTTTTTTTTCGTATTTCTACGATTACAAAGCATTTTAGGCTTAAAGCATTATAAGTGAAAACTTACTTAAATTCCCAGTATACATTAAATGGTGAAACAAATTTCCACTTATAACGACTTAGTCTAGTTTGTTTTGTGACCATAGTTTTGAAAGTTTAAATTGTAAGAGGGGATTTTTTTATACTCATTTTTTTTTGAACACGTTTTATTAAATATTTTATTTTTCAATTTGTTTTTATTTTATTTGCTTGTGATTTTCATTTAAAATTTTGTTTTTTTTTACAATTTTATTTAATTTCTTTTCATGTTTTTTTTAGATACTAAGGCCACATTTTTAGAGAAAATAAAAAATATATGTTAAGAAAATCTACTTTGGAAATGTTCTACAAAGACAGAGAAAGTTAGACATGCAAGTTGGTGACTTCTTTAAAATAAAATAAAAATAAAAACAAGAAATAAAAATTTTTAGTTTTGAACAATAATCATTGATAGGATTGCAGAACTATAGTCTAGAAACAAAAAAAGGAAATCGATAATAGACTTTCTAAACCAAAATATCTTTTAAAATTGACTGAATAAAGAATTAAGAAGATTTAAAATAAATATAAATGAATATTTTTAAGTTAGAATAATTATTTGATACAAGGTACACTACTTCTGTACCTCACTGTACCCATTTGAATACTCTCATATTCTAACCACCCAAAAAAATTCAGTAAAAAATTATAAAATTGGAAATTTTGTAAACAATTTTGCATCATATGCCTACATCCCAACAGTCTACCTCAAATAATCTTCTTGGAATACTGTCTCTCAATATAAGTCGTTAAATATAAGTAGCATATAAAGAAGAAATAATTGTACGTGCAACTTATTATGTCACGGTCATCCAACAATTCGTGTTCGTACAATTATATTCCGGAAAATGGTTAAATTTTATACGAAAAAAAAGTGGAAAACTCAACTCCTGTAGATGCAGTTGAGAGCAGTCGCAAAAAATGTTCGCTTAGCCAGAAAGATAGCCTAAAGAGTTCCTATAAAGCACTCCAGGCTGAGCTAGTTATACAGAGCGAACTTCTAAAAACGATAAAATTGATAGAGACAAACCAGCAATAACAAAGCCAAACCATCAAAAGAATTTATCGATCATTAGATAAATTAGCTGACATCCAACAAAAACATTTTGAGGAAATGGAAAAATTAAAACGAAAGGAAATAGAAGAGTTACAGTGACACAACGTCTTTATAGAGGAGCTACGAGTGTGAGAGGTTGAATTTAATCTGGAAAGGGCAGAATATTAATATAAATACAGAACACTTTTTCTAGTTTCTTAGTTTTTATGACAGTTCTTAACTAAAACAAAAAAATGTCGTGATTTCCATATTAGAAACGACTACGACAGAGGTAATGAGGGCCGTCTCCAGTTCTGTTGGCGAGACATGTTAACGAGGCAATGGTTTCTCAACAAGAGGTGACCCCATCAACAGGAAACCCAATGGTTTTCTCTATCACAATCAACACCATTAACTAGATCGGCATCAGCACCAGGACCATCATCACCAACACCACCGCCACCATCAAGCACACTGGCGACTTCAATAGAGAACATGTATTCCATCCTGATGGGTGAGCGTTTGATCGATATCGGCAATATACAAGAGGGAATGGACATCATATAAGGCGAAACTCAAGGAAATAGATGAAAAACAGAAGAAACTGGAGGAAGAAAAAAAGAAACTGGAGGAAGCAAAAAAGGAGATCGAGATAAAAATGATGCTGTTTTTAAAAAATCTCGAAAAAAAAAGGATAGTGCTCCCAGTTCCCCGTTGGAGGGCATTCACCAAACTGTGAAATTTATTACAACGATATATGTGGAAAGGATCTCATATTCCTCGGTTGTAGTCATCACTTATGGGTGCATTGCCTAAGATGCTGGAAGAAGTCATCATGTCCTCATTGTCGACGAGATATAAGAAATGTAAATATTATAAAAAAAAAGGCGGGAGAACGTTATCTTATATGTAATATTCCGCAACGTAATGTGTTGTGTTCCAGTCCAATACAAATTGATGACGATGATGAATTATAAAAATATTATTATTATTATTATTTGTTCATATAAACTCTATCATGATGGGCCATCCACATCATTTAAGTGTAAAACATGTAGTAAATATTTTTCAAATCATGCGGAATGGCATCGACACTCACATTCTCACACAGAAGATAACAAAAACGGTAAAATTAGTGTTTATTGCGAAGAATGTAAAAAAATATATTCCGAAAACAAATTGGCATTATCATAAAAGTACAAATGAGTATAAAATAAACTGTGCTGAAGGACCAGATATTTATGTTAACGATTGTGATGATATTAAATATATAAAGTCATCATTCAACAATCGCATTATTATATATATCAGCATTATATCCAATGGCAGACCATTCAAATAGAATAACGTCCTATAATGTTGTTAATGTAGAAGATTAAATCATAAGGCTGGGAAATAATAATGAATTCAAATTTAAGAACTTAAACTTTCCCGAACCGGGCTATTTGAAAAATTGTCCACTAAATAAGTAAATTTTCTTCTCCTCCTCTTTCAAACAATTAAAAAATCTATAAAACATAAACAATACATTAAATTATTTTAACAATATCAACACCAACAAATATTTAAAGGAGATTTTACCTCTAAAACAACTCCCTGTAAATCAGAAATATAAAATTCTAAACTGTGTAAAAAAAGTCAACAATATTCGGTCCGTAGACAATGATTGAGTTGGAAACTCATATAATATTCTTGCCGAAAAGATACACAAACCTACCAGAGGAAGTTATGAACGATTTATCAACTGATAATAGCAGCCAAGAAAGGTATAAAAATTGAATTACCAAATACACTGCATGAATAGGTATGTAAACCTTGATCTTGCTGAAAATTTGACAGCAGATTACAATATAAATTGTCAAATGTCACAAACATTAGTGGAATTTTTAAACACAGCTTCAAAGCTAAATACCAAATTTGATGGGAAATCTGAAAACATGCGTTTTTTCATTGACTCCCTACAATTAGTTGAGGCAATAAAGGGTGAACATGACCCTTAAGGGCCGTATCCTTAATAAAAACAAAACTTAAGGGAAACGCAAGAAATCTCATGCAGACATCAATCAAGAAACTACAACGAAACTATGCGCTTCTTGCGCACTTGCTTACGAACAAACAAACCTTTGTTGTTTTGTTATTTTTACATGGCGATCCTGCCAGTCTTGAGTGCTAATTTTTCAAGCACCAAAACGTAGGAAATCCTGCTAGTTTGCTAAATTTAAAATACCTAGTATAGAAAACAGTATGCTTAGTTATAAAAATTTTAAAAAACAATTGGATGTGCAAATATTTTTGGTGTGTGCATACTTCTTACCCGCACTTTATTTGGGCATTATATTATAAACATTTTTTTTTTATGAATGAATACTTTGTCAGCATAAACATATAGTTCACTGACACATATTGTGCATTAATGCTTTATATTAATCGTCAGCATAAGGCCAAAGTTTACTGACACTTATTTTATGTTTTTGTACTGATACTTTTTATTGTTTATTGATAATTAAGTAAAATGCTGATTTAGGGTTAATTTAGTATATAAGAAGTGATTTTCTTTAAATAAAATTCAGAATTAATCAAGAAGCCATAATAAACTTCTGTCTTTTAATTATCAATCTCGAAAGGGCATTTTAATGCTCGCCGAATAGCGGCTGTAGAGCTAAGACAATGCTGAAAAACTTATAATCATTTTTTTATAAGAAAACATATATTACATGGCGATCCTGCCCAATATAAAGATAGAGTTTGATCGTGCCTATTTTAAGAAAAGTCCTGACACAAATAAAACTTTGTCGCTTCCTTATGACAACACAAGAAAAATCGACAATATATTTAAAAAAAAATGGGAAGAATACATTCCACTGCCGGCATACGAGACGGTAGAAGAACCTCCTAAATAGAAACCAATTCCAAAGAACACCAGTACAAAACCGATTAAATTAGAAGGATATAAAAAGGGACAAGAAAAAATAAAAGAAGGCCTTAAACCATTTAGGGAAATGCAGGCATCCCATACGCCTAAGAAAAGAGGGGGCAAGAAGCGAAAATTTCAACAGGCCTGTGCTGACTTACAACGAATAATCAATATCAGTAAGGGCAAACAAATAATAAATTAAAAAGCTTGAGACAAAAGGCCTGGAAAAACTAATGATACAGTCTTTTGAAATAACCCAAGAAGATCGAGTGAAACAAATATTGGATAAATTCAGAAAAATGGGAATAGCGGATACAAAACTAGAACAAATAATTTAGATTCATCTCAATATTATACTACTCCTGGTCTATGCAGGGATGCAATGTTGAAAACAACTGAAATAGAATTAGAGTTGTTAACTGATATTAATATACATACACACATATGTATATAATTTTGTTCTTCATGGTATCAGGGGAAGTACTGTTCAATGTTCTAACAGATATTCAATAGCTAATAATAAATATATTAGTGATTATGATTATAACAAGGAATCTACTTATATTATATATGTATTTAGATGTAAATAATTTATATGGTTATGCAATGTCAAAATACCTTCCATATAAAAATTTTAAATTGGTTGAAAAAAAGGATAGTGCCCCCAGTTCTCCGTTGGAGGGCATTTACCAAACTCAATACAAATGTGAAATTTGTTACAACGATATATTTGGAAAGGATCTCATATTCCTCGGTTGTAGCCATCACTATTATTAAAAATATAGTTTTTTCATTAGGGATTTAAAACAAAAAAAAAAATTGGATAAATGGAGTGTGTTAGAGTAATAATTTTTCATTACAATTTGTATAATTGAAAAGGAAAAAATGTCGTTCAATTTCTCTAACTTGGATGATGAGGAAACCCAATGGTTTGCTCTATCACAATCAACACCATTAACTAAATCGGCCACCACCGCCACCATCAAGCACACTGGCGACTTCAATAGAGAACATGTATTCCATCCTGATGGGTGAGCGTTTGATCGATATCGGCAATATACAAGACGAATGGACATCATATAAGGCGAAACTCAAGGAAATAGATGAAAAACAGAAGAAACTGGAGGAAGCAAAAAAGAAACTGGAGGAAGCAAAAAAGGAGATAGAGAAAAAAATGTTGCAGTTTTTAAAAAATCTCGAAAAAAAAGGATAGTGCTCCCAGTTCTCCGTTGGAGGGCATAACCAAACTCAATACAAATGTGAAATTTGTTACAACGATATATGTATGTGGAAAGGATCTCATATTTCTCGGTTGTAGTCATCACTTATGCGTGAATTGCCTAAGACGCTGGAAGAAGTCATCATGTCCTTGATTGGACATTGGATTGGATCCATTGAATTATATATTAGAAGTAGATCTAGAATATCCATCGACATTACACGACTATCATAATGATTTACCATTTTTCTTATCAACATCATCACCCTCAAATTTAAATTTACATACAGAATTTATGCAAGACGATGATTATGATATGTTTTTAAATGGAAATATATAGCTTAAGCAGTTTATAAGAATGTGATATGAATTAATAAAGTACATACATATGTGTGTGTGTGTATTTGAAAATAAATCAGTTTTTTTTATTTAATTTCAATTTTATAATGTATGGGATAATATAGTTTGCTGATTACGTCGAAGAATGTGGTTTAATTAAAAACTAAAATAGGTTTTTTTTTTTTGATATATTGAGAAAACTCTAAACACATTGTAAGAATTATTGAAAAAATTTTATAAAAAGGGAGTAGGAGTACATATAGGAATTAATTGAAAAAGAGAAATGTTTTGTGAAAACAACAATTGTGTGTGCCAGCTTAAACTCCGATCGCAGTTTTCTTCGCAGAGAGTAAAACCGAAAAATGCTTCAAACCTTTGTTTGAAGCAATTTTAATGCATTACGTCGTAAAGAAGAAGAACTGTACGATGGAATGGAGGGAAGGCTGGATTGATGTCTTCCTCGATGGAGAAGAGAAGTCGTGTTGGGGGACCAACAAACTCGAGGAGGACGGTGTCCTCTTCGATGGTGAAAAATTTTATATTTTATTTAAATCAATCACGGAATGTGATATTGAATAAAAAATAAAGATAATTAAAAATTTAAAAAAACATTTGTTTGTTATTTGTTGAGGGATTTCTTCTTTCAGGTTTTTTAATAAAATAATAAAGTAAAAAAGTCTTTTATTTATTGAGCGGCAATTTCTTTTTTTTCAGGTTTTAAATAAAATCAAATTTCATTTCAATTTATATTAATTGAATAAAAATTTTAAACACAAGTGCCCACATTGAAAATGGACAATTGAAAAAGAAACCAATATTGGTGGAATAATTGAAATTTCTAATGTTTACTTTCGCCATTTCAATCTAAAGTATGACAATTGTGAAATACGTATACGATGTAGTTATTATAGTGATTATACATATCGTAAATTGAATATATATTGTTTTGAACACGGTTCTGAAATTTAACAGCGTTTAGTATATTTAAAAACATACAAACAAATGAACGAACAAGCTGATCGTGAACAAAATGATGGAAAATTTGAAACGAGTCCGCTATTTGAACGAACCAGAAATAGTATAAATATGAGAACACAACTAGATAAGTATATAAAATGTTCCTAACAGAATTATTTCATTTTTTAAAAACATTTACACACATCATTTCCAATGAAGATAGGAGAAAACTGATTGATATTCAATCATTTGTTGAATATATTAATAATTTAAAAACAAAACAAAGGATCACATAGACTAAAATAATAAATAAAAAATAGGTAGCCTTTATAAAATTACTTTGAAATGCAACAGAGGCAACTAAATTAGGTCACGAAGAAGTTTAAATATAGACAGAACCAATTAAAGAAGATACATTTAAGAACATACAGATCCTCTTCAACAGCCTAGACGAAAGAAGGGCACTCAATGTCAACTACAATAGATTAACATCGGCGCATAATATAGCAGAAGACGGAGCCTTTTTAGATATTAGGGATAAGATAATTAAAATATCAGCTAGAAAAGGAAAAGAATTGAATTAACCGACTTCACTGCATGTGTAATAGGCACTCCCCTAGGCAAAGCAATTGCACTAACGCAACAGTCTCAAAATTGATGTGCAACTTTTATGTGCTAAGGCAGAAAACCTCCGCTCATTTATAGACTCACTGCAGTTGTTGGAATCAATAAAAGATTCTCATGCGCCAATAGAAATCACTCTCATTCAGACTAAACTAAAGGCAATGCGTGTATTATAGATAAGCTTAATAACACAGTGAAGAAGTATGTCTGCAAAGATAATGAACAACAAAAAAGTCAACGAATATTGCGGCGAGATAAAGAATTTTCCAGAATCTTTTGAGACTTCCACTCGATTTAACAAAAAAAAAAAGTATTCAACACAGATCGCTGTAAAGACATTAATTAAACTTATCATGGCACCGGACCAGTTCAACACAATGAACGATGCCATTGGCAAACTTGTTCTCTATTACGGCCAGAAAAAAATTCAATAAATTTAAAAGGCCACAAAGGGTTAATTTGACCACACGGTAGTACTTAAAAGTACTAGTAGCGGATCAATACAATGATTTTTGGAGGAAATATACAACTTTTTAAAATCATTTACTCATATAAATTCTGATTCAGATAAAACTAAACTGCATCAATATACAAACACAAGTGCAGTATGTAGACAACTTCAAAAGAAAGAAAATCAAAATTTTTTTAAACTTCAAATTGATTTGATTTTTTTAAAGTTGTCTTCAAATGTTTTAGATTTCTGATCTTTTGTTTATAAAATGTATTGAAGAATACACATGTTCTGACACCACATCACAGAGAAACACCACAATTATTAAATTGCCATTCGAATCAATATACAACAACATAATCAGTAAATGCCAGAAAGCATAACTCGGAATGTATGCAACGCTTTACATTACATATGTTACGTTAAGGGATAAATTACGTTAAAGTATATAAAGAGAAATATATTCTCCTAAAGATTAATCAATAGAATAAATAACCTTTACAAATGAAGAGGCCTTTTTAGTACAATTGGTTTCAAGCAATAACATAAACATGACTTTAATTTATACGACTTGGATTCCAATCCATTTCAGCCAGTTACTTTAGGGTGATCTATATAAGGAGCACCAAAGGAAAAAAAGAGAATAAAGAGTTTTTAGCTGGTGGAGCAGTCAAACACGATCCACCAGTAAAGCAAGTGGGAGTATAGTCAAAAGGCAGAACGGTTACGAGGACCCCAACCTTAACAACATACAACATACAAAGTGAAAGGAATCTTATTATTAAGCGCTCCACGAATTATGTCAAGAAACATCTTTTAGATTGGTCAAGAACATATTGCTCTATCTTCGCCTGTACTTTAGTTGCATCAGCAGTGTCTACATCCGGAAAAGCATCATCACGTAATCAAAAAAAAAGGAGATAAATCATCTTAAAAAGTAAAACAGTAGAAATTCTATAAAAAGAAATCGTGTATTTAGAAAAGAAACCCCTTAAAGTATATATTGTTCTTGAACTGCACACGACTGTTCAAGGAAAACGATTTGCAGGCAAGCCATAGAGTATGTTAGTTAAAGCGAATGGTATTAAGAAACCATGGAATTGAAAAAGTAAAACTTTTTTGATTTTTCGTACACTAAATTGTTGACCGCGACGTTAAAAATGAATGATGGAAATGGAATCGATTCAGCAGCACAATTATGCAAAGTAGCTGTTAAACCTGTTGAGCTGTTAACCTGTTGAGTTTGAAGGCCCAATTCGCACGTGCGGGAATCACGAAAGATGACACAAAATATTACACAGTAGTGGCGGAGATTGACTCTTCGGTGCTGAAATTTGCATCTGACATAATATCAAATCCACCAGCCACAGAAAAATACGAAGCACTCAAAACAATTCCCATAGCCGAGTTTAGCGAAACAGATGACAACCGTTTTAAGCGTTTATTCGATGACTTGTCCGTAGATGGAAAAAAGCTTTCGGCCTTGTTATGAGAAATTAAGGAATAAGCAGGAAACAAGTTAGACCCTGACATGTACATTAAAATCATTGTGGTTGCGGCAATTGCCAGCGCAAATTATCAGCAGATTTTAGCAGTAACGGAAGGCGATTTATATAAATTGGCCGATAAAGCTGACAGTATAATGGATGTGCAGAATCAATCGAAGGTTAACATTGTTAATGAAAATCCTGATTTATACAGTATCATCAAAGACTTGACGAAAAGATTCAATCGTTTGGAAAGGAGTAATTATGTAACAACGAAGTTCAACAAGACCTAGAAATTCTCCTTTCACGCATTCTCATTATCACGCTCATTATCGAATGAAATTTGTTGGTACCATTGCACAGTTTGCGCCCGAGATATTTGGAAAACTAGTTAAAAATCAAAGACTTTGTTGCATTATGTCGTACACCCGTCGTGTTGGTTCAATTGACGGCAAATCTGTGAGTATACCTGATAAATTTATATATCATAGTTGTTCGTGCATATCCGGAAATCACCTAGCCGGATTTTGCCCCATTCCTTGCGGTTTTAGGGCAATAGCTACTGTATCACACGTTAGTTGTATAACACCATTTGCTGAAAGCAAGAGTGCTGCAACTGTTCATCATCGAGCAATAGATCCTTTCCAGAGTGAAAAGAAACCTCAAAAAACTAAAGTGCATCAACCTGTAAAAAATAAAGTGCCAGTTCCTAATCGTAATCCATTCTCTCAATAGACTGGTACTCAGGCGAATGATGCTTTGTCAATTCTTTTTAGTGCTAATACATCTGTGGGTAATAACCCCTAAACCATTTGGTATATCAGTTTACAATTCCACTGACATACACATGAACACTTCACATGTCGCTGTCAATGACACCCTTACTCTGACTTTCTCCAATGACCAAGGCACTGTACGCATTCATGCTCTTGTGTACAATATTACCATGTTAACCTCTGATTCATCATACGAAGGCGATACTTCATCAACTGAATATGATTCTGATTCTGTACGACTGTATGATTATACTCAGATAAGGCATCCATCTACAACTGAATCCTTACAAGCAACTACTCTCCATCAACCCTTCTACGTCATTTCTCAACCGAATCGTACTATCTTTAACGAACCACCGTCTATATGTGATAATGCTGGTCATACATTTGTTGATCAACATTTTGTTGATGCCTTAAAAGAATTTTTAATTGATAATGAAAGTAAAATTCAATCTTCTATGTTTATTGAAGGTAATAAGTTAATTCGTATTTTTAAATATCATGGCTTCTATATAGAATGTATTTATCACCCATCTTACAATATGGAATCCGATGACTATGACTATGAAATTGTGTATCATAGCCGTTCATCTCCATCATTACGTAGTGGAGATGTGAAACATTCAACCCCAGCAAGTATTTTTGACGTGCCTCCGGTCGCGGTAGCCGCTTCACGTAAACGTGATTTGGTCGTTCTTTTGCATTATCTTCACATTTTTTCTGTTAATCATCTGCACTTCCTGTGTGCTGACTGTAGGGGGAAGATCATATGATGTACTGGTATGCCCTTTACTAGTACCTCT
Source organism: Sarcophaga carnaria (assembly GCA_958299815.1). Taxonomy (NCBI): domain Eukaryota; kingdom Metazoa; phylum Arthropoda; class Insecta; order Diptera; family Sarcophagidae; genus Sarcophaga; species Sarcophaga carnaria. Next base: position 17,695,370 of record OY283152.1, on the reverse strand, counting down.
TATGTGACAGCTGACCTCAAGTACCATCGTTTAGATTTCTTGATAAAAAAAAAGTCCCCCATTTTTAGCGGCGGAACAAGAGGGGCTCAACACCAACACACGCCACCTTTACATTAAGGATAAAAATTCACATTTACGTTTTTTAATCGATACGGGCGCGGAACTTTTCGTGATTCCAAGATCAACCGCAGTAGTAATATGTAATATGTGTGTGAAGAAATATTCAAATTTAACTAGCAAAAACAAATGTCAACTATTTTAACAGATCAAATGTTAAAGTTAACGGATCAAATGTTAAAGTTAACAGAGTAATGTTACAGTTAACAGAGTAATGTTAAATGCTTGACAGAAGTTTTAAAAAAAATGGGTATGGAAGAAATCACCCAAAATGTATGATATCGGAGATTCTTGAGTGGAGCAGCTTCTCTGATAATTCACAAATTATCGTCATTCTAAAGATGGACAATATTTAAGAAGCTAAATCAAATGATTATTGTTCAAAACTGTACAAAATAAGTTTTTAAATATATTTCGTAGTTTTTTTTTATGAAACCTTTCAAATTTAATAAACAACTGAAACACTTTCATTAAAAAAAATCTTGCATGTCGTCCCTATTTTTTTAAAAAGCCTAAAAACTGTTATGAAAAAAATAAAATATTTTTGGAAAGAGGAAATATTTGTTAGAACATAAACTATAGTAACAGTAAAGGTCGTTATGAGTTATTATTATAATATATAAAAATATAATTATACAATTTACAATATTTACAATACACACATAATAATAATAATAATCATAATAATAAGCACTTTATAAAATTACACCATATTCTTAATGGTTTAATGATTTAATTTCGTTTTTTTTTTTTGTTCTTTGCCGCTGTCTTCCGCTTGACTTTAGGCCTTTTCGAATAACCCTATTTCGATATTCAGTGTAATTATGGTCAATAACCAGTTGAGAGTGGCTGGGTTTTGGCTAGAGTTATGGCCCTGCTACCAGCACACTCTCCCTGTCTTAACCGTTAAATGTGTTGTTTTTCGTTAACAGTAACAGCAATGCTTAGAGATGACATTAAGGATGGGATAACGACAATTAATTTTAAACTTTTTCATAAGTTTCTTGGAAATAACTAAACAAAGGGAAGAAATTTTCTTCATAAAACTACTACAATGTTCGCGGTACATGGCAATGATGGGAATAATGATGATAACTATGGCGGTCATAATGTCGATGACGATGATGTTATTGTTGGTACTTTTCATCATACTTATTGTCTTTAGAATTTTGTACAATGAGCATAATAGATTACATATAATCGAGATAATTTCTATAAGAATAGTTTTTATTATTTTTGTTGCTGTTGTTGTTGTTATAATTGTTATCATTAGTTGCAGTTCTCGTCATTCATCCCATAAACATTGCTGTTTTTGTCGTACATAATATGAAAATTGTGAACACTTACGACACGTTTTAATGCCACAACGATAATTTGCTTGTGCAGCTGCCGCAGCCACTGCTGCTGATGAATCGGCTGCCGTTTTACCTTTGCAATATTTGAGGCCACAGGGATACCAACCTATGCAGGTTTCTAAGGTGCATATACATGGTGCCCATAGACTGCTTACTTCATTGCAACGTGATGATAAAGTATCGGGAAATTTTTCGGTAGCAGCTTCTAAACTAGATATCGATGACCCTGTAAAGATATTAAAAGGAAGGAAATGTTTACCGTTATATTAAAATCTCGCGCTTAATCCAAATTAATATAGCCAAACAGTAAAACTGAAATTAAAAAAAAAAATTTTGAGAATGCTTACCCGGTAATTCCGACCAAGCCTTCAAGTCTACATCCCTAACGTATGTAGCATCTATGGCTTCATTACACACTGTCATTAGATGTCTGGTGATGGGCTGTGAACGATTTAAATGTACCCACGATGTCATAGAAAATGTCTCCTTTCCCTTATCTTCTTCCGGTGTTCGTATCGTACTGGGATTTTTTTGTCGCAACTTTGACATGGCATCCGATGATATGAAATCACCTTTTTGGAATTTCGTCACAAAGCACATGACCTGATAGAGATTTTGTCCTCGTTCCTCTTCGCCCAAAACAAGCGCTTTAAGTATACGTACTTCCTGGCGGAGAAATAAAGAAATAAAAAATAAAAATAAAATGAACATTAAAATTCTATTCATATCCGTGGTGTAAGAAACTAGGTTGTAATCCTAACTAAGGCGCTGTAAATGCGTAATTAAGCAAGAAGTAACCAGACGATACGGTTCTTCAGTTTCGTAAATGTTACTAAATGATTCCGCGTGATGACGCATTCTAATGACATTGCGGTTTGGGGACAAATAGCCCAATTAACATAAGCCAAAAGTATACTAAATAATGACCAAAAAATCGAATCGCTTAAAATGGTATCACACTGCTATAGTAACTAAAGCTATCGGGATAGCTAGGGCAGCAAATTTTTACACAAATGGGAACCTATCGGTGAATATCTTTGTACGTCGCAGTTACAATAATTTATAGCAATAAATTTCAAACACAGCAGTATAATATGTGGGTTAAGATAAATTCGGATTTAACTAGCAAAGACAAAAATCAAAAATGTTATCAGATCAAATGTTAAAGTTAACAGAGCAATGTTAGATGTTTAACAGAAGTTACAAAAAATGGTTATGGAAAAAATCATCGAAATTTACGATATCTGAGAACGGAATATTTATTCCATTTCTTACGAATTAAAGCCCACATGTTCCTAAGTGGAAAAGGTTCTCTGGTAATTCGGAAATTTTATAAAAATTGAAAAATTTTGACAAAAAAAATATTTGTTTTAATATTTGTCTGGGGACGTTGATCAATGTGGTGGAAAAGTGGAATATGCTGCCGATATCCCACTATATATCCATGGTATCAAGATTACAAAACAGGTGCCCATAGGATTGGACGATATTTGGGACCAGAGATATAGGTGACCAAAAAAGTGTTCTGTATAAATAAGGCTGAATTGGATACAATATGGAGTTGTGGGGGAAATGAACCTTGTGGTCTAGATAGCCATGGTATCAAGAATTCCAAAACAGATTTCTTTGCGGTCGGGCGTTACTTGGGGCCAGAGATATAGGCGACAAAACAGTAAGCTTTACTGATGCTACTTTAACAGCTTTACAGTTGCCGCAGTCTAGTAGGGAGTGTGTTGGCTTTTTGGACGTGAGGCCAATCTGAGAGTAAATAAAATTGCCATTAAAAAGTTTCTCTAAAATCTGTCGTTCGGAGCCGACTTTAAAGTGGAAGTTACGACTATCATGTAAAAAATTGGCACATACAACATAACGTAACGTAAAGAACTGGGTCGTAATCCTGACTATAGGGTTGTAATGACCAATACGTATGTATTTTAACAGCCCTTTTCTCTTCCTCCCTTTCGCTCGTTCTTTCGCTTTCCCTGTAACTCTTTTTCTCCCTCTCTTTTTCTATCTCCCTATAGTTTTGACACCCTCCATTTTTCCATTTCCCTCTCCTTTGCTTTCCCCTCTATCTTTATTCTCTTTCTCTCTTCCCTTCTCACTTTCTCTCTCTCTCTCTCTCTCTCTGGGAGCAACTAATTGCCACAAAAAAGCTTCTCAAACCCCACCACTTGTGATAAAATGAACGCATTTAAGTACCCCGTAGTCTTTACTAAAAGGTTATAATGGTCAATAATGTATGCTTGAACTGTGGCTGTTCTCCTTGAAAGATATCTGTTTATTGCGGTTTGTGAGACTAAGAACTATACTTCGTTGACACAAGCCACACGACACGCTATACCAAGACGCTTGGTGCGCAATTAATATCACGTTTCAGAGCAAGATTGGCCGACAAAAGCATTTAATTTCGTAGACTCCTTTTTTCCCGGAAGGTGCAAAGTCTATCGTGTACTGGCGTAGCCCCGATCAATGACGGTGCACAAGACATGCACAAACTAAACTACGAGTAAAAGCTAAGCCATCTATTTTTATTTCTCACACCCAATATTTGAGGTTGCATTAAGAGATTAAATGGAAAATAATTACTAAATTAATTGATAAAATTTCTATACTTACATTACGAAAATCAATTATTTGCGTTATTAATGTACCATCGGTTTTCTGAAATTCCAGTGTTATTAAATCTTCACTAACATTTGAGGTAATGCTCTCCTGTATAACTTCACCGCCCTGAAAAAAAGTTAAAAATAAGCAAAAATTAATTAAAAACTGTTTCAACTTTTAACAAAAAAAAAAAAACAAAAAATAAACTTTTAATTTCAATTAATCGATAGGAAGCACCGATAGGCACCACTACAATGCTTTTAAGTAGGCTCGACTGTTTCAACAGTATTTCAATTAACGAAAAAACTAAACTTGAACCCAAACTATTAATGGCAACTGTTTTAACCAACCAGCAGCACCATAAAAACGTGGCCAAAAATTATAATTGGAAAGGTGCTGCAACCGTGAAGAGGGTAAACGAAAAAACTCTTTGGAAAAAAAGAAAGAAAAACGCGGCTAATTTGTGTAAAAAAAAACCGAAAGGAAATGTAGTGAAAGTGGGTAATTAAAATCAAAACACCTCGCTGCCGCACTATCCACCATTTAAGTCCATGCTCTCGCAAATTTAGTTTTTGAAATTGAAACAGCAATCGCAACAGTAAATTGAATGCAATAACACAACAAAACACACTTATAAACTCAGGGAATGCTTGTGTTGCAAAAACATGCAACCTACTGTTGGAAGCGAGAAGCGGAAAAATTATTTAACGGCCTACCATGACAAAAAAAAAAAACATACAACACGCGTTTAAATTGGTTCAATTAAATCTGAAATGAAAAGAAAATGCAGAAAATCGAAATCAAAATTAATCTCAATGTAGGTGACCTGGTAGTCCAGTTATGTAATCTGCCCAGTGTGAGGCTTTTTTTAATGGAAGGAGAAACCTTGTTTTTATGTTGGTCACTGTGGCTGTTGTTTGTTATCTTCTGTCACATGGGCCGCATAATCGCCAATTAGAAGCATGGTAGTCAAGCTGCAAATATTAGCAGCTCAACGTTGATCTATTATTTGGTACTCTTCAATTCATCTGTTGAACAACAATTGGATGTAATGACAGGCTATTAGCTCTATAACAGCCTAAAGCTTTTATACTATCCTGTTCACATTAAACGACAACCAAAACAAATACATATTCTCCCTCTCTCTCGGACACTCTCTCCCTCGCTATCTCTCTCGCTCTGTCACTCTCTCCCTCGCTATCTATCTCGCTCTCTCTATCTCTCTCTCGCTCTCTCTACCTCTCTCTCGCTCTCTCTATCTCTCTCTCGCTCTCTCTCTCTCGCTCTCTCTCTCTCGTTCTCTCTCTCTCGCTCTCTCTCTTTCTCAATCTCTCTGCAATATTCAAGGACATAATAGACATTAAGGCCTGGTTCACCCACAGGTTTCTGAAACATTTTTGGTTCGGACAAATTTTTTTTTATATGGAGTTTGACGTTTCTCTCAGAGAGCGAGAGAAATTATTTTGTGCGAACAACACTCAGTGTGAATTAAATTAATTTTAAATTTGGTCCGAACCATTTTAGAAAAGGTTGCCACACCATATGAAATTTATACAATACACCAATATTTGCAGAAGTTCATCGAAAGTCCCAGGGTCCATGCGATGAAAATTTATAAATGAATCTACGTCATTTAAACGCATTTCGGAAACTAGCAAGTGAAAATACCCTTTGGCTTCTCTTTGTTTTAAAAGTGGTCTTACAGCCGTCCTCTTGTTTATCTTTGATTTTCGTTTTTCATAAATATAATTTTACTTTGGTCACTTCAATGGCGAACAAGAGTAGTAAATGATTTATATCCATCGCAGAACAAGATGTATTTATTCTTACCAAATAATTCACTACAAATACTGTTTATTTTTTGTTATAAATATTAATTTTTTATTTCTTTATTTTGACACAAATATAATTAACTTTCTTAAGTTCATGCACATATATATTTACCTTTCATATTTCAATTAAATATGGCAGCACTGTTTTTACGAACAAAGTTTCTGAAATGGGTGAATCATGCTGCAGAAAACTCTCAGTAAACAAGAAATTTCTCCGAACCAAAAATGTTTCAGAAACTTGTGGGTGAACCCGGCCTAACACACCAAACCTCGAATATTTTAGCCGTCCACCGTCTCCCACCGGAGTATGTGTGCAGAGAAAAAAAAAATAAATAAACTCCAATAGCAGCTGAGATCCCCAGATGTAAATGGAAATGAATTCGGCATATGCATGTATCTCAAAAGGTCATGAAATGAAACCTACAAAGTAGTTGAAGATAAAGTCGATCAGAAAACATTTTTGCTAGGCCTCTTCCGTTCCAATAAACAACATATTGATACGTACACTTTTGCATATGAAAAGCTAGCGCTGCCTAAAGGCATGATGTTCATAGCTAGTGTGTCGACTTATTAGACGTGAGACCACAGTTTTAACCTCAGGTCAGACATAGCCAACAAAACGAAATACGAAAAAATATTTTTTAGGCAAGTTCCTTTCTATAAATTTCTGGCAAAAACTCTGAGAGAGTGAATAAAATTTTCAATGAAAAGTTTCTTAAATATCTGTCGTTCGGAGTCGACCTTGAACCGTGGCCCCACGTCACACTACCTACTAGGCACTACGGTATGTAAACACTCTGAACTTAAAAGTAAGGTGGTCAGCGTAAGCAGTGGTAGTTAAGGTATGTTTAGCTTTGTTTACTCTTTGCTCCGTTTCATCATTGTTTGACATGGGCTTAGACCTCTGGCCAGCAGGCAGATACATGTATACACAACAGACAGGTGTAAAAAGTTATTAACACTTGCAATTGTTGTTTTTATTTTTACTATCAACCACAAAAACATAAAACCCAAATACATAAATATATTCCGGAAAGGACGAAAAACCACAAAAACATACAAAATTAAACCAAAATGGAGAGAACAAACTGGGGAGGCAACAAAAAAAACCCTAAAAAAATAGCTGCAAACTTTTCAACAACTTTCCAAAGTGTTACAATAAAATGGCAAAAAGCGCTAAGCCATACAAAGAGTATACAGAGGGAAAATTTGCCATTCGTTTCACGTAACAAATATGAGAAGAAAATAATTTTCAAAAAAAAAAATTTATTTTAAAAATTCTCCTTAAATCTCTGTCTGCCATTCGTAATACATATTTAGAAATATTTTCCATTAAAAAAAAAAGAAAACATTTTTTTGATTAATTTAAAATTTAAACTGATTGCTGTGCTGAGCAGCAGCAGAGTAAATAAAGTTGGCAACGAAAAAAAAACAAACTCAAGAGTATAAAACTTTTAACGAGATTCAGCTGAGCAGTAGTAGTAGAGCGGCTTAATAAAGTTTCAAAAATGTTTTCGTACTAAATTTATGAATTTATGCGTAAAGTTTTCCTTTTCACTCAAGTCGAAATGCTTGTTATTGAATTGAAAATTTTCAACAGTTTTAAAATCTGTACAACACTTACTATGTATAAATAGCAAATTTCGTTTAAATTTATTTAAGAAAAAATGCAATAAAATTTTAGAAAATTAATACGTATGCTTATATTTCAAGTATCTGAATAAAGAATTTTGTTTTTAATACCAACCAAGGATAACCACTTATTCAGCTGAGAAGAATAGAATTCTCAAACGTTTCTTGAAATGTTGATCCAGCCGTGCGTATGCTGATGATATCTTATCAAAGACCGGACCGTTACTATTTACTTACAATATATCAGCATTTGTATTTGTATTGGTATTCGAATTAACAGACAGATTATAAAACCGCTTGCCAGTCTCTGGTCTAACTCCTGGGCTTAGAACCGTGGAGCCACAGAGTTATACTCTAGAAGAGTTATATCAGCAGCAACAATATCATGATGATTAACTAGGAACTTTCATTTGACCTAATACACAAGCATACATACATAATTGGTCATTACAATCCTTCAGCCAGGATTACGACCTAGCTTCTCACACCACTTACATATGTTGTGTTTGTTCATTTTATCCATGTGTAGCGGAATATACTGCTTAAAGTCGATTCCGAACAACAGATTTTTTGAGAAACTTTTTCATGGCAATTTTTATTTTAAACACAGAGTTTTTGCCAGAAACCTGCTGAGACTGAACCGCCTGAGAAATTTTTATTATTTCGATTTGTTCAAGATGTCTGACCTGGTGTTTGAACTGTGGTCCCATGTCTAAGAAGCCAACACAGTACCTACTAGACTACAGCGACTACAATCATATTTTTTTCTAAGGAAGAGAAAAATTCGTAGAAAGTTTGGATAAATTGCTTAGAGCACAGAGGAGTCTCTGTAAAATAATAAAACGATTTTTGATTCAAAAATTTGCATTTCATTCAATAAAAAAAAAACACGGACTCAATAACACACCTTAAGTGTCGAACTTTGGTTTTGGTTTTGGATTGTCCGACTTGCTTTAGTTCCCAAACTTTATTTCACCCCATTTTATAGCTTTCAGAGTAACCCCACAGCCTTTAAAGTACATACATATCTGCATACATAATTGGTCAATACAACCTTTCACTCAGGATTAGGACATAACTTCGCACACCACTTATATTATGTGTGTGTTAATTTTATACATGAGTGGAGAGAGACCTACAGTTTAAAGTTGTCTCCGAACGACAGATTTTTTGGGAAACTTTTCATGGCAATTTTATTTACTCTCAGAATTTTTGCCAGAAATCTGCTGAGAGAAAGTTGCCGAAGAAATATTTTTTTGTATTTCATTACGATGAAGATGTCTGACGTCGGATTTGGACCTCACGTCTAATAAGCGACTACCTTTAAAGTCCTGCAAATTATTTCTAATAATTCTGCAAAATGTTCTTGAGCATCAATCCTGCATTTCTTAAAATTTAAAAAATTTTCAACCAACCAAGACGCTATGCGCAATCGTTTAAGCAATGCCTTGAAAAAACTTATCTCGTTCAAACTATAATACACTTGAAGAACTTCCTTCAATCCTTACTGCCTTTGAATCATTTTTGAGTTTCCTTTGTTTCTATACAACAACAATATTTCCAACACGTTAATGTTTAATAAAATTTTTAATTTTTTAAATTCTCAAAATCAACAACAAGAAAAAAAATTATTTGAAATTTAAATGCAAATCTTTTCAATTATTCAGAAATTTTTTTTATCGTATAATCAGGAATAATTTCGTAATTTAAGAGTTTTGTTGGCATAAAAATTAACATTAAAACAATATAAAATACATGTACGTACACTCAGGCGCACACACTCATATACATATAATGACAGGATAAAAGAGAGAAGAAGAAAAAAATAATAATACGTGACAGGGGGCGGGGGGTATAGACAAAGAAAAACTAGACAAAAACAAGAGGACGGTGACAGAGAGGAGGTAGTAATTTGAGAGTGCAAAAGTATTTTTTGCCGCATTGTTTAAACACAAGATTTTTTTTGGTGGTGGCAAATTGTGGCAACACTTCTATACAAACGTCAACTACAACGACAGCAGAAACAACACATTTTGTTATTGTTGTTGTTGTTGTTGCTATTTACATAAATAAAATTTTGTTTACATATACCCTACACCCATTAAAAATGGCAATATTTTTCCTGAGTATCAAAATGTGATTTTAAAAAAAGTACCAACATTTTAAAAAAAAAAATCTGAAAGGAGAGTGCCAAATAAAATTTGGACTTCAATTTTTTTTCTTTATAAAAACAAAGTTTAGTAGGTAGCGTCTAGGCTGATCAGACGTGAGGTCACGGTGCAAGCTCCAGGTCTGACATCTCCAACAATATGAAATATGCAGATTTCTGGCAAAATATCTGAGTGTAAAAAAAATTGCCATGAAAAGCTTCTCAAAAATCTGTCGTTCAGAATCGACTACAAACTGTAGGTTCCACCACTCATGTATTAAATTAACAATTAACACACTCAACATAAGTGGTATGAGAAGCTAGGTCGTAAACCTGACCAAAGGATTGTAATAAGAAACTTATGTATATTAACTGACTTCATAGGCCCCAACAGACAGTTTCTTTTCAAATTTCAGATTCGTGGCAATGCCTAGTTTGGTGCTTGTCGTACCAGAAGTCTGTGTTGTGTTTACCTCAAGTCTGATTTATACTCTTCCCAACTACCTAACGTTCTTTGGAATGTATATATCGTTGGTCTCATGTAGAAAGGCCCTAACTCACACTTTTTTTGAAATAGATTTTCTTGTGATTCCAATGCATTTAACTCAAATACACATTTAACTCAAATACACATTGGAATCACAAAAAAATCAATTTCGAAAAAAGTGTTAGTTAGGGCCTTTCTACATGAGACCAACGATATACGCATGGCTTTCAAAAATAATATGAAACAAATAATAAACGTTACGAAGTCTTTAAACTGACATTCTGCAGTAATATTAGTAGACCACTGGCTTCAATCGCCAGGAAGACAGTGAAAATGTTTACAATGTTGGTGGTGTAACGAGTAGAGCAACAAATTAAATTCCATTAAAACTAAACCCATAGTAGTAGTATAGCCAACAAAGTAACAAGAGGAGTGGTGTTTTCAACATTAAACTTTTTAATTTACAATCTTTTTTTGTTGTTGTTGTTTATTGTCGCTTTGTTCGTTGGCAAAAACAAAACAAAAAAAACTTTAAAAATACCCAACAGAGTAAAGTTTGTCCTCCAATTAAAGGCAAAATGGCATAAACATTCAACACTTTTACTGCCATTTACTGTTCAAAAATTTTCTCTTACACCCTGACTCCGTGCTAGCCATGTAAATGGCTAAAACAAAAAATAATTTGCATTTACAAGGTCTCTCTCGTTCGAGATTTCTTTCTTCAGTAGTATTTTATAGCTTCTGTTAAAGTTTCCCTAGAAGTCGCCGTAGGCTAGTAGGTAGTGTGTTGGCTTATTAGACGTAAAGCCAGGGTTCGAGCCCCAGGCCAGACATCAAGACAAAATAGTATTTCTTCGGCGACTTCCTCTCAGCAGATTTCTGGCAAAAACTCTGAGAGTAAATAAAATTGCCATGAAAAATTTCTCAAAAAATCTGTCGTTCGGAGTCGACTTTAAACTGTAGGTCCCACCACTCATGTATAAAATTAACACACTCAACATAAGTGGTATGAGAAACCAGGACGTTGTACAATGGGTCAATTCGACCTCCGGGTACGGTACTTGTCTTAATTGAGAAGTACACGTCCTCTATCCTAACTTAAATTTTCCTTAAGGCATATTGCAGGTAAAACGTTTATGAATTACTAAAATGATCTCACACACAAGAATTTTACATACAAATTTAGAGAAGCCCACAACCTAGTTTCTCCCTCTCTCTCTAGTTACTCTCAGAATTTTTGCCAGAAATCTGCCGAGAAGTAGACGCCGAAGAACTAATTTTTTATATTTCGTTTTGTTGGAGATGTCTGACCTGAGGTTTGAACGGTGGCCTCGCGTCTAATAAGCCAACACACTACTTACTAGACTAAGGGCCGTTAAAGTTGGGTTTAGTTAAAGGTAAAGTTACCTTTAACTAAAGTGAACTTTAGAGTCACCTTTAACCTCTTTTCGTTATTACAACCTACAGATAAATTAAACTTAAGTTTTAAAAATATGGCAGTGCCGGAGAAATGTTGCTAACACTTCTCAATTAAAATTTTTTTTTAAACGCAGTAGCTTACTTCTACCTTATTGTCCACCTTTAATAATGAAAAACAATTTATCTGCCCGTTAAACTCCTCCCTTTAGTTAACGGCAAGTTGTAATAATGGCCCTAAAGCGACTAAAAATTATCGATTCTTCACATCATTTTTCATAAAATTGTGTTACTTTAGGTCATTACAATCCTCTAAGCATGACTGGAACATGATGATTAAACTGTGAATTAAAATTGACATGAAATCTGGAAATAGTGTCATAATTATGTTAAGCACTGTTCCATAAAAAGCTTGCACACATAAAGACATCATTTTCATTCAATACTTTTCTTTCAAAAAAACACTTGCATTTGAAAGACTCTGTATAATTAAACAAACAAAAAAAAGTGAAAAAACACACACAGAAGGTATGGAGAATGAGGAAAAAAGAAAAACGTAAAAACGTTTTAAATACTTTCACTTCAGTTCACTTGTAAATATTTTTAAATAATGATGGATGGACAGCAAATTGTTCTACAAACTGTTTATTTATTCTGTAGTTAAAATTCAAAATAAATAGCAAGAGATCTTCTTAAAAGGTATGGCGGGGTAGGAAACTTAATTACGGAAAATTTAAAAAAAAAAAGTTGTTTTAACTGTTTGTAGAAGTAAAATAAAATGCCAAGCTCCATAAAAGCATTACTGGCGTGATAGAAATCGATTAAAGTGCTCAACTCGTTTCTGCTGGCGAAAGTGAAGAAATCCAGAAGAAAACAAGAAATATTCTAAAGACGTAATCTCCACTCAAATTAAACCTTCAAAGAAAAACACTAAAATGGAGAGTTGTCGAATCAGCAATAGAGAATCAGACAATAAGCCAACACAGTACCTATTAGACTACGAAGACTTCATGACAATATCAACAAAGAAACGTCAGCCCTTGAGAAAAAAAGTAGGAATCAATGATAAAAGTTCCTCACCACAACACGCAATGCAACAACTGAATACATTTCCTCATAAATAAGGTTTATAAAGAACGTCAGATGGCAACCCTGTCGGTCTAGAACTAGCTACAGTATGCAAATCACCCAATTCTCTAAGAAAGAAAGCATTTGTCACAAAGCATCTCTGCCATCAGCTTGTTATTCCTTTTCCTTGTTTCAATTACATTGATCATAGTTTTTCAGTTCAGCAGTTGATTAGCATACTGCATCACGTTCTAAAATTATGCCACCATTTACCATTGCCTAGAAAAACCCTGATCTCTGAGAAAATGTATTGAATTGATCTACTGGATTGCTGGATACGGTACTCAAGAACCTTCCTATAATGTTCGTTGCCAATGTTAATATCTCTGGGAGATGAGGAATCAGAGGCTTCCAAAATATATTATTTGAAGAGGGATTGTGTTCTTTTCATCTTTTTTAAAGTTCGAAAACCATAGTAATATGTATACGCCTTTTAAGTAGTACTCCACCTTAAAGTACCTTAAATAGACAAATTTTAATACCATCAGTAACACGACATTATTGGAAATATTTTTAGAATTTTTAAAATTATCCTGGGGCGTATTATTTAAGAAATAAATGTATTTTCAAATAAAAATAACGAAATAAAAAAGAGAAATACTTTAGGGAGTTTAACAAAGTATGCATACTTTAAGGATTTTTTTTTTTTTGCTAAGGACGACAACTTTCTTAATTTGTTAGACAAAAGATATACAGTTAAAAATAATACTTTAAGGAAATAAAAACAGGTCCCTTAGGAATTCGCCACCATTCAAGGTGAAACAAGTATAATGTGGCGGCAAAACTTAAGCTGTGTGTAACCATGAAATGAACTACAATGGAATAATGGGAAAATTTTCAAAGCATAAAACAAGGCAAAAACAATGTAGAAAATATAATCAAAAGAGCTAAAGAAAGAAGGACAGAAAGATGAAGAGTGGGAAAGAAGGGGAAAAAAGGTCATTAAAAACAATAGAAAAATACAAATGAAATATAATAAACAGCAAGCAGCAGCAACAAAACAACAACAACAACTACAACTACAAAGTAAATGTCCCTGAACTAAATTGCAAAATACAACAAAAACGGTTAAAACAAAAACCAAGAAAACAAAAAGTACCAAGAATACAATAAAAGGAAAAAAATAAAACAAAAAAATGAAAAACAAGAAAACCAAAATACAAGAAGAAAAATTATTATTGCAGCAGCTGTGGCTGCTGGTTAAGCTGAAGTTTTAACAAAAAAAAATAAATAAAACTAAAGCCAGCCAAGTGAAAAGGACAGAGAGAGAAAGAAAATAAATACAATGACATCAATAAAGATTTTATTTGGTACGTGGCATAAAGCAGAAAGTTATTGAAGGGACTTTAAAATTTAATTCAGTTTTTTTTTTTATTAAATTTTAGGCTTTAAATTGACCTTTTTGTTTACGTTTCTGTTTAGTTTTATTTTTCTCTTTTTTTTTTGTCTGAAATCTTATAAATATTTTGCAACTGCACTTGAATGAATTTTTTACGTACCTTTTTCATAATCTTTAGAAAAGGATACAATGTTAAGTATTTTTGCTTTTTTTTTTTTGTTTGTTGTCGTTGCTGTTTTTATTTTTAACCTCATTTTCTAATATACGGAGGTTGTGAAGCAAAGTTTTGTGGCTATGAAACTGGAGGTTCTTCTTTGAATCTCTTGCAAACCTTCGATAAAGACTATCATACAAGGATCCCGTTGTTGTAGCAATGAGTTGCTGGAGTACTGCAAGTATAGGATCCATTCTATAATCCTCAATCTATTTAAGGTATCCCTATACTGTCTCCTCCAATTCTGTTGCAATAACAAACTCCGGGGAAGTTCTTCGAAGCAGTCAGATGTTTCGTTCTGAGATGCAATAACGCAACAAGAGCCAAAGTATCTGTTCCTGATAATTGATTCTCCTCATCACATACATACATAATTGGTCATTACAGCCTTTCAGTCACGATTACGACCTAGCTTCTCGCACCACTTATGTTGCGTTTGTTAAATTTATACATGAATGGCGGGAGTTTTAACGTCATTGCCAGATGCACAAATTTGGTATTCGCCGTAGCCTAGCAGATAGTGTGTTGGCTTAGATGAGAAGCTGGGTCAGACATCAAAAAATGAGAAAAACAAATCTTTCACAAGAGTCTTCTGGCAAAAACTCTGAGAGAAAATAAAATTACCATGAAAAGTTCCTCAAATCTATCATTTATAGTCGACTTTAAACTGGACATAAATTAACAATCACAACGATCTATATGATGTGAGAAGCTTGGTTACAAGTCTAACTAAGCAGTTTGAATGACCAATTAAGTAAGTAAAGATGAACAAATTTATAGTGAAAGGCGAAAAAACTCTCTAGGTTAGGTTAGATTGCCGGGTAGCTTGCCGGCAGAGTTCACTCACTAGCCTATTGTGTCAAACAAAACCGGTAAGTTCCCTTAGTGGCACGTTTTCCACCATGGCCAGATCTTCAAACGTTCTGTCAGCCAAAAGCCGATGACCCCTATTCTGAAGGAAGGAAATAAAACATAAAAAATCTCTAAATTTGTTAGGAAAAATTTCGGCACTTACAGTAACCATAAAATTTTTAATAGTCTTTATAGCGAAAAAGAACCATATTCCTATTATATTATAATTTATCCAAAAACCTTAACTCTAACAACCTTCCTAACAAGTTAAGTCAAATTCAGGCAGAATTAGAAAGAAGAAAAAAAGATTCACTCGCATATAAAATAAAAAAAACACTGCACGTTGAAAACAAAATGACACAAAGGCCAGAAGAAGCGGGAAAGAGAGAGAGAGAGAGAGAGTTGACAAAAAAAGGAGGACAAATACAAGTTCAACGCTTAAAGGAACAGCAAAAATAGAAAAAGAATTAAAATAAAATTTAAAAGAAAAACTATGAGAGAATATATTGTATCACAAAGAGAAGCATTCAACATATTTTTTTTTTTCTTATAAAAAAAGGTTTTACGGTACAAAAATAAAAGTCACAGCAAATAGGAGAAAAAAAAACAATAAGGTAAACAAAAGGAAAAAACAACAACAACAAAAATAAACATTGCATTTACTAAGAAAAAATAATAAAAAAAAAACAAAATGAAAGAAGGACTCACCTTGTAGAAACTCTCTTATGACGACAAGAGAGTACATATTTCTTTAGAGAATAATAAGTGCATGATTTAATAATGAATGAATAGATGAATAACAAGAGACAAAGAGAAAGCAATAAGTATGCGTGATTGTATAGTATAAACAACAACAACTAAAGGAAATTTACTATACTACACAGCAATATCAAAAACAAAACATGTACAGAAACACTGAGTTAAAGTAAACACATTTTTTTTATAGCGTTTGAATCCTTAATAAATCTTAAATATGAGTTCATAGCATTTATAGTGTGTTAGGCTCATAGTAGTTGTGGTTTAGTGTACACACACAGGCACAAACACGTGCGTACTACTTTAATATTTCTACAATAAAAACCTAATATCCTCTCGCTCGCTCGCTCGCTCCCATTAAATTTTATAATTTGAAGCGTTTATTCTCTTTTCATAACAAAAGAATTTAAAACCGTTTTTTTAATTTTGTTCTTAATTTTATTTATTAATTACAATGTATAATTTATTCTTAATTATTGTTTTTTTCTTAATTAATTTCTTACACTATGACTTTGCATTCCCATTTAATACAAAAATACGATTAAATTCTTAAGTGAACCTCAAAACTCTTTAAACACAATACTTAGGACCATTATTACAACTTGCCGTTAAACTTGGGTTTAGTTAAAGGTAACTTTAGCTAAAGTGAACTTTAAAGTCACCTTTAACTTCTTTTCGTTATTACAACCTACAGATAAATTAAAGTTAAGTTTTTCAAAAATATAACAGTAGCTGAGCAATGTCGATAACACTGCTCAAATTAAACAAGTTTTTTAAACGCAGTGGCAACGACGGGATTCTATTTTTTTGTTTACATTTGAAGTTGCCGTATTGAAAATAATATATATGGCAAGTTAAAACATAAACTTAACTTTAAAAGTTACCAGTAGGATGATCTTCCCCTTAACTTAACGCGCACTTCTACCTTATTGTCCACCTTTAATAATGAAAAACAATTTATCTGCCCGTTAAATCCTCCCTTTAGTTAACGGCAAGTTGTAATAGTGGCCCTTAAAGAAACAAGTGGAACCCGAACAAGAGAAAAGCAACGTTGCAATTTTTACATTAAGTTAGGTTAGATTGAGTTAGGTTAAGGACATGTACAATATCCAGAGGTCAAAATGTAGTAATACCACCGTAGTTCCGGAGTGGGCACAACAAGTCCACGAGACGAGGGGAGGATTTAGTGGGAGAGGGCCCCACACACGGGGGACTTGACGACTTCCTCTATGGTGCGGTTAGGTACATTTACCCCTCCTCCGCGAGAAAAAAAAGAGGTCTAAATGACCCATAGAGGGGTGATAGTGAAGGAGATAGTGAAATTGGAAAAGGAGAAGAAGTAGGAAAAGAAGTATAGAAGAAACAGATGAAAAAATGGACCACAAACACACAAGAGAGCAAGACTACAACCTTGAAGGCCTAGCACTTCTCAACCAGCTCACACTATTAACGAATCTATGGAGAGCTTTAATCTTCTCTAGACAAAGAGTACAAACCTTCGAAGAAGCCCCTGCTCAGGGTACTCAACCTCAACTTACTAAGGCCTGGACAGTTGCGGAGGAAGTAGGTGTTCGATAGTTTTTAAATCCTCCTCATCGCAACATACCCTGCAATAGCTGGGATATGTTCCAGATCCTTGTCAACGATCTAATCACGCAGTAACCTGAATGAAATCGAAAAAAAACATCTTAAGTTTGTTTACTTGGAATTGGTTCACCAAAATCGAAACATTGCAGCCGTTATTTGAAACTTTCTATACAACTTGCTTGCTGTACTGCAAGTATGAGTATGTATGAGTATTTGTAGAATTTTAAACATTTTTCTTATGTTTACGTGTTATTCATGTGTCTAAGACTTTATGGACTACATGCTTAAATTGCTTTTTTTTTTTGTTATTCTCCACCACTTGAAAGTACTCATAAACAACGCGCATCATCATCTTGTGGTGTACACTTCATAAGAAAAAAGTTTGAGTGGCTAGTAAAACGAACTGATGAATGAAGATATAAAAACAAACAAACGTATGAAATGGCAGTGTTGAAAGGAATGTTTTAAATTTCATATTAAAATAAATAAAAAAAAAACACTTGCCCAAGATGTTTGTTTTAAGAACTCTGTATACTCAGTATGGACTCGTAATAAAATATTATTTTCTCTTTATTTATTTAACGATTGCCATATCTTGACTTGACGTACGACTTGAGCGGTCGCGTAAGTCCCCCTTAAAGTTTTAAAAAAATAAATTTAAAAAAAAATTATGGCTGGCAATATAATTTACACATAAAAATATAAACAAAGAAAATGGCTAAAAGTTAATAAACAGTGTTGGAAAAAATAATAGAAACAATTTGATTTTTCTCAATGAACTGCCATAAAATTTTATGTACTGAACTCTTATTTATGGTACACTGCGTAAAACTTTCATGGAAATAAAAGTTTTCATATTTTGTATAAACATTAGCATCGTATCTTTTAAATAAAAAATAGGGACACTTTGATTGTGTTTAAATTGAAAAGGAACCAAAAATATTTGCATTAAATAACTAAAAAAAGGGTACAAAAGATCAAAATTCTAGTGAAGGGTACTGTTTCTAATAATAAACTACGTTGTGGTGTTCATACAGTAGATGCTGAAAAAATATGAAGAACCTAAAAGACGTAAACTAGAGAAAGATAGCGTGCAACCAGTTATCGTTTTGGTATACTATTGAAATGAACCCCTCATAGCTTAATTCCTTCAATAGGCTTTAAAAATAAACTCAATGCTCCTAGAAATACTAGAAAAGTTCCTCCTCTCAGTAAAGAAAGGTATTACCTGCACCAAGGTGTTATGGTCAGAAGAACACTTTGTGGATTACATGGAAAATCATATGTGCGCTGATCAGTACATCACCCACCTCATGCCTATCAGGAATTTTTATGATCCGAAATACACAAAAACGACAATTAAAAGCGGCGACAGGTCGTTGTTAATTTCTGTTTAAATACCGTGAATCTGAAAGTCTGGAATTAGAGTAAAAAATGATTTTTGATAGTCATTTTAATATTTTACAGAACAAATTGTTGCCTTTTGCCGAAAATGAAATGCCATTGAGGTGGAAGTTAAATGAGCCCCTGGCAGTATCAATTTAATTACACCATAATTTTACTGTTATTTTTGATCTGGCAACTTCGATTATTGTAATTTAATCCTTGTTGTTTTGTTTTTGTAATTACTTGTTGTCGTACATTATTTGTTTGCTATTATTTTTCTTGTTCTCTTTCTGGAATAAATACCCAATAATTAAACAACAAATCAAATTTTCTTAAAAATTCAATTGGCCTGGTCGCACAATGGTAAATAAAATTTAAAAAAAGTGTTAATAATTTGGTGTACCTATTCGTTCTCCCTACACTGTATGCACTGTATACTAATGCTATGCTTTGTTCTTACTGCTGTTGTAGTTTTTAAAATATAAGCGAAAATTAGAATTCATAGAAAACGGACTCTACACTTAACTCACACACATGTGCCCATTATGAAAAACAAAAACCCCAAGCAAAAAAGTTCACCACCACTACCTATGTAAATGAGGTGAGTTGAAGAGGGCATATTATGTATATTATTCAATCGTAAATACGATTATGGCAGTGTGCAATGGTGTTTGTGTATATTTTAGTGTACAAATTAAAAGTGTGTGTTTATGCATATGAATAGGGAATTAACATTTCTGATATGGGTTATGTTTACTTGTTGTTTTTTTTTTGCTTTTTTTGTTTTCCATACACTTTTTTCTATTAAAGTTGTTTTTGTTGTTGTAGTGTGTTAACTAATTCTGTTGAACGTTGTTAGTACCCTTAACGAACATACGAAGGAAAATAATAGTAAAACAACAACAGCAGCAGGAAATACAAAAACAAGTACAAGTTCAAGGACAATTGTGCGTTACTAACACTCAAGGACTTTTTGTATTTATTTTTCTTTGTTTTTCTCTATTTCTGCTATTTTTATAATATTGTGCGTAAGAAAAGAGTTTAAAAAAACAGCCAGGGAATGGAAATATTTATAGATTTACTGCAGAGCACTCTCCGGCAAGGCTAATTTATTTGAATAAAAATTATTCTGCAAAACTTTGTAAATCTTAAAAAGGCCACTAGATCTGGACAATACCTAGGGTTTGCTGTTCACAACATGCCATATGTCATTAGAAGGATAAGACTTTCCACAAAAACTAATTCTTTTACAATTTATTGACTGCTCACGTCACACTGGGCCATATGGACCACCGACTGAATTTGCCTGTGAAAGGCCAGCTAACCTCCCGCTTGCCTAACCTTGTGATTGCTTTCCTGACAACTTTTTTCAGCTTCACCCACTCCATACTGAGGACTGCAAAAGCTAATTGTCTTCAAGATAATTAAAATCATCTAGGCCGACTATATCAAATACATTGTTTCCATAAGCCTAGAAGCTAAGCAAAGCATACGAAACATCTTTTGAATGTTAATGAATAAGCCGTAGTACATAAGGAGATCTATTATTAGCCACAAACCCAACAGACTGAACTTCCCCTGTGAATCACTATAAAATCAAAAACAAAAGAAATGAATTTCAGTTTTTAATGGTGACTGGAGTTGAAATGGCGGCAAACAAACCACAACCAAATGATGAACACCAGAATTTCTTACAAGAACAATATGAAAATGACATTGGAGAAAAAAAACTAGAAAAAACAGTGGTTTGGCTTTAATGAGCTGTATTGAGAAGAGACACATTGCAAAAAACAAACAAAAATCTAGAAGTGCGAACTGTAGACTACAAGCTTCCTGTCTAAATACCACACCAAGGGTACATGAGGGTACAACAAGAAGAAAATGTAACGACCCTAAACCCAAATAGAAAACCCCAACGCTGACTATCAATAGGTGCAGACAGTGAGAGAGAGAGAGTGAGCAAAATTTTTTTGCTTTGTTTCATTGTTAATGGTTTAAACAATGCAACATTGAGAGGATAAGCAGGAATATCAATTGTAGGTTCATGAGGCAAAAACAAAGCAAGGGAATGCTAATCGTGTGCTATCTAAAAAAAAAAATGCTGTTACATACACAAATTATAGAGAACCGACTAATGGTGACTGTACATGTGGAGTTACACGTTAGACGAGCATTACATTTTGCGAAATTCTTCCTCTCATCATTTACTTTTCACTTTCGTATGACCCTTGATACCATTTGAACCTTCGACACTTGAAGGTATACGCTATACGAGGCAGTTCGATTAGGATAATGTTGTTCTCTGAGCTTTATGATGTATTCCTTAGATATGTTCTCTTCATTGGCTTAATTTCTTCAGGGAATGCTGCTCCTTTTAATTTCTAAAATGAAAATCGACATCCCTTATTCGCGCTACATACTAAAAAAAAACTGGCCAGTACACTAAACGACTTAGCTATTCGACAGTGTGGATTACAATTTTCTTCTCAAGGAGCACCATTGCACACAAAAATCTGAAAGGATTGTAATCTTGCGGTATGTATCTCAATAATGTTTCAATAGGACACAATAGGATGCTCCCACTTAGTGAGGCAACTTAACAGAACAATACAAAATTAAGAATATAAAATTGCCCTTAAATCTTACTATGAAATGTAAAAACATAACCTTACCTGTATAATGGACAGTTTTAAGTAATTTTTTTCCAAGGTTAGGTTAGAGGACGTGTACTTGTCAATTAAGACAAGTACAGTACCCGGAGGTCGAATTGACCCATTGTACAATAATTTTTTTTCAAACTGTTTTCACTGTTCAAATTGAAAAAAAAAACTGTTCTTCTGATTTTAATTTATTTTCTCTTTTTTAAAACATCTTTCAAGCCATGTGAGCACCACAACTATAGAAACACTACTGAACGGTTTCGCATAGTTTATTTATAATGAAAATTTGTTCGTTATCAGGAGTACAGTAGAAAATAAAATACTAAAGATATGCTTAGCCGCAAAGCCACACACGATAATACGTATTTTGTTTAAGTTGCCCACAGCCACACATCAAATAACGCGAAAGAAATCGCTTTTTTGTTGATTGTATTGGTAAATAATACTCACACATAAGTATAGGCCGAGGGGAGTTTGAAGAATATCAAACTCCTTTTGATTTTTACTACAGAAATCATACGTTCTTTGCTTCTTTACAACAACTATACAATGCAGTTTGAAGGTATGATTTTGATGTGTTGATGTGCTAAGCAAAACAAATATTACCAAATTATGTGTAAATTTTATCAATTAAATTTGATGTCTCACATCAAAATTATATCTTCAAACTTCATTTTATCCTGGATATGAACCTATTTTTTTCCACATGTGTACCTAGGGCCTCAAGAAGTTTAAATTCTTTTTTGAAGGAGAAAACATACTATTGATGTATAGTAGGTGATAAAAATGAAAAGTATTTCAATTCAAAAAGTATTTCAATTCGTTCTATACATGTGCATAGTTTTTATCAGCACAATCACAAAAAGGAGAGTTTAAAAGTATTTTGTTTAAAACCATTGAAACCATTTTATTTTAATATTAAATGCTCGTTATCAGCAATAATTTTTAAATACAAACCCTTACAATACCCTTACAATATTAGCAATATTATATTTCGTAGTTGTGGTTAAAGCGACATTTTATATCGAAAAGAATTGTTACTTTAAGAATTTTGAAAAACACATGCAGCTACGACAACAACGATAAGAGCAAGTATGTTTATGCCTGTGTGTTCAAAACCACATGTTTCTTACAAAATTGTTCCCATGATGGGACCCTACATGATATTGTTGGATATGTTATGTTTGTGATTGAAGTCTACAACATATTATTTATTACAGACTTCAGTGAAAGCGAAAAGAAGCAACTAATGATTCAATAACGATTTGGTCTTCCAGCAAAAACTCTGAGAATAAATAAAATTGCCATGAAAAAGTCTCGTTTAGAATCGATATTAACTACAGGTCCCGCAACTCATGTATAAAATTAACACACACAACATAAGTGGTGTGAGAAGCTAGGTTGTGATCCAGGCTAAAGTCGGTATCATGTTCGCATGAACATGAAATTAGAAACTTCACATTTCTCTTTTATACGAGAGTCCTATAGATTAGACTATCAGGACAAAAAAAAACTTACAAGAAAAGTCGTTATTCTAAAATTGTCACTTTTCGAGGCAACTTTATAAAGAAATTTAAAGAAGAGTTACAGATGTGATCATGCATACGCATTATCGCAATGTACGCACTTCCAAAAAAACACAGTTTATGTGTGAAAGTGTGGCGAGTAAGCCGAATTTGTGGATACTTCGGAGTTGTCCACATTTGTGCCTGTCTTAACAACCTTCTTAAAAGATCATTATAACCCTCGAGTCAGGATTATCAGCTAGCTTCGCAAACCACCCATGTTGTGTACTTAGCTTACACAATAGTGATGGAACATAGTTAATTACAAGGCATTATATGTTGCACACAATGGCAAGGGTAAGCACTATAAAAAAAATTAAAGTTTCATCAAAATCATAGCATTCTGAGATTTCATTTGAAACCAACAAATGGCTAAGATTTTACCAAAAACTTGTTCTTGTTCGTTTTTATGTTTTTTTTTAGTCCATTTTATAGGAATTCATATGACAATTTCTAGGCATTCTATTTACATTTCTGATGTTTGGTTAATTCGCTAAAAATAAAGCCTGTTTTTAAAGGAAGAAATCGAAAATCCCAACAATTATTTCTATAACATAAACACACTCATTTCATTTTCAAATCATCTGGCAGCACACTTTCAAAACGATCTTTCGCTCTCAAAAAAGAGTTGAAGAGAGCGTTCTCACCGGAAGTCAAAAATAAAGAGAAAGATTTCACAATAAGTCTGATAAGAAAAATAATTACGAAAACAGAGAAAAATAAACAATTTTGTTAAGAAACTTACCTGATTTTGTACGTTTATAAGTAATTGGCCACAGCATAATTGTAGCATTAGATTTAATACCGAAAAGAAGATGAAAAAATTGTTTTTCCATTTCAGACGACCTTTTTTGCCGGCTGTTGCGGCAAACAGCTGTACAAGCAGCAGACGATAATAACTACAACAAAATCTAGCCAGACTTTTATTTATTTCTATACTAGTTTCCGTTATTGTTGTTCTTAATGTAGATGTTCTCGTCGCTGTTTTTGTTGTGGCTTTTCTTAAGTACGATGATGATGGTGATGATGATGTTGATAACGATTTAAGCAGTGTTGGTGGTTTAACGTTGTTCGAAGGGTAGATAGTGGTGTTGACGGCAATGTCATGAGTACATTTTGTCAAGAGCATTTTTTGTCAACAATAGGCAAAAAATGAAGAAAAACAATAAGAAATATTGATTTGCTCTCTCTCTCGTACACACACACTCACAGACAGGCAAATGCAATAAAAATTTTAATGCGAAATTTTATCCAAAAAATATTTAAGAGAGCAGACCAGTTTTTTTTGGGATTTAATATGAAACTAAAGCAATAAACAAACTTTATCGTTTTATTTTTTATTCTCTTTTCTTTTTTTCTTTTTATTAAAAAAACACACAGCACTTCACCTTGAATATACGAAAAAAACTGCTTTAAAGTAACACACAAATAAGAATAATAAAGCAGAACTTGTGATGCGCTAAACTAAGAGCACAACTTTTTTCTTATTTTTTATTTTTAGTTCTACTTCAACACACACATGCACGCTAGCAAAACATATACTAAAATGTGGTGAAATTTTTTATAGTCGCAGTCTCATACACGCTCGCACACACACACACTCGTTAACTTATATACATGTTTTAAGGCGAACCGTCTGGCTTGTTAAAAATCTTTAGTGTGCACTTTTAAAGTGAATTTTTATTTTCAAAACTTTAAAATACTCTTGCTCTGCTTTATGTTTGAAATTTATTTTACGTTTTTTGTTGTATTTTGCATATAAAATTCATAAAATTTATTACATTCTCTTTACAAACAAGCACTTCTTATCACAAAACACTGTGCACAACCTTTCGGACCGCCATATTGTAAACGACTAAACTCGTGAGAGAAAATTCTGTTTTTGTCAAATTCTCATTTATTTCCAATTTGATTTTTTTTTATTGCTAAAATACTTCGAAATTTCGTGTCTGTCAAATGCTGTCAAAGATTTGCTTATTTCGAAAAATAAACACACTTACCACGCATTATGTCCATTAAACACAATTTTTGCAATACAACACAGCATTTTCAACACAAAACAACTTTCCAAACTCAACATAGTTGTATGATTACTGAACACAGCTTCTCGGCAGATGACAAAGTATAGTAATTTGTGTGATTATTACACTTAGAGAAATAAAGGTTGGGTTAAATAAATGAAAATATAGATGGATTTCCAATTCTCAATTTAAAAAATAAACTTAATGAAAGCCTACAACTTCCATTAAACTTAAATTTCGTTATAATGCTTGCCTTGCGCCTTGCCATTACGCACAAAATACAATTTCTTATTCAATTTTGTATTCGTTTTCATCTTCAGTAAAACAATAACATATTACAACGATTATAACGGCTGAATTTTTCGTCTGGTATATATCAGCTGTTTTGTTCAACAAACATTGAAACACTGTTGGAGAAAGCACAACCATGGCAAAAAACTTGAGTATATTAAAAATCCGAGGACAAAATGTTACAGTATATATAGTCTGTCATTTTCAAAATAATATAGACCCTTAATACCTCGAGCCGATAAAGCATCCGCGACTGTCATTTTTTCCACATTTTAATGGACGCCGATTTTAATTGCTGTAGGAGTTGAGCTTTCTATGGATGGAGATACAAATTGAAATGAAAAACGCACCATATAGGCCTAATTGCTAAGAACAACAAATCGACGAAATCGGATTATTCATCAGACTTTCCATACGGAATCAATCTGTAATGCTTCCACTCTGTTCAAATTTCTTTAAAATCTTTTCAATTTCCTGCATAATAGCTCGATTATGACAACTGGGCTTAAGTCACAACTCTATGGGAAGGTGCTAAAATATATAAAAATGGCGGTTAAAATCTGTTTTGCATTTTAGTAAGGACTACCGTGGCTTAATTCGGTAAGTAGTATATTTCCTCAGTAAACGAGAACCCGTTGTTGAATCTGCGGCTCTAACATCTCGAACAAAACAAAGTATGAAAAAATATATCAGCTGTGACTATTCAGAGGAATCTACTGGGTAAGTCTGTCTTTCATGGACAAAATTAACACACATAAGATGGGTAGTGTCAGGAACTTGGTCGTAGTACTTACTAAAAGGGACTACAAAATATCAATCCGACAACGTGTTCAAATAACTTGCCTTTAGTGTAAATGTTAAAGATGGTCTCTTACAAAGTACAGAAAGTAAGTGATCTTCAAGCCTTTGACCGTTAAACTTATGTACACTACGTTCAAGCTTATCCTTAATCCTGAATCTCGATCACAAGGAAGACCATTTAAAATAAGTATGAGCAAAGAGGTCCATTTCCTTATGTGGGAATATGTTTGCAAAAAGAATTCTCTTTTCTGTGGCACCGAAAGTACTCTCAAAGTTATTGTGTGATTTGATATTGCAAACAACGACTTTTTACTGCTTCAGCTAGACGAATTGGAACTTCAGATCCAAGTAGATTTAGCAAATTCACTTACTTCACAACTTATTTCCTATAGAAAATATGATTGGCACCTTTTTACGGTGAGCGCACGAGACCTTGAAACTTTATTGTTGGTCACTCCCTCTTCAACAAATCTACCTTACGCAGGCTGTGCTATAACAAGAAAAAAAGCAACGAAATAACAGGCTCGACTCAATGATAAAAACCGGTACATGGTTCTTTACCAACCATTTTAAGACAGCTAGATTCAGAAAGATGTTTAAAGGTTAAAAAGGTAGGGATTGAATAACATAAAGAATGTTGTGTTCCATCATGACAATGCCATAACGCACGGCAAAAACTGAGATCTTGGTTGGGAAGATTTGATGCATCGGAAGATTGCATCTGCAAATTATTATTTGTTGGGAGTTTAAATTCCGTAGAGGCTTACACAGTACAATTGGATCAATTTTTCGTTCCGAAAACCCAGAATTTCTACTTCGGAATGAAATGTCAAAATATTGTCGATTAAATAAAGCTCGTTTCAATTATAAGAATGCATTTTAACCTTGGTCAAATTTCTATTCGAACTTAAAATTACGTCCATTAATATAACTTCATTTAAATACCCTTTACGACCACCGCCTAATGGGTTAAAATATGCGGACGTGCTTATATTTTAATAAAAAATAACAAACCAAAACACTTGTTACACGTCTTTTAGTGGCGTTGAACAAACAAAGCTTGTTGGAATCCCCTCTTAGGCGTAAAACACATACCTACTCACACATATACGCGTATGACTGATTTCCCATATTTGTTTTCATTCATTTAAATATTTAAAGAATAACTGAATTGTTTTTTTATGGAAACTTATCAATTGGGTCGTATAAACGGCAGCGCAATGATAAGGTCATGCAAAAGTCCCGTAAAAACATCACATCTTCTTAGAAGAAAATTTTTTTCGCACCAAAAAATTTCTATAAATATCCCAAAACATAGATCTCATAGTCATACAGTCTATAACTCTTCTTGAAACAATTCAAAAATCAACCAAAAATTTAAAAAGAAAATGAAACTCTTAACGGGCTTGCTGTTGCTGTTTGTCGTTATAATGGTATCCGCTGTAGACTTGTCTGCTGCTAATGAATCTGCCAACCAGTTAACGGAAGGATTACAAGATCTTGATGGTGCGGTTATACAGGAACCTGCAGAGCTCAATAGACATAAACGTCTTACGTGCGACATAGATAAGTCCCTTTGTTTGCTCCATTGTAGACTAAAAGGATACTTGCGTGCATATTGTAGCCAGCAAAAAGTTTGTAGATGTCTTAATTAAAATTAATTTAAAAAAAATAAAGAAACATTTTTAAGAAAAATTAAAAAAAAAAAACTTGTTAAATTATGTAGGGATTTTTCACTCATGGCTCTTTTGTCTAGCTGAATTACACATAATTATCCAGGTGGTACACCAGGATAATCGAGTCTTCAATTAAAAGCTTCCTGTCTTTAAATTGAAATAAAACGAAGTTAGTATGCAAAATCATTTAAATGTTTTATTCGTACGAAAGACCAATAAGTGTAGAGTAAATAGAGTAGAGGGATGCCATTAAGTTTAGAGTATAATATCTTTCAAGTGTCCATAACGACTAGTCTGGGGTGGAGAGCATCCGTAATGTTAATTTTTCCATAATCTGGCATCTAAATCAGGCTGAATTTGACCCAAAACATAGGTTATGTTTGCTTTGAGGACCGCTGTAGTTCGTGGCCTATGCACCTACTTATTAAAATTCTGCTAGAAAATCACACGATCTCGGTTGGCAGTTCATATCACCTCCATGTGAGATGGCTATGTCCTATAATCGTTCGTGTAGAATATTCAACTGTGTGGCACATAACGCCATTCTGTTGAAACCACATTTCTTGGTGTCCTAGTCATATAGTTAAAGTCAAAAGAAGCTGTTAATCATCCACCAGTAGTCATAACTAAAACCATTTTTATAGAAATATGGACCGATGACCCAAAATCCTAATCAAATAGTCTCCATCACATTCCACTCCACAGTTTATATTCATAGTTGGCTGGTTAGCACCTTCTTTAGCGTCTAGGTTTTCCTCAGTGCTCGCTTGACTAGCCACCCAGACTAATATTGGAATGTCATTTTATTAAAAGCTGCCCGACATCATGGGTAGATGTCGAGCAAACGCCATCCAAAGTCCTTTGGACTCGGTAACATCCCACTTAGCTGTTCCCTATGTTCAAACAGCAACTTTGTTATCTGAACGAATGAATCTTTGTGCCTTGTGGTTTTATACTTCCTCAGGTAAAATTGGAACTCAACATCATTGAGGAGACTTAACCTGTTGAGATGATTAGTACCCCAGTATAAAACCAACTATGCTCACAACACTCACTTTCCGTAATTTATACTACCAGTCTCCATCAGAAAAAGATCCTACTGATGGTTTGTAAACATGTAATCCCAGGGAGCTCTCCCAATGAGTGATTTTGCTGCTATGTAAATTGTTCAAATATTTCTTCTTAGCCTTAACCCAATTTTCTTATGCAAAAGACTTTAATTCGATCCATGCCATTATTAGGAGAACTAAGCGCAGAGACAAAGTTCTAAATATGCACTGAGAGAAGAGAAACGACAGGCAACATTCTGTTTTTTTATGGCTTATAGTCATATGTCCTATCAAACTACATTTGAGACAATAGCTTTGAATCTAGAAGAAGAAGTCTGCCATATTTTTAGCCATTTAGTTGAAAGTTAGTTTAAGACACTAGAAGTGTCTTAATCGAACTCGGCCGTAGTGCACCGGTGATCCATTAAACGGAAGATCTTAAGATTTTGTCTATAATATTGCATTTGATAAAGTTTTCAGGAGAAACTCATCAGACTAATGCAGCATACTCCTGTGAGTGTGGACCAGATTACCATTTAAAGTGTAATTTAAAGAGCCTTTAACTCGTTAGTTTATTTTCCAAAGAAGAATACAACACAACTTTCGTTTTTTTTTTTAACAATTTTTTTGAAATTCCCTGTTCTCATAAATAGGCCTCCAATCAAGATAAAAAAAAAATTTTTCAATTAAAATTTTATAGATTTTTTTATTTCTTAAATTAAAGTTTTTCTAAAAATAAAGGCAATCTAATTCCAGTATATTTGTATTAACCACGACAAAGACAAATTTTCTTTTGGGTACAAAGACCCCTCCTGTAACCCTTAAGTAGACAGTGGGCATTACAAAAGGCACGATCGATATCACAAGTGAGGCGTTTTTGGCGATTTAGTTCAACAGGTTCTTGGGTGGTTATGCTAAAAACCTTTGCATTGCTTCGTCCAGTTGAGGGTCATTAACTTTCGAAGAATTGACAACAGCCAACAAGATGAATGCCAAGCTCAATAATAAAACGCTTACGGATTTCATGTTGGTATTTTTCTTTAACTTATTGCTTGAGATGATGCGAGTACAACTAAATTATTTCGAAATATTTCATTTGAGTATTTATACATTTTTTGTTTTTATTTTTATTGCCGAAATATGTTCGAGTATTCTTTAGAAGACGGGGATTTCTTTTCTGGAACTTTTGTTTGCATTTATGCCGTGAGTAGTGGCACGCTCCCTTGTTGTAGTGAAGCACAAACAATGCAGTCAAATGATAAATAAGGAGTTGACACTGAATTAATTCAATTGTTTACGAAATAATAAAAAAAAAATAAAATAATAATAAAGCGCACATACATCTATCGTATGTTCTCTACGCGTAAATATAATGACGCGAGAGCATTCCTACCGTTGGTAAAAGAATCCCTTGTACAAATCTTTGAACTCACGTGTCTTAGTGCAATGAACCTAAGCTGGGTGTTTATAATTTCAGTAATAAACGATAAAGTCGCCGTAGTCTAGTAGGTAGTGTGTTGGCTTATGGGACGTAAGGCCGCGGTTCAAACACCAGGTCAGCCATCAAAATGATATTTGAGAAAATATTTTTTTGGCGACTTCCTCTCAGCAGATTTCTGGCAAAAACTCTGAGAGTAAATAAAGTTGCCATGAAAAGTTTCTCAAAAATTTGTCGTTCGGATTCGACTTTAAACTGTAAGTCCCACCTTTCATGTATGAAATTAACGTACACAACATAGGTGGCCTGAGAAGATAGGTCGTAATCCTGTGTGAAGGGTTGTAAAGGCCAATTATAAACATATTTATGTAACTAACGTTGGTATTGCTTTAAATACTTACCCAGCAAATCAACATCAGAGTCATGTTGAAAACTGCACGCTCATAATTGTCTAAGTCTTGTGAAACCTCAACTCAATAAGGGTCTTAAGGTAACAATTTTGTATAGGCTGTTGGCCCAATATCTCAATTATAATGGTAGATAAGGATCGAATAGAAATTATTCCATTGTGATAGAACACTGTGGTACACAAATATGCGCCGATTGTGTGCTGATTTATAAAAGTTACATCAGAAATGATATCCATCCTGCGCGGATCATATGCACAGTGATCTGCTTAGGGTTAACATGTGGACTTTGCTTCACTCCAATCCCATCAAAGTGAATTTTTATTAACAACAACGATATAATTCGGGGCAATGAAATCGTAATTAGAATAGATAAACATTGTCATGAATTTGATAAGAATGTTAGGGTTCTGAGACTGCCTGTTACTGGCTATGGAAATTAATTTTGTTGATAGAGCTGATGAGAATTGATTGTCCCATTTTTCTATCAAGAGAGATTCTAATGGAACCAAACAAACCTTCAGTCAGGATTACAATCTAGCTTCTCACACCGCCCAGGTTGTGTGTGGTAATTTTATCCATGAGTGGCGAGACCTACAGTTTAAAGTCCACTCCAAACGATAGATTTTTGAGAAATGTTTTCATGGCAATTTTCTACTTCCTCTCAGAGTTTTTGCCAGAAATTTGCTGAGTGGAGGTCGCCAAAAAAATATTTTCTTCATATTTCGTTTTGTTGTCTGACCTGAGTTTGAACCATGGGCTCTCATCTAATAAGCCAACACGTTGTTTACTAGACTACGGCGCCCATATTTGGTCAACAGTAGAGCGTTCTGGCCATGCTAAATATAACCGTCAATTTCATGGAGAAGTATGACCATTTAGCGCACCTTCTAATATAACTTACTGATCCTTGTTATGTTCTAAAAAGGCCTTTTTATTGAATTCAGGCCTTATAAATAAAGTTTTCATTTAGTTTTAATTAATTGCGTACATGTCTACCTAAGCACACTTATCGTGAGTCAGGTTTTATCAATTAAAATGCTTATGATGATAATTTTAAGTTATGCTAAGCAGGGGTTGAAATTTCACACAACGTATTTTCCCATAAATAATAACATTTGCTTAATGCAAATATTGAAGAATTATTTTTTGTATGTATTTTTTATGGGCTATTCAATACAATTGTTTTTAATTCTCTCTCTCTCTCTCTTTCTCTATTTCTGATTACCAACAGATCGCAAAGAAAAATCCCCCTTTCCAAAAATACTCTTTATATTCCATGTATAAATACAAGTCTTTGCGTAACAAAAGTTCATAGAATACGTTTTAAAAATGAAATCGTTGTGGGTATTTTGCGTTGTCAAGATTTTATTGTCTCTAGTGTTTGTGACAGCAACCGACAACTTTTCTAACGAAAATCGTATTCGAATTTCAAACAAACACCGAAGCTTAGGTGACGACGACTCAAGGTGGCAGGCGAAGAAAGTGAAACGCTCAACTTGCACTGGCTATAGCTGTAGAGCCCATTGTATTTTACATAGGAGAAAAAGTGGTTCTTGTAAACGTAATAATATTTGTATGTGTACAGATTAATTAGAAAAACAATAAAAAATAGATGTAATAATTAATAAACAATTAAAATCTCTGCTTTCTATTAATCGTATATAAATACGAGGTACTTGACATTTAAGGTCAGTTTAAGCAACAAAGTTTCAACATGAAGTTTATCTGGAGTGTTTGTTTATTGACTATCGTTATAACGCTAATGTTGATGAAATCATCTTTAGCAACTGAAAATGATGAAGGAAACAGTTCCATACAAAACTCAGTCTCTGAGCAGGATCTTAATGGAGAGCAATCAAATGTTAGAACAAAACGACAGACCTGCAATAAAGCTTTCTGTAGATCTTTTTGTCTGAGAATAAAAAAGAATGGAGTCTGCAATCGTGGCCTTTGCAGGTGTCAATAATGAAAAAAGAAAGAATTTAAAAATGAAAAATTGTTTACAAAATTAAATAAAAAATAATTATTTCGAATGCAAAACTGAGAAGAAATTTCTAATTTCTCTTCATAGTCAATAGATTTGTTAAAAAGGAATTTGGAAGAGCATCCAAATATCAAGTTAGAAATTTCGATCATCCCAGAGTCTTATTGCTAGACAGAAAATGTTTCGCTTCAAATAGGAACCGAATGGACTTAGAGTTTAAGATTAATAGCTTGTAAACTCTGGTCTGCTGGAGGCGTTTAGGTTTATCGGAAGCAAGGAAGCGCAACATATCCATTCTGAAACGAGACATATGAAAATATAAAGCCGTGCATCTAGTTAACGACTCAATTTAGATTTCCACTGATGCTACCAAGCTAAATGCAGCTGTGAGCGCATCGGTGGGCATAGCTCAAACCATCAGACCACCAAATTACTGCAACGTCTTCCAGGGACAAGTGTTGGCAATACAGTCAGTGGCGAAAATGATTAGGAAAGTGATACCACCATACTATGTGGTTGTCACTTGCTTCTGATGTAGTGAATTTCAAGGCTGTGTATAGCCGTAGTTGCCGTAGTTTAGTAGGTAGTAGGTATTTCTCACGGCGACCTCCTCCTCTTCTTCTGGCAATAACTCAAAGTAAATAAAATTGCCAAGAAAATTTTTACAGAAAACAAAAAATCTATCGTTTGGTGCCGACTTTAAACTTTTGGTAGCGTCATTCATGAATTAAAATAGGTCGTGTGAGAAGATCCATAGGTTGTAATCCTGACTAAAGGTATAGGAACTGCAGATATCTCAATGAGAAAGCGGAATTGGACATATTAAACTCTCTGATCAGTTCTTTTCTTTGGTAACTCCCTTATAGACCTGCAAACCAACAATTAACAATGCAACCCCACCTCCCCACCAACGACGAGGATGGGCAGCTTCATGCAAAATGGCACAACAAATCTGACAATAACGGGTTAAAGGGCGCCAAAAAGTCTGCTTAAATTCCAAATGGCACTCATGCAAAGCGCATTGGTATTGTTGAGTTGGGAAATGACTTCTGCACTAGCTGGAGAAATGACAAAGAGGAGGAAACTGACCTTCACCTATTGGATGCATGCGCAGTATTACGTCGGAGGGGGAAAAGGTTTAATCAAACTGTCAGCAATGGACATTATTTCATTGATTCTTATTAAATTTATGTCTCCTAAAGAAATTTGCGATCAATCTCCATTTATCGTGTACATGCCTACTTGGCATTACATATCGCTAGTTTGTTTGTTTTTTTCTTTTTGTTTTAATTCGTATACTTATCATCAATTCAAATTGTAGTTTAAGAAAGCCTTGGAATTTCCCACAAATGATAACGAGACCACCTCAAATATTGGAAGAAAAAGACATTAAAAATTTATTATATTTTTAATTAATAAGACGCTACTTATGGTCTATTTATGGCAATTGTGTTTTTTTTCTATTTTCGATTTTAAGTAGATTCCAAAACAAAATCCCCCTTTTTCAGTTTTCACTTAATAGAGGCGCTTTAGAGACTCAGCATATAAACAGAAGTGTTTCTGTAGCAAAGGCACAGCAATTCATCAAATAAATTTTATAAATGAAATCGATTTGGGTTTTTTGCTTCGTCAATATTTTATTATCGTTAGCATTAGTGACAGCAATCGAAAATTCAAACGAAGACTTAAGCGTTGTAAACAAAGCAACAATTTCGTATCAAAAATATCAGAAACGCTCAACTCCGTCAACTCCTTCAAAATGTCTAAAAGAGGCAAAAATAGGTAGCATTTATAGCGTTTATTACAGGTTTCTTACTTACTTACTTAATTGGCTTTTACAAACCTTTTAGTAAGAATTACAACCTAGTTTCTCACATCACCCATATTGTGCATGTTAATTTTATCCATAAGCGGCGGGAACTACAGTTTAAAAGTCGTCTCCGTCTTTTCGTAGCACACTAATTTAAGAATATAAATACTCTTCTAATAGTTATTACATGCATAAATGGTCATTACAACCCTTCAGTCAGGATTACAACCCAGTTTCTCACACCCCTTATGTTGTGTTTTATACATGAGTGGTGGGACCTACAGTTTAAAGTCGACTCCGAATGACAGATTTTTTTCAGAAACTTTTCATGGCAATTTTTATTTAATCTCAGAGTTTTTGCCAGAAATCTGCTGAGATAAAGTCGCCGAACAAATACTTTTTGTATTTTGTTTTGATGTATGGCTTGGGGTTAGAACCCTGGCTTTTCATCTAACAAGCCAACACACCACCTACTAGACTACGGTGACTTCCTAATATTATTGTTATCGCTAAAGATGGACAGCTTGCCTCTCATTGTAAGTATTTGTTTCTAGAGTGTATTTTTTGTTTTTGTAATGAATTGAACTTGAACCGCAATCCACGATAACAGTGAGTGCATAAAGGAATCCCCTGAGCACATAATTAACTTTCTTCTCATTTAAACAATAATTGAAAATATTACATGTGGTTCTTCTTATCAACTGAATATAGAATGCCCCTGCCTCTATTCACATCAGATGAACCAACAAAAATATGAAAAAAATGAAAAAGTCCCAACTGCTTAAGCACAAGCGAAGATATTTTTAGAATTAAAATAAAATAGAAGAAGAAAACTGAACATATAAATACTGTAATCGAATACTATTTCGAAACCATTCGGTCTCAATCATACTCTCTCAAACTAAAAATTAAAAACCAAAGAGCAATAAAATGAAATTCGTAAGCATTTTGTTAATCGGCTTTGCATTGGTCCTGCTGTCTACTGTCAACACCTCGGAAGCTAACGAATTTAATCAACTGCAGAATGGATTAACAGCAGCAGACTTTGGTGTAACTAATGGCGAAGCTGTTGTACTAAATCGCCAGAAACGTCTCACTTGTGATATCGATCGCTCCTTTTGTCTAGCCCATTGCCTGTTTAAAGGCTATAAACGAGGCCTCTGTACTCAAACTAAAATTTGTGTCTGCCGTAATTAATTTAAATTGCTAGAAAACTTATTTATAAAATTATTTATTTATTAAGAAAAAAGAAAGAATTTAAAGAAATAAAAACAAAAAAATTTAGAAAGAAGTAACTATTCCATGGACATTGTCTCATTGTTCATCCTTACTCGGAAAGTAAAAGGTATCTCATAAAATCGATGTCGATTACAAAAAAAACTAGATTCAGGTTAATGGAGGAAAATGTATTATGATCAGCCAAGCAGATCTAAAGGTCTTGAATAGTATTTATGAAACATTCATCCTAATTAGTAGATGTAGGACGTTTGTAAATCAGATGGCGAGATATTTCAATGTTAGTTTTGCTTGCGTGATTACATAGCTAAGACAGGCACAATTCTATCTAGTATAGACATTAACCATACGATCAGTGACCATTTCTTCTCACTTGAAACTGCAATACATATGTACATCTGTCCTCTAACGTGGCAGATATGGCCAGTTCTAGAATCGTAAGAAATCACAGGACTGAAAGCTAACATTTTTATATGACCCAAAAAGTGCTTCTTTATAAATCGAGCAAAAATCGATAAATTATTTTAAAAAGGTGCAGTTTTCGTTGGGTTGTAGTTAGTGGGTTGGATAGTCATGGTATCAAGGATTCCAAAACCGGTTTCCATTCGGTCGGGGCTGTACTTAAAACCAGAGATATAGACGACCAAGCTAACTTTTTTCAAATTAGTAAAAAAAAAAAATCGACAAAAATCGGATAAAAAATTAATTTGTAGGTAAACTGGACCTAGTGGGCTGGACAAACGTGGTATCAAGGAATCCAAAATAGATTTCCTACTGATCTGGTGCGACTTGGGACCATGTTGTGTGTGATAATTTTATCCATGAGTGGCGAGACCTACAGTTTAAAGGCCACTCCGAACGACAGATTTTTGTGAAAAGTTTTCATGGCAATTTTATTTTACTCTCAGAGTTATTGCCAGAAATTTGCTGAGAGGAACTTGCCGAAGGAATATTTTCTTCATATTTCGTTTTGTTGGAGATCTGTTGTATGAGATTTGATTTGTGGCGTTACGTCTAAAAGCCAACACTCTACCATGACCATATTTGGTGTATGCTTGGTCATCATATTTGGTACAGCGTTCTAGCATTGCTAAATTTCATGGAAAAGTAGGACCATTATAGTATAACTTACAGATCTATTGTTTTCAAAAGCGGCCTTTTTATAGAATCCAGACTTTTTTATTTATAAAGCCGTTTATTTTTAATTAATTGCGTACATGTCTACCTAAGCACACTTATCGTGAATCAGGTTTTATCAATTAAAATGCTTATGATGATAATTTTAAGTTATGCTAAGTAGAGGGTTGAAATTTCACACAACGTATTTTCCCATAAATAATAACATTTGTTAAGTTTAATGCAAATATTGAAGAAGAAAACACTTACAATTTTACTTTATTATCAATACCTTAATTAATATTCTGCTATTTTATGGGCTATTCAAGACAACTGTTCTCTTCTCTCTCTCTCTATTTCTCTATTTCTGATTACCAAGAGATGGTAAAGAAAAATCCCCCTTTCCAAGAATACTCTTTATATTCCATGTATAAATATAAGTTTTTCCATAACAAAAGTTCATAGAATACGTTTTAAAAATGAAATCGTTGTGGGTATTTTGCGTTGTCAATATTTTATTGTCTCTAGTGTTTGTGACAGCAACCGACAACTTTTCTAACGAAAATCGTATTCGAATTTCAAACAAACACCGAAGCTTAGGTGACGACGACTCAAGGTGGCAGGCGAAGAAAGTGAAACGCTCAACTTGCACTGGCTATAGCTGTAGAGCCCATTGTATTTTACATAGGAGAAAAAGTGGTTCTTGTAAACGTAATAATATTTGTATGTGTACAGATTAATTAGAAAAACAATAAAAAATAGATGTAATAATTAATAAACAATTAGAATCTCTGCTTTCTATTAATCGTATATAAATACGAGGTACTTGACATTTAAGGTCAGTTTAAGCAACAAAGTTTCAACATGAAGTTTATCTGGAGTGTTTGTTTATTGACTATCGTTATAACGCTACTGTTGATGAAATCATCTTTAGCAACTGAAAATGATGAAGGAAACAGTTCCATACAAAACTCAGTCTCTGAGCAGGATCTTAATGGAGAGCAATCAAATGTTAGAACAAAACGACAGACCTGCAATAAAGCTTTCTGTAGATCTTTTTGTCTGAGAATAAAAAAGAATGGAGTCTGCAATCGTGGCCTTTGCAGGTGTCAATAATGAAAAAAGAAAGAATTTAAAAATGAAAAATTGTTTACAAAATTAAATAAAAAATAATTATTTCGAATGCAAAACTGAGAAGAAATTTCTAATTTCTCTTCATAGTCAATAGATTTGTTAAAAAGGAATTTGGAAGAGCATCCAAATATCAAGTTAGAAATTTCGATCATCCCAGAGTCTTATTGCTAGACAGAAAATGTTTCGCTTCAAATAGGAACCGAATGGACTTAGAGTTTAAGATTAATAGCTTGTAAACTCTGGTCTGCTGGAGGCGTTTAGGTTTATCGGAAGCAAGGAAGCGCAACATATCCATTCTGAAACGAGACATATGAAAATATAAAGCCGTGCATCTAGTTAACGACTCAATTTAGATTTCCACTGATGCTACCAAGCTAAATGCAGCTGTGAGCGCATCGGTGGGCATAGCTCAAACCATCAGACCACCAAATTACTGCAACGTCTTCCAGGGACAAGTGTTGGCAATACAGTCAGTGGCGAAAATGATTAGGAAAGTGATACCACCATACTATGTGGTTGTCACTTGCTTCTGATGTAGTGAATTTCAAGGCTGTGTATAGCCGTAGTTGCCGTAGTTTAGTAGGTAGTAGGTATTTCTCACGGCGACCTCCTCCTCTTCTTCTGGCAATAACTCAAAGTAAATAAAATTGCCAAGAAAATTTTTACAGAAAACAAAAAATCTATCGTTTGGTGCCGACTTTAAACTTTTGGTAGCGTCATTCATGAATTAAAATAGGTCGTGTGAGAAGATCCATAGGTTGTAATCCTGACTAAAGGTATAGGAACTGCAGATATCTCAATGAGGAAGCGGAATTGGACATATTAAACTCTCTGATCAATTCTTTTCTTTGGTAACTCCCTTATAGACCTGCAAACCAACAATTAACAATGCAACCCCACCTCCCCACCAACGACGAGGATGGGCAGCTTCATGCAAAATGGCACAACAAATCTGACAATAACGGGTTAAAGGGCGCCAAAAAGTCTGCTTAAATTCCAAATGGCACTCATGCAAAGCGCATTGGTATTGTTCAGTTGGGAAATGACTTCTGCACTAGCTGGAGAAATGACAAAGAGGAGGAAACTGACCTTCACCTATTGGATGCATGCGCAGTATTACGTCGGAGGGGGAAAAGGTTTAATCAAACTGTCAGCAATGGACATTATTTCATTGATTCTTATTAAATTTATGTCTCCTAAAGAAATTTGCGATCAATCTCCATTTATCGTGTACATGCCTACTTGGCATTACATATCGCTAGTTTGTTTGTTTTTTTCTTTTTGTTTTAATTCGTATACTTATCATCAATTCAAATTGTAGTTTAAGAAAGCCTTGGAATTTCCCACAAATGATAACGAGACCACCTCAAATATTGGAAGAAAAAGACATTAAAAATTTATTATATTTTTAATTAATAAGACGCTACTTACTTATGGTATATTTATGGCAATTGTTTTTTTTTTCTATTTTCGATTTCAAGTAGATTCCAACACAAAATCCCCCTTTTTCAGTTTTCACTTAATAGAGGCGCTTTAGAGACTCAGCATATAAACAGAAGTGTTTCTGTAGCAAAGGCACAGCAATTCATCAAATAAATTTTATAAATGAAATCGATTTGGGTTTTTTGCTTCGTCAATATTTTATTATCGTTAGCATTAGTGACAGCAATCGAAAATTCAAACGAAGACTTAAGCGTTGTAAACAAAGCAACAATTTCGTATCAAAAATATCAGAAACGCTCAACTCCGTCAACTCCTTCAAAATGTCTAAAAGAGGCAAAAATAGGTAGCATTTATAGCGTTTATTACAGGTTTCTTACTTACTTACTTAATTGGCTTTTACAAACCTTTTAGTAAGAATTACAACCTAGTTTCTCACATCACCCATATTGTGCATGTTAATTTTATCCATAAGCGGCGGGATCTACAGTTTAAAAGTCGTCTCCGTCTTTTCGTAGCACACTCATTTAAGAATATAAATACTCTTCTAATAGTTATTACATGCATAAATGGTCATTACAACCCTTCAGTCAGGATTACGACCCAGTTTCTCACACCACTTATGTTGTGTTTTATACATGAGTGGTGGGACCTACAGTTTAAAGTCGACTCCGAATGACAGATTTTTTTCAGAAACTTTTCATGGCAATTTTTATTTAATCTCAGAGTTTTTGCCAGAAATCTGCTGAGATAAAGTCGCCGAACAAATACTTTTTGTATTTTGTTTTGATGTATGGCTTGGGGTTAGAACCCTGGCTTTTCATCTAACAAGCCAACACACCACCTACTAGACTACGGTGACTTCCTAATATTATTGTTATCGCTAAAGATGGACAGCTTGCCTCGCATTGTAAGTATTTGTTTCTAGAGTGTATTTTTTGTTTTTGTAATGAATTGAACTTGAACCGCAATCCACGATAACAGTGAGTGCATAAAGGAATCCCCTGAGCACATAATTAACTTTCTTCTCATTTAAACAATAATTGAAAATATTACATGTGGTTCTTCTTATCAACTGAATATAGAATGCCCCTGCCTCTATTCACATCAGATGAACCAACAAAAATATGAAAAAAAATGAAAAAGTCCCAACTGCTTAAGCACAAGCGAAGATATTTTTAGAATTAAAATAAAATAGAAGAAGAAAACTGAACATATAAATACTGTAATCGAATACTATTTCGAAACCATTCGGTCTCAATCATACTCTCTCAAACTAAAAATTAAAAACCAAAGAGCAATAAAATGAAATTCGTAAGCATTTTGTTAATCGGCTTTGCATTGGTCCTGCTGTCTACTGTCAACACCTCGGAAGCTAACGAATTTAATCAACTGCAGAATGGATTAACAGCAGCAGACTTTGGTGTAACTAATGGCGAAGCTGTTGTACTAAATCGCCAGAAACGTCTCACTTGTGATATCGATCGCTCCTTTTGTCTAGCCCATTGCCTGTTTAAAGGCTATAAACGAGGCCTCTGTACTCAAACTAAAATTTGTGTCTGCCGTAATTAATTTAAATTGCTAGAAAACTTATTTATAAAATTATTTATTTATTAAGAAAAAAGAAAGAATTTAAAGAAATAAAAACAAAAAAATTTAGAAAGAAGTAACTATTCCATGGACATTGTCTCATTGTTCATTCTTACTCGGAAAGTAAAAGGTATCTCATAAAATCGATGTCGATTACAAAAAAAACTAGATTCAGGTTAATGGAGGAAAATGTATTATGATCAGCCAAGCAGATCTAAAGGTCTTGAATAGTATTTATGAAACATTCATCCTAATTAGTAGATGTAGGACGTTTGTAAATCAGATGGCGAGATATTTCAATGTTAGTTTTGCTTGCGTGATTACATAGCTAAGACAGGCACAATTCTATCTAGTATAGACATTAACCATACGATCAGTGACCATTTCTTCTCACTTGAAACTGCAATACATATGTACATCTGTCCTCTAACGTGGCAGATATGGCCAGTTCTAGAATCGTAAGAAATCACAGGACTGAAAGCTAACATTTTTATATGACCCAAAAAGTGCTTCTTTATAAATCGAGCAAAAATCGATAAATTATTTTAAAAAGGTGCAGTTTTCGTTGGGTTGTAGTTAGTGGGTTGGATAGTCATGGTATCAAGGATTCCAAAACCGGTTTCCATTCGGTCGGGGCTGTACTTAAAACCAGAGATATAGACGACCAAGCTAACTTTTTTCAAATTAGTAAAAAAAAAAAATCGACAAAAATCGGATAAAAAATTAATTTGTAGGTAAACTGGACCTAGTGGGCTGGCCAAACGTGGTATCAAGGAATCCAAAATAGATTTCCTACTGATCTGGTGCGACTTGGGACCATGTTGTGTGTGATAATTTTATCCATGAGTGGCGAGACCTACAGTTTAAAGGCCACTCCGAACGACAGATTTTTGTGAAAAGTTTTCATGGCAATTTTATTTTACTCTCAGAGTTATTGCCAGAAATTTGCTGAGAGGAACTTGCCGAAGGAATATTTTCTTCATATTTCGTTTTGTTGGAGATCTGTTGTATGAGATTTGATTTGTGGCGTTACGTCTAAAAGCCAACACTCTACCATGACCATATTTGGTGTATGCTTGGTCATCATATTTGGTACAGCGTTCTAGCATTGCTAAATTTCATGGAAAAGTAGGACCATTATAGTATAACTTACAGATCTATTGTTTTCAAAAGCGGCCTTTTTATAGAATCCAGACTTTTTTATTTATAAAGCCGTTTATTTTTAATTAATTGCGTACATGTCTACCTAAGCACACTTATCGTGAATCAGGTTTTATCAATTAAAATGCTTATGATGATAATTTTAAGTTATGCTAAGTAGAGGGTTGAAATTTCACACAACGTATTTTCCCATAAATAATAACATTAGTTAAGTTTAATGCAAATATTGAAGAAGAAAACACTTACAATTTTACTTTATTATCAATACCTTAATTAATATTCTGCTATTTTATGGGCTATTCAAGACAACTGTTCTCTTCTCTCTCTCTCTATTTCTCTATTTCTGATTACCAAGAGATGGTAAAGAAAAATCCCCCTTTCCAAGAATACTCTTTATATTCCATGTATAAATACAAGTTTTTCCATAACAAAAGTTCATAGAATACGTTTTAAAAATGAAATCGTTGTGGGTATTTTGCGTTGTCAATATTTTATTGTCTCTAGTGTTTGTGACAGCAACCGACAACTTTTCTAACGAAAATCGTATTCGAATTTCAAACAAACACCGAAGCTTAGGTGACGACGACTCAAGGTGGCAGGCGAAGAAAGTGAAACGCTCAACTTGCACTGGCTATAGCTGTAGAGCCCATTGTATTTTACATAGGAGAAAAAGTGGTTCTTGTAAACGTAATAATATTTGTATGTGTACAGATTAATTAGAAAAACAATAAAAAATAGATGTAATAATTAATAAACAATTAAAATCTCTGCTTTCTATTAATCGTATATAAATACGAGGTACTTGACATTTAAGGTCAGTTTAAGCAACAAAGTTTCAACATGAAGTTTATCTGGAGTGTTTGTTTATTGACTATCGTTATAACGCTAATGTTGATGAAATCATCTTTAGCAACTGAAAATGATGAAGGAAACAGTTCCATACAAAACTCAGTCTCTGAGCAGGATCTTAATGGAGAGCAATCAAATGTTAGAACAAAACGACAGACCTGCAATAAAGCTTTGTGTAGATCTTTT
This sequence comes from Sarcophaga carnaria, assembly GCA_958299815.1. NCBI lineage: Eukaryota > Metazoa > Arthropoda > Insecta > Diptera > Sarcophagidae > Sarcophaga > Sarcophaga carnaria. The sequence continues at coordinate 17,652,096 of OY283152.1, read as the reverse complement.
TGTCTGAGAATAAGAAAGAATGGAGTCTGCAATCGTGGCCTTTGCAGGTGTCAATAATGAAAAAAGAAAGAATTTAAAAATGAAAAATTGTTTACAAAATTAAATAAAAAATAATTATTTCGAATGCAAAACTGAGAAGAAATTTCTAATTTCTCTTCATAGTCAATAGATTTGTTAAAAAGGAATTTGGAAGAGCATCCAAATATCAAGTTAGAAATTTCGATCATCCCAGAGTCTTATTGCTAGACAGAAAATGTTTCGCTTCAAATAGGAACCGAATGGACTTAGAGTTTAAGATTAATAGCTTGTAAACTCTGGTCTGCTGGAGGCGTTTAGGTTTATCGGAAGCAAGGAAGCGCAACATATCCATTCTGAAACGAGACATATGAAAATATAAAGCCATGCATCTAGTTAACGACTCAATTTAGATTTCCACTGATGCTACCAAGCTAAATGGAGCTGTGAGCGCATCGGTGGGCATAGCTCAAACCATCAGACCACCCAATTACCGCAACGTCTTCCAGGGACAAGTGTTGGCAATAAAATCTGTGGCGAAAATTATTAGGGAAGTTGCTGTCACTTGCTTCTGATGTAGTGAATTTCAAAGCTGTGTATAGCCGTAGTTGCCGTAGTTTAATAGGTAGTGTGTTGACTAATTAGAAGCGAGCCCGTAGTCCAAGCCCCTGCTCAGGCATCTCGAACAATACGTAATACGAAGAAAATATTTTTCACGGCGACCTCCTCTTCTGGCAATAACTTATAACAATAGTAAATATAATTGCCATGAAAAGTTTTACGGAAGAAAGATCTGTCGTTTGGTGTCGACTTTAAACTTTTGGTAGCGTCACTTATGGATTAAAATTTAACACGCGCAAAATAGATCGTGTGAGAAAATAGATTGTAATCCTGACTGAAGGATTGTAATAACCGATTAAGTAGGTATAGAAAGTGCAAATATCTGAATGAAAAAGCGGAATTGGACACCATGTTAACATATCTAAGACAGACACAATTCTATCCAGTATAGACATTAACCATACAATCAGTGACCATTTCTTCTCACTTGAAACTGCAATACATACATAGATCGTTCGCAATGAACGTTGTCACAAATAGATAGTATAGGGGAATCCATCTGTCCTCTAACGTGGCAGATATGGTTGGTTCTAGAATCGTAAGAAATCATTTGATTTAATCAGCATTCACAGATACCTCAAAAAGTGGTCTTTATAAATCGAGCAAAATTCGATAAATTATTTTAAAAAGGTGCGATTTTCGTAGGGTTGTAGTTAGTGGGTTGGATGGTTCCATTTGGTCGGGACTGTACTTAACACCACAGATATAGACGACCAAGCTAACTTTTTTTAAATCAGTCAAAAAAATGTGCTCTATGTAAATCGACAAAAATCGGATAAAAAATAAATTTGTAGGAAAACTGGACCTAGTGCGCTGAAAATCCGTGGTATCAAGGAAGCCAAAACAGATTTCCTAGTGATCGGGCGTGACTTGGGACCGGAGATACAGGCTACAAAGCTAATTGTTTTCTTGAAATTAGCAAAAAAAAAGTGCTCTGTATAAATCGGATTAAATGGGCGGGATAGCCTTGATATCATTTGAGATATTCAGTAGAAAATATTTGGATGTTCGTTAAATGCGATATTCACTGAATCGAAGGTTCGTTAAATCGGCAAACTACTGTATTTAGTTTTGAATTGTATTTAGTTAAGAAAAGAAATCTATAATTGTTAGTTATTTTTACTAAGGATTTTAAATAGTTTTATAATTTGTGCTTTTATTTTGCTCTACGGTGTTATTACTATTATTTGTTATTTAAATCCATTGAAGCCAACTTTTCAAATTTTCTTATTAACAAGACAATTTAATAACTATTTCAGCTCATTTTCCATGAATTTAACGGTTTTGCGTTAAGCCAACTAAACATAGTTTCTTTTTCTTTCACAATCTGGCATCTTTATGAAACAGCTGTTTATGTATTCGAACATTGCAAATGACGTGTCGTTGACAGTTGGCAATAATTATTTTCTATAAAAAGAAAAAGAAATAGGCAGACCAGAAGAAAAAACAAGAAATGTTTTCATTCCATTTAAATTAATAAAAATAAATAATTTAAAGTCGTCAAAAAATTGTGTTTTTAAATACGGGAAATAATAACAATCAGCAGTTAAAAGGAATAACAACAGCAACAGAATGTTAACTTTAAGAGAAAGACAAATAAGTATGAATGAAAGAGAGTGAGAGCGGAGTGGTGCAGAAAACAAAACAAATGACAAGGCACCCTAAATGAAATGGAATTTAATTTTTTTTTGTTTTAAATTAATTATCTTACAATTTAATATGAATTTCTTTTCAAATTTTAGATGCCATTAAGCAAATGCTTAATTTGAATGCTCAACAGCCGAAAGTTTTAGCCGCAGAACCCGTATGGAAAATATTGATCTATGACCGTGTGGGTCAAGACATCATATCCCCGATTATATCGATTAAGGAACTGCGAGAACTTGGTGTTACATTGCATGTGTAAGTAAAATGAAGGAATAATTGCATCAGTTTTGAACAATGAATAGTTTGTTTACTTATAAAAGTAATCTCTAAGAGGGACGGGTCCATGCTAAAGTACAAAGTTTTCCTATGGGACACCATAGAATGCTGTGATGTATTCATGACTACCTTTTATTTATTTTCGCTATGAATCACAGGCCCTAGTCTAGTAGAGTGAGATCACGATTTAAACCCCAGGCCAGACATCTTCAACAGAACGAAGTATAAAAAAATATTTCCTCGGTGACTTTCTCTCAGCTGATTTTTGGCAAAAACTCAGAGTAAATAAAATTGCCATGGAAAATATCTCAAAACTCTGCCGTTCGGAATCGACTTTAAGCTATGATTCCCACCACTCATGTATAAAATTAAAACAAACAGCATAAGTGGTATGAGAAGCTAGGTCGTAATCCTAACTGAAGGGTTGTAATGCTCAATTATGTATGTATGTATGATGAGTCAGAGGCGAGTTCGTATGGACTTATAAGGTCATCGATATTCATTGACTTTTTAAGCATTTCTATATATAAAACGAAAGTGTACAAATATATAATGTAAAGTGATGGATAGAATAGAAACTGCTCTGTTGATACCATCGATAGCAATTTGAGAGATTATGTATCTCCTTGTGGATAGTATTATGTTAGGTTAGGTTCAATTGGCAGCCATCTCAATAAGGACTGCTAACTTGGGTGCTATAAAATGTCGTTATATCAACTTTATCTTTTAAAAAAATATTGAATTTTAATTTTAAAATTCTTTTCAGCTACAACAAGAAAACATATCTAATTTTGATTTATTCCTTTCAGTCAACTTCATTCCGATCGCGATTCAATACCCGATGTTCCTGCCATTTACTTTTGTATGCCAACCGATGAGAATTTGGATCGTATACAGCAAGACTTTAACAACGGCCTTTATGACATTTATCATTTGAACTTTTTGGCACCGATTTCACGACAGAAAATTGAAGATTTGGCTGCCGCAGCTTTACAGGCGGGCTGTGTAGCCAACATACATCGAGTCTATGATCAATATGTGAATTTTATTAGTTTAGAAGATGACTTTTTCATATTGAAACACCAAAAAAGTGATCAACTCTCATATTATTCCATTAATCGTGCCAATACACGTGATGATGAAATGGAAGCTCTTATGGATTCTATTGTCGATTCATTATTTGCTGTATTTGTTACGCTAGGCAATGTGCCCATAATACGTTGTCCCCGTAATTCAGCAGCTGAAATGGTGGCACGTAAATTGGAAAAGAAATTAAGAGAAAATCTATGGGATGCTCGTTCCAATCTATTCCATATGGATGCTACCCAGGCTGGTGGTGGAGTATTTAGTTTTCAGCGTCCTGTTTTACTTTTGCTGGACCGTAATATGGATTTGGCTACACCCCTACATCACACCTGGTCTTATCAGGCTTTAGTACATGATGTCTTGGATTTGGGTTTAAATCTGGTGTACGTTGAGGATGAAAATCCTGCCGGAGGTTTGTTTCTTTAAAATGTTATTGTTAAATTGTTATATGTTAAATTGTTATTTTGTAACATAATATTGCAGGCACTCGTAAAAAGCCCAAACCTTGTGACTTAGATCGTAACGATCGTTTTTGGACAACCCACAAGGGCAGTCCATTTCCAACAGTGGCCGAGGCTATACAAGAAGAACTGGAATCCTATCGTAACTCGGAAGATGAAATAAAACGCCTTAAAACTTCCATGGGTATCGATGGCGAAAATGAAGTTGCCTATTCTATGGTTAATGATACCACTGCACGCTTAACGAATGCCGTCAATTCTCTGCCCCAGCTAATGGAAAAGAAACGTTTGATTGATATGCACACCAAAATAGCCACGGCTATATTGAATTGTATAAAACAAAGACGTTTAGATTCTTTCTTTGAACTGGAGGAGAAAATCATGTCAAAGCAAACGTTGGATAAACCATTGTTGGAACTTTTCAAGGATCCCGAATTCGGTACAGCTGAAGACAAGTTGCGTTTGTTTGTTATTTTCTACATTTGTTCACAAAATGTTCCCGATTTCGAAATCGAACGTCTTAAAGAGTCTCTACAAGAAGCTGGTTGTGATTTATCCTCACTGGCCTACATACAACGCTGGAAGGGCATTATGAATCGTTCGCCCAGCTTGCAACAGGCTACCCAATATGAGGGTGGTGGCACTAAAACTGTTTCAATGTTTTCGAAATTAGTGTCACAGGGATCATCGTTTGTCATGGAGGGCGTAAAGAATTTGGTTGTCAAAAAACACGTAAGCGAACGAAATTTTAAATATTTTCGGCGAGAGTAAAACTTTCCGTGTCTTTAGTATTATTCGTATTGTAGGGTTAAACGTTTCAATATTATGTTCGAATGTTTTGTTGTAACCACCTATTAATTATAAATGTTTCTCTAACAGAAATAGTTCATTCGGTTCACGAGAAGCACATTTCCATAGACTGGCTAGATTTTTTAAAGCTGAAATACGGCAATTATGCTTCTTTAAATACACAATCAAATCGAAATGAGTCTCCAAACGAAACTATTAATTTTACTACGTTTCTGAATGTCGTTTAACATCAGCTCTTGTATCAGCTGTAGCTTATAAGACTTCAGATCGAAAATCTTACGTATACATTAAACATTGTGGCTTCAGATAGGCCAGAAGGCTAATATGGGGTCTTAATTTTGGTTCCATTTGATTCTGTTTTGATAGTTTTGATGTCAAAGTCGCATAATGGAAGACTATTTGACTATAATTATGACAAAATAATGCACTCCGTCAAGTCAAACCTGTCATACATGCATACGCAGTTGGTCATTACAACCCTTTAGACAGGATTACGACCTAGTTTCCCACAACACTTATGTTATCTGCGTTAATTGTTATACATGAGTGATACAGTTTAATGTCGACTCCGAACGACAGATTTTTGAGAAACTTTTCATGGCAATTTTATTTCCTCAGAGTTTTTGCCAGAAATCTGCTGAGGGGAATTCGTCGAAGAAATACTTTTTTTTTTTTTTTTTTTTTTTGATGTCTGGCCTGGGGTTTGAACCGAGGCCTCATGTCTCATACGCCAACACACTACCTAGTAGACATGGTAGTCATGATGAACATGACATACAAAATGGTTAGGACGGTTAGATTGACGTATATTTCTCCCAAGAGTTGACGCAAAAAACCCTATGATCCAAATTTCTATCAGCAAACTGCTGGTGGAACGTAAACAAATCGAACATAGTTATAAAGTACATGATGACAGATGATATAAAGTAGTTACCGAATCATGCCGAGATGTTGCAAATGTTAGACAAGGCAGGTTTGATCAATAGGATATATTTTCTGAGTTTCTATCCTACAGCCAAATTTAATTCGATTTCTGATGAAGGCAATTATCCACCAGCGGTCCTGTTACATTAGGACAACTAAACGTCCCGCATAAGTTAACAAAAAAGAAACAAATTTTGGGTCGAATTTTCACTTGCCAATCGATCTGACAGTTCGCTTACATCAGTATAATCTTTGGCTTTGGCTGGTATTGCATAAGCATAAAATAAGATTGTGATATCAAACAGCACGAAAATGTTCGTTGTCGAACCGAGAGGAATCGTTGGAACAGGCAGTATCTATGTTGGGTTAAGCCTGGCTTTTTATAGCACGTCTGATGTGTGTTACTTCTACATATGATTGGCGGTACCTACAGTTTAATATCGACTACGAACAACAGCAAGGAGTTTTCGAAAGATATTTTTTTCGAGATGTTAGAGCTGAAATTTACATTATTCACGGGCACTAGTACTAAGTCAACACACTATTCACTAGACTACAGCGATCGCTAGATGGAAATCGATTGTTTTACATTTTTGATAATAGGAAATGGTTTCATAACTAAAACAGTTGTCGAATTTGACCTAAGCGGTATCATTCTAACTAAGGCTTGAACTTCATGCAACAATAATAAAATTTAAGAAATTTAATTTTGGAAAAAGCTCAACTGCTTTAATTATTTCAACTGAGTGCGACCAAAACAACTCGGGTATTATTTAGTCAAAGATTTCCAACTTTGTTGCGGCTATAAAAATTGAGAGTTTTTTTCCAGAACAGTTGCAGAGCTATTAAAACAACTTTGAATCCAAAGAAAAGAACACATTGTTGATTGATTTTGCTTTACCATTCCATTATCAATCTAGGTGATCCAAGGACTTAACTTCTAAGCCGGAAACTATTAAAAATGAAGCCATATTGTTAAAAATGTGTTCCGCTGCACCAGACATTTACGCAATTACATACTGTTCGTTGACTTAATAATGAAAAATCATTATTCTAATAGGCCACCTTCAAATATTGATATTTTAAATAAAATATGGTATCTTTATCTTCTAATTCTGCAGTCCCATCAACGTTTTTTTTTTAGTCTTTAAATAAATTTTTTCAAACAAAACCAAATAACATAAGAACAGAAACCTTTTAATTGGTATCTTAGCCGGTATATGCATTGGTTTGTTTTTAAAATTACAACAAAAACAAGTCGCGAGATATTTTGTTTTGAAATGCTCTGCAAAAAAAAAAACTTAAAAGGCAATACTCTACAGAATATCTTAATTTGTTGAAGATACTCAATTTAATGCAGACAACAAATAAAGGATTCAAATCAATTTGAATTTGCTTGTAGATTTGCGCTGAGATCGCGAACAAAAATTTGCATAATTTTTACAGGCAGCCAAGCCTCACTCAACTGCTCTGATGTACACAAGTGAGAAAAAATTCGTTTGGACAACAAATTCGATTTTTTTTTTTGGAATTTTTGAATTTTAAATCAATTAAAATGTTAATTTTCTTTTAATTCTTATTTTAACTTGTCTTCTTTTGTTTCTCCTTTTAGAGTCTTCCTGTTACCAAAATCACTGAACAAGTTATGGAATGTCGCAGCAATACCGAAACCGATGATTATCTCTATTTGGATCCGAAACTATTAAAGGGTGGCGATGTTATGCCTAAAAATCGTGCACCTTTTCAGGATGCTGTTGTTTTTGTGGTAGGTGGTGGCAATTATATTGAATACCAGAATTTAGTTGATTTTATACGCCAGAAACAAACTGCCAATGTAACCAAACGTATAGTTTACGGCTCATCGACTTTAACCAATGCCAAGCAATTCATTAAAGAACTGTCCGCATTGGGTCGTGAAATTCAAGGTCCTGTACTAAGTTAGGATCGTGAATATCTAGCTAAAGTTCCCCATTTTAAATGCTGTTGAACAGTATCACCACCACATAACAACACACACACACACAGATTTATTACATAATAAAAGTGAAGAATATTTGTTTCCCAATTTGTTTTGTCACACTACATTTAAGCGGACATGTGAAAGCGTTGAAAATTTACGAATAAGTTTACGTACTAGTACATAATTTATGTTTTATGCGTGGCGTGTGTATGTAATATTAACACATGAACACAATATATTATTATATTCTATTAATTATTATTTTTAATAAATATATAGAAATTTTATTAAAGGCAAGAAGGTTTTTCGTTTATTATCTGGAGTCTGCAGCGTTGTACGTCAATTTCATTACTGACTATAACATTGTAATTACGCGAGAAGGTTCTATTAAGCCTGTTAGCAACAAAACAATAGCATCTGAACATCTATTTGAGTTCAGGAATGAACATTTCACGATTGATCAGGTCCATAACATAGAAAACACAATAGAGGAAGAGGCTCTTGAAAGGCCCCAGCAATTTTTGACGAAGTTAGCCATGTTGGTCCCTTGGCAAAATGAACTCACTATCTATCTTGTACTATCTGGAAGCCAGAACAATAGTTTCTCAGACAACCAAGCTACTTAGATTGTCATGGAAACCTCTACAAATAACTCTCTAACTAACTTCGATCCAACCGTTAACATTGAGGCATTAGAAACAAAATTATTCACAATCCTTATGTTAGGTTACGTTCACTCGTTAACACATACGGTCTATTGTGTTACCCAGTATGAGATCCGTTAGTGGTGAGTTGAACCACGCCGATCTCCGGATGAAACCATTTAGTTCCCTTGATGGCACGTTTGCCACCATGCCCAGATCTTTAAACGTTCTGTCACCCAAAAATCGATTTCATTTGTTCTGAAGTGCAGAGCACTTGCATTAAATGTGTTGTACCGATTCCGTTTCCTCGACATCATGGCAATTTCTGCAGTACCACCAAGATTACTGCAGAAATTGCCATGAGAGAGGAGACCCAGCCTGTCAGCGAAATTGCCAATAGCACAGTATACCGGTAGAATTCTTAATAAAATGCGAACCTTTCCCTTCCCTGGCTCTCCCACTGTCCACTAGTGGACACAACAGTTTTGAAATTCGTCAACCAGGTATGTTGAACCACCTTCGGTTTGTTAAATTCCATGTTCGTTTTTCCAAATTTGGGAAAGTATTTTGGCAAGAGCGCATATACCCCATCTATCGTCTCCTGCTCTGAAATCATTGATCCCTTCTGTGCCGATTCGTTCGCCTGCCTAAACCTTCCCACAAAATACATATTTTTGTAGGACGGAATTAACATAGTTCATTACCACGAGGTATTTCTTGAACGCTGGTTATTAAAGAAATTATTCACAATCAATTTCCTTCTTCATGAAGTTATATTAATATCAGCAAAAATGTTTTTCTAGGGTTTCAACCCAGAATCCTTTTTTATGCCTTTTTCCTTCCTTTAAAAAAGACTGTCAGGAAGCATCTCTCCCATATGATTTCATTTCAGTTTCATTAATCAAGTTTTTCTCCTGCTTACTATTGCAAGTTTTAGGATGACAGGGCTGCCATGTGTTATGCCCTCTGTGCTGAGGAACTTTGCTTAGTCAAGTTTTACGCTTTTTAAGAGGTAGTTCTGTTCGAACTTTCTGAGATGTTCTTTCTAGAATCCCTACATATTTCCTACAGGCTTTACTTCCATGCTTACTATCTTCTAACTTAGGATCCAAGGAGAATTGATGATGCTTTGTAAACTTTAATAGCTTGCCATGAATTAGGGTGTCTGTCAATAAAGACAAGCTTCACTTTTTTTTATTAATTCGCTTTCCCAAGTACTGCTAACGCCTCATTTCAGAGAAATTCAAATATTTGTCTCCAATAATTTAATTGCTTTTGGACAGAGTTTTCTTTTTGTTGTATTAACACGCCCTTCAATTTGTAACACTATTTGCCAATTTAAGGCCATTAATTAATTGGTCATAAATCTTATGTTTTATTGGCCAAGTACTCTGTCTAAGTAAGTAACGAAGAACACAATTGATATGATAATCACGGTTTATCACGCCTTTGTTTGATTTAAAAGCATTAAATTGCATTAACACCTGGCTTATAAATAAATTAAAAAAAAAATATGAATAAAATAATAACGAAGCAATGCAAAGCACAAGAGGTGTCTTTTGAACACCCAGTCACAGTGAACTTACTTGTATTTTCATTTTTAATAGTTAATCAAAAAAAAAAACAATATTTTATTGAAAATTATGCTGACGTGATTGAGAGGACTTCACATCTGATTGACTAAGGCACAGTTGAATTTCTAGCCACCTGCCATTAACGCCCTATAAAGTAAGTCACTTGAAAATATGCATTTAATAGCGTGGCATACACATGTAACCACCATTTAAATAACGTTGATGATGAGGATGATGAGTAAGTGAATGATTGACTGCCGCACTAATGGACTGACGACTGCCTGTTGTAAGTGATAAGCTGCTAAAATAGGGCATAATTGTGACAAGTTTACTTCAAAATTTTTTTTTTAAATAATAACAACTGCAACCAACATTGTCCCTGTAATATATTTTTATTCTCAATTGTAATAAATTTTAAAATATTTTTTCCCTTTTTTTGTAATGAAATTTGGATCCTACGTTAGCACAAGCCAAAGCCATTGTTTTTGAAAAGGGTAGGGAGTAGAGTAACACTGTCATGGCTGCCATGTTACGTGTTGTAATGTGATTAAGGAACATACATTTGCCCCACTCTGATTCTTAAGATCAGCACAGTCCACTCACTGTCACACACTCGCTTATTTACCTACTTGCTACCCTCTCTCCAATGCTTTAATGCCTATGTATGTATTGTATTGCACGTCACATTAAATGCAGTGTTTAATGAATTATTACATCCATGCATTGCTTCGATGCAACTGCAGTGTATGAGTTTTAAAAATATTTTTCTATAACGTTTTTCGCTCCTACATTTCTTGGTGTCATGGTGATGTAGATCCTCTTTTTCTAGCCCAACTTAAGTTCAAGTTTATGGCTGACAGTTTGATTGACAATAATGGTGACACGTTCACATAAAATATTTACTTTTTAAAGAAAAACTAAATGTGGTGTTTTACACGTTGTTTTTTGGTTTATGTTGTGCAAAAAAAAAAAAAAAACCAACAACAATTACAAAAATTTACGGATTAATGAATTTGATTTTGAAAAATACAAAACCATTCAGAGAGCAAACAGTAAAGTACTCGGTTATGATATTTTAAAAGAATGTTAAATTGTCAATTAAATATTGTTAGTAATCGATTTTTTACGATAACAGTTTTTTTTCTTAATAGTATCAGTTTTTATAATTATCGATTTAAAATTTTCATTAACAAATACTTTCTTATCAATATATTTCGATAACAGAAATTTTCAACTAATAATTTTTCTGTTAAAAATACTTTATTACAAATATATTTCGATAGCAAAATTTTTCTATAAAAATTTAATGAACAAAACATTTTCGATAACAAAAATATTTCGATAACAAAAATTGTCTATGAAAAAATCGATAAAAATTTTCAAATATTAAAAATATAATGAATATCTTACATAGAAAATTTATCGTTATAAATAATTTGAAAATAATCGTTATTAATAATCTTTTATAGAAAATTTATCGATATTAAAAATTTTTTAAAGATAAATTATCGACATAATTAATTAAAAAAATTATCGTTATCAATAACTTTTTATGAAAACTTTATCTGCATAGAATATTTTATAGAAAATTAATCCAATACAAGAATTTGATAAAGAAAATTTGTTGATTTATCGATATCATTAAATTTATTTATTATATTTTTCCACACCTGTAATTATGTTATAGAAAATCTATGGAATTTAAACAATATCGAAATAGAAAATTAATCGATAAAAGTCAAGTAATATAAAAAATTTTTTTATAACAAAATTTTTATATCTAAACATAACAAAAAAATGTTTTTTCGATAACAAAATTTTTATATTTCAATATTGGGAGATAATAGTTTTGTATGGCAAATTTTTCGATTACTTTTGCGATAATAAATGTAATATAAAATAAATTTTTTATCAGAAAAAAAATTTTATACAGAAACTATTTTAGTAATAAAGATTTTGTATAGAAGATTATTCGATAACAAACATTTTTTGTAGAAAATATTTCGATAACAAACATTTTGTATAAAAATCTTTTTATAACGAAAATTTTATAAAGAAAACTTTAAGATTAAAAAAATTTTATATCGAAGGCTTTTCGATAACAAACATTTTGTGTAGAAAAAATTTCGATAACAAAAATTTTATATAGAAAATGTTCGAATAGCAACAATTTTATATAAAAATTTAACAGAAAATTTATCACAGAAATGTTTTTGATAACAAAAATTTTACACAGAAAGTTTCACGATAACAATAATTTTACATGGAAAATATTTCGATAACAATAATTTTATATAGAATATTTCAATATGAAAAAAAAATTCTGGATATTACAATTCCACTTTTAAAAATTCTTTTATATACTCTTTAGATGTTAGTTTATTTGTTAAATGTCTTGTTAAGAGTTAATTGCTTTAGACATCTGATAATCGGCTCCTATAACTGCCTTTAATAGTTTAAATCACTATATTTTTTTCACTTATATTGCTATTCCTTTTATGGTCATATTTATCACCATCACTTTGGTGCTATTCTTCGTATACTTCTTCGGCGCAGTTATAGTAGTTGATTTTGAAGTATGCAACTTAAAACATGCAGTCCGTACAGCTTATTTTATGGAGTTAAACATAACCACTGACAATTTAAACACATCGGTATGAGGTGTTAAAAATATTCGCCTTTTTTGTCACCAGTGTACAGCACATCGAGCACTGTTAGTACACCAGACTGCTACGGCTAACATGTCACATCTTGTAATGACATGATGTTTTTACTTGTTGGTTACAGAAGAATGCGACAACACTTTGAAACAGTGAGCAGAAGAGTAATGGAGGAGAGAAAAAAATGATTAAAAGTTGCAACTATTTTAGGAAATTATAGTGAAACAATTAGTAGCATTAGTAAAGCATATGCTATCCGACATCATCGTTATTCTTATCATCATCAGCATCATCGTCATCATCATTAGTGTGGTTATTATTATTATCAGTGACACAAATGATGTGATGTGCTGGCAAAGAAATGTGTTCAAATACTTGAAATCCCTTAGCGAACAGTCCAATCAAATTAAGTGAACACTTTTTAAATGTTGGAATAAGAAAATTAAGCGACATTTCTGTTTGGTTCAAGAAATACCGGGTATACGAAAGAATGCCGGTTGAGCTTTGAGTGCAAGTTGGTAAATTGATAAAAATTTTTTTGGTTTGGGAATTCGTTTAGATTTTAAAAACGTAGAAAGAGTTTATAAAAGTTCAATTCTAAGCCTTGGATCTCTTTGCAAACGATGTTTGCATGGCCACCTTAACTACTACTGGTTAAGACAATTCCTGTTTAGGTTTTTTTACAGTTGCGTAGTTCTCTCTTGTTGTCTCAGATCGTAAGTAGACGATGATCTTAGCCGTCTATTTCGATATTCAATGAGGCCAAGAGCATGCATTTGGTTTTCTTTTCATTTATCATGAGTTCATGCCGCGTTAATACTCCTAGAACAGCTTTCAATCCCTTCCTATTTGTGATTAAGCTTAGCTTCGTATCTATAGCGTTGAGTTTTGACCACAAGGCTCGCGCGTCTCTACAAACTGATCTACATTTCCGTGTATGTTTGTTTAATAAATCGAAACTTTTCTCGATAACTCGATAACTCCAAAGAATAAGTTTAATGAGAGGTCTTCTTACGTTATGTACAAAACTGATACTAATGTTTCCAGTTCATCTAGAATTTCGTGTCTAGTGCGTACATAATCCAATTCGATAATACGATATAAGAATGCTTAGCTAAATCTTGCGCTCCTAGACCAGATATAACCTATTAGTATTCCATAGAATTTCAGGCATTACATTCCCCTGGAAGACTACACGATACCCGGATATTGGTTTCACAGATGACGGCACCTGCTGCTGTTTTTATTTGTCTGCCTCCGTAAAGACCTGTCCGTAAAGATACCCAGTCATCGAAGAGTTTAGCTGATCAATCAAGTATTTATTACGCTCACTGTATTACAGAAATGTTGTCGCCGTAGTCTATTAGGCAGAGTGCTGGCTTATTAGACGTATGGCCTCCGTTAAAAACCCTCAAACGCAAAACGAAGTGTGAAAAAATATTTCTGCGGCGACTGCCTTTCAGCAAATTTCTGGCAAAAACGTTCGGAGTCAACTTTAAACTGGACACGCCACTTATGTAGAAAATGAACACATACAACGTAAGTGGCGGGAGAAACTATGTCGTAATCCTGACTGAAGGGTATTACAGAAATAAACTTTTGTATAATCCCTTATTCCTGCACTCGAAATGACTGGAGTTTGTTATGTTGACAGAAGTATTTCCCTATACTTTAGACAGAATGATCCAATTTGCCAATGGTCGGTCCACAGATTTTGTTATTTTAACTGTCGGGTGGATATGTTACCAGCTTTCGAAATAAATTCGTATCGACATTATCGAAATAAATTCGTATCGAAATTAATTTCGATTGTGAGAGTTTTTTTTGAGCTTTTTAAAGAGTTGTTGTTAACTATTAAGAAAAGAGACTTAATCAGCACTAGAAATACTTACACGATAACGAGTGACAGAATTCCAAACTTAAAAAACAATCGCAACTTTGAATAAATCTCGCATGAGAGATCGACTGCGAGAATTAGCCCCCAGATGTGGTGAAACCTTCAGTTTAAAGTCGATTCCGAATAACATATTTTTGAGAAACCTTCCATGGCAATTTTTTTTTGATAGAAATCTGCTGAGAGAAGTTGCCGAAGAAAAATTTTTTTATATTTTGTTTGTCCGATCTGGGGTTTTAACCATGGCTTCAGGTCTAATAAGCCAACATATTATCTACTAGATCACGGCGACTAGTATCTATCTATCTATCAGGGTGTTTTAAATTTAATTAATTTAACAAACTTATGAAATATTTTTTGTTTTTTTGTTTTAATTTTTTATTACAAGATTTGAGACTTAAAAAAATAGTTCCTCCATTTCGTTTCTTAATTAAAAAATTAAATTTTTAATTAAATTTCAATATAATATTCTGCACATTTTGTCCGCTATTGCCTGATGTGCTATTCTGATGGCATATGAAACCATGTAAAGTTTCACAGGCATTTACAGTGCCATCTAAAGTAATGGCACAATTTGCTGGATCATTAGTTTGTAAAAGTTGTGCATCATTAATGCCATCCACATTCAAATTGAGGAAATTACCAGCTAACATGGTGCCCAATAACTTATTAATGTCACTCATATCAATATTATCGTTGGCTTTTAACCAAAACTCGGGTAGGGGTTCTGTAAAGAAAAAGAAAGAAAAAAAATAGGAAGACATTTTAAACTTAGAAAGGCGACTTAAGAATTGTAAAATTCTACAACATTTTCTTGATATAGAAAAAGTGTATTTTTTTCAATAAATATTTGCCTAATGTGACTTTTATGATACTATGATATTTCTCTAAATTTCAAATGCTTTCAAAGGAAAAAATATGACTCTACTTACGATAGGTTTGCTTTAAATATTGCAACAGCAATTCATCCTCACGGTATGTTTTAAGGGCTATTAAGCGTAAATGTCTCTTGTTGCATTCATCGTATGATTGTTGCCACGTATACTGTTTAAAGAAAAAGGAAATTTTTGGAATAAAAAATAGAAAATTTAATTATTTTATTTGTTTAAATAATACCTTTGCTTCTGGCTCAATATAATATGTATTATTATCGGTTTTAAACCATTTTGTTAAAGGTGCTCCCGTAGTGCTGGCATATTGTGTTGCAACTATGGCCACTATAACGAACAACGATATCAACTTCATGACGACTCTTTATGAAATGCTTATGAAATTTCCCCGCTTAAAGGTTTTTATTCCTGCAGTTTTCTGTTTTTTTTTTATCGGCAGTTTTAATATGAATTTCTTATCAAAAGAGTGTGGGTTTTTTTTAGCTTTCTTAAAACCAAACTGTATATAAAAACAATTTTAAGCGATAATTAAAATATTTAATGTTAAAAAAATAAATAAAATACCCTACCTTGTGATTAATAGCAGTGACGGATTATATACTGGGTTGAGTAGTAATTTTGTTTTAAATTTTTATTTATTCTTAAATTACAAGGAATTAAAGCTTCTTCTAGTCTAGTTGGCTTATGAATCGTGAGGCCTTGGTTCAAACCCCAGGTCAGACACCTCCATCAAAACGAAATGTGAAGAATATTTCCTCGGCGATTTCCTCTCTCAGCAGATTTCTGGCATAAACTCTGAGAGTAAATGAAATTGCCATGAAACATACATAGGTGGTGTGAGAAACTAGGTCGTAATCCTGGCTGAAGGGGTGTAATGACCAATTAGGTATGTGTAGGATGTCCAATTCTATAAGTGCCTTTTTAAGTTTGATTCATTTCATTCCAGTCACTGCAAGAAAGTACAGTTACGCTAAATCACCTTTCCATCATACAATTATTTTTTTTTCTTTGCTTTTCTTAGTTCATTACATTTATTTCGCCTCGTTCATATATAAAGCACGAGGTCGCGACAAATGATCTCCAGTTTGATTTCTCCATTTGGCAAAAATCCTTATTTAACTCTTATGTTTTTCTATCTATGCGACTTCAATTCTGTTCGCGCTATGTCGTCATGGCGTTATCGTAGATTATGTGCAACTCAATTCCATTTGCCTTTTCTGATTTCACGCTTGGCAAGCATTTGATTTGTATTTAACACGTTCATCGCCATGTCAGTCATATGTGTCTGACGCTAAGAAGTTCTACATGAGCCATGTCAGTCATATGTGTCTGACGTACGCGATTTGGTAAATCACAAATGTCCGACGCAAACAACGCTGTGTTCAAAACAACAGGTTAATACTTATTGTATCTTGTTTGGATTCGTCAGATATATAAGATTGACACGGCTTGTCGAAAAAAAAAGTTTAAATATAGGGTCATGTCAGTCATATATGTCTGACATAAAAAATAGTGTTTTTCCGGGAATTTAGGCAAAAAAATTTTTCCTGTGATACATTAAGTTTCCTTGATACATTTTTAACTAAATTATCCAATAAAGTTACCGTGGCCCACGTGAAAATTTTTCTGATATTACAGTGGCGATGAACGTGTTAATATTGTGTAGGAACGAGCCTACCTCTTCTGCAACTACGCTGTGGATTTCAATGTATCTAAGTTCAGCTTCTCTTATCGTTTATAGTTACCCACCATATCTTTTTGATTTCCAATTCGATTGGTATTTGATTCGTCTTTTTGTGCCAGACTTTCAAGATCCTCTACAAGTAAACAAAACTATTTGATCAGACTTTTGTGCTGAATATCCTGATTATGACAAAATGCTTTCCTTATGTCCATTGAAGAACCACCGGACACCAGCAAAAGTCCTCCACATCCTCTATCCGAATAGTTGTGTGCCAATAGATAATTGTCTTTCTCATTAGCCAGATAATCTAACCGCTTTCTTCCTTGCAAGCAATTCGAAAAGGTATCTTAATTGATAGAATTATTGACATCACATTTAAAGTCATAGTTGAAGAACTTCTTTGCTCTTAAGACAAAATAAAGAACCAAAGTTTCCGTATTTATGACATCGTCAATGGACTCTTCGTTATGCTACCGGGAATCCCATAAGAACCAACCAGAACTTCATGATATGAATTGAGTCCTTACATATGAGATGGAAAGTAGACCTCGCCTTTTGTTCAAATTAACGACTCTTGCAGAAGTCATGCGATATTTTACTGCAATGAAGTTGAGCCTCCTTAGAAGGATGTCCTGTTAAACTGATGCAATCAAAACAGTTATGCCCCCTAACGTAACGTCAACTGTAGCAGTCTCGACCAATTTATTAGGTAACGCAAACAGTTTTTGGCATAAATCTGCTGGGAGGAAGTCGCCGAAGAAATATTATCGTTTAGATGCCTGACCTGGTGTTTGAACTGAGGCCTCACGCCTAATAAGCTAACACACTACCTAGTAGACTACGGCGATTTACAGACAAAACAAACATTGGGCATGACATTCTTCATATATACTGCAAACGGGAAAATAAATCCGATTAACATGCGGATTGTTAGCAGTCCCCAGTTGAAATCATTAAATGAAATCCCTTATCGGGAACATTATAAGGAATAATATTGTAGACCTGAATATGTCTATGGCTGTTCTGTTTTTCAGCATACCATAGGCCATGCCGGGATATGAGTCTTACCGTCAGCAGCTCAGCACGTTGTTTCAATACAAGCTTGAAGAGAAGCCAATTGAGTGTAGCTTGTAAGCCTTTAGTTGGCGTGCAACATAATGCACTGACGATACCTATGCATCCTAACTATCTATCCGCAATGTCACTAAAATTTGCAGACTGTCCATCAAACTGTAGTGAAAGGTAGATTCCACCACTGCCTAACAAAGCTCTCTCTTCAGGAGAGTTTGGGATCCAAAATAGTCCGCAAATGTTGTATCCTGATGGTTATGGAACGTAGTTATATACACAACCTTTGAGTTAGGATTACGACCTAGCTTCTCGCAAGAATTATATTGTGGGTGTTAATTTTATACATGAGTGGCGGGACCTACAGTTTAAAATCGACTCCGTCTGATGAAAAGGAAAAACTTTTCCAGCAGTTCGGGAGTCTATCATACATTTACCACAGATGACAAAGTTTCTACTTTTCAAGCATTTCTTTATCAGAAATTATTCGATTATTTCTTGAGTCAGGAAACTTGGAATTCACTTTGGAGAATTTTTAAGAAAAATTCAAATTATTCGGTTATTTATCTAAGGGTCATGATGACGTATATGAGATTAGATTAGCGCTGATGATTTTTGTGAAACATTTCTGAATTAAATCGAAGCTGTGATTGGAATATAGGGGTTTTGTTACGTTAGGTTAGGTTAGGTTAGAGGACGTGTACTTGTCAATTAAGACAAGTACAGTACCCGGAGGTCGAATTGACCCATTGTACAACGTCCTAGTTTCTCACACCACTTATGTTGTGTGTGTTAAAGTCGACTCCGAACGAAAGATTTTTGAGAAACTTTTTCATGGCAATTTTATTTACTCTCAGAGTTTTTGCCAGAAATCTGCTGAGAGGAAGACGCCGAAGAATTACTTTTTGTATATTGTTTTGATGTCTGGCCTGGGGCTCGAACCCTGGCTTTATGTCTAATAAGCCAACACTCTACCTACTAGACTACGGCGACTTCTTTTGTTACGTTATTCGTATTTAAATTCAAATCATTTACAGTTATCATGGCAGTCACCACTGTAAAATACGATTAGGCACCGCGAATATCTTTCATGACATATTCAAGACGTAACTTCTTATACGAACAGATTTCTTAGAAGTTATTTTGAACTTGAATAGAGATGCCTGCCTTCTCACTGCATGCGGTTACAGCAGTTAAATTTATGAGGTAAGGATGCAATGCAAGAAAATTAATTTACAAGTCGGGAACACACTTCTAAACTTGACGAAATAGTAGGTGTTACAAGAACAGGTCTAATCTTTGTCTTATATACCCAACTGTAAATCAAACTTTCAATTAAAAACAAAAAATTGTGCGCAATTAATAAATAAAAAATCACCACAAAAATCACACTTAAATGCTGATAAATTCATACGTTGGTTATCACAACAAAATTCCATAATTCTACACAGACCACAGAATTTTATCGCATCGACATAAAGCAAGAATTATAAAAATTTGTTGCCGTTGCCCTCAAAGAAATCAGTTCACCGTTAACCTTCTCGACATGCTGCAATACTCAGTGTTTGTTTTAAGCATTTTATTATGCTTAAGCTGTTTAGCCCAGGCGGGCACTTTTCATAAGTCCGTCAATAATAATGTGTACTATGTGGAACCAAGCTATAGTGTAAGTCTTCCATGGCACAAGTATTTGATTTAAAAAAATTTTTTTTTAATTCTTTCAATAAATTTTAGTACAAATGGTTTGAGGCTCATATTGAGTGTTACAATCGAAACATGACCTTGTTCACAATTGAAAATGAAGATGCCTTTTATGATCTTTATAATATCCTAATCAGTGGAAGATTGTAAGTAAACGATTGTGCGGCACTGTAAGAATTGTTAATTTTATTTGGAACACAATCTAATAATTTCAGTAATCGTTCTCCACCCCATCTTTGGTTAGGCGGTATTGGTGCTCAGCGTAAGTTTACTTGGATTTCAAATGGTAAACCTGTTGTTTGGAAATATGGCAGTCCGGATAATGCTAGGAATGCAGAAAATTGTATACAACTGTATGAGAATACCAAGGATATTAATGATCGGAATTGTAACGATCAGTTGGGTTTTGTTTGTGAAGAGAATAAATATCGTAGCACGTGTAATGGTTCACAACAACAAAAAATGGCCGATAAATATATTGTTTTAAATATACATCAAGATAGTAAAGATCAGAAATAAAATACGAAATTAACGTATAACAGTTTAAGTTCCAGGGATATACTCAAACTATCCCCTTCTTTTTGAACATGTCGTACCTACTATTTGCATGAGAATATTTGATGAAAATTTCAAAAAGTTTACTTTTAAAATGTTTTCCAAAATACTCAAAATATTATTAAATAACAAAACTTCATAAGTACCTGCTAAGCCACGCCCATTTTTAAAGGGCGTATTAATAATTTCGTTTCAATATTATAAAGCAATTGAAATTTATTCAAGAAAAAAGCAAATAAAAAACCCTAAAATATTGCAAAATGTTGTTTATATTTTTAAATAGTCACGCCCATCTAAAGTGGGCGTTAGAAAGGATCCATGACTGCACTTATATTGCAGTTTCAAGTCGAAGCTTAAAATACTTTTCAGTGTCATTTCTAAGACATCATACAACTGAAAGGTATTTAAAAGGTATTTTTTTAGAAAAAAGTCGCCGTAATCTAGTTGGTAATGCCTTTGCTTATTAGATAAGAGCCAGCGATGTAATCCATGGCTCAGACATCCCGAAACGATATGTGAATTAAAAATATTTCTTTCGGCGTCTGCTTCTTTGCAGTTTCTGGCAAAAACTCTGATTGTAAAATTAAGTTTCTTAAATCTGACGTTCGACACTGAGCAGTTGATGCCAACGCTCACTGACAAAACTAACGTACTCAACATGGGTGGTGCGAGAAGCTAGTTTGTGATCGTAGTTAAAGAGTTGTAATGACTAATTAAGTAGGAAAGTAAGTTTTCTGGAGAGAGTAGTATAGTTATGTAGGTGGTTCTCCTATTCTATTGACTTCCTATTCATCACTATGGCTGCAGCAGCAGTAGTCGTAATATCATGGGCCTAAGCAATGTGTAATCGTAAACACCAGTAACGCAAATATTTTTCTGATGCATTCTAATTACAATCAAGATGGTGCCATTATTGCCTTACATACATACATACACATACATAATTGGCCATTAGAACCCTTCAGTCAGGATTACGACCTAGCTTCTCACATCACTTATGTTGTGTGTGTTACTTTTATACATGAAAGGCGGGACCTACAGTTTAACGTCGACTCCGAACGACAGATTTTTGAGAAACTTTTCATGGCAATTTTATTTACTCTCAGAGTTTTTGCCAGAAATCTGCTGAGAGGAAGTCGCCGAAGAAATACTTTTTGTATTTTATTTTGATGTCTGGCCTGGGGCTCGAACCCTGGCTTTTCGTCTAATAAGCCAACACGACCACGGCGACTTCACAATTACATTCACATTATTGTCTTACCCACTGCAAATTATCTTTCAATGCTCTAAGAGTTGATAGTTTGTCGATAAAACCAATGGCCTAACATTTTCCCATGGCAAGCAATCCGAAGGTGTTAAGTCCAGAGGTGTTAAACACAATTCATTGATTAAAAAGCTGAAATTTAAGCATTTCAGTTTCAAATCAGTCCAATTAGCAAGCAAGACATGCAAGCCAATATCTTTACGTATAATTTTCCATGTTATCGAAGCACAAAGGCAAATCAACTGAAAATGATGGCGAATCGATATTTTGCCCTCTTTTTCAAGACTGCCATACAGTTGCAATATTCTGTTCGTTACGTGTATAACTTTGTCCATCAACAGGACTTTTGAATAGGATAGAGTAAAATTAGTGCGATGACGATCAACAACTATACGAATTGCTTTGCTCAGTAAAACGGTTATATTGACCTTAAACTTGACATATGAATTTCGCGACCAGATTTATTTTTTTTTTTCAAATAACATTTTACAATTTGGAATTATTGTTTAAGTGTTAAAACGCCAACAGAAATATCAGCACCTTTTTGACATTCTCAGCTGTCAAATCCTAGTTATCTATGTATATCGATAACTTGCATGCAGCTAAGATGCATGTCATAAACTTTGATGACTTATAATATGGAATCATGTAATATTTGAACGAATTTTGTAGTGAGTTTAATTACTAAACCAAATTTTATGACATGTTAGGTAGGCAAAAGTAATTATTGCTATTATTTCTTCCAACACTGTACTCTCTGGTATATAATATGTTTGTATTACACTTGTAAATAAAAAGTTTTCTTAGAAATTTGATTATTTGAATATATTTTGCAAATTATTTTATTATTTACTCCATGGTTGAAACATTTCTTATCACAATTCTTTAGTTGGTTTTAGAATCTCGAAATGAAAGCAAGTGTGGTTAGTTATGGTTTCTTCATTTTGTTTTTAATACAAATTGAGATTGCACAAGTGGCTGAACAGAAATGGTATAAAACTTTAAATAATAAATTATACTACATTGAGGAAAACTATGAGGTAAACCCTTTGAAATTAATTAAAAATAAACAAAAATTTTTCAAATTTTCTTTTCATTTAAGTACACTTGGTTTGAAGCTTTTCTTCAATGTTCCATGAAGAGATTGTCTCTGGCTACGTTGGAGACACAGCAAGAACACAATGATTTGGTAAAAATTTTAAAAGAAGAGCCATTGTAAGTTAAAGAATGAAATGCTTTTCGTAGATGCGTTAATATGTTATAATTTTATCGTTTTTAGCGCCTATCATGCCCCTCATTTGTGGATTGGTGCTGTTGGAAAAAATCGCCAATTTGCCTGGATTCGGAATAGTCAACCGTTGTTTACCAATCAATGGATCCTTAATAATCCTGATAATTATAATGGCGATGAATATTGCATACATTTCTGGGAGAATACCACCGAATTAAATGATCGTCGTTGTGATTTAAAATATGGCTTCATTTGTGAAGAAAATGATTGTGAGGATAGGAATCCAAGTAAATATAAAAGTATTCTATTGAATGTTATAAACGGTAATCGAAATTAAAAAATTAAAATAATAAAAAAAAATTGAATACATCTAGTGCCACTCATTGATACGGTCTTTGGCATAGCGTTACTATCATGGGCATCATATGAATGAAAGGGACATCAAAATAAAATAATAACAATATCCTGAAGCAAAAAATCGTTCGTCCAGTACCTTATATCGTGTCCGAATTTCTCCATCTTGCCGAAAGGTTGCGAATGTGAAATAAAATACCCAAGAATGATGTGTCTAATAGCACTGAAAGCCAGCGGCTCGTAGCAATATGTTCCACACTTTCCAACATCGTGGAAACAATCTATCAAACCATCAATTAAAGGAATCTCTAGAGCCTGATCAGCAACAGCTAGCACAATTTCAATATCCTGTTCTACGGTTTACTGGCTGGCGTTACTCTCAGCAAGATGAAACGAGTCTGTCTAAGGGTTTGATGAAAGCAAAATTGTGGCTCAGAAGTCGCCGTAGTGTAGTAGGTAGTGTGTTGCCTTATTAGACGTGAAACCACAGTTCAAACCATCAGACATCAGACAAAAAAAACAAAATATGAAAACATATTTCTTCGGCGACTGCGTCTAAAGTTTTGGCAAAAACTCTGAGAGTAAATAAAATTTCTATGAAAATTTTTTCAAAAAATCTGTCGTGTGGAGTCAACTTTAAACTGTAGGCCTTGCAACTTATAGATAAAATTAACAAACACTGCCTAACTGGTGTGAGAAGCTAGGTTGTAATCCTGACTGAAGGGTTTGAATGACCGATTATGTGTGTATGTAATATTGTGGCTCTAGATGGCTACCAACCAAATATTATTCATGGGTAGTCCGATGCATGACCTAAATCTCGATCGATAGTACTTATCCAATATAAGTTTAGATTGTCTAAAACTCATTCTATTTGTGAAGAGTCCCTTGCTCTCTCTCTCTCTGTCTTCACTTTCGCTGAGTGTACTTTTCCAAACAGCTCTTCTTGCAACAGGTTTCTGGTACTATCAGTAGTAGCCTTAAAGTTAATTTTTCCCTTAAGTGGCGGCATTTGCGTTTTTTAATTGCAATTTTTTTTTGGCAAATTGCAACGAACGAGAGATGTGGGTCACTCTTTTGTGGTAATTAGAAATATTTTTTCCAGACGTTAGAATTGAATTTTAAATTCGACACTCTTTAAATGACTCAGGAAGAAAACAATAGAAGCGTTATTCCTCATGATGCAGGGAGGCAGCAATTCAGTTTTATTGGCAGGCACACATACGTATGGTCATTAGAACCTTTCAGTCAATATTACGACCTAGCTTCTCACACCACTAATGTTGTGTGTGTTAATTTTATACATGAGTGGCGGCAGCTACAGTTTAAGGTCGACTCCGAACAACAGATTTTTGAGAAACTTTTTCATGACAATTTTATTTACTCTCGGAACTATTGCCAGAAGTGTGCTGAGTCGCCAAGGAAATATTTTTTTATATTTCGTTTTGTTGAAGATGTCTGCTGTCTACTAAGCCATAACACTATGGACTACGACGATTGTAGCAGGTATACTTCAAGCGATTTCCAAGCTCTTCTAGTAGGCATATCGAGATATACAATACTGACTTTGCCTTGTTCTTAAAATTCGATTCGGATGACGTCTAACTGGAATTGGAATTTTTTTTATTGAGTAAAGCATACCAGTTCCACTTCCGTTACAATTACATTTTATGAGTTTAACCTATTTCGTTTAAGGTTTCATAATATTGCGAAATGAGTTCAAACTAAAGGACTGACAGTTGATAATCATATTTCTTTCCTAAGCTACTTGGTGGGAAATATTGAGAAAACTCTGTTATGTACGCATTAATCACTAACAACATACATTAACATGAAGGGCCTTTTCAGCTAGGCCTATTGGGAGACTGTCCTCAGGGCTCCCAGTAAACATAATGACAGTGTGCGTGTTATGAAGTTTTTGCGGAATTTTCCACCAGTAATATTGTTACAGGCTTCATTGGGGAGGCCAATGTGGTCAGAGAGTGAATAAAGGTACACCTTAAGGTTGAGTTCTCCCGTTATGCATATCCAGGAAAGAATAGCCTTCAATGCTTTATTAGTTGTACAATACAGAGCAAGGCTTTCTATTTGTTCTTAACTCAACTTTGTTTAAAAATTTTATGAATTTTGAAAGGAATTTTAATTTTAAATGTCGAACTGCAAAGACAGTGCATTTTTAACAAATTTCTGTTCAACTTTTCGCTGGACTCCTCAACATAAATTTAGGAATTTGAAGGCTTGACAGAGAAAAACAAAAATTGAGAATTAAAAAAAGCCGAAAATATGAGTATGAATGGCCTACCGGGCTGTCTCAGTGTGCAGGTACGGGCGTGTTATTGGAAAAAAAAATAAAACTTCGTTGGCTGTTTTCTTTTTTCTCTTTTTTTTTTGGTGGGGGGGGGAGAGAATTTGTTGTGGCTTGTTAAGAGTTGTTAAGATTATGATATATAACCACACGAAAGGCGGCCATTATGAACGCAGCAGGAATGTGGGAATCTGTGTTTTAAAAAATTGGTTTCTTTTGCTTTTCTTCTCGTTTCTGTCTTTTTTTGTTGTTCTTCAAAAATTTCAACAAGCCCCAGAGAACAGAACATAAAAAAGGAACAAAACAGAAGAAAAAAGAATCAAAAAAACCATCAAATACCAGCCAACCAACCAATACAAATAAATGCCAATGAAAAGTAAGAAATGGCTAAAATATATGTATTTGTATGTGTTCTCTGTTTGTACATACACACATACATACATACATACATACATACATACATACATACAAACATAATGTATATAAACTTAAGCATGTATTTCAGTTACTAAGGGTTTCATAATTAATATTTACTTTACCATGGGAGTTTCATTTTTGTTTTCAAACAGTTTTTTTTCTTGTGTTGGACTTATGATGTTTGCCACAACCATTCATTTTGTTTCATGATCATAATCATGATGTTCATAATTATGTTGATCACTTTAGTTATGAGTGTTTAAAAAAAAACAACAAAAATAAGAAGAGTCTACAAGATGATGCTGTTTTATTTTCTGTTCATTTTTTTTTTTCTTTTTTTTTGGATGATGATTTGGTGATGATTATGGTGGCAGTAATGGTACTGGTAGTTGCTGGATTATGACTCAATAGAATTTCAATGTTGCCTCAAACATATTGCTACAGTAACAGCTTATGTTTGAAATATATACATAGACAAACCTGCACTCTGTAATCGATTAATATACAGTGAAGTTTGGTTATGAAGAATGTGGTGAAAACATTTTGAATTTTCAATCAGAAAGGCAGTTACAGATATTTTGTACAAACTTTTCAAAAGCTAGTCTACAAATTCGTGCAATTGTGGTTTGGCTTACCAATTAATAACAAAATAATTTGGAGCCTTCAAATACTTATTAAAATAACCATCAATGAAGCCATTTATTCCGTGTTTCCCCGGAAAAATAACATCAACTACCAAAGAGGAACAAGCAAATTTCATCATCACTATACCCAAGACAACAACCTCATATATATTGCAACGAGAGATAGTCATCCTATAATTCTAGGGTCTACTAAAGCGAATCAATCAGATATTTAGCTGTAGCCTGAAGAACCTTATGCCGAAAGTATTTAATCGAACTGTAAGGTTTATTTATTATAGTTCAACACCATTTGAATATGGTTGGTAGATAAGGTTTCATAAAAGATACAAGGTCTTTGAGCCGTCGTCTTAGTGAATTTACTAAAAATTCGAAAGGAGTTTAGGAATGTCAGAAAACATTTTCTCCATCCTCTCTTTATTTCCGTAAGCTATTTTGTGTCTCATTAATAAAGTTTTTTTTTAGATAATCAGGCCAATGGTTTACTGAAGCAAATGCTAGGATAATAGGGTCCTGTACAATGGTTTAAAATTATGAACATTATGGATTGAATAGAAGGATTAAACGACGCCGTACTCTAATATATAGTTTGTTGGCTTAGTAGACGTGGAGCCACGGTTCAAATCCCAGGTCAGACATCTCCAACAAAGCGAAATACGAACAAACATTGCTTCGTTGGCTTCCTCTCAGTAGATTACTGACAAACACTCTGAGAATAAATAAAAATGCCATGAAAAGTTAAAGTCGACTTTAAACTGTAGTTCCCGCCACTCAAGTATCAAAAATAACACACACAGCCTGAGTGATGTCAAAAGCTAGGTTGTAATCTTGACTAAAGGGTTGTAACGGCCAACTATGTATGTGTGCATGCATAGGAAACAGCGGTAGCCTTGTTGATATTATAACTTACTTGAGCACTCACATAGCGCCCTGTTGAGATACCAATGGAAGTGATGCCTCATATCTAATTGGCAAAGGCCTAAGTAACTGAATCAAGCCGAAAACCAGCTTCAATCGATTTGATATTAAATAACAAATTTCCGTTAATCTGTCGAGAAAGTATGTGCCAGAAAGGCTATGACGAGCCAGAGGCGGACATTGGCAAATGAAGTAGAAGAAATTCTTTTCCATCTTCGATTGATCTACAACCTCTGCAGTAGTCATTAAAAGGTAAAGGAAGGCTTTACGCATGTCTAACCATTAGACCATGACCCACAAGAAGAGATACAGTGTTCAATAGTTACCCAAGATTCTATCCAATTTAGGCCTGACGATACAGCAATATTCTTAGCTACCCCAGGATTTCTCAGCATCCAGTAAATACTTCTGTTTGATGGACAGTCTAACAGACGTAAGACGTGTACCTATTCTAATAGGTGGACTGCTCTAGAAAGTTTAGCCACTGCACAACTATACGGCATGTCCTTTTACCAGCAACCCATATGGAATTGACTCATAATTGCTGCAAGAGTCAATCAAAAGCGTCATGGGAGATACGAATCTATTTAATTCTCAAGCTTACCTCACAGTTGCCTGTGAGAGCAGAGACAACTTTAAACGGACTTACTTAATTGGTCATTACAACCCTTCAGTCAGGATTAAGACCTAGTTTCTCACACCACTTATGTTGAGTGTGTTAATTTTATACATGCGCGGCGGGTCCTACAGTTTAAAGTCGACTCTGAACGATAGATTTTTGAGAAACTTTTCTTGGCAATTTTATTTATTCACACGGTTTTTGTCAAAAGACTGCTGTGAGGAAGTGACCGAAGAAATATTTTTTTGTAATTCGTTTTCTTGGAGATGTCTGACCTCGGATTTGAATCACGGCTTTTAATTTGTTATAATAGCACTCCACTGTATATTTTTATTAGAGTTCTTTTTTATTTAATTTTCTGTCCGCATTTTGAAGATGTTTTATTTCGTTTATGATTTGTTTGCCCAACAAAAAAAAAAAGAAAGAGTATGAGACCACCAACGTTTTATTTGTCTGTCCATGGAATCGATTTTTTTCTTTTTTTGGGTAGTAGAGTATAAAATGTATCTTGTTAACCAGGCTGTCTTGTTTATTTAATATTTGTATACTTAACATGTTATTGTATTCTACGGTTTTTTTTCAATAATTTTATTTCATTTCATTTCAGTTTTGTGGCTGATTGGTTTCAAATGGTCTTGTTAATCGTAACATTTAAATTATATTTTATTATGGCATTATAATGCCATGTTCCATGTTGGTATCACACTGTGACCACTCGTTTTGCGTTGCGTGCTCCACGGACGGTGGTATATTTTCTGAATTAAAAATGTTTTTTGAAAACAAATAATTTAATTCACAGGGAATTTTTTAAATTTTTTAACAAAATTTTTATTTACTTACAGAACCGCCCATCATGGGAAGTGATGTTTTCAAATGGAGAAATGAATGTTTCAGCATACATACAAATATTGTAATATACGTTATGTAATCCCTAAATAGTTACCGAAATTTTAAAAGGATGTTCGAGAGATATACAACAAACAAAATATTCAATAAAAGAGATACACATCTGCATTTTAATAAATAAATGAAATAAAAAAAATTCTCTCAATTCACTTATCTTTACTTTATTTTCTCTTATATTGGCTTTTTTTTATTCAAAATTGAAAAAAAAATTGTCTTCAAAATTTGAGTTCAACTGTGCATCAATAATTAACAACTTCGTACTGAGTAGTTAACAAACAAACACAAATGATTTGTGTTCTCTATTGGACCACCCTCAATTATATCGCTCTAATTACACAGAAAAGAATGAGAAATTTTAACATTTTCCCATAAGTAAACAACGAAAATATAAAAGACTAAACCAAACAGAAGCTCTTAAAGGAAAACAAAACGAAAATCAAGTGTTTTTTATGGGAAAATTTAAAAAAAAAGAAAAAATTCATCACTGTGTCCTCAGCTGCTTTCAACAGCTTTTTTTTGATGAATGCATATGCGCCTGACTTTATCAGTTTTGATGTTATTGACTGGATAGCCATCGGAGTGATACGCTAATTACAAATTTTCTTCCTTCCAAGGCAAACAGTTTTCCACAAAATATTGAATTTTCTAAATTACTGGATGGTACTCCAGAAAGGATAACATCAGTAACAAGTAGCGGATCGAGGTCAGTTAGAATTACATCTTGGGAATCTAATGGGAAAGGGTCCTTATCACTACCTTAAATACAGCAAACCAATATTGTTCTAAGGCAACATCAGGTGGCAAACTTGTCATTCTACAACCAGTTGCAGTTGATCAATTACGAACTTAGCTAGAAAAACTCGTCCAGAAAAGTTGAAAAAAGAAGGAAAAAACAAAAATGGAAGCTAAAATGTTATGCACCATATCAACTCAGTAAATTTTCTCCACCTTACAATACTTCAGTCATGATTACCACCTAGCAACATAAGTGGTGTGAGGGATAATTTTACACATGAATGGCGGGAAAGAGTTGATGCCTGTTCAAGCCCTAATGGAGGTTATCCACCAGAAGTAGTAAAACCGGCAAATATTTGGACATTTTCTTTGGATGTTTGCACCTGAAGTATCAGGAACAACACAACCATTATACCAACCATATACTCGATAGTGGCAGCCGTAATACGCAGAAGACGACAAAGTAAAATAGAGTAGTTGAGGGTTGTCCTAAAATATAAAAAATCTTTTACAGGAAATGAGAAACTTAGCGGTCAACAGGTCAATTGTAGCAGTTAACGAAGAACTTCGAATAGCAAAAGAAATTCCTAAGGCCAGAATTGTAATACAGTTTAGGATAAGAAATATGGTTGACCATCTACAGATACACGATACATAAGAACAAGGATAGTGCGGTCTTACATAGAAAATTTAGAAAGGTAGAGGTAATCCGATGACATATTACGTACATACATACATACATAATTGGTCCTTTCAACCCTTCAGTCAGGATTACGACTTGGCTTCTTACTCCACTTATGTTACATGGTGGTGGTGGGACCTCCGAACGACAGATTTTTTTGAGAAACTTTTCATGGCAATTTTTATTTACTCTCAGAGTTATTGCCAGAAATATGCTGAGAGGAAGTCACCGAAGAAATATTTTTCAAATTTCGATTTGATCGATATATCTGACCTGGTGTTTGAACCGTGGCTTTACGTCTAAAAGACTACGGCAACTTCAATCATTCAAATTTTGTTATCCAAGAATTGAACAGGATACTCGATTATGTGGCGATTACAATCAGGCTTATTCCTATTGTACTCCTGCAACATAATTTAAAGAAATTTTTCTTAATCGTCGTTCACAACTCTGAGTCTGTCACTGACTTTTCTAACTCTTTGCCACAACGAAGTTAATGCAACCACTGAATAGTTTCGAGGATTGGAAGGACAAAAATTCAATGTGGTGTATTAGAGAAATAAGTGCCTGCACACACCCAGCATAATTATTTGAAAAATAAATGAAAACAAATCAATTTCAAGCCATTCTTCATTTATACGAGCCAGTAATGTTGAATATGTGTAAACACATTCACATGTATTCAACATCTCCTGTGATAATATGGCACGTATGACTTATTTATGTATGACCGATCGATTGCAATACATACATACATATATCCTTTTGCCCAAGCAGTCAGCTAGTTGTAGCGCGTATACGTCTGTTGCAGAATGGAGTTCAGCAACAAAAGTGAATGTGTTGCAATATGAATTTATTTTATGAAGAAAAAAAAAGAAAAAAACTGTAACTGTGGTAGATTCTTTCTGTTGCCTGTGTATTGGTATTTGTTTTGACTCTTTATGTCTATCTGTGCTTCTGGTAGGTCTAAACATTTTATTGGCATTTCGCCCCCAAGGGCCTTTAAAATCAAAAAAAAAAACACCACGAAAAAAGCAACGTTGAATATTGCATGTTTTTGCTGTTGCTCTTGTATTTTTTAACGATACACGATATGAAATAAAAGTGTACCAAAAATTATGTTCTCGTCGTTTTCTTTTAATTTGTTTTTCGTCTTTTTTGCATTGACTCTGTAACGCGTTGAAAAGTTCGCCAAAGGTTTGTTCTGCTCATTTGTTTTTTTTGTTAAACTCCGTAAGATTAAGCGTGGAGAGTGGAAAAATGCTGACTAAATTGAGTTGTGTAGTGTGTGAAATTGTCTAAAATTGCCAGACTGTTTGGATACAACCAACAGTCATGTGCCGGTGCTGTTGCAGCGGCAGCACCAGCTGCTGCTCCTGCCTGTTCTTTAAGTGCATTTTTTAATGCTCTTGTACTTGTTGTTCTAAATTTTTTTTTAACTATTTTTCTCCACAATTGGATTTTAAAGGCATGATGCATAAAATTAAGCGATTGAATATGAGTCTTCATTTATTTTTTATTTATTTTAATGTGATGTGAACCAAATAATTTGAAATAGTACCCTACAACCTTAAAATGTATGAAAGAATGAAATGAAAGAAAAGTCTGAGATAACTGAGATCTGGACACGTCTTAAATTGAACAGATAAATCAAAGGTGGTATAAAGGAGATTACATGCATACATACAAAATTAGTTAATCCTTCAGTATTTTATACATCTACAGTTTAAAGTCGATAGGGCCACATTTCTTTGAGAACGACATTGGCTAGTTCATCACTGTCAACCGCTAGTAGTACAGATCAATGACTATCAACTTATTTTGGCCTAAAGTGGATGATTTGCACACCATCGATATGTGGTTTCAACAGGAAAGCGCTACGTAACACACAGCCACATTAGATACTTACATACATAATTGGTCATTACAACTCTTCAGTTAGGATTTCGACCTATCTTCTCACACCACTTATGTAGTGTGTGTTAATTGTATACAAAGGTGGCGGGACCTACAGTTTAAAGTCGATTCCGAACGACAGATTTTGAGAAACCTTATCATTAAAGATAATATTTTTTTATGTTTCGTTTTGTTGGAGATGTCTGACCTTGGGTTTGAACTGTGGCCTCACATCAAACAAGCCAACACACCACCTACTAGACTACGGCGACTGCGTTGGATATTCTGCACGAGCAGTTGAAGACATGGTGAGATTACGTGGAGGTGATAAAAACTACTCACCTAGATCGTGCAATTTTAACTCGTTAGACTTTTTCTTGTGGGGTTTTCTTAAGTAACAGTTGTATGCGAATAAGCTACAAGCCATAACTTTCTTTTGGTATATATAAACGCTGCACTGGTCCCGAAGATTTATTCACATCATTGAATGAGAAACATTGGAATGAAGAACTTATTAGCAGTCCACAGGTCTAGTGTAAAAGTTAACGAAGCCCTTTGAATAACAATAGAAATCCCTAAGGCCATAACTGCAATGCCACGCATTGGTGTAGTGTTGCCAATGTCTCTGATTTTAGTTGATAAAACTCTGATATTCCTCAATAAAACCAGAGACCCATTCAAGATATTTTAAAAGTATTCTCAAAAACGAACACAAAATTGAAATTCAGTACAGTAGAGAAAAGTAAAATGACTAAAGTACAGTAGAGAAGCGTAGAGTGAGTAGAATGGATAGAGCGAATATTCAAACGCATTCAAATTGAAATGCTAGAGTCATTGAGTCCATGAGAAACATTTCTAAGTTCCTTAGCTATTAATTAGTTAAACTTGTTGCCAATTAACGCTCTAATAACTACTATCATCACTTAATTAGCACCAAAACGAAATTCAACGTTAGGCGGCATTTCACAGAATCTTTCTTTTTTTTCGGACGTACGATTAAAGAACTTTTGGTTCTGTTTTTCCCTTTTCTGTTTTTGGGTTGCTTTGAACATCTTAAATGAGTTTCTAAGAAATTTTATTTGTTGGTCTTACTTTGGTTTTTAATTTCTTTCGGTTGCGTGTTTTGTTTCGGTCAGCCTTAAATTTTTTTTTGATTTTTTTTTGATTTTTTTGATTTTTAGTTTTAATCTTTTGGTGGGCCACTAAATAAAGACATAAAAAGTTTTTATTCTTCTTTTTTATGAGTTTGTTTTTTTCTTGTTGTTGTTTTTTTTTAGCAACGCAATCATTAACTTTGCACGCTTATGTTAATAGTGACCACCAAACAAAACAAACAAACAACCGAGCAGCCAAACAAAAGGTTTCATTTCATTTTGTTTCTCCTTTTTGGGTGGTACACTTCTTAGATAAGAGTAGTTTCGTATCGGTATAATCGTTTTATAGGCATGTTTTGCAAGTAAGATGGCATGATTTTCAAGGCATATTTATGCAACAACTTTAAAGGAATGTTTTCTTAAAAAATTTTTACTGCAGACGTTTAGCTTTTTTTGACTATGAGATGAGTTTAGAGTTGTATGAAAGCTTTGGATTCTTTTATCAGGACATAAATGAGTTTTAAACCAAGGCAATCAAATGTTTATTGAATTGAAAATTCTATGAATGCCTTAAAATCGTTTCGGGTCAGTAGAAAAGCACAAGTGCGTTACTACAGGTAACTGTACAAACGATGCATGACTTTTGAACCAAAACACTCAAGTGTTCAGTCAGTTTAAATTTAAATAAAACAAAATTTGAGTTCGAAAGGATTGAAATTTTTCATTTGTTTGAAAGCCCCCATTGATGTCATTGCATCTGTCTTTGTGTCTCTAGGTGAAACGCATCCGAAATATTAAATTTTCCATGATAGTGAAGCATAAATCAGGCTGGATTTGATCAAATGGCATGGATTATGTTTGCTTTGTGGACCGATCTAGTTTATGACTTATTCGCGACTTAGGAAAACCCCATAAGAAAAAGTCTAACGAGTTAAAATCACACGAGGACGTAGACAGTTCACATTACCTCCACGTGAGATTGCCATGCTAAATCAGTTTAATTCGCCGTAGCCTAGTAGGTAGTGTAGTGGCTTATTAGATGTAAAGATACGATTCAAATTCCAGGTCAGACATCTTCAACTAAACGAAATATAAAAAAAATATTTATACGGCTACTTCCTCACAGTAGATTTCTGCGAGTAAATAAAATTGCCATGATAAAGTTTCTCAAAAATCTGTCGTTCGGAGTCGACTTTAAACTGTAGGTCCTGCCACTCATGTATAAATTTAACACACAAGTGATGTGAAAAGCTAGGTTATAATCCTGCCTGAAGGGTTGTAATGTCTAATTGTGTATGTATGTATATGTATTAATATCTAATGTGGCTGTGTAACACGTTGTGAGGTTCTATTGAAACCACATGTCGTTGGTGTTCAGATCATTCACTTTAGGCCAAAAGAAGTTGGTAGTCATTGCTTTGTACTACTCATCGTTGACAGTGATGACCTAGGCAATGACGTTCTCAAAGAAATATGGCCCATGGCATTGCCAGCAAATGCATTGGATGCTCTTGGATCTCATGTGGATTGGATTGTTCCAAAATACGAAAATTTTGTTTGTTCCGTTACTCCAAAAACGGGTCTGACCGATCGGGTTTGGTTCGATTAATTCAGAAACGGGTCTAAAGAAAATTTTTTGAAAGGATATGTGGGAACAGGAAAGCCCTTTTTTAAGAAAACTCTCCTTCCCATGATGTTTGTTATTGATTTTAACGCCTCTCAGTTTCTGGGTTAGCGGTCTACACAGTTGGATTATTTGGAGGCGATAGCAATCTCTGTGAAAAAAATTTCTTGTATCTTTTCCCGGCTTCAAATCTGGATTGATGGGACTTGTAGTCAAGCAAGTTGTCTGAATATTTTTTAAGAATACATCTGTCAAATTTTTTAAATCGCCTTTATTAGTAAGCAAAGCACTATTTACCGTCTATTTATTTAACAGCGAACAGCGTTACTAACGTTATGACAAACATATCAAAATTCCAGTGATATGAGTGGTGGTATGAGCACTCGACACACACCCTTCATAAAGATCACTTCTACTACAATAACTACTAACCACAACTACTGCTACGGATTTCATAAACATTCGAAACTCCTTTTCAGCTTTTCATTGCTCACACAATCCCATGTTTTTTTTTTCTTTTTTTTTTGTTGTGTTTTTTATTGAAGCTTATCTTGTTCTTGCAATACACCTACAAAAAGGAAACAAAAAAAAATGTTTTTTTTGTTTGTTTGAATTGCTCATTGCTATTGATGTTGTGGCATCTGATCTGAATCTTTATTGCCCTGCGCCTAACACACACTGATTTTTGTGATTCTCTCTCATGCCATTGTATCATTCATTGTACTCGCTCGCATAGCACCAAAAGGTCTGATTGTAAAATTTTTTGTTTGTTTGAAATTGAACAATAAACATAATGATGATAATGACCATCATCATCATCATCATCGTCGGCAGCAGCAGCAGCAGTAACTATGGTTTCTGGAGCTGCTGTTCCTGATGATGGTCCAACAATGAAGACGATGAAGTTAAAGATGTTTTTATGGTGACTTTTGTTGTTGTTGATATGCTAACAATGATACAAAACAATATGATGTGAAGTCTTTTATGTTACTGTTGTTGCCTTTTGTTATTGTTGTTATTGCTGTTGTATTTCTTTACCAAATCATTGGCTTTTAATAACGTTTTATCGTTCTATCGTTGTTGTATATTTACCTGTAACCCTTTTCCTTTTTGATTCTTTTTGGATTTCTTTTGTGCAGATTTTTTTCCACTTTTTTTTTCTTCAATTCAATTTCTGTAGATTTTTGGAGTTTTTGGCGGTGGTTCAGATGGTTGGCTGGTTTGGTCGGTTGGTAGACGTTGCAAAAAAACAATTCGTATTGTTTGTTTGGGCCACCCAAATATTATGATTAACTATATCATCATTTTATGGCTGTTGTTATTGTTGTTGTATAATATTCTACAGCCTAAACGCATATTTGTAGTGATTTAAGCTGATAGTCATGATTAAAGTTTTCTTTCTTTATTTTCTTTGCAAAATGATTTCGTTTGTAGAATTTGGCTAATTTTTGTATACAAAACTACTGAACATTCTGTTTATTTTAAATTATTTTGGTCTGAAGAATACTGGGCTAATATATGGCTATTTGACAGGTTTTAAGGATTACTCCTAGCCACAGTAATCAGCCCGGCTCCTGAAGTCGCTGTACTCTAGTAGCTAGTGTGTTGATCTATTAGACGTGAGGCCAAACCCCAGGTCAGACAATCTCCCGCAAAATGATTTCCTCTCAGCAGATTTCTGGCAAAAACTCTTTGAGAGTAAACAAAAATTGCCATGAAAAGTTTCTCAAAAACAAAAATCTGTCGTTTGGAATCCACGTTAAACTGTAGGTCCCGCCGCTCTTGTATGAAATTAGCACACACAACACAATAGTGTGAGAAGCTAGGTCGTAATCCTGACTGAAGGGTTGTAATAACCAATTTTGTATGCGTATGTGTAATATGGAGCGTTGTCAGAATACTTACGTAATTAACAAAAAATTGTCGCATAACTCTGTGAGCTACTGCTCAAAACCAATAACTTATGAAAACTATGGTTAACCACTGTCTTCTTCTGAAATTGGCCATGTATACCATGATGGTCAGACCAATAGCCACCTATGGGGCCATTGTATAGACAGACAGGACAAATCAAAAACAGTTTTGATGGAATTGGATAAGATACATGTGTATTGGTATAACCGGGACAATGATAACCTGTCCTACAGTTGCCCTGGAGGCTTACGACTTACTACCCTTGAAAGTGCAGATAAGGGTATGGAAAACTATGTTTACCCATAATAGGAGAAAAGTCTAAAACGAGATTCATCCAAGAACTCCAAGTGCCAGCAAACCGGATGGCTGGCAGTTGCCTCCTTAACTGCCTCCTAAAGAGAACCAATAGAGTATATAATTTTGTAAAATACTTTGCAACGAACCTGCGTAATAAAAGTGAATAGAGCAGATTAAGTTAGGTTAGCGGGTGGCTTGCTTGCTTACATTCAAGATCACTCGCTGTGTTACCCATGGTGGGGTAGGCACCGTTGTCATAATACATACAGGGTTTGAACCACCCCGAGCTCCTGATGAAACCAGTCAATTTCCTTAGTAGCACGTTCGTCACCATGCACAGACCTTCAAACGTTCTGTTGCTCAAAAACCGCTGGATGGTGAATTGAGTAACTTTAGGCAACAAATTCTTTAAAAAGAGAGACTATTTTGTAGTCAGATGAGTTATCCGCTAATATTGGGACAGAAGCAGGACTTTTTTGTTCCAAACTGAAATATTTCGAGCATATGGAGACACTCGAAAGTATCTTCAAAGTGATAGTCAATCCTACCGAAATATGTGCACAATTCAACTTGAACGTAAAGTATAAACGAAGAGTAATATCTGATAGTGGGGCTACCATTGAAACACTCGGCTCTTATAAGGTTTACTCGGAAATAAAAGAATGTCTGGGAAATCATAATCAGCAATGGTGGGATAGGAGAAATAAGTATATCCTGTGCTGGGCTGCAGACAATGTGGGAATTCGTTTGCAGTGAAGGAAATTTCCACGCCACTGATGGGAGAGTGGGAAAGGATGTTGACTGGTCTCTTCACTTGCATCAATAAAATTGCGATAAAAATTAATTTATTTTCTAAAAATTGCTCGCTTATATTATTTGTTGTTGTTGTTGTTGTTGTTGTTATTATTGTTATTATTATTGTTTTACCCTTTATTTTAACTGTTGATATGACTGACAATAAATTTTGTTCCTACAAGTCAT
Organism: Sarcophaga carnaria; assembly: GCA_958299815.1. Taxonomy (NCBI): domain Eukaryota; kingdom Metazoa; phylum Arthropoda; class Insecta; order Diptera; family Sarcophagidae; genus Sarcophaga; species Sarcophaga carnaria. Next base: position 17,613,748 of record OY283152.1, on the reverse strand, counting down.
TATCACTATCATCTGTGATTATCTCTACTACGTGCTTGTATACAGCTGCAGGTTCTTTTTTTCTTTTTCTTTTGGTTGGATTGGATATTGTAAGCCAAGGATAGTAACAGAATTCGAAATACTGTACATATGCCTACGATATGGTGGATGGTGGTTGAAGTTTATGGTAAGGCAACATATCATTTCATGTATGTCTGGGGTACAGTATTGTAGTGTAGAGTGTAGTAAGTAAGGAAACAAAAAATTTAAATAAATGTTGCCTCACACATCACAAAACCTACAGCAATATGGCAATGGCAGAGGCCTGCACAGACGCTGAGGCAGACGGTGATGACAAAGAAAAGGACCGTAAGTAACAGAAAGCCATAGAAAGAGACATCAATGAGGAGCTGCAAATTTTGTCCATAGATATGGTAAACAAAAGAGTCAAATGACAACCTCATTTATATTATCACAGACACAAATCAGTGCAATGGTAGTAGCCAAGATATCCAAAAAGGAGGCTGTTGCAAGGGTTTTCTGTGTGTTTTTAAACAATGATTGTAACGTCATTTGACATTTATTTACGAGCTCATAGCTGCATATAGAGCTAAAATGCTAAATGAACTCTAATTTACATTTATGAAGCTGTTATTGTAAGATTCAACAAAACGATATCAGATCTTAACTTTGATATGCATTAACTGCTACTGCATCATCATCCCTAAATGGTTCATGTTGATCGTTTAAATGAACACATCTTCATCGTCTCATTCCCTTAAACGCCTTTCTGTTGCTCCCGTTTATATAAGCATTGTTGTTACCATTGAGTTTTAGTCTGATTTTATGCTGTTCTCTTCTTCTGTTCTGTAGATTATGAAATCTTGATAAGGATTAACAAAATCGTTTGTTAAACGTTAAAGTTAAAGAAACGCTCTGTCTGTAGGTTATACGGTATAAATGGCTGACAAAAGGTTTTTTGTGAAGTGTGCATAAATTATGTTTCCAAAAACAGCACAAAAGACCACAATAAAATAAACAAACATAAAATTTAATTAAATAAACAAACGTTTTAGACCCCAAGTCACCATTATGTTCAGACAAAGAGAAAAAAGAATGAAAAAATATTGAAAACAATAGACAGTCTATCCATAAAATTATTATTTAACGGGCCTCCCATTATCAGAATCGGCGAACTTTTATCAAACTTAACAAATCATGATTAAAAGTTTTAATCTGAGATGAATTTTGCCGATGGTGGAGAAATGGGTTGTGGGAGCTTTTTCCTTGCCCTTCAGACATACATAGTTGCTCACTACAACCCTTCAGTTAGGATTACGACCTAGCTCCTCACACCACTCATGTTGTGGGTGTTAATTTTATACATGAGTGGAGGTACCTACAGTTTAAAGTCGACTCCGAACTACAGATTTTTTGAGAAACTTTTCATGGCAATTTATTTACTCTTACAGTTTTTGCCAGAAATCTGCTGAGAGAAAGTCACCGAAGAAATATTTTTTTATATTTTTGTTTTGATGTCTGACCTGTGATTTGAACTGTGGCCTCACGTCTAATAAGCTAACACCTACTAGACTACGGCGGCTTCACTATATACCGAATAAATTTACTACCCTATTGCGATGTGGTGTTTAAAGTACCTCCGCCAACAACGAATCTAATTGGATGATCCGCTAACACTAAATCTTGATAAAGAATAGGCTGGTTACAAGTTTCATACATACATACATATGTAATTGGTCCTTACAACCCTTCAGTCAGGATTATGAACCTAGTTTCTCACACCACTTGTTTTGTGTGTGTTAATTTTAGACATAAGTGGAGGGACCTACAGTTTAAAGTCGACTCCGAACTTCATGGCAATTTTATTTACCGTCAGAGTTTTTGCAGCAAATCTGCTGAGAGGAAGTCACCGAAGAAATATTTTTTTTATATTTTTGTTTTGATGTCTGACCTGGGGTTTGAACCGTGGCCTTACGTCTAATAAGTCAACACACTACTTAATAGACTACGGCGACTTCGCTTGCTACTTTACGTACCACAATTCACGGAGGTCGCTGTTTCTCTGCAATGACAGATGTCAAACCTGCTTAACTGGAAAGACCTGATTAACACGTTGACTGCCGCGGCAATTTTCAGAAAACTGGCCGAACAAGCCAACATTGAGTTTTTGTTCTTTTCCCAGAAGCCATTTATCGATACTAGCACTACACAAAAATGGCAGGTTTAGTGAGTACGTAATAACTCGTAGTTGGCACCCTAGAAGAGAACACAATCTACGAGTTATCTCGTAGTCGCCATGTTAATTAAAGCGGACCAAAGCAAAGGAAAAAAGTAGTAAAGAACTTCAAACTCTTTGAAACCAATATGGTGAGTTAGTAAAATCTCATGACTAAGACTAAACTGTAAATATTTGTTAATGTTTTGCATACTTTGCTAACAAATTTTTTGTGCCACGCCCCATTAAAAATTAAAATATTTTGCATTCTTTTTTTTTGCTTTTTAATGGAATTTTAATTAAAATCCATTTAATTTAACCTTGACCAACCAAACAAAACTCAAATTGAATTGCTTTTATTCTGATGTTTTCTTTAGTTTAGTCTGTGTCACCAAAAACTAATCCAGTGTTAAGTTTTTGGTGCCTGAAACATAAAACTTGTTTCAAAATTTGCTGTAGCTGGTGATGCATTTTTTTTTATTTTTTTTTTGTTGCACATGAATTCAATTAATAAAGATTTCTAAGGTTGCCTTGGTGTATACGCTGTGCATTCGATTCGCGGTTCCACTATCTTATCAGTTTTATGCAAATTTCGTTGTGTCTCTGTTGCCTGGTACTTTTCTGTTTTAATAAATTATTGTTGTTGTTGTTGTAGTTGTTGGTCGGTTGTCGTTTTAAAGCGCTTAAAATTGTTCAAAGAGTGCAAATTAAGCAGCAATAAAAATGTAAATTTTTATTCAATAGTTTTTTTTCGATTTTACTCTGCAATTTAATTTTCAACACTTTAAAGAGTTTGAAATCTTCAGTGTTGGATTTTGTTTTTTTTTATTTTACACGTTGTTTGAAAAGAAGGAGGCCTTTTTAAAGTAAAAAAAAATAAATAAAAAAAATTATATTAAAGTGACATGTTGATCAGAGCGAGAGAGAGAGAAAATGGCAAGACATGCTGCCTTAATGGCTGATGAAATATTTCAATAAAAATGATATGAACAAAAAATGGGCGTCCTGATAAAACGTCATCCTTTTAAATGTAATACGATTTCTTTGATGGCCATCGTAAGCTCAGGTAAATAGCCCTCTAATCCCGTGGTTTTTTTCTTTCTATTATTTTAAGGATCATAAAACTGTACCCTGTTGATGAACCATATGATGACCTTTTCACAATCATTAAGGCAGCTGCAATGGCAGATGTTGCCCAGTTTACCAAAATTATAAACCAGTGCGAATTATACTCAAACGGAATTTTAGAGATGTTTTACACCGATCCAGCCTCTGCCTAAAATTAATCGCGAAACCCTTTTTCGCTAGTCAGCAAATTTCATTGCTAACAAACTGAAAGTGATTATCGTGCCAAACTTAACCTAAAACCTGAACTGAATTGATGAAGATTCCCGACAAAAATTTCAAGGAACATGAAGCCAGTGAGTATACGAAAATATAGTTATGTTGGCATCTCGGAATAAATTAAGATCTTTCTAAAGAACTGGAGCTATTTGACCTTATTGTGGCGTTCATTTGTTGATGTTAGAAAAAATATCGATGACATCGAAACCAATATTGGCACTGAAGCTAATATCTTTATCCTAGACCTAAAAAATGCAAGTTATCGACCAAAAAGTGGAAGTCATCGACAAAAAATGCAAATTACTGAATCAAAAAATCCAAGTCATCGACCAAAAAATGCATTTCATCAATCAAAAACTGCAAAAAAAAATTAGACCTTTTTGAATGGAGAACTTTTGTTTGCTTGGTGAAGAAAGCCATTAACTTCCATTAAGTTAGTGACAAAAAAAAGCAAAAGATTCCGGGAATTTAGCCCGCTTTATATAGAGAACTTTTACTTACTCATTTGAAGAAAACCATTAACTTCGAAGCCTATATCTTCGGTCCGAAGTCACACCAAACCGTAAGGAAACCTGGTCCCACTAGGTCCATTTTTTATTTCATTTAGCCCGATTTATATAGAGCACGTTGTTTTTGTTGATAATTTGAAAAAAAGTTAACTTCGTCGCCCATATCTTCGATCTTAAGTAACGCGTGATTGTAAGGAAACCTGTTTTGGAATCGTTGATCCAGCCTACTAGGTGCGAATGCCGCACTTTTTTAAAATTGAACGATTTTTACCAGATTTTTTGAAGGCTTAATTGGTAAAAATACCAGATTTTGCAACTTTATTATCTGCATTCAATTCAGAAGGAGGCCGTAGCTACCTCTTTTTATTTTTCTCCAATTTCCTACTATTTTTGTGATTTTTGGTACATTTTCTTTCTTTACTGAGAGACTGTTAAGTTAACAGAGTACGTTAACAGTTAACTGTTAACTTAACAGTCTTTGTTAACTTAAAAGTCTGAGTTCATTCACTATAAAAAAAGAATTTAACTTTCGTAGCTAACTTTACACAGATTTAATTTGATCCACCAATTTGGTTTTGTTGATCTCTTTTATAACAATTTTCGAAACGCTTAATGATAGCTTTGCGTATTATTCTAGGCTCCTGAATTTCAGTTCTATTCAGTACTTAACTTTCATTATGTCCATTTTAATTGGGACATCTGTGCTGAGTACAAAATAAAATTTTTGTTCATCATATGAGGTACTCAGTAGAAAAAAATTTATGTGTTCGTTAAATGCAATGTTCACTGAATGGAATGTTCGTTAAATCGAAGGATGACTGTACTAATTACTCATGTTTAGAGGGATTTTTTTTTGAAGATGATTTTGTTGTAATTAATCCATATGCTGTGTGGCTTCGAATTTGTCCATACTTTCTCATCTTTAAACTTTTGAAAAGAGTCGGAGAAACTTAAATGAAACAAAGACAATTTACCGACAAATGAAATATTATCTTATTAGATTATATTACGAACAATTAAGCAATTCGTTTAATAAGAATATTAAAAACATATTTTTTTTTATACTTTCAATTGGGTTTTTTGTTTTAGCCCAAACGGAAAATAACAAAAAAATTTTGAAAAAGATCTTCAGAAAAATTTTCGGAATAAAAGAAAAGAATGAACGAGAAAATAAATCGGTAAACGTACTGTGAAGAAATTCAAAAATCAAACGAGCCGTAAAATACAATTTGATCACCGGTACAAATGAAATAAAATGACAACAACAATAACAACAGCAGCAACAACTGGCCATATTGTTTAATTTTGAAATTGCTTAAGAACGTTAAAACAAAAGGATCTTGTGGTGTTTTTTTGTTTTTCATTTTTTTTTTGCATACAATAAGTCTAGCAAAAGGCTAAATACGATGGATGGCTCACTGACTGACTGGCTGTTTGGCTGTTTTCTGCTTCAACGTCTTTTGTTTTAATCACTTCAAACAAAATATCTTTGAATTCTATTTAAAATAAACATGTTACTGAAGTTGATTGGAATGAAAACAAAACAAAACAACCCAGAAAAGAAGAAGAAAGAGGGTTTAGCAGATAGACTTTGATTGAGGATGCTGCTCTCTTGTTTTAGCTTTATGTCAGCTTTGACGATTGTCAAGTATTTTTTCTTTTTGCATTTAAAATAAAAGCCGCTAAAAGCTGTAAAGAGGCGGCGAAATATACTTTAAGCGACATAAAGTCTACTTAAGCAGCTAATCATACCCACTCACATTATTTTCCAACAAAGCTCACAAACAAAATGAATGATGCAAATAATAACGATGCTTAATGATGATAATAATTTACAATAAAAAACAAAAACAAAAAAAGGAAAGAATTTCAACAAGTAGTTTTTAAACTGATGACCATGTGCATGAAAGGAGGGGTAAGAAATACTTGACCATGGCGCTAAATTAAATGAAATTCACTTTGATTTGATTTTCTAAAGGATTTTAAAAATTAAATTAAATTTCTCAGGAATATTTTCAAAGATAATGAAGAATATGAATTAAGAGTGTGAGAACTTTTAAAATTAAACGCAATGAAATGCAAAAAAGAAAAAAAAAATTTTTTTATATGAAAAAGGAATGCTTAACGTAGAGGTCTGAATTACCAAATTTAAAATTTAAAAAAACTCCATTTGCCTCTTATTAGAACCAAATTTTTAATTGTGATTGATCGATCAATTGATCGTTGATAAATGATCTTCTTAAGCTAAAAAAATGATCTCTCTTAGCTTCCCAGAAGACAAATCTTTTTTTTGTGTAAAAAGTAGCAGCTGCTTCTAATCAAGTATTCAGGCAATTAAAACTTTCGAGTAACTCCCTATCACTGGAGAATTTTTATAGTTTGTCGATGAACATCTTGAGGAAGCATTTGATTTTCTCGGCATATTTGCGATATTTCCACACATACTGCAGAAAAAAGGGATATATTGCATTCAAAACACAATATCCAGTCAAAGAACCTATCAAGGTTCTTATAGATTACCTGTTCAGGTACAGCAGCCTTTCTGTTCTAGAACGTTTCAGTTTCCAATATAAGCTATTTAGCCTCTCCTGGCCCCTGATGGATAGAAGGCGTACTTGGACCAACCAGTTACTTGGGCTTGATTGTGGCATCATATCAATCACAGTGGCCATGCTTACAGGTCACTGTGTTATGGGTACATACGCGACATTGCTCTCCTTATGGAAATACCACTCATTCTATATGGAAATACATACAATACAAGCCCAAAACCTTTAATCAGTTAAAACTGAATTCGGAATCCTTTAAAATTTTGGCATGTGCGTACTCGCCTATACTAGCAAGCTCTGCTTTAAAAATTCTTCAAAATATCCTTCTGAACCAGTTCATTGATACTATGGCTGTAATACCATGATTAGATCAAACTATGCCTCAAGAGTGCTGCTAAAGGCACCTCATACGATTAGAGAAACCTGTCTTTGGACGTTGCTTTACAGCTAGCTACCTCCGACTCGCCGTCTACGAAGCAGCCATATCCAGCCGCCATATATAAGGACCAGCAAGATTACTGCAGTAGTTAAAAGTTCTTTAAGTGGCCTCATTTCTTAATTGATTTCATGTCGAAGTTTAATGTTTAGTTTCTGTGGCTCTAGACTAATTATAGGACTAAATGAGAAAAGTTTCTCGCCACTACACCAAATATACAGGGAGCGTTGGTTGTAGGTAGCAAAGGATTTCAACTCTATTACCTTAGGGCCTGTTAGGTTAGGTTAGGTTAGAGGACGTGTACTCACCAAGTACAGTACCCGGAGGTCAAGTTGACCCATTGTACAAAAACGCCCTTTAAGTGAGAGCATAATAGAAGGGATGGGAATAAAGGAAAGAAGGTAGGACCTGTTACTAGGGACACTTGTTTAAGGAACCAAAAAAGGCGGAGGAAAAATAGGGACACCGAAAAAGAAAGATGGGGATGCTTTTAAGTATTTGTCACGAGTTGTATTTTCTCCGGTAAAATAGAATTACAAACGATTCACCCACAATGGCAGTCAATATTGAGCTCAATAATGTGTTTGCTGCCGCAGTTCTATAGATAGCGTGTTTGCTTGTTAGATCACAACCCCTGGTTTAAATCCCGAACAAAAAATATGAAAACATTTTCTTTCGATGAATTTATCTCAGTAGTCCTCTGGCAAAAACTTTAAAAGGGTAATTAAATTGCATTGTAGGTCACAACTTTCATGTATTAAAAATTAACAAATACAACATGAGTGGTGTGAGAAGCTAGAAGCTCTCACTAGAGAGTTGTAATGGCCAATTAAGTACGTAAGTGTGGAACCGCTTTGTTTGATTTGATTTTTGGCTGCAAAAGCTTAGAAGTGTTTTTCATAATTTTGTCGTAAAATGCTCAGTAAGATAGAATATCCTCAGTCATTAATTTAATAAGCTTAACAAATACATGATGATTTATTAACCAATACTCTTAATTATTTCTCAAAGGGGCCTATTCAGATAAATAAAAAATTTCGAATATTTATTACCATTCCAAAAGGCCACAAAGTATACTCATAAAAGTCATTGAAAAAATACTGAAACGTTCATACATAAATTCATATTCCGATAAATATTTTATTTTATTACACAATTTCATTTTGTTTTTCTTTTTCCAAATAAAACAAGAGAATAGAGTGACAAAACGCCAACGTTTTTAACAACAACAGAAAAAAAGATCCTGAGCGTAAAGAAATTTTCTCACGCCTTTTCATTCAATTTTTTTATTTTGTACGCTTTGATAATGTGGTGGGTACAACAATAACTATAAAAAAGTTATAAAAATGAATAAAAAAAAACAAACACAACAACAGCTCAAATTTCAATTAAGACATCTGTTGTTGTTATTAGTCCTCTAGATGGAGCTGGCGCACAGAGTCCAAATGGTTGGTTTTGTAAAACGTAAATTTTTTCTGTTGCTTGTTTTTTTTTAATTTTTCGAACATATAAACATTTTTTAAAAATAAAATACAATGCTGGCAACAATTTTTGTTAAATGACATCATTTATGACACAAAATACAACAGAATGCAATAACAACAACAACAATAACAACAACAACAATAACAACAACGTCTCAGGAATATAATACACCGGGGGATAATAACGAATATAATAACAGTCTTACTGACATTGCAGATGACAAAACGTTAGCAAGCCATTAACAAATGATGCCAACAATAACAATAACAACAACAATAATAATAAAAAAAATTACCCGTTTCCAAAAGGATGGCTGCTGCTGCTGTTAGTTTTCTTCATTATGGTGCTGATGACATTATCGATGATGGTATTGCAGAATGCAAATCTTTTTCTCTGTTTTTCTTTCTTTCTTTCTTTTCATGTGGAGGCAGTCGAACGTGAACACATACAGTCTGTTGATATATTGATGCATCACCTTTAAGCGAAAAAAAATTTCCATATTACAAGCCTCTCCTGGTTTATTTTGTCTTTTAAAAACGTGGCCATAATTATTTTAGCATGTTCAGATGTGTGTGTGTATGTGTATGATGAGATGGAATATATGATCCATAAAATATGGTTGCTTAATGATTTTATGCCATTAAGACTGTGACTGTAAAATTTTGTGTGTGGTTGTAATTGTCAACTGGTCACGGATTTTACGAAAATAACCGAAAGTGATGATTCGTTTGCGGAAATCGGTTTAAGCAACAAGTTGTTGATAATGGGTGGGCATTGGATTTTGTCGCAGAACAGTTAGTTTGAACACATTGCGCCGCAAATGCTGATTTTTTTTTGGTATTTTTTTTCATCATAAAAAAGACTCGTGACACATTGCGTAGTAGGATATCCTACGTCACCAGGAATAGCTTAAGCAGATGAACAATGCAATTTTTTAAGCTGAATTTTTATTGCCGTGAAGAGCAGCCAAAGACAGTTCATAAGTTGCCAATGAATCTTGACGGCATTATTGGTCCGGACTTTTTCAATAACGTTGCAAAGAGTACCTTCATAGGCATTGGAGCAAGGTACAGTGTGATGATTACGGATTTTCGGATTTTTTTGCTTGAATGAAAAAATCCAATTTGGTTGATATGTGTTTCAATAAAAACGGTACCTAAACGGCGCGAGATACTGTGGTCAATGGGTGCAATAGGCAATTAACCTCACCTTTTGGGGTTGACTAACAAGGCCGTAATCCTGACTGAAGGGTTGTAATGACCAATTATGTATGTATGTATACTAAATTGGACTTTATAGTACATACATACATACATAATTGGCCATTACAACTCTTCAGTCAGGACTATCACAGCACTTATGTTGTGTGTGTTAATTTTATACACGAGTGGCGAAACCTACAGTTTAAAGTCGACTCCTAACAGCAGATTTTTTTGAAAAACTTTTCATGGCAATTTTATTTACTCACAGAGTTTTTGCCAGAAATGTGCTGAGAGGAAGTCGCCGAAACTTCGTTTATCAAACTTTCAGGCTAGTATTCCAGCGTCAGGTAGCCGTGCTTTTAATATGCGCTGACCAACTTTTTCTTCTTCACCGGTTTGGTTGAACTTGTTCAGTACGGGGACTGCGTTGTGTGGCCTCATAACGGGCTGCTATGCGTGATCAAGTGAGCTTTTGTTATCAAAGTTACCACTCCAATCTACTCTACTAAGTCGCCGAAGTTATTATTTTTCATACTTCGTTATATTCGAAATGTCATCATAAGAAGATTGGAAATCGCTTATGGTTAGGGAAAGTGCTGACATCATTGCCTTATAGCGCGTGCGTTTAGGAACACTACGGCAACAAGCTAGCTAAGGAGTTGCATGTATTGAGTGCAGATATCCAGGCAAATTTTAAGGAACTTTATGCAATGTCTGTCATTAAGAAATATTCTACTTGGAGCTATACTAAGGGTGGATCTCCATTGATGTTATCTCCTATTTGAGGAGCAAAGAAAGTAAGTGGACCTAAGGCGAATAAAAAGAGTTTTAGATTTTTTTATTAGAACTGTGCTGAGAGGTAGTCGACGAAGAGATTACGTCTAATAAGCCTACACACTACCTACTAGACTGCGGTGAGTTCAATAAATAAACTCACTTAATGAATAAACTCACGATCTGCTCTTATACATCGCTTAAATTAAATTTATGACCTTTAAGCTCTTATGATTCTAACTATGAGCATAAGAGACCTTTCAAATTGCTCGTGGCAAGTGGAATAATTGACCAGATTGACCGCAGTTCTTAAAAGTACTGACATATTTAAGCACTCCGATATGTCATTGCACCACTTTGTCACAAAGCTACTGAAACCTTTAAATGGATTAAAGATGCTTAAGTGATCTGAAAGTGTTGTTGAGCTACGTATTCTAAGGTCACAAGGACGTGCCACATACGACACTTTATTATGGCTAAATGTTCTAAACAACACCGCATTTATTTTATAGTCTACCAGTGAACACACACACTTACAAACACAATAGAGGTCGAATGTTGGATTTTGTTGTGATGGCTGATTACACATAAATTTAGTTAATCAGACTCATTTGGTGGTCAAATTCTAAAAGACTGTGTATATATGTATGCTTCTGAACAATTTAAACAAATTTTAATTTCATTGAGTTTACAGGCTGCAACCATCGCTCTCTTAAGAAAGAATTTTTTTTTAACCACAAGACTTCACATAATGATGACAGCGTATAAATTTGTTTATTTCAGTAAGTGTGCATGTATATATATATGTAGATGTGTGTGTGTTCCAGGTTATGAGCATCATCTAGTTGTGGCTTTTAAACTTAATTCGCTCCATTAACCGTAATTTAGTTATTTTTTCTTACTGTTTTCCTTTTCCTTTCTTTTTTTTTTTGGTTTTTTTATATGATTTCGTTGGTGGTTCTTTTTTTTACGCTGGTCTTGCCAATAATCATAATGAAAAAAGAAAAAATGTGGTAGAACATATTTAAGATGTGTTTGTATTGTTGCCTGGTGTTTACTTTTGTTTTTGTTGTTGTTATTTGTATTAAAGCCGCCTTTTTAAAGGTACAGGAGGTAAAGAAGATATAAACATGTTCCTCATATTGTGTGTTTGATATGAATAACCAAAGCTCGGTAAAGGAAAGCCAAAATCAAACTAAAGAAATAACTTAATCATGCACAATGGGTCTTGTCCAATTTTTGTAACAATTTTGTTTGGAGTTAATCTGTCTGTGTGGTGGCTAATATATTGGTTTCTAGTTGCTAGTTTTTCGGCATAAGCCATTGACTTAATATAACACAATAAAACGTATTCCAAATGCGTTACATCACGCGAACAAGAGTCCACTCTTGGATTGATAGTTCTCATCAAATTGATTTAGCAATAAATAGATTGTTAAGCTCATCATAAAGCAGAATGCGCCGTTTTGTTGGAATCAAATGTCGTTGAAGTTTACATAGATACATACATAATTGGTCAGTACAACCCTTCAGTCAGGATTACGACCTAGCTTCTCTCACCACTTATATTGTGTGTGCTTATTTTATACATGAGTGGCGGGGACCTAGAGTTTAAAGTCGACTCCGAACGATAGGTTCTTGAGAAAATTTTTAATGGCAATTTTATTTTTTTCTCAGAAGTTTTGCCAGAAATTTCCTGAGATGAAGTCGCCTAAGAAATATTATTTCATATCTGGTTTGGTGGAGATGCCTGACCTGGGTTTTTGAACTGTAGCTTCATGTCTGATAAGCCAACACACTACCTACTAGACTACGGCGACTTCTTCGTTGACGTTGAGTTGATTTATTTTTGGAAACAAGGCTCAATAAAGCTCATCTTTTACCGTAACGTTCAATGGTCAACAAAGGCCACTATTTCAGCGTCTTCATCAGCGCCTTCGTACACATTTCTTTAACTTGTTAATGGTTTTAAATGGCGATCAGTAACTACCGTAATTGCCTACTCATTACGCCGATTATGTCAACATTCAAGTGGACGAAGTGGAAATAAATTTCCCCAGTTGGATTCATGAAATCTTACTGCACAGAGGAGTAAACACAGTTTGACAACATTAGCTAAACAATAGTTATCGATAATTCACACGCGGTGTTAAAAAACAATCGATGTGATTGCGAAACTGTGAACGCAGGATTCCGCAATTTAATATCTCTATAAGTGTTCATCCAGAGATGCCTAAGAAAAATTTTCAAGATCTTTTAGCCGGTAACGGTAGAGTTCCTGTATTACAAAGAACACTAAAATTATTTGTCGTAAAGGATGTACGTATCATTGCAATAAGAGGAGCTTTAATCAGCTCAGTTAAACAGGATATTCTCTAGTCGTTTTGCACGGAGTCTTAATTTCGTAGGCAACATTGGGATACTGGGTTCTCTGTAAACATACATGACATTTCTGGCATTCAATCAGACTGATTTCATATGTTGAATATTTTTTTTAAAAAACTAATAAGATCAACCCATAGTGCCACAATAATGATAATGTAAAATGATCATCTTATTCTTGTTGTTGCTGTTTTTGTATACCTTTCATTTAGAAACAAAAAAATTGTAAATCTTTCACTCTTCAGCCCTTTGCCCCTTTTGCTCTCTGTCTTCTTATTTTGGGAGCAATGCTATGCATACCTTCCCAATATAGTACACACACACGTACGTTCAAATAATCTCTTTGGTGGTTATTATTTATGGCCTATTAGCAAAAGTTGTCTGTCCACAACAGATTTCTGTTTCTGTTTTAAAGTTTCAGTTGCTTTTGTTTTTTTTTTGTATTTCATGTTTGTTGCTTTGTCAGCGGCCATTTGTCTGTCCCTTAAGGACCGCACAAGTTTCAGCAAAAAAAAAACAATTTTTTTTTGGCCAAAACGAAATTATAAAAAAACGGTAATGGTTTGTTGGTATATGATGTCTTTTTTATATACCTTTCATGTAGTTTTTGTTGTTGTTGTTGTTGGTTTTTTTTTATAAGTTAATAACTTGTATTTGGCTTTTAAGTTTTGCCTTCTTGTTTCCTCTGTTCAGTTGTGCTCTGTTCAATTTGTTTTGGCTTTGAGTTTCGGTTTTTAAAATTCTTGGCTCAACGTTTTTTTTCTTACCAATTTTTTTTTTGTGGCTCATAAGGATGTTGATGAGTTAATAAGAATCGGGTTACATTCCACTACCAGCAACAGTGGTAGCAACAACAGCAGCAGCAGCAGTTAAAATACAACAACCTTATTTTGTTATTAATGTTTTTTTTCTTTACTGTTGTTGTTGTTGTATTTTGATCCAACAAGATCTTTTTAATTCGTTGTTGTTGTTTGTTGTTGCTATTAATTTCTTTATGTCAGCAAAGTTTTTTATTGAGGTCCTGCATTCGTTTTCTTTTAAAATTTAAAAAATTTTCTGAATATTTTGAAATTCTGTCATGTGGGGGGCCCTATAAGTTTTGATGGCGTTAAAATAGTAATGGTTTGAGGAATTGCCGGAATTCATTTCATTAAAGAAAAAAAAACAAGAACGTTTTTGAAAAGTTTTTTTTTATTGAAATATAAAGATTCGAAAAATGCTTCAACCTTACATACGTATCTAGAAAGCACAGACGGATATGGAAGTTTCACCACAGACACTTGCGGCGGATAATAATATGTATGTTCTGAGAAAGTGTGAAGATCAGTTGTATGCCCTCTCTAATGATAGACATTCCAAGCCCATGAACAGGTTATTCCTGATAAAGAATGAACAGCGGTTGTCTACTATAGACAGTAGAAGTATTTACAACATCATGTAATCAATACACAATATCAGGAGAATATTGAATCCTTGCTCGGATAAGTTTTGATTTTGGAATTGAATTAAAAGTTCGAAGATGCTGAGAAAAATTACTGGCAAGTTTCAGTTGTGATTTCACTGACCTTTATGCGAGTGCCTTTCAGCTAAGCACAGACGTAATCGATTTTTGGGTATCAGAACGTTTGAAGATCTGGGCATAGTGGCGAACGTGCCACTAAGGGAACTGACCGGTTTCTTCCGAAGTGGTTCAAAACCAACACTAATGGATAATGGCAAGGGAGCTTACCTCACACTGGGTAACACGGCAAGCTACCCGCTAACCATATTCTATCAGATTCTATAGTAACACATTTGCAAAGCCGCAGCGTAATGGAAAATAGCCAGCACTTAGATGCATTGCTCCTCACAGGGCAGAACGAGTGTTATACTAACTCTTCTTCTATACGAAGCGGATTTGATTCGTTTTTAGCCTAAAAATATTTGAAGATATTTTGCCACGTAATGCGTATAGTTCCAGGTAAAATATTTCGAATGAATTCCAATAGAATAACTGGCTTAAATATATAGGGAGAATGGTAATTTGCTGTTTTTAGAACTACACCTCCTGTTTATCACCCTTAAATATCTACCACGAGACAAGTTAATAGATCAATGAACTGTGAACATGGCAAGGCTAAAAGCCACAAGAGAGTGTAAGCAAAGAATGTCTCAACAGAATCATAAACATAATAAATCTGGATCTTTCTATTGACAACATGACAACTGAAATCGAACGGGAAGGAACCTATTACCACATCATTCTAGGCATACCGAGATTTTGTGCAAAATCACAATTTAAAATGTCTCTTAAACAAACCGATTACATAATTATTCAAGCTGAAGTGATGGTTCTAAACACAGTCACTGCAAAAGTCCGATATCAGGGTATATTGAATAGGAATATATAGATAGTAAAGTGACTCCTAGGGAGTGTGCATAACGCATCTAAGATTATCTAAAAATTGCGACAGATTCTAAGGATAGCGAAACATTTAACAGTTATGCTGGTTTGGTTTTCTGAATAAGAGGATATTGAAGATTGCAATGTAATTGACGCACTTGCAAACCTGGAATGAACGAGTTTATACGCGACATTGTCGCTCATTGGCTGAGTGCATACAAAATGCTTTTATAATTATTCACAAAGGAAATATAAGATAAAAGAGAAATCTGAACCATCATGGAAGTAAACAAAAGAGGATTTGCATTATAATCATACAGAATTCATCTCAAGAATCTTAAAAACGAGGCACTAGATATATACGTTCAAATGTTAAAAATACTGCTGCGATGATAGAATCAATACTGAATGCTTACGTAGAAATATAATAAGAGAAATAAATAATAATATAACAACCAGAGTCGCCATAGTCTAGTAGGGAGTGTGTTGGCTTATTAGACGCAAAGCCAGGGTTCGAGCCCCAGGCCAGACATCAAAACAAAATACAAAAAGTATTTCTTCGGCGACTTTCTCTTAGCAGATTTCTGGCAAAACTCTGAGAGTAAATAAAATTGCCATGAGAAGTTTCTCAAAAATCTGTCGTTCGAAGTCGACTTTAAATTGTAGGTCCCACCACTCATGTATAAAATTAACACACACAACATAAGTGGTGTGAGAAACTAGGTCGTAATCCTGACTCAAGGGTTGTAATGACCAATTATGTATGTATGTAACAACCAGAACAAAGATCGAATTACAATAACGAAACAACATAGGCAGACAACGAAAAACAAAAAGGTAGGTAGGTTGGAGTGGTAGCTTTGATACCAGAGATCACTTGAGCACGGATAGCGACCCGTTGTGATGTCACAGGTAAGCGCAGTCGCTGTACTGATCGAATTCCACCAAACTCATCTAAGAATTTGGTCAAAAAACACTAAAGAAAAAAGGAAAAATAACAATAACAATAACAATAACAAATCAACAAGGAGATTCTAGAAGTTGTCGAAAATGATGAAACAATATGTAGAGAGAAATGTAACGTTACCAACTAGTTGTAATAAAAAGTGCTACTGTTGCATTATACACAATCACGTTAGATCACTGTATTCAAAGCATCATGTAGTAAAATTGATACATACATACATACATAATTGATCATTACAACCCTTCAGTCAGGATTACGACCTAGTTTCTCACACCACTTATGTTGTGTGTGTCAATTCTATACATGAGTGGCGGGATCTACAGTTTAAAGTCGACTCCGAACGACAGATTTTTGAGAAAGTTTTCATGGCAATTTTTTTTATATACTCAGAGTTTTTGCCAGAAATCTGCTGAAATGAAGTCGCCGAAGAAATACGTTTGTTTTGATGTCTGGCCTGGGGCTGGAACCCTGGCTTTTCGTCTAACAAGCCAACACATTCCCTACTAGACTACGGCGAAATAAAATTGATAACGCGGAGAAATATAAGTATTTAACATGCCTAGCAAAGAGTGACTTCTATGAAAATCCTCGGATATTAAAGTATTGATTAGAATTTGTAGATTTTATTCGATAAATTTGAAAGTCCTAAAGAAAAGTGATTCACACGCCATACAGCAATAGGGGAAGTGACGAATTAAAAGTATTCATACACTTTTGGGATAGTAATGCAGAAACGTAGTCTAGTAGGTCTAGTAGACCAGATCAGACATCTCCAACAAAACGAAATATGAAAAATATTTCTACAGCGACTTCCTCTCAGCAGATTTCTGGCCAAAACTCCGAGAGTAAATGAAAAAATTACCATAAAAGTCTTTCAAAGAAATTTACAGTTCGTAGTCGATTTTACACTGTAGGTCACGCAACTTATGGATAAAATTAACACACACAACATAAGTGGCGGGAGAAGCTTGTAATCCTGACTTAAGGGTTGTAATGATCAATAATTTATGTATGTATGTATGTATTATAAAAGTTGTATATGTTTAACAAGATTGCCAAAAACTTCATCTTCTTTTAGGGATTAATCTTACAATTCAAAGATTATGAACCGATAGAAAAAAAAACTAGCGCTACTATAGCAGTGGGAGAGCTTAAAAGGTTTCTCTGAACTAGAAAGTTAATCATAATTTTATGCGCAAGCCTCACACGGTTTGCGTA
Source organism: Sarcophaga carnaria (assembly GCA_958299815.1). NCBI lineage: Eukaryota > Metazoa > Arthropoda > Insecta > Diptera > Sarcophagidae > Sarcophaga > Sarcophaga carnaria. Next base: position 17,596,284 of record OY283152.1, on the reverse strand, counting down.
GTTACAATAGTAAGCCTGAAAACAAAAGACTTAAGGCACATACTTGAAATTTTAATTAATTTTTTTTTCAGTTTTCAGTTTTAAGTTTCAAGTTTTACTTTCGTAAACGAAAAGAATAAATTCTTGCATTTTAAGACTCTTAAGTATCATTAAATGCCTTTGAAAGTCTTTTAACATTTTGCCATATGTAAAGTTTACATATTTATGCTGTTGCTTTTAAGTTCATTGTTGTTGTTGTTATATGTAGATTATCCTGCAGCATCAATTAGTGGCCAGTAGTTTTGATCTTGTTGGTTTTTGATCATTAAATTAAAATGGTTGTGTGTTTAGAAAAACATTTAACAGAACAGAACAGAACAACCTCTTGTAACAACCTCTTCAATTGTCATCGAAAAACGTTTAAATACTTTAAACAACAATTTAAGAAAAAGAAAAAACAGTCAAGAAAACTTCAAATGAATTTTGTTGCAAAGTAATGGAAAACAAAGAGAGAGAAAAAAAGAGGAAAACAGTATCCCTATGGAATTTTTATTACACAACCAAACAGAAGAAGAAAAACAAAAAAGTGACATGAGCCTGAACACAAAATTCAACTGGTTTTCTTGTTGGGTGCTTAACGAAAAGCAACACAAAAAAAAACTAAGCTTTTAAGTCAATAAAAATCGGTAAAAGAAGACACAGGCTAAGCTTAAAAGAAATACAAGTGCATCCATATACTATACATGAGTATGCTGGTATGCCAAAAAAAAAGAAAAAACCTGGCAACAGATCTATTGACTACCAAAAATTTAGAATGCCTGCTTAAATGTAACATTTGCTAGGGTAGTCTCAGTTTCGTTCTCAGTCATGGCAGTTGGTGTAGTCTTTTGTTTCTTTAACTATTTTTGTTGTTGTTATTGTTGTTGTTTTTCAACTGACAAACAACATTAACAACATGTTGTGTTTTTGTTTTAAGTTTTTTTCAATTTTGTTTTGTAAACAACAACATGTTGTCGTCGTATGTGAAGGGAAAAATTTCAATTAATTTTTTTGCGTTTTTTTATTTGGGTTTTTTTGCCATTCATTTGCCATACGAGTAGGTATAGGAGAACAACTAAAACGTGCAATTGGCGTCTGATTGTCTCAAAAGTTATATTCATTATAAAACAACAACTACAGCAACAGCAGCAGCAACAGCAACAGTAACATTAATATACATACATACATGATTATAAATAAATTGTAGGTATGCTTATGCCCCTCATGCCTCATGTGGCAACATAAAAATATTTTGAAATGAACCACGACAAAAAAAAAAAAAGAAATGTACACAGCAAAACCGAGACAGTCAAAGCAACTGACGAACGGATGAAACGACAAACATCTGCAAAATAGTAAAACCGCAAAATGTCTATTGTATGGTATACCACCACCACGACCAATGGATGGCAGATGCTAAATCGTCTCGATTATAAAGAAAAAGAATTCTAAGTTTTGGTACCTTATTAAACGCAAAATATCACATCACATGAGTTTGTTTAAGACATGGTACGGAACTGGCTTAAGCTGTACTAGCGGCGCACGACTTAAACGTAAATTTTTTTTGGCGGTATTGAAAGACTTGCTTGGGGGAACTTGTCATATTTGGACTGAATCGAGCATAGTTTGAGTAAAGGCTGGACTCTATTTTTGTCAAAAATTAATTCGAAAATGGAACTTGTGGAGGATATTAGCATCCATTCGAAAAGAAGAGGATGCTCCGGCGTGATGAGTATTTGATGCGGGGATTTCCTGAAGTTGGTGAAGAGGACGATATTGGTTGCGTTGTGAGGACCAAATCGAAGAAGTCCTGTCATCGATTGGTCTGACCAACAGGCGAGTCGCACAAAAAACATAGCAGAAGGCCGAAAATTTTTAATCGAGTTGTTAATGGCCATTTAATTTAGAAAGTAAGCATCAGTGCTTCATATCACTTATTCTTACAAAAAGGTGTTATTCACTTAGTGATTTTCTAAACTGCCATTCTAGTAAGGCATTAATTTGTTTATTTTCTTTATTTGATGTCTAAAAACATACATTTCCAATAACAATTTCATTACAATCTCTGACCCAGAATACCAAAAGCTACAGACATTATAATATTTACAGCTACCGTAACTAAACAACACCACCAATATATACACGACTATTTTCCGATATTCTTAAGCCTTTTCACCTTAATTTCTGGTACATTAGCTGCTGGACCAAGTATGACTTCAGTCCTGAATTTAGAGAAGGAGTCAGACAACTTTAAAGTCATTGTATTCTGTGGTGTGTACGATGGTGACGTCATATGCCCTTAGATTGAAGAAAACGCTGTGAGCCAAACGAATATAGTGAATAGCGAGTACTGTAGAACCATGCTCATCGATTTTCTCTTAGTTGAACTAGAGAAATTAGAAGCAATGAACAACAGGGTGGAGCAATGGCGTATACCGCACAGTCTATAACTGATATTCTGACTGCCAAAGTTTTAGCCGGTGACTTGAAATCAGACTCATGAAGTAATTAAAGAGAATAACAGGCAATAATGAAAGAAAAGACGTAGTCGTAGTCTAGTAGATCACCCGTGGTATCACAACGGGCCGCTATGCGTGCTCAAGTGAGTTTTGTGATATCAGAGCTACCACTCCGACTTAGTCTATTAGAAAGCGTGTTGTTTTATTAGACGTAAGGTACGGTTTAGCAGACATATCCAACAAAATTAAATACAAAATTAAATTTTTCTTCACCGACTTCATCTCAGGAAATTTCTGAGCGACCTAAAGAAATTTTAAATTTTTTTTCTTTAAAAAATACGTGAAGAAATATTTATAAAACAGGATTAAGAACTCTTAATTTACCTTTTTCTTTTCTAGTACAATAACGTTTCTAATATTTAGTTTTTCTGTGCTGTACATAACGTGAACAATTTAAAAAAAGCTTGCTTACCAATGGTACTTTATTTTTTATTTTAGTACCAAGTACTCATTAGCTTGCTATTTGCATTTTAATAGTTCAACATCAGCTTTATAAGGAATCTATAAAAGAATTTTGCATCTGCATTAAGCAAATCCTGATTATCATGCCAAATTGCTTCTGCCATTTAAGCTGCTTTATCTGGCCTGCCTTTACATCATTAACATTATTGTGTCATCTTCTGATCTGATAAACGAAAAAATGTAATTTTAATTTGAAGATTTTGTATCTGTTGTAGGTTTCTTTCGTTTTTTTCTTTTGTTGCTACTCCTGCTGCTGTGGCCCATTTCATTATTTGTTTTGTCTTTATTTATTTACTTTAACGCTGATTTAAGTTGATGCAATCGTACATATTGTCTACCTTAAAGGCATACCATAACACAACAACAACTGCAAGAGCAACAATAATAATTACAATCAACCAAACAAACCAGCCAACTCGTCAGCCAGCCAGCTAGCCAATCTGCCAGCCATTTAGTCGACCATTCATTCAGCAACCAGCAACAATCCTTAGACCACAGTCAGCTATGGAACATTAAAAACAACACGAAATATTGCACCAGAAAAAAAAGTCTGAAAATAACCACATCTGTCATATGTTGTTGGCTGGATGCTGGTCATATAATGCATTAAGTTGCATGCATCACCAAACCCAAGTATGTACGTTGCAAACCCATATGTACGGTGTAAGTACATGCGAGACTTGTAGTCGCTATGAGGCGCAATGGATAAATGGGTTCCAATATTTCTGTTTGTTTTTGTTTTCCATTTCAACGTCTACAACATCATCATTAAAAAAAAACGCCAAGGAATTGTAATGTAACCCTATAGGGTATAGCATACCATACTACAGATGGAATTTAATTTACATTCCTTTGGTTGAATTTTAATGCAAACAATATTGTACGCGTACGTTTTTATTATGGCTATGCGAATCTGCGAAAATAGAGGGCGGCTGTATTCTATAAATAAAGAAAAGTGGAATAATAATTTGCAGGATTTCATATGAAACTTTAACTACCAACACACCACTACATCGCTTCTCCCCTGGACAGGAGTAAGTCCAAGTTAAATTTTTTAAAGCTTTAAAAATCAAAAATTGAAAAAAATTCAGTTTGTCTGTGTAATTTTCGCAGATCGTTAGAGTGCCCATGCTGCTAGTGTTAATTTTACAAATGAGTGCCGGGACCTTTTGAGTAAGTTCTCATGGCAGTTTTATTTACTCTCAGAATTTTTGCCAGAAATCTGCTGAGAGGAAGTCGCCGTGGCCTCAAGTCTAATAAGCCAACACTCTATCTCCTAGACTATGACGACTTCAGTTGTGTTAGCCGAACTTTATGCGAAAGGAATACAAATGGTAAATATGCGATAATGAGGCGCAGGATACAGCCAATTCCTTAAAACGCCTTTGTCACTTTTGCTAACAGAAGCTCAGTCGTGACCACAACTGTAACGCTTCCAGTTTGTTCAATTTTTTTATAACATTATCAGTTCCTTACACGGTAAGTCAACTAGGACCACCATCAGTGCTCGAAATATGTTTGAATTCCCACTTTTGTAAGAAGTTTTTACTAGTCTTACGCTCGTAATATCCGAAGAAAGACATTTAAGAGCTCATAGCCTTGCCAAACCCTGGATATGATCACATCACCTTCAACTACCATTTCTTTGGATTGACTTTGAACGGTCCCACAGGAATTGTTTTCACTTGAGTTGTGGTTGCTGATTATTTGGTTGCAGAATCCATATGCTGTCAGAACATGGCTTCTTAAACACTGAAACAAATTGTTTATTTTAATCCATTTTCAATTTATAATTCCAACAAGAAATCCTTCATTAACTTTTGCGGTTAGGTTAGGTTGGTGTGGTAGCTGTGATTTCAAAAGCTCACTTGAGCGCGCATAGCGGCCCGTTGTGACGCCACAAGGGAACGCAGTCTCTGTACTGACCAAGTTCCTCCGAACCAAGGAGGGAGAAGTTGGTCAGCGCAAGGGCTGTACATTTAAAGTATGACTACCCCACGCTGGAAAACCAGCCCGTAAGCTTGATAAACGAGGCTATATCCTTGGCATCAATGAACAATAGCTCCGTCAAGCTAACAAGGTTTGGATAGCCAAATAACTTCTATCTGCACCTCGCAAGAGTTGGGCATTGATAAAGAAAGTGGATAACAGTCTCCTCTTCTTCAGCGGACCTGCACCCACGACAGAAGTCGTTAAATGGGAGCCGCATTCTTTTGGCGTGTCTACCCATAACACAGTGACCTGTAAGCATGACCACTGTGATCGAGATGATGTTTCGACCAAGTCCAAGTAACTGGTTGGTGAGATGGCCAGCTTGAAAGAAGTAAGTGGAATTCCTAAGTTAATTGAAGAAGATTCTGGAAGTAGTGCACCAGGTCTGGCGAGCTTGTCGGCTCTGCAATTTTCCGGAATATCACAGTGTCCGGGGAAGTCGCCGTAGTCTAGTAGGTAGTGTGTTGGCTTATTAGACGTAAAGCCAGGGTTCGAGCCCCAGGCCAGACATCAAAACAAAATTTAAAAAGTATTTCTTTGGCGACTTCCTCTCAGCAGATTTCTGGCAAAAACTCTGAGAGTAAATAAAAATTGCCATGAAAAGTTTCTCAAAAAAATCTGTCGTACGGAGTCGACTTTAAACTGTAGGTCTGACCACTCATGTATAAAATGAACACACACAACATAAGTGGTGTGAGAATCTAGGTCGTAATCCTAACTGAAGGGTTGTAGTGGCCAATTATGTATGTATTATGTATCACAGTGTCCGGGGACCGAGATAAGTGTGACACTGAAGTGCCCAGAAAGAAGGTTGAGACAGCGGCGACACTCCCTGACGATCCTGGAAGTATTCGCAACGTTCGACAGTGCATTTATGGCAGCCTGGCTATCAAAAAAGATCGAGATGCGAGGATGCCTTTAGATGGCCATTACTTTCGCCTGAAACATGCTGTAATAGTCCGGCAGCCGGAGTGAAATATTTAAGTACAATCTCACAGAGTAGACTCCGCTATCCTTTTACGGTAATCGATATAAATTCCGTGACTACATTGATTTTGTAGATCTTAAAAATTATGCTTCAATAATGCTATCCTAAGCCTTGGAATTTTAAAAATGTACCAATAATCTCATGGATACATACACATTTTTTTTACAAGCATTTTATCTTCTAACAAAAAAGGGCTTATCACGCTTTGTAGGTAAAAAAAAACTTTTAAAAGAGAAATTAAAAGAATTTTTCTTTACAACCGGATGTAATTTTTGACTAAAACAGGTGACTTGGATAATTTTCAGGCAATTAGTAAAATGATAAAGATTTTTCAAAACAACCAAAAGATAAAACAAAGAAAAACACAAGAAAATTGAGTCATCAACTAAGACAGGAGGCGAGACCCCAAAGAAAAAAAAGGTCAACTCCTTAAAATAAAGAAAAATGTGGTGATTGTTGTTGTTGTTGGCTGTAAGTAATAAAACAAAATGAAAAATGTTTTACATTTAGGAAAGAGGAATAAAAGAGGAAAAAAGAAAACAATTTCTCTCTTTCTCTCTCTCAACTAAATGATTAATTATAAACACTGACAAACATAATTTTATGTTTCGTTAAGAAAAAAAAAAACGAAAATTTAAAACAAATTAAAATTTTCAAAAAAATGAAAAGAAAACAAAGAACATAAATTAAACATTTTAATGATTCTAATGGCTTTATTCTAATTGTGTAGAATAAATTCTAATGATTGTTACAATCGACCATACAAGTGAGTGTTAAACAATGGAATATAAAAGGCCACCATAAGTAGGGTATAATTTGTACAAGAAGCATGGAAGAAAAGAAACAAAATGTAAAAAAAAACAAGCAAAGAACAACAAAAAAAAAAACATAATGTATAGTGTGGTTGCTGGTATGCGGTAAAACAGAAGAAAGAAAAGAACAATTTTTAATCGTAAAAGATATAAACAGCTAATTGCTTAAGGCCTATAAAAATATCGTAAAAGAAACCTTTTCTTTCTCCCCTCTATTCTGTTCGATCCCCTCTTAATAGATTAATTGACCTTTTCTTCTCTCTCTCGCTGTCAGCGTTTTTGGGTTGTACAAGCGCCACCACAACAGGCCACCTAACACTATTCTGTTATGGGAATGTTTGTTGTTATTTTCTATGTTTAAGCCATTAAAGCAACAACAACAACAACAACTTCAAAATTTATTAAACATTTTTAGTGGGAGTTCTTTTATGATTCTCAGTTAAGTTTCAATTTTCTTTTTTCTTTTTGTTTTCTCATAATTATTTAATTGATTTGGAAAATTTGATAGATGGATTAGGGAATTGTAAGACAATTTCCACAGGAGTTCAAAGTTCAATGGTATTAGAAAAGGAATGCCTTCAGATAGGATTGCAACCTAGCTTCTCGCAGCATCAATGTTATGCGTGTACCATTTCTCTATGAGTAGCAGATCCAACAGTTTAACGACATTTATGAAAAGCTTTTAATTGTAATTTTATTTACCTCAGAGCCTTTGCCAGAGCGGTTAAAGAAATATTTTTTAAGGTCTCTAGTCTAAGAAACCAACACACACTTCCAACTAGACTTTGGCGACAACCATAGAACATTAAGAACCACAATAACAGCCTTAACTGAGACTTATCTCACATTGGCATGGCTCTACATAATGCATGTGTGATAATTCATACAATATAGCAAGAACCGCTCAAATCTTAGATGATTTTTATGTTATGCAATTAACATAGGATTTCAAATACACCTTCTTATCAATTATTATCAAGTTTTATTGCATACATACGTAAATAGTTATTACCATCCTCTAGTCAGGATTACAATCTAGCTTCTCACACCATTTGTGTTGTGTGTGCTAATTTTATACATGAGTGGCGGAACCTATAGTTTAAAGTGGGCTCTGAATGATAGATTTTTGAGAAACTCAGACATCAGGCCAGAAATATGCTGAGAGGAAGTTGCTATTGAAGTCGCCGTAGTCTAGTAGGTAGTGTGTTGGCTTACTATTCGTAAAGCCCGGGTTCGTATCCCAGGTCAGACATCAAAAATGAAATATGAAAAAAAAATATTTCTTCGGCGACTTCCTCTCAGCAGATTTCTGGCAAAAACTCTGAGAGTAAAATAAACTGCCATGAAAAAAGTTTCTCAAAAATTCTGTCGTTCGGAGTCGACGTTAAACTGTAGGTCCCGCCACTCACGTATAAAATTAACGCACACAACATGAGTGGTGTGAGAAGCTAGGCCGTAATCCTGACTGAAGGGTTGTAATGGCCAATTATGTATGTATGTAGTCTAGTAGGTAGTGTGTTGGCTTATTAGACGAAAAACCAGGGTTCGAGCCCCAGGCCAGACATCAAAATAAAATACAAAAAGTATTTCTTCGTCGACTTCCTCTCAGCAGATTTCTGGCAAAAACTCTGTGAGTAAATAAAATTACCATGAAAAATTTTCTCAAAAAATCTGTCGTTCGGAGTTGACTTTAAACTGTAGGTCCCACCACTCATGTATAAAATTAACACACACAACATAAGTGGTGTGAGAAACTAAGACGTTGTACAATGGGTCAATTCGATCTCCGGGTACTGTACTTGTCTTAATTGACAAGTACACGTCCTTTAATCTAACCAAACCTAAGTTGCCGAAGAAATATTTTTTTCATATTTCGTTTTTGTTGGAGATGTCTGACCTGATAATAAGGCAATACACTACCTACTAGACTATGACGACGTCTTTTCTATCGTTATTGACTGTTATTCTCTTTAATTACTTCATGAGTCTGATTACAACACAACTGGTAAAATAGACGATCATAATGTCATTTATAGACAGTACAGTATACGCCGTTGCAGCATTCTGTTGGAACTGTATGATCATTGGTTCTAATTTTTCTACTTCAGATAAGAGAAACTCAATGAGGTGTTAGTTTGGCTTGCAGCGTTTTCTGAATCTAAGACAGGATCCACAGGATACAAAGAAGTGTGGTCTTCCTTGTTATTTAAATTCAGGTTTCAAGGTATACTTAGTAGCGTTTGTACTTGCCGCTGTAAAAACTGCAGGTTAATGACAAAAGCGTGGCACAACGTCTGCTTGATTCTTTGCGGTTATTTGCGATAACTTCAACCACAGTTGCGATATTCTCAGAAAAATGTTGTCTTTTATTTTGGGTTTTTACCCAGTTCGTGGTGTCGGATGATTAAGAAACTTTTGACTAAGATTACGCTGTACAACGACACCTATTTTCGAGGAGTACAGCGATGTATGCCTCACTGAGATGTATTTAGTATCTATGTAGGATATGGATACATACATATGTTTGTGTTCAATCGATCTAGTGCGCTATTATTTTAAAAACATTACAAGCATCAGGTGAAATACAATTTACCTCTACCAACTGTGTTAATGTGATAGTATAAAAATAATGTTTTTGTTTTTGTTTTTTTCATTACATTATTGTTTATGCATTACAATGCGTATTTGCAATCAAAAATTAAATATTTTAAAAGAAATTAAAAAAAAAGAGAAAAATGTTATTAAAAATTGTTACATGATTTGCAAAATTGAATTGCAATTCGGTTCATATTGCAAATGAATTCAATTCATATGCCAGGCATTTAAAAAATAATTTCACTCGTTCACTCATTCACTCATTCACTCACAATACAATACCCGCATAGTCAGGCAGTCCAGTCGATTACTGTACTGTGTTTGTGGTACACAGGCATTTAATGCATTTTGACGTTTAATTTTTTGATGGTCTGAATGTCTATTAAATGCAATTGACAACATGTTTTTACTACAAACTACACATGTTCGAAAATAATTTCGCAAAAAAAATACAAAATACAAAATAACAAACTTTTGTATGCGCACATATGCGCATACATACAAAAATAATTGAATTAATAAAAGTAATATCGAATCACTTAATAACTGTGTGCTGTATTGTGCCGTTAATGCATAATAATTTTCATTTTAAAATTCGAAATGCAAAATACTTTGTATTTGAAAATGGCCGGTAATTGTTAAAAGCTTTTAACTTTTAAACTCAGGCCATAAAAAACAAGCAACAACATATGATTTTATGAACGTTGCTATAATTTATGTAAGCTAAGGAAGTTTAGATAGAGTGGGCGATAGCTGGTATGGGATTTCAATAAAATTTAATTGAAATAGTAGTACTCCAATATAATTGTTTTTAAATCTTTTGTAATGAGGCACTGAATATGAACTATGAGGACTAATGACGGCTGGCCATGTGGCACCTTAAAAACCACAATCTTTTCGAGTAAGTCACGTGGAGGAACTAAACTTGTAGACTAATAGACAGAGTACGCAGGCAATCAGAGATCACCAGTGCCTACTGTTCCGTTCCAACTGAGGCTTTATTTACTCTACTCAATTGTCTTGAAGCAAAGGGCTGATAACAGAAAGGCTCATGCAGTTAAGTCTTTACAATGCTGCAATTCTTGGTGGTAAGAGTAAGATTACAGTTCTAAATTTGTCCAAAGCTTTGGACAAACTATTTCACGCTTATTGCTTTTGGTACCAGAATCATTTCTCTCGAATTATGCCAAGCTTTCTCAGTAGTCGCTCTGTATCATGCGTTATACGAGGGGAATCCATAAGGCTGAAATCCATAAGACTCTATTAAATCTTAAACCTTATTTTTTCAGTAATTTCCAATTAACTCTTTTATAGGGGACAGAAATGTTTGTCTTTAAAATTCCTTTGATCGTAGGATATACCTTTTGGAGATCGTGGCAAAAAATTTCATACGAATGATTCACTTGTTTCTGATCTTTGAATACTTGTTGAACTTAATTGGTCATTACGAGCTTTTAGTTAGGATTGCGAACAAACTTCTCATACCATCAATGCTGTGTATACGCTTTAAAGTCGTTTTGAATGACAAACCTTTTTGACAAGTTTTTCAAGGCATTTCTGCTATTACTTTCAGTGTTTTGCCGGAAATCTGCTGACAGAAAGTTGCCCAAGAAATATATTTTTCGAGATGTCTGTGATTATGGTTGAGCCTTGGGTTGTCGTCTAATAAGCCAACACACTACCTACTACACTATGGCGACTTTGTGAGCTATGAATAGAGTCGTTTTTAATCTGCGAAAGATGCAATATATCTTCAGTAACAGAAACAGATATTAGGGAGTAAAAAGTTTTTAATGTTTTGGACGTGGAAATTCACTGGTTTACCGGAACCAAAATAGTTTTTTAAGTGTTAATAGAAGCATTCAAGTTATTTGGTTTCATAAGGTAATGCAATAAATACTTTTCACGTCCGATATAAAGCACTCTTCCTACAGGAGATGATTGTCTAATTGTTTATTGCCTTTTGGTATCTTATTTCGAATACGAATTTTTTACATTCCATTATAAAAATATCATTCATTGTAGTCGCCGTATTCTAGCAGGTAGACTGTTGGCTTATTAGACATGATTTCATTGTTCCAACCCCCAGGTCCGACATTTCCAACAAAACGAAGTATAAAAAAATATTCCTTCGGCGGCTTACTCTCAGTAGATTTCTGGCAAAAACTCTGAGAGAGTAAATAAAATTGCCATGAAAAGGTTTCTCAAAAATCTGTTGTTCGGAATCATTTTTTCAATGTAAGTCGCGCCGCTCATGTATAAAATTAACAAACACAACATAAGTGGTGTGAGAAAATATGTCGTAATCTTGACTGAAGGTTTGTAATGACCAATTATATATGTATGTATGTAAATACTATCTCTGTGAAATCGAGTATCATTTGAAACAACAGCCATTTAACAAGCCTTATCCAAGCTAGACAATTTTTAATTCTAATTCAATTGCTAAAATTATAAACAATTTATTTAAAACGCATCTAATTATTGGTCATGCAATTACAATAACAAAACATTTATTTCTAGAATGTAGCTTCTTGATCAGTTCACTTTGCTTTCACAAATAATGGTAACGAAAGGAAATAAAAAATTTCATTTCCATGGAATTCAATGGCTGGCAAAAAAAAAAAAAATAAATTTTGTGGTTTTTTGTACCCTCTTTGTCAATTTCACCGTATGTCTTGCAATTTTAGGCCACCCTAGTAGTAACAAAGATATGTGGCCACTAGAGAAGTTAAAATCAAGTTCAACAAACGTGTGTCGATCATTTGGGCACAACACAAAGGCAATGAAACATTTGTAGAAAAATTCGTTGAACATTAAAGGACCATCAGTTGCTACAGTAACAATACAACAACTATACAACAACTATGGCGTACAACAAAAGGCTTTTTTTTTGTAAATTATGGGTTTGTGATTCAGAGTGAGCGATGATGAAGTTGTAGTCAAAATGACGGAAATAGTAAAGCACAGTGGGTCACTAACATAATATTACTTGTGAAATGAATCTCGTACTAATAAGTCACGGTATTATATTTAAGAAAGTATGTTTCAAGTATTCAATTTGATCACAACAAATCGCTGGTAAAAAAGTTTATAGGAGGTACTGTCTGAAGGCAAATAGTGCACTTATGAAAACGTTTGAAACGTAGCATGTGCCAGGATCTTTTTATTCATTATTTATTCTGCTTATTTATTTAAAATTTCTTTTCAGCTTTTTGGTTATTCCAGTGCCATTGTGCAGTTTTGATAATGTTAATAAGAAATAAGATTAAATATTTCAAGATTTTATATTTTCTTTTATAACGACAGCAATAATTACCAAAAAAAAGGAAATAAAATAATACCACCATAAATATGCTCTCTGGGGGTCTCTCTATCACTGAAGGTGTATATGTCTATATGCCGAAATTTATTTGCGGTTTTCGAACATATTTTTTTTTTGTTTATTCAAAAGGCGATTAATTTTTTAGCACCGTTTTTGTTTTCTCATTTGACCCAAAGGAACAGAATACCTTTGTATTTTTTATTGTCGATAGACACTTTGGGTGTTATGCCACGTTAAAGTTTTAGCAAATTTATTGCGTTTGTTTGATGAAATAATTTTGTTTCTTAACTAGACCATTGAAATGGAGTTGAGCTGTCAGTGTCTTAAGTGGCTTTAATTTGTTAGACAACAAAACTGCCATAAAAATGTTCTGTTTTTTTTTGTGGGGGTATAAATATCGGAAATGAAATGATTAACCATTTAGACCACACACACCTTAAGGGTATGGGATAGCAAAGATCGGCTTTATTAATGCTGTTAAATGAAATATTTCAACAGAAAATTTATTTCACGTTTATAATTAGGATCATAAAAACAAAAGAAACATGGAAAATTAAATTGAAATTGAGTCATCTTCCTGTTGCTTAAGTTTTTGACTAAAACTGGCGGGTCTTGTTTAAAATGAGACATTCTAGGAAATATGCCAGAAGAAATTTAATGTTAAAGGCAAAAGAGAAAAATTAATTTCAATAAATAGAAAATCATTCATACATACATAATTGGTCATTACAACCCTTCAGTCAATATTACGACCTAGCCATCCATGAGTGGTGGGGCCTACAGTATGAGATCGACTTCGAACGACAAATTTTTGAATAACTTTTCATTACATTTTTATCTTACTCTTAGAGTTTTTGCTAAAAAGACTGCTGAGAGGAAGTAATTATTAGACACAATATTATTTAATTTAAGCCAAACTCATGCATTTTTGTTTATAAATATAGAAAAATAACAAAAGACTTAAGACACAAACATGATCTAACAACTCATAAATAAAATTTTTTAGTGCATCGTTTTACCTTCAAATACGTTCACACATAATAACAGAAAATTGTAAACAAAAATAATTTTCCCATACAAATCGAAAGACTTAAGACAAAAACTTTATTTTTTTATAATTTTTCATAATTTTTTGTTTTTATTTTGTAAAAAAATGCATAAAATTTTCCTTAACTAAAGCGTTACAAACAAATCATGTTTTACCCTTCACTTAATCAATACATGACATTTTCAATGCCTGTCTAAACAACAAAAATCAGTAAAAAACTTGACTCTTTTTTATTCATTCATATTTTAAACATTTGGCATAAAATGTGACAACTGCTATTTGTTCGTAAACATAGATAGATAGATAGACAGACAGACAGACAGTAGAGTTAGACAAAAACGTAACCATTAAATAAATCATGGTGGTTACCATTCGTAAACAACAGTTACAAATTTGTTTATAAACGGTTTTTTATGCCCTACAACAGTATAGATGTAATGCAGAGTGTATGCTTATGTTTGTAAGATTTCAAAACTCAATTGCTAACGCAATTTTTAATCAAATTGAAATAATTACAACCCTTTAGGCAGGATTACGATCTAGCTTCTCACACCACTTATGTTGTGTGTGTTTTAATTTCATGCACGAGTCGCGGGACCTACAGTTTAAAGTCGACTCCGAACGACAGATTTTTTTGAGAAACTTTTCATAGCTATTTTATTTTCCTCTCAGAGTTTTTGCCAGAAATCTGCTGATAGCAAGTCGCCGAAGAAATATTTGTTTCGTATTTTCGTTTTGATGGCTGATCGTGATCTGATGTCTAATAAGCCTACACACTACCTTTTATAGTACGGCGAATTGTGTTTCCTAATTCAGTCCAGTTATCACAGAAGACAAAGCTTCCATTCTAAAACATATAGAAAGCTATAGAGTGTTAAATAGTCTAGCTTAACTCCTTACAACTTTCATATTTTTTTTTTAATTTATTTTTTTTTAATTTTTTGCACACATTTCCTATTACAAAACACTTGTTTATGTAGATTTATTTTTGTTTTTAATTCATTTTTTCCTTTTGCTTAAAGTTCAGCCAGAGACCATTTGATAATTTATATAAAAAGGCAACGAATATTTGAATATGAAATGAAATATTTTTATAAAAATTTCAAATTGATTTGACAACTGATTGCAACTGTATCTAATCAATGAAATAAATAAGTTAACGTTTAATTTTTTATTTTTTATTTTCTCTGCAATAAATTGTAACTTGAATACGATTTTCATATTCATTTAACCTGTTTAATAATCGTATTTATTAAAATTATTTCAGATTTGTTACAGTGCTGGCGAAATTGTCATAATCTATTACGCAATTAAGGAATTTGTTTTTTAATTGATTTGATGCGGAGAATGTGAAAATAATTTTATTTCCAAAAAAAATTTGTGAACGTAAACGAAACCAATAAAGCTACTGATTTCGTCGGCTGATTTTAATTTTTAATCCCAGAAAGGGGCTGAAGATATCCCATTCATCTTTTTTTCCATTTTCTTTTTAAAAGAGGCATGGTAATGTGCGATGGAAATGCAAGAACATCTCCTTACTAGTTCTCTTAAATAAAGATGCTCTCGCTTAATCGGACTGGAGATTGTGGTGAGCACTTTAACTCTTGCGAGGACTGTAATGACAATTAAAGTTGACCTCGTTCGTAAAAGCCTGGGTTATTACAACACTTCAATCAGGATTATGACCTAGCTTCGCACATCACTTATGTTGTGTGTGTTAATTGTATACCAGGGTGGCGATACTTACAGTTTAAAGTCAACTTATTCTTGAGAATTTTTTTTCATGTAAATTTTATTTTTCGCTCAGGGTTATTGTCAGAAATCTGCTGAGAGTTAGCCGCAGAAGAAATATTTTTTTTTATATTTCGTTCTGTTGGAAATGTCTTACATGGGGTTTGTGTTTAATAAACAAACACACTACCTACTAGACTACGGCGACTAGGATGCAATGCAAAATTCAGCTTGATACCATCGGTGTAGACCTTGATATCGAAACCAGTAATTAGTTCCCTCAATTAAATTCCAAACTGTAAGGGATTTTCAATACGAACGTGTTTCAAAAATTAAATTTCGAAGTACAGTATTAAGCTGTAGAAAATGGTTGTGCTGGGAGTAGATGCTAAAGTTTATTGAAGGGATAGAGTATAATGCAAAAGCATTATAATGTTCACGACTATCTTCACTTACCTATCAGAATATAACCACAGAGGAATTCACCGTAGTCGAGTAGATAGCGTGTTGGCTAAGTACACATATCGGGTCCGCCATCTAAAGTTTTTTTTTCAACTAGTGCTTATTTCGTGAATGGTAACACTTAGCTCATGTCTGATTTGACAGATAATTTATCCTTCCGCTTCGCTAAGTGGGCCTGCGATCAACTTACAGAAGATGTCATTTGGGTCACAGAAAACCCGCACGCATACATAGAAAAGCCGACGCACCCAAAACGAGTCACTGTTTGGTGCGGATTTTGTTCCAGAGGCATAATTGGGCCATTTTTCTTCGAAAAAGAGCAAGGAGTGGCCGTTACAGTCAATGGCGATCGTTATCGGGCCATGTTGAACAAATTTTTGTTCACAAAAATTGAAGAGGAGGATATTGGCAACAGGACGCCGCTACGTGCTACACAGCCGAAGCTACACTCGATGTTTTGCGCCCTGTTTTTGAAGATCGCATTATCAGCCGCAGAGCTGATGTCGTTTGGCCACCTCGGATCTGCGATTTGACACCGTTGGACTATTATTTGTGGGGTGCCGTCAAAGATAAGTGTTATGCCGACAAGCCAGAGACAATTGACGCTTTAAAGGACAATATTGGTGAAATACAGCTGCACACAATCGATAATGTGCAGCCGAGGCAGCCATTTTAATGAAATTATTTTCCATTATTAACCGGAAGGATTGTACTTTCAAATAAAAAAAGACATTTTAGAAAATATTCAGTAGTTTTTCTGGCAAAAAACCTGAGAATAACATAAAATTGCCATGGAAAAGTATCGCAAAAACCTTTTGTTCAGGTTAGACTTTAAACTGTAGGCCACCCGCCATTCAAGTAAAAAATTAACACCCACAACATAAAATAAATACAAATTTATTGCGCTAGTGATGTATTTGCGTGGTAGAGTATAATTAATGCTGGGCATGTGTAGAAGACATGAAGACGATAACGATGATATTATCAAAACTTATACAACAATTCCTAGAGGTTCAAAAATTCTATTTCGTTTAAAATATCATTCAGACACTAAGATATTTCGATGCATTTGTATGAGATCACAAATAAAATGGTGTTCTTTCGTTTCAGAAGTTGTGTTGTCGAAGCCTTTCAAGAATAAGGGCAATATTCTTTGCTGATATTGATATCTCCTGGTGTTTAGGTACTACAGAAAACTTTTTTAATACAGGAAAAAAAGAAAACCTGAAACATTTGCATGCAACCGAAGCTCGATCGACTTTTTGTTCAAGTTAACGGGTGAGGCGTGTGGAATAAACCTCACAGCTTTTACAAACAAGGGATGTGTATGACAGTTCATCATCTATTCAACTCCTAACTAAGCTATGTGTCCTGTATGAAGAATATTTTGAATAAATGTCCTTGACACTCATATTCAAAAAAGTTTTTTGCTTAAGTCTTGTGTTTTATATCCTTAAAAAGTCATTCTAAATTGTTTCTAAGCAATTCCACTTGAAAACAAATGATTATTTCATAGAATTTTTAAACGTTTGATGTGCTTTCGACAAAAAAAGGAAAATAAATTGCATTTTTATGGATGTACACTTATTTTATTTGTTCTTCAATTGTGAAAGCGTTGATTGAATATTTCTAAGAAATTCTCTGTATAAACGATAAACCCTACCTTAATATCATCACAGACCACCCATTTGCTTTACTAAGTAATTTTAATTGCCACAACAAGCATTTGAATAATAATTTCAATTTTATCGTATCGTTTCGTATCGTTTCATTTCGAGATGTTTTGTTTTGCATTTAACACTTCTAATTACAAAACCCGAAAGTATTTGAAAAATTTTAATTAATTTAAACACAAATAGCGGCAAATTGTTGTTTGTTTAAATTGTTTAAATGACTGAAATAATAAAATGCAATAAAGAAATTCAAAAAAATACTTGAAAAATACTGCAAAAACATTTAAACGAATATAAAAATTCTCTGCCTGTGGATGGGCTATTAAAATAAAATTAAAGGGATTTCGTGTTTCATTTATTTGCTCAACTGTCTGCTATTATTTGTCGCATTAAACCGAACGTGTGTCAAATAGTTGAGCCAATAATTCTCGAAAGTCATTATTAGAAAAGAAGACAGCAGCTCTGAAGAGAGTGATTTATTGTAACTTAAATTCAATGACGTATTTTAAGTTGCTTTTTTGTTTTGTTTTTAATTTAAAGGCGAGGTAGGTTTTTTTTATTTTTTGCTTTAACATCTTAACGGAAATTTTCTTAAATTGTTTTATTACCTTATTTAACAACTATTAACAGTTCTAAACGTTTTAGAACTTAATTAAATATTTTATTTGCATTTCGCTGTATGTTTTTTTGTTTTGTTCTTATAAAACATATAAAAACAATCCTATATATAATGTTTTTGTGTTTTTGTTTTTCAAAATTGTTAAACGTTTTAGTTGTCAGTTTTGTTGTAACACTATAACAACAACAATATTATTAATAATAGAATAATATTTTTCTAGACTGCATGTCGGTTATTGCTTGAGCAAGCGGCTATCATTTGACTTGGCGTTGGAATTTAATTGAATTTTACGCACGGTAACAGAGCTTGTTTTAAAGCAATAAAAAATTTGTTTTTTTTTGTTTTATAATGCAATACAAATTAAAAACAATAATTAAAGCTTTAGGCATTTAAATTTTATAATTTTTATAAGAGTAGTTAGCCTGTGAAATTTTGGATTAAATGGTCTTAGAAAAAATATTAATTTTTTGGCATTTTGGTGTTTAGTGCTATTGTATTCACTTTTATTGCAATATTGTTGAGCTATAATGGAGCTTAATTTCAGATTTATAACTTAAAACCGTTTTTTTTATTATAGGCTAGGGCAGCACAGTTGATATATAGTGTATATTTTAAACCATATTGGGACTTAAATAATAATAGACTCTAGGCATTTGGGTGTTCTTACCACCAACAAAATTATTTGAAAATATCCCCTTTTTTCTGCAGGGCCCAGTATATTGGCAATAAGTGTTCCCTTGGCTACTAAAAACTGATCACCAGTAAAGAATTTGACAGCCTCCACAGGCTTGTTTGCCAATAACTGTAGCTTGTACAATGTTGCAATTGATGTCACAGTAAGGCTATTCGCCTGCACAAATTTGTGGAGAAATATGTGTCGTGGGAGTCGCATTGGGAAGCACTCCGATCTTTATAGTAGTGCGCACGACTACAGATCGCATGAATATAAAATCTGGTTTTGTTAATAGAGGTGCAACAATCGCTGGGTATGGGTTTCAAATGGACCTTCTGTTGATCCCAGAAGTTTGATGTGATCTTGATAGAAACAAATGCAAAAGTGGTAAATTTTTGAACTCATTAGCAAATGGCGAAACGTTCTTATGCTGACATTCATTCACCTTCAACATGCGCTAAGATAAAACTAGGACATTAAGATGTGCATACTGATGGGAGAGTACTTTGGCCATCCTCAACATGTCGGTATAGCGATCACGTTTATACTCCCCTGGAGATGGCTGATAAATTAGGGAAAAATGGATCCGCAATAGAATTTATTGGTCTAGACGCTTATTGAGACAATAACTAGGCAGAAATTTGGTTTAGCTTGAACCGTACGGTGTACTCTCCCTTGTATGTGAACCAGCCCAAGCGATTAGATGACACTTTTTCTTATTGAGTATGGCATTATAAACGAGGTTTTCTATGCAACGATACTACCTGAGATGTCACCTCAATAGAATGATCGGGGATCAAGCCACTGGGCACATTTTGTGCTTTGAATTGAACTGTTCTTAAAATTTTAATCTCTCAACACATTATATAATACGTAGACGTCTTCACACTTAATGAGTTAATTCTGAACCTTGAAATTTAATTCCCCAAAACACAATTTTTAGTACACACCACTAGAAACGATGTGTCCCAATTATCTGACGAGTTCAAATATTGCTCTTAGTAACATTGGCTCTTCTACTTTATTACTTCTTCTGGTCCTCTTAATTTTTTAAAATTCAAAAATTTGTGATGAAGAATTTTTCATATCATTTTGGAAAATTCGTTTGTAATCGATTTATATTTGGAGTAGGTCCACACACAATATTGCTGAGGAATAAGAGGGCAATGTAACACCAAAAAGACACTAACATCTTATCGTATTTAACTTGATTAATAAGTGTAGTATAGATTCAAATCACTTTAACTTAAAAGTACAATATTTTGCTAAAAAAAAAACTTTCGAAATCTACTTCTTATACTTCTGATATCAGAGAATCAAAAAGCAAAGTTATTGTTATAAAAGCAGTTTTTTTTTATTTTAAAACTACCCTCGCACATTTAATCGATATTTCTGTAAACAAAGTTAATGTTAAGGTGTGTTTTTGAAATTAAAACGTCAATAATTTTACAGTAAAACAGTAACCGAATGTTGTCAGTTGGCGAGCCAGTGAGTAAGCCAGTAAGGCAAAGTGTGCGAATGTAAATGAATAACGAAGAAATATTTCATCATTAATAAGTTACGCGCCTTGTTTTTATACATACTTCTTTGAGTACTTTTGCACTTAAATATGTACACCCTACCAGTAGGCTGTTGATAATAGTTTTCTATAATCACTTATCTCTCATTGATCTCGTTTAAATGGCTGTTCAGTAGCAGAATATTCAGTATATTCTCGGACAGCCAGATTGGTCTCTAGCTATATATGTCTCTGGCTATAGGGACATACCGGATATACTATTCAGAGTGGTTACAAAAAACGAAAAAATCCCTTTAATAACTGCTAATAGAAATGTCTTTTCCTTGATTGGACTGGAAACTAAAGGTGTTTGACTAACACTTACTGGATAGAAGAGAGGACTTGTTCGAAGGCTAGGTTGAACTGGTCGAATATTAAAGCATTTTTCCTTCTCAACTGAACAATTACTGCAGATTTGAAGATGTTTGAAAGATCAGTTTTAGTTTTTTTTTTATCTAATAAAGGATGACCGTCGAATGCTCGGCATGTCGTTAAGTCTAGCCGATATTCAAAGATAATTCGACATTAGTTAATCTCTATCACATAATACCTTCCATCATTCATTCGGTTCAAGAAATTTCAACCGAGAATTTCTCTGAGTTTTTACGATCATACTTTCAGTTGGACGCTTTACATCCTTGCTAGTGTGTTAAGTGATCTTTGAATGCCGTGAAATATTTTCAAAAATAACCGACATTTAACAATAGTTCACTGTATGACGTCTTTTATTTTCACAATGTATTTATTGCAGGTTGATAAGTGTCTAAAAACGTTTTAATATGATACTGACAGTGAGCCATTACAGTTCTTGGCAGCCTTTCGGTTAGCCATACGGATACCATTAACACTTTCTGTGTGCCATCCATTTAGTTTGCAGAGTGCTTCTCATAATTGTTTTAAATTTTTTTCGGGAAGTATGAGAGATTTGAGAACGTGGACAGCCATTAATAAGCATCAAAAACCTTCGAAGCTGTATTAATTCAGAGATAAGAGACATTCAAAGTTAATTAACAGTGCATGGACTAGTGGCCGTAGTCTGGTAGGTAGTGTATTCGCTTATTAGACGTAAAGCTCGCGTTCAAACCCCAGGTCAGACATCAAAACGAAAATATGAAAAAAAAATATTTCTTCGGCGACTTTCTCTCAGCAGATATTTGGCAAAAACTCTGAGAGTAAATAAACCTGTCATGAAATAATTTCTTAAAAATCTGTCGTTCGGAGTCGACGTTAAACTGTGGCTGACTTCCAAAGTAGTAGATGCTTTGTGTTTGAACAATGTATAGTGTTTCATAAAGCCGCTATACAAAATATATACAATGTATTCTATTTCAAAACGTCGTCAATGTGTATTTTTAACGCAGTCAAAAAGCAATCAGGCATCGGATTGTTTTGATGCATTGTTTGGTAACTTTGCATATGTACATAATTTATATACCGTAGTAGAACTGCAGACAAACTTTACATTTTGAAAGTCAGCCTGTATGTCCCGCCGCTGACATATAAAATTAATACACACAACATGAGTGGTGTGAGAAACTAGGCCGTAATCCTGACTGAAGGATTGTAATGCCCAATTATGTATGTAGGTATGTGTATAGCCATTATTCGGGATATTTTCAATACTTTATTTTTTAATTGCATTCCTGAACAGACCACTTGTATAATAGCCCCTAATGTACCGACCTTTTGTCTCCACACATTAATTAGATCCTGGCATCTACAATCCCCATGTATTTTAGGGAAGATATCAGTTTCATGATGGCCATTTTTTTCCAATAAAAAAATAATCCTGTAAAGCCTTGCAAAGTCGTTGTTTGTTAAAACAATGATTTATTCCTGTTTAAAATACATTTAAACATTCATTTTTAATACGGCATCATTTATTTTTATTTACAAGGATGTAAAATTAATCTTTTAAAGTTGGAGAAAAGAAAGACAAATGGACAGACAGTCGAATATATATGAAAGCGGTTTATAATTAAAGTGTTGTGTACCAAAAAAAAGAATAAAAATAAATAAATATCATAAATAAAGTAATTATTAATAGTAATAATATATAGTTGTTGTTGTTTGTTTCTTGGTTTTTTTGTTTAACAAAAAACATGATAAGAATTCCATTAAAAAGAAGCCTTAAATATTTTTTGGCCTCCTCTGTTTCTCTGGTGTTTAGAAAAAACATTTCAGAAATCAGTTTTCGGTGTTTTTTGATTGTTTTATTTCTTTTTATTTAGGTTTTGTTTTTGTTGTTGCTTTTGTTTTATTACGATTTGACATCATTTAAAGCATTTTTTTATGATTTAAAAATTTATTTTGTTTTTAGGTTTTTTTGGATTCGTTTATTTATTTAAAAAATTGAGTCTATCCATCTAGATTAAATTGCTAAAGGCATATGCATGCATACATACATACATATATGTATGTATGAACAACCGTTCATTATTGAAAATCATTGGTTTAGTTTATCGAACTTCTTAATAATTTTTTTCTTCTTCTTCTTCTTCGGTGTTTTCGGACTGAGTGACTGACTGTTGGACTGACTGAGTGTGTGTGTATCGGATCGTTATGTTTGCCTGCCGGTAATTTAAGCAAAAAGGTGAATATTGATTTGTTTTAAATATACGTACCCTGGTATAGTCGCAGTGTATATCTGTATAATTTGTTTAAAAGTTTTCGGTTATTTATTCTCGTTCGTTTTTTTTTGATTTTTATTTAAATTTTATTTTATTATTAATAATATCGAACATAAAAGAAAAAACAAACTGCCAGACTTGTTGGCATTATTTAAAATTCAATTCAATTCAATTCAATCGCAACGTAGTATACAATCATCGTTTAGAGAACTCTAAAATGTTATTAAATCTACATTGTATAACATCATCATCAGGCAAAATAATATTAATTTTGGGCTTATATTTCATACATAATAAAATCGTTTCCATCCATATTGTATACATATGTACATACATTCGTACATACATTAACTCCCCAATCTTATTTTATTTCTTTGTTTAAAATTGTGTTGACTTTGTTTTTTTTTTTCGTTCACGTTTTCATTTGCTTTCCGTTTGGCTTATAAATATTTCATGTTAAGCTTTACACACAATATTTTTGTTTTTGTTTTTCAATTTATTTGTTTAAAAATTTTTGCTAGACATTATGGCAACAAACGGTTTTAAAGCTTAAAGGCAAATATTTTTATTTTCGGTTATTTTCGGTAATGGCATGTGAAAAAGAAATAGCCAAGCGAAAAAAGCAAAAAAAAAAAATCGAAAAAATAAAACAAAAGACTTAAGACACAAACTTGATATTGAGAAATTGATTTTTTTTGTAAAAAGAAATGAATTGAACATAAAAAAGAAAAAAATATTTTAAAATATCAGAAGTAGAATTACCATCAGATAAAATTAAATTTTATTAAATTAAATTTATTCGTAAAATCCAAATTGTCTCCAGAATTCAGGCAATTTTTTTTTTGGTTTTCATTGGAGAATATTTTTACGTGGTGTGTTCCAAGCCCTACGCACAACCCAAACTTAACGTCCAGGAGATTGGACTAGCGGGTGCTAGAATGTAATCCAGGAGGGACCACGAAGAGGCTGCGTGTCAACTTGAATACAGCAAGAAAAGGATCGTCCTGGTGGTCGGCACGTTGACCACAGTCAGAATTTTTACCTTGTTTGCAAGCATTTCATCCATCCCAATTCTGACTAAAATTACTAAAAAAAAAGAGACACATTTTTATAGTATACCGAAGGGTGAAGAACGGATCTTGGAAGAGAAGCAAGAATATTTGTTCCAAATTGCAAATATGAATCCAATGCTCTCGGGGAAACTCGTGGGTATCTTCTTAATGGAAATTTGAATTCAACTTGAAGAGAAGGTAAAAAAGATTTAACAATACTATCTAACTGTTGGGCTGAAATTTGAGCTCTCGACTGTTATAAGGTTCAAAGGACTGAATCGCCTAGAAAGCGAAAATATGCTTACCCTCTGCTGAGATTCCCAGGTAATGTGGAAATTCTTGTTAATAAGCAAGCAGACAAGGTTGTGAGCATCTGCGTCACATATGGTATCAGAATCCTTCTGTGGAGTGGATACAGATGTTTAGAAAGTTGTGCTATATGAGAAGAAAGATAAAGAGAGGCAGAGACTTTTCTCAAACCAAGTGGGTTTTGCCTCAAACCTCAGAATTTTTGTTGGGAAATTATAAGAGGAGGAGGAGACCTGAGTTATGTATTAGGTTTTATAGGTTAGCGGATAGCTTCAAAGGCAAGTTCACTCGGTGGCCCTTAGTGTGAGGTAAGCAGCCGTGTCATGATCCATTAGTGATGGGTTTGAACCACTCCAAGGTCCGGTTCCAGTTCCCTAAGGGGCTCGTTCGTCTTCGTGTCCAGATCTTCAAACGTTTTGTCACCCAAAAACCGATGACGTCTATTCTGAAGCACAAAGCATTCGCATAAAAGGTGTTGTATCAATACCGTTTCCTAGTTATGCATTAAAATTTTCAAAAATAATCTAACGTTGCCGCATCACGGCACTATTGACTCAGAATACATGTAGAATCTATGAGAATGAGCATGAATTCTTGGGTCACAATTTTTTAACCTATGAGGCAATAATGTATTTTAGAAAGAAACACCAAGGTGCCGAGCAAGTACTAGGCAGGGAATTGTCAATGTGACACCGAGCACGTTCTGAAACTTGTCAGGTAAATAGAAGTGGACGAAACGTTAATGGAAGTTAGAGTTTTAGACTCTAGAGACCGATTACCAACGTTAGATTTTTTCTGAAATATTTAATGCATAACTAGGTCCACTTAAAATTTTTTATCTCAACTGCAATTGAGTAGAGTTTGACAGGGACTGCCTTAGACAGGCTTTTCTTGATGGTAACCAGCAATCCGTTTATAGCACATGGTGCCGAGTTCCATGCTGCATTATCTCCATATGTTCAAATTGAATTCTTCAATATAGTTTTTGGTTTTATGAAGCTGATGCCGGAGTGGTTTTTTTGCTTACTGGTATCCATAGACTAGTCATATAATCTACACATTTTGAAAAATGATAGCATCTATAATATTTACAGAGCACCTAATCGACTAACTATTGTGATTGAAACTTGTCTAATTCTTGTAGGCAAATAAATTTCCTGTCTGTTGAAATAGATTGTGGCTTGGGTTGATTTTCTTTTTTCTTGACAAGCCGAATTATTTGTTATTAACATGGTTTAAAAATAAGAACTTTCTTATTAAAATAATAAAAAAAAATTATTTTGTAACTGAAGAAAAATTTTTTTAATTTTTTTTTAATTTTTCATTTAAAAAAAATTTTGCTTGAAAATAAATCGTTTGTATGCGTTTAAACGTCGCAAAAACTTGGTTGTCATTGTTGAAAATTTATTAAAAGTGTTAACAATACAATTTATGTTTTTTTAATGGCTTATTAGCCTGGCTTATCTTGTCACATTCTGTCCGTAGTTGAGGGGGAACTTCTTTTTTTTTAATATGGAGTCCTCTTGTCCTCAAATTCTTGTAGTGAGTAACTTAAATAGTGTGGGGGAATTTCATATATTTTACGTTGCATACACTGTTCAATTAAGTAAAACGATCTAAAAGGTGGTCTTTTGTCTTGTTTCAGTGTTTTTTTGTTTTTTTTTGAGTGTCTTTGTTGAAACAGAGCAGTGTGTGAGAGTATGGTGGCTGGTGGCTGGTGGCTGGTGGCTGTTGGCTGGTAGTGTTGTTGGGTTTCTTTGTGTGTTGAAATGAAAAATTATTGCCATAAATTTAATTTCCTATCAACAGTATTTTAAAATTTATGAGAAAATAATGTTTTTCGAAATTTTAAACGTTTTAAACATTTCTTAGCATATCTTAGTTGAACAAATCTGCTCAGCGTACAATGAGGTTAGAAGAATTGATTTCACTTAAATGCTATTTAAATAGGAATTTTTTTTCTCATTTTAATGAAAGTCTAACTAAATTGCAAGTGCTAATGACTTCTTAAAACAACCTTGACTTTCATATCGAATCGAATGGACTGCTCAATCTACTCCTTGTCATCGTCCACAGTTGTTAAAAAGAAAATAATCGATCGCCTTGTAGTAGTGGCTACACACATACACGTATTAATCTTTGTTTTAATTTTAATTTGTGTGATTGGTTTTGCATTACAAATTGCTTGTTCTTATGCGCCTTAAAGTATTATAAATTACCATGTAAAACAGTTTTCTTTGTGTCTTTTATTTTGAGTGGTAGCAGAATACGATTTATGTAAACTTCTGTTGCTGATGTCATAATGGAATGTACGAGGTACGACTGTGCTAAAGCAAGTTCATTTCAGAAATTTATTATCGCAACTGGAATGATAAATGAAGTTCTTTATCACTACGTGCTATGTGCCAAGAGAATATCTGTTAATTTATAAAAAATTCAACCAAGTTGGTAGAAACAACAGGATAAGCTGAACGATTATAAACCTCAGGAGAGCCTGAATACCGACTGTGTTCTTCCTATGTGTGGGAGTGATATGTAGGGTAGAATTTCTGCCATTATTTCACCTGAAGTCTCCGTAATCTGTTAGGTAGTGTGTTGGCTTATTAGACGTGAGGCCACGGTTCAAACCCCAGGTCAGACATTGCCAATAAAACAAAATTTAAAAAATATATCTGCGGCCACTCTTGAAGTAAATAAAACTGCGATATAAAGTGTTTCAAAAATCTGTCTTTCGGAGTTGACTTTAAATAGTCTCGCCACTCAAGCCACTAGGTGTAATTCTGACCGAAGGACTGTAATGACTAATTATGCATGTATGTATGAATGCCTTAGAGTAGCGAACGCCTTGGCAAAGTCTTCAAATATCCGATATAATGAAGTCCGCCACTGTAACGTTTGTGATGATGCCTGATGTTGCGTCTATTCACTGTGAAAGTCGTTAGCAAGATTACTTGGTAGTCGCTTGTTGTTTAGCAATCATGCAAGTGACGCCTCCTTAGTTCCTGTATTCAGTTAAGTCCCCCTTCTTTGGAGTTTTCCTTTTATCGCCGATAAGATCACATACAGTCCAAAATACGTCGAACACGCAAGCCGGATACTTACGGTTGCATCTGCTTTAAGTAATTTGGGTAATTTAGTAACGAAGTCACCGTAGTCTAGTAGATAGTGTGTCTGCTTATTAGACGAAAAGCCATGGTTCAAATCCCAGACCAGAAATCAAAACAAAATACAAAAAGTATTTTTTCGGCGACTTCCTCTCAGCAGATTTCTGGCAAAAATTCTGGGAGTAAAATAAAAATTGCCATCAAGAGTTAGTCAAAAAAAACTGTCGTTCGGAGTCGAATTTAAACTGTAGGTCCCGCCACTCATGTATAAAATTAACACACACATCATAAGGGGTGTGAGAAACTAGGTCGTAATCCTGACTGAAGGGTTGTATTGACTAATTATGTATGTATCTCGGCTTTTTATTTGTTTTTGGAACTCTTGATTATGTTTATGTCAATGTGACATTTTCGTGTTCTACTTCATTTACACGTTTAGTTGGCTATTTTTCGTTCTTTAGAGTTTTGGTGGAAGAACATTTTTTCCAGCTCAGTTGCTTTGTAATTTTATTTAAATCGTGGCTTCTCTATGACGCTTATCACGAGCTGCGATCTGCCAAGAGCCTCAAAACCTGTGTGGTTTATAATCCCTGGTGCTGCATTTAATCTCTATCTGTGCAGTTGTATGCATCTCTTGCACGTTTTCTAACTATATGTTCTCCTTGTATTACTTAGTTAGATAGTTAGGGTAGTTAGGCCTCATCTATCCCCTGATATTATTCACAAAGCTAGCTTTAACCATTCACTTATACGTGTATACATTATTCTTTTACAACAAAATAATTTCCTGAAACCAATGCAAACGAATTCATTTAAAAGACCACATAAAAGTACCTTTTAATGTAAAAGACTTAAAAAAATTTAAATATAAAACATTTTAAACAACAACTCCTTTACATTTAGGCAAGTTTTAATAACAACGAAAAAACTTCCGTTTATTTTTTAAAACAAGACAATAATTTAAACAATTTATAGGCCCGATTAAACAAAAACAAAAAAAAATTCAGAAACAATAAATGAAACAAAATACTTAAGCAAATAAACACTAAACACTTATTAAATGAGTCAATTAAACATTATAAGAGAGAATCCAACAAAGGCAACAAGCAAAACGGAACAATATCAAAAGACTTAAGACACATACTTTACATTAAAGCACTTACATTATGAACACACAATGATAATGATGATGCTTAATAAAGCAATTTATATCGCAACAACAATGAAAAAATATCAACCTACACAAAAATTCAATTTCACCTTAATTATTGAAATTACGTGTAAATTATTAATTAAAATAAGAAGAAAAAAACACATTTAAAATGGAAAAAGTTTCTTGTTTTTTCTCGCTTTGTTTTCTTTTAATCAGTAAGTAAAGCAATCAAGATTACCACAGCGGTAGGAAATATTTTTGCCATATTTGTGTAGAGATATTGCATTTTAAAATCAGCAAAAAAAACTGAAACTGAAATGAAATGATTTAAAAAAAAATAAAAATAAATGTTTTTTTTTTTAATGCAATTTGCGGTATTTTGTTTTCTTGTTTTGTT
The DNA here is from genome assembly GCA_958299815.1 of Sarcophaga carnaria. Taxonomy (NCBI): domain Eukaryota; kingdom Metazoa; phylum Arthropoda; class Insecta; order Diptera; family Sarcophagidae; genus Sarcophaga; species Sarcophaga carnaria. The sequence goes on along the minus strand of OY283152.1, from coordinate 17,567,164 downwards.
TTATAAACCCTGGTAATGGTACATGACTGCCGGCTACGTTTATGAAGCCTTTACAAATATGAAGCGTTGATTGTTTGTGGGCTATTTAAAAACTCATAAATTTAAAGTTTGTTAAATGAAAATGTCGAAATAATATGAATACCGCCTGTTGTTTAAAACTCGAATCATTGCCTGCCGCGGTAGTCTACCGTATAAAATCAAAAACAAAAAAAAAAAACAAAAATTATAAGAGTACGACCAAGTTAATCAAATAAAAAATTTTATGGTGAATTATACTTGCATCGTATTTATTTGTATTATAACTGAATTCCTTAATTTTTCAAAATTTTCAATAGCATAATTAGAAAGTAATTTAAATTTACTAATTTCTGTTATGATGATGTGCTAATCTTGCACACAATATAACCTCAATAGAATGCTAAGCTTTGGAGAATTTAAGCTAGGCCGCTACAAATTCACAAACAAGTCTCGTCCTGTAAATCGGCAATGGGTTGCAACAACTTAGAAAACGATTAATAGGTCCGTATTAAACCAGTAGAATTTCAGAACCAATAAAATGGAATACCTTCATACATAATTGGGCATTACAACCACCCATGTTGTTGAAACTTAGTTTAAAGCCGATTCCAAACAATAGATTTTTGAGAGATTTTTTTCAGGGCAATTTTTTTATTTACTCTCAGAGTTTTTGCCAGAAATCTGCGGAGATGAAGTGTGACCTGGAGATGGAACCATACATACATAACTGGTCATTACAATCCTTCAGTCAGGATTATGACCTAGTTTCTCACACCACTTATGTTGTGTGTATTAATTTTATACATGAGTGTCGAGACATACAGTTTAAAGTCGACTCCGAACGACAGATTTTTGAGAAACTTTTCATGGCAATTTTATTTACTCTCAGAGTTTTTGCCACAAATCTGCTGAGAGAAAGTCATCGAAGAAATACTTTTTGTATTTTGTTTTGATGTCAGGCCTGGGGCTCGAACACTGGCTTTACGTGTAATAAGCCAACACACTACCTACTAGACTACGGAGATGAACCATGCCCTCACGTTTAATTAGCCATCATACTGCCTACTAAACTATGGTGACTTCAAAGCATTCTGCCATGTGGAATAACACAAAAAAAAATAAAAGTCATCGCTCCTTTCAAATTACATTTTTTTAAAGCTCATCAGCAAGTCTGGTCAAATTATGCCACTGACTCTCAAAAGGCTGTGTCTTTGACGATGCATTAGCTGCTCTTAATGTTTGCAAATGTAAAAAAAAGTTCTTTGAGAAAATCCGTAAACAGTTGATAATAAAATAAGTCACAAGCCATACGTTTTATTACATTTTTTTATTTAATTTTATTGCAATCGATTAGTAAACGATTTAATGGAATAAATGATTTATAACCAGTGTTTGAAGTGGAAAACAATTACAGGCAATTACAATTTGAACATGTTTAATTGTAACACCTGCATGGCGCATAAAGAAAAACATTTTATGATATGTTGTATAAAAGGAGACTTATTATACAAAAACTAATCCCTCCCACAGTGCTAACAATAATCATTTACAACTAGAGCTAATATTGTTTTCCAATAAAAAACTAAAATTAAATTCAATTACCCTTAACTATGATGGAAATAATTGCTTAATTAATTAATTTACTATTGTGGCATGTATTAATGAGTCTATTAAAGGTAACCTTAATTATTTATTGATTTTTTTTTTTGTTAAATACAGTTTAAATATTTCCCATGTTTATTTAAATAAAGTATTTAACGACTGTTTTCTAAACAATTTCAACAATTTTAACGGTTATTAAAAAGTTTACGATTGTTTATGTAACCGTTATGGTATAATCGTGTAATAAAATGCCAATACAAAACAGTTTAACTGGTTATTTAAAGGGGTATCCATTATTATTGTATTGTATAAATAAACGTTATTCTATTAATAAATAATTGTTTAAAAATCTAAGTCTGTTGGTTGGTATTTTTCAAAAAATATTTACAAAAAATTAAAAAATAAAAAAAACAAAATATTTACCATGTCGTAGGTAATAAAATTAACCCAAGTAGATGAATAATTAAAAAAAAATTTAAAAAACTCAGTATAACACTGTAGGCAACAGATATGATGAAAAAAATGTTTATAAACGTAGAAATATATTTGCAAACTCATTAATCTTTCAATATGAAATTTAATCGTTAATTTTTTTTCTTCATAAACTAATAGGAATTTATTGATTTTTTCTTAAAAATAAAATCGTTAAATTTACATTTAATTTGAATAAAATTAATTAAACAAAATAAACTAAAACGCAATTTGAAGTTGTAACAGTACAAATTAACTGCGTAGATACATATGTTCCTAATATACGAAGTTTGTTGCTTAAGTCTTTTGTTTTCAAAACCAAAAACACAAGCATATTCTTTCACTGTTTATCCTTCAACCATTTATTCACTACGGATGAAAAAAAACTTTCTTCAACGCTGCTTACATACATATATACAAAACAGTCAGCATTACGAAATAGTTTCTCACACCATTTATGTTGCGTGCGTTGGTTTTATAAATGAGTGCCGGGTCCTACAGTTTTAAGTCGACTATGAATGTCAGATTTTTTAAGAAACTTTTCATGATAATTTTGTATTACTCTTAGAGTTTTTGTCAGAATTCTGCTGAAAGACAGTAGCCGAAGAAATATTTTTTTCATATTTCGTTTTGTTAGAGACGTCTGAGCTGGAGTTTGAACCGTGGCCTTATGTCTAATAAGCCAACACACTATCTACTAGACTAGGGCAACTTCAAAGCTACTTAATTGTTTATATTGCTCCACGTTATAATTTTTAAATAATTTCACCATGTTTAGCCTGCTTCTGGTGCTACTGAGTCTATCAGTTGCATTCATGTATTACCCATTTTTCCCATATACGATAATCTGGTTTCCATTTGAGATGATGGAATTGTGATGCTATCATCTCTTTGCAAACGACTGGCCATAATGCTGCTTTAGTGATTCAGTTCGACTGAAAGATGAAAATCTTCTTGTATCCTACATAGAATTCACCTTTATTAAAGTGCAGTTACATACATACATAAGATAATTGGTCCTTCAATTACAATTACAACCAAGTTTCTGTTTTTATATTCTTCACATTTTACTTCATGTATTTTTCCATTAATGTTAGCGAAATCATGCGTCTGGTGGTTAAATAACAAATAGTGCGTACCGTGCACTACTTGAGATATCGTTAATCGCCTTTTTATATATCAAGATGGTCCTAGACCTTGAGTCCTTTCAGATAATGTCCACTACTGTACTAAGGCTAAATTTTAGAATGGGTTTATCTACTCTGCTGTATAATTAATGTATGAACATAGACCAACCCATGTTGTTATACTGATCACGTAAATAACTCTGAACGGCATTAACTTTACTAAGGCATTTGATACACTTTTGCTTGCTTTCACTTTTAAAATAGTCGTTGCAATAATTTAATGGTGATCTATCGAAATCACCGTAGTCTAGTAGGTAGTGTGTTGGCTTATTACATGTGAGGCCACGATTCAAACTTCAAGTCAGACATCTCCAACAAAACGAAAGACGGAGAAAATATTTCTTCGGCGACTGCTTTTCAACAGAATTCGACTTTAAACTGAAGGTCCGCAACTTATGTATAAAATTAACGCACTCATCATAATTGGTGTGAGAAGCTAGGTCAAAATCCTAACCAATTATGTATGTATAATGTAGGTAGGTAGGTAGGTAGAAGTGGTTGTTCCCTCGATGGAGTCATGAGCGGACACACTTAGGCCGCACACAGGGCCCATTGTAATACCACAGTTCTTCATTTCCCCTATTCCAGGAACCATTCGGAGCTTCGGATGAAGCGACTCAGGCTGCTAATATCTATACATGATAGTTCATCCATATCCTCCATGTAGTAGGCACCCATGTACCTCTTTCTGCTCCGACTAAGGGCCGGACATGTGCACAATAGTCTCATCTTCCTCTTCATCTCCACAGCTTATGCAGACATCATTTGCAAAGTGTATAAGACCTATACGCCTCGCATGCGATCCTATAATGTAATGCCCCGTAATAACTCCAATAACAGTGCTGAGCCTACTTCTTTGGAGTTTAAGCAGAATCGTCGTATGCCTTCTATCCAGCCTCGGCCAGATCTTTTGCGCCACTCTGCCCTTATCCGAAGTTGCCCACATTCTGTTGACGAGATCTACGGTTGCATTGTCAATTTTAAATTTTTCAGGTCCCCAAAGGGATCCCCAACGTAGAGAATTCATCAGAGAGTTCGATGGTCGTGCCCCTTCTGGCCAGTTCATCCGCTCTGCAGTTGCCAGGAATATCATTATGTCCCGGTACCCATGTGATACAAACATCATATCGGTTTGTGTAATGTATGTATGTATTGATAACGAGAGTAAGGTAAATTGTAAGAGCTTTTATATAAACTGAAAATGACCTTTTGTTAACGCTAAGAATACGATTTGGGTTTGATTAAGTGCAAATCTTATATTCTATTAATTATTGGTTCAACCTGATTAAAGCTTGTTTCTTAAGTCTTTTGTTTTTTTTTTCAAGATATGCTTGCTCATGCGGTTTTTTTGAAATATTTTTGAAATATTTTATATAAATTTCTAATAAATTCCTTAAAATTATTTAATTGAAGAGAAGAGTTCAATAAATCTTTGCTTTTTTTTGATTTCAAAATTTTTTTTAATAAGCTTGGCAAGTCATTTATTATAAGCATTTGTTTTTGATTTTATTTTTAAAATTCTTTCTTTTTTTTGGTGTGCGTGAAGATACATCTTAATAAATATCTTTCTTATTTTTTGACAACATTCTAACGTCATTCAATACTGTCATAATGATTTATTGCATTAGCATATCATTAGATTTTGTGTTTTAATTTCATTTTATTTCTTTCTTTTTTTCTCTGTTTTTCTCTTCGTTTTTTTTTCTATTTTTATTGGCTACTTATCATTAGTGAAATCATTTTTAAATTTAAATTGTTATTTAATGTTACTCGTATAATCCTTTTCTACGCTACGGTTTCAGTGATTGGCTGTGAAAAAACAAAAAACATATTAATTATGGCTGAGAGATCAGTGAAAAATAAAAACAAAAATTATTGCCAATGCATAAATTATTATCTTTTAATCTTGTTTAAATCATGGCAAAAAAAAAAGAAGAAAGAAATGTTTATAAAAAATAGCAAAAATATTGAAGAAAAAAAGAAGAAAAAAAGTTGTTAAAAAGGCGTGTGCTGTGCGTCAAGGTTTTGACTTTGAAATCAGCTTAAAACTACGTCTCCACTATTTGTCTCAGGCACTTTAAAGCCACTTTAAGTGGTCTTAGAGAAAACACACACATACACACACACTTATATGTATATTCACTTACCATTTTTTTAATATGAATATTCATTGATTTTGAATACAAAAGCAACTTTTGAATTTTTGTTTTAAAATTTTATTTTATTTTTTAATAATTTAATGGAGCCATAATGTCTGGTAGTGAAACTTAATTTTTTAGTTTGTGTTGTGTTCTCTCTAATTCAAAATTAAATTTACAATTGAATGCATTTTAATATGCTTTAAAAAATTAATTCATTAAGTTAAGGCTTAATTTTTAAAATTATTTATTTTAATTCTAAAATGTTTTCTTTTTTTAATTCTTTACAAGACAGCATGTTTCTGTGATTTTTAATGCCTTTTTAAAAGCTGCTTAAAATCATTTTGTTGTCATGTCATATTCTACACACACATATAAACTCCTTTGAAAAAAAAAAAAATGCTAATTTGTTATTAAAAAAATCTGATTTTATTTTTTAAACGAAAAACCCACAAAACTCTTAATTTTTTCGATTTTGTTTTGTTTTTTTCTTTTTCTTCAAATATTAATTTTTTTGTTGTGTGTTTTTGTTATCGTAAGTAAGTAGGTTAATATGTTTGACATTTATTATTAATTTGTGGTTGGTTTTCTTTCAATTTAATGCACGATATTTAAATTATGAATGTTATAAATAATTACAAAGAAATTTCAAGAATTTTTATTTAAGAAAAAAAAAATACAAGAATTAAAAACAAATAAAAAATTTTTTTTGTCAAATTTTTTCAAAGCGTAGTTCAAAGTAAAAGTCACTTTAAATATTATTAGTGAGCGTATTGGCGATAATTCTCGACTATTGATCTCAGTAATTCAAGGTTACAGTTCGGTCAAGGCAAAATAATATTTCGTATTTTAAAGAATTTAGAGGAGACTTCAATTCCTTCCAATTATTTGAGTAATAAGCACTCTGACAACTGAAGGAAGTACGGAACTCCTATATCAGCCCAAAGAATTTCTGACAATTTCATTTGGCTAAACAATACTTGATTAAGTTAATTTTAATGAGACGCTGTCGCCGAAGAAATATTTTTTCGTTGGAAATGTCAGACGTGGGGTTTGAACAGTGACCTCATATCATCTACCTACTGGACTAGTGTCTATAATTTGACTTTTAAGTAAAAACAAGTGTGTGTGTGGAAAATTATAGAATTTTTTTTCCTTTGATTTATTGCTGACCTTCAGTATGGAATATAACATCGTTCAAGTGTCCATCACAACTTTTGGTGTAATTCCGAGGCATTAATCAGGTTGTAAAGGTTGCATACAGATGTGACTAAAGAAAATTCCACAAGGATAGTTTGACGAAATCAAATTATGTATACTATATCGGTAGCTTGTTCACATCACCTCTACCTGACCTGACCATGATCTCAAATTGTTCGCACAGAATACCAATAAACTGTGTGGTATGGCGCCATTCTGTTAAAAGAACTTGGTAATCATCAACCTGTAGTGCTTCCATTGACAGTGATGGCCTGACGAACGTCGTTCTCAAAGAAGGATGGAACTGACAACGCCTCTCTAAACGGTGACTTTTTCAAAATGCGTTGAATGCCTTCGGAACTTATGTGAATAAATTCACAAATTTTATTTGTTTACGTGCCCATTCATCTTTATATGGGTCTCATGGCTGAAGATAATTTTTCGATGGATATTAAAATCCGTCGCCAACCGCTACAGAGTTCATTTAGCGAGCGCATGTCAGTTCATAAATGATGATAAAATAACATAATAACAGATGTTAATTCAATAAGACGGTTGTCATCAACTGTCAAGGTTGGGAAATCCCTGTTAGAAAACAAGATATCATGTTCTTAAAGCAGGAATATTTCTTCTCGTTGCAATTTGAGTGTTTTGCCAATTTTGCCTTATGCGGAACTCCTGGCTATTAAATGGATCTTATGCATCTACTTAGAACCCATAAACGAAGAAGATAATTGACTCTCAATAAGAGTTACCTTCAGATGTGTTTAAACTCATAACAGCTTACTTTTAAATGGTTTTTGGCATATTAGCAAGTTGATTGCCTCCTATTTAATGGTGAGTTCTATCTCAGTCAAAAAAACGATTTCAAACGCATGTCTTCTGGGCAGGCAGGTATAGTGTAGTTACAGTGGTGGTATTTATTTTGGCTCTAAACTCGCCGAATTAGATTTCTTGAAAAGATATTCAGTCTGCTCTTATTGATTATTACAGGCTATACAGAAGACAAATGAATTATACAGGAGTTTTGTCTCATCTGTAATCCTTCTTCTATTTCTATGTGGTGGTTTACTTTTAACACAGATGCACATATTTTAACTGCTTAAGGAAGCAAAATTCTGTGACAACACGTTAGCCGTATTTTTTTTATTTGACATCACTATTCATACATACATTATGTGTTTCGTAACATGAAAAATTCCAGATTGTTTCTCTTATATAAGTGACTTTATATTATGATATGAATTTATTTGTAAGAGAAAAGAAAAATTTGCAAACATAAAAGAATTTTTTAAAAGCCTTTTTGTACAAATAAATTTTCCACAATTCTACATTCTATCAAAAGAATTTCAAGGCATTGAAAATATTATAAAAAAAAACCAAGAAAACAAAAGAAATCAAAGCATATAAAAAAAACTGAAACAAAAACGTGCATATTATTTAAAATATTTGAGAGCCAAATCGCCTATTTTTAGAAACACTCTTTAGTTTAGTTTTAAATGTGTCACATAAAGAATAAACTAAAACAACAACAAGAGAAAAAAGCTTAGAAAAAAAACAGCAAATGTCCAATAAAAAGTGTGTCAGTGTACAAAAAAAAAACGATATTGTCGATAAAAAAATATACTCTTAAATCACTATTTACTTTTTATTTATGCAGATTTAATATGAGCTGTCAATATTTTTTAAGGAGCCACTCTGTCTCAGTATTAAAGTTGATGGAGGAGAAAAAAAAAATTAGAAAAATTGTTTGAAAAGAAAACTGCGATACCACAACACAACACAGCACAGCACAACACAAGACAAGACATATTCATGTTGAAATCACTTATAGATTAATGCCAATAAAAATAAATAAAAATGTTATGGACACTATAGATCGACTATGTGGCACGCTACTATGTGTGCTTCTGCCTACGGGCATTATCTCCTAATATATATACACATGCTTGCTGCTGTAATCTGTAAATGTACTCCTATTGCACTGTATTTTGCAGTTGTAAGTGCGTCTTGCTATACTTGGAAACAATTAAGAGATTTATGCACTTAGAATTGTATGCCGTCTCTAAGCCCTCTTTTACCAACTTTTGTCGACAATTCGTCATTATTTCTAGAGAATGCATGTGGTGTTGCATACCCCATTACTCTCATCTGGACTTTAATTCCAGAGATAGCTTCTGCAATATTCCATAACAACATTTGATAAATTAGGGCCACAATGTTTCAAGACGCTGAGCCAATATTAAAAGCCTACCTGTTGTATAAGTAGGGTATACGCTGAAAGCCTTCAACTCGCATTGATTTGACTGTACCCTGAATATTAATTTTTTATTTTTTTTGGTTTTTAAGACAAACCAGCAATAAAATATTCACTCACCAAGTAACGTCGCAGATAAAGAAAAAAAAAAAAAAAACAAAAAGAAATGTTTGGAGAAAAAATAAGAAGAAAAAAACACAACGCTTTGATGTCAAAAACGGCCAACAAATGCCATTAGTTAAACAAATAAATCAAAGAGAGTTTGGCATGAAATGACAACAACAACAACACCAACAACAACATCGACAACAACATAAACAACAACAACACCAACAACAACTTTTAATAGCAACAAACAAAAGACAAGCAAAGTTAAAATCAATTCTTTTAAAGATGACAACAATAGCAACAACAACAACAACAACAACATTGAACATAACAATAAAGAATAAATAAATAAATAAACATCCATCAATTGACAATTAATAATACTAAATCATATAAAACAACAACAACAACAACACCAAAAACAAAACAACAATAAATATGAAAAGAAAAAAAAAATAATCAAACATATTGACATAACGAAGGTGTGACAATAATTGAACAATAATTTATCATTATTAATTAATAAATCTGAAAACAACAACAACAATAACAACAGCATCGACTACAGCTAAACAATATACGTATGTATGTATTCAAAATGAAATTTAACAACAATAACAACAGCAATCAAACAGTCATAAAACATGCAAATAAATTACAAACAAAATGAATTATTACAATAACAATAATAACAACAACAAAAAACAATATCAACAAAAGAAGAAACAGCAGCAATGATTATTAACAAACATTTACAAGCACCCTATTTCGGAAAAACCTATATAAGGTAGGACTTTCTGGCTTAATTTTAGCGACCAAAGAATGAAGTTAATTTTACTTATTTGTGATAGGCCTCAGTGAACGTGAATACTTAAACTAGGCTTTGCACGGTGGAAGCAGTTTTTTGCGACTAATGGCTAGAGAACCAAAATGACTAGAAAGGAATGTAGCCTAGTTGGCTAAATCCTATTTAATAAAAGAGTATACTTCAATGAAGTCGCCGTGGTCTAGTAGGTAGTGTGTTGGTTTATTAGACGAAAAGTCAGAATTCAAACCCCAGGCCAGACATCAAAACAAAATACAAAAATTATTTCTTCGGCGACTTTGTATCAGCAGATTTCTGACAAAGTTGTCTCCGAATAAATACATACCATGTCGGCGCATGTTCTTCCATCTTGAGTGGATTCGAAATTGAAGTTTAGCTACTTCAAAAAAAAATTTCCTTTCAGAAGTGGTTTCAGCAGTCTTCTGGCAAATTGCCATGAAAAATTTCTGAAATTTGTTGTTCGTAGTCAACATTCAATTTTAGGTACCAACACTTTGCAAAAACGTAGCCAAAATTTTCGTCTTTTTATTACAAAATATTAAGGTGCCTTATCGCTGAAACAGTGTCCATTTCTTTACGAGATTAGAAAACGCCGGACTGTACACGAAAGCTGTATTGTTTTTTACAATGATGACGAGGAATGGAATATCTATCAGTCCTTAAAAAATAAAGAATCTTAAGTTTCCATTTTAATAAAATCCGAACAACTCTTATATCAGCTTTCACTTTAAAGTACAGAATTTATATGATGGAGTATAACTTTATGCCCACATTCATATCTAAGACCTTCAATTCCTTGTATGATAAAGCAATCCAGGGATTTAAATATTTAATGAAGGTTTTTTTTAATAAATAACAGAAATGTTCTCATATTGTATCGGCTTCTATTGTTAGCAATTATAGCGCCCTCCAGCAATATATTAAAATTAACAAATAAAGCGTTTATAATTGAATAATAGAAATTGAATTAAAAAATAAAATGAATTGAATAAAAAAAAATTACAAAAAAGTGGGAGTGTTTCCAATATCCAATAATAATATTAAATCGCATAATAAAACAAATAAATTCAAATTACAATATCAATGGATACTACACATTACACACACACACACAGAAAAAAATTTAAATATTTCTATTATGAAAAAAAAAACTGAAGAGAAAACATGTAAAATGAGAAAAAAAAGGAATTAAAATTAATTAAAAATTACAAAATTAATAAATAACACAAGTAATGAACTTATAACTGATCAAGGCTGACAATATTAAGCCTTACAATGCCGGATAACCGATGGAATTTAATGAAGTTTTCGTTTTGTTACTTTCGTTGGATCAGAACAAATTAGGTTAGGTTAGGTAAGAGGACGTGTACTTGTCAATTAAGACAAATACAGTACCCAGAGGTCGAATTGACCCATTGTACAAACGTCCTAGTTTCTCACACCACTTATGTTGTGTGTGTTAATTTTATACATGAGTGGTGGGACCTACAGTTTAAAGTCGACTCCGAACGACAGATTTTTGAGAAACTTTTCATGGCAATTTTTTATTTACTCTCAGAGTTTTTGCCAGAAATCTGCTGAGAGGAAGTCGCCGAAGAAATACTTTTTGTATTTTGTTTTGATGTCTGGCCTGTGGCTCGAACACTGGCTTTAAGTCTAATAAGTCAACATACTTCCTACTAGATTACGGCGACTTCAAAAAACAAATTAGTGATTAAACTTTTGGCGCCTACTATGTATAGAGTGGGCCATCTATCGGTTTAAATTTGAACACCATCGATTATTTTGAATCTGGTATTACTTATGTCATGCTATTTTGTCACAAAATGATTCAAAAAATCATTCCACTGAACATAATGAACCGATTTACGCTTGAGCAACATTGGAATTTATTCGGTGAACAAGAAGAAAATCAATTTTTCGGATGAAGCTAATTTTCATTTTTGTGGGTACGTTAATAAGCAAAGTTGCCGTGTTTTGGACTCAGAAATCCCTCACGTGGTCTTACAGAAGCCAATGCACCCATTACGAACGATTGTTTGGTGCGGCTTGTAGAGTGGTGCCATCATTGGCCAATATTTATTTGAAAATGAGGACGGCATAACGATCAATGGAGACACCAATCGCACCATGATAACCGATTTTTTTGTACCCGCTCTTCATGCAATTGATGTGAACGATGTTTGGTTTCAACAGAATGGCGCAACTTGCCATAGACCTCATGCCACAATCGATTTATTGCATCAAACGTTTGGTGGCCGTTTAATTAGCCGAAATGGTGATGTCAATTGGCTACTAAGAAGTAGAGATTTGACACCGTTGGACTATTTTTTGTGGGACGTCATTAAAGAAAAGTGTTACAGAGACAATTGATGGCCAACATGCGTGATACCATTGCCGATATACGACCCCATACACTCGAAAAAATGCATGTAAATTGGTCCGATCGAATGAGGTACTGTCAAGCCAGCCGCTGCAGCCATATGAATGAAATAATATTCCATTTCTATCCGGAACCATTGTACTTCACAACAAAAAAAAAAAACTAAATTTGGAAAATTTCAATTTTTAAATTTAAACTTAAATTCCCCACCCTAAATTTGTTAAATTAGTTATAAATCTTACCTTATCTTAGCATAGATATTAGCTAGTGCTAGTTATTAGTGCTCTACAATGAATTGCATTGGCATTGCAAACAAAGTTTGTGGAACTATTGCATTCTATAATCCAAGCAGTTACCAGTATTAGGGGTGTAACTTCTTGTTTAGCTGTCGCAAAAACTTCTAGGTCCCTAGGTAAATTCTGGGATTTTCCTTCCATTATTATTTTAGACGAAGTAATAAGTATAACAATTACTCACAGAGATAATAATCCTTTTTAAAAGGGGAAACTTGAGTAATTATATTTGTAAAGAGTCGATTGTGGATGACACTTACATCATCATAAATTACTTGCATATATGATGTCATCCGTAGGGTATAAAAAAGGTTTAAAAAATTACGCTTCTAACATTATATACAAATATGCACAACTGTAAGAGTCAAATAAAATAACAAGGAAAACTAAAACTAAAACTAAAACTAAAAAAATAAAAACTAAACAGTTTATCTTATACAACTACATGACACTTAAAACCAAATACTATGCATAGACTCAACACCACCTCCAACACCAACCATTTAGCCACAACACAAGCATTCGTATATTCAGTAAGTGATCACTTCCAGACACACATGCGCCATTAGTTCGATGAAAGCAAACGAGCAAATCAGCAACAAAACATTCACAAAGTAAACACAAGAGATAAAAAAAATATTTTAAAAAATTTATTAATAAATAAAATAAATTTGCATATTAAACGGTTAAAATACGATTAGAAATTAAATAAATTCTGTTTGATTGTTGTTGTTGTTGTTGTTGCTGTTGAGATTCAGGTATGCAGAGGAGAAGATCATACGGCTGATAACTTACTACATACACTGACAGCAACCAGATGAAGATGATCATTATGGTGGTGGTGTTGTTGTTATTATTGTCGTTGCTCATACCACATCACAATGTCACCTTGTCATTTTGAAGTGGAGTGTTTTTCAGGAATTTTTTTTTATAATGATGAAATATTTCAATGGAATTTCATCAATTACGAGTGATAAAATGTCAAATTGACAGTGTTAATGGAAAAAAAGTGTCATCACTCGGTGGAAGAAGAAGACTTAGGAAACACATTTGCTTTATAAGAGGAAATTTTTTTTAATATGAAAATTAAAATTTCATGAGTAATAGTGAGTGAAATCTGTTAAAATTTTGAAAGGAAAGTATAAATGGAATGGAAAGTTTTGTGAAGAAATTAATAGTAATTGTAGGAGAAGATTTCTTGTTTAAGACCAACAGTAAAGAGATGAACTCCTTCGCTTGCAGTACGTTGTGTTGGAATAACCAAAATATTGTTGTAGTCGCCGTAGTCTGGTAGGTAGAAGTTACACCCCTAATACTGTTAATTGCTTGGATTATAGAAGGCAACAGTTCCACAAATTTTGTTTGCAATGTCTTCAGCCATGGCGTATTGTCAGAGCACTTGCAAATTCTATGCTATTAAAAGGTAAGATTTATAACTAATTTAACATTATAACGCATAATATAGGGTGGGAAATTTAAAAGTTTAAATTTAAAAATTGAAATTTTGCCAAATTTACTTTTTGTTTTCTTTGTTGTGAAGTACAATTGTTCCGGTTAGAAATGGAATATTATTTCATTCATATGGCTGCTGCGGCTGGCCGCACAGTGCCTCATTCGATTGATCCAATTTTCGTACACTTTTTCGAGTGTATGTGGTCGGCATCACGAATATTGGCCTTCAAATTCTTTTCGTTAACGGCTTCTTGACGACCAATTGACATCACCATTTCGGCTAATTAAGAGGCCATCCAACGTTTGACGCAATAATTTGATTGTGGCATGAGATTGTGGCAAGTTGCATTATGCTGTTGAAACCAAACATCGTTCACATCAATAGCATGAAGAGCGGGTACAAAAAAATCCGTTTCATGGCGCGATTGGTGTCTCCATTGATCGCAATGGTTGCGCCGTCCTCATTTTCAAAGAAATATGGGCCACTGATGCTTCCGCTCCACAAGCCGCTCTAAACAGTTACTCTTAATGGGTTCATTGGCAACGTGTGGGTTTTCTGACCACTTAATACGGCAATTTTGCTTATTAACTAACGTACCCATCAAGATGATGGTGGGTTTTTTTTTTGCAAAAATCAACATCATCGTTAAGTTTCTCGTTGGCCCATCTATTCCAATAAATCCCAACATTGCTTCAACGTAAATCAATTCATTACGTTCAGTGGAGATAATATATTGAATTGTGTGACAGAATAAAATGACAGAAGTATTGCCAGATACGAAATAAGCGATGGTTCAAATTTAAACCGATAGATGCCCCACCCATTACTTTCGAACTAGCAGACAATTATTTTGTTTGCTTTATTTAGATTGTATATGTAAAACGAGGAGGCATTTTAAAGTATTCAGTTTTCTTAAAGGCCCTGTTATGGGGCCATATGTTGTATAAAAAATGTTTGTTTCTTAAGTCTTTTGATTTTTAATTTTTTTTTTGTTTTTTTTTTGTTTTTTCTATTTGTTTGATAAGTTTTATTGGAAATCTGTCTGGTTATTATATAAAAATAAATTCTTCAATACTTGTTTTAGTATGTTTAACTAAGTAAAATATTTTGTTTAAAAATAAATTTTTACGCTCATAAAATTGTTTATTGCTGTACTGTGCTGATAAATTGTTTTTTAAATAAAAGTGTGTTTACTAAGTCTTTTGATATCCTAAAGTATTTCACTATTTTAATTCCTTATTTTTCAATTTTATTTATTTTTTATAAATCATGCAATAATTATCACCAAACCACCATATCTCATACGAAACAAGATAAAACAAATGATATAAAATTGAATAGAGATTGAAATAGAAAAAAATTCATTCCCGTTTATCTTGTTTAAACAGTTGTACGTACGTACGTATGTATATATGTACATATGTATGGCATGGTATTTATTGGCATTCGATACGTTTACTATACGCTTTGATTTTGATTTGAATTTAATTTTAATTTTAACTGATTTTTAAAATTTATTTGATTTGATTTGGTATTTTTTTCTTCTTATTTTAAATTAGAAATGATCATAAATTAACTGGTATTTATGATTTAAACCAGCTGAATCGAATACCAACGGAATACAGGGCATATGAGGAGGTGAGTATCAAAAGAACTTTCATTGACGTCTTTAACAAGTTTGGTAAGAGAGAATATTTTTTTGTTTGTGTACGTATGAGTGAGTGTACAAGTGTATATACATACATGATATATAATAAGAAAAGCAGATTAAAAACCAAATAAATAAAATGAATAACAAGAAGAAACTTTACCGCTTTATCAGCAGTTTTAAATCTCATTTTAACTAATAAAAGTGTAATTAATTAATATTTTATAGATACGGGATAGATATTAAATATATACAAGACAACAATAACAAAACCAACAAAAATTTAAAGAAAAATGAAATGTTTAATTTATTTAGTTTGAGTAGAAGAAGAAAAATTAAAATTTTTTTTTGGCCAGTCTTGACATACGGCCTCTTGTTTACGAGTCATCATCCAGTTTGAATGGTATTTTTTGTTTGTTTTTGTTTTTCTTTAGGATTTATTTGCTTTTGAGGAATTTCGGGTGATGATATCATCTGATAACAACACCAAGTGAGGCGTGTGAGTTCGCACAGCAGGTGCTTTGCATTAAATTAAATTTTAACCAAAGAAAAGAAATCAACCACAAGAAATTTTTTCTTTTTCATATCAAAAGAATTTTTGTGGTTAAAAAAAAGAAAAAAAACACAAAAAATTAAACGAAATGATTTTTATGATCGAATAAATAAAAAGTTTAAATTGTTGTTAGAAGAGAACATGGTTAAAATCTTTGAAAATCTGTTTAAACAAACAGGTTGTCGTTTTTTGTTTTTTTTTTCTAAAGGTTTTCAACAAGATTGATTATATTGATAACGAATACCAACCATATGGTTTGATATGTAAGAAAATAAATTTAAATATTTACAAAAAAAAAACACAAAAAAACGAACGAAATATCATAGCAAGTTCATTGCTTAAGTCTTTTGTTTGTTTTATATTTTAAAATAAATTTTTGAAATATTTTGTTTCGTATAAATATGATAATTTAGGGATAAGAAAAGAACTTTAATGGCAACACAGTAATAAAAATAGATTTTTACATGTGCTCCGCAATAATTTTCATACGGATTTAAATAGTTAAATATAGATTATGACACTTATTCACATATTTGCAATTTAGTAATCACAAGTAAATACAGTACTTAACTTGGCTAATAGGATAATCCATGATATGATTGAAAGGGTATGTCAGGCAGAAACAGAACAGAATGAATAGCTAACACAGTTACACAAATAATAATTAGACTGACTAAATACGATCTTGAAATCTCCGTAATCTAGTAGTTAGTGTGTTGACTTATTAGACGTGATATGGTATGATCTCAGAGACCAGCTTTACATCAAAATTTCTTAAAATAATTTGTTCTAGAGATCTTTGTCGCTGTAGTCTAGTAGGTAGTGTGTTGGCTTATTAGACGTAAAGCCAGGGTTCAAACCCCAGGGCAAACATCAAAACAAACTACAAAAAATATTTCTTCGGCGACTTCCTCTCAGCAGATTTCTGGCAAAAACTCTGAGAGTAAATAAAAATTGCCATGAAAAGTTTCTTAAAAATCTGTCGTTCGGAGTCGACTTTAAACTGTAGGACCCATCACTCATGTATAAAATTAACACACACAACATAAGTGGTGTGAGAAACAGGGTTGTAATCCTGACTGAAGTGTTTTAATGACCAATTTGCTGGGTAGTGTTTTATAAAATGTTTAATGGTTGAGAAAGTGCTGATGTTTTAGAGTTTACAGCTGCATTGTTTTCAGGACACAGACCAGTACGTGGACGCCCACGAATACCAGCTTCTTTAAATGTTTTCATCACTTCGAAGCTTATGAGCGGCCTCAGCATAACTTTTCAAAGGCCTGAAGCTCAATATTCTCGCATGGCTCATCCGTTTGTGGTCGATTGGCCAGTGATTTGCACACTGCATTATAGACAGAATTCGTTTTTTAGCCAGACTATCCGTATGTGGCACTCACTACCGGCATAGGTCTTCTCTGTTACTTATGCTTTAATCCGACAATTTCGGAGCTTGAATATTAAGTTTAGCTTACAGATACCCTACGCTATACACAACTACCGAATTGTTAATGAAATAAAAATAATTTGAATATTTCCTGTATGGCTGAATAAGATTTCGAATAAGAAATATAATTATTAATTATAATTAAAAAATTAATTATAATAAAAATTAATATATATTATAAATTATAATTAAAAATTAATAATTTAATTATTAGGTTACCCTTCAAATAGGAGATAACATCAACACAGATCCAAGTAGAATGTTTCTGCCACTTATGCTATGAAAAGATTCAAATGCAGTGTGCACAATCCCTACTCCTTCTGTCCTCTCACTCATAACCTATTTTCCTATTTTTCACAATGCACTGCATGAGTGGGGGCCATCTTCTGAGTGTTGGTCTTATATATATAAGAAAAAACCGATAAGATGCGGTTACATATAATGATTGAAAGGATGATTCTCAATCTTATTCAAATTGTTCATATGCTTGTCTGACTTTGCTTGTGTAGTAGATCTCTCTAGAACCTCCGGTAATTTTTGACCAATTCGATCAAACGAAGCGTGAATCTCTTCACAAGATAATGCACTTTCAGAATGTCATGACTTATTTCATATTTTTTAATTAAAGTTTGCAACTATAAACGGAGAAACTTAAAAAAATATAAAAAAAAATTCGCATTTGTCAAGTTTACCTCATTAAACCCCATAGCATATTAAGTAAAATAGTATATATATGTATGTATATCGTTTTAAAGGCCCATCCCTATCCTTTCTAATAAGGTTTACATTTTGGACATCGGTGCAGAAGTGTTTGTGTAATCAATAAATTGTTGCGTAAAGTTCAAAAAACAGTTTTTGTCAAATAAAACAAGTTTGGAGGGTTCAAGAAATATCAAAAAAATATTTTTGAGTTATACTCAACAAAACTTGCAACTTACACTATGTCATTAGCTAAGTGTATTTAATTTTTTTATTTTGTCGCATAGTGTTATGTATGTATGTCTGGATCCTACACTTGTCTGTATATTTTCCAAAAAAATATGGACTAATGACGCCATTAGTATACAATTCAAATCAAGCAATTATTTTTTTGCAATGCACTCTACGCTCTTTGATCTCTTGTGGATTGGTGCCGTCCCAAATTTGACCGTTTTGGATTTTCTACATACCAATTCATAGAAAAATAGGCCCCATCGCTGAGGATAATTACAACCCTTCAGTCAGGATTTGGACCTAGTTTCTCACACCACTTATGTTGTGAGTTCTAATTTTATGCATGAGTGGTGGGACCTACAGTTTAAAGTCGACTCCGAAAGACAGATTTTCTTGAGAAACTTTTAATGGCAATTTTTATTTACTCTCAGATTTTTTGCCAGAAATATGCGGAGAGGAAGTCGCCGAAGAAATACTTTTTGTATTTTGTTTTGATGTCTGGCCTGGGGCTTGAACCCTGGCTTTACGTCTAAGCCAAAACACTACCTACTAGACTACGTTCGATGAAAATTAGGTTCAGTTTCCAACTGATCTAGAGCACATTCAGCGAACACCTGTCATCTGTTCGGACATCCCTGTTGGAAGTTTTCGATAGTCATTATTCTACCTACTAAAGTCGAAAAATAATACCAACAGAATTAATAAAATTGTTGCATTCTTCATTGAAAGAAATAACCTAAACCTACACCTATTTTGGCAAGTCACCCTTCATGTTGGTAATAAATTTTAACAAATCCCTTTGATTGTAATCGAAATGACCATCAATTTTCTATAGTTATTAAAATAACTGCCTTTCTAACGGCAATTGTTCAAATTCTGTCTTGTTATCACTTTAAGTACCAATTTTAGTACCAAATTTCTATTCTTGTTGACAAATTAAGAACCGAAATCCCTGTTAAAAATATTTAACAAAACAAACTAATTACCCAGAGTAAGTAAACAACTAAACAAACCAATTTGGAAAACCACAATGAAAAAAACCAGCTTTTCAGTTTTAATGACATACACAAATTGTCACTTCATAAACAAAAGACTTAAGACACAATCACCACACCAACACCCAATAATTAATGGTAATAAAAAAATAAGAAAATCTGGTAATTTATTAGAGATTAAAATACAACTACAACAACAACAATAACTAAATAAATTTATATAAATATTTATAAACTTTCACACACACACACACACACACACAAACATATGACGATTATCGGTGCTTAAGACATGAAGATAAATAAAATAATTTGTTTTTCTTTTTTTTGTTGCTTTGTTTTTAATTGTTTATTTAGTCCGTCCTAATGCGAACAGCATTTCTTTAATGCATTGTGTGATTGTGTGAGAGATGTGCAACAGGCGCAACGGCTTAAATAATTTTAATTGTCTTTTAAACAGATTCTTGTTTATTTTTTAATTTGTCATGGCGCATACAAAAAGGAAAAAAAATATGCCCTGCTGCAGACATACCAAAAGAAAAAGAAGATTGAAAAATCAATTTTGAAACTCTCAGAGCAACAGCAAACAGAAACTTCAGCAGCTGCAGCTTAAAATCTTAAATTCATGTTAATGAGCATGAACAATCATGAGCAAATAAGCCAGCAAGCCAGCAAGTTGGCCATCATTAACCAGCAACAGACATTAAGCAGCCAAAACGAACGAACACAAAAATTTGTAGAGTCACTCTTAGTTAGAGCCTCATACATACATACGGTATAGTATACCGGCTGCAGCCTGTATACAGGGTATAAAGTACGTACACAAACGCTTTGAGGAGGTTTCTGTTGTTTTTTTTTTCTTGTTTCTATCCTTTTTTCAATTTTATTTATTTGTCTGAATATTAATATTGTCTTAAAGTTATAAACGTCACATAAGTCAGTCTTAGCCTCATTTTATTAACGCTTTAGCTTTAATGTTTTTGCCTTAAATTAAAACACAGTAGTGGTTATTTATTTATTATAAAAAATAAATACATTTAAAACATATTGTTGTACGAAGAAAGAAGAAAAAAAATTAAACAGCCACTCTGAAAAATCTGTTGTTGGAACATATTCAGTTTGTTTGTTTTGCTTCAATGAAACTTTACAAAAAGCAACCACCTTTCAGCTTTACGACCGATTTGCTTGTTGTGTATGTTTTTATTTTTAAGGTGTTGTATTCCGTAAAATAAAATCAACGAATAAAAATCTAAAACATGAACAACATTTGTTGCTTTAATCCGACAATATTTGCCAACAAGAAAACAAATCTGAATTATAAGTTTTGTTTACAGATACCCTACGGTATACACGACTGTCGAATTGTTAAAGAAATAAAAATAATTTGAATATAACCTGTACGGCTGAGTAGTATTTCGAATAAGAAATATAAGGCAGTAGCTTAATCCGGTCACTTTTTATTCCCCTTAGAGTGCCTCTCAGATAGGAGATAACATCAACAAAGATCCAAGTAGAATGTTTCCTAATATCAGCAAGAGATGGTCGACACTCCATAAAGTTCCTTCAAATCTGTGTAAATACCTGCACCCAATACATGTTATTCCTTAGCTAACTTATTGCCCTAGTTATCATAAACACACGCGCTACAAGGACAGCAGATGACGTCTTCACTTGTCCTAACAGTATGCTATTTGCAGTCTTCTTATGATGTATGTATTGGCTTACTAGACATGAGACTTCGGTTCAAACCCCAAGGTCAGACATCTTTAACAAAGCGAAAATCAATATTTCTTCGGCAAAAACTCTGAGAGTAAATAATATCGCCATGAAAAGTTTCTCAAAAAGTCTGTCTTTTGGAGTCGACTTTAAACTGTAAGTCCCACCACTCATGTATAAAATTAACACACACAATATAAATTGTGATAGAAGCTAGGTCGTAATCCTGACTGAAAAATTTTAATGACCAATTATATACATATGTATGTATGTATGTATGTATGTAATCGAAAATTCAGACATGCAAGGCTGTTGTATGAGGCAACAGTTTATTTGCAATGTATTGCTAGAAGAAAGTACTTCCAGCAATTGCAAGATTTGTGTGCTCTGTGCTGTCTTGAAAAATGGAGAGCGTACGACATGCTTTAACTGCGAGGGTATAAGCCTTTTTCCTATTAAGCTTAGTAATCTTATTTGCGTACTGTATGAATGGCTAAGGCCACACACTAAGGCACTAGGTGGACTTTATTAGCAAACCTTCAGGCTTAAGTACAACAAATTCTGTAGAAACCATGAAAAAATGTCGACACACCATCGTTTTGCCGTTTTTTAAGCAACATTCGATAGCTCGATTAGGAATTATGTCTGATCTCGGTGTCCCTGCAACTCTTGCAGCTGCGTTAAGATAGGAAAGAACTTCTTAGAACCTTTTGACAAGATGACCCTTTACCACATAACCTCTTTAACATTGTGATTGATAGTGTCCTGCCTTTCGCAGGAACTCAACGAAGTTACTGTTGCTTTTACAAAAAAGTCCAGTTGCATGTGAACATGCCAGTGACATTAGCATTCTGAAGGAAGCTAAGGGATTTGTTATCGCCGGCATTAGTACCGGCATAGTAAATGCGGGCAACACATACTTCATATGTTGTCGATAAGACTGGAGTAACTAGTGCCAACGGGAAATTAACAGGAAATTGAGAAGCAGATACATCCCTGCTACGACGAAACTAATGCCTTTCAAGTCGCTCATCGGCAATTTGCCATTCTAAAGCGCGGACGCTTGGTTGCTGTTATTATACTCCGATGCAACTGCTTTGGAAATATTCAGGAAAAAAATTTATTCAAGATATTCAAGCCAGGCTAATATGTACATTGTTTAGGGCGTTAACATCCAGACGAAGAAGGTTCTAAAAATTGTTAAAATCTACAAGGAATGTAGTGATTCAAATGAGGCCACTTTCCGAGGACTACAGGGTTGTTATAATCAGCATAATCGGGCTACTATGCAAATAATTGATATGTTCATGAAGAAATTTGAAGAGACTGGAACCGTTTTAGAAGCGGTCAAGCCAGTGCATCACTGCATACTGCTCACTACCGAAATTATAGCTTCTGTTAGAGAAAGTTGGTGGGAAAGAATTGCAACCATCTATTCAGAGCGCTAAGAACATTATTATGAAGACGACGATAGCTGGCTTTAACAACTCGACCCAATTTGGCTTCACTGCATGAATAATATCCACAAAAACCAATTTTACATTTTGGCAATGTCAACTGTGGTATACTTTGTAAGTTAATTTACAATTCTTTAATGCCTGGCATTTATTTTTAATCGTAATTACTATTTAAAGATTTTTCTTTTTTTGAAAATTTCTCATACAATTCGAAAAACTAAACGCTTTGTGCCACAATTTTGCTTTTTTTAAGGCAACAAGTTTAAATCAATTTTTTCTGTCTAGTTAGTTGGCTTTTGTTGTTGTAGCTGTTGTTAATTTTTTACTTTTCATTACATGCTTGCATTGCCTCAGTGTTTATTTTTTGGAGTCTGTAAGTCTGATGTAGTTGAGCATTTCACACACAAAAAAAAAGAATTTTTAAATGAACCAACGTTTGTTTTGTTGCAAAAACCAAAAAAAAAAATTATTTAAATACGAGTAATGAAATCAGGAAAAGAGCGAAAATCAGTGCATAAATCGCAAACATATTCCTTAATTTCAAAAGACAACAATTGTGTAGTGACTGTTGATTTATATTTTTGTTTAAATGTTTGACTAAGAAAAACATTAAAAAGAAACTTTTTTTCGAGACCAAAATTTTTGTTTTTTTTTTGTTGTTTTTTATTTAACCTTTTTATTATTAACGATTTGGTTGTCATGACTTTTGACGGTGTTTCAAATTTAGTTATTAAAGTACATACTTAAAGAAGCAAAACAAAAAAAAAAACAGAAAAAGGAACGAATCGCAAATAAAAGAACTTTTTATGGATTTCGCATTGGTTTTTTCTTTTTTTTCTTGTTGTTTTTCTATAAGGAATGAGTTTTGAAAATGCAAATTAAATTGATAATATTTTTATTGTGGTAATTTCAAAAGAAATATAAATGTCAAGTCAATGAAATTGTGTAATTTCAGAACGTATTTCAGACGTTGTCAGGAAAAAATTTGCCTTTAAAATTTTTCTTAGGCAAAATATCTGAAACTTTTATTCAAAAACGATTTTTTTTTAAAACTTTGGTTAGGTATGTTTCATATTTTAATGAAGTTAACAAAAATACGCACATACATACATAATTGGTCATTACAATCTATCAGTCATAATTACGACCTAGCTTCTCACTCCACTTATGTGGTGTTTGTTAATTTTATACATACAATGGCTGTATCTACATTTTAATGTTACTAGACTACGGCGGCTTCTAACTGCCATCACTTCAACGAAATACGTTTTTATAAGTTAAAAAACGATTTCCTTTGGAAGGAAACACACGGCAATAATAAGAATCAGAAACAAGCGCAACTACTTTGCAATATTCCTTTGCGTTCACTGCGTTTTGCAGAATATCACGCATACACACATACATTATTAGTAATACCAACATCCTTTAGCAGGGATAGCGGTCTGGCACCACCCACGTTGTGCGTATTTACTTTCTCTATAACTGGCAGGAACAAAAGTTTAATATTGAAAGTAAACACCAGATTGGAGAGCTTTTGCCAATAAAACGCTGAGTATTGCATTGAGTTTAGTCTTCGAGGTTAATTTTTTTTTATCCTTTAAGGTTGCCGGCAGTTGTTTCAAATCTCTTCTTGCACTTAAAGTAGACGCATCATATATCACTTAAAATTAAACCAGTACGGTATACTTTGTAGTTTCTTTTTACCAAATTTTAATAAAAATCGTAAAGAACATCAAATAGTTTATGAGTTTAAAGAACAAACAATGAAACGTGTAACATACGCTCAGAACGAGTGTATCCATACAAAAAAGAGAAAAAACTATAAGTCAGCAATGAAATTTTAAAAGTCTTTCTGACTATTGAAAGAGAAACCCATGGTGGAACTCATTTAAGTTGAAAATATTTCTGTCTACTTAGAACGTTTCAAAAGCGATATGTGTGTGTAAATTATACTTTTAATTAATAATTTACGCCACCATTTCACGTTTATTAAAATTATTTGCTGATAACAAAACATTTAAAAAAAGTTTGTTTCTTAAGTCTTTTGTATTGACATACAAATAATGCCTTTCATACCATATAAATCAAGTTCGTGTCTTAAGTCTTAGGTTTGTCAAACAATATTTTCAGCTAAGCGATGATAAACAAAACAAAAACAAAAAAACAACGACAACAATTTGTACAAAATTAAATAATAGCAATAAAACTATACGCGATAATAAATTTTCTTTTTCATTTTCAAAACAATTTCAATGTAAAATTTATTTGCAAACGTAAATTGAAGACAACAATAATAATAATAACAACAACAACAACAACAGCAGCAACATTAGTAGCAACAAAGAAAATTGCCACGGCAACGAAAAAAATTTTAATGGTTTCTGCAATTCTTTTTTTTTTATTATTTTGTCTGCCGTATTAATGCCACACAGCCACTATTATAAGGAGAACACGAGCTCAAATCAAATAACAACTATAAAAACCAACAACAACAGCAATAACAACCACAAACACAAATGCGATAAGTAGCATGCAACATGTTACACAACAATAAAGCGAAAAAAAAGGTTTTCAATACAAAAGAATAAGAAGAGTTTTTGAAAACAACTTGTTGTTGTTGTTATTGTTGGTGGTGGTGGAATGGAAAAATCATTTCGTTGCAATATTTGTACCAATTTTTTTCGTTTGTTTGTTTGTATGTTTGAATGCTTGTGTGTTTATGGTATACCCTGCCACATTGATTGTGAGTGAATGAGGCAAGTTAAAAATTTTTATTTTTATTTGTTTTTGTTTTTGTTTTTTTTTTTTTTTGTTTTTTTAGTAGAAGATGTCAGTGTTTTAAGTAATTTATGTTTGTTGGCTTGAAATTTCTCACAGAAAACAAAAGAAATACCACAAAACGTTTAAAGAATTTTAAAAAAGCTGACATTTTGCATTTCGAACGCATTCCTTAGGGCGATTAATCGATGGATAATATTGTATATATGTAAGTGCATGTGTGTGTGTGTATTACTATACTGTTTAAATTCTTCTTCTTTTGTTGAGTTTTGCAGAAATTTTTATTATACGATTAGTAAATAAATTTTTCCTTATGGTGTGTTTTTAAAATCCTACACAATGGTGGTGGGCGCTTTTAAGTTGCCACACACATGTGCAACAACACAATTGCATGTATGTATGTCTGGTTACCTAAAACAACGTCATCAACATTGCAACAACTAGACAATAACAACAACAAGAAAAAAACAGAAAGAAAAACAAACAGACAATCTCTTAAACGACATTTAATAGCTTGTGCAATACATGGGAGTTTATTTAACATTGACACTGATGATCATGAGCGGTACTCTTGTAGTTTTCAATTCAATTTTAAACGAAACCTGTAGAAACGCCAAGAATCCCAAATATATATAAGTATACAACAACTATTATACCATAAAGTTGTTTTCATCCTTGTTCTTGGCTGCCGTTGATGTTCAGATGATGATCAGTGTGATCCTCTAGCCTGAGCATCTGGCAGTGTCTGGCCACCACCAAACCACACCACAAAATACCACACCATACCACAAAAAAGAAAATAAAAGAACTTTAAAGAAAATTAAGAAAAAAAACCTGCATCCACACGCATTGTGGTTTTTTTTGGTTTGTTTTTCGCTAAGTCCCTTAGTCATTCATTTCGATGGTCTGTGGACGGACAGTCGAATAGTTTTTTCTTTCTCCCTTTTTTGCTTTTTTTTTTGTTTTTTGGTTATGTTCTCTAAAAATAACAATGCCCATCATGATGCAGCTAGTAAACCAATGAAATATCATCACCCGAATGTACATTTTAATGGATAGTCATACTAACATTTATATTTTACCTTAAGTATGTATGTAGCATATGAATATATTAGCGGCTGAAAAATGGGACCCACTCCAGCCAGGGAAGTACCATTTTTAGTTTTTCCTATATCTAATGCTTTCTATCTTCAAGTGGATGTTAATACTCCTACTTCTGCTGGATTGCATTGTTTAATTTGAAAAGTTTTTCATGTAAAACATTTGCGATACCAGTGTCCCATATGCGGCAAAGGGTTAATTGTAAGGATAGGTTTCAAAATGATAAAATTTACTGACGTCTCATTTCTGGTTTACTCATAAGTATATCAATAATAAGAGGAATCAAAAATATCATTCAATTCACTTGCTTAAAAGGTTGCCTGGAAATTAAGCTTTAAAGCTTCAGCTACGTTAACAAAAATGTAGATGTTATGTTATGTTACTATGTTACTCTCCTATATTAACACGTACCTTTGGATATTCACTCAAATATCACAGACTTACGTCGCATTACTGACTGATTATTCACAATTATTTTGCTTCCTACACGTAATTTCATACATATTTGTTTACGCAATTCCATGTACCGTACGATGTGTGTATTTTGTTGTTGCTTATTTGTTTTGTTTAATTGGATATTTTTGCCTGAAATGTTTTCCTGAAATACAGGCCCATTATACAATTTTTTCTAAGCAATCCTGTCCTCGAATTAATCTCTTTCTCCAGTTGACTTCTTAACGCTTCAAATCTAGGACAGTTCTCGAAATATTTTCTGATCATTTTTTAAGAACGTGGCCTACCTATTGCTACTTGTTTGTCAATATTTCGGCTTTTAGAAATATTGGTGCGTAGCAATTTAGAGTGTTTAGGACAACATTTTTTCAGTATTTTGATGAAGAAACGTTTTTTTTTTGTAACAGATCCAAGATATACGAAAACCTGAAGAACTTGAAAAACACAATTGGATAACATTGCTTGGTGTTCGTATTTAACCTAATTGTTTTAATTTTATTTACCTACTTTCTTACTTAATTGTACAATACAACGCTTAAGTCAGGCTTGTCACACCCCTGATAATTTTATTCATGAGTAGCGAAACCTTCAATTTAATTTCGACTCAGAACGAAAAATTTTGAGAAACTATTCATGGCAATTTTGTTTCATCTCAGAGTTTTTGCCAGAAGACTGCTGAGACGAAGTCGCCGATGAAATATTTCAAATTTCCTTTGGTTTGATATGGCTGGAACCAGTGTTGAATCACGCTACTACATACTAGACTTCTCCTTGCTTTTAGTTTAGTTAAGTTTATTCCCCATTGCAACTGAGCGGTCATTATCTCAAGAATAATGAGGCTTTTCTATCTCTGGGGGGATATATGGTGGCAGACAGTAGTTTCAGCGGCGATATTCGGGCCCATTGTTAAATAATAGACTTAAAACGCTTAGCTTACTATTTATATTCTTTCAGAAGACCAAATAAGTGGTGATATACGAGCATTGGGACTCCAAATAAACAGAACCTCTACCGCAGAACAGCCAAAGTTGATGGTTGTTCCCTAGTAACCCATGATTATTTCAGTTTAGGCGTTTCGTCATACATAACATACATAATTGGTCATTACAACACTTCAGTCAGGATTACGACCTAGTTTCTCACACCACTTATGTAGTGTGTGTAAATTTTGTACATGAGTGGCGAGACCTACAGTTTAAAGTCGACTCCGAACGATAGATTATTGAGAAACTTTTCATGGCAATTTTATTTACTTTCAGAGTTTTTGCCAAAAATCTGCTGAGAGCAAGTCACCGAAGCAATACTTTTTGTATTTTGATTTGTTGTCTGACCTGGGGTTTAAACCCTGGCTTTACGTCTAATAAGCAAACACACAATAAGCGTTTCATCACCAGTAACAATTTGAGGTTATACTGACATTGTATCGTGTTTTTGCAGCAAAATTGATTTGTCGTCCTTCCATCTGTCATACAAGGTTCAGAAAGCTCAAAATGCTTTGACTGGTACATAGCCATTGATCTACCTTTTATCCTAATCTCTGCAGTTATAACAGGAGTTGTAATGTCCTCTTCTAAAATATTAAAGTGCAGGTATCGCATAATATTCCAACAAAAAAAATTCCCAATTTCTTTACCCATTTTCAATAGTTGGTCACGTTTTCACTTTTGTCAAGTTTTTGAAAATTCTCCCAAGTTTTTTAAATGTTTTGTCGGCTTTGATTGTTATGGTGGACTCTGTTGTCGTTGTTTGATGTTATTGGTGGTACTATTGATGATGATGGTGATGGTGGTGGTGGTGCAGGCTTCTGATGTTGCTGCTGCATTTAATTGTTTTTTTGTTGTTGTTATTGTTGTTGTTGCTTTTTTAAATGTTGCAATGTAAATTCGTAAAACAATAAAGAAATAAATTACTTTCAATTCCAGATTTTGCAATAACATCACAAAAATTTAACAAAACCATCAGGCTCAAGTTGTTGTTGCAACATTCTACAAACAAAAAAAAACAAAAAAAAAAAAACAAAGAGTAGAACAAAAAGTAAACTTGAAAAGAATCCCATAGAATTTAACATCAACACGACAAAAAGCGCTGAAATCGTGGTTATGTCCAACGCTACACAGAGAGCTGCAGAGCACTTGTTTTCTTGGACACCACCGATCTCTTGCCCATTTTATAAATGAAAAATGAAACAAAAAAAAACAAAAAAAACATGAAAGATTGTGAAGAAAAAATGGCGTTTCATTTTGGGATTTTTTTTTCAGTTCGTTTTTCGTAGAATTCTTTTATTTTCATTCTTCGTTTACTTTGTTTTAGTTTCATTACTTGCGTTACACTGTTCACTTGATTCTGTTCGTTCTGGCTGACATGAACTTTGTGCGCTTCAAAGTTGCGATTTTCGTTTCGTTACTCAATTTTCGTTTTTGGTTTCCATATTCATGTTGCTCGTATTGCAATTCGTGAGCGTGCCAGCGAGTCGTACATACATATGTACGTACGTATTTAACTTACAACCAAATGCCACACAGTCTTGGCCCAAACGAACGGGCCATAG
This sequence comes from Sarcophaga carnaria, assembly GCA_958299815.1. Classification (NCBI taxonomy): domain Eukaryota; kingdom Metazoa; phylum Arthropoda; class Insecta; order Diptera; family Sarcophagidae; genus Sarcophaga; species Sarcophaga carnaria. The sequence goes on along the minus strand of OY283152.1, from coordinate 17,537,602 downwards.
TTTTTAACCAGCATCAAAGCGCCAGCATTACAATTGGTGACCCAAGAATACCATCTTGTATCGCAATGATGATGATGATGATGGCATTTAGTGGTGGTACTACCACCACTACCACTGAAACAATTTTTTTTTATAATTTTTTGTTTTTTGTTTTTCGTTTTTTCCAAACTTAATGTTCTTGTTTTTGTTTTATTTGTTAGTGTTGATACGCTGACTGGCTGGCTGCCTGGTTGAAAGTACTTTTTGGTCAATAAGGACCACCCTGAGTGCTAAGTTTGTAGCCGTTGGTCAAAAAATTGTTATTGCTCATTGTTATTGTAGCTGTTGTTGGTTGTTGTTGTCGTTGTTGTTGTGGCCACACTCAATGTAACTTAAAGAAAGGGCTATAAACAGCAAACGTAAAGCATTCGTTTGAATTCCCAAGCATTTTATTGGGTGTGTATTTCGTAAATTAGATCAGATTAATTAGATTTCCCCTTTATGAACTTAATAAATGAATTTGGATTTTGTAAACCATGTTAAGCACAAGTATTATTAAGTTTTGAAGATATTTTTTAGAAGAAACCATAAGACTACAATAAAAAATTTTTTCAAATTTTATTTTACATACGCGCTTTACATACTTGAAAACTTGGCGTGCTTTTCTAGCCTTCAAATACTTAGTTTTGCATTTCTACCAGGCACTTTTTGTTTAAGACGAGCTTCTTTTCCAAAACTACACGCATGCTTGAACGCGCAGATCTTGCTCCTTCGAACTTGATCGTATGTGTGGTCGGTTCAAAAGCAATCAAAGCGCTGGGATCCCATCTCATCAAATCAAAGAGCGTTAGGAGTTGCATGGATTTTCTACTCCGTATACCGCCTATACAACACCCGCCTCTATTGGGTTACGGACCACTGTAGCAAAGAGGGTAGTGAAAAGGCGGACAAGCTGGCACGGAAGGCATCGAAGATGTCTGAGGAGGGGATAAAGGTACCTCTTCAAGAATACTTTTCCAAATTGGAAAAAGCAGCATGGAATTCAACATACCTGGTGTCCGAATTTCAAAACTGCAGTGTCCACTAGTTCAGGTTCAGGTTCAAGTCGGTGTGGTAGCTCTGATATCACAAAGCTCACTTGAGCACGCATAGCGGCCCTTTGTGATACCACGGGTGAACGCAGTTCCCATCCTGACAAAGTTCCACCAAAATCAGGGAAGAAGAAGAAGTTGATCAGCGCAAGGGCTACACAATGGACAGTGGTTATTAGGTGACAGAACGTTTGAAGATCTGGCCATGGTGACGAACGTACCACTAAGGATACTGGCTGGTTTCATCCGAATCTCGGGGTGGTTCATAGCCACCACTAACGGATCATAACAAGGCGGTTTACCTCACATTGGGTGATACAATGCGCCATAAGGGACACCGAGTCAACTTGCCTGTGAACAGCAAGCAACCCGCTAATCCAACTTGACCTCCTTTTCAAAATACTTGGAGAATTTTTTAGGAGCTACTTTTCTTTTAAATGCGGCAAGTTTTGTTGACAAAATTCTTGTGATTTTCCTTGCTTTACTTTCTGACTAGTGGTGTGATGGGAACATTAGCATCATCATTAAAAACAGTGATCTTTATCCGACCAGACGAGTTCGATATGAGGCTGCACTCATGGCGTATATTCTGCCAGCTATGGGGGAATCATTGAGGCGCTGCACGGATACTACTTCACTCTGATATACAAACGACTTTCTTGATCTAACGGATCTATTGCAAGCACGCCCGTTACTACAAGTATGGCTTTAAAATTGGAGATAGGAGGGGAAATGAACCAAAAACCAAACTATGCCTCTGGCGACTGGATCATAATATAGTTTTCTAAGTAGAGAAGCATACGATCGGGATATATTTGTTCCGGTCAACTTCTGTCAAAAGACAAATATTTTATTAATTACTACAGGCATCGCACGGTACGTATTACATGCTTAGCTGGCCATCATGATAATCGGCAATGAAGCGAATTATACGGCTAACAGTGCCAGCGTATTAACGAACACATGCTTGGATAGCCTTTTACCTTTTACATACATACATAATTGGTCATTAGAATACTTCAGTTAGGATTACGACCTAGCTCCTCACAATACTTATATTCTGGGTGTTAAGTTTATATATGAATAGCTGGACCTTCAGTTTAAAGTTGACTCCGAACGACAGATTTTTGAGAAACTTTTCCATGGCAATTTTATTTACTGTCTCAGAGTTTTTGCCAAAAATCTAGTGAGAGGAAGTCGCCGAATAAATATTTTTTTGCATATTTCATTTTGTTGGAGATGTCCTGAGTGTGACCTGGGGTTTGAACCATAGCCTCGCGTCTAATGTTGGCTTACACTACCTAATATACTACTAAGACTCTGTAAGAGAATCTCCTCAAATAAGAATCTTCTCTGATCTTTAGCGGAAATAAATTTTTACGAAAATCAAAAGACTTGCACGTTAACAGATTTGTTTAAACAAAAAATTCATATTTTTTTTGTTTGTTTGTTACTTCACATGATTAATTTCCAAACATGTTCCACGTCGGCTTTAACTGAAAATGATCATTCACTGTCAAATTATAAAGTTCTTACAGCTTTTAAAGAAATGTTGAGAGTGTCATTTAGTTAAACAATTAAGCAGTTAATGAAACTTTCAAATGAAATAATAATATATACCTGCAACAACTGCATAATTAATCAAGTGATCGTTTTGTGGTGAGATTTAATAAATTCTGGTTCATTACACACAGAATGTGAATGAAATTGCAGTTTTTTTTTTAATTTTATTTTTTGTTCAGAAGAAATAAAAAAAAATCCATGAAAATTTAAATAGAAATACAATTAAAACAAGGCAATGTAAATAATAACAAATTGCTGTAATAGACGGCTGTTTAGTCATACAACGACAGCTGGTCATGGCAGATAATACGTGTAGAATTCTAATAAAAGTTCGTTGTTAAAGTCTTTTGTTTTTATTTTTATTTTGTTTTCAAAACAAATAAACACAAACAAGCAAGCTAGCTTTTAGAGAAGTATTTTAATTTTAGTGGCTTACTAAGTACGTTTAAGAATCTGTTTTTTTTTTTTTTTTTTTTTTTTTAATAATAAATAATAATTTGTTGTTGTTGGTGTTGTTGGTGTTGTTGTGTTGTTTGCATTTAACAATAAATCTTTATTTAATGAATGGCAGTTATATGATATGACAACTCTATTAATTATTTAAATTCAAATTGACAACATCATCAATTATTTGGTTTAATTACCACCCCGCTAAAGTAAAATTACCACGTGATAAACATACTGCAACTAATGGACTGGCTAGCAGCACACTGACTTTTGACGGGCTGACGACTGACAATTCGTTCAACAGTTTAACCAGGAAATTATCTCATCGCCAGTAATGACATGAGTGTATAGAAATTTGTTCTGTTCAGCCCCCCCCTCTCCATATTTAATAATTTTGTTACCTTTACACTTGGAATTGTCTCTTTAAGTACGGTTATGATTAATAGTGCCACCACAATAATCACTTCAGGTGATTGCATAAATAATTTTTAATTAATTTAATTAATGATTGTTATAATTTGTAAAAAATTCCTTTTAAATACATTGTATTCAAGTGCAAAACAAATTGAAAAAAAAAATTAAAAACCCGGGAACTGTTTGATTGATGCTTGGAAACACCCATATTATTTACTTATTTCTCTTGCATTTATTTATTATTTTGGATGGCTTCTGTTATTATTTTCTTCTTCTTTTTCTTCTTTTTTCATACGACCTTAATGTACAATAAAAAAATAAAAAAAAATAAGAAATTTGCATATTAAAATTCCGCAGACACCAAGACGCTTTTAATACAGCCATCACCACCACCACTACTACTACTAACACTTCAGCCGGGGGAATATTTTCTTTCGTTGGCTGTTTCATTTTACTGCCATATTGTCCATAATGATGATGATTATGATGTTGTCTACGGTTGTTGTTATTATTATTGGTGACGGTGGACCGTAGAAACATAATTGTTCTTGTTTAATTACTCGATATGGCGCCCAGTTCAAAAAGAAAATTCCAATAAAAAGCAGGAGCGTTTGGAAAATTTTTTTTTTTCCATGGAAAAATTCTACATAAAATAGGTCATTAGACTGGTGAAAAAATTGAGGAGTTTTTTTCTGTTTTTTTCTTGTAAGATTAAAAATATTAAAAACAAAAGACTTAAGAAACAAACTTGAATTTTTATTTTGATGTTCATTTTAAACGAAATTATTGTTTGAATGTTAACCACTTAAACTAGTTGCATTTTAAGGCGAAATTTTAAGGAAAACAAGATGATGAATTTTGAATTTTTCTTATTTGTCGTAACAAAGAATATTTGCAAGAGAATCTAAAACAAATTCTTAGGGTCAAAATCGTTTTTGGACTCCGGTTTAGGGAGAGTTTGGCTGCTCTCAAATAGGATAAGGATTTCGCCTATGTTATAGACTTTTAGGCTTCTAACAGAGTGGTTTTCTAAACATAACTGCCTTAATTACCATCAAAATGAATAAAGGAATCTGAAGAGAAAATCAAATTTGCATTTGTTTTGTGACTCAGAAACTTATTTAATTAACACGGGATTTATGTTTCATTTTGCAGTAATATTTTTCGATAAACTATTATCTAAAAAAAAAGAAGTCGCCGTAGTCTAGTAGGTAGTGTGTTGGCTTATTAGACGCAAAAGCCTGGGTTCGAGCCCCAGGCCAGGCATCAAAGACAAAATACAAAAAGTATTTTTCGGTGACTTCCTCTCAGTAGATTTCTGGCAAAAGCTCTGAGAGTAAATAAAAATTGCCATGAAAAGTTTCTCAATAAATAAAAATCTGTCGTTCGGAGTCGTCTTTAAACTGTAGGTCCCACCACTCATGTATAAAATTAACACACACAACATAAGTGGTGTGAGAAACTAGGACGTTGTACAATGGGTCAACCTCCGAGTACTGTACTTGTCTTAATTGACAAGTACACGTCCTCTAACCAAACCTAACCTAACCTATTATCTAAAAAAAACCTAAGGTACCAAGAACAAAACTTGTGCGCTTTATTTCGTTCAAAATGTTCTCCACATTGTTTTCTTCTACGTTCAATTGCTGTATTTATCTATTCATGAGACAATTTACTTTAATCATAGACACAAGTAATGCCACGTGAACCCTTTTTCATTCTCATCAAAGAGCCCGTGCGTCCACTGTTGGGTTTCATTTTCCACTACTTATGCATTATCGTTCCTAATATTCTTCTACACATTGAAGTGTGTTGTCATATTAGTTGAGAGCCCATGGCTTAAACACCAAGTCAGTAATCTCAAACATAACAAAATATGAAAAAAAATATTTCTTTCGACGACTATCTCTCAACAATTTTCTGGCAAAAATCTGTTGTTCACAGAAGACGTTAAAACTTTAGCTCCCACCAATGAAAGATAAAATTAACACACACATCGTAGGCAGTGTAAGAAGCTGGATAGAAATCCTGATCAAAGAATTTTATCGACCATCTAGGTAAATAAAACTAGATTACCACGTCAAGTTGTACAATATTATAGCCTCAACATTAACTGCATGTACTTCCGCATCATTCTGAAGGACACTTCAGATAAATTACAGAGTTCGCTGCCACTTTAATACCGACTAAATCCAAGGTGCAGAGTCCAGAATTCGTCAAAGGCGCTATTTAAGATATTAAAGCACAGGTAGTACATACCTAGGAGGTCGCCGTAGTCAAGTAAGTAGTGTGTTGGCTTATTAGACATGAGACCACAATTCAAATCCCAGGTCAGACTTCTCGAACAAAACGAAGTATGAAAAAATTTTTCTTCGGCGACTTCCTCTCAGCAGTCTTCTGGCAAAAACTCTGTGAGTGAAATAAAATTGCCATGAAAAGTTACTTTATAAACTGGCTTTCGAAGTCGATTATAACCTTAGGTTCCGCCACTCGTGTATAAAATTAACGCATTCAACATGGTGGTGTGAAAGGCTAAGTCGTAATCCTGGCTGAAGGGTTGTAATGTCCAATTATGTTTGTTATCTAATACATACCTGGGCTGTTACCCGTTCTCCACTCAGTAAGACCGAACTATATCGGTGTACACCAAGTCGATAATCGTTGGGGATAAGCCCTGGTTGCTCGCAGTGGCTTTCCGTTCAGCAAGCGATATTCGAATTAAAACTTAGCCGGAAACATAATCTCTGCATTATTTAGACAATATGGCTAGAAATCAAATATCCTTACATACATACATACATAATTGGTCACGACAACACTTCAGTCAGGATTACGACCTAGTTTCTCACACCACTTATATTGTGTGTGTTAATTTTATACATTAGGTGTGAGACCTACAGTTTAAAAGTCGACTCCGAACGACAGATTTTTGAGAAACTTTTCATGGCAATTTTATTTACTCTCAGAGTTTTTGCCAGAGAAAGTCGCCGAAGAAATACTTTTTGTATTTTGTTTTGATGTCTGGCCTGGCGCTCGAACGCTAGCTTTACGTCTAATAAGCCATCACACTACCTACTAGACTACGGCGACTTCAATCGAATATCCTTACCTCCAGTTAAAGACTATGAGTCCAATCTTGTGGGCATTTACACTGAATTCCCATTTGCTTTGTAGAATATCACGTACAGATAATGACAACAAACTTTTCTTTAGCAAATGTCATCTGCATACACAACAATCCAATTGCTGTGTCCGCACTGTGTAGTCAGTAATGGGTTTGATGTTATGTTAGATTATGTTTCTAATCAGGAGACTATCTCACTAGAAACCCCTACTCACTCTTATTTTTAATTACTGAAGTCGTATTAGATTGTATGTTTCTTATAAGAATTTTCAATAAATTTTAAGACATTTGAGAAGGGACCCCCTTTCCTTTCTGCAATAACACATGTTTTTATGTTTCAATTTTATTATTTTCACTCTCTTCTTTTTTACAATATGGGTGTTGTATGCTTAAAATAACCGAGAAAATAGGCATGAACTACATATCTATGTAAGGCTAGTTTTACTGCAGAATGTGTGATATGGCATACATACATAGAAAGGTACCAAACCGTGGAAAAAAAGAACACACCACGTGCACAATAATAATACCAATAATAATAATACCAATAACAATAATAATAACAATAATATTATTATTATTATGGTTATGGTTAAGGTAATTAAAATTCCATACATTTGTATCTTAGCTTTCCACACATTCCGATGGCGTTCATTAACATTTGATAACATCATCATCATTATTAATGTCATCATCTTGTCTGTGTGATCTTCTTTACCTTTCTATTTGCAAGAATTTAGAGCATCTTTTCAACTTGGATGCTCCCTCTCTGTCCCCTTTATTTATTTATTTGTTTTGCCATGTTATGTTATGTGGTTGCAATAGAGTATGATTTTCCTCTCTCTCTCACTCTCGCTCTCTCTGTCAATTGGTTGTTGGCTGTTTTTTTTGTTCATTTTTATGCTTGTATTCCGTATTCAAGATCATGTCGGATAAGTCAAGAATGTTGAAATATTTTGAATACTTGTTATACAGACTTAGGCTTAGACAAGCAAGGCAAACATACGATTGAGTGTGTACCTGTGGTTTGTGGAATTTCATCTAAAAATGTTATTATTGAACCCACATGCAGTGGCAGTTGCTGAATTTCATTTCTTTTCTTTTTTTCATAGGCATTTACTTCTTGTAATCGAATATAAAACGATTGTTAAATAAATATTTTTACGATCACTAGTGTTTGATTTTTTTTCTCTCATAATTAAATTGTTTTTGTTTTATTAGGTGCTGGTAATTATTGTACATATAAAAATTTATTTTTTTTATATTAATTTCACCCATTTTAATGGCTTTTTAAGTGTTTGTGTCCGTTTACATATGCAAAATTATTAGATAATCGGTGTAACGATTATTAGGCCTACTGTTATCGTTTGACAAAAGTTAACAGGTGGTGGGAAAAAAGGCGCCTCCAAGGAATTTTAATATTTTTTAAAGAATTTTCAGAGAATTTAATTATTTTACTTATATAAAAACGAATAAAATTCTAAAAAAAAGAATTAAAAGAAGCAGTTTAAGAGACTGCATATTGGATGGTAACCAATATGCAATGAAATACTGTATGACAAAATTAATGTTCTTTTTTAACGTTCTCTATAAAAAACATACGGCCTATTTCCAAGCGCTGGAGTCATAGCAAGTTATTGACCAAAAGACGCAAGCCATCTACCAAAGGAATGCGAATTATCTACAAAAGAAATTCAATTCATAGCTTAAAAAATGCAAGTCATCGAACAAAGAAATTTAAATCATCGCTTACAAGAATGCAACTCTTCTACTAAAGAAAATGCAAGTCATCAATCAAAAAATGCAAGTCATCGCTAAAAAATGGCAGCCATCGCCAAAAACTGCAAATCATCGACAAACAAACCCAAAATATTGACAATCGTAGCCTCCTCCATTTACCTCCATTATAAAGAGAACTTTTGTATGCTCACTTGAAGAAATCAATTAGCTTCAGCGCCTATATCACCGGTCCCAAGAAACACCTAACCGTAAGAAAACCTGTTTTGGAATCCTTGTGAATATGGCTAACCAGTCCCCTAGACCAATTTCCCCCTCTAAGTCCATATTTTATCCGATTTGATCGATTTTTATAGAGCACTGCTAATTTGAAAAAAAAGTAAGCTACATATGTCGCCTATCTGTTCGGTCTTAAGGGAATCCTTGATACAATACCCACTAGATCAGAAAAACAAAGCTTTTTAAATTTTAACGAAGTCGTTAAATGCGATGCTCAATGAAACGAATATCCATATGAATCCAGTTTCCCTTTCGATCAATTAGAGAGTACCTCTGTCCTCTTGACCCATTAAATCCTTGTACCTACTTCGTAAAATGCATTTCAAAATATTGTCTGTGTTAGTGACGAACTATGTAGCCTTTCATGTATTTCTTCTTTGACACTTTCTGGTTTCATACAGGGATACGTATTGTGTCTCGTGGTTTTTACAATTCTTCCTGATGGAGTACTTAAACAAAAAAAAAACATAGCATCATCAAACTACTAAGAAATAAACTTCTTTTTCATTAAATGACATCTTAATTGAAAATATTGATTCTCCTGGCTATTTAGGCAGCCATTTTATAAATGATGGTGCTGTTGTTACACAAATTTTATGATTGAACAAAAGACTTAAGACACAAACTTGAGTTAAGAGTTTCCATTTTTTACATTTTCAACAAAAGTGTGATGTTTCTCTTGCTTATTTAAACACTGTGGAGTAAATGAATTGCTCTTGAAGACAATTTTCTCGCAAAGTAAGTTAAAAGTACTCGAATGTATGCTTGGAAAAATCTCATTTTTTTTTTATCATCCATAAACATTTTATTTATTTCCCTTAAGTTTTCCTTCTTTTTTTCTTTCCTGACATCCTAATTGCTTTAGTGATGTTGAAAACAAACAAACATTGTTTTTCTATAATGCTACATACCTTTTTTTTTAAAAAAATATTTTTTAATTTAAGAAATCATCAGCAACAGCAACAGAAATAAAAAACAAAAAAAGTTTTTTTTTAATTTTTATAGGGTTTCAAATATATGCTGTCCCGTGCGGTGTGTGTGGCTTCTTATCAGCACTTTATGTTGGCCTGTTGGTCTCATGTTTTCCTCTGTTGCTCTGTGTTACTAATTGTTGTCGTTCGGGGGGACATTTTTTTAAACTCATTTAAAGAATTTTTTGTTTGTTGTTGTAGTCGTATAATTTAGTTTATTGCTGTTGTTAGTGTGGCATTATTACGTTTCATTTTGTAATTTGTGCTGCAACATTCCATTTTGACCTTTAATTGATAAGAGAACATTTTTGTCGTGCTGCTCGCTGTTTGTTTCTCTTTTTTTCTCTCGTTGTTATTGCTGCTGTTGTTGTTGTTGTTTTCTTTAAATATATTTTGTTTTATTGGTTTTCAATTTAGAAAATTAATTTATGGGAAAAAGCTGTCGTTGGCCAGTATGTGCCAGTATGAGTCATATACGGAATGAGTCGTTTGTGGAATGTGACGAAGAAATTGTTGAAAGACTTGAAATGTAGTATTCTTTAAAATCTTGAAAAGTTTAACTCAAGTTGATTTCTTCTTTGGGTTTCAGACTTAAAATTGCCAATAACCCATCTTGACAACATTCATTTTTATTTGCCTAGAAATGTTTAGAATTTGATTGAAAAATAATTTTTCTGACATGCCGCACACAATTAATTACTATGGCATCACAACGAGCTGCTATGTGTGCTCAAGTGAGCTTTGGCAATCAAAGCTACCCTTTCCAACTAAACTAACCTAACATAACACACAATAAATAGCTATGCATATCACTAAGAAAAAACTAGCGTCCATTGAATTAAATCTTGAACGACGAATTGGAAAATTACACCAAACAACCGTAGACCCACTAGAACCTACGTATAATAAAGAAAACCTAATAAATTTCAAATTTCAAACGTCAACACTGCATATATGTATGATCGATTACCATCAACTTTATATTTTTTGTATAAACTTGAAAGGCGCTATGTCTCCTCTACTTCTACATTCTTTCAAATCCTAATGACAAACTGTTTGTAATGTTTCTTTGCAAACCTAAGGAGCATCATACACAGAGTCTGTATGACAAACCAAACAAACTTGCAATACCAACTGCCATATAAATAAGTACCGAAGTCTACAAAAACAGACATAAGCATGTTTATGAAATGGCTGGTAATAGCAGCAGCAAAATCGGCTTGAAACTACATCAGACGATAGTGAAAACAGACAGAATATATCGAAAGAATTAGTAACGTTATCGTAGATGTAAGATCAGAAACAACAACAAAATCAACAACAATCTGGAATTGTCTTAAGGCTATTATGCAACCGCTCTAGTCTAACTTATATAAGGCTGCCAATTGGCAGCAGTCGAATGTGAAACAACAGCTGAAACTCTACGAGCTGACATCGAAACCAACAACTGTCATACTCATCGACTCCGAGGTGGATAACTTTCAAAAGTTACAAACCTCAAATCAATGAAACTAGAAGAAGGTATGCAATATACAATTAGGTACAGTCGTATATAAAACTACAGAGGGATTACTGTGTATAACGTCATAAGGTAACTTTAATACAGTGAGGAGTTCAAAGAAAAAAAAATCAAGAGAATATAAGAGTTTCTGTCTTCGTAGATCATACCAAGCTCAATAAAAATGTGGAATCCACTATATCATGTTCGATATCAAAAAAACCTTTGCTACCATCAGACAGAAAGCTTACTCCAGATAATAAGAGCATAATACAGGGATGCAAAACACTCAGGTCTCCACAATGAGAGCATCAGTCAGTCATTTCATATAAAACATGACTGGATGTCTTGTTAAACTGTTCATTATCACGCGGGATAATATAAAACGAATAATACCTTCAGTTGTATAGACATTTACCTTTAGCTATGTGGACGGTATGCATGCAACGAAAGAAAGGACACAGAATGACAAACAATACTTCTAGAACGTGGGCAAAGCACCCTTCATACTTACATACATAATTTCTATATTACCGAGAAGAGGTGTTAGAGTGCTAACTTAATCTATATAGAGTATCCCTGCAATGTATCCCTGCAAAGTAACCCTGCAATGTTGAAGTCGCCGTAGTCTAGTAGGTAGTGTGTTGGCTTATTAGACGTAAAGCCAGTGTTCGATCCCCAGGTCAGACATCAAGACAAAATACAAAAAATATTTTATTTCTTCGGCGACTTCCTCTCAGCAGATTTCTGACAAAAACTCTGAGAGTAAATTAAATTGCCATGAAAAGTTTCTCAAAACATCTGTCGTTCGGAGTCGACTTTGACCTGTAGATCCCACCACTCCTGTATAAAATTAACACACACAACATAAGTGGTGTGAGAAACTAGGACGTTGTACAATGGGTTAATTCGACCTCTGGGTACCGTACTTGTCTTAATTGACAAATACACGTCCTCTAACCTAACCTAACCTATCCCTGCAATGTCTCTCCAAATCCTGTTGCCCCACCAAACTTCAGAATATCGTTCGCTGTCTGTAAGAATAACTCCCGGCTTCGTATTTGATACACACTCTCGTATCCTTTTGAGATGCTTTTCGTTAAGCCAAGGGCTTAGCCTTAGTCTAGTAGGTATGTAGTATGTTTTCTTATTAGACGTAAAGCCAGCGTTCGAGCCCCAGGCCAGACATCAAGACAAAACACAAAAAGTATTTCTTCGGCGACTTCCTCTAAGCAGATTTCTGGTAATAACTCTGCGAGTTAATAATAAAATTACCACGAAAAGTTTCTCAAAAAAATTCTATGGTTGGAAGTTGACTTTAAACTGTAGGTCCTGCCACTTATGTATAAAATTAACACACACAACATGGGTGATGTGAGAAGTCAGGTTGTAATCCTGCTTGATCAATGATGCACGTATGTAGGGGGCTAAAGTTCATGGTTAATTCTAAAACACTTAAAATATTTTTTAATAACGATCTTTGTAGGGTTAAAGTCAAACAAACCAAAAACAAAACAAAAAAAGCAAATATGTGCAGTAAAGACATTCAAATAATTTTTTTTTAGTTTTTGTAATCTCAAATAAAATCGATACCTAAGGCATATGCTTAGATTCATTTCAACTGATAAGAAATTAACGTTATCGAGCAGAAGAAGAAGAACATCTTGAAGTCTAATGAAAATCTAAAATGAAAAAATTTTAGTTTTAAGAAGCACCCTGTTGTTTTGCTAAGAAAAATAAGAAACGAACCAACTTAAATGACAAAAACAGTTAAAATAAGGGCCAAGATAAAAAAAATTTAAAATAAAATTCAATCAGCTGGTCACCAATAACCAGGTATTAAGTTAAAGAAGTATGATTTACTTTTAAGACCAAAGAAATAACAGAAAGCCATCATAACCAGAATACGGTATGTATGTTGCTGGCTGCAGGCATGTATTTCTTAACAAAAAAAAATTCTTAATTTTCTTCCTGCTGATTTCTTATCTGATTTTAAAAATCTTGAGAATTTCTTAAAATCATACTCTCATCGAACCAAAAAAGAATAAACAACAACATTACACACATACATACATACATATACTCGTATATGTTGTAAAATGATTTACATTATTGAGTTCCATAATTACATGTTACCAAACACACATTTCAGTTAAGAGATAATGATCAATAGGCATGATTTAAACTATTCCTCAAGCCCATATAGGCCACATAGAGAACGTGATTAAAAAAATTCTTGTGTTTGTTTTTTTTTTTTTAATGAACAAATGAATGAATGAATGAATGGGTGAGTGAGTGAAATTCAAACAACTTTAAAGTGACAATAATTTGTTGTTCTTTTTCTTTTTTTTTTTTTCTTTTCCAAAAAGAGTAGAGAAGAAGATCTCTATCTTGATATTGATCTCTCATAATTGTTAAGCGATTGGCTTGAATATTTTCTTCTGCATCTTTTACCCGGATAATCAAGAAAAATTAAACAAAAAAAAATATTGAAATAAATTTGGAGAGAATTTTAATGAGTTTTCTTAGGAATTAACAGCGGTAAGCAACAAAAATTGGAAATAAAATATTGAATAATTTTTTCAGGTTTTTTTTTTGATTTTGCTTAACACTAAAGGCAGGAAAATGAATTTTCTTCTTTCAAATTTCGGCATTTTTATTGCTTCAATATTTGTTAAGCCCTTATCAATATTTTTGAAAAAAAAATGTCATTTTAACACTGTATGGCAAGCCTGGCTGTATATACATACGATATATACACATGACTCATCTGTCTGTTAAAAATTAAAAAAAAAATTTTTTTGTAGACCTTAATTATCTTGTCGTAGATTTTTCATTTTATTTCCTTTTTTTCTTACTCCTCCCTCTCTACATTTTTGTTCATTCCATGCTGTTCCAAAAGAAAATTATTTCTTTAAGGCCATGTTGGTTGGTTATGGATTCTGAATTGTATTGCAAGCATGCATGATTATCTGTATTCCGTGTGTGTGTGTTTTTAATGTCTACAAGTGTGTGTATTTTTGGTTTAAAAGAAAATAAAATGTTGCATTACCAACATCCTGTTTTGGCTGGTTGCCTTTAATTTTAAGTGCTATTTATCCCAACATTTGTTCTCTTTTCTTGTGTTATTTTCAGTTGTTATCACTACAGATGACGTTATTCTTTTTGGAAAGCGTTTATTTATCAAGCGTTGCTGGCTAAGTGCAAGAAAGTAAAACCATTGGTGTCTTTAATTCTATTCTATCAGATACTGTCTATTCTACAGTCCTTAATCCGGCACGTGGTATCAAAGGACAGCGTTTTTAATTTTTACCACAAACACTCAAACCGCAGAACCCATTTTGGCCGGTAACCATAACCGTGGCAGCCCATAACAAACGGGAGGGGCAAGTGGTATCGGTAGACACCGTTCTATAAACCCCACATCATAAAAAGCTGTGCACAGCTTAAATTCATTTTGTCAGATCTTTCTATCCTAGGAGGTTACCTGTATCAATTCGTAGTATCCACTCGTCAAAGATTTTTCGACTTCGTCCTGCGAAGGAAAAAATATGATCTAGACGCTGTAGAATAAAAATAGAGCGGAGCCTGGACGCAAGCTGACAAAGATGGAACTGGCACAGGTGCCAAAAAAAAGGGGTCCACCTCGAAGTAATACAACCGTGGTTCCGAGGTGGAATGATACCCCGGTGAGGAGACAAGGCGGATTTTTAGTCGGTATACCCAGTGGGAGAGTCCGACATGCTATGCATGGTGACGACCTTCATGAATGCATAAAGCATTTTCCCTCCTTCCCGTGAAAAAAATAAAAAAAATCTTCGACACTGATTTTCAACGACTGAATACTTGTAAATAAATGGATCAATTGCGTCTCCCTCTTCTCTTGTATCATTATAGCTCTGATGTACTCATTTAATTGTAGTTTAATTCGTCGAGTAAACTCATATGGTACGTACAATTGCCACTCTGAATACGTCCCCTCTATCATTATCTATGCGGGAACTAGAACTCTTTGTATTCATGTTCAGGCCAGGAAATCGTCGAGATACTACGAAATCCTACTCCCTGACTAGTTCGCTGGTTCATTTCTATAGAGAAGAATAAATATCTGGCTTTCAAAGGTGTTCACGTGCTTTGACAAAGAATAGGAGTGCTTCTTTAATAGTCAATATTTTCATCTGTAAGACACAGTACTGATGACAAACGTTGGCCACGGCTGACATTTTTTAATACCCCATTCAACGCTACGATTCATATTCCAGCCATTAAAGTATAGTAGACTTTGATATCGAAGTAATTGTCTCAATTCCATTCTGAGCTGATTCTCTCAATGTTAAATCACCGAAGTCTAGTAGGCTTACTAGGCGAGATCTCTTACATCCATTCAAAGACCCATATTCTCCTCAACAAATGTACTTAATGATGAATAATGCCCCGCCTATTTTACTGGTATAAGCACCAATCCAGCATTGTTTAAAGGAAACGCTTTCTTTATTTGTTGAAATATTTTTTAATAAAGTTTTGCAACACTTCCTTTTGCTGGATGTCTCCACGGCACCTCTTGTATTCGCTCTTTTTGTTCGTTTTGCTGTTGAAAGAATTTAAAAAAATGTGATTTTTTTGAATCAAAAAAGAAATAAAACGACAGATTAATGCGTCAGCGCTTTGCAGATGTATTACATTTAAAATTTTATTTTTTTTTTTACTTTTTATGAATCATCACTGAATTGCTGGTAGTGGCCACTAGAAATGGCTTAAAACCAATTGTTAATTTCTTTTAAGACGTGAGTTTAGTTGTAGATTAACTCTGGAGCAGTTGGCAACTGAACGTTTTTTTCCCATCCAAAAATCATATTTTGGATGAATAGGATCCACACTGTCTACGACGATCACTACACATCGAACAACCAACTTATTTTGGCCCCGATTGGATGTATCTGGACACCAATGACATATGATTTCAAAAGAAACGGCATTACATGCCACACAGCTCATGAGACATTGGATATTCTACACAAACGATTTGAGAACACCGTTATCGCAAGTAATCCCTGAAATCCAGTGCTTGGAACTCGATAGGCTTTTTTTGAACTCGTGATTCAACCTTAGGCTCAGTTATCTAGTACAAAACGACTTCGGCGAATTCCGCTCAGCAGTCTTCTGGTAATACAGTAAGACCCTGCTTAACGCGGGGATACGTTCCAATAAGTTCCAGCGGTAAACGAAACAGCGTTAAACGAAACAGTGTTCGTAATGTGATTGCGACTTCGGAAAATACAGTTGGAATCTTTATTCTGGACAGACTAACAAAAGTGCGTTGAAAAAGATACATAGTATACAACGTCGCTATATAGTACACCGCTTTTGGTTGGTGCATGGCCGTTTCAATTGCACACATATATGAACAACAAGATCAATACAGTGCGCGATTTAGGAGAATCCTAATACTACCGCGTAATACTGAAACAGCGTTAAGCGGGGTCTCACTGTAAATTAGACAGTCAAATAAAATTACCATGAAAAGTTTCTCAAAAATCTGTCGTACGGAGTACACGTTTAGCAGTAGGCCCCGCCATTCATCGAGAAAATTAACACGCACAACATGTGTGGTGTGAGCACTAGGATGTAATACTGACTGAAGGGTTGTGATGACCAATGGAGCATCTATGCATGTACATATGTATTCACATATTATTCAGTCGTCGTGTATTGACTTACTAGATAAGAGCCTGTGGCTCTACGACTTCCTCTCTGCAGTCTTCTGCCAGAGAGAAGCTAGGTCGTAATCCTGACTAAAGGGTTGTACATAATGACCAATTGCGTTACGTACGCATTGGAAAGTTTTTCAAAAAATCGTCATACGTGGTCAACGTTAAACAGTAGGCCACGCCATTCATACTTAACATACATATGTTTTGTAATCCTGGCTAAAGAGTTAGTTCGATTGTAATTGATTTCACGACGGGAAGGATGGAGCAACGAGGCTACTTTTTCTGTGTGTGCCTTGAAAATCTCCAAAGAGGTACTGTCAAGGCCGGGTGCATTTCCAGTTTTAATATCGCAAATAGCTTCTTGGATTCCATATTGATAGTGCATTTCCCCAACTCTTTATGATTTTGCGAGTGAACTTTCGTTTTTTCTTAACGACTTATAACATTTTAGTGACTATGTTTGCTTAAGTACTTACAATTTTCTGTTTTTGAATTTGACATTCCAAAAACATACATATTTTTGCTGTACAAACAAAAAACCACCATATGTGATTGTGTATCCTTATGTTATTGCGGCAATAATTGGTTTTTTTATTTCGTTTTATTTTTTATTTCTTATTGTTTGTCTTTAAAGAGTTATTAAGAAAAAAAAAAATAACAATAAATAATATCATCTCATCAATATTCATGAGTTTATAAAGAAACGAATCGCATCGCATCGAATATTCGTCTAGAAAAAGTAAAAGAAAAGAGGAAAAATTATAACAAATCATGCACTGGCACATGTATCTCAACAACAACAACAGCAAACAATCAATTGCATTGAGCAGCAGTTTAGTTGAGTTGTGGCTTTTAATACGTTTTGACTTCATTTATAAGCGATCAAAAAACGATCGATCGATCGATTGATCGTGTTTTTCATTTTCACACACAATTGTAATTCAATTCATAATTCTTCTGGACTGCTCTTCTGCTCTTTTAATGACTGTTTTATTGTTTATTGTTGTTGATACAGAATGAAGAATCACTTTAAAAATCGTTTGGAATTGAAACGAGTTGACTTGTCTTTTCATTGATTCATTCACCTGTTGTTGTGCATCCGTTCATCATCATCATCATCATGATCTGCATTATGGCCATCATTCTTAACATTTCTGTTGTTGCCTTTAAATGCTACTTAAGCAGCAGCAGCAGCAGCATCAGCAATAATTGTTTGCTACTTTGTAATGCTATTGTTACACTCTCGACATTTTATTGTGATTTGTATTGTTTAAAATGCAACAACAAGCAAAATGAATGAATCAATAAATGAATGAATGAATGATATGAATGGATCATCACCATCATCATCATCATCGTATTGATGGCGGTGATAGTGATGATGATGATGATCCGTTTTATAAGGATGTTTAATTGTTCGTTTTGTATTGTGTTAACAATGGTTATGAAAATATTTTGTTTTTTTGTGGGTTTCTTCTTTATTTTTTTGTTGGCCTTTTCCAACATCTTTTATCATTTACAACGACCGCTCCAATTAGGCTGTCAAAATTGCCTTTTTGTTTCATTGTACTTTACAATGAAAAAAACAAAAAAAAACTGAAATAAAAGGATTTCTTATGCTACTCATAGATGGATGTATCAGTTGATCAAAAAACACTTTTAATACCGCTTCGGTATTCATAATTTATGGTATTTTCCCCTTTTTACTTTAAGCGTTATTTGATTTTCGATTTTTGTTGTTGTTTTATTGTTTGCATCTCAAAATGCAAGTCATTTTTCCATTATTATGGGAATTTCTTGTTTTTTTTTTGATAAATTTTCTTGAAGCAAATAAAATGAAATTTTGTTTGTTTTTTTGTTGATATTTTAAAAACATGGCGATAAACATGTTGATAAATTTTAAGAACATGGCGTTTTTAAAAACATCATGACTTTAAGGCTAAAATGTTTAATTAATTTCATGTGTTTCGTTTAATGTCGTTAAAGTGTGTTTAGGTTTGTGTCTTAAGTCATTTGTTTATATATTATATACATACATACATATGTATGTATATTGAGATATTTGAAAAAACAGAACGACAAATTAACTTTGAGAATATTGAGCCCGGCGACCTGCTGGCAAACCCAATGTCAGCGTAGAATGCGATAGCCTCATTAGTTGGCCATCTAAAAACGAATACTCACCCAGACCTCTACGGAAAAGAATTGTAATTTGGTAGCTGTATGCTGTATGAAATCACTGTGGTCTAGTAGGTAAGTGTGTTGGCTTATTAGACGTGAGGCCTCGGTTCAAACCCACGGTTCACTGAACGAAATGTGAAAAAATATTTCTTCGCCGTCTTCATTTCAGCAGATTTCTGGAAAAACTCTGAGAGTAAATAAAATTGCCATGAAGAGTTTCTCAAAAATCTGTCTTTCGGAGACGACTTTAAACTTTAGGTTCAGCCACTCATGTATAAAAATTAACGCACACAAGATAAGTGGTGTGAGAAACTAGGTCGTAATACTGACTAAATGGTTGCAATGACCAATTATGTATGTATGTATGTATGTATGTATGTATGTATGCTACCTACCCGAAACGTCAAGACAAAGGTAGCTGTGTAAAGAATTTAAAAGCAAAACCTTCTTTTCCTCAGACTCCATGGAATCAGGTGGCCTGAAAGAGCACAGTGCTTCATTATGGTAAGCCAGTAAGAGTAACACGAAGAATAAAAATTCAAAATCCCGTATACGACCGCCACCGAAAAATTAAAGGTAAATACCGGAGTGAAACAGTCTTTCCTTTTACCATCTCTTGTGTTCGCTGCTGCGTTAGACGAATTAATACTACAGCATTGTTAAAAATTTGGAAGAGCAATAGTGTAGAAGGCCTGTCATAGAATTTGCAGATGATATTCAAGTTCTGTTTCAAATATTTATGTAACGTGCAACTTATCGATACATCGAAATAATTCGTTGGTTTTTATTATTGATATACATATCGATGAAATATCGATATTTATTGAAAAAAATCGATCTTTTCTTTTAATGTCAGTCACTATTTTGAAATCTTGGTAGCATCTTGATAGGAGTATCAGAGCAGGATTTATGTAGTCTTAGACTCTAAATTTGGAGGTTTTTCTAAATATATTTGCATTCCGGTCAAAAACAATTTCAAATACATAGCCAAGGAACAGAACAAGAATGAAAATAACAAAAAGAAAGGGCATTTGCATAGAACATACGATATGGAAAGCAGCGAACAACATCACTACAATGGAACTCGAAAGTACCCATAACTTCGTTATTGGATTACTGCAACAGTATAATCTATTGTATTACCCTCTATATATAGCGTATCTCTAATAATATCTCCTTTAAAGTCGTGAATAATTTCTGGATGCTTCTCTATGTCAACAATGACAATACCATGCCCAGCATGAGATATAAAGGGTCCGCCAAATAACTTTTTTTTTGAAAATGCTTTAAAAAAAAAACTACTGAATATTTTCTCAAATTTTTTTTTTTTATTTGAAAGTACAATCCTTCCGGTTAATAATCTAAAATAATTTCATTCAAATGACTGACTCGGCTGGCCATGCAGTAGCCTACACGATCGGTTTAAGCACAATTTTTAAGCACATTATCGATTGTGTGCAGCTGTATTTCACCAATGGCTTCACGAATATTGTCCTTTAAAGCGTCAATTGTCTCTGACTTGTCGGCGTAACACTTATCTTTGACGGCACCTCACAAATAATAGTCCAACGGTGTCAAATTGCAGCTCCGAGGTGACCAAACGACATCAGCTCTGCGGCTGATAATGCGATCTTCAAAAACAGTGTAGCTTCGGCTGTGTGGCACGTAGCGCCGTCCTGTTGAAACCAAATGTTGCCAATATCCTCCTCTTTAATTTTTGTTAACAAAAATTCGTTCAACTTGGCCCGATTACGATCGCCATTGACTGTAACGGCCACTCCTTGGTAATTTTCGAAGAAAAATGGCCCAATTATGCTTCTGGACCAAAATCCGCACCAAACAGTGACTCGTTTTAGGTGCGTCGGCCTTCAATGTGTGCGTGCGGGTTTTCTGTGTCCCAAGTGCGACAATTTTGCTTGTTTACATACCCGCCAAGATCAAAATGAGCTTCATCTGAAAAGATGATTTTTTTTTGCCAAATCGGCATCTTCTCGTGTAGGCTAGTGCATGGCCAGCCGAGGCAGCCATTTGAATGAAATTATTTTCCATTATTAACCGGAAGGATTGTACTTTCCAATAAAAAAAGAAATTTGAGAAAATATTCAGTAGTTTTTGTTTTAAAGCATTTTCAAAAAAAAAAAAAAAAGTTATTTGGCGGACCCTTTACATCTATGTGTTTACCTCCACATACATAATTGGTCATTACAACCCTGCAGTGAGGATTACGACCTAACTTCTCACACCACTTATGTTGTGTGTGTTAATGTTATACATGAGTGGCGGGACCAACAGTTTAAAGCCGCCTCCGAACGACAGGTTTTTTTCATGGCAATTTAATTTTACTCTCAGAGTTTTTGCCAGAAATCTGCTGAGAGGAAGACGCCGAAGAAATATTGTTTCATATTTTCGTTTTTGATGTCTGGACCTGGGGTTTGAACCGTGGTCTTACGTCTAATAAGCCAACACAGTACCTACTTGACTACGGCGTGAATAGAATTGGGTAATCTTGTGAAGGCTCAAGTGGAAAAAAACTGTGAGAGTTCATTATGCAATTGTTTAGCTCAAAGCAAACTTAGGCAGAAATATACTGACTGCCACTGGCTTATGAACGTAGAAAACGGGAATGCTTATAAAAATTTTTTCCTAAGTATTGATAGCCTTAAATACTTACTTGTTTTTATATTTCCATTGTAAACTATTTTAAAAACTCAACATTGTTTTTTTTCTTTTAAATATAAAAATTTTTCTTTAATTTTTATTTTAATTATTTTTTTGTTTGTTTTTAATTTCATTTCTTTTGTTGTTGTTGTTGTTCTTTAAAAATTATTATCATTTCTTTTCTCGTTTACAATTACAATTATTGTATTAAAATAAAATATTAATTTCATTTCTTTGTTCATGTTGTTGTTGTTGTTTTTATAAATAAATAATAATAATAATAAAAAATTTATATAATAATTATACATATACAAAGTAATTTTCATATAATTAAAGGAGTTAAACTTACAATTTATTTAAAAAGGATAATTAATATTTAAAAATCAAAAATAAAAAGAAACTAAATTTTTGAAAAGACATTAAAAGAAGAAGAAACAAATAATAATTGGAGTTAAAAAAGAGAGAGGGGATAGAAAAATTATACACAATTAAAAGACTTTAATGTACACTTACAAAGTAATGAGAGAAGAAGAGAAAGGGAAGAAAGAATAAAAACAAATTATGGCTTTAATTAAAATTTAAACTTAATTAATAATTAAATTAACTAAGATTTTTTGTTTTTAATTATTATTATATATTAAATTAAAATTAAAAGCAAAAAAATAAAAATAATGATGAGTTGCATTTTGTTTTTATTTATAATTAATTTTTTTTATTAATTAATAATATTTTTATTTTTGTTTTTTTTTTTCATATAAAATAATAATAATAAAATCCTTAAATGTAAGGATGTATTCGCTAAACAAAAATTCTTACTTAAAATTAATTTATTTTTTTATTTTAATTTATTTTAATTACATTTAGTTTTACAAATAAAAATTATTTAAAAAAATACATTTTAATTAATAATTTCGAGTTATGTGTGTGGGGGTGTGTGTGTTTAATTATTAAAAAAAACACAAAATTTGCGAGTTATACTTCTAAAACATTTTTCATTTTGATATTCGTTTTAATTTTTATTTTTATTTATATTTTTAATTAAAACATAAATTTTTATACAAAAAATTCAAGAGTATCTTTAGGAAGTGAGCAAGAGTGTTAGAATTAATTTTTTTTTTTTTTTTTAATAAATGAGTATGAAGGGAAGAGTGTAAAAAAACAAAATGGCACTATGAGAAATTCTTTTTTTTTTCATTTCTTTTTCTGTTAAAGAACAACGCTTTAGCGTTTCAATTATAGAATGAGAGAAGAATGAGAAAAAGTAGAAGAGTAAAGAAACAAAGTGGCGTTAGGCTAAGCAGGGGCTTGTTTATATAAACTATACCTATTTTTGACAGCCTAGCTGTCAAAATGGTTAGTTTTTATGTTTTAGTTTTTCTCTTTTAATATTTATTTAGTGACTATTTTATTTAAAATGGTTTTAGTTTATTAAACTTCTTTCTTTTTTTCATATTTTTTTCTTTTTCTTTTCTTTTATGATTTTAATTTATTATTATTTCCCTTTTTTTTAAATCTAGTATTTACACTTACAAAAAAAAAATTCAATAATTCAGTCCACTTAGATTGCGTTTGTTTTCTGTTTAAAATTATATTATTTTATTACAGCGTACATATGTATGTATATATAAACAATAAAAAATAATAATAATAATAATAATATTTTTAATTATAAACAAATAAAAAAATTAATAATAATAATAATAATAAAATATAAAATAATTAAAATTTATTAAAGCGTTAAGACAGGTTAGAGAGTTATAAACTCTCTAAACAAACAAAAAACAAATACCGTTAAAGCAATATTAGGCTTAATCTCTTAGCTTTTTTTTTGCTCTCTTCGAGGCCCACATTTCCGCTTAAACAACAATGTTTGATAAACACTTAAACGCTTAAATATCACGACATTTTTATATATTTTTTGAAACCATTTTTTTCCTCATTAAAAATGTTCAACTAAATTTGGAAACTCACGGGAGAGTAGTAACTCATCATTGGCAATTTAAGTTTAAGTAGTGTTACTTATGCTCTCCCCCTCTCTCACTCGCTCTTTCTATTTAGCTCTTTTATGTGAGTGTCGACAGAGAGAGAGAGTTTAAAATCTTACTTTAATTTTCTAAGAGTTTACAAATTAGTTTCAAAAATTTTCCTTTTCAATTTTCTCTTGTATTTGGCTTCATTTTCATTGAATTGTTCTTTATTTTACATTATTTTTCATGCATTTTTCATTCGTTAAAATTGAAGAAAATTAACCCATTGTTGGCTGTATGTGGCCGTTTAGAGTAATTCTTACCGACAGCCACAGCCCACCACACTCATGTCCTGATAGTTTTTCAGCACTACGGTACTGTGATCGTTCAGATACAGCATTGAAATGCCCTCCAATTGTGTGGGTACACAGCAGGCCTTGGGTGCTTTTGCTGGATTAATGCTATTGACTAAGGTTTGTACCACCGCATGATTGGTGGAATTCAAATGCTCCGCTATGGGAAACGGACAACGGCCATGACAATAGAACGCATCATAGCCCGGCGGCGCCACTATCCAATCACTCCAGCCCACATCGGCAAAATCCACATACAACGAGTGTCTGCTGCAATCTTCTCCACTATTTTTACGCCTGTGCGGTCGGCGATGATGACCACTGGCACGTTTACTGTGCGAGCTAACATCGCGCATGGAACGCGACTTGTGCCGGCCATCATCGGTGTACGTAAAGAGCAGCGGTTGTTTGAGCTGCCAATGTTCGTGTTCTTCGTCCGCACTGCGGCGTAAACGCACATGATGATGGGGCGCCGGTTTCAAAGAACGCGCCGTTCTTACCTCCACCAAAAGCCCGAAATTCTTTTTCGGTGTAGCCAGCCACCGATCAACAGCAGGTTGTACATCCAAACTTACAGTTTCTGTGCTATTCAGACGTATCGTCTTGTTGTCCAACAACAAATAGCTCGGCTCACGTTTACCTCTCACACCCACGCGTGTTATATCGTACACGAGAACCTGATAGCGTGTACGATTCGCAAGGCGGGAATTTAATGTTGCATGACTAATGGCGTCACGTGTTAATTGCAATTCGGCTGCTTTTAGCTTTTCCTCGGTGGGTATACTTTTTATATCGAAATATAAACGAAACCGATGATGGTGCGGAAACCGATCGTCGATTTTACTATCTGCAACGAGAAGGAGAACAAGAAACTTAGTAGATGTAGTTAACATTTATTAGTTGAAAGCAAAAAAAAAAAAAATTCTAATCCTCTTAAGGTCTTGCTTAAAAATTATCCTCTGCTGTACTTGACTAAGTATTTAATGAGTGGCTTAAAAATGTCAGCTAAGGTTACTAGTTAAATAAATAAAAAATAAAAAGAAAAGGAAAAAACACGACCAACTATGTCTTTACATTTTTTTTAAATATTTTTTCTCTACCATTAATTGCTATTACTGGCGCCGGAAACACATGTTTTAAATGACGACAGGATTTATCGTCCCGTTCAACTATCAAGTGCTGTGTTGTATTATTTCTAACAACAGATTTGAAAAGAAATGAAAGCAAAAACAATTTTCCTTTTCACAATACTTCACTTTGTTGTAAATGTTGCACGGTTTGCTTGCAATTGCAACAGGTACTTCAGTTAAATTTTGCACTCGCTAGTATACATTTCTTTTAAAATTTATGGTTTTATGAGCCTAAAACCGTTTCTAAATATTTAAATAAACAAAAACACGAACAATATCGACAATGCTAGCTAGGTTCCTTTTATTTTCTCAAGTATTTTTTCCTGGAATCCCGTTTACCATTATCATTCCACTTGAAGATGGTATAAATTTTCAAGGTCATTACAACGATAACATTTGCGTATACATAGGTAGCAGAACTCATTTCATGGCAATAGCCAGCCATCTCTTTCTATTATCTTTCAAATGCTTTTAAATTCTGTTAGTTTTGTTGGTTTAATTATGCACATATCATATGGAAATCTCTCGGATGATTTTTAATGAGCGTCAACTGATGAGCATCATCCAATGTGTTTGCATATAATTATGTACTATACTATATATCAATGAGAAATAAAGAGAAGGGAAGAGCGAGAGAGAGAGAGAGAGAGAGAGAGACATAAAGAGGAAGATACCGACATGACAAGTGCATTCCAAAATATTTGTAAAGATTTTAAATTCATTTAAATGCATGAATGTAAGCTGGGCTACGAATTTCATCGTCCTTTTAAGAAGATTTATTGCAGGTAAGAATTTTTTCACGTAGAAATTCTTGATTTGGTTTTTAATTTTAAACAAATTTTTGTATTATTTTTGTTTTGTTTTAATAAACAATAGTCAGCTTCACTGCTATGTACATAGTTATTAAATGGTTAAACAATTTATAATATTTTGGTTATGAATTCTAGTACTTTTCATTTAAAATGTTGAATGTTCGAACTCTAAATGATATGCACATTAATGGAATGGAAAAGTTAGGCACTCTTTTATGATCACTTCCACACAAAAAGATCGATTTCTAGCGTGTTAGGTGCTCTAAACATTTATTTACTGGCCCAGATTGTTCGTCCTATTAAATATGATATGTGGGACACGAATATGTCAGCTGCAAAATTGAAAGTTAAGGCTAATCACAGGTTTTACGGCACTGAGTGAGAGTACATAAGCAAAAAAAAAAAAATAAATAAATAAAAAATTCATAAACCCTCGAAAGAACTTCATGTCAAACACATTGTAAACAAGAAATCAAAAACGCCGTGCTTATAGCTTGCAATCGCAGTCTGCCATTTTTAAGCAACACATAAGAAAACCACGAGGAGCTCGTACTATCTTATTTACACTCAGGGTTTTTGCCAGAAAACTGCTGAGAGGAAGTCACCGAAAATAAAAATTTTTGGTCAAATTTCGTCTTGCTGGTGATGCCTGATCTGAAGTTTGAACCGTGTCTTCAAGTCTAATAGACCACACTATCTACTAGACTACGACGAATTCATATTTGTATATGTAAAGATGCAAAACATAGATTACATCTGGCAGTTCCATTGTCCGAAAGCTGATATACAAGAACCAATATCTGTGTGCATAGGTTGCGATCAGAAGCCAATCGCTCTTTCCATCGGAAAACAACATGCTGGAGGTGCAACTATTTTTGTATCACCCCTCGGATAGCATGTGGCACTGTCTTATTGAAATCAAATGAAGCAAACATTTCAAATAAATCCAATGCTTCCATTTTGGAAAAAAATGTGAGACAGCGACTTGCTCCACTGTAAATAGTGCTTTTTCTGTGTACATTGATAGCTTTTAGATTGCATATGGCTGCTACAAAATTGAATACAAATATGCCATACAATAATGCCATAAAACTGTCGAATTCCATATATCCTAATGTGTGTGATGAGAAACGTATTCTATCAGCATATTTATATTTCTATGGGAAAATTCTAGATTTTACCGTCATATTCAGCTCTTATGAAATAGGGATGTTAGGGATGCGTCGGTAGATTGTTTCAAATGTAGGAAAAACGTAGTTAAAAAGTATGCAAGTTTGAATTGTTGCAGAGAGAAATATTTTTGATTTTATATTTATAATTTTCATAATCTGGAATATGATTGGACGCAGTCTAATAGGTAGTGTTTTTGCTTATTAGACGAAAATCCGTGGTTCAAACCCCAGTTCAGACAAAAAAAAATATATTTCTTACGGCGATTCTCATGTCTAAAATTATCACAAACAACATGTTTGGTGTGGGAAGCTAACTCCTATTCCTGACTAATAAGTTGTAATGACCAGATAAAACAAAAAAAACAAAAATCTAGAACTTGCCAAACAAAATTTAATATCAACCGTATGGTATGATAGGAGTAGAAAACATATAGTGGATTTGATAATCTTGTGTTTGGATAAAATACCTCGAATAAAATTTGCTAAATCCTTTCCGACTGCAAACGCCGTAGTCTAGTAGGTAGTGTGTTGGCTTATTAGACGTAAATCCAGGGTTCTAACCCCAAGCCAGACATCAAAACGAAATACAAAAAGTATTTCTTCGGCGATTTCCTCTCAGAAGATTTCTGGCAAAAACTCTGAGAGTAAATAAAATTGCAATGAAAAGTTTCACAAAAATCTGTCGTTCGGTAGGTCCCGCCACTCATGTATAAAAAAATTAACACACACAACATAAGTGGTGTGAGAAACTAGGTCGTAATCCTGACTGAAGGGTTGTAATGACCAATTATGTATGTATGTATGTAAATACTTTACATAAAATAGGCTTGCAAGGATCTTGTTATTTTCAATAGGTTGGTGATTTTAATAAGATGGTGTCAAAAATGTAAAGTAATTGTTGTCCTATTGAATTCCCAATCAACTAAATCTTACTCCCCAAATAGTCACATATAAAGCCTATTGACAACTCTAAAGAGATAAAGTTCAGGAAATTTAAACCGAGTTTACAAAAAATAAACCCATGCGTCTCTAAATGGATGGTGTGATAGAAAAATATATAAATTCTGAACACATAATTTTAAAGCGTGAACTTATGGCGTAAATGCTATTTGATTTTGGATTATAATTTTTGTTGATGTAAAAATATATTTTTGTTTTTATTTAAGATTTCTGTAAATCCTTAAAGATGAAAACGATATAAAATTTAAACTTTTGAAGATTAAATTATAATCAAAGCAATTTTCTCTACTTTATTTTGACACTCACATTAAAAAAATCAAAATTAAAATTCAATTTGAATTATAAAATCACATAAGTGGGGTTTTTGAATGGGGTTTTAAAAGATTTTTTAAAAAAATTGTACGAGATAAACTGTAAAAAGAAAATGCTTCATGTACTCACCTTGATGTGTAAAACTTCTCACTGTATTGGAGGATTTTGTAAATAATCCAGGTTTTGGTATATTTCCAGAAATCAATTCATGGCCCGTTATTTGGGTGTACAATTGCTTCATGGCCTCTGGTATAACAATTTTGCTGCGATCAATTTTCGGCGGCCTCTTCATATTAAACAGCGACAGGAGGCTATTTTCGATTTGGACTAGAGTTGAGGGATCAGGTTCAAGTTTTTCGGCAATCACATCATGATTGCTAAACGTACGTGGTCCCTCATCGGGTATGACAGCATCCAATTGGGGCTGTTGAGATTCCATAACAATGCCACCATCATCGTTTTCCGTTACAGTTATATCTAAATCCATTTGAGAGGATGAAGAGGAGGACGTGGAGGCGGAGGAGGATGATGATGATGATGATGATACTGATGTTGGTGGTGTTACTGATGCTGGTGCAGGTAAATTATCACTAGTTGTGGTGTGTTGTTGTGGTTGTTGAGAGGCAGGTTGTAAGTTTTGCTGTTGGTGATGATGGTGCTGATGCTGGTGCTTATGCTGCTGCTGCTGATGATGGTGATGATGATGATGGTGCTGTTGATGATGATTATGATGTGGATGACTGGAGGAACTTTCTTTATGATTTTGATTTAATGTATCCTCTTCTATATGGTTTTGTTGCTGTTGCTGTTGCTCTTGTAATATTTGGTTTTGTTGGTGTTGTTGTTGTTGTTGTTGTATTTGTTCTAATTCACTTTCATTTAAAGCCATTTTGTTAGGTTTATTATTTTTAATCATTTTATCACTTTTGTTGTTATTATTATTATTATTGGCGTTGAAACTTATGCTATTTTTATAGGTTTTGTTTTGTTCAACGTTTTCTTTTGTTTGTTGTTGTTGTTGATTTTTTTCTAACACTTCGTTTTCTAAAACGTTTCTAATTTCTTTTTCTTTTTCGTTTTCTTCTTCTTTTTCTTTTTCTTCTTCTTCTTCGATATTTTTTATTTCAATTATAATGTTTTTATTATTGTTATTGTTATTATTATTGTTGTTGTTGTTGTTGTGATTTATTTGATTAATATTTTCATTAATTTCTTGATAATCTTGTTGCACTTGTTGTTTTTCTTGCTCTTGCTCTAATTGTTGTTGTTCTTGTTGTTGTTGTTCACTTATTTTATCACTTTTATTATGAGTTTTATACACAATAGTTTTTTTATCTAGTTCCTGTTCCGTATTAACGGTATTTGTATAATCCACTAATTTTATTAAAGCAGTTGACGTTGATAACGATGATAATGATGATGATAGTGACGACGACGACGGCGGCGGTTTTTTTATAATCGCCGTTGTTTTTTTAGCTGTAGCGTTATATTGAAAATCCTTTTTTTTAATTGGCTGTATAGCTGTGATAAAACTCGACGATATTTTATTGTTATCCTCGGTGCTAGCAACTTGAACGATCGTTTGAAAAGTCGCCAGCACTGCGAGGAGTAGAAGCCATGCGCGCATGGTCGCTTGCAACTCTAAAACGATATAAAAACATGAACACACAGCAATGTTAGTCAAAGGGTTAACACACAAGAACTAAAACTAAATTTATAAAAATTTATCGCAACAACTAATGCGGGAATAAGAAACGACTACTGCTATACCATTGCTTTTTAACTCGTATACTGCTAAGCAAATACTGGCATACAAAATCTTAAAAATGTATACAATTCAATCACTCAATTGCTCTCACTCTCACTCTCTCTCTCTCTTACTCACTTTGTTAATCACTCAAGAGAATTTTTAATTACATTACAGTTGTGTTAGACTGCCTCACATTTGCTCGAATGCTGTAGAAGAACAGGTAAATAATTTATATCTGCCAGATACACGAAAATGAATACCCTCGTAAAAATATTTTTAAATCTACAAGATAAAACACTCAAACTATACCCCACAATTCACTCATTTAAAGAATCTCTTAAACTCTCTCTGCACTGCACTCTTTTTAACACATCAAATTTGTTTGTTTCTCTTTATTTTTAACACTCATAACAAAATGGTTTTGCTCTTATTATCTACAAGATTCATGCTTTTACTCTGTACTCTTAACTAAAGCTGACGTTCATTCGTGATTTTTTTTTGTTTTAAGGAAAACCCCGTGACATTTTTCAGTCATCTTCAACCGTCATCCCCGTTACAAAAAAAACCTTACAAACCACACGCACACACACACTCGTAGTCATAAGATTTATAACAGAATATTTTTATTGGAATCTGTAAAAAGGGCCTTATAACCGATGTGAAACGTTGCTTATTCATAGAAAGAAATTGTACCTGTTTTAATGCAGTTTGTTCTTGCACCTGATGTGTTGCACTTGCGCAGTAAAAATTTTCTTTTATTTTTTTGTTTAAATCTCAAGTGTTTCTGGGTGTCTACTGCTGGGATTAATAATTATCAGGTACTCTTTCTTTTATGGCTGCCTTCGTCTTTTATGTTTGCAAAGTAATCTTTTCTAAATACGTATTAAATCTCAAAGAGCAGAATCCTCTTTAAATGCGAAACGTATTTTAGTGGTACAAGTGCACAACAACAGGCAAACTGCTTATATCCTGAATATTTTATACAATTCAAAGAGTTTTATAATGCAAAGAGAGGCTGAACGCATTGTGGTTTAAAGTTGTTTTTGATTGTGAAAATCTATTCAAATTCAAATTCGTTTGACAAGAAAGACTGAGTTCACGATTCCACAGTAAAACAAAGTATACGCGTAAAGGATTGATGGTCAAGAAGTTTCTTATGCTTGATACATACATACATACATACTACATAATTATCCATTACAACCCTTCAGCCAGGATTACGACCGATCTTCTTACACCACTTATGTTGCGTGTGTTAATTTTATACTTGAGTGACGGGTCCTACAAATTTTTGGGAAACTTTTCATGGCAGCTTTATTTACTCTCAGAGTTTTTACCAGAAATCTGCTGAGAGGAAGTCGCCAAAGAAATATTTTTTTCATAATTCGTTTTGTTGGAGATGTCTGATCTGGAGTTTTACACGTGGCCTCATGTCTAATAAGCCAATACGCTACCTACTAGACTACAGCGACTTCACGTGCTTTGTTGTTCGGATGCGATGTTAAATTGTAGGTCTCGCCAAAATACTTGTGTGAAAAGCTACGCCGTAAGAGTTATAATGGCAATTATGCATGTGTGTGTAATTTATTAAATTTTCTCCAGAATAATAAATTAATTTCAAGGACTTGGGTTATAAACTTAATGGCATTGTAATAAAACTCAAACGACCGAAATTCAGCTGATCTTTGGTAACCAATTAACACTGCCAAAATGTGAAATTACTAAAACTGATTGGATTGAGTGGATCGTGGTATTGTGTTGTTGAAAGTAAATGCGGGCAAAACTATAGTCTTTAATTTCAGGGGAAAGAATCGGTTATTATATGGCCTCATCGCTTCTAATTAGCCGTAAAGATTGCTTTAGGTTTACCAAACAGTCACGACTTCCAGATGCAATAAATTTTTTACAATCTGTTCTGAGTTCAACGAACTTTATATGTGACAAGCGAAGTATAAAATAATATTTCTTCGGCGACTTCCTCTCAGCAGATTTCTGGCAAAAACTCTGAGAGTAAATGAAATTGCCATGAAATATTTTTCTAAAAAATATGTCGTTCATAATCGACTTTAAACTGTAGGTCCTGTCACTCAAGTATAAAATTAACACATACATACATGCTAGGTCGTACTCCTGTTTACCTGTTCTTCAGTTGTTAATCATAAATAGCAAATCGGTTAGCCGTAAATGACAAACCTAATGCTAAATAAATGTCACTCCAAATGAAAGATATTTAACAGCTGACAGCCTTTCCAGATCGACAGCGATACACGCACTCAATTATCCTACATACCACTCAATTTTCGATAATTACAACAAAAGCAGAGAATATTAAATAATCATTTTATATAAGAATTTTCGTAAATCGTAGAAATGCTACTTAAAATAGTAAAAGAAACATGCCTTGGCTGCTAACAATTATCCGCCAATTGTAAAAATGTTTCAACATTTAAATGAGAAAAAAAAAGAAACAAATGTGTGCCATTAACCTAATATTCGTTAAACAAATAACCGTGTTGTTTATTCGGTTATCGTAATGCTTATATTTTATCTATTACAACAACAACTATAATAACACTTCCCATAATAATAACAGCTAAATGAGAAAATGTGACAAAAAATTCTGTATTTATTTTCACACGTGAATTATGATTTGTAAATAGAGACACACAGAGAGAGATTTTCTTGTTTTATTTTCATGTATGCATACACATTTGTAAGTGTAACATTTTTTGGTTTTGTTGTAGTCTGGTGTTAATAACAAATATAACAATGAAAATAAAACGGTATCTAGGTTTTTTTAACGGGAACAATTGACCACGTTTATATAAAAAGACACAACAAAGAGAAAAACTCTACAAAAAACCGCGATTGTAGAACACAAAAAAATTATTGTAAAAGAGTAGACACACACGCAAACACAAGGAAGGAATTGTAACAACAAATCCTAGATTATACAGGGATAATGTGTGAAAATATTATTTTTGAGCCTAGAGCACTGGGTTAGTTGCTCAATGCTATTGTTTTCCGATTCATTTTTCATGTTTTTAATTTTAAAAGCAAATCTTGAAAGTAAAAATAAATATGTATTCTTAGAAAGAAGTCATAACAGGCTGGCAATAATAATAGAATTATTAAATTTGTAATGAAAATTGTAACAAAAAAAACACAAAACTAGAAAACAATAAAAACAAAACCAAGTGGAAAAACAAACTGTTTTATACTCTTAAAATAAATGAAATAAAACAAGCGATTGATAATAAAAGATTTCATAATAAATTTTCAAAAACAACAAAAACAATAACAACAACAAAAAGAAGAAGAGGCAATAAATAATAAATAAAAAATAAATTCTATATGAGCGAACATCATCATGATCAAGATTCAATACAATCATCATTATTATATAATTTAGAGCAAAATATATTGGATTTCTGTTCTGTTCTGTTCAGTTCAGTTTTTTTTTGTTGCTTTTGTTGTATTTTATTTATTACTTTTGAATGATTTTTCTTATAATTTTTATGTTTTGTTTCGTTTTCAGCAGTTGTAAATAAATAAATAAATTTGCGTCTATTTACACAGGGCAACAAGTCAATGGTTTATATAATTAACCTCTGACGAAACGTATGGTAGGTAATATTGTGTTAAAATATGATCAAAAATTTTTATCAATTTCCATTCGTAACTGTTTGAAATTCATTGATATGAGGGTGGCCAATAACCTTGTGGCCTTTTTAATGTCTCGCCTCATAGCTGCGAAACCAACACTACAACTGACAGCCACTTGTTCTGTCAAAATGGATAGAAAAACCAGGTTATTTGAATCAAAAAGTGAATTTAAGACAAAAGTTAAGACGCCATAGTTTAATAGGTAGTATGTTGTCTTATTAGACATGAGGCCACGGTTCAAACCCCAGTTTAGATGGCTCCAACAAAAAAAAAAAATTATAAAAAAATTTTCTTCGATGGTCGACTTTATCGACTCAAGTATAAAATTAACATTCGCAACATAAGTCATAATTCTGACTAAATAGTTGTAATGACCAATTACGTATTTATGTATGTATATACATATGTATGTATGTAAGACAAAAGTGATAAAGTTCCATAAATTGGTCTATGGATTGGCCGCCGCCTTATTCTCAGAATGTAGCCACGAGCGTAATTAATTTCGGAAGAAGAAATGACAGCGCCGCCTGTTAAAAAAGAACGAATCAGTCGACCAAATTTCCTTATCACCAGTTAACAATACATTCACCCAGAGGACAGTATTACTGATCAACAGATCTGTCCAATAACAATTGAAACACTCAGAGACAAATAACTCCCTTTAAAACCGATGGGTGATTAACCTACGACCTACCTCAGGTTTATCACATAACTTTTAGTCCATAGACCTCAACAGTGCAAGGAATTGTTAAGTGGTATGACTCAACCTATGCATCATCGCAATGTATGCATGGCTGAATATATTGCTTCTGGTAAAGAGAGTACGGAGGAAATGGAAAAATGGATTTTGTAAATTCCATGACGCTATCAGTAATAGAGTCTATCTTACTGCTTATTGTGAAGAATTTACTGAGGAACCATTCACAACCGTAGACATGCAAATTTAGATGCCAGAGCAACAGATTTTCAATGTCGATTTTTCAAACAAAATTTTCTTCAGTAAAGAATACGTAGTCTAGTAGGTAGTGAGTTGGCTTATTAGACGTAAGATCACGGTTCAAACCCCAGGGCAGATATCAAAACGAAAATATGAAAACATATTTCCTCGGCGACTTCCTCTCAGCAGATTTCTGGCAAAAACTTTAAGAATAAATAAAATTTACATGAAAAAATTTCTCTAAAAATCTATCGTTTGGACTCGTTTTTGAACTGTAGCTGCCGTCACTTATGTATAAAATTAACACACAACAAAAGTGGAGTGAGAAGCTAGGTCGTAAACATGACTGAAGGATGCATCGGGTCCAGAAATGTGGAAAAGCCATTGCATATGGAAAAAAGTGTCTGTTTGACGCGCATTATTGCATTAGAAGTTTCGAGAAGAAGTAATTTCACATACGATTATACGATTTGACGCCGTTAGAAATTATTATTACAGCTTCGGCCGTATCTATGCCAAGAATTTTAAATATTTTAGCATTTATTGCCAAGATCAATGCAAAAGTTTGTGTTGTTTTGAAGAAGTAAACCCAAGTTTTTCCAAAAAAAAGTTTCGCAAAGAAGAAATTCTATTAAAGCACTGCTTTTTGCGTTGAAGATTTTTGGCGCATTTGAAAACACCTTGAATTGAGTGTTTTTTCTTCTGATTTTTTTGTGTGTGTGAGCGTGTGTGTAGAATTTGTTTTAAATAAATTTCGTTTTTAAAACATTTTTTTTTTGGTGTTTTGTGTACTTAAACAGAAATCATTTGTTTATTAAATACAAACATTTTTATAAACAATTATTGAAGAGTAGCAAAAAAATGTAAAAAAAAAAATCGAAGCGAAATGAAAATCTTAAAATCAATTTGTTTAAACTTAAATCGTAGATTTTTTTCCCCAATTTTTTTTTTTCCATTTTCTTAATTTTAAAAACTTTGTATGCCATTTTTAATGTAAACAAATTTTGTATTCTTATATAAACTAAAAATACTGAAAACATTTAAACAAATTAACCGAAAATTGTTGTTGAAGAATATTTAACCAAAAAAAGAAAAAAAAAAGAAGAAAATGGAAAATTAATAGAGATTTTAGCGAAATGTTTTGATTTTATTTTCACATCAAAAAGTTTTGGTATTGAAAATTAATGAATTTGTTAAAATGAATACAATGTAGGCCATTTAAACTTCTCGGTATTTCCTACTGCTATGGCAACTATCAACTAAGATTTCGGAATGAAATGAGCAATATTAAGAAAAAGCTTTTGAAAGGTGTCACTCAAATTCAACATTAGGCTGTAGGACACAAAACTTATGACCAAACGCGCGCCATATAATTGGTAAAGAGTGGCCAGGACAGGAGTTGAAACAAGAGATATTTGGGAACGGATCAAATCACGTTCACCCGTGCATTCAAATTACTTAACACCAGGGCAATGCATATATTGACAGTTAATAACAACCACCTGTTTGAATCTTCATCAGTCGAATTAGTTGTGATTTATTCAGGCTGTATTGCCATAGACAACGACTTACTCTGGACAACTAGTTTGACTCTGGACCATACCAATCTACATGAGATCCAAGAGTGTTCAATGCGTAACGAAACTGCTTGAGAAGTCGCCGTAGTCTAGTAGGTAGTGTGTTGGCTTATTAGACGTAAAGCCAGGGTTCGAGCCCCAGGTCAAAATACAAAAAAAAAAAATACAAAAATTATTTCTTCGGCGACTTTCTCTCAGCAGAGTAAATAAAAGTACCACGAAAAGTTTCTCAAAAATCTCTTGTCCGGAGTCGACTTTAAACTGTAGGTTCCGTCACTCATGTATAAAATTAACACACACCACATAAGTGATGTGAGAAGCTAACTCGTAATCCTGAATGAAGGGTTGTAATGACCAATTGTATGTATGTACATATGTATGCATGTTATCAGTCCATATATCATCGAGAACCACTTTCGCCAGGCCATCACTGTCAATAGTCGATGATTGGCCTGAATTGTATCATCAGGATAACAACGGTTTTACACAACGGACAGACAGCTACGAGCCATTCATCTCATGCCAGATAGGCTGGCCAGATGATCATCTCTCGCGGAGGTGCTGTTAAATGGCGATTGAGATCATGCAGTTTGAGGCTGTTAGTTGTTGTTCTTGTGGAGTTTTATTAAGTAACAGGTATAT
Source organism: Sarcophaga carnaria (assembly GCA_958299815.1). Classification (NCBI taxonomy): domain Eukaryota; kingdom Metazoa; phylum Arthropoda; class Insecta; order Diptera; family Sarcophagidae; genus Sarcophaga; species Sarcophaga carnaria. The sequence goes on along the minus strand of OY283152.1, from coordinate 17,500,671 downwards.
GAGAATAAGCCACAAACTTAAGCGTTCGTCAAAACCAACATAACCCGTGGCATTAGTCAAATTCAACCTGGTTCATGGGAAATTGCACTCCTCTCAGAGAAGCTGTGACGCACATAATTAAAAAAAAATCGTTTTAGCTTAAGACCGACATAAATATCACCTCACAAAACTATTTAGGCATATCGAATGAAATAAACTCTACGAAAAGGAAAGTTACACAAACCTGATACTTTGACAAACATTATTAGAATTTGCAGATTCAGATATCCGGTTTATTTGTGCATTTTAAATCGATGTTGCACAAGAACTAATCGTTACTTTAACAACTAGCTGATATTGCAAAGAAGAATTCTGGTGCTGGTGACTGGTATACCCATACCCCAATTGAAACCTAGGGTGTTAAGTATGTTTATAAGATCAAATGGCGTGAATTTGATTCACTGTGAATTGTAACATTGTAAGCAGATTTGATAGGAAAATCGATAAACGTTACATAGATTTCATATACTCTTTAAGGACATAACCTATCCTTTAGAAAGAAATTGACTTTTTTACCCACCTAATATGCATATTTTTTTGCCGAATGCTTCTAAAACTAAAAAATTTTGGTTTTTGAAAATTTATTTTCCCCTCAAACACTTTCGGTACGACAAACATCAAACCACAAAGCAAAAATCTTGTAAACGGTTTGTCTCTTTTTTTTTGAATTTTCGTAAGTTTGAGAAGCGAAACTAAACTCAACAAATAAAGAAGGAGAGAAAAAAGGAAAAAAAACGCATGTAACTCTTGTTTAAATTGTCAGCAGCAGTTGTAGTTGTAAAAGTAGCAGAAACACCATTGTTATCGTATTAGTGGTAGTGTAACAAACTATGTCTAACACAATTAGAATATGTAACGTGCGTTGTTGTCGTCGTCAGCGTTGTCGTTAGCGTTGTTGTGTGTAGTGAGTGATAAGAAGATAGATTTTAATCTTTATGTGAAAAACAACATGTAATTTGTTGTGTTGTTTTCGGTTTCTGTTTACCTCAATCAATATTCGTTGATGTTGGTTGCTTTTTGTAATGATCGTAGATTTTCGACAAAAACCTAAAAAGTGAACAAAAAAAAAAGAAACGAGAAAATTTTAGAAACATGCATAAAATCTTAAGCAATTGCTGCCGTTGGTATTCTCTGATGGATAAGACAAGACAAGTAGGGATATAGTCTCTCGATTGGATAGATACTCAGTAAATGTATTACTTTTTAGACTACCACTACTACTAATAGTTTTACTCACTCACTCACATACATACACCATAAATAAACATTTACTTTGGCTCGATTACCTTTAATGATTACCATCACTATCACTATGCTTTGCACTGATTGATTTGTAGGCAGAGTTGTAAAACTATAAAATGTATATCCCACGGATGGATTGGATAAAAATCGAATTTTTCCAAAAGTTGGATGTTCCTTGAAAACCTTGGAAGTTGTGCAAAATTTTTTAATGGACAGTTTATAATTGCCAATGTATTGGCAAGATTAAGCCCATGCAAGCTAGTTTCAAATCTGGAGGAAGGCAAACAAATTATCACTTGGTTTTATAAAATTTAAAAGACTTAATCTTCTCCCAAATAACCAAAACGGGAAGCTCACTAAACTTCTATCCTCCCACCGTATCATCAATAAACATTATAGAAAGGGGATGCAACGCCAGGTCTTGCGAAATAGAAACGAATAGAAAACGTTACAATGTATTGAACTCGAAACGATAGATTTAGGATAAGAGAAACATAAACTCAGAGTGTTACAAGTCGCCGTAATCTATTAGGTAGTATATTGACTTATTATATGAGAGACCGTGGTTGAAAATCCCAGCTCAAACATCTCCAACAAAACGAAACATGAAAAAAGTATTCCTCAGCAATCTTATTTACTCTGAGAGTAAATAAAAATGCCATGAAAATGTTTCTCAAAAATCTGTCCTTCGGAGTCGACGATAAATTGTCGATTTTTTATTTATCCTCAGACTTTTTGCCAGAAATCAGCTGAGAGGAAGTCGCCGATGAAATATTTTTTGTATTTTGTTTTGATGTCTGGCCTGGGGTTTGAACCTTGACTTTACGTCTAATAAGCCAACACACTACCACTAAATTATCGCTCCATTAATGTATAAAATTAACAAACATAACATGAGTGGTGAGCGAAACTAGGTTGTAGTCCTGACTAAAAGGGTTGTAATGACCAAACATGCAAGTATACTGATACCAAATCAAAGGTTAAGGAAAATTTGAGTCTGAAAGAAGTGAGTATTATGCTATAAACACAATAAACGCAACGCAGCAAAAACAATATGCTTGTTGTCGCATTGCCTTTAAAATATTCATTTCCATATACACCTATGCATTTTATTTTTTAGAGATTGCTGTGTTGCTTTTATTGTGTTTATAGCATATAAATATAACATATAATTCCAATAAGACCATCACTTTTCAAACAATTCTATTTTAACGACAGGCTTCAGTTTCATTTTTTAATTTTCCAAAATTATGTATCGTTTAAAGTGCTTAAGGCTTTTTTAAAAAACTTAGTGGAAATCAGGTTAACTTAAATAATTTGGTGACCGAGAAATTCTTTATTTTACTCGATTTTATCATGAGTTTCATTTGAATTTTTTTTTAAATGTGTCCCATGATTTAGAACCTTTAAAGTACTGACATTTTTATTAGTTTTTCCATAGAGTACACTTATTAAACTATTAAATATTTTTAAGTGGTTTCCTACTTAAATTAATTTCCATTGTTTAAATGATGTTCAAAATATAAAAAAAAACACACAAAAATTTATTTCTTCGGCATTTTTCAGAGCTCTTGTAATACGATTTTTATCGATTGTAAGTAAATTTATTACAATTTATCAGAAAAGATATTTTATTTTATTTTAAGTAAAACGTCAACGTCAACGTCAAATTTTTATTTCATTGTCAATCAATGGAAATTATTTTCAAAATGCTCAATAGCTGCAGTATTTATAGAGAAGCAGGGGCGGACACAAACGGAAATAAAATTTATAACAACTAAAATAGTTTCACTTAAAAATTTAATTTTCTTTGTGACAAACGGTTTAAAAACAAACAAATACCGGTACTTTTTGCTTTTTTTGAGGGTTTTAAACTAAAATTTAATTTTCTTTAAGTGACTGCTCTTAAGAGAGGGGGCAACGCTATACATTTGCTATGCTATGCTATGCTGTGATGGTATAATAAAATTATAATTGTCAAGTGATAAGTTTTTCTTGTATAAATTCGTTTAGATTTTCAACTTAAAAGACAATGGCAAAGCAAAGTTTTTCTATTTTATTGTTCTGTTGCTTATTTTCTTCTGTGAAGAATTTTAAAAATTTTTCTTTTCACATTTAAGATAAGAAGTTAATAGGCCTACGGCTTCTTATCATAAATAAGGAATTCTAAAATATCTTTCAATATTCTCTTGAAGTACGTATGTACTTAACTGCTGCGGTTTTTTTTAATTTATTTAAATTTCAAACTGACAAGTGTTTTAAGTAATTCAAGTCCCTTTGCAGTTTAAAACAATTTTTTTATCACTTTTTTCTTCAGTATCTTAAGTAAGTTTAGCTTAATTAAGGTAATTTTTTAAGTAATTGTGCAGGTGTATAATATCACTATAAAATAACAAAAAATGCGTTTTTTATAATATATTTAAGAAATTATGTTTGAAATACTGTGTAATACTTAGTCATGTGATAATGATTTAAATAAAATGATTTTCAAAATGTTTTCATTAAACAAAAACAAAAAAAAAAAAAAAAAAAATGCTGATAATACAGGATTGCAACATTTGTTTGAAATTAAGAAGTGCTTTATAATACAGTAAGTAACACAAGTAAACTAACATTCTAGGTTTTGCTTTCATTGATTTTAAAACTTGTTCTGTTCTTTCGATCTTCCTAAACTATACAATGAACACTTTGTAGTCGACTAGAAATAAAAGATATTCAGCAAAGCACAAAGTAAGAGATTTAACCACTTTACAAGCTGCTTCGTATTGTTGACCATCTAGAAGCTTCACTCTCAATCTAATAACTCTAGCAAGCAGTGCTTTAAATTTCGCATTCCAGTCTTAAGCTGAAGCCTAAGTAATGCACCAAACACAATAAACGCTACGCGGCAAACACAGCAATCTATCAAAAATGAGTAGCAAGATCTACAGTTTAAAATCGCCTCCGAACGACAGATTTTTGAGAATGTTTTTTATTTCAATTTTATTTTACTCTCAGAGATTTTGCCGGGAACCTGCTGAAAGGCACTCATCGAAGAAATATTCTTTTCATATTTTCATTTTGATGTCTGTTCGGGGCTTCGGGGTTGAAGCCTCATGTCTAATAACTCAACACACTACTTACTAGACTGGTAGCTTCACCAGAAATCGAATAAGGCATATAAAAACTTCTGGAATCACTCAAATAACACAAACTTGAATTAACGCAAAAGTCCGTTATCTAATTACAGTCCAACTCATCGAAGAATTAAAACCTGCTGACCGTTAGTGATCGTATTATGATTATTCGTTTGAATCATTGACCAAGAAAGATAGGCTTGTAGTATTATGTTTTGTTACTAATAACTACTCCTCTACACTTTTGTAGCCATTAAAATCTTTTAGTCAGAATAACATCATAGTTTTCCATATCACCAATGTTGTGTGAAGTCGCTGCAGTCTAGTAGGTAGTGTGTTGACTTATTAGACGTGAGGCCGCGATTAAAACACCAGGTCAGAAATCTCCCATTAAACGAAATATGAAAAAAAAATCTTCGGCGACTTCCTCTCAGCAGATTTCTGACAAAAACTCTCAAAGTAAATAAAATTGCTATGAAAAGAGTCTAAAAAAAATCTGTCAATCGGAATCGATTTTAAACTGTAGATCCCGCCACTCATGTATAAAATTAACACACACAACATAAGTGGTGTGAGAAGTTAGGTCGTAATTCTGACTGGAGGACCATTTATGTATGTATATAACGTTGTGTCTGATGATTCTATCTATGATTCTATCTAAACTGCTGAGAGAAGATTGCCAAAAGAATTATTATTTTCTTCAAGTAAGGACTAGAGCACTTTGTTTTTACTTTTATAAGCCACTGTTTACATAAGCAAAAGAAAAAATTAATTTATAAATCAATGACAATTTAAATTCCTTATTAAATATAAATTAAAACCCTCCTCAAATATTATATTGACAAGCTAAAAATATGCGGATAAAATAACACAAGTGTCGTCTAATGAAATAAAATTACAAACAAAAAAAAGAAGAAAAAAAATACAACGAAAAAAACATTAAAAAATTTTTCCCTTGCTTACGATATTATTTAAACATAATAAAATATGACCCAATATCGTTTGCTACATATGTTTTATATTGTATTATTAACAAAAACAAAAAGAACAATAAAAACAAAAACAATTTTAAAGAAAAAAAAATTAATAATAATGCTGATTTAAACAGAAAAAATATCAAATTACTAATAAAATATAATAAAACAAAAACAAATACAATAAAATAAAAACAAATAAAAATTTTAAAATAATAATAAAAAAAGTATAAATTTAATACAGCACAGTTTTATGCACATTCACTCACCTCAGTCTTTAAAAGTTTTTGGTTACACAAACGTTAATAATGACGATCACAATAACAATAATTGTATTGAGTTTGATAATGATGATTATGGTAACGATGATAATAATGATGATGATCACAATAACGATGGCAACAATATGACAAACTTGTAGACACCTTAATGGAGTTTTCCTAACGTTAATAATGATGTTTCTAGCCGAAGAAGATGTTCAAACAAAATAAATCACACACTTTATATGCATACATGCAGTTGTAAATTATTAATAATTTTTATTTCTTTATTTTTATTTGTTTTATTTAAAAAAGGATTTCTTTTTCTTTTATTCAAACACCTATTTTTTTCTTGGTATTTTTCTTCCTTTTTTTGATTCTTATTTAAACAGAAAACGCTATTAAAACAAGAGTGATTAGACTGATTACTTCCGTTATTGATTTTAATTAAATATTTAATCACACACTGTTATTTACTTTATTTATTTTTTATTTATTCAGTTGTCAAAACAGAACCTTTACTTTTCTTTTCTTTTCTCTTGTAGTTGTATATGAAATAAATGAAATTTTTATTTCTCTTTATTCTGGTGGATTTGTCATTTTCCTTAAGTTTGATTTGTTTTTGGAAATTTCTTTTATGATTTTCGTAGATTTTTATTTTCAATAAAAATGTTTTTCTTTGTTTCTGTTGTTGTTGTTGTTGTTGTTCTTGATGATTACGTTTATTGTGTTGCTGATGTTTTTTATGAATTTTTTCTGGCTGTTTTCTATAGTTGTCGTTGTCGTTGCTGCTATATTTGTTGCAGTTGCATACAAATTGCATCTATAGTTAAGAGTATTGCCACAAGTACTTTTAGAAATTTTTATTTGCAATTGATTTATAATCGGCATAATTATTATGAAAATATCTGCAATTAGAAGAAACAAAAACAAAAAAAAAAATTATTATAAATTCACATAAAAAGTCATTCGAACGAAATATGTTTCATAATTAATTAAAAAATAAAAATTATTAAATAAATATGAAAAAACGTTGGATCATTTTTAAAACATAGTTCTTATGATATAAAGAGATTTAAATCTAGTGTCCCCAAACACTACTCCCTCTTTCCTCCTATCCATAATATATATTTCTAGTTCCAACACAATGCACTGCATGAGTTGATGGTCATGCATGTTCATGGTCTTTTTTGTACGACCAACACTCAGGGAATGGCCCCTACTCATGCAGTGCATTGTGTTGGAACTAGAAAAATATGTTATGGGAAGGAGAAAAGAGGGAGTAGTGTTTGGGGACACTAGATTTGAATCTCTTTATATCATAAGTGATGGGAAAAGACCTCTGCAGGAATGGAGTTCCACATGCTAATAGTCCGGCTAGAGAACTTTATCTGTAATGCAGTATGTGATCCACTGGCCAATTGACCACAAACGGATGTGCTCGCCTAGAAAGAAACAAGTCCCATTATTTCGCTCAAGCAAAATCCGTTGTAGTAGCAACGGTGATTCAATAAATCTAGAGTTGGATGCCCTACTATCATTCATAAGCACCTTCGTCCTTTCCTATACGCCCCTTTAGCTGTTGAATTTTATTTCGAAAAACCTTCTTTAATTCTAGCATGCTCGGTATTATTCAAGCATTTGCATATATAGGTAAAAATGTGTAACCAAAGCTGCGAAGAAATAAACCTACGGTAAGCGTTACTGATTTACTGATGCTAAAGACATCACCCACAAAATAAGACGTGAAAATGTCTTCAAAACGTTAAGACGCTACCCAAAGCGGATGTGTTTCTGAATGTAGAAGAATCTACTCCATTATGGTACCCTGTAAAGCTTTGTCTTCCCTTGCAATAAAATATACTATTAGAAATACCAGAAAAATACACGAGTTTCAAATGTCGATTTCCACACGACGGTAAATTGTCAGATTCATTTGAGTTTACGGCAATTTTATAGAAATTTCAGTCTCTTAATCCCCTGAATACATTTTTTACACGAGTAAATAAAGTATGTAATCCAAAAATACATGAATGTAAACATAAATGTAAACAATGTCATACAGCTTTTCTTCTATAAATGATCTTCTAGGAAAACCGGGAAGATGTCTATGACAGCCTTCGTTTGATATCAAATCGTATTATAGTTGTTGCCAATAGTATTTTACTTTATCGAAGGTTTAGCTCATGCAGGTTTTCATTACGATTTTGTAATCAGGCCTGCTTCAGCAATGTTTGCCCTGAAATTATTTAATTAATTTCAATCAATCAGTAGAATCGTTTTGGAACTATTGAATGGACTCAATGACAATTTTATCGAAGTATTACGAACTAATAATTAATTTAATTTTTTTAATTTAAGAACACAAAAATTTAACCTTTGGCAGGAATGGATGCATTTAGTGTGTTCAGGAAGGTTTCCAATTCGGTCCATTTTATTCTTTTTTATTTAATAAGTTTTACTGATTATCGATCCTAGGTAAAATTCCTTGCTTTTGTAATAAATTAAATAATAAACATTCCAGTTGTTATTTACTTATAGTCAGCTGTTGGCCACTGGAAATCATTTCGCCGCAAAATACAACGCTGTTTCATAACAGATGCTTTAGCCTACTATTTTTTGTTTACTTATGTACATATTGCCATAAAATATATTTAACTATACTGGCTCCCTGTTATTGCGCGTTGTGTGTTGCTATTTTTATAAATATTCAAAATCAATTTGTTTTGGTTTTACAGTGAGGTTTTCCGATTGGCCACGAATTTTGTGGAATCATTGAATTTTATTATAGAAATTTGAGCCGCTAAAAATCATCATTAGATTCGAAGTTCATTTTGGACTTAAACAAACACAATTTCAATATTGCCAATGTTGTTCTTTCACTGTCACGAACTGCTCTGTTACTGCCAGTGTAGCAAAGTGCCGTGGTTAATTGACTTTTTCCCTAAATGGAGGCATCGGAATTTTTTTTAACTTTTTGCCACATGTAAAACGGTGCGCAATCCTATGAACCTGTATAAATTTTAAGTAATGAAACGGAAACTACCCTTTCCACTGAGAGGAATCAGACCGACCGCAATTGTATACACCTAATGAAAAGCGAATACATACATAATTGGTAATTTTATTTACTCTCAGAGTTTTTGAGAGGAAGCCGCCTAAGAAATATTTATTCATATTTTAGTTTTGATGTCTGACCTGGGATTTGAACCCTGACTTTAGGTCTAATAAGACGAAACACTACCTACTAGACTACGGCGACTATTAAAGCGGATTTAATAAGTAATTAGTCCCACGATTAGTCCACTCAACGCTAATATCATGCAAATTAACCCCATTAGACAATTTTTAGATACATGCCAGTGACACTATAACTGCCATTGACGAGGTACCCGGTGATTTAATGAAAAAATTAAATCAAACTTAAAGCCAACTACCGTGTAGCCGCGGCAATATTTACATGAAATAATTTTAAAAAATTAGATGACAAGTAGGCACTCATACATCGTCTCAAACAAATAATTCAATCACTTTTGCAATGTTTCTTTTGTGTTGTTTTTCTTTTTTTTTTTATTTAAAACAAAAAATTTTTTGCGCAATTTCACGAAATAAGCTGTAGGCTACCCAGATACATTGATTTAAATATTTTTAGATTTTATAAAAGAAACCTAAGGTACAGGACTGTCTTTCAAGTGTACTTCCTAAAACGAAAATCTTCATTAAAATTTTTCATTTCGTTTATACTCCCATATTTTTAAAAATTATTTTTGATTTATAAAGGTTTTGTTAAACATATTTTCGTACAAATTATGTTTTATAAACCTTCTATAAATCGAAAATAATTTTCATAAATATGGGAGTACATCCTTAGTATTGTTTTCTTTTTTACAATTAAACTCGAATTCAATATCAACTGTGTTCCAACAAAACTGTAGTCTTATTTAAACATAAAAAAATAAAGAACTAATAATTAAAATTTGTTTAAAAAAGTATTTAAATTCCTCAATAAAATCTACAATTTATTCAACATTATTGTTTTAATTTCCTGGAAAACTAATTTTCTTTTCATTAAAAACTATGTAAACATTTTTTCTTTTTAAAATTTCACTCGAGTTAAAAAAAAAAGTGATTGGATTTTTGATTAAAAAATGTTGCAAAAGTTTTAATCCGTTGTTCACACAAAAAAGAAAAAAATAATTTAAATTTCACAACAATATTTCCAAAAAATGTTATATTTGCAAAATTAGTTTTTTTTTCCAAAGTTTTATCTTTATTTTTTGTTTTATAAAAATAGTATTATGGTAACACTTTGTTTACATTTTTTTGGTTTTTATTTAATTAATTTCATTTCAACTTTTACAAAAAAAAAAAATATTTTCAAATTCTTGGGAGTTCATTATTGTTTTAAAATACTTTTACTCCAGCTTATATTATTTTTTTAAAATTAATTTTTAATTTTCTTCATCTATACACAGCAATGATTACATTTTCCATAATATTTGTTAATAAAAAACACATAAGAAAATCTTTTAAAATCATATTCCATTAAATAATTTGTAAAACAATGCCTTCTGATTCCATATTCATTGAGGCATGTTTTCATAATTTTTTTCCCTCTTGTCTTTTCTTATTGTAACACTCACTATAAACAATTTTTGTTTTTTTTATTCTAAAGCAATACCTATTATTTAAATTACCCGCTTTTTAATGATATTTCCATAAGTTTTTAATTTTTTGTTTTTAATTCTCTTGCTCTCTTCTCTTTATTTGAGACTCGTTTAGTTTTATTTTATTTTTTATTAATTAAAGTTTTTTAATTCAATAATTTAAACATTTTTTTGTTGTATTTGTTTTTGTATAATTTTGCACTCAATTGGAATAAAAAAATGGAAATAACAAAATAAACAACAAAAACTTTTATAAAAAAAAACAAAATTTATTTGTAAAAAAGAGTTCTTTTTTTATTTTAATTATTGAATTGAAAATAGTTTTAAACTCGTTCATTGCCGCAGATCGACTAACGCCTCATTGTCTACCTGATTCAAATAATCCCAGTTCGAAAAAATTATCAGATACACTGGCTACACAAAAATCCAATACAACCATACAATCATACCAAATAAACTGAAATAACAGCAGCAACAACTAAACAACGACAACAACAACAAATAATATTATGATACTAAAAGCAACGCTGTTGTGGTTCGATCTATTGATCGTCGTAGTCGTCGGCGATCTTGGTGTCGGTATTTTCATAACGAAACGAAATTCAAAAACACAAAAATTTTATAAAAACCAAAAGCAAAACAAAAAAAAAACTCAAAAACAAAAACAAAAAGCAAGAACAAGCATGCTTAACGAGAGAGTGAACGAGAGAGAGAGAGAGGGTTGAAGGAGAGCACAAAATGCAAAAACATTTCAGACAAGTCGGGGCATGCGATGGTTGGCTGTTGTCTGTCGTAGTCAATGCAAGCAACGTTATTGTCGACAATATCGTCTCAGATGTCTGTTTGTTGCTGAGGGTATTTTTGTTTGTTGTTTAAGGTACCAGATGAATGAAATTTTGTTGAATGTTTTAATTGAACTTGAGTTAAAGAATTATTGTTTTTTTGGTACCATACCTATACAATTGGTACTTAAATAAGTACCAAAACCAGAGAGTGATATTTTAATAATAAAACATAAACTCTTGAATATTGCATCTAAAATATATTCTGAAATACATAATTGAATACATATTATTTACCAAGAATTAAGGATAAATACCTATACATACATACACATACATATGTATGTAAATGGGGGTAATCTTACTATTTGGGGCCTTGAAAATTTATAAAGAAACAGAAAATTTGCAACAGCAAGTGAAATTTCAAATGGAGTGGCGTACAGTCACAGAAAAAGTCTACATACACCGTTTTTTAATAATTTCTAGGTTACATTGTTTTAAATTCGATTTTGTCCTCAAACATTCTTAATTGTGACTGCCTTAAAGAGCGCCATAACACCTTTTTTTAATTTGAAAATAATTGCCGCTGTAGGTAGACTTTTTTCTTTGATTGTATATCAGGAAACTGAAAGAAATTGTGGCACAATCGTTCTTGTATGCCAAGCATCACTTGGCACCGTCTTGTTGAAACCGCAATAAAACCAAGGAAGCCAAACTGCCAACAAATTAATATCATCCTACGGTACTTTGCTCCATTGACAGTGTAGCATAGTCATTTTCTTGTGAAATGACAGTCCGACAATTCTGTCCACTCAAAAACCGCACAGAGGAGTGCATATTTTGAGTGAGATGGCACCACTTGAACTGTTTCTGACTTGACATACTCTTTGAGTCAAAAATGAGCTGGGCCGCTGAAGAAATTTTTCGATTTATATTTCCTCCTACTGCAGAAATACTGAAAAAAATTCTATGCTTTGTAAGCGTTGTTAGTTCGTTATACATATACACAATTGGTCATTACAACCCTTCAGTCAGGATTACAACCTAGCTTCTCACACCACTTATATTGTATGTGTTAATTTTGTGCATGAGTGGCGGGACCTACAGTTTAAAGTCGAATTCGAACGCCAGATTTCTTTGAGAAAGAGCTTTCTGTCAGAAATCTGTTGAAATGAAATCGCCGAAGAAATACTTCTTAAAATTTCGGTTTGACTAAGATGTCTGACCTCGGATTTGAACCGTGGGCCTCACATCTAATAAGCCAACATACTACCTACTAGACAACGACGACTTAGTTCGCTGGTCTATTCAAAATAAAAAAACAATCTCACACATTTTTGAATTCTCACATGTCTCATCTTTAGCTCTATGTTGCGAATAGGCTACTTTCCTGCATCTTGGAAATTATCTGATTTAGTGATGATACCTAAACCAGGCAAGGACATCACGCAAGTATCATCATATCGTCCAATAAGTTTACTCCCAATACTTTCTAAGATGTTCGAAAAAATGCTGCTTAATAGTTCAATACCGCATATTGATGCCAACGCCATACTTCCCGACCATCAGTTTGGTTTTAGGCGAAAACATAGCACGATTCAGCAAGTGCACAGAATTACCAATTTAATTAGACGTGCTTTTGAGAACAAGCAGTATTGCTCTGCGCTATTTATTGATAAGGTCTGGCACGAAGGACTTCTTTTTAAGATCACGCAGTTTTTAACAAAGAATGTGCATAAATTGCTAAAAAGTTACTTATGGAATAGATATTTCCAAATAAAATCAAAAGATGTCAGCTGGCGTACCACAAGGAAGTATTCTAGGGCCATTCCTTTACTTATTGTTCACTGCAGATATGCCTACAAGTTTAGTGACTCACACGTCTACTTTTGCGGATGATACGGCGCTTTTAAGTATTCATAGAGATTCTACAGTTGCGTCACAAAGACCTCAATCTCATGCACATCACGTTTACACTGAGAAGGGGAAATTGTCCGCCCATCAAGATTAATGGTGTGACAGTACCAGAACATAGTAGTGTAAAATATCTGGGCATCCATCTCGACCGTCGCCTTACCTGGGCTCACCATATAGCCAAAATTACCCAGATCAAACTCAGAACAGCACAGCTTTACTGGCTTATTGGACCTTGATTTAGAACTAAAACTGCTTTTGTATAAGTCAGTATTGAAACCTATTTGGCTTTATGAAATCCAACTGTGGGAACAGCCTCACCATCCAATGTAGAGAAGCTTCAAAGGCGGCAATCTAGACTTCTTAGAATAATAACAGGTGCTCCTTGGTATATGAGAAACAGTAACATCCACAAAGATCTGAAGGTGCCCTTAGTTCGAGAGGAAATAAAAATAGCAAGTGTCAATTACATCTCTAGGATTACAGAACATCCCAACCGTCTTGTAAGAGACTTACTTGTATTCAAAAGGGTTCAAACAAATGATCTGATCAGATAAATTTAATTTTGATGAGCACTTTTAGTTGTACGTTGCAGTGGCAATAACAACTTTTATTATTGTATTATTTTAGGTTAAGATTTGAATAATTATTGTAAATTCCGAAAGGAAAGATTCAATAAATAATATATATAAAAAATAAAAATAAAAAATAAAAAAAAGCATGTCACGAATCTTTTTTTATACCGAACAAATTGCCACAGAAAAACCAAATAGCAAGATTATCACCGGTTACAATCTTTATTTCTAAAATCCCTATATGCAATATTCTATCACCAGCCGTTTATTTGAATGCTTATTTTTCAACTCAAGTTTCTATAAGTGCACCAGCCTTTCAACACTTCGATGACTTTAAAGCTTCTAACCTTTGGCTGCTCTTTTAATATTTTCTGATGGTTTTTTATGGTGTTGCCGGTTAGGTTAGGCCGTTTTCCATTCAAAATTTCCAAATTAAAACTTCTCTAGCAAATGTTTCTTGAAGGGATTGGTAGCTTCGTTAAAATCAAAGCTCACTTAGCCTATACATACAGCGCTTCATTGTGACATCACATAAAGCGATGCTGCATAACTAACTGACAAATCCTCCGAAAACAGGACTCCCCTAGAATCAATATAAAAACCAGCCTGAAGAAATGTAACGCATCTCTCTAATGATCTATTTAATGATCGGTCCAATGTTGAGTAAAAATTCCTCTGTCAGACTATAGAACTAAGTAAGCGAAGTCTCTTCATATAAGCGAAAGCTCTAGGCGATCATATCCATTAGGTAGATACATTTGTGGAAGTGTCTCTAAGATAGAGTTTGAATAGTATATTTATGCCAGTTTGATCTAACAATGAAGGTAGATTCCTGCTCAACCCATGATTTGTCAGCAGCAACCGAATACCTTGTGGATAGGCTAACAGATAGAAGTTGCTTTAGTTAGCAAGTTCATTAGCAAAGCAATACCCGGGAACAATATAAAGGAAAACGCACACTTCACCATAACTTTGGCTAAGGCACATAGGTTTTCTTTGTCATTTAAGTATTTACAAAATGTAAAAGTGTCCCTATTTTTTCTTACATGCAAATATAATTGTTTGCTTATGAAATTCTGAAATATTTGAAAAAGATTACAGTGGGTAACATTAATAAAACCTCAGTGCACAACTACGATACGATGCTAACAAAATTCTCGTGTTAATTTCTCTAATACTGCATATGAACAACACATACAGTGTTGTAGGGTATTAAAAACAATTCATTAAAGTAGTTATTGATTTGATTGATTCAATTAAATCATCAAAATTTGAAATTCTCTTGCAATATAATAATTTTAGATGAGTTAAAAAAATTACAAAGAAATTATAAAAAAAATCTCCCACATACATGTGTTCACACATACACTAACATCACCAAGAAAGAAAACAAAAAATATCAGACAAAATAGGGAAGAGATCTTTATTACAAAGCGGCGCTAAGAATGGCAGCGAATTAGCGCCAACTGTTTTGGTGTCTAAGTTTGTGTCGCTGTGTCAGTTTAAGTTACACATGTTTTCTTAGGCTTCTTCAGCAAAATCATCAACATCATCGTCGACAACAGCAACAGCAGCCCATATAACAAACAACATTTACATTATGGTTGTTGTTAACGAAAAAATAAAAAAAATGGAAAAAATAACAAACAAAATAAGAAAAATAAAACAACAATTATTATTCAAAATACGTATGTACTCTTTAAAAGTTTTAATACTCTTTCGTTACGAGTATGTGTACATATACTCTTAAAAAAATCTGTTGCTCTTTCGTTTGCTTATGCTTGCATATGATAATGAGCAGTTCACAACGTTTTCTGCTCAATTTCACTTCTTAAATGAGAAAAAAATTCAATTTTTTATTGTTTTTCTTGTACTCTTTTTTCAATACCTGTTGAGTGATTTTGGTTATTGAATTTCAAAGTGGTAACGTGTATGTGTATGTGCGTAAGTCCATATGTATATGCAATACAAACAAAATTTTGTTTTATTTGTTGTTGCTGCGTCGTACTTATTTTAAGTAAAAATTGTTTTATTTTCTTCTCTCTCTCTCCGTCTGTCTCTCTGTATATTTCCAATCGATTTGTTATGGTAAATTAAAGATTTTTATTGTTCTTGTATTTTATTTGAAACAGTTTCTGTTGTTGTTGCTGTTGTTGTTGTTGTCGATTTCTGCTGTTATTGTCATTCTCCAGTTTGATCGAATATAAACCGTAAATATACCAGATATTACCGCTTAAATAACCGTTTGTGCAGGAAATGCAACAGCATCGTAAATCGTATCACTTGAAGTGTTTCTCAATGCAAGTGGGTGGTTGGTTGGCGGGCAGATAAAATTTTTGGAAAACAACTTATTTTTTATCAAAGCAAAGTTAGAATTTGCATTTGCAATGTTTTACAATTGAAATGCAATATTCCATAGCATGTGGATATGAAGTATTGGTTGGTTATCATTAAAGTTTTCAAACTCAAAGTGTTTTAGCAATAAATCATAAACAATCTTTAAGTATTGTATAATAAAAAGGAAAAGTTTTGAAACAGTCCACTGACTACCAAGATCATTTCGATTTGTTCCCACAAGACTATTTCTGCGGCGATTTGAGAAGTTTTTTGTGTACAGGCATAAGTCGGTCGCAATTCCAGATCCAAAACACAACATTACAGCTCTGCAACGATGGTACCTATTGGCAATCCTCTATCTAATCTAAGGATCCGGAGAATCTAATTACAAGAAATTGAGTGAATTTGGTTAGCATGTAGATTCCATAAGAGATTTCATACTAGAGTTCAAGTAAAAAGACTCGTCCTCTAATAAGTGCAGCTCTGTGAAAGACTATACAGATGTAGACTCCATAAAAGATTTCACACTAGAATTCCATGCAAAAAGAATGGTCCTCTGGCATGTGCAGCTCTGTGAAAGTCTATACAGATGTAGACTCCATAAGAGATTTCATACTAGAATTCCAAGCATAAAGACTGGTACTCTGATATACGCAGCTCTGTGAAAGTCTATGTAGATGATTATAAACTTGAGAATGAGGTCAACTGTAGAAGTTCCTCCTGTGCAACTGACCTGTGTAAGGGACGTCTAACTAATACAATTTCCATCTTCTTTGACAGTCAAGCGATGGATCTCTTTCGGGTGCAATCAAAGGGTCCCATCTATAGTAAACAGATTCGTCTCAGAGGGAAATCCTTGAGTTGCTTCTAAACTAAAGTTTACGCCATTGAAAGATTTGCTCAAATCAATTTGGACATGAAATACCGAGTATTGGACTTAGCAAAACTATTTGGTAGTTAGGTCGTCATGCGAACACTCAACTTCAACGACGTTAACTAGAGTTTGCAAAGAATAGAAAACAGAATCAGCTAGACAGAGCTGAATTCCATGTCACATACGTATTCGCAGTTATTAGCGAGCAAATCGCATTGAAGGATAGTTTCTACGCCGATGATAAGAAGTTCTACACACATTTCAGTGGCTTATGAAATGCGGGATTTGAGTCATGCGTCTGGGCATCGAGGAGTAGCAATATGTAGACTTTGTTCTGAGGCGAACAAAGCGTCAATAGTCAGGGAGTTGTCTTTACTGATACCGAATAGATGTTTATCAAGGCAACAGGATAAGAGCTATCGTACAAAGGTGGGGGCCTGTACAGTAAATCGTCTGTTCACGGTATTCCATTACCTTTTCGCAACAATAAGCACATTCTGGTTGCCATTTTGCTACAAAAATCTATCGATACATAGAGGACATCGATATGCATACATACGTAATTGATCACCTTTTCAATATGGATTGTCTAGTTACTACACCCTATATAATGTCTTTTTTTTTTGAAAAATTTGAAATTTAAAAAACTGTTTCTTTTTATTTTAAATCAAATTTGCAAATGTGCAAACTGTTTTAAAATCTTAACCAATTCCATAAAAGACCAGAAGAAAAAACCCACACTTTAATACAAAAAAGAAACGGCTACTCAATGGCTGAAAACTTCAATGCCAAGTTCAATAAGAAACAAAGCTGAAGAGCAAAAAAATTACAAAAAAATTACGAAAATAAAAACAAAAAAAGTGAAAAAATGACAAAAGAAATACACAGAACCAAACTGTCTGACTGGAAATAAAGTTTTTTTTCTCTTTGAAATACAAATACAAGCAAAACTTCTACAGCGAAAAAATCATACAAAACGAGCAACTCAACAAGATCTTGAACGAAAGCGCCCAACAAATAGGAGAAAAAAATTATGAAATTACAGACGGACACATACATACATACAATATATATGGACATACATACAATAAGACGGACGGACAATCAACGACCACCCGCGTGAGCTAAAATATACGAAAAGAAAGAGAGAGAAAATAACTCATGACTAAAACAGAAAAGAAAAAAATTGTAACGAAACAAAAAATCAAAAAGAAAACGTTAAAAACAAAAATATTTTAAAATAAGTTACCTTAACAAGGTGGAAACAATGGTCAAAACGATCAGCAGCAAATTGAAAAAAGGGGATATAAAACAAACACGTACACATACACACACATGCGTACAAATATACAATTTCCCCTCTTTCAACACCACTGCAGCAATACATCCTTCTTCGTTACGGACTTCAAGATCGCATTTAAAACCTTTCAACTCGAAAGCAGAGTATTTGTGGAGCCATTATTGAAAAAAAAACGAAAGAAAGAAATCTTCTACTGGAAAATAATATTTTACTTAGGCTAACAAGATGCAGGCAAGGCCTACATTCTTTTATTTTATTGGTTAAAAATTTTGGAATTTTTGGTATTCGTTAAGAAGGGGAAAAAGCCAAAAAAAAATTGTTTTCTTTTTTTTCGTCACTTTCTGTCTTAAAGGCTGAGAACCTTAATGTCTTTGAAAATATTTAATTTCCTTTAGAAGTACAAAACAAAAAACCACACTAAAACTAAAAATTCAAATCGAAAAGTCACGATTTTATTGTTACAAGCAGAAGAATGTTGAATCCAGCAATTAACAACAACGACAACAATAAAATCAACGTTGGGAAAAAAAGAAAAAAACAAAAAACAACAAATAAATTAAATAAATTTTACCAACTTAACAACATACACACTCATACACATGCACACACAAACACACCTGTTTCTATAAGCGCCAGGCAATTTTATAACCATTAAGACCGTAGCATAGCTTAGGCCAACACAAAATGAGCGCTACAACATCACGTTTTAATTTCGTTTCATTTTCTTTTTTTCTTCTTCGTCGTTTTTTTGGTTCGTTTTTCGTTTTTTTTTAACCAATACTTACACAAATGCATACAAAAATGAAGGGCCTTTACGATCTTACCAACCATCCATCTACCAACATTCCTTTAATCGTATATCTTGGCTTAAAGAATTAGTTGTTAAAAGCCATACACGATGCTTGTATATGCAGCATATAGAGTTTGTAACTGAGAAAGCCAAACTTTTGTATTTAAATAGCTGTTGTGCGCTATCAGCCACGCCATTAAACTGTCATTCGTTTGTTTAAAACCCCACCAAAAAAAAGGATTCTTCTAAAAATGTGATAACATGCTCCTTTTGGTTGTATTATTCTGGATATCATCCACAGTTATTTAACCTCCACTCTTGCTCTACTAATGTTCCCCTAATTTTGACATCATTTGGAGAAATGCATTTGAAATTTGAACCTATTGAGTTATTAAGCTCAGATATTCTATGCATTCCAAGGACTTTTTATCTCTCCAATGAATTCGAAACTACAGCGTCTCCTTCCTCTGTTTTCTATTTATAAGGACAGAACAAATTATAGCAAATAACTTGGGTGTGTAACAGTTCCACGTACAACCACAGATGGAGAGTTATCCCCAAGAAAATTCAATAGGAATGGATAGCAAAAAGTAATAAATATAGTGTTGTATACTAAAGAAGATTAAGGAGCTAGAACTCTTTTTCACAAAATGGTTGAATGAACTGATTTCTTCTTTCATAGAGTAAGGATATCATCTACGTTAGCTACACAACATTAAAGTCCATCATCCTGTTCATTAACGCATCCATTTTTGGTTTAAATAGGGAATGCGTTGTATTGAAGCTTTCTTGTTTATTTAAATGTCACATCCAAACGTAAAGAATTCATTTGCAAAACATAATATTAAAGCAACACCTACCTATACGGGAGACGTAATCTGAATGAATAATGTATGGCCCGAAAGAAAATATCGACGAAAAAGCTTTTTCGTGAAATCCAAAGTGCATAGGGGGTCACCATATAGAATTCAATCTATTATGATGAGTATTAGCATCACAAAAAACCTTCACATGACTTCTCATTTAAATATTGAAACCATCTAACCAGCCTTATGCTGAAAGGTTATTAATAAAAATATCAATATTAACTCCAACTCTAGATATATACGCTCTAGCTTAGGTATCAATCTGTTGAACGATATAAAGGAGCTTGTATCCAGAGATATTCAAATCATCCTAAGTACTCATATTTGTTTTTGGTCTGAGGTTTAGTTATTCAAATTGTATCACTGATTATAATTAAACTAGAAAAACATATCTTAACTTCATTTGACTCTTACGACCCGCCGGAAATTAAAGGGTGCCAAAAACTTTGTCCAAGCACTAACTCATGAAGCCTCATCCTCATTCATTGATTAGTATACAGACATACATACATACATACATACATAATTGGTCATTACAACCCTTACGTCAGGATTACGATCTAGCTTCTCGTATGTTGTTTAAAGGTTCGAACGACAAATTTCCAATAAACTTTTCATTGCAATTTTATTTACTCTTAGGGCCATTATTACAACTTGCCGTTAACTAGAGGGAGGATTTTAACGGGCAGATAAATTGTTTTTCGTTATTATGACTACCCAATAAGATAAAAGTGATCGTTAAGCTAAAGGGAGATCATCCTATCTTTAACATTTCAAGGTCACTTTATGTTTCAACTTGCCATATTATTATTTTCATTATGGCAACTTCAAATTTAAACAAAATGAGCATATATAACAAAAAAAAGGAAGCTCGCGGTTGCCACTGCGTTAAAAAAGACTTGTATAATTGAGCAGTTTTATCGACATTGCTCCGGCACGGCGATATTTTTGAAAAATTTTATCTGTAAGTTGTAATAACGAAAATAAGGTAACTTTACAGGTCCCTTTAGCTAAAGCTACCTTTAACTAAACCCAAGTTTAACGGCAAGTTGTAATAATTGTCTCTGACCTGGTATTTGAACCGTGACATCTCGTCTAATAAGGCAACCAACTACATACTAGACTACGACGACTACACTCATTCACTAGTGACAATTCTTCCTAAAAAAAATTTAATGAATATTTATATTCATTAACCCGACACGCAATAAGTTAGTCAATAGAAGTTCCTGACCTTTGTAAAGAAGTTGGGTACAGAGTAGTAACCCAAAATTAGATTTTTATGGGGCAATGTGGCATAGTCGCTTTGTGCTAAAAAGCTTTATTGTGTGAAGTATCGAATCGCAGTGAATTTTGAATAGTTAGGCAGAGAAAGATTTTTCTAGGCAACGATAAATGACAACCCCCTCATTCTAGAACTTGCAATACTACACAAACTGCTTGACTAGCTGCAAAAACTTAATTTATGAAACTTTATGGAATGCAAAGAAATAAAAAATATATTGAAACGATACCTTAGACCACAAGTAGAGCTTTCATTACTAACTGTTAGGGGTTTTTAAATTCGTGGGGACTCTAACAAAACTTCACAGAATTTAAACTGCG
Organism: Sarcophaga carnaria; assembly: GCA_958299815.1. Lineage (NCBI taxonomy): Eukaryota > Metazoa > Arthropoda > Insecta > Diptera > Sarcophagidae > Sarcophaga > Sarcophaga carnaria. Next base: position 17,479,330 of record OY283152.1, on the reverse strand, counting down.
ACTTACTTTCCATGTCATAAATTACCAACGCATTACAAAATCTCAAAAAAAAAGAGACGTAGAATTTTAAGCTTAAAAACAAAAGATTGTAATTTTCATGATTTCTAAAGACTAAATGTCTGGTTTATCAAAAAGTACAGGCAGACAAAATGACGATCAATCAAGGGAAATTATATGAAAATAATTTACAAACACATATACATACACAGACACACTTACATATATAGAGAGGAGCATGTAAAAAAAATTGTTCATAAACCAGGCCAATACATGCTATAAAACAACAGAAACTACAAATACATACAAACGTACATACATACATACATCTATTCAAGACATTAAAACAAAAAATCATCAAGATCAAGTAATAAAACAAAACACAAAATGAGAGGAAAAAAAAGGAAAAAATGGCATAAAAATGAGGAAAAAAAACACACACACAAAAACAGAATGAGAAAGAAAAAACAGAAATTGTTGGCTGTTAAATGGAAGATTTGTGTGTTTGTTTATTTCCTTTTGTTTTTGGTACGAAAACAGTATTCTTTCTACCAAAATACAATACCAGGGCTCCAAAAGAGACGCCACATTAGCTGCCGTAAAATTTAAAAACGTAAAACAAACAACGACTCACTCTGAGTCTGAGTCTCAGATTTACACAAAGCAACGACGTCTTAAAGGCTGGTCAATTTTGAATTTTTTTTTTTAGTTTCTGAGTAAAATAAAATAAAAAAAGAAAAGAAAAAACAACAACAACAAAAAAACAATACTACCAAGCAAAGGAAAACAAAACAAAAAAAAATTATAATGGCCAGAACAACAATACAATACAGCCGTTGCGGCTGCAACTCCACCTACTTTTTGCGCTAATGGCCTTTAAGCAACAACAAGAACAGAAATACAGTCATACATACATAAATAAAAGCAGACAAATAAAAAAACCAAAAAAGAAAAAAAATCATTTTTTTCTTAAGACTTAAAGGCTTCAGTTGAAGTCTTAAAACCACTACTGCTGGTGGTGTTGACGACGACTTAAAGTCTTACAAAAGTTATGCACCGAAAAAACAAAAGAAATGTACAGAATAAAATAAACATCAACAGTAATAAGTGTACAACAACAATGTGTATAAATAAATTAATACAACTACAACAACCACGACGTCACAATATCTTATTCAATTGAAGAAATTCAAAGCAAGCTTAGTTCAGAACAGTATCACCTAAATTTATATTATAAATAACGAAATTATTATACTTGCTACACGTCATATTATTCCGGTTTTGGACTCAGTAGAACAGAATTTAAAGATTTAAAATCTTTTCAAAAATTTCATTCAATATCGGTTATCCTTCCTATTCCAGGTCAAATATTGTGAAAAACTCTCCAACAATATTCTCCCACTAAAATTCAGCATTTGATAAATTTTAAGTGTCATATGTCACACTCATTCATATTTTAGTATCAAATGTGCCACGCCGACATTTCTAATTCCATTAATTACGTGTTCTCTTATAGGCAATCACTGAGTTCTGGTTAGAAAAAAAGGGTGTTTAAAGAAGGGGATTATGCAGCTCGATTTTTGCAACTTCAAGGCTCTAATATAGTGCATATTTGGTCATTACAACCCTTCAATCAGGATTACACCACTTATACTGTGAGTGTTATTTTTATACATGAGTGTTGGCAACCACATGCATGTGACGATCGCACCAGTATTGACGGCCATAAGGGTTTTGCTGTGAAAATTGCAAAATTATTTGAAAAACATCAGCTGCGAACTGCTCACCTTAAACCAGAGATTTTATTGATTCCCACTTTCAACAAATTGAACGTTTGAAAAAAGCAATCAAACATAATCGGGAGACGAATAGAATTACATTGGGATTGGCCTTTCCTTCCGTTATTTCTTTTGAGAAACGTGGAGCTTTTAGGAAGCATCAGCTTCTTATTATTTCGTGACGTAGTTTCAGCTTCCATGATCAAGCTGAGCAGCTGATTGGTCCACTGCACCATGTTCTAGAATGATTGGGTTGCAGTCTGTTGTTGCCGGCAAACGACACCCGTTATGAAAATACAATTTCGTTGATCCTTTGGGTGGTAGAGAACATCAATCAAAATAATGTTGAGGCTCTCTGGAGGCTTCTGGAGAGCTAAAGTTTAAAATTTGAATGAACAATGATGGAAAATTGAATATCTTCTGCTGTATTAGATGGTTGAATTTCTGGTCAAGCATACATCAAGCATAATGTGATCAAGCATACATCAAGCATTAAGTGGTCAAGCAAACGCTAGTAACTTAGACCAAAAATTTGTGGTTTAATAAAAACAATATTATGAAGTTCAACAAAAAAAATATTCAATGTTCGGCACATTACACGCTCTCTTCAATCTTTCCATCCCATAACAGGCATTTATAAATACCAGCAGAAAAGAAATCCTTAAAATATGAACTCAAATACATGTCTAAAATATTTGCATTCGAGTTTTTCTGAAAGGAAACAAAATCCTTATTTTTTCTATTTTCCTTATTTAACGGTACTCATGAACAGAAACAAATCAATGAGGCGCCAATATACGAGTACGATTTCCAACAACATTTATTTGTATTCCTTAAAACGTATGTACGTAACACATACCCAGTATATTGAACAACTGCCGTCTGACATGTCAGTGGAAAATCAAAAGTGGCAACAATGCTCTGCATTGATGAACTGCTAAGCTGGTGAAATGATTTCAGACACATATGTACGTATGTATACGGACGGTATGGTGTTTGTTTACAAAGTGAAGTGATGTGATGTGACTGACGATCGTCGTTATAGTGATGATGTTTCTTATTTTCATCATCTCTCTCTCTGTGTTCTTTTTTTTTTTGGTACTTTAATAATGTCGGTTTGGTTGGTTTGTTTGGTTGAATAATGGTGGTGGTCCACTTGAAATAAATTTTGACTAATTTGCCGCATCAGATTTCTAACTAATTTGACCAAACGAACACAACAATGGAATAAAGAAAAAGGGAACAGTAAAAAAGGACTGTAGTAACCTAATGTAGTGGAAAATTATCGATACAAAACTCCTCTTAAATTATAAGAAAAAGAAAAATGAAACCAAAAACCGCTTGTATATATCATACAGCAGGACGAACGAAGAAGTATGAGCCTCAAATGGCTTTGAAACAATTGAGCCACAAGAAAATAAGGTTAAGATATTAAACCGGAAGCAATAAAGTGTAAATTTCTTAAGAAATATGAGCTAAAATTATAGGATTTTCAATCATATTTTACTCGCTATTATCTTCATCGCCATCGTTGACATCATCATTAGCATCAGTATTGTAATGAAAAGGGAGAAAAAATTTAATTGTTGAAATGATGTTTCAAAAATCATTTAATTTCGTTTTCAAATCTGTTGTTTACCGCATACTTGTTTCGTACTTTGCAGGTAATTCTTTAAAATTTATAATGAAAGCACTCTTTTAAATAATTTAAAATACTTTGGGATTTTTATTATAAAAAATTTCTATACAAATTCATTGAAAACCACAATTCTTTTGTATATTTTCAGCACCCAAAAGGCTGCCTCCTATTCATGTGGTTGAAAGTTAGTTGAAGGTTAGTTAAATCGAATGTAAAGAATTTTCTTTAAAATACTAAAAAAAATTCTAAAAATATATCATTGTCAGATTCAAGTCTCTTTATTTCATAAAATGCGACCCATAAAGCTCGAATGTGTTGGATTCTACGACAACAAACTAAGAACTCCGAGCATTTTTGATTCTTCCAACCATTAACAGAAAGGGCAACATTTTTCCTGTAAATATGTTACTTTCAGTTCACTACTATGAAATGTTGCACAAAGTGTGTCTTTCAGCTTCTGTTTGACACCGGTTGAGAGCAGAATACAGCCCAAACCAAAGCAAAGGTTGAAAATACTCATAGTATTGGAACACTGCAATATATGCCGCTCGCTCTGGATGTCCAGTAGAGGCTTGTACACTTAAAAAAAGTAAAAAAAACTTCACTGTGTGGTGTTGGACGATTGGAGAATGGAAATAGAATATGGGTCAAAGGTTTCATGTTTAAATGAGCTCATGAGATGAGAAAGCTTTCCGTTAGTTGGATCGTGCGCTTGTTCATTATCGGTCTCTATTATAATCCTACTATACTGTTCTTGTTATTTCTTCCTTGTTTTTTTTTAATTATTTATGTTTTGGTTTAAAGGGTCTCCCTGTGCCTCATTCTAATGCGAAAACCATCATCAAAAACCCATTTTTGTCATGTTCAGGTATTTTTGTTTGTTGCTTAAAACCAGTGTGGAAATAATTATGGTGGCTTCTTTTGACAGCCAGAATATATGCTTCTTCCCTAATATTTGGGATAGCATTACACGAAACATTTTAATTTTAACGTTTTCAAACAGTATTTGATGTTGTATGCATTAAAATCGACTGTACTAACGCGACCTCAAAAGAAAATTCTTTGTAGATCTGATGTGAGGAGTACTATTAAGTACTACATACTTATACTCAAACGATTTATGATAAGCAAAAAACAGAATTGAAAGTTGAACATTATTTAGATCAGCACAAACATTGATTTCGAAAACCAAAATTAAACGAATTGAAGTCGCCGCAGCCGATAACTATACTTTTGATACGGTCAAGGAATTCATCTATCTTGGCCCCGCCGTTACCACCAGAAATGATCTCAGTCTGGAGATCAAGCGCAGGATCACTCTTGCCAACAGGTGCTACTATGGTCTCAATAGGCAATTGAGTAGCAGAGACCTCTCTCGTACGACAAAACTAACACTCTACAAGACACTCATCCTAACCGTGCTTCTTTATGGCGCAGAGGCATGGACCCTATTAAGTACAGATGCAGCGGCCTTGAGAGTGTTCGAGAGAAAAGTACTGCGCAAGATCTTCGGTCCAGTGCGAGTTGGCGTTGTATCCGATACAACAGTGATCTGTATGAGCTCCTCAACGACATAGACGTTGTATGGCGCTGGCTCGGCCATGTGGTTCGAATGGAGGAGGATGCTCCGGCGAGACGGGTATTTGATGCGGGAATCTGCGGAAGTCGGCGAAGAGGACGACCTTGCATCCGTTGGAAGGACCAAATCGAGGAAGCCCTGTCATCGATTGGTGTGACCAACTGGCGTAGGCGCGCACGAAGCAGAGGCGCCTGAAAGGATGTGTTGTGGCAGGCCGAAATCCGATAAACGGGTTGTTATGGCCAATTAAGTAAGTAAGTAAAGAAGTCGCCGCAGTCTAGTAAATAGTGTGATAGCTTATTAGACGTGAGGCTACGCCTAAGACCCAGCTCAGATATCAACAAAACGGAATATACAAATATTTCTTAGGCGATTTCCTCTCAGCTGATGTATGGCAAAAACTCTGGGATTAATTAAAATTGCCATGAAAAATTGCTCAAAAATTTCGACTTTAAACTGTAGCCCCTTAGCAACTCATGTAAAGGGTGTTTTATATAGAGGTATAGAACTTTAAGTTGGCATTACTTTTCAAGATGGCGAACGATTTAACAGCTGTCAAGTGATTTATTCTCAGTTTGGTTTGGCAGTTCATCATGAATAGATTCACGCCTGAACAACGCTTGCAAATAGTGCAATTTTATTTCGAAAATAATGGTTCTATGCGGAAAACGTATCGCGCACTACGTCCATTTTATCGTCGACAAAATCGTCCATCAGAGCAGTTAATTCGATTAACCATGGAACGTTTTCGCACCACGTTTACTCTTATTGATAACTCGCATCCTCAGAGACGCTGTACGGTGCGTACAGAAGAAGCTATTGCTGCTATAGAGCGTAGCGTTGAGGAAGACCCGAATGAGTCCATCGGCCATCGAGCACAGGAATTGGATCTGTGTCCATCCACTTTATGGAAGATTTTGCGGAAGGATCTTGATTTGCGTGCTTACAAAATCCAACTCGTGCAAGATTTGAAGCCAAACGATCATCAAGTAAGGCATAGATTCGTAGAATGGGCCAAAAACGAGATTACCGTTGTTCCCGATTTTCATAAGCGAATTTTGTTTAGCGATGAAGCTAAATGAATGGCTACGTCAACAAACAAAACTGCCGCATTTGGAGTGAAGGTAATCCTCAAGTGTAAGTGTATGTATCCAGAAAAACTGACTGTTTGGTGCGCTTTATGGGCTGGTGGAATCATTGGTCCGTACTTTTTCAAAAACGATGGTGGCCAGAACGTTACAGTCAATGGTGATCCGTATAGAGCCATGATTACTAACTTTTTCATTCCTGAATTGAATAACCATGATGTCCAGGAGATGTGGTTTCAACAAGACGGCGCAACATGTCACACAGCTCGTGCCACAATAGATTTATTGAAAGACACGTTTGGTGACCGCCTAATTTCACGTTTTGGACCTGTGAATTGGCCCCCAAGATCTTGTGATTTAACACCGCTTGACTACTTTCTGTGGGGCTATGTAAAGTCATTGGTCTATGCGGTAAAGCCACAAACACTTGACCATTTGGAAGACAACATTCGCCGTATTATTGCCGATATACGGCCACAAATGTTGGAAAAAGTCATCGAAAATTGGACGTCCAGATTGGACTACATCCGCGCCAGCCGTGGCGCTCATATGCCAGAAATCATATTTAAAATGTAATGCCACAAGATTATCTTTCGGATAAATAAAATTCATGTCAATCGAATAATCGATCGTTGTTTTATTGCAACTTAAAGTTCTATACCTCTATAAAAAACACCCTTTATAAAATTAACACACGCAACATAGTAGTGTGAGAAGCTAAGTAGTAATCCTGACTGAAGGGTTGAATTGACCAACTATGTATGTATGTAAATTATGTATGAATTGGCTAAATGTTCGACTACTACTCCTAGTATTCGAAGTTCAAGTCGTAAGTATTTGTGAAAATTATAAAATTTTTAGTTTCCTGTTTTTTTTCTTTAACTCGCTGCAAAATATGTTTGAAATTCTTTAGAAACGCAGTCAATTATTGTATTCGTTAACATAGCTTACTTTCGTTTATATAATCTTTCGTGCAACAACTTTTTCATTTTTAAGTACTACAATTAATAACGGTTTTCAATACAACCATTTTGTGAAACACAGAGAATTTCATTCAAGAAAAATATGTTCATTTCGTTTTATCTGATTTGGGTAACACCTTCAAATATTTTTAACTCAAAACCATAAAACTAAAAAAATTTTTTTTTTAAATCAATTTCCACTCCATCAAATGAAAATAAATTGGAATGTTTTAAATATATTAGAGAAGATAAAAAACTGCTGAAATAGCTTTTTTCGGCTCAATTTAAGAAAAGAAACTCTTTAAAAAAGAAAAAAAAATACAACTCAAATGCACCGCCCTTTTCCTCTCTAACATAACAATACGCAACGAAATGGATAAAGATCAGTAGCAGCATGATAATGCAGCTAAAACGCCCCACATTTTGTTTTTTTTTATAAAGAACCACAGCCGAAAAAATAATGTTTTTCTCTAAAAATAATGTGAAAAAAGAACAAAAAATTCTTTAAAATGAAGCAGATACTTAAAGAAAAAAAACAAAAACAATAAAGAAATATTCACTCACTACTCGTTCGTGTTGTTGTTGTCGTTAAAGGGCAATTAACATACAAAAGGATCATCATTATCATCTGAAACGACAACTGAAACAACTGCCACGGCAAACGCTGCTTGCTGCTGCTTCAATCCGTGAAATTCATCCACTTCTTTTTGACTCTGCTTTTTCTCTTTCAATTTGTTTTGTTTTTTTTTTGTTTTTTCGAACACACTAAAAATAATGGAGTGGTGCTCCTCCTGTATAAAAATTGTGGAAACAGCCAATAAGCATGATTCATGCTTTTCGACACCAACAAAAAAACGTACCAAAAAACCAAAAAAAAAAAGAAAACGTTCAGAAGAACAAGAATTTTTTGAAAATAAAAAACTAATTTGAAGATACGAAATGTTAATGGAGTGAAATAAGAAAAAATAAAATGAAAAAAAAAACGAAAAAAACTGCAGCATCACTCTGATATTTTTTCAGAGACTACGTGGCGTTTGGCAACTATAGAGAAGGGAATCTGAAAAAGTACTTTTTTGGTTACAGAGCATACTGGAAAGGTACCAAGATTGTAATTTTAAAAGTCGAGACAGAAAGATAAAATTTTACCTTGATTTTGATATTTATTCAGAGGCTAAGTAATGCCTGGTAACCAGCGAATATGAAAAAGTATCGCATAGAGAAAATTTAAACGATTCTAAAACAAAATTTTTGAAAAGAATTGCAACGATTTTTTTGTTTTTTTAGACAATTAAACTTGAATTCAGGAAATGGAAAAGGCAACATATTTTAACACAAAAAATTCAAGAACCTTAAATTTTCTTAAAATTTGTTTAAGCCTCTGCTCTGAGATCTTCTCAAAAAAAAAATCATCTTTCTACGACCCATATCTATAGTCTGCTGGTAAATTCTCTGTGAGTAATTAATTGTCATGCAAAAGTTTCTAAAATCTGCCGTTAGGCTTCGACATTAATTTATGTGCCCCACAAACGTCCGATTAGTCATAACTCGGGCGCAAAAGTCAGTGTGAATTGACCTGTCTTAAGTGGTGCGAGAAGCTAGGTCGTTATTCTGATTGATGGGTTGTAATGACCAATTGTTATGTATGTATGCTTTACTATATAGCTCTATAAAAATAGGCCCAACGCATGATGTGAATTCTGACACATCACTACAGGTCCGCTGTAGCTTCGTAATTTATTCGCATACACCTGCAACATAAGAAAATCCCTAATGAGGTCAAATCGCACAATCTCGATGGCAAAGTTCACATAGCCTTCACGGGGGAATACCACGCTCTCAAATCACCAGTGCAAAATATCTAATATGGTATGAACTGTGCCTATAGTTTAAATCCCAGCTGAGTTATATTGGCTTTCTTTCAGCAGATTTGTGGCAAAAACGCTAACTTTCAATAAAATTGCCATGAAATGTTTCTCAAAAATCTGTCGTTTCGGAGTCGACTTTAAACTATAGGTCCCGCCACAAATGGATAAAATTAAAACACACAACATAAGTGGTGTAATAAGCTAGGTCGTAGTCCTGACTGCAGGGTTGTAAAGACCAATTATGTATTAATGTAAAGCATCTGGGTTTTCTGGCTAAAAAAACTGATCCGATTGCCTTTTTAAGACCTTTATTGATTTAAAATTTATTTACCCCATACGAGAATCTTTAACGTTTTGTTGGAGATGTCTGACCTGCAGTTTGGACCGTGGCCTAATGTTTAATGAGTCAACACACTATCTACTAGACTACGGCGACTACAGTTGCTTTACACGGATTGAATATCCCCAAAACTTGAATATGTTATCATACATACATAATTGGTCATAACAACCCTTTAGTCAGGATTATGACCTAATTTCTCACACCACTTATGTTGTGTGTGTTGATTTTATACATGAGTAGCGGGACCTACAGTTTAAAGTCGACTCCGGACGACAGATTTTTGAGAAACTTTTCATAGCAATTTTTATTTACTCTCATAGATTTTGCCAGAAATCTGCTGAGAGGAAGTCGCCGACGAAATACTTTTTGTATTTTGTTTTGATGTCTGGCTTGGGACTCGAACCCTGGCTTTACGTCTGACAAGCCAACACACTACCTACTATGATTTCAATTGTTGTTAAAATTTGTAACTGAAATTTTTCCAACTGGGTTATAGTAAATTAAAGAAATGGTGATTAAGTAATGTATTTAAATAATTATTTTTGTTGTATTTTATCTACCAATAAATTCAGGGAACCGACCTCCATGAAAACCCAATTTTTCCTTTCTATTTATTTTATTACACTTGCTGAAAATGCTTTAACTTATAACCTTTCCTGAGAAGTACTTCCAAGCATAGGAATGTCTTTAAATTATAGGTTGAACACACGCAAATTCATTTATCATTTGCTAAAATCTTTTTGATTTTCACTTTAGAAACACAATTCTTAATGAATCTAATCTAAATTCATAGAAAATCAAAATGAAAAAAAAAGGAATTTATTTCTTCCTTAAAAAAAAAAAAAAAAAATCAATATTGAAGAAATTTTTGTAAGAAGACAATTTGAAAACAATTTGATCCTTAAAAAATATTAAAAAGGCAGAATCCTGGCTATTTTAAATAAATTGTTATCAATTGATGGCAATTGTATGGCACCTCATGCTGGCCAAGTACTTGAAATCACAGCATGAAGAAGAAAAGGCTGAAAAATGTTTCTTGTTCAGCAGTTGCACTCATTTCAAGAGTATTTTTTTGTTGGTTTGATTGTCTCCTGCTGTAGCACAATAGGCGTCAGTCAATGAGTTTTGATTGTTGTCGTCACACGACAATTGCACATTTGTACAAGCAACTAAAACACCAGCTTGGTTGCAGGACCCGCATAGAGAATAATTCTTTCTATCGCTCTCTCTCTCTCTGCTATTGATGGTATTTTTTTTATACATTTTACATGTCGTTCGATTCATTGCATTTCTTTCTTCGGTTCTTTCTTAAATACCGACGGCTGTTTAGGCACCTTGTGTTCGTTTCAAAACATTCTTAGCCATTTGGTTTATTTTATATTTTTTTTTTTTGTTTGATTTGGGCAATTGCCATTTTTATTGTAAAATATCACCTTTGGCATCAAGCTGTTCTTTGGGTTTTAATCGTTATGCCTTCTTATCTGTTAGTCAATCCAAAAGTCTATCCCCTATACCCGTATCTTACGAGTATCTGTAAGATAACATTAAGCGGTATAAGTCTATGTATGGTATGGTATGCGTGTATTTGAGTCCGTTACACAATGTGGCAAGGTATGGCACAGTATTTGTACAACAAAGAAATCAACCTGTTCTTAAAATATTTGTTTGATGGATTTAATTTTTATAGAATCTTTAGAATTTAGGACGTCTTTCTAATTTAATTAGTACTTGTGATTAATTACTCCACAAAGAAAGGTCAGCAATCCAATGACACAGTGGTTATGTCAAGTAACAATAAACTACCCTGTTTAAGGGGAAGGAATCGATAAACAATTTACATGGATTTGCATATCAACTGTACTGGCTACGAGTTTAGTAAATATGCCTCCAGTTTTGCTAGGTTTAAATACCCTTTTTTAGATTGAAAATTGAAAAGAATACGGAAACATTGCAAAATTGAATGAAATATCTAATTGGGTAGATAAAATAATGTCTGGCATTCATTTTTTAAAGATTATTTCATTTAAAAGTTGACCGGGGATATGCCGGAGGGAGACCATCCAGCAGCTCTAATTTTTTTAATTTTTCATCATTTTGGTTGCTACAGAACTGTAGCAAGTGTAATACTAACATCCACGGCTAGATTTGTGGGCGACTATCTTGTCGATGTAGTCTAACAGATAGTGTGTTGGCTTATTAAACGTTGGGCCTCGGTTCAAACCCCAGGTCAGACATCTCCAAAAAAAGGAAACATGAAAAGATATTTCTTCGGCGACTTCCTTTCAGCAGATTTCTAGAAAAAGCTCGATGAGTAAATAAAATTGACATGAAAAGTCTCTCAAAAAATATGTCGTTCGGAATCGACTTTAAATTGAGAGTCGTGCCACTCATGTAAAAAATTAAAATACATAACTTCAGTGGTGTGAGAAACTATGTCGTAATCCAAACTAAAGGGTTGTAATGATCGTCATAGACTATTAGATAGTGTATTGGTTTACTGGACGAGAGTTTATGTTGTTAATAACTCAAGAATATAAAAAACCTTTTTGTTTGGGGTATTACCTCTCACCAGTCTTCTAGTAGAAGCTGTGAGAATTAATAAATTTGTCATCAAAAGTTTGCCAAAAAGAATTTGTAGTGATCTCTTTGCGTGTACACCACTCATGCATAAAATTTACACACAGCATGAGTGGTGAAAGGAAAGAAAAAAACGTAAAGTGAAAAGAACGTAAAGTGTCCATGTAATCGGGAGACATCACTTATTCGTGCAAAAATTGTTTAGTGATGTCAAATCAATCCAATGGCTAGCATTGTTCGTTTGGTGAAATGGCAAGTATTACTGAGCACAGGTTATAAGTGACAATACGACACAGACGACGTTTCCTTCTTCTATGTTTTATTTTTATTTTTTATTTATTTTATTTTATTTTATTTTCATGATGTATTAGTTTCGGTATAATAAAATAATATTATGCTACTAGCAGCTCTGCAAATTTTGCATATTAATGGATGAAAGAAAGGTCGTATCTAATACACAACACCGTATATTTCTCAATCAATAATGTATTCCGCACGTGGTAGTCAATATTTCTATCCGTTCTATTAATTGTCAGTTGAATTCCGATCAATAACGCAAATATGATTCAAAAACAAAAGGGATTCTCCATCGATTTTGATCATCTTGAATTACAACAATGAATTGGAAAGAAAAAGGAAAAGGATTTCTTTCACTCAATTCTACTGCTTCATTAAAGATGCGTTGCAATTGGTTTTCTTCGTTTGATAGACATCAAGTCACTCAATCTTACTGAATGAGGTTAATGAGCCATTGTTTCATAATCAGAAAATGGAAAAGACAATTGGTATCATTATCCAGTTTAAATAGGCTTTACTTTTCATTGCCTTGGTGGTTGTACATTTTCCTAAGCGGGAATTGTTCAATTAAAATAATATTTTCCAAAGACTTTGTTTTCAAATTGATAGACAAAATGTCGTCTGGATAGGAGAATACTTTCTAAGGCATTGTTATGGCCCGAAATAGATTTCTTCATTAAGTACTCAGTATTGTTTGTAACGAATTGAAAGCATTAAAGAATATTTTATTGTTTGTTGTTGTATGTGTAATGAAAAGAAAACCGCTACTTTTCCAAAAGATCTGTTTCGTGATCAATTTGTATCACGTATTGTATTACATAAGGGCGATCAAACTAGATGACGTTATGATAAGGCACATACACAAATAATTGGGGATAACAACCCTTCACTTGGGACTCAGACGTAGCTTCTCACACCACTTATGTTGTGTGTGTTAATTTAATACATGAGTGGCGGAACCTACAGTTTAAAGTCGACTTCGAACGACAGTTTTTTAAAGAAACTTTTCATGTCAATTTTATTTAATCTCCGAGTTTTTTCCAGAAAAATGCTGCGAGGAAGTCGCCGAAGAAATATTTATCATGTTTCCTTTTGTTGTACATGTCTCACGTCTAATGGGCTAACATACCACCTACTAGACTACGACGATTTCCTTGAGAGTACATATTTGAGAGAAATGTCATGTGTAAGATTTTCGATCCAGCGCGAGTTGGCAATGATTTCCTCATTCGATCCAATAATGAGCTGTATGAGCTCCGCAACAATTTGGACACTGTGCAGTGTATAACCATTCAGCTGCTGCGTTGGCTCGGCTATGTCATTCAAATGGATGAGGATGCTCCGACGAGACGGGTATTTGATATGGGGATTATGTGCCGGAGAGGAGGACGATCTTGTTTGCGTTAGAAGCACCAATTCAAGGAAGCCTTGTGATCTGTTGGTGTGATCAACTGGCGAAAGCTCTTGCTTGACGGAAGGATGTGGTAAAGCAGGTCGATAGTCGGGTTGTTAATGTCGAATTAAGTAAGACATTACAACTTTGAGTTCTCAGGTCCTTAAAAAACAGCCGATTTCAATAAATTAAATAATGTTCTCTTTAAATATGCATAACTTTTGTCTTCTCTTGCCAAATTTTCATAACAAATTGAGGATTCTTGCAAGATCTTTTTTTCATTGTTATTGTATATTTTAATTATAAATTAGTTTTAATGAAAATACTTCTGTTTTTTTGGTTTGTTTATAAACAAATAAACAAATTTTTGGTTCGATGGATTTCCAAATAATTGATTTTCCTTAAAATTTTCCCTTTTTTATTTACGAATCTTGTATTTGGGTAGCAGAAGAGTAGAAGATTTAAAGGCGATAACAATAATCGTTTACGTCAAAATAAATTGCAGCACAATTATAAAATAAAATCCAAAAAAAAAAACAAATACAACAAATCAATGCAACTCTTTTGAGAGAGAAAAAGCAAAAAAAAGAAGAAAAAAGAAAAGACGCCGACTTCTTTTTGAGAAATTGATAAATTTATGGGAAAATTCAACACAAAAAATTCCTTAAAGTAGCCCGTAAAGGGCCCCAATTTTTCTTAGATTCATGGCAAAACACTTAGTGGCGCTAAGTTTGAAGACCAAAAAAATTTTGTGAAATTTTACGAAATGATGCTCCAGTGAAAATCCAATAAAACTTAATGGCTACAATAACTGTTAAATTAATGGGTATTGAATGGTTTGTTTAGAAACAAACTATCGATACGATGCGATACATTGCGATTGAGCAGCATTTGAACGAACGTTGTGCATGAATGGAAATATTTCATTTAGAATTTGTTTTTTGTGTGTGTGTGTAAATTGTTAATCAAATATCCAACGAAAGTAATTCAAACACCAAAAAAAACTCTAATCAAACATACCACACTCGTAGCAACAACATTAAATTTTATTACTAATGAGGTGTGAAATGCACTCACTGACTGACTCTGACTAACAAAATTTTACCCAAAACAGGGCACTTTTAGTTTTCGATTCCACAAACCATCAGAAGTCAAATAAAGAAACGTAAAGAAGTACCAGTCTGGTGTTAATTGAAAAGACTTTGATGTTTGTTACATGTCGAGAGAGAAGAAAACAAAATAATGAAAAAAAAAACGAATCAAAAGAAAAAAATAGAAAAAAAGTGGCATCAATATCACACCAAACCTGCTTTGCTAGGGGAAAAATATTTAAACAAAAAATTAAAATGAAAATAAATCTACAGCAACAGCAACATCAACTATATTAACAACATTATTATCACTAAGCGCCACTCGAGGAAAAATAGTTCAAAAACAAGTATGAAAAAAATTCACGTACAAGCTTGAGAACATATAGGCAGTAGAACAGTTTCATTAGAGGCTTACCGTTGATTTGTTTATTCGATAACAGAGTGCGTTGCAACCGTATACGGCCAACCATTTGCCTTTAAGAAATTCAAGCACTATTTAAGACTTTAGGTTCCACAACTTATATTGAAGAAAAAACAGTGCCAATAAGTTTGGGAAGCCTCTGTTGACCGATGTGCAGCCCTTGTGCTGACCAACTTCTTCGTCTTCCCTGATTTTGGTGGAACTTGGTCAGTACAGGGACTGCGTTCACCCGTGGTATCACAACGGGCCGCTATGCGTGCTCAAGTGAGCTTTGTGAAATCAGAGCTACCACTCAGACCTAACCTAACCTAACGCTGTTGACCGAGAATATGCTCTAAACTCACATACCCCTTTCAATAAATCGACAGTCTTAGCGATACTGCTTTTACTTAAGTATTACTGTGGGTAACAATAGGCCTCGGAGCTTATTAATTACAAATTTTCACCTTTTTTACCAGGCAAACGCAAAGGGGTTGAGTTTCCCCTATGGAGGGGTCTAAAGGAAGGCCTTTAGTAACCACAAAAGGTACCGAGGGCAAAATCTCAACAACTATAAAGAAATTCACAGTGATTACGTTTTCAAAACATTTGCATCGGTGCTGGAGACAAATTGCGACTCTTTCCACTACACCTCTACTGTAAGGCCAATACTGGGTAAAGAATACTTACAGAATTGGAAATTCCGCAATATTGTTTACATAATAATAACATAAGGAAATTCAGAATGTCAAGTCTATCTAGAGGGAAGTGGAAAAAGGTGTAACATACATACATAACATAATTGGTCATTACAACCCTTTAGTCAGGATTACGATCTAGTTTCTCACAGCACTTATGATGTGTGCGTTAATTTTTATACATGAGTGGCGGGACCTACAGTTTAAAGTCGACTCCGAACGACAGATTTTTGAGAAACTTTTCATGGCAATTTTATTTACTCTTAGAGTTTTTGCCAGAAATCTGCTTAGAGGAAGTCGCGGAAGTCACGTCTAATAAGCCATCACACTACCTACTAGACCACGGCGACTTTCAAAGGTGTAACACTCCTTGAAAATGACTCCACACAGATCATCGTGTATGGTATGATGAAGCTATGAGAGGAGGCATATCTAAAAAATTAGCGATTGCAGCTCATTGAATAAGGCTACCAGATTTCGGCGACAGAAACGTTGGTCTATTAAGGATTACAATATCTCCGGGAATTATATTAGCATTCCTTCTGATAGCCAAGAAACTTAAGGCTGCTATGACTTTCTCAACGAGAGTGACAGTGTGATGCAAACTTTGGGTATCGGAGTTTAGAGATATTTTAGGAAACGTTAATAACCCGCAGACTTAATATTAACAATGTGGTAATATAATACTACATGGGCAGCTTCCGATAACGGTAGAAAATAAGCCTAGTCAAGGCTAGATAAAGGGCAGGATTTACTCAAAATTTAAACAAAAACTTTTAGCTTAGTTATCTGAATCATTACCGGACATTACATTCTGCGATTTGGCATTGGTCTTATGGTCAATGACTTCGGCAGTTGCTGCAGAGATTGGCTGCATGTTCAGCATTATTTTTAGGAGAAGACAGTATATCAGCAATGCCTATGACCTCACTGTTGTGTTATTATTGATATTGGGAATCTAAGTAGCGAATAAAAGACTGTGATATCACAATGAACCATAGGTTACTAAGTCTGTCTATGCTTTTGGGTTGACAGTCATTTCTACCCACCTAAGGCTTTAGTGATGATTCTTGAAAAATGATTTCAAATTATGGATTCAAAAAGTGTTTAAAATCAGCTGAATTACAAAAAAAAAATCCTTAAAATTCACTGAAACCCTGTAAATTGTTTAAAAAGTACTGATGTACACACGATAACACATTTCTGTGGTGGAACTTAATTCGACAATTTCCTCATTTATTTGATTAAACAAGACCTATGCACTGTAAAAGCCATAAAAAACATTTATTCACACCAAAACAATAAAGAAAAAAATAAAGCAGAGACGATTGTAAATAAATATTGATTTTTATTTACAATTTATCGATAAATAGCAACCAATAACAATTCGGATAATCATCAATACTCTTAATGTAATCGTCATCATAATCGTTACTCTGATCATCAAAATCATCATTAACACCAGGCCAGCCAGCCAGGCAGGCTGAACAGAAGCACAAAAGCGGAAGAAAAAATGATATTAAGGCCTATCAGTTAGGCTGGACTCATTGTTTACTTGCATGTATAGATACATACACACATATATAGATAGGCAGATAGGAGGAGATAGGCATAGGCAGGCAAAGAATTAACCCCAAATAATAATTGTGAATTGATTGTAACTGTCAATTATGGAATCAATTGATGCGGCACTAAAATTGTGATGAGTCAAGTGGGGCGTAAAGCAAAGGAGAAGGAATAGAAATTTTAGAAATTCCATCAGCCTGCCAAAGAATAGAAGACTTACTTAATTTTATACGAACGAAAACCAAATAAAATTATTTTGACACTCTCTTCTTCAATTGGTTTTTATCCAATCTCTTGCTTTGTTCTTGTGTTTATTTATTTTCTTTCTTATTTTTTTATTTTTTTTTGTTAAAAAACATATTAAAAATAATTATAAACATTGTCGTTATAAACATTTTCATTTAACATTTACGATAACGACACCATAACAATCGAAAACAAAACAGAATATAAATTGGTTTTTTTTTCCAAATTTTGTTTATAATTAAACAGTCCCATCTCTGTCGAAGGTGCTCATAAATTATGACATTTCAATTTTCAAGCAAATTCAAATTTAAATTTTGGAAAATTTCTTTCATTCTAAGTCTCGTTTGTTTAGCAGAGACCCCCTCATACACTCAACGCCTGATAAAATGACTCCCTGAAGTCTTTGGTTTTTTTTCCGAAAGCATCTTGTGAAACAGACTTAATGGTTTAATTTCGAGTTACAAACAATGTTTAACAAACAATTTCTAAAGAAAATCTTAACAATTGTTTTAAGAAACAATACTCGTACGTCAATAAAAAATAATCTTATATTCGTAAGACGCCAAATGGTCTCCTTAGATGGTCATTTAATTGTATGCCAGTCCATATGACAACAAAAACAGAAATAAATTTAAAAATTATTGTATAAATTTACAATTCTTAAGAAACTTACGAAGAAAAAAAAAAAAGAAAAAAATTATTTAAAAGTTGCAGAAACAGAGACAGAGAGAGAGAAGGAAAAAAATTAAAATGAAAACATTCCTCATGTGTCTGTCCGTCTCTGGTTTTTCAAGACAGGTGTATGTGTCGTATAAACAATTTATGAAAGTTGATCTACACTATAATGAAATCATAATAGAATACATACATACATACATACATTAGTTTTATTTAAACTTTATCTCATATGTACTCTTAATTATAAAAGTAATGTCACAGGGAAATAAAATAAGGTGTTTGATTATTTCACTTTCAAGAAAATACAACGTATCATACATAATTGGTCATTACAACCCTTTAGTCAGGATTACGACCTCCCTTCTCACACAACTTACGTTGCGTGTGTTAATTTTATACATGAGTGGCGGGACCTAACGAACGACAGAGTTTTTAAGAAACTTTTCATGTAAATTTTATTTACAGAGTTTTTGCCAGAAATCTGCTGAGTGGAAGTCGCCAAAGAAATATTTTTTCACACTTCGTTTTATTCGAGGTTTCTGACCTGGGGTTTGAACCGAGGTCTCATGTCTAATAAGCCAACACACTACCTAATAGACTACGGCGGCTGAAGTACACAATTTATGAACTCCATTCCTACAATAAATTAAACAGTTTTCTCCTGTCAATTCCAATGAGTTAAAGAATGTTCGCTATTGCGCAAGCAGTCTTTAGAAGGATGAAAGTATTATATTGCCGCCTGTAAAACTCATTTTTGTGGTTTCATCAAATCTTTTACGGAAAACATGTCAGATTTTGGACCACAGTCTATTTGGATGACATAGTTCTTACAATGAATAGATATTTCTGAAC
Organism: Sarcophaga carnaria; assembly: GCA_958299815.1. Lineage (NCBI taxonomy): Eukaryota > Metazoa > Arthropoda > Insecta > Diptera > Sarcophagidae > Sarcophaga > Sarcophaga carnaria. The sequence goes on along the minus strand of OY283152.1, from coordinate 17,460,281 downwards.
TTTGGCAGTTGATAACGACCAAAGAGAGCTGCATCTGTCAAATTACTTGTCGTTTACTCATTCCGTTTTGCAAGATAATCATGGACGACCACAGAGAACGAAGTTTGTTCGATGAATTGGACTGGAATATGTTGCAATATCAAGCGAGATCCAAGGGCGTACAATCCATCCCGAAGATGTCACTGTTTGGTGTAAATTTTGTGCTGGTGGCACCATTTTACTTATTTGAAAACGAAGCAATATTTGTAGATGAATACGAACTTTTTCGACTAGAAGTGATTATCTGGACCCCAACACACATCTCATTTCACACTGGATAGCTATGTTTTTCTGACGTGATGGCGATGTGAACTGACCACCGAGATTGATCTATAAGGCATTGGGGGATTTTCTTACATGTTAATCGCAACGCTCCTTAAAGTCAACATTATTTATGTCATCGATGAAATTCGTTCTGATTTGCCAAAGACGCCAGAGCCATTGTAAATTGAACATCTTGAATGCGCTCCTCCTAGAGAAACCGTGGCGGACATTTAAACGATGTTATACCCCACACATAATAGCATCAATAGGTCCTTTAAGCAAATAAAATTTCAATGATATCTCACACACACTTTGTTTTATTCAAATTTTAATACAAGAAGCGTTTAAAAGAAGTGACTTGAAAGTCGAATATACTCAAAAGAGTGAAAAAGGCCTCTATTGATTCTCTGTGATTGCAATAAACTGTTGGAAAACAAATTGAAATTCCTAGCCAAGGCAACAAAACCCCACGTAACGTGTACCTTTTCATTTGCCTGGGATACATACCAGATCCTTGTAAGTGACCTAATCTTGCTATAAAACATCCGCCAATCTCACGATAAATTTATCAAGCCCCAGCCGTAAAATCGTTCTATGATTGTGGACAGAAGGTTAAAGATCTTTCGAAACGTAGCATACCGATTTGTCATCCCTTCTCTCTACAAAACTACCATAGAGGCATTAGATTAGAAGATTAGAATCGCCCACCAAGTCACCTAATTTAGTAAAAGTAGCTTTGATTAAAGGGCCTTTATGGACTCCTTACAACGAAGAACTAGTCGTTATTTACACTAGAGTGAGCCAATATCTCTCAGAGCAGACTGATTGTCAACAAAGAACACTTAAGAATCGCCCAAGAGCCTTTAAAATAGCAAATATCTCTGCCTGTTAGTGGAGCTCAAATTTGAGATTCTTACAAAAGACTTCTTACAATTTCGACTCATCCGTAATACGGTGTACAGATTTGCATCTTTATTGCGTAAATCGAAATAAGCGCCATTATTGAGCTCAATATTTCATATAAAATTTCAATTAATTATTGCGCAATAAATACGCAAATTGTTATAATATTGAAAAATTAAAATTTAAAATGCAGCACTGACATAAGTATGTTCAGTGCGCGTAATACAATTATACGAACAATTTCTGTTGATATTTGGCAACTCAAATGTCGACAACGACAAAAAAAAAAAACAAAAAAAAAAAATAAAAACAATGTTGTTCAAACAACCAGCTGTATTACTTACCGGCTGTCAAATGAATATTGAATAAGCAGCTGAACTGCGCATATTATTATGTCTGAACACGTAAAATATTTTGCTCAATAAACCGAATATTGACTCAATAAAAATGCATATCTGAACATAGTATTAAGATGGTAATACCATTTCCACAGGGTTGCATTTGTAAGCTACACAGAGTCGTACCATAATTTTTTTTGACATCCTTCAATATAAATTAATTGCAGTATCAAATATGCATCTTTTTTGGCCCAGTGTAAATAAATATAAAAAAATTATTTTTTTTGTTTTTTTTTTGTAACACAATGAAAATATAAATTAAGCTGATGGAAAAATCAGAAACAGAATTTTATTTACCAATAAGAATAGAAAGTAGAAGAAAAAAATCGTCCAAGAGATGATTCTGTTTAACAAGTTCTTGGTTTGTGTTCAACTTAGTTTCGTTAGTTTTTCTTACATTTCTATTGATTTAATGATTCTTTTATGGGACTTCACTTTACGATGAGGCGATTTCAATGAATGAAAAGCTTCAGAGAATGTAGAAAAAGTAAAAAAAAGAAAAATCAATGACAACATCGTACAGTTTTTTTTCTTACTTTTTTTTCATTAAATAATTCATCACTATTGTCCATTAAACTATTATTGACAATGTCTTGAACTTGTCATGGGCATGTTATGGCATGTGGCCAAATGACGGTGCTGGCTGGCAAAGATGCTCGAATGCCGGTGTAGTATTTTTCGTGATTTGTAATTCAAAACATAAACTATCAACCATCAACCAGCAGATGCAGCTGCAGCTACAGCAGTAGCAGCATTACATGTTCTTCTTCATTACGCGGAGTATTGTTGAATTAAGGTCTTGTAAAATGGAAAATAGAAAAAACAGACGACAGAAAAATAAAGATCAGCACAGCAAAGAGAACAATGCACTGATATCGGTAGAGTAGAGTTATTCATTTATAAGATGACCATAAATGGTAGAGCTGGTTAAGACAAGAAATCTGGATGCTACGAGAGGTTTTTGAAATGATCAACGTTTCATTCATTCATTCATTCGGTCATTCATTTAACTCTGTATGAATTTCATTAATAGTTGGATTTTCATTTGTTTGTTGCATTGTTTGAAACTCTCTTAGACACACCGCATGACAATAATGGAATAGTGTCATGTAAGTGGAAACATGTTTCGAGAGCAGTTGCACTTAAAAGTGGCATATTTTTGCAACAAATAGTTAAAGCTTGGCACAGGCATAGGCAAACTGACTGACTGACTGGCTGACTGAATAGAAGAAGACTGCTAGACTGAACGAATACATTTTGTAAACCGGAAACAACTCATTATCCTAATTAAAACGTTCACTCAATGCTCCAAAGCCAAAAACGGCAAATACACGCGATCATTTAATTCCACAATAAAACAGCAAGCACAGCCACAGACGCAGCAGCATCAGCATTTGCGAAAACACAAAAAAACTTTTTTTCCTCCCATAAATACTGTATAAGGAATCGGTATTTTGTAGTGCCATCCCAAGATGGTTATAAGTAAAGCGCCTTTTGCTTTGCAGTATGTAGCTGAACAGCAGCCCATCAGTTGGTAATGATTGTTGGCCAGCCATTCACCAAAGTCAGTGAATGATGGCTGGCTGTATGGTTACTGTGCATAGATTCTTTTGGAGGCGAATGTCCAGTGATTCATTGTCATGCGTCACATAACAACATGCCATAAATGTTGGCAACAAGTCATTTGACGTGTGGACAATGCACCAACCAGCAGCCATATGATGATGATCTGTGGACTTAAAATAGAAGTGACTAAAGAAACCATCTGCTTCATGATTTCTGTCAAGCTAGCCACCGTTTGCCGCTCTCAGCTTATATTGGTTGATTCGATTTTTGCGCGTAAATGCGTAAATGCCTGATGATCAACAATAATTTTATATGCGTAACTGCATCTTTGCAACAAAAAACAGAAAAAAAACGCACACATTCGCATCTGCCTAGCATCGGCATTTGTGTTGCAACATGTTTTTTTTTTGTTAGGCTTTATCGCCAGGTATGCAACATAAAACTATGATTGTTGCATACTGATCAATCACTTTATATATTGCCTATGCGCAAAAGATAGCGAGTGTTTTTGTGTGTGCGTCTGAATGCGTCTGAGTGCGTTTTGGTGCAACATAGAAATTCTAAAGTTATTCAATGGCTTCTGAAGTATAAAAGTAAAAAGAAAAAAAAACGAAATAGAAAATGATGCTACAGACAGTCAACACTGGTTACACATTTTTCGACGGTGGCATACAAAACAGTTCGTTGGAGGCTAAATGTGGCAATAATCCGAATACTTTCTTTATGGAGCTATAAGGTAAAATACTATAGCAATCGCAAGTTATTTCTATGACCAGTTGCAAGTTTGGATTTTAAATTTAGGCATGAAAATATTATTTTCAGGGGCCCTATAAAGTTGAGTCTAAAGTTGGTCTCTCTGTTGCCTAAACATTAAGCTCGCACAGCAAATATGGCTACCCCGGAAATTCAAAATGTCGTATCAACCACGATCTATACAAGCTATACAAAGATGTCGACGTTAAACTGTTGCAAGAATGCAACAAACTGCTGCCTGTAGGCCAATAAAAGAAAATATCACCGAAATACCAGTGTTGGGTTCAATTGCAGTTTTCAATACCGGATGAGATGAGATTTTCATAATTTAGGATAGATAGCGTACCCTCCCTGAATGACAAGATTCCATTTAGGTCAGCTTTTATGCCTAGTGTACACTACAATTAATAACCAATCCGTGAATTTAACATTCCCGAAGGAAAACCCAATCTGAGTCCAAAGCAAGCGTCACCCTCTTCATTTCAAGGGCAGGTTACTGATGCATGTGATGAACGATAGTCTTTTCCTTCTCATTAGCTCAGCTTGCAGCCCATAACTCCTGCAAGAATCATTCGATGAAATGAAAAGTTGATAATAGGATTGCGGTCCCTGAGAATGGCAATTGTGCGACAGATGTTTGATGCGATTTAAGGATAGCAGTTATTCCTCTTCTTATTCATACAAGAGAAGAACATTACACAGAAAGAAATCCTTGGCACTCATGGACGGTTACTTAATGGTAGTTTGGCTGTCTAAAAAAATCAAGAGTCTTCTAATGAAAATTTCGCCTCTCAACAAGTTTTAACTGAACTGGTTATTACAACCTTTTAGTCAGAATTATGACCTAGCTTCTCAAACTACTCCTGTTTTTATCCATGAGTGACGGGATCTACAGTTTAAATTCAACTCCGAACGACAGGTTTGAGAAGCTTTTCATGGCAATCTTTATTTTATTTTTTTCCAAAGGATTTTTGAGAGGAAGTCATCGAGGGAACGAAATAATTTTCTCATTTTACATTTTATTTGGGATTCCTGACCTGGCGTTTCAAACCTGGACTTACGTCTAATAAGCCAACACACTACCTACTAGGTAAAGGCGACTTGAAATAATTATTTCACTTTTAAAATAGCTATGAGCACCAGCAGTGGTCAGACAGCCTATACAAATGTTTAGTATCAGAAACCTTAATAAATATACATACATACATACATACATACATACATACATAATTCGTCATTACAACCCTTCAGTCAGGATTATGACCTCGTTTCTCACACCAATCATGTTGTGTGTGTTAATTTTATACATGAGTGGCGGCACCTACAGTTTAAAGTCTACTTCGAACGCCAGATTTTTGAGAAACTTTTCATGGCAATTTTTATTTACTCTCAGAGTTTTTGCCAGAAATCTGCTGAGCGGAAGTCGTTTTTATATCTGGCCTGGTGCTCGAATCCAGGCTTTACGTCTAATAAGCCAACACACTACCTACTAGACTACGGCGACTTCTAATAAATATACCACAGACATTTGGGCCCCCGTGGTTGGAAGGGTCATATTATATCTCAGAAGATGGCTCTTATTTCGTTTCTTTTTGGTATGTCTGGTCAAAGGTTAGGGTTCGTATTGGACGGAACTGAATCATCTGAAAAAATATTGTTTTCTTGTACGGGATTAGAACATGGCTACCCCCTCGGATTTCTAAGCCACTGTAGTAGCAACATGTGCAATGTATTTTTAAATATTTTAAATAATTTTTTTTCTATATTAACCCACCGTACTATGAGTGCGTACAATTGGCGGCATGTTTACTGGTATAACTTTTACCATTTTTGGTTAGAAACTTCTGTGTATGATGCTTTTATTCGTGGCAATATTTAATTCATACTTTTAACCACTGAAATCCAACATCCAAGTCATTCAATAAAACTGAACAGACGGAATTTAATTCAGTCTCTCTATAAAGAACAAGTTTTAACACAAAGTATTGATGTTCTGATAAATAAATGAACGAATGAATGAATTAATGAGTACATGATAGTTGCGCATTGTGTTGTTTATGAAGTACTTTAAGAAATTGTAGGCAAAGGAACAATAAAATTATTTAAGTCCTCCAAGTAGATTGTTTCCACAAATATTTGTTGAATGACATTGAACTGAGGCAAACGAAATATCATAAGAAATAAATACGTATACGAATATCGTATTCAAAAAAAAAAACAAATATTTCCAGACAACATGTCTGCTTTATTGTTTTCATTTATTGTGTAAAAATTGGAAAATTATTACAAAATTCGAATATTGTATTGAATATTCAAAATTCAAAATACGAAATTTCAAAATCTAAAAATAAAATTCAAAAAAAAAGTAGAAGTAGAAATCAAAAATAAATTATTTCTTTGCAACAAATTGTGTAATTTTTGCTGTTGCTTGTTTTTACTCAAATTAAATTGTTTATAATTTTTAAAAGTTACGTTTTTGTTTGTTTAATAAAATCTAAAAATTTCTTCTTCTCCAAATTTTCAATCTGCCTACAGTGGATGGAGGTGCAACAGAAAATGTTTGTGTGGCAAAAATTTATTGTTAAACAAAAATGACAGATTTCCTTTAATCTTATTGCCTCCGTCATAATTTTCTACGATTTTAGCACCCGAATTTCAAAAAAAGAGCAATTTTTTCTTCAACTTAAATTCTAATTAAGCAATCGATTGTTTACATGATATTTCAGAGAAATATTCCCAAAAATTATTAAAGTGTGTACATTAAACAGAACTTACTACGTTGTATTGAATGCAATCGAAAAACAAAAAATGATGAAATGATCGTGGGAAGATCGATAATTTGCCGGAAAAACAAACAAACAAACAAGCAAGGAATCGAACGTACCTGGAAAGAAAAATAGAAAACAATTCGAATTAATTTAAAATTTTAATTGTAAAAATAATCGATTATTCTCTACAAATACAAGACATTAAATTGAAAATGATTTCGTTTTTTTAATTAGAAATTTTATATTTTTAAAGAAACTATTTGCGTACTTATGGGATTTTCATGGAAAAATTAGAAAAAAATTGTCTTAATTTCTGTTCCAGATTTATAACATTAGATACAGGACAATGCATACATATTTTGTGATTACAAACCTTTAGTCAGGATTGCAACCTAGCTTCTCGCACCACTCATCTTGTGTGTAATAATTTTATCCATGAAAGGCGGGACCTACAGTACGAAACTTTTCATGGCAATTTTGTTTTACTTCTCAGAGCTTTTGTTCGAGTTATCAAAACTAGGGTTTGAACCACGTCGGCCTCATGTCTAGTGAGTCAACACACTGCCCATTAGACTATGGCGACTTTGAAATAGGTTCCCTTATGAAATTGCAAAGAGGATCTTGGCTAGTACTGCATCGCAAAAATTTTAAGTGTGAAGTAGAAATTCGTTGCAATGGGTTTTAACGAAAAATTAAAAAGTTTGGCTTCACAAATGTAATTGTCCAATGAGTGGTGTGTCCATAAATTTGAGCTGGTTTAACATACAGAACGTAGCTTCAATGCGAATGGAAACTTATTTTTGGATTACGCCAATCGAACCTTCGTTAGAAGTATAGTCTGTCATCACCTCTCAGCAGTCTCTTAGCAAAAACTCTGGGAGGAAATAGAATTGTTCAATCTGTCGTTCCCGTAACTGATAGATAGCCTTAAAGGTTCCATTATTAAGCCCCTTCGGGATCTTTAAAAAATCATGGAACGAGTGAAATTCAATATGCTTTGAGAGGTCCGATATAAAAATCTTGGATATGATCTGGAATTCATACATACATACATACATAATTGGTCATTACAACCCTTCAGTCAGGATTACGACCTAGTTTCTCACACCAATCATGTTGTGTGTGTTAATTTTTTTTACATGAGTGGTGGGACCTACAGTTTAAAGTCGACTCCGAACGACAGATTTTTGAGAAACTTTTCATGGCAATTTTATTTACTCTCAGAGTTTTTACCAGAAATCTGTTGAGAGAAAGTCGCCGAAGAAATACTTTTTTTTTTTGTATTTTGTTTTGATATCTGGCCTGGGGCTCAAACCCTGGCTTTACGTCTAATAAGCCAACACACTACCTACTAGACTACGGCGACTTAATTCTGGAATTCATATTGTCTACAAAATATTTGCATCCGCTTTCGATTCCGGTGTTATATCAAGAAAGAGACTGGATAGATATAATATTGTGGTTTACAATATTGAACCTTTTATTAGCGCATTTCGATTACTCGACTAAGTAGCCTCTAAGGCTCCTCATTATTGTAGTATTATTCAGTCTGAAATACTAGTTACAGAGACTGTCACTGTATCCAATTCGGCGTATCCAATTTCCGCATATATTGAGTAGGTATATACACCTATTTATTCGCAGAAAAGAGGTCATTAGGTTCTTTAGATACACCCAAAAATACCGAGGGTTTCAGAAAGATATAACACGGCATTCAACAGTTACACACAGGTGAGTATTTAAACTAATTGTCTTCTACTGTATTCGAGAAGCTTGGTTTGACGTCAAGCATGTAGTCATCAAGCACGAACTCAAACCATACACCATACGGCTAATAGTTGCTGGTAAGTTTGTTGCCCAATTTCATTGCTCCTGTATATCGTAAGGCCACTGGGAAAGTTGGACAATAATAACTGGGAAAGGACTCTATGTTCCGAAACATTAGGAATTAACTGAGAAAAGCCTGACCTGAAGTAAACGTTCTTCAAGTCGCCATAGTCTAGTAGGTAGAGTGTTGGTTTAAACCACAGGTCAGACATCTCCAACAAAACGGAATATGAGAAAAATATTTCTTTGGCGACTTCCAGAGTTCTCTTAAAAATTCTAAGCGTAAAATAAATTTGCAATGAAAAGTTTCTCAAAAATTCTGTCCTTCGGTACCGACATTAAACTGTAGCTGCTGCCACTCTTGTATAAAATTAACACATACAACACAAGTGGTATGAGAAGTTAGGGTCGTAATCCTGACTGAAAGGTTGTAATGATCAATTATGCATGTATGTGTGTAAACGGTCTTATGTTGAAATTCACACACATGCATGCATGGTGCGTTATATGTATGAATACACATGCGAGTTATGAACACGTCAAACATTATTTGCTTTTTAATTGTTTTTGTTTTTATTGTTGTTACAACCATAAATAATAAACAAAACGAAAGGAAAACAAAAAAAAAATCATAATTTGTTTACTTAAGTTGATGACTGTTTGGTTGTTGCATGTTGTAAATCACTTAGAATCTGTCAATGGCTCATCATTTGCAATGAATTGATGTTTGTATGAAATTAAAACAACAACAACAACAACAAATTGTTGTTTTTTGTATTTATTTGATTAATTTCTATGCATCTTTTGAAGAACATGAAGCTGAAGTTGAAGGTGGCGCTAATGATGTTGACGATTAAACATCAAGTGCGTTATTTCTTCCATGGTTAGGCCCACCCATGTTGTAATGTTTTTCTGTTGAATGGTTTTTTTTCGTTTTTGTTTTTCTTTTATCAAAAGGCAAATGCCGCAAGGTAATTAGTCATTTTTAAAGTACTCGTAGCCATGTTTGGTGTTTGATTTACATTGTATTTGATCTTTCAGCAACATGTTAGCAGGTTGTTTTGCTATGGTATTGTGACGTTATTTGAAAATCAACATTCAGTGACAGGTAGTAGCATTTACAAGACTCAAGTCAAGGCAGAAAAATGAATTCAGCAAATTCAAATCGAAGCTCAGAAAGTCTTAATTTATGTTTTAAACATGTGTGTGGTATATGATATTAAATGCTTTTAATGTTTTCACTCTTTTAAATGTCTGTACTCAGTATTTGACTTTGGTAATCAGTTAAGTGCGTATTTGTATATTTAGTTTTTGGTTAAAACAATAAACAAAAATGCCAAATATTAGCAGAAGTTACACAAACATACATATTTGAATATAAACAAAATATATTACAAGTATACATACTTATGTACATATATACATACATCCATAGAATATAAGTACGTATATGATCAAATAAGATCAGTAGTCCGTGTGGTATACATAACTAATGACGTTGTTAAATGATTTCGTAGACAGATTGACATTCGTATACAAGACTGGCAAAAGAACGTGCGGCATAAGGGAATTCGTTTTTGTGATTATTATGTTGCAATTGACTACATAGAATGCGAGCGTGTGTGCATGTATTGTTCTTTTAAATACGGAAAGAATAAATTTCCAATAAATGGAATAATTTTTACAATAACAATTAAAAAAAAATTCAATTTATTGTTTACAGACACAAAAGCGAACATTTTGAAATTCAATAAAAACAATTTAAAAACATTTTCTTTCAATTTAAGCATTTCAAATTGTAAGCACGTGTATGGTTTTAATTTCTTTAAATACCCTACCCTTAATCAAATTGGTAATAGATAGGTGGGTAGTATGTTCAAACTAATGATTGTAATGTGTTCAAATACATGCTCTTTGTCATATCGATTGCAAAGCAAACTACTTTAAAGTTGAACTGAAATTGTTTAGATCCTGAAGTAAACTTTATAATTTTATTTCTTTTAATTGTTCACCATTTTGCTTGAAAGCTTGTTGCTCTTACGCCCTTTTAGAAGTCATTGTCCATTTATGAAAACATTAAACCGGTCGGAGTTCTTTTTAAAAGAAATTTTCGGGTACAGACGGCAGTTTTTATAAATTTATGGTACTTCAGGAACGAGCATACTGTTTCGAGAGTCACAAAAACGGGAATGCATTCTATCGGTTTAAATTTGAACCATCGGTTATTTCGAACCTGGCACTACTTATGTCATTCTATTCTGTCACAAAATTGAATATATTATCTCCACTGAACGTAATGAATCGATTTACGCTTGAGCAACGTTGGGATTTATTGAGCCAACAAGAAACTGCACAATGATGTCGATTTTACATACATACATAATTTGTCATTACAAGCCTTCAGTCAGGATTACGACCTAGTTTCTCACACCGCTCGTGTTGTGTGTGTTAATTTTATACATGACTGGTGGGACCTACAGTTTAAAGTCGACTCCGAATGACAGATTTTTGAGAAACTTTTCATGGCAATTTTTTTTTTACTCTCAGAGTTTTTGCAAGAAATCTGCTGAGAGGAAGACGCCGAAGAAATACTTTTTGTAGTTTGTTTTGATGTCTGGCCTAGGGCTCGAACCCTGGCTTTACGTCTAATAAGCCAACATAACACCTACTAGACTACGGCGATGTCGATTTTGCCAAAGAAAAAAATCATCTTTTCGCATGAAACTCATTTTAATACAAAAGTACGTTAATAAGCAAAATTGCCATATTTAGGGCTCAGAAAACCCACACGTGGTCTTACAGAAGCCAATGCACCCATTGCGAGTGAATGTTTGGTGCGGCTTGTGTAGCGGCGGCATTATTTGCCCATATTTCTTTGAAAATGTGTACGGCGCAACCATTACGGTCAATAGAAACACTTATCGTACCATGATGGCCGATGTTTTTGTATTCGCTCTTCATGCTGTTGATGTGAACGATGTTTGGTTTCAACAGGATAATGCAACTTGCCACACATCTCATGCCACAATCGATTTATTGCGTCAAACGTTTGATGTCGTTTAATTAGACGAAATGGCGATGTCAATAGGCCGCCAAGAAGCTGCGATTTCATACCGTTGGACAATTTTCTGTGGAGCGCCGTTAAAGAAAAGTGTTATGCCGACAAACCGAAGACAATTGGGCATTTGAAGGCCAACATTCGTGAAGCCAAGCATCCAATAATCGTTAAGTAGCATATTACATAGTCGAACTTATTTTCCTAAAAATTTTTGTTTTTCTTCAATTTTATTTGATTTACAAAACAATTAAAAAAATTGTTCAATGTTTTTGTTTTTATTGTTGCAAAGCATTGCAAGTTGTTAAATAAATTGTATTTGAATTTAAAACAAGTATTTACATTGCTTTGGTGGTTCATTGATGGAAAACATTTTTAAAATTTCAATTTTAGTTGGGGAATAATTAATAATTCTTGTTACAAACAAACATTATTTAAAATCATGTTTAATTTTTTTTTACTTGATAAAGACTTTCGTTGCTCCAAAATGTAGAACGGGTGATTTATTTGTGGTGGCAAAGTTAAAAATACTTAGTAGGGTAATGGCATATCATCATGACTAATCGATTATTAATGACTTTATTTAGACGAAACTGATAAATTTGGTTTGGTTGACGATGCCACACGCTGAACTGCATTTGGGAACATGTTAAGTGTCTCAGAGGCAAGCCAGTAACAAATCCAGCCTTGAAAGACGCTACAGATGGCTTTGGCTCGAAAATACATAACATACATAATTGGCCATTACAACCCTTCAGCCAGGATTAAGACCTAGCTTCTCAAACCACTCATGTTGTATGTGTTAATTTTATACATGAGTGGCGCGACCTACAGTTTAAAGTCGACTCCGAACGACAGATTTTTTAAAAACTTTTCATTTCTTTATTTACTCTCAGAGTTTTTGCCAGAAATCTGCTGAGAGGAAGTCGCCGAAGAAATAATTTTTTAATTTTTCTTTTTGATGTCTGTCCTAGGGTTTGAACCGTGATTTCACATCTAATAAGGCAACACACTACCTACTAGACTACAGCGTCTTCATGTTCTCGAAAAATTATGCTAAAATTGGAAATATGTACGTCTACGGCGTAATCCTTGTAAAGTAAGGAAGTATGTTGGCTTATTAGAAGACAGAATAATAAAATTGCCACCAAAAGCTACTGAAATACATGAACAAAATTAACACTTACAACATGGGTGGTGTGGGAAGCTAGGTTGTAACCCTGAAAACGGGGTTGTAATGACCAATTGAAAAACCAATATTTGGCAAGTAAATGCTAGATATTCTTGTATTTGCCTAAATACCACATTTTCTTTTGCAAAATTTTTAGTTTTCAATCTATTTTTTAAGACCCAGAGGTTAAAAAGTCACCCTTTAATTAAAATCTTTCAATTATTATGACGCATAATTTTTAATTACAATTATGTGTGATAAAAAGTCTTCTCAAAAGTAACTACTAAAGCGTTTAGGGCGTAATTAGATATTTATGGAGATGAGGGTACCTTATAAAGAACTTTGGAACACTTGTAGATCGATTTTAAGTTTGCGGACAGAAATTTGTAATAAAAACCGTGATTCACACATGCTGCTACTGACATCATTTTTCTTTGGAACCTAAGTTCTCATATTTCACAAAATGACTTCTTTTGATAATCTGATCTCAAGTCCGTTTGACAACAATTTGTTTAAAAAAGAAACAAAAAAAATTTTTAATTTTATTTTTTTTTTATTTTTTGTTATTGTTTATTTGAATGACTTATTTTCAGCGATAACAATACAAGTGGCACGCTTTCGCTTACAATAACAACAACAACAACAATAATTATAATAATAAACAAAGTAAATAAATAAAGAAAAATAATGAAACAAAAACAAAACGAAAAAAAAATGAACTTAATACATGTACTTAATACATTGCGAAAGATTCTATTTCACAATACAGTTCTTATTGTGAAAAGATTTTTAAACAATAAAACCATATTAAAAGGGAGAGAAAGATTAGCGAAATCTATAAATAATATTCAAGGGGTTTTTCATACAATTTATCAAAAATATAGAATAATAATACAGCAACAAACATTTCAAAAAAAAAAAATCAACAAAAAAATATAATCGACGGTCGAGCTGTACTAGGGAATACCCTACATATGGATATGGAATACGCGCACAAATTAGACTGAATTTAACCGATGGCATTGGCTATGTTGTCTTAGAGGACCGCATGCACCTGTGACTTAAGAAATCCCCACAAGAAATAGTGTAATGGGGCCAAATCTCACTAGTGCAGAAACCACATGTTATTGGTGTACAGATCAGAGATCAGCAATGAATCGCTTTTTCGCTATTCATAAGTACTCATGAAATTTTGAGTATGAGTGAGCCAACAGTATTGAAAATCAACTACTCTGATTCATTCGTACTCACTACAACATTGATTTATAACTACAGGTTGCAATGAGTATGAGTACAACGTTGACATCGAACTCATACCATTCGAAATATGTAAGATTCATAAGCCTACTCATTCAGATTCATAACTTTAGAAAAATACTTATAATACTCATAAATGATTCGAGTTATGCAAATCATTCATCAAAATTTACAGTCTTAGTTGTTGTTGCATTTACAAAAAAAAAAGAAGAAAGAAAATGTCAAAGACAACAAGCAAAGCAAACACACAACCTTCTAGTGAGTATTGTAGTGTTCGTACGCGAATCGTACTTATTTTGTGATTCTTGTAAATGTTGAGTAAAGGAGATTCAAAATCAACAACATCATGCGTTTTGTTAAGTATGAGTATGATGAGTACTTCAAACTTTGAATATGAGTAGTATGAGTATGATATTAAAATAAGTATGAATGCCTATAAGTAACAGAAATTATGAGCATGATTCGAATCTACTCATCTTTTTGAATACTCATTGCTGATCTCTGGTACAGATCATCCAATTCAGACCAAACGAAGTTGGTTATCATTGATCTATAGTGCTCACAGTGTACACTGATGGCCGGGAAAATATAATTCTCAAAGAAATATGGATCGATGATGCTGGCATCTTAATTTTTTCGAGACGCATTTTTGTTCGGCCACTTACCCCATTCATCCAGAAATGAGACTCTTAGCTGAAAATCATTTGTCGATGAAATAAAGGGCCCATTCAGCGAATACTTTCCATTAACAAGAGAAAAAAGGAGAAGTACTATTACTTTCTATCTACAATGATCAGACATTGAAATGTTGCTACTGAAAAAATAGCATAAGTTCCTAAGCTCTAAGACTAATTCTTATTGCAGAAAATCAATTCAAAACATATATGTGATCGGTTTTTAGATGACAGAAAGTTTGAACATTAGGGTGTGGTGGCAAGCGTTCCACTTAGAATACTGACAGGTGGTTCAAACCTACCGCTAAATGATCATGATATGGGAGTTTACCTCACACTAGGTAACACAAAGGGCCTTAGGGGCCAACGAGTGAACTTGCCTGTGAATGGCAAACTAGGCGCTAACCTAACTTTATGGGCCACCTAGTGAACTTGCCTGTGAATCTCAAGCTACCCGCTAACCTAACCTAACCCTTGCTTCAATTTTGGATTAGTGCGGCAGCTATTTTATTGATATAGCGACACAGGCATTGGTATAAGCTAAGCTCAACTCTGACTTACGAATTTGCTGATCTGGTACGAATTTGCTGATCTGGTACAGACTGATGTTTACGGCTGTAAACTTCTAAAAAACAAAGAGAAACAGAAGATGAACAGGGAAAGTCAATTCAACAATGGAACAAAGGTCAAAGGTCTTCTAGACCTAGATACATACATAGACTCATAAGAGTACTTCATTCACCTTCAGAGTCAAATTCGACTTGATGAATGGATTAAATTTCAAGAGTGTTGATGTAGAGTATCGAGCAATGAAACAACAACAACAAACTGATTTCTAAAGAATTCAAAACGTTAAACTTTTTTGATTTTTTTTCTCAAAATTTCGTAAAGATTAAATGATTTTAAATTATGTTTCTCTCGTATATTTTATACACAAAATATTTTTCTTTGTTTTTTTTTCTTAATTTTGTTTATTATTTTGTTAAATATAAATAAATAAATTTATGTTTATAAATTTATATTCTTAATTAAAACAAATTTGTTGCTCTTTTTATGGTTTTTTGAATACAATTTTGCAAAACAAAATGAAAAAAGAATTGTAGAATAAAAGGGAATAAATTTCAAATGGAAATTGAAAAATGAAGAGAAAATTTTAATTTTTTTTTCTTTTTTTTTTTTTGTTGAAACACCATCTGGTATTATTTATGTAAACGCGTGCTAGACTTGTGGCCACATTTTTAACACTTTTGAATCTCCTTGATTTTGTTGTTATTGTTGTTTCTCGTTTTTTTTTTCTTAAAGCAAATTAATCTGTTATCGTTGGCATTTCGTTAGAGTACTTCGTTTCGTTTCGTATATGCTTTTTGAAATCTTTTGCAAGTTAAGTTACTTGAAGATTTTTTTTATTTATTTCATGATAATTTTCTGTTAAGTGATGAAAGAATGTTTAAGTAAATTAAAATTTTTTTTTTTCAAAACGTACGTTAAAAATTGGATTTAAATTGTTTAAAGTTTCTTAAAAGGCCAACTTTTGAAATAATTAAGATACGGAGGTGCTGCACACTGACCCAGTTCTGTATTACTGGACAATGTAATTCTTTTTTTTAATCTAATCTAATCTACGTCTTGGACGAAAACACAATTTCTGAAAATATAAGACATGTAAACAGACATGTAAACAGGGATCAAACAGTCTCTTTGCGAAATGAATTCAACTTCAGTAATATTTATTTTGAAGAATTTAGTCGAATATGTCAGAAAATATAAAGACCTCAGCGTCTAAATAGGGAGAACTGCTCATACAGAATTCGTGGCAGAGTAAATCTAATTAATCGGCTTGCCTTCCAATAAACCAGTGGTCTGTAAGAACCTCAAATAGTTTAATGGACACTTCAAAGAAAAAATAAAATTGGTCATCTTTTAGCCAAATCTGTCGAGAAGAATCAGACCTCTTAGAGGTTATCAAGTTAAACTGAAGCAATAGGAATGTCCGTTCACATTTCGGATATTTAGAGATCTTGAAAATCATATGAGAGCTACATTTAAGTTGGGTTCCCAAGTTCGCTCAGTGGCTCATATGGCCCATTGTGTTACCCAGTATAATATAAGCCTCTTGTCATGAATGGTCAAGAATTTCCTTTAGAAACCTCCGGTTTTCATAAACGTTGAAGACAGGTCTGTTAAGAAATTTTGTTTTGACTTTTGTATCTTTTTAGAAATTAGTATTTCTCCAGAATTCGAGGATTAACAATACCGTGCTACAAATTTTATTAGATATCAATTTGATTAAAAAACTGAACTACTCTACTTCTTTAGAAACACTTAACTTAATTATTTACTTATAGTTTGGCAACTTTAGAACCTTACTGGTTTTAAGCAATTTTGTTATTGTAATCTGAATATAAATGTTTTTGTAATTTATTTGTTATTTCGTTGATAAACACGTAAATTGTGCAGATGCTCGTAAGCTAGTTTAAATACGAAGAAAATAATGACCAACTAAGCAAATGCTGAAAGCCAGCTCTACAAGATGTCTGTCAAGAAGAGGAGAATAATTTATTGAAAATATAACACAATATAGTGTGTATAACGATCACTACACGTGTGAAGTCATTTAAAATCCTATCTCAGATGCCAAACAAGTCTAGAGCCAGAATTGTTGCATTTGGAACGACATTTGTCGTTGGTAGGTTAGGTTAAGTTAGACGACGTGTACTTGTCAATTAAGACAAGTACAGTACCCGGATGTAGAATTGACCCATTGTACAACGTCCTAGTCTCTCACACCACTTATGTTGTGTGTGTTAATTTTACACATGAGTGGTGGGACCTACAGTTTAAAGTCAACGTCAAAAAGTCAATTTTTATTTACTCTCAGAGTTTTTGCCGGAAATCTGATGAGGGGAAGTCGCCGAAGAAATACTTTTTTGTATTTTGTCTTGATGTCTGGCCTGGGCCTCGAACCCTGGCTTTACGTCTAATAAGCCAACACACTACCTTCTAGACTACAGCGACGTCGTTGGTAGGTTTAACCAAATCATTGATTGACATCAGAGATCAGCAAATAGTATTCAAAAAGATGAGTAGATTCGAATCATACTCATAATTTCGGATACTTATAGGCATTCATTCAATATTTTAATATCATACTCATACTACTCATATTCAAAGTTTGAAGTACTCATCCATCGTACTCATACTTAACAATACGCATGATGTTATTGATTTCGACTCTCCATAACTCAACATATACACGAATCACAAAATAAGTATGATTCGCGTACGAACACTACAATACTCACTAGAAGGTTGTATGTTTGCTTTGCTTGCTGTCAGACTTTTCTTTCTTATTTTTTTTTTGTAAATTTTGATGAATGATTCGAATAACTCGAATCATTTATGAGTATTATAAGTATTTTTCTAACGTTATGAATCTGAATGAGTAAGCGTATGTATCAAACATACTTCGAATGTTATGAGTTTGATATCAACGTTGTACTCATACTCATTGCAACCTGTACTTATAAATCAATGTTGTAATGAGTACGAATAAATCAGAGTAGTTGAATTTCAATACTGTTGACTCACTAATACTCAACATTTTATGAGTACTTATGAGCAGCGAAAAAACGAGTCATTGTTGACATATACTCTGGAATTAGATACGACATCTTAAATGCATGTTCTTCCTCTGAACGTTCCATAGAACTTAATGTTGGTGGAATTCAAAATCTCTGTATTATATATAAGCAATACAATGCCAGGCGTGACATGAGGGCTCTCATTTAAAGCATTATTGAACAGTGCATCTGAGTCTATAAAAATAATAAATAAAGTGTTCGACCATAAACTCGATTAAACGAAAACCTTGTTTTCGAATTTATAAATTTAGAAACGGGCCTCAAAATACGCCAAATAATCTGCGTAGGAATAATCTGTGTAAACTGGAGTATTTCGGTTTCCAGAGAACTTTAATGCAAAATCTTCTTCTTCTTGCTCTTCCAAAGAACTGTCAATATTAGTTTAAAACATACGAGCATTTAATGCTTAATTAAAGCAATAAGTTTATTGCTGCCGAAGAGCAAATACATAGAAGGCAAAAAAAAGAGATACAAAGTATTCGTGTATTTGATATTTAACATTTGAGTGTATAAATTTTAACAAATAAATATTGTTTTAAGTATTCTTTTTTCTTCTTCCCCATTTCTTGTTATTTTTGTTGTTGTTATTATTTGCCACATTCACTTTGACTACAAATTGTTTATTTTTGTTTCAAATGCTTTTCCTCAAACAAATCGCCCGCACGAAAAGCAAAGCAAAAAAAATCGCTGGAATCAAATGGAAATAAAATAATCGAACATTAACAAATTTGTTGCGCGTAAATATCAAATTTGGCAGAAGCCACTTTCGTAAAAAAAAAAAAAAAAAACGTTTCGCAAAATAAATAAACACATACAAGCGCACATACTTACATTATTGGCAACAGAGAAGTAAAAGTGTGAATTCATGATGAGAGAGAGGGGCAATAGTAGGCTTTTTTAATAAATTTAAACTTTTAATTCTTTTAAGTTTCTGCTTGAAATTGAAATGAATTTTTTTTTAAATTGAGGAAGGAATGGCTAGCAGGTATTAGATCGGCAACCAACTGCTACATAGTGTTTCCATAAATTATTATATTAAATGAGCGTGCGAAATAAAACCACACGCCTTGTATTGTTATCGTTTTCAAATAACCATACAGTTATCGACGGGTATAAATTCAATGATTTTAAAAAAGGAATTCTTTTTTTTGATGCGATAGAATACAAAAAGAAAACCAATTTAAATTTTAATAGGCGGCATAAGTAACCTACGAATTCGCCGTAGTCTAGTAAGTAATGTGTTGGCTTATTAGACGTGAGGCCACGGTTCAAAATATGCAAAATATTTCTTTGGCGACTTCCTCTCAGCAAATTTCTGGTAAAAACTCTGAGAGTAAATGAAACTGCCATGAAAAAGTTTTTTTAAAAATCCGTCGTTCGGAGTCGATTTTAAGCTGCAGGTTTCGCCACTCACAACATAAGTGGTCTAAGAAACTAGGTTGTAATCTTAACTGAAGGGTTGCAATGACCAATGATATATGTATACATGTAATGAATCAAACACACGTATTGTAGAGTACTTTTAAAAAATCAATTGAGTGTAGTTGATTAAAAAAAATGGAAAAGGAATACATTTGTTGTTATTGTTTTTGTTGTTGTTAAATACGTGCTTGTGTAAATAAACACAGTCAAGATGTGAATTTTTTTCCCAGCAATTTCGCGTTTTTTTTTTCATCTTCAAACAAATTGTAAGTGTTTACACTGGCAGTGAAAAAAGCAAACCATGGGTGGAAAATATAAAATTTAAGGGAAAACCTCAGGAAATTGATAACAAAAGAGGACTCTATGATTTCAATGAATATGATAACCATTTAGATCAGGAAAAACAAAACCTTTAGTGTGCACAATGGGCAAAGAGCTAATAAAGTCTGAAAGTCATTGCTTCCGTTTATTCTAGGAAAACTGTGAGTGTTTGGATTGCTACAAAGCTTTAAAAGTGTATAGAAGCCATGTAAAGTGAATACTTGTCCTTATTAAAGATCAGATACATCATTTTTTATATACACACTGTAAGAGTATACAGTCGCAGAAAAAAGTCTACATACTACGGTGTTTTTTCGCGACAATTTTTTTTGTTTTTTTTTTTTAATAATTTCTAAGTTATATTTTTTAAATTCGATTTTAAATCAAATCTTAATTGTGACTGCCTTAAAGATTGCTATAACACCTTTTATATTATACAGCGGCGTATGTAAACTTTTTTCCTTGACTGTACTTAGGCCCCTGCTTCACTACCGGAGTCGTAATTTAAAAGAAAAAAGTCCTCCTCTTAACACCACGGGTGTTGTGTGTTTTATCACTGCCATTAATTGGCCGCACTTACAAACGGAATATCGCTACAAACTTTTGCAAAAGATACTAAAAGAATGATGCCATAATTGGCTTAAGAATTATTGAATTTCTTTAAATTTATTGTGTATTTCAGAAAAAACACACACACACACAAACGAAAAAAAAAAATTTTTAAATTTATTTATTCACCAGGCCTACAGGCTGTTTTGCTGTTCTCATACAATTTCCATGAGGTAAACTTTAAACATTTTTGTAAAGATCGTGATTCGTGTAAAAAAACAATTTAATTTGTTTTGTTGTTTATTATTAAGCGTTCGTTCAGCCATTTATTATTGTTTTTATTTGATTTTAATTTAATTTGCAACAAAAACAAAAACAACAACCAGCAAAAAAAGATCGTATTTTGATAGACATTTCAGTTGTAACGGACTGTTGGTAATATTTACAAGATCATCTATTATGCGCTAACCTCAGTAAATTATTGTAAAAATTTACTGGGTGATATGAGTATGGTGCATATACTCTGCCTCGGCATCGGCCTCTGCCTCTGCCATTGCTCGTATAATTTAGTTGGTGATGTTTTTACCATAAACTATCGCAATAAAATATTCGCATTTGATTTTAATTTATTTACTGCCCCATGCAATATGTAAAATTTGTTTTGAAGAAAAACAAACATTTTAAGAGTCTCTATGCCTCCATGAATGCTTTATTCTCAAAAAGAAAAAAAAAAGAAAAGAAAAACAAAAAAAATTTTATTTAAAGAGGTAAGAACGTTATTTATTGTAAATGAATGGGTGGCATACGTAGGATGTGTATCAAGGCGATGTTATATTGATATATTGATTGGCTGTGTACTGTTGTTGTTGTAAAATGGAAAATTATTTTCAATGTTAGGAGAATATTTTTTTTTTAAGATCGGGGAAGGAGCTTAGATAGAGACCGTGTATAGTATCACAATAGAATGCATTGGGAGTCATAAAATCCCTTGAACTCGTCTTATCGTAGTCGCCGTAGTCTAGTATCTAGTGTAATGGCTTATTAGATGTGAGGTCACGATTCAAACCCCAGGGCAGACATCTCCAACAAAACGAAATCTAAGAAATATTTCTTCACCGACTTTCTCTCAGCAGATTTCTGTCAAAAACTCTGAAACTCTGGTAAGTAAATTTGCCATGAAAATGTTTCTCAAAAATCTGTCGTTCGGAGTGGACTTTAAACTGTGAGTCCCGCCACTCATGTATAAAATTAACACACACAACATAAGTGGTCTGAGGAGATAGGTTATAATCCTGACTGGAAGGGTTGTAATGACCAATTAGGTATGTACGTGCAAATACCGCATATTATTCATTCTGTCTCTCTTATGAAAAATTCTTAGACACTTAACAATCCAATCTAACTCTGGGAATTGATTTTGATTCGTTCCCAACTAATTCAAGTTCGGAACAGATTTACACACGAATGTGACTCTAACTCCTATAAAAATTATGCAGCGTAAAAAATGTACTGTAGAGTATCACACAGTTTAGTTTGACTTGTCAAGCTTATTTTAAAACAAATTAAATTCATTAAAAAAATGAAAAAATAATAAAAAAAAAATTAAACCATGTAAAAGCACTTAATCATCACCGTCAACCACTACTACTACTACTGGCAGCATACCAGTGTCATCTCACAAAAGAGGAAAAAAAAATAAAAACGAACCAACAACTACAAGAAATTCATTAAAATGTTAATTAATGCATACAATGTTGCGATGATGAATGATTAGACGTAATAAACTTTGAAAATGTGGCCCAAAGTGTTTCTCACTGTATTACTCTTCAAGCCAACTGGCGATTTGAAATATTTTAAATGATTTTTATTGTGTATGGATTTCAGTTTAAAAGATAAAATAAAAAATTATTAAAATAAAGTTATTTTTAGAAAAACTAGTTTTTTAAAGCAACAAAGAAAAAAACAATGAATTTGCATATTATAACAGCCACTTCTGACCCCCTTTCCCCTTTACAAACATTTATCAGTTATTGTAACATTTCAGTCTCTAAGAAAATGCTACAGAAATAAGGGAAAAGCCCTGTTGCAACAAATAAAAAAGAAGAAAAAAAATTATTTCAAAAATAATGACGTTAGTGTTATTAATTGTAGTAATACATCAGAGGCGTCTTATTTGGTCATATTGGTTTGTGTTCAGAAGGATTTGATATTGACAAGTTGACGAAAGAAATTATTTCAGTGGAGGTTTATTTCATTCATATTGAATTGAAAAAATAAATCATTATAATTTATGTCTTCTAATAATCATTCTAATTTTATCACAATTATTTTTAGAACACAATGACGACTATTCTAGAACAACAATATACGTCAAACCGCTTCAGTTCGACAACTATAAAGAATCCAGTATCTTATTAAATTCAACGTTTTTTAAAGAATAAAAAAACACATAAACGAATATACAAATATTTGCAAAATATAGCAAAAGGAAGCAGCATTGGAACATGTAAATTAAAGTGAATGGAAGTTGGCCAAAGAATGGTTTTACAAAAAAGCAGCCTGTCTTTAATGCACTGTGCGATTCACGGACAAATTCACTGTGAATGGATGTTCTTCTGCAAGAAAAACGGAAGTTCCCTAGGATTGTAAGATTTAGAGAAACGACATTCAAAATTTCATGAGAACACCTACAATAGCAGTGCCAGAGTGAAAAATATGCGGTATTTACACGTACACATGTATTTGGTCATTACAACCCTTTCAGTCAGGATTACAACCTCGCTTCTCAGACCGCTTATGTTGTGTGTGTTAATTCTATGCATGAGTGGCGGGACCCACAGCTTAAAGTCCACTCAGAACGACAGATTTTTGAGAAACATTTTCATTGAAATTTTATTTAATCTCAGAGTTTTTGCTAGAAATCTGTTGAGAGGCAGTCACCGAAGAAAAATTTTTTATATTTCATTTTGCTGGAAATGTCTGACCTGGGTTTTGCACTGAGGCCTCAGTGCATCCATTTCTGGATGAACGGGTACGTATACAAACAAAATGGTTATAGTTTGGTCTGTATTTTGAGTTGACTAAGTGACATCAGTCCATATTTTTTTGAGAACGACGTTATCCAGGCGCTATCACTATCAATGCAAA
This sequence comes from Sarcophaga carnaria, assembly GCA_958299815.1. Classification (NCBI taxonomy): domain Eukaryota; kingdom Metazoa; phylum Arthropoda; class Insecta; order Diptera; family Sarcophagidae; genus Sarcophaga; species Sarcophaga carnaria. The sequence continues at coordinate 17,436,526 of OY283152.1, read as the reverse complement.
GCACTTCTTCTGACAACAATTCACATGCCAAACAACCCATGCCACATTGGATATTCTGCAGGACCGATTTGAGATAGAGGTGAAGTTACCAGGTCGCGTATATTGCGCGATTTGATCTCGCTAAAGTTTTTCTTGTAGTGTTTCAGCAGTTCATAAAGACTACGTAACCCATGTCATGTATAAAGTTCATGTTTTTGCGGCAGAAACACGGAGAGTTGAATATTTTATATGGGCTCCATATGTCCAGGGCGGTCGTTTGAACGGTAGTATATTCCATGCATAATCGCATCTTTCAAGCGAATACAAAATTCAGATGATATCTGACACACATTTTGTTTTGTTGTAATTTAAAGTTAGGAAGCGCTACATAAAAGACCCAAAATAAACTTAAACACGACTGTAACAACAAAATTTACATGAAGTTTAAGAATAATCTTGTCTATGCCTACAGTAATTGCAACTAATGTTTACCCTCAAGGGGAAATACTAAACAAAACTATCATTGTTACGCTTAGAACGATTTCCATGAACCCGCTTTAGTTATATAGATTGGCAACCTATGCACTGCTCTTAAGTCTGCAAACCAACCGGCTAAAGAAAAATCTTAAAAAGCTTTGAATATAAAATCTTTTATGCATCCAAACAATGCTTTGATATCAACAGTCAACGCAAGCGTATCAATATTTAATAAAAAAAATTTAAATTCTTATAAAAACTTAAAGAAAACGAACTGCGCGTGCACAGCAGACTTACAGTCATACTCATTTAATGAGTACTTTATTCTGATATTACAGACTCAACGTAAAATAAATACGAAGACAACAGCAATCACAAAAGAAATGCAAATAACCACTACTGTTACCAAAGAAATAACGAAACACGGTAGCTCTTCTCCTTTTCTTTCTTGACAATCACCACAATCTACATCAACAGCAGCAGCATCGCGCCAACAAATTGTTGAGGTAAAGCGAGCATCATTCCAAACTGTTAGCGATCATAATAATGCTGCTGTTGATGACGTTGGTGACGATTAAGGAATGTTCTTTATTGTTGTTGATGGCTGAATACTTTTCACAAAAAAATTGTCCGTTTTGTTAACTTAAATAAAAGTATAACAGCCGTAGTAGGAATAATAACAATAATAAATGCAAAAAAGAACAACTACGTTTACATGCTGTTAGTGATGCACAGTGGGTCGTTTAGGGACAAACAATATCAAAAAAAAATGCATTGCAATTACATTTCAGCAGCATTATAGCAAAATCATACAAGACTTCAGAAAATTTTAAAAATACTTATGAGTTGTTACGGCGCACAATGGTTTTCTGGTGGCAAATATGCAACTCATTACCGCAAGCGTGCAAACTAAATATTTTCACTGAACTTTTCAGTGTTATTTTTATTGAAGCACCTTCTTACTCACAAAAAACTGACTAAATTGTCCACTAAATGGACTCTGTAACTCTAATTTACATCAAAAAGTCATTTTCAGCGATGGGGACATTTCTGGATGAATGGGAATTCTCGAATTTGAGACGATACCAATTCGTATGAGGTATAAGCTTCCAATATATCCGGAAAAAGTTGCTGTTTGTTGTGGATTTTAGGCTGGTGGCGTTGTCAGTCCATATTTCTTTGATACTGACCAGGCCATCACTATCAATGGCGATAAGTCGTTAATTAAAAACTTCGGCTGTCCAGCACCAGTATGATAGGCAGGCAGTATGGTAGGCAGGTAGGTTGAAGTAGTAGCTTTTATTACCAAAGTTTACTTGAGTACACATAGCGGCCCGTTGTGACGCCACAGGTAAACGCACTCCCTTTATTAATCGAATTCTCCCAAACTAATCGAAGAAGTCGGTTAGCTTAGGGGATGCACGTTAAAGCACGACTACCCTATGCTGTATGATCTGGACACAAAGCAGCGCTACGTGTCACACAGCTCATGTCACTTCATATTCTGCATGAGCGCTTTGGTCACCAAGATTGTGCGATTTGACTCCGATAAATTCTTTTGGGGATTTCTTAAGCCACAAACCACCGCAGTAATCAAAGTCTATATAACCCATGCCATCGATCGAATTCAGTATGATTTATGTGCCAGAGTCATGCAAAATTGCACAATTCTAGTGGGATCCACCCAGTACATTTGAACGATGTTATATTCCATACATCGTCTTAGTCTAGTACGTAATATATTGGCTTATTAGACGTATGGCCACGGTTTAAAACCCAGGTCAGACATCTCCAACGAAACGAATTATGAACAAGTATTTCTTCGGGGACTTTCTCAAATTTCTGGCAAAAACTCTGAGAGTTAATAAAATTGCTATGAAAAGTTTCTCAAAAAGTCTGCCGTTCGAAGTCGACTTTATACTGTAGGACCCCGGCCACTCCTGTATAAAATTAACACACACAACTTAGGTTGTCATCCTTAATTAAGGGTTGTAAGGACCAATTATGTATGTATGTAAGCATATGGCAAACATAGTAGCATCAGTGGATCGTTCGTTGCAAAGAGTAAAAATGTTCGACGATATCACACAAAAGCTTTGTTTTAAAGATAGAAAGCGCTTAAATAAAGATCTTATATGTTAAAAGAATGGTCGCATTGACAAAATATTGTTCAAATTCATTCCATAGTTCCTTTCTCTCTCTCTTTGATTTTAAATGTTTCACTTGTTGCCAGTAGTTGTTGTATTGGTTTTGGCAAGGAAATCGTTTAAAGACTGCATATGATGATGTTGTTGCTGACAATGATGTCGGCCTCGTTAAGAGTAAGCAATGCCGCATTTTCTTTTTTTTTTTTGTATTTACATTAAGACACTTTACTTTCAAAACGAAACACACACGCACACATATGAAAATCAAATGAAGAGAAGACAAGAAGAAGAAAAAAGCACAACCATCAAAATAAAGTTCTCTTTTTAGAGAGCACAGATGAATACAAGCCGTGCTTGATATTCAGCTAGCTATTGCTGCCAATAATGATGAAGTTGAAGAATATAAGGTTGAGGCACCACAAACAAACAAACAAACAAACTTTATTCATCATCATTATCTTCGCTGCATGCTACTCTGTTTCAATTTTGAACAGTATACAGGCGGAATGAAGGCAGTGGCACTTTTTGTATGTTGCTGATACTGCTGCTGATGCTGATGCTGCTGCTGTTAACGCATTCTATCAATTGTTGACGTTTGCTAACATCGTATGCATCGTATACAGTACATTGTGTTTGTTTTGTGTTGCAACATGTTAAGTGGTTTTTAACCTGTTGAACTTGTGTGGATGTGGATGTTTGAAATTTCTACTGTTTTTTAAGCGATTATTGATATTCTGCTTCCCATCATTCCCCATATCCCATCCATCAATTTGTTTATTTAGTTGACTGAGTCCATGTCTTTTCTTTTCTTCTCTTTGATTTGGTCATCTCATCTCATCTTTTTCAAAAGTGTAGTGAAACGATGTTGTTGTTGAGTTATTAAATATCGGTTATGAAAGGAATTGTTTGTCCGTCTGTCTTTGAGTTACAATGTTTGTTTGTTTCTGTTCTGTTTTTTTTTTTTTTGAAATTTACATTTCAATAGGCCTGGCTTCTCTTTTTTTATATGTCATGTATAGTTTCGGATTCTTGTGTTTCTTTCAAGATTTTCTGAGAATTATGCAAATTAAAGGATCCTGATGTTTTATTTTATTCTTACTGCTGATGATGATGATGATGATGATCTGTTGTGGTTCTTTTCTTGATTCTGTTTGTTTGTAGTCATCAGCATCAGCATCATCATCATCGTCATTTTGTTTAACTGCTGCCCACTACAAATTATTGACAACCGTTCATTGTTTGCCACTTTACTTGCCACATTCCACCGAGCCACGGTGGCAAATCTATATGAGTGGCTGGCTGGCTGGCTGACTGAGTGAGACTGAGAGTTTGTTGTTAAAAAAGAATAAAAGAATGGATTTGTTTGTTTTATCTTTCCATAATTAATTTTTCAAATATTTCACACGCTTTTTCTTAATACTTTAGAGCGGAGCGTGAGATGAGTTCAAAAAAAATTTTTTTAAAGCGGCGCTAATGGCGTTTACAACACCTTTATACACTCAATGTAAATATTATTCAGCGTACAAAAATTGTTTTTTAACAAAGGCAACCGTTTTTTTTTTCAAGTTAAAAAACCAAAAACAAATTTCCATAAATTAAATTTAAGTAATCTTGAAATCATAAGTTAGAAATGAAATGCAACAAACAATTGTGTTTCTTAATAAATATGAATTAATTTTAAAAGAATATTTCACAAGAAGTAATAATAACAACAAATTATTCTATTATTTGTTGTTTACGATAAATGAAAATGTATTTTTCCATTTCTTTTTTAAATGTTTTGCACTTTTGTTGAAGTGTGAAAAGTAGTTCGTGTCTAAATTTCAACAGTCAAATACCACCTGTAAAATATTTATTTCGTTTTAATTAAATTGTAAAGATAAGAAAGTTTAAATAAAAAAAACAAAAATTAGCTTTCTATGGAACATGAAAGTGGAATATAAAATTATATTTTAGAATACCATAAGCATAGGAGATGTTTTGGATTCCTACCATCCTAGCCATCATCTTAATAATAAATTTACAATCATTTTCAGACTTGGAATGGTCAGGTCCAAATAATGTGGACTTATATTGTATATCTTCCCGTCATTGCTGTAGGAAAGACATTTTATATTGGACCAACTTCTGTTCATGGCGGCAGTTTTAATATCGATATGGTGCGTCTTTTAAGACGTTGGTTTTTTAAGAGTTGCAAAAGTTAATGTGACAAAAAAATGATACAAATTTTGTTGAAATAAATTCTTAACATTGTGGTGTGGTCCTTTCTATCAATCCAATTTTAAAATATTTTTTCCAATATACCCGACAGCTGAGCAACAATATTGGCATGAATGTTGACTTTCAATGCTTCAATAGTTACTAGTTTGGCGTCATAAGCCAATGACTTAACATAAAGCCACGAAAGAGTAAGCGGTAGTAAGGTAGGATAACATATGCACTAGTATTTGCAAAAATGTTTAGAAATTCCGTTTTCTCGTTGTCTAGTAGGTAGAGTGTTGTAATGTCTAATAAATTAGGTCTCGGTTCAAACTCCAGGTCAGACGTCTCCATTAAACTAAAATATGAACAAATATTTCCTCGCTGACTTCCTTTCATCAGATTTCTGGTAAGAATTCTAAGAGTAAATAAAATAACTTTCTCTCAGCAGATTTCTGGCAAAGACTCTAAGAGTAAATAAAATTACCATGACTTTCTCTCAGCAGATTCTGACAAAGACTCTGGGAGTAAATAAAATTGCCATTAAAAGTTTCTTAAAAATCTATCGTTCGGATTCGACTTTAAACTGTATGTCTCTCTACTCATTATTTTTTTTTTTTGTGAATGTACCTAACCGCACCATAGGGGAAGTCGTCACTATCCCCCGTGTGTGGGGCCCTCACCCACTAAATCTCCCTCTCCTCTTTTGGAATCTTTGTGCCCACTCCGGAACTACTGTAGTATTACTTCGAAGTGGAGGCCTCTGGCCCATTTGGGCCTTTATATCCATATCCGCGTCCGGATTGCGCAAACAAAATCTGAGAAGGTGCTTAAACATCCATTCTAATTCTCTCATCCAAGTCAAGTTTCCCCGATTTCAGCAAGGCTTCAGTGTAACTGGCTATGCTATTCCAATTTTCTTCGCTGTTCAGAAGTATATCGCAGAAGTTTTCGACAGTACAGACGCCGACTTTGGCCTCAAGATTCGTTCTTTCTAAACTCCATCTCTCACAATGAAAGAAAGTGTGTTCCGCCTCATCGATCGACGCATCATCATAGATGCAGTTTGGTCGTGTCATCTGCCCCATTTTAAACACATACATACATGATTGGTCATTACAACCCTTCAGTCATTTTAAATAGATATTTACAAAAATATATGTGTCCGGATAACAGATGTGTTAAATTGTAATTAACCTCACCAAATTTCCTCTCAATCCAGCGGGTAATATCTGGTTCGCCTTCGGGCCTCGTCAACGTTTAGGCTGCCTTCCAAAATGTATCAATACAAAGTTTGTATGCAGTTCTACTATTGTATATAAACTATGTAGATATGCAAAGTAACCAAGCAATGCATCAACTATAAATCCGATGCCTGATTGCTTTTTGACTGCGTTAAAAATACACATTCACGACGTTTTGAAATAGAATACATTGTATATATTTTGTACAGCAGCATTATGAAACACGATACTTTGTTCAAATACAAAGCAACTAACATTTTGGAAGGCCGCATGTATGTGAGTGAGTGAGTAGATTTATCGTAATCCTGACTGAAGGGTTATTTGCAATAGCCAGTTATGTATGTATGTTTATCATTTCGGGTTACTTTCCATCTAAAGCCGCAGCCTTGTTGAATGATCAAATACATCCTCAAGTGTTGTAAGCTTAACATATAATTTTTCAATACATTATTGGCGGTTGCATCCCTTTACTTAGGGTCACGGTCGATAGATTTATTACAGATTTTTCATGACAATTAGGGTCAGAGTTTTTCCAGGAAACTGGGTAAGACGGACTTGGAGATAAATATTTCGTTTTAAAGATGTCAGAGCAGAAATTTGAAATACGAGTTCTCGTCTAGTAAGCAAACACACTACCTACTAAACAATGGTGACCATAAAAGCTTTTCCTCTTCTTACTTCACTGACTAGCGCTTTCGACTTTACCAAACATGAGCTTTCGAAAAAAAACATGTGATTTCTTGTTGTTTGTGTACGCTTTAGACGACTGTTGAAATAAAACTATTAAAACGATACGCATTTCAAATTCAAAAACTATGTTTAAATTTGATATTGTATGATATGAAATTGAAGGAATGGTGCAAGAGCCACGCCCACCTTTTTAATAAGAAACTGAATTTCATGTTTCAAATTTCCTACTAAAACTACAAAACAAAAAAAAAGTTCAAATAAAACGCAAAAACAAAAGAATTACGAAAGAAATAGAATTTTTGCCCAATTTTTTTTATTTTTCCATTTGAGAATATAAACAACATTTGCAAAAATTCGCAATAAACAAACATTTTTTTTGGCTGAGCAAAAACATTGCGAAAAAATTGGCAGACCGCACGTCCACACGCCAAACGTTTGACCAACGCTAGACACTCAACTAACTAAGCAAACGCCAACTCTTAAAGAATTTCTAGGTTTCAGTTTATCTACAAAATATTTCACTAGAGAAGATAGGTAAGCAACCTAGTGGTATAGGTTGTTTATTTTGGCTAAAAATTATGTTTAAACTGGCCATTTATTGTTGCTACTTAGCAAGTATTTTTAAGGATTTAATGATTTTGCGGTTAAATTAAAACATTTTCAAAGTTCAAATAAATTTATTGACACCCATTGATGGTTGAAATGGCCCATTAAAATACCATTTGGAAATTATTTCGTTTAAATTGTTGCTTGTATTGTATTTTGTTATTGGCTCGATACAGGGTAAATATTTTTAGTGTCTATTAAATAATTTTAAACAATAATTTGCATTTGAGTTCAGCATTTGGTGGGTGTGCATGCATATCTTGGCATATTTCTTTTGATTTTTTAATCATTTTTTTTATTATTTTCTCCATTTCAATTCCTACTGGGTGTTTAATATTTTTTTTTATTCTAGAATTTTTTTATTTACTTGTTTTCCTTTCTCCAATGGAAACTTTTTTATTTTATGAAATAATTTCAACAAATTAAAAGCAAATTTTTTTTGGCATTTCTATTGAAATATAAACTGTTCGAAATAAATTTATTACAATCAATTATCATTTCAAATATGTACATATCTTTGAAGATTGAAAATAGAAATTCGGCAGTAAATATTATATTTTAAATAAATATGGAAAGAATTCTGGCATAAACTCTCAGAGTAAAAAAAAATTGCTATGAAAAGTTAAAATGTGGGTTCCGCCACTCACGTATAAAAATTAACACACACAACAGAAGTGATGTGAAAAGCTAGGTCGTAAACCTAACTAAAGGATTGTAATGCCCAATTACATACGATGTATGTATGTGTGTTCTGTGATTGAATACTAGAGCAGTTGATAACTGACCCTAATTTATATCGAAAACAATTTTCAGCGGCAAAGCCCCCGTTCTGGACGAATTGGTATGTGAACAAACAAAATTGTCGGATTTCAGATGATAGCGATCCACATTAAATCCAAGAGCGTCCAATGCATTCCGAAAATGCCACAGTTTGGGGGCGGTAACACTTAGCTCATGTCTGATTTGACAGAACATTAGTTCCTGAACGAATATGGTTGTGTATACGCTTGAACAACGCTGGGAAATATTGCGACATTACTTTGAAAATCATGGTAATGTTGCAGAATGTGTGCGAAAATTGCGTACGGATTTTGGAAGAAGAGAAGCACCGTCAGCTCCGTATGTTCGTTATCTTGTGAAAAAAGTGAAAAAAACTGGCATCCTCATCGATAAACCAAAGCGTGAAAAGCTAAAAACAGTGCGTACACCCGAGAATATTGCTGCTGTGGCAGAAAGTGTGCGTGAAGCGCTATCAACATCAATTCACCGTCGTTCTCAACAATTGAACAATTCGGAGACATCATTGAGACGTATTTTGCATAAAGACCTTGGTATGACGCCATACAAAGTCCAATTGGTTCAGGAGTTGAAGCCAATTGACCATCCAATGCGTTTTCGCTTCGCTAAGTGGGCCTGCGATCGACTTACAGAAGATGCCGATTTTGGCAAAAAAAAATTATCTTTTCAGATGAAGGTCATTTTGATCTTGGCGGGTATGTAAACAAGCAAAATTGTCGCATTTGGGGCACAGAAAACCCGCACGCATACATTGAAAAGCCGACGCACCCAAAACGAGTCACTGGTTGGTGCGGATTTTGGTCCAGAGGCATAATTGGGCCATTTTTCTTCAAAAATGAGCCAGGAGTGGCCGTTACAGCCAATGGCGATCGTTATCAGGCCATGTTGAACGAATTTTAGTTCACAAAAATGGAAGAGGAGGATATTGGTAACATTTGGTTTCAACAGGACGGTGCTACGTGCCACACAGCCGAAGCTACACTCGATGTTTTGCACCCTGTTTTTGAAGATCGCATTATCAGCCTCAGAGCTGATGTCGTTTGGTTGATGTCGGAGCTGCGATTTGACATCGTCAAAGATAAGTGTTACGCCGTCAAGCCAGAGACAATTTACGCTTTAAAGGACAATATTCGTGAAGCCATTGGTGAAATACAGCTGCACACAATCGATAATGTGCTTAAAAATTGGAACGATCGTGTAGGCTACTGCATGGCCAGCCGAGGCAGCCATTGGAATGAAATTATTTTCCATTATTAACCGGAAGGATTGTACTTTCTAATAAAAAAAAGAAATTTGAGAAAATATTCAGTAGTTTTTTTAAAGCATTTTCAAAAAAAAAAGTTATTTGGCGGACCCTATACTTGTCTTAATTAACAAGTACACGTCCTGTAACCTAACCTAACCTAACAACTTCTTTTGGCCTAAAGTGGCTGATTTGAACACCAACGACATGTAGTTTTAATAGGACGATGCTACGTGCCACACAGCTACGATTTGAGGGCGTGGTTAGATTAGTGATGTGAGAAGATAGGTCGTAATCCTGGCTAAAAGTTTGTATTGATTAATTAAGTACACATACTACATGTGTTACTGAGACATTTTCAATAAAGTTATACAATGTGATGTTTTTAAGAACCCAAACAGTGTATACAGAGAATAGGACCAAGTTAATCTCTTTTAAATATCTACAGTGTGCTGTAGGGCATAATGATAGCTTGCTGAAAAAAAAACCTGATACTAATGACATAAACAAGCTGCGTTTGGAATTTTGAAAAAGAAAAATTTTTTTGCAGAAATTATTAAAAATCTGCAAAAAAAATTATTTCACAAAACACCTGCTGAGCATTTAATGCAGGAATTAAAAATAAAAAAAGAAAAACTTAACGAAACAGCAAAACGTTTAATCGATTGAATTAAAAAAGTTATTAAAAGCCAAACAAAAACGAAATTAAAATCATATTGAATTGAATAAAATGCCATTGATTATGGGAAACACGCACTAATAACAACAAAATATTATTTTATACTTAAAACTAGAAGTTAAGCACAGAAAAAACTATATGAACAGCATTGAAGACTAAGCAAGGTACCCTACTTCTTGGTAGAATGGCTAGGGAAAGATATAACTAAGCTGATGAATGATTATGCCTAGAGCATTGATGTCTGCTCTAATATGTAAAGATTTTATGTCAGATTCTATTAAAAAATATTTTAAGACAAACGTTTGCTTGTTGGAAAAGTTTTCAAAGTCACTTTTAATTGGCTAAAACAGCCAACAAACCACCTTAGATCACGTAGGGTATACGAATATCTTTATGAAAATTTAAGAAAAAGGCAACCCCCATTGTGCTATCCTGCCGCGTTTGGATATGCCACGAGCAGTTCTCTTGTTTAACTTGTTGCGTTTTTTTTCCTTTTTTTCGCTGTGCTTGAATAGCAGCCGCAGCAGCAGCAGCAATAATGAAATTCAAAATATTGTATTTGAACGCCGAGCCAAATAATGCCACGATGATGCGTAGATTATGTTATTGGCATACAAAATAGCTGCTGATATTAATGATGATCATAATAAAATCATATTAAGAACAGCAACAATAACAACAACAATAATTACATAACCTTGACCATTATTATAGACAAGAAATCCATTAAAATGAGCAAAAAAAGAAAAGAAAATGGCTTCAACAATTACATGAAAAATCTCTCTCAAGGTTATTCTGATACATGCTGTACAACTGTTAAGAGCTATCAACTGTTAATGAAAAATTATTTGAATATTTTCCAAGGTTAAGAGAGTACTTAAATATATGCTTGATTTAAAAGTTATCGATTATTAATCTCTCGTTTAAAAGGGTTGCAAAAGAATCGATATTTTTATTCGTTAAAACGTTAGCCACACATCATCTTTGACTGGAACGTAACCGAAATATCCAAGTTTTATGACTTTGGTTTGTGACTTATTGGTATAGTTGCGTTTTCTTAAATCCCACAAGAAAAAGTTGAACGAGTTCAAATCTTGGGCCCTCAAATCGCGCAGAGCACCCATTTTGGCATAAGCTGTGTGTCACGTAGTGCCCTATTAAAACTGCATGTTTTTGGTGTCCAAATCAGCCACTTTAGACTAAAAGAAGTTGATAGTGAGTAACCAATAGGGCTCGCCATTGACAGTGATGACCTGGCCAATGTAATTCTTAAAGAAATATGTACCAATGAAACCAATTCACAGCAAATTGTAACATTTTCGGGATACATTGGAAGCTCATGCTGGTTTTCATGTGGTTCAGTATCATTTGAAAACCTTCAATTTTGTTTGTTTACGTACCCATCCAGAAATGTTTACATATTCATCCAGAAATGCGCTTGGGCTCAGCAGATCATTTGTCGATAAAAATTAGGGTCAGCTGTCAACCCTGGCATCTCTTCGGTTGTAACGTGTGTTAAATTTTGTATATGAGTGACGAGACCTACAGTTATAAAGTCGATTCCGAACAACTGATTATAGAGAAATTTTTCATGGCATTTTTACTTATTCTCAGAGTTTTTGCCAGAAATCTGCTGAGAGGAAGTCGGCGAAGAAACATTTTTTTTCATATTTCATAAGCCGACAAACTACCTACCAGACTACCGCAACTTTGCACGGACAACGTTAGCAACTAGTAAAGTCTGGAACCCAAACTCAACCATGCCTAATAATATCACAAGATTAGTTTTAGAATTGAATTCTCAAGAATCAAAAAAATCTTGGTTGGCCAAAGAACACATGGAGGCACACATAGGCTGCCTTCCACAATGTATCGATACAAAGTTTGTATGCAGTTCTATTACTGTCTATAAACTATATAGATATGCAAAGTAACCAAACAATGCATCAACTATAAATCCGATGCCTGATTGCTTTTTGACTGAGTTAAAAATACACATTGACGACCTTTTGAAATAGAATACATTGTATATATTTTGTACAGCGGCATTATGTAACACATTTTGGAAGGCAGCCATACTGTCGAATGTCTGAAACTTTTAAATGTAAACTAATGAAGCAAATAAAGAGAAATATCACGAAGGCTAACTTTCTTTCAAAGAATACAGGTTTACGAAAAATGAAATACCTGTAGTGACCGCGGTTCAAACCACAGCTCAGGCATCTCCAACTAAACGAAATACAAAAAGAGGCGACTTCCTCTTAGCAGATTTTTGACAAAAGCTATGAAAGTAAATAAAATAACCATGAAAAGTTTCTCAAAAATCTGTCGTTCGGGGACAGACGTTTTAACTGTAGGTCCTGCCACTCATTTATAAAATTAACACACAGCATAAGTGGTGTAAGAAACTAGGGTGGAATTCTGACTAAAGTGTTGTTATGACCAATTATGTTATGTATGTAGTAGCACATCATTTTACCAGGGACACCCGTTACAGATTGACTTCCAAAATTTAGTTGCTTTGTGTTTGAACAAAGAATCGTGTTTCATAATGCCGCTGTAAAAAATATATACAATGTATTCTATTTCAAAACGTCGTCAATGTGTATTTTTAACGCAGCCAAAAAGCAATCAGGCATCGGATTTATAGTTGATGCATTGTTTGGTTACTTTGCATATCTACATAGTTTATATACAGTAGTAGAACTGCATACAAACTTTGTAATGATACATTTTGGAAGGTAACCTATCACTACGGTCACTAAAATTGAAAGAAAACTTAAGTATATAGTCTTGGGCTTTGTAAGCTTATAATACGATAATCTTCCAAAATGTTTACATATTTTCTTTTATCTTTAATGTGTACACTGTACAACATTCGTGTACATGTAAATTGAATTGAATAATAATTGTTCATAAAGTGCCATCTCTAGTGGCGTATGCATTTATTTCATTGTAAATATTTTAATGGCAACAATTTAATATTCCATTGAATTTAATTTCGTTTTTTTTTCTCTCGTTGCCATAAATGTGTCACATGTATTAATTACATCTATAAATAAACTAATAAATAATTAATAAAAACAAAACAAAAAACAAAACAAAAAAATTATTATAAATAAATAAACGAAATGCAATATTAATTTTATTTTTAATTTTTTATTTTTTTTTTTTTTTTTTTTGATTATGGTCATCATGATTGCCATATAAAAATAGAAGCACCAGCGTAAAAATATTACTTTTAATAGAAACAATAAAATTTAATACGAAAAATGAAAACGAAATTCTGGAAAAATATATACAACAAAAAAAGAAAAACAAAACAAAAAATGGACGTAAACATTTGCGTGTCTGTTTGTAATTAATCTTAATTATCATGAAAAAATTCATCAAATATTCGTTCATGCAATATTTGTTTATTATCGTTACACTGTGTAACTAAATCGCGAGAAAAAAATAGAACAGAACAGAACGCTAAATCTATCAAAATGGAATTTATTCTATGAAATGAAACGAAATGATATGAATATGAAATGAAATGGCCCATTAAGCAGGCTGATAGCTAATTTTAGCATTCATTTTATCTAACAATCAACAAAATGCTATTTTTATTCCATTTGATTTATTTTTTATTGTTTATTTGTTTAAATATTTCTTCAATAAATAATTAATAATTAATAAATAATAATAATGATGATGATTGTTTAATAAGAATAATTTCTATCTGTTTCATTGCTGTCATTTCAATTTCAAATTCAATTTCATTTTCGATTTCAATTTCAATTGAATTTTTTGCATATTTTTCTGAGTTACACACACGCTTATTGATGAAATGAAATTCCATTTAAAAAATCAACGTATTTATTTTAATTGATTGATTTTGATATGCAGGTATGAAATGAAATTACAGGGTGATTGGTAATAGGTTTTGTAAAAGAAATTAAAAATTTTATTTCGAATTAAAACAATCCAATTTATTTCAGTATTGATGGGTTCACTCGGAATCTGTCATGTATCTCACTTGTCTAGTCTTATTATGACATCTCAAAAAAAAAATTGCTCAAGAGCATGCCCACGTTACGTTAATCCGAATAGCTCAGCTAAAGGTAACCAAAGTTTTCACCTACATTCCATTAAAGCCGTGTAATCCTATAAAAGGACTTCTCTTTATCAAGAAAGCTTCTACGTATGCACAAGTTCCCTTATATAATGTGAAGTAAAGTAATGTAAAATAAGGTAAAGTAAGGTAAAGTATAGTACAGCAAGGTAAAGTATGGTAATATAAGGTAAAGTAAGGTAATGTAAGGTAAAGTAAAGTAAAGTAGGGTAAAGTAAGGTAAAGTAAGGTAAAGTAGGGTCAAGTAAGGTAAAGTAAAGTAAGGTGAAGTAAGGTAAAGTAAGGTAAAGTAAAGTAAGGTAAAGTAAGGTAAAGTAAGGTAATGTAAGGAAATGTAAAGTAATGTAAGATAAATTAAGATAAAGTAAGATAAGGTGAAGTAAAGTAAAGTAAGGTAAGGTAGTTTAGGTTAGGTTAGTTTAGGTTAGAGGACGTGTACTTGTCAATTAAGACAAGTACAGTACCCGAAGGTCGAACTGACCCATTGTACAACGTCCTAGTTTTTCACACCACTTATGTTGTGTGTGTTAATTTTATACATGAGTGGTGGGACCTACAGTTTAAAGTCGACTCAGAACGACAGATTTTTTTATGAGAAACTTTTTCATGGCAATTTTATTTGCTCTCAGAGTTTTTGCCAGAAATTTGCTGAGAGGAAATCGCCGAAGAAATACTTTTTTTCTTGATGTCTGGCCTGGGGCTCAAACCCTGGCTTTACGTCTAATAAGCCAACACACTACCTACTAGCCTTTGGCGACTTCTAGGTAATGTAAAGTATTGTAATTTAATATGACAGAGATGATGTCAGGACCAATACCTTATTTTACGCTTCGGTTGACTTTTGAGCTCATTAAGCAATCATACACTAGGTGCATTACACCAACTTATTCACTAGGAATGTCAGCAAGTTCTGTTCATTTATCTACACAGCAAGTGTAAATTTACACGAAAATATGCAGCAGCTTATCTGCAACTTTAATTTGCAATTTCAGATGCAAGCAGTTTGTAATACCATTCCAATATATATTCGGTACGAATGACGACTTTTTTTCTACTCTTTTCTTTTATCACACCTCAGTTGATGTGAAGAGATGGAGTTTCGATCATATCAGCTCCATATTTGGCAGAGATGTTTGTAATATTGCTTCCTCATATCCTGGCATCGAAAAAATGAGTGGACAGATTGTAGGGCGCATTCCAGTAATGCCCTGCTAGCAGCTAGGGCGTTGAGAATATCTTGAGTATCCGAGAGTATTTTCCTCAGTTCTATCAGTCACTTTCCAGAGAGAATTCCATTGTTGTTTACATTATTGTGTAGAGTACCGTACGTAAAATTGTGGTGTTCATGCTTTAGTTTATTGATATGTTACGCTCCAGGCTTCTTTATTCCAGCCCCTACTCAGTGAGATATTTTGAATTTGTCCGAAAATCACTTATCGGAGTTAAAGTAAACCCATTTTGGATGAGTCTTCTACACTTCTCTAGTCAGACAGATGACGATATATTTTCAAATGAAAGAACGCATAAGGTTTATGATTGCTTGTCCGAAATTGTAAGATTAACAATAGGGCTTCATATCTAAATCGTGTCCTTCCTATGAAAAGAGATTGCCTGCAGCCGCCTTTTATATGTTTAAGTTATGCGTCGCGAAACACAAAAGAGCTTTGATACTAGTTGCGACTGATTTCATAATTGTGATACGAGATTCCGTATTTTTATTTATGTACCGAATGATAGTGCGCTATTGTTAGTTGTTCTATACAAAAAACAATCATACTTGAACCTATTTGACACTTAGATGTGTTAGAATGTTGGCTTAAGATTAGTACCGGACTGCCTTTTTAAACTAAATCAACCAGGCAGAGAGAAATAGTTTCATCCAGGTTAAGTGTGTTGACTTATTAGACGTAAGGCCACGGTTCAAATGCTATCTACGTCAGTCCTCATAACGAAAGTATGGAAAATATTTCTTTGGCGAATGCCTCTCAGCAGATTTCTGGCAAAAACTCTGAGAGTGTATAAAATTGCTTTGAAAAGTTTCATAAAAATCTGTCGTTCGGAGTCGATTTTAAACAGTAGGTCTCGCTATACCTGGTACTTTGTGGCGCAAACACCTTTTAGAGGTTGCTTATCAAGCACAAGGGAGGGCGCATCAACAGCAACAGCATCATGAAGTTCATCGTTGTAGACTGAAGTTTAGTCGCAGTAATTCCTGCTCTGCAGAGGTAGAGCAGGAATCCAAGCACTTTAACTACGCATTGTTATTGGCCAAGGTGCACTGCTCATATATGTATGCCTGTGTATACAAAATAGGGCATTTGACTTTAGTTTAAGAGTTTTTCTTATATTTACTTGCTAATGTTTTATTTATAATTTTTCAATTGTATACATATATAGACAAAATCAAATTTAGTTCACTTTCTTAATGGATTTTATTTTCTTTCGATTAAAAACTTTAAATGTGTCTGTTACTGTTTAGCCACAACGGTTTACAGCTGTCTAGCGATTTACATTGACTGACAAACTTATTGTATAATTTCTAGTATAGAAGTTGATGATATAATTTGTTTACATTTTCTTTTTTTTTTATTAATAATTTATAATACATTGTAGATTTATTCTACAGATTTATACTCCAATATATATGTACATATGTATGTACAATGGGTAGCATATAATATAAGAATCAATAAAAAGTGAATGCTCTGAAGGATGTTGACTTTAGACGAGATTACATTGCAAACATACACACACAATACGAATAAAAAAAAGAAAGAAAAGTAGTTTCTGTAATGAATTAAATACCATACAAGCAGTGAATATTATTAAAAAAAAAAAGATTTTTTAAATTTAAATTATTCTGAGCAACATGGATTGATTAAAATATTCAAATGGTGACTTGGTTTACTTATATTTCGCTTTCTAAGTAGATAGAGGTTTTGCTTTAAATATGTTTTAATACGTCTACCATGCTTGTCAACTGTCAAACTGTCAAATGTAGTCCAAGGAGTTTATTTCGCTCCAAAAGATCAAAACTGTCAACGTCTGTTTGTGTTAAATCCCATGATCTTCCATCATATAACTGCAGGAGTGGAGTTAGCATCTTTTACAGAGTTCACGATCACTCTATTCGGCCTCTGGTCACTTTATCTGATCTTCTTTTAACTCTTTTGTATGGACAGATGTCTCGAATAAGGCGACGCGCGCAATGACACCCTGTCTAAATATCTATAAAAATGTATTGAAACATATAGTCACGCCCTTTTGAAAAGATTCAAAATTTATAAAAAAAAATTTAACCAATAAGATCTCCAAAATATTTTTAAAATGCCTGTTGAACTAAAGATAGGGGCTCATAAACTTTAGTTTTAGGTTTTTTTTATTTTAAATTTCGCATAATATATGCGGTATTATTTTAATTTTATTTCTTTAATTTAAGATTTGCATTTAAATGATTGAATTTGAATTTAAAACGATTTAATTTTGCATTATTCATGTCTTTTCATAAATATGACTCACATTTATTGGTTTTTTTCTATTTCTATACGTTATTCAATCATACGAAATTTACCTCATAATCTATAAATATTTGCAAAAATCGTTAAATTTTATGATTTTGAGGAAAACATACGATAAGTAAGGCAAATTTTTTTATTGTGTTATAAAACTTATGTTTTTTAAATTAACTTTAATGCGTGAGGTATTGGCGACACAGAGTTTGAATAAAAATTTACTGGAGATTAATTATTAAAATTTGTTAAATAGACGTTAGAGTTCTTTATTCCCAATAATTCAATTCAAAATGCTGTGAATTAAATAATTTTTTCATTAAAATGGTTTTTCGGAAACAAAAACTTTTTCCGGTTTAAGTATTGCTGAGAAAAACTCTACATTTTGAAGGTCACGAAGAACAGCAGCTAACGGGTAGCGATACCAACAAATGTAACGCATTTAAAGTTCCCTGCTGGAAAAAAAAAAACTTTTCTTTTCAAAGAAACGTAAGCGATAAGCTTTCGTTAGCTTGAAAACACTGAAAGGATGTTAACAAAGAACAGTTTGGTTGTTAAAACAGAATAAAGTTGATAACACTTCTAGTATTGACCTAAGAACCGATTGTTTTATATCCCTCTAAACTGTAATATATGGTACCTCAGATATATTTGAACTATCGGTAATTTCGAATCTGGCAATACTTGACATTCTATTCCGTCACAAAATTCAATATTATCTGTACTGAACTTAATGAATCGATTTACGCTTGAGAAACGTTGGTAAATTTATTTCAAGAACAAAGACAATTGGTCGGAAATTTTACGAAAATGAAGAAGAAGGACAGAGAAAGACCATCAATGCCCAGTATACGCAAGTTTATTGCCAAGGTTCGTGAAACTGGTTTTATTATTGTTGCTCCAAGACGTAAGCGTGCTCTTACAATACGTACACCCGAAAATGTCGAAGCTGTGCATGAGAATGTGCCTGAGGATCTATCAACATCAACTTGTCATCGTTCTTAAGAATTGAACATTTCATGCACCAGTTTAAATCGAACTTTGTGGAAAGATCTCGGTATGACACCTTACAAAGTTTAATTGGTTCAAGAGTTGAAGCCGCATGACCATTCGCTTCGTTTTCGCTTCGGTAGATGGGCCAACAAGAAACTGCACGACAATGTCGATTATGCCAAAAAAAAAATCATTTTTTCGAATGAAATTCATTTTCATCATTGTGGGTATGTTAATAAACAATATTGCCGAATTTGGGGCTCAGAAAATCCACGCGTGGTCTTACAGAAGCCGATACACCCATTGAGAGTAACTGTTTGGTGCGGCTTGTTGGGCGGAGGCGTCATTGGCCCATATTTCTTTAAGAATGAGGAAGACGCAACCATTACGGTCAATGGAGGCATATATCGCACCATGATAACCGATTTTTTTGTACCCGCTCTTCAAGGTATTGATGCGAACGATGTTTGAAAGCCAATGCAACCATTACAAGTGAATGTTTGATGCGGCTTGTTGGGCGGAAGCATCATTGGCCCATATTTATTTGAGAATGAGGACGACGCAACCATTGCGGTCACATCGCACCATAATAACCAATTTTTTTGTACCCGCTCACCATGGTATTGATGCGAACGATTTTTGGTTTCAACAAGATAGTGCAACTTACCATACATCTCATGCAACAATCGATTTATTGCGTCAAAAGTTTAATGCCCGTTTAATTAGCCGAAATGAAGAAGTCAATTGGCCGCCAAGAAGATGCGAGACAATTGAGCATTTACAGGCCAATTGCAACGATACGACCCTATACACTCGAAAAAGTACACGAAAATTGGTGCGATCGAGTGAGGTACAGTGAGGTAAGCTGTGGCAGCCATATGAATGAAATAATTTTCCATTTCTAACCTGAACAATTGTACTTTAAACCGTTTTTGTTTTATTGCATTTTTAAATTTAAACTTTTAAATGGCCCACCCTTTATATGCATATTCTATAGATTGATACCAATATTTTTACTAACCTAAAAGGGTTAACTTTGATAAACTTTACATATATTTTTTATAATATTTCAGTTTCACGATGCCAAACAATTTCTAAAACTATTAGTCTTTGACGTTGTCGTTGTTGTTGTCGTTGTACAGATACATACATCTGTCAATAAATCAAAACTATAAAAAAAATATTTATAGTTTTGTGTTGTTGTAGCATTTTATTCATTTATTCACTCTCCTAAAAAAAAAAACTCAAGTTTAAATATCGTAATATTTTTTAAGTAAAGAATTAAAATTAAAAATTAAAATTTATGCGATAAGATAAAAGGCCAAAAAAATAAAATCGAAGCACATAAACAAATTCTAAACAAACCTGTCAATCAACCTCATGGATCTACATATATCGACTGGCGACTGATATTTGTTGTGGCTCTGAAGCTGAGGCTGTCTGAAACAAAACTATGGCATTACGTTACGCTATGTCAAGTATCTGTTCAGCTTAAAACATCATAGTTTGGCAATTGCCACGAAAAATAACGAAAAAACAAAAAAACCTTCAAAGTATTTGACATAAAAAACGAAAATAATAAAAAAAACAATCGAAATAGAAATAGAAAAAGATACGTTTAAAATATTCACAAATTTATTTAAAAACAAAAAAAAAACAGCAAAAAAGAAAAACAAATTTTAAATAATTTTAACAAAAAAAACGAACAAAAAATAGCAACAATTTTCAAACATGAAATATTAAACGTTTATGATGTTGTTGTACTACAACAATAAATTCGTTAAACCTTAGTGAAGGAAAACAACCTTTTTAATATTTTGTAGTTATTGACGTTGTTGTAAAAGAACCGCTTGGAACAGGTGTTCGTTCCATTTTTTTTTGTTTGTTTTTCGTTTTCGCGCGTGTTTAACTAAAAATAAATTCTTGAAATAAACTGCATGGAAAGTGCTGTCATTATTAATTATTTAACAACTACTTCCACTACTACAGAACAACAACAACAACAACAGCATATCAGCAACAACTATAACAACTGGAATCTATTAAACACGTTGAGATGATTTTAAAATACGCACAGATTTTTGAAAATTCTTTTATCAGCATGTTTGGCCAACTACGCCAATTTATACAGATATACGAGGATGAATTAGAAAATTGCATTCGTATCTTTAAATTAAATTTCAAGTAAATGTAAGAACGGCTTGTAGAAAAAACTTAATACCCTTGTTGCTATACTAATACATCCGAAATATGAACATCTATAAGTATATACCGACTGAAGGCCAACAAGAGCACGAATAATTAGTTTGAAATTAAGATATATAATCAATAGAACTCAGCCACACCTACATAATTGGTCATTACAACCCTTCAGTCAGGATTATGACCTAGCAACTCAGAACACTTCTGTTGTGTGTGCTACCTACAAATTAAAATCGACTCTGAACGACAGATTTTTGAGCAACTTTTAATTGCAATTTTATTTACTCTCAGCGTTTTTGCCAGAAATCTGCTGAGAGGAAGACGCCCTAGAAACATATTTTCATATTCCGTTTTTTTTAGAAGTCTGACCTTGGATTTAAACCCTGGCCTCGGCGACTTCAACAATACCCTTTTTGCTATACTAATTTATCCGAAATATTAATGTTCATATAATGTTCATACCGACTGAAGATCACCGTCAATAAAGAAAGTTTCAATCCGCGAACTATTAAAAAGCAATCAGTTTGAAAGTAAAGCATTGGAGCCCACTCATACCGATATAAATTTGAAGTTCTGGCTCGAGTTCAAGAAGAACTGGGCTCATTTGCATAATACCAAGATAACATACTGGATCAATAGACCTGAATTTACCAAAGTGAAAGTCCCAGGTTCTGCCATTGCCTGTACACAAAAATCTAATCAACATTATTAGTGAGCATTAGAGTTCAATTACTCATGATATTGCAGAAGTGTTTGAAAGCTCAGTTCGATCAGACCAAAAGAAAAGCTTGCTTTTAGACAAATTTTCCCTATTGTTAGAAGACTTTTGGAAGTCGCCGTAGTCTAGTAGGTAGTGTGTTGGCTTATTAGACGTAAAGCCAGGGTTCGAGCCCAAGGCCAGACATCAAGACAAAATACAAAAAGTATTTCTTCGGCAAATTCCTCTCGGCAGATTTCTGACAAAAACTCTGAGAGTAAATAAAATTGCCATGAAAAATTGTTCCAAAAATCTGTCGTTCGGAGTCGACTTTAAACTGTAGGTCCCACCACTCATGTATAAAATTAACATACACAACATAAGTGGTGTGAGAAACTAGGACGTTTGTCCGGGTACTGTACTTGTCTTAATTGACGAGTACACGTCCTCTAACCTAACCTAACCTAACCTAGAAGACCTAAGATTGCCTTCCTGTCCCCTCTAATCGATGTAACTTTATGCGAAGACTTTAGCACAAATAATCCTAACTATTATGGGCAAGTAGCTTCTCTAAATACTTGGCAGTGCTTTAAAATACATATTATAAGATGCAGAAACCGGCATCTTCCCATATCTAGCACAACAAGCGAAATAAGGACATATTTCATGGCAAGTCTGGAGACTATTTTCGATTTAAGCTCATAGCATATGGTAACACAAAACAAAAGAACATAAGTGAGAAATTCAACAGGACACCGTTTTCTGGCAGATTGGGTAGCTAAAAGGTCGAGAGCTCTCTCTTTATAGTCACGCAAATTTATTATTTTGACAAATCTTTTAAAACAAGATTCAGGAAAGAAAGTGAATGTATAAATTTGAAAGCTGCAAACTCTTTTAAAAGATGTGCTATTCTATGCTGGTTGGATGGTTGAATGAGACAGAGAAGTTGCTGTTCGCTGTTGCCTTACAAGTGGAAGTTAACATCCCCCAAACGAGTGCTCAATTTGAACAGGAGGTACAGAGGATTAAAGAAACCAATAATATTTGACACTCATACCCCTAATAGAACACTTGACTTCTATTAGGAACACATGAGATTAGTATAGCAAAATCAATTAGGGAACGGGAATAGAGTCACTATTAGATTTTTTTATCGTAACTTTAAATAAGTTTCTCCAGAGCTATTCTCTATCCACAGTCTTAATTTAATCATAGTAATTACTGGTCACAAATTCTGATGTAACCGATGGTATTATTGGAAATGGCTTCCTTTTATCCTGCTTCAGAGACATAAAGTCACACAAAGCTTATTGTGTGGTACTAATTCTTCTTCTCATCCTGAAAATCATGATACAGTGGCCTCTATAAATACAATTTTAAAGTTGGCAGACTTCTACAAATGATAAACTGTTTGCTTCTCGATTGGATCATATTAAATGAAAATAGATTCGTCACAGAATTGGTAAATCAGGTCCTATGGAAACAATTGATTCATATTGAATAGCTAACAACAAAACAACATATTTATTTGAAATTAATTTACATGTTCCAAGTGATTTACACACATAGGTAAAGTCCAACACATAATACTCATACATAAGAGTTATGTATACTTCAACCAAGTTACGCACCCCTTCAACATCAATGTGTGAAAGCAACACATGATCATTAAGAATGTGGCAGATATGTAAAGGAATTATTTTATTAGCAACACAAATAAACTAATCATCGTAGGAGCTAGAAAATAAATAGGCCTCATAATAGAATATATTAGGAAATTATGAGTATGACGGAGGTAGCATTGTGGGGTGGATAGAAAGCTTGACTACAAATTTCTTATTTGTGTGCCAACGTTGATGTCACTATTTAACTCTTTGATGAATTTAATAAAATAGGAGAGGGTTGAACTATATTTGACAAAAAAAAGTTTCATGGCATGTAGCAGTGAGAAAAATGCCAAATAAGGTTGGTCATCTCTGCGTAAGTGAAGTAATAAAAGAAAATTACTTGCAAATTATTGAAATCTCTTATCAAAATTTACATTATGTAAGAAAAATGTTTCCATCCTCAGTAACGAAGCTTATTTTGGGTACAATGGTACGTCAGCCAAAGGAAATATCGAATTAAGAGCAATCAGAGACAGAACAGCCAAAACTCTCACTTTGCAGGAGAGACGATTACTTAACATTTTTTTCTCCAAAATCTAAGAACTGGAGTTGCTTGAAAAGTAGTTTCCCACATTGAATGCGATACCATTAACCTATTAAGAAGGGAATTAGATGAGCAATCACTAAGAAGTAGTTCATTACATACATAATTGGTCATTACAACCCTTTAGTCAGGATTACGACCTTGTTTCTGAAACCACTTATGTTGTGTGCGTTAATTTTTATACATGAGTAGCGGGACCTATAGTTTAAAGTCGACTCCGAACGACAGATTTTTTTGAGAAACTTTTCATGGCAATTTTAATTTTGCCAGAAATCTGCTAAGAGGAAGTCACCGAAGAAATATTTTTCATATTTCTTTTAGTTGGAGATGCCAGACCTGTGAAGTAATCATTAGCAACCATTTTATAGGTAGTATAGCTATCGAAGTCTCAAATATACAACGACAAGCCAGTCACAATTTCAACCTTCGAAGATAATATTTCGTCTGCCATTGGTTGCGGTGGAAATGAAGTAAAAAGTAAACCAAAATTGAAACTCATGGATGGCTCATCTACTAGTAGCCCACAACAACAACAACATTTCCAGTAAACAGTTTTTAAAAAGCAAATCGAATCAAATTTCATGCCTTCTTGCAAGTTGTCTGAATTTGAAACAATTTTAAAATTTCAATCGGTAAAAAAGTACACTCTTTTAAGTACCTGCTTAAAACCAAAGTCATATGTTTTAATATGTAGACATAGAGGAGGCTGCTTTAAACCACTTTTAACTATTTATTAAAATGAGAGAGAGACACAACAACAAGAATTGCTAAAAAATATTTGCGCATATTTTCAATCGTTGCGTTGCGTTGTTGATGCTGTTGCATGAGTTACGAATAAACTTGTTTGCAACAGGCTGTGGTGCAGTACACATTCTTTTATGCCACTTAACGACTTGGCATAGGTCTTCCTTTTTATATAAAATTTGATTACAAACAGCACACATAAACACACATACATATACATATAAATGTAAACTTATTACCAACATATTGACTGCTTACTGCTCTACACATGCATGCATTCATGCAAGCATGACATGCCTGAATATTTTTGTGAAAATAAAAACAAGGAAAAATACCACTTACAGCCAGCCAGTGTATATGTTGTATGCTTAAGAATGTAAAACGTTTAAACACGTTGCCTCTGTGTATGAGTGATATCTGCTGTATGCTGTGTGCTCTTGAAGCTGTAGCAGAAAGACGAAAAAAAAAACGTTTTACGCATGCGTAATCTTGGTCTAATTTGCATAGACATTTGATAAGAGTAGTAGAGTCTCTTTTTTTTTAAAAAAAACTTTGTTTCTCTTCTTCTTCTTTTTTTTTGCTTTATTGTTGGTTTTTCTCAAACCACAAATGTTAAAACGTTTAAATACCGTTTTGAACTGGTATCTCCCAGTTATATAGTGTATCGTAGTTTGGAGAAAATACTCGTACACTCAATAATGATTCTTATCTCGAAGCAAAATGTTGCTCTTGCTCTTTTTTTCTCTTGATTTTAATCGTTGTTAAAGACTCAATTCTTGCTTGAATGCTGGGCTTGTATACTCGTAAACCAGTAAATCTATGGCTAAGTCCATGGTGATGATAAAGATGATCTTTATCTTCTTTACGATCTCTTTTAATATCGATGACTTCTATTTACATTTTCATTTACATTTTCGTTTCGTTTCAGTTCTTTTTTTTTTGTTCTTTTTTTATTCGTATCTTATTTCTTCCGTGCGTGTGTAGCGTGTTTATATTTTTTTGTGTTGTTTTTCGTTAAATATTCAAATATTTAAAGACTTTTTCTCTTGAATGTTTAGTTTGACAACATAGTGAGTTTGGTTTTGTTGTTGTTATTGTTGTTGTAACTGTTGTAAGTGAAAATACCACTTGTTAGTTTCTATAAATATTTTCGATACACTTAGAAAAAAAAATTTTCGTAAAAGGTGTACCGACAAACGGTGGAACGTAATGGAGTGAAAACTAAAAATCATCTTTGCATTTGTCTGGCACAAGGGCATGCAAAATGTATTGTCATCGTGGTTGAAAAATTCCAGTCGGGATAATTACTATCGGTCGTACAATAGCTCCCTATAAAACAAAAGTAAATTATACCAATTTAATCTAACCTAACCAAATTTTCTGAGAAGAGTTTTACCTTCTTTTTTCTTCATATCTGGTCATTACAACCCTTCAGTCAGCTTTACGACCTAGTTTCTCACATCACTTATGTCGTGCATGTTAATTTTATACATTTTATCCGAACGACAGATTTTTGCGAAACTTTTCATTGCAATTTTATTTACTCTCAGAGTTTTTGCCACAAATCTGCTAAGAGGAAGTCGCCTGGGTGAACCGTGGCTTGACGTCTAATAAGCCAAGACATTACCTATTAGACTATGGCGACCACTATCGTCCCTTTAAGCAACAAAAGACTGTCACAAACTATCTCTCTCCAACAACATCCTACAATGCCGTTATCGCTTCCAGCTTTTCAAGCTACTGGTCTACTATAACAGGTTCTAAGCCAATGGGTTTTTTGGGTGCAGTGGTATGCAATTTTTCTTCATGAGTTCTTCTTTTTCTCAAGAGGCAGCTCTATCTAGCGTTTTTTTACGTACATACATCCCTGATTTTGGTGGAACTTGGTCAGTACAGGGACTGCGTTCACCCGTGGCGTCACAACGGGCCGCTATGCGTGCTCAAGTGAGCTTTGTGAAATCGGAGCTACCACTGAGACCTAAGCTAACCTAACGTACATACATACATAATTAATAATTACAACCCCGCAATCAGGATTACGACCTATTTTCTCACACCATTTATGTGTGTGCGTTAATTTTATACATTAGTGGTGGGACCTGCAGTTCAAAGTCGAAATCTGCTGAGAGAAAGTCGCCGAATAAATATTTTTTAATATTTCGTTTTGCTGGAGATGTTTAACCTCGGTTTGGAACTATGGCTACACGTCTAATACGCCAAAACACTACCTATTAGACTACAACGACTTCAGAAATGGAAAACGAAAAAAATTCCATTCTAGTTTTAAAGTTTTAAAAAATTGTAAGCCGCCAGAAAGCCTCTGACTCTTCTAAAGAGCAGGACATCAGCATCAAAAATCATACAAAGATCTGGTAGCGCCATCTGTTAAAAAAATATGACTCAATGAGCAAATTTCCTCAACATTAGATCCAACATATTTACAGATGTCATTAATTCTTTTCAAGATTAGGCCATAAGTGCACCTAAAAACACATCGAGGCTTAGATATTGTAGGCCTACATAATAAAACCATTGGAAGACTATTCCATTAAGTTCAAAAGGCATTAATGTTCACCATTAAGAAGTGTCTTCTAGTCTACAGTCTTAAGATAGGTACGTCAAAGATGTCAAGAGTGGAGTTCATATTATTTCCGCACTCGTTCACGCTAACTCTGGGCAGTGACACATTAAGTGACAAACGACCTTTTTAAAGTTGGGTAGACTCCAATAAGCATGCTTTCCTGTTAGGCAGTGTAGAACAGAATTCGTAAAATTAATGTTAAGTTGTGAACAAGTGTTTCGTGTTACCTGAATTAAGATTCGGCCTGCTCAACATAGAGGTTAGTGTTAGTGTTAGTCGAGAAGTTCATTTTTCTCTTTAGTTTCTAGTCAAATCATAGCCATGGGGATCCCTGTGTGTTGATTAAATATGGGGTTCCCGAGTGTGTTAACCATTCTGGACAGATTATGGAGATGACCCTATCCGTAGGTTTTCAAAAAAAGGGGAGTTTAAAATAATCCTCCATTTTTTTGGAGAAATAGTCAGATAGGCAAACAGGATTAGTACTTTATGATAACCTAGCTATCGGGTATGTGAGTACAAGCAACGAGAGTTAGCAAGCCTATCATTCTAGAACCTGCTTAGCTGAAAAAACTTGTTTAACAAAACTTAAACAAAGCAAAGAAACAATAGGAAAATCTGAGAAAAGATTTGTGACGGCCCTATGTTAAAGGGACACATTTTTACCCTAAAGTCCATATTTTTAACCCGACTTGTCACTGGCTATCACTTTATTCTTAAATTATGAACGTACCCTGATCTTACACTAAACCTGTCCTTCTTGTATTGTTAACTATAATCATCAGATTTGTGCAGTCACAGCAACCGCAATTGGAAATATGTCTTCCATGAATACTCAATCCAAAATTTCTAAGAGTGTAATGTTGATCTTTTTTTTCTGTTTTTTTTTGTTTCTTTCAAATCGTACAGCTGCTTTAAAAATGATCACTTGGCAACAACAACAACAACAAAAAGAAAAACAACAAAAAGACAAAAGCCAAGTCTAATAATAAATATTTGAAAAAGCCAGTCTCTCTTAGATTTCTCAGACCAGTCTTTTAGGTTTTGTTGTTGGCTTGTGTTACTGCTGCTGCTGGTGTTTTTTTTTTTGTTAGCTTTTATTGTTGCTGTTGCTGCTGGTGCTGTTTTAGTTGTTGTTGTTGCTATTTTGCTAATGACCAGTAGCTCAAACGCATCTGCAAATTATTGCGCATCTTGTTATCGCATCTGTTCGATCAAACGAAGATACGAGTATTGGGCAGAAGTAAAAAAAATAAAATAAAAGAATAAGAAAGAAAATATTTTATAATATAATAGTTGTTGTTGTATTAGTTGTATCATGCCTTGTATCATGACTAAAATTAAGTTTGTGTGTGTAAATATTTTTTGAATTTTTTTAATAAAAACAAGCAGACGATATTTTGTATAAAATTTGGATTTTTTTTTGTTATTGTGGTTTAATATGAATATTTGAAGTCGTTTGCATATTTTAAATTTGTTTAAAACATATTTTTGTTTTTATTGAATTGTTAGTAAGATTTTTTTATCTTAGCGTTTCTCCTCCAAATAATTTTTGTTAACTTTTTTGTATTTACGAGCATCATTTGATTTCTTGATTGTCTTTTTATTTAATAACTATTCACACACTTTATTTCATGTTATCTTTGTAAATCTGTTGATATTGTTTTTTTTTTTAATTTTTATTTTTTAAGAAAGTGGTAGACCTTCATTTTTTTGTTTTTGTTTTTCTTTAAATATAAATTTTTGGAATTTTTTTAAATAAAAAAAACAAAAAGATTGATTATCACGTACCAGGAGTTTGTAATTTAATTTATGGAAAAATGTGTTAAATGCCTTATGATCATTTATAATTATTTATTAATAACTTTTATAAAGACTTTTATAATTTCTTTAAATACAGTTTTTCGATTTTAAGGAAATTTCTATTTTTCTTTGCAATACTTTGTAAAATATCAGCGGAGTTGATTTTTTTTATGGTTTTGAAGTAAAACTTTTAAGAATAATTTTCAATCAAATACTTAAAATTTATTTTTAATATGTCTACTGAAATATTTTATCCAAAAACAATACGTGAAAATAAATAATTCCAATAGAACTTGGAGATTTGATGAATGCTGCCATTGCATTCAAAAGTTAAGACGTATTTGCAAACCTTTGCTTATTATGTTAGGCTCAGTAATTCTAAAATGTTTCAAATCTATACCTTTATAACCGCTGTTTACAACATACACTATGCATATAGTAAGTTTGCAATTGCATTCGAAATAAGCAGAATGTTCAAGTAAATAAAAGGAAGAGGAGGTGTCTTTAAAAAAATGGATTAGCACTACCATTCATAAGAAGTTCGGTCAAGTGACATTAAATTGTAGGTCCCCCTACTCATGGATAAAATTAACGCATACAAAGAAATCTTTATCTTTTCTAAATCTGTTACGCGATTCGATCCTTTTGAAGTAGTTTTCGTCCACATAATCGCACGTGTCGGGGGTATCTCGATGAAAACTCTATGAATGTTGATTTTAAAACGCCCCAAAGTAAGGAAATTGTCTGCGTTGATACTTATCTGGATATCCAATTAATGTCGTCAATCGGTTGTATTAAGCGAGTGCCCGTGGTTTAAAACATCTCGAACTAAACGAAATATGAAAAAATATTTCTTTCGGCGTCTTTCTTTCACCAGTCATCTGACAACAACTGTGAGAGTAAATAAAATTGAATTGGTAACTTTCTCAGATCAGTCGTTCAGAGGCGACGGTTCAGTCACTCATTGTTGGGGTGAGAAATTACTTACTAAACGACAGAGGTTCTTAATGTAGAAGTCTGACAAGCAAAATAAAGTCTCTGTATGAAGCTATTTGTTGCAGATTAAAGCATTAGCCAGATATTGTAGTTAATTTATAGAATTTTGCACAATATTTTGTGTCGAAGTCACCATAGTCTAGTAGGTAGTGTGTTGGCTTATTAAATGTGAGGCAACGATTCAAACCCCATGTCAGACATATCAAGCAAAACGAAATATGAACAAATATTTCTTCGGAGACTACCTCTTTGCAGATTTTTGTCAAAAACTCTGTGTAGAGTAATTAAAACTGCCAGGAAAAAGTTTCTCAGAAGGCTGTCATTCGTAGTCGACTGTGGGGCCTACAGTGTAAAGTCGACTCCGAACAACAGATTTTTTTTAAGAAACTTTTTCATGGCAATTTTATTTACTCTCAGAGTTTTTGTCAGAAATCTGCTGAGAGGAAGTCGCCGAAAAAATTCTTTATGTATTTTGTCTTGATGCCTGGCCTGGGGCTCGAACCTTGGCTTTACGTCTAATAAGCCAACACACTACCTACTAGAATACGGCGACTTTTGACTAAAGGGTTACAATGCTTAAAAATATACATATGAATACACCGTGTCCTCCAAAAGAAACTTCGAAACTTGGACCAGCACCCGTACAAAATTCAATTGACACAGGAACTCCAGGCAAATGACCATGGACAACGGTATGTAATCTTTCATTCAAATATTATCTTCAGCGATAAAAACCATTTCTGGATCAATGTGTGCGTGAACGCAGAAAATTATCACAGATGGGATGTTATAAATCCAGATATGATCCAAGAACGTCCAATGCATTCCGAAAACTTCACTGTTTGGTGTCAACGCTGATAACCAACTTATTGTGGCCTGTATTGGATGATCTGGACACCAACGATATATGGTTTTAATAGAAACGTGCTACCTGCCACACATCCACGTTACATTGAATATTCTACAAGAGCAGTATTCTTCACTCGAGATCATGAGATTTGACCCGATTAGAATTTTTTTGTGCGATTTTCTTAAGTCAAAAGTGCATGCGAATAAGCCACATACCTAAGCGGTCGTCAACGGTGTTGGATAACCCATTTCATCGATCAAATTCAGCCAAAGTCTTGGAAAATTGAATATTTTGATTGAACTTCCCCCAGAAAAGTTGAAGATTACACGATTGGTATAAGACGGTAGTAGCTAAGGATTGTTGAAAACTATGAAATGAAGGCAGGGAAGTCCCTTAATAAATACAAATTTTATTGCTTACAAAAGCAATACAGATGAAGAAGTACAGGTTTTTTTAAATAATTTCAATATTGATAATGTATAGCGTAATTAATAATTTAAACTGACTTACCTTTCTGTATATTAAGCAGCAGCTGCAAATTTAACCGCCTATTCTAGTGCAAAACACCAACTCATCCTTAAAACGAGACGAGGCCTGATCTACGCGAAAAACTGTGTATTTTTTTAATGCAAATTTAAAACACTTTAGAATAACATTTTTAAATTAACACTTTTACTTTAAATACAAAAACGAAACAATCTGGCAGCACAATTTTTTATTATTATTTGCAAAACATTAATTTACACTGAAAGAAAACAGAAAAAGGAAAAATTAAATTTTATTGTTATTAAAATATTATTAAGAAAAATATTAAAAGTAAAAATTAAAAACAAAAACAGGAAAACTTTATTTAATTGTACATATTTTACGTATTGATTTAATAGAAAAAAAAATATATTTTTTAGATAAAATACTTGCATAAATAAGAAAACAAAACATTGTACTGCGTTGCATTATTATTAACATTAAACATTAACATTCATTATTAATATTAATAAAATTAAATTACAGAAATATGCAAATCAAAATTTATGACTACAGGGGCAATAAAATTAAGATTTATGACAATTGTTTGTCATATTCGAGTTCTGTCATAAATTTTATTACCGTATGCATATCTTTGTCTCATATTTTTTGTATTAAAATTTGTTCCATGAGGCAAACAATAACAACAAAATATGTATATGCCGTCCTTAACAATAACGTCAATATTCGATTCGATTTATTAACGGCGAAGTATTTAAAAACTCATCTGAGTACACATTGAAAGTGAATTTTAAAGGCACAACTAACAAAACTAGTCTTGTGGCAGGGAAAAAACGCAATATAACGGGTGATTTTTTTTATTAGTTTGGGTTTTGAAAATGTAAAAACAATACAGAAATTTATTGAACTCCCGTGAACTCAAATTTTGGCGTACTTTTTCCAGTATTTTGTCTTGTATCAAAGGCAACCGTAACTAGTTGTTCCAAGGCAGGAACTGTAGACGACTTAGCACTGTACACGACTGACTTAATGTACTTAATTTTACTTAAATTGTAGAAGAGAAGTTGCCGTATTCTAGTAGTTAGTGTGCTGACTTATAGATGTGAGGCCACTGTTCAAACCCCAGGTCAACAATCTTGATCAAAACGAAATATTAAAAAAATAATACCTCTTCGGCGACTTCCTCTCAGCAGATTTCTCTGGCAAAAACACTGAGAGAAAATACAATTTCCATGAAAAGTTTCTCAATAATCTGTCGTTCGGAGAGGACTTTAAACTGTAGGGCCTGGCACTCATATATAAAATTAACACACACACAACCTAGGTGGTGTGAGCAACCAGGTCGTAATCCTGACTAAAGGGTTGTAATGACCAATTATGTACGGTTCAACATCGACTTTGAATGAGAACTTGTGTAAGAGAACAACTGAGAAGAGATCTCCTAAAAAAATGTTTATTTCGTGATGCCTAAGTAGGACAAATCGCATGACCTTGGCAGCCAATGGATTAAGATTGAAAGCTCACAAGACTGAGCCCTCAATATCATGGATTTTTTTATTTTAGAGACTTTCTTTTCTCTTGAAGAAGTACAGTCCAATAAGTGCCCATAAACCGCATCAAACAATGTTTCTTTTAAAGCGCATAGGCAACTCTTGAAGTGCCTCTTGTTACTTTTTTTTGCCAATTTTGTGAATTTCTTACACAACACGAATTTCGACAATTAAATTCAATGATTTAAAAGCGTAGTTTGGTAAAATTACAAATCCTACTAAGCATTTTTAGCATTCCCGCTTGTCACGAATACTTTTTATACTGAAAATATGTATACTTCAAACCTAAATGACAAAAAAAATTCACCCGCTACAGTTTGTTGCTTGCAAATCTTATTCAAAAGCATTTAAATTTTCATTTTCGCTTCTGCTGCGCCAGCTTCGGCTGCTGATGCTGTTGCTGTTGCTCATCTAAGCAAATTATTGACAAACAATAAATGCGCACAAATGTCATCGCAATTTAATTGAATTTGTTTCAGCTCAAACGATATGAAAAATATGAACAGGGGATGGATGGATGGAAGATAGAAGAAATAATAATTCAACAAACGTGGCAATAATAAAAACGTAATGAAATATGATTTTGTAATATTTTTGTAGGAAATTAAATTGTTGTCCATAAGGAAATAATTGCAACGCTGTAGTTATTTGAAAAATTTTTTTTACAAAATCGATTTTAAAAACAATAAAATAAAAATATTGTATAAAAACAAAAATATTTAAAAATAATGTTTAATAAAAAAATATTTATTTCATACAGTAAATAACAGCAAAAAGGTTAAGGAATTTAATAAATACCAAAAAATAAAAATTATAAGCTGGTTTAGTAGGATACTACTTGAAATAAAGACAGTGGCTTGGCAGTTTAATTTAAGGAAAAAGCCTTTTAAAAGAATTTGTAGCTCATCCTTTAAAGCAGATCAGATCGCAAGCAAGAAAATTGAAAATGTAAAGAAACTAGAGAAGAAAATTATCAAAGTTATCAAAACTGCAACAAAGGTCGACAACACGAGAAAGTGTAATGTTTACATATGCACATAATTGGTCATTACAATCCTTTATTCAGGATTATGGACCTGGTTTCTCACACCACTTATGTTGTGTGTGTTAATTTTATACAAGAGTGGCGGGACCTACAGTTTAAAGTCGACTCCGAACGACAGAGAAACTTTTCATGGCAATTTTATTAACTCTCAGAGTTTTTGCCAGAAATCTGCTGAGAGGAAGTCGCCGAAGAAATATTTTTTCATATGTCGTGTTGATGTCTGACCTGGGGTTTGAACCGTGGCCTTACGTCTAATAAGCCAACACACTACCTACTAGACTACGGCGACTTCAATGTAATGTTTCGTGATCTCAAAAATGTGATTGAAGTTCTATAAGATTTCTTGGCTTTATTATTGTTGTTACTTAGTAGTAGTGTCGGTACTGCAACGTGACCTCAACCTATATCGAGTTTCCTTATAATGTTGGCCTGATCCACTCTCAGAATATTGTCCTATATCAGTAAGGTTAATTCTCTGTCTAGTACCAGCAAAATGTAAAACTTTTTTTCTTTTGCAATGCATTAATGCCGCACACGTTCCGAATACCTTATCACTGAATGTATGTATTTTACTCAAAGCGATTTCTATTTTGAGACTTTAATGCGAGTCAGTCCTAGATGGTCTGATAATCAAGACACAAATCTCTTTTTACAACCATTAAATTGCAAAAGTTTGGATTATCTCAAGCTTATCTGAACTAAGAAAAATCTCCGTCTCTCCTCATATTATATATTATCAACTCTTCTCTTCTAAACTCATCGTTCTACTCCGCACCGTCTTGGAAACTCCTCCTTGTCCTGAATACAATAATGGGTGGCCGTATCCTCGTGAATGCAGTAATGGGTGACCCTTTTCCTTTATTGAACTGATTAAACATCCCATCTTCGTAGTATTTTAGTGCTCGTATGCCTGTCCGGCTGTTAAATAATGATCCTATAACCTGTCCTCTATGCTTTCTGTGCAAATTAAATTGAAACAAGATTACCACCTAGCTTCGCACGCCACTTATGTTGTGTGTTAATTTTATACATGAGTGGCGGGACCTACAGTTTAAAGTCGACTCCGAACGACATATTTTTGCGAAACTTATCATGGCAATTTGATTTACTTTCAGATTTTCAGACAAAAAAATATTTTTTCATATTTAATTTTATTGGAGACGTCTGATCTAAGATTTTAACTGTGGCCTTACGTCTAATAAGCCAACAAACTACCTGCGACTTTACAATGAGTGTTTTGCAAGGTTTAGTTCAAAATCCCTTTAACGTACACTACCGACCTACAAACACAAGATTCTTTTGAATGGCGACATCAATTATTTCATCAAATATCGAAATCGATATCAGTTAATAATGCCTTCTTATATGTATTTCTGATTAAATCATTCGTGGTTATTTTATAAGTTCAAGTGTGTTTTTTTTTATTAAACTTACAAAAGGCCAATCAAGTCTATGGCCGGTTTTAATTCAAATTGAAAATTAATTTATTAAAATTGAAATTGTCCAACATGCTGGCCTGCAAAATACATAATAAAACTGTAAGCCCACCTCTAAAGGTGTTAAAATTGTCAAGTCATAAAATATAAAGTTTTTTTATTGTTGTTGTTTTTGTTGTCGTTTTTGGTTTATATTAAATAAATGATATGCAATAAAACTCATTAATATTTATTTGTTTTTATTTGTTTATTTAACTAACAATCATTATTATTTTTTATTTGAAATTTTTATAACAAGAAATCTAATCGGGGCAATGGCGATTTAAGTTTTCGTTTTACGCTTCTACCCTGCAGCAGGCCGGCCACCTTTTCAGTAAGAGTACTTACTTACTTTTATTATTTATTGGTTAAAAATTAATTGATTTTTTTTTCTTTCTTTCTTTGTTTTACAATTTATTTGTTTGTTTGTTTATTATTAATTTATTTTAATGCATAATAAAAAAAAAACATAAAAGGGAAATACATAAATAATTAAATATCGTATATAGAACACAGACAAACAACAAAAAAATGTTGTCATTCTCTTAATGACTTGTTAATTCGCCAAAGTGTGAAAACGTTTTAAAACAATATGTCTCGAGGGTTTTATTCGATTTTTTTCACCATTCCAATTTCATTTTGTAAAATCACAGAGCAAAAAACACAAAAGATTTTACAATTATTTGCTGTTGATTGAATTGTAAAATATGTATGCATATTTTAAAAGGCCAATAGGAAATTTAGATAAGAATAACTCATAATGTTTATGACATATTACGCCTCGGGAACCAGAAAACTTTTTCGATTATTACATTTTTACTATTTTTGCTGCCATACGAAACTACTAAAGGTGGTCAGTCTCCTACATATTCGCTGCTATTCATCATACCTTATTTGCTGCTTTAATGAACTTATCCACAAAGCTGCAAGTATTTTTCGAACTGCAGCATCACCTCCTTTGAATTATCTATCCTTAGTGTCTGATCAAGTACGGCTTCTATTGCCATCTTATGTTCACTAAACCTTTGGAATTTCTACACAATGTATTCCGTACTTTCTTCTTAATCATGTGCTAATTTTATACATGGGGCGGCACCTACAGTTTAAAGTCGACTTCGAACAACAGATTTTTGAGAAACTTTTTCATGGCAGTTTTTTACCAGAAATCCGAAAGTCGCCGTAGTCTAATAGGTATGGTGAGTTGGTGTGTTGGCTTATTAGACGTTTAAACATCAAAACGAAAATATGAAAAAAAAATATTTCTTCGGTGACTTCTTCTCAGCAGATTTCTGGCAAAAACTCTGAGAGTGAAATAAAATTGCCATGAAAAGTTTCTCAAAAATCTGTCGTTCGGAATCGACAATAAACTGTAGGTCCCATCACTCATGTATCAAATTAACACACACAACACAACAAGTGGTGTGAAAAGCTAGGTCCCGCTAATCCTGACTGAAGGGTTGTACTGACCGATTAAGTAGGTATGTATACCAACTCAAGAACTGGTTTATATTATAGTACCCCGCACAACAACTTTTGTTAATATGTTTATCGATAATATATATATATGGGTGCCCTGGTAGTCTAGTGGGTAGTGTGCTAGACTATTAGCGTAAGGGTCGTGGGTTCGATTCCCACTAGAGACTCTGGTCTGTGACACTACATCGAGCATATGGTCTGAATTACTTAGCTCGTATATAATTAAAATATAATTTGTAATTGTATTGTAATTAATAAATAAATACTTCAATATATAGTACGTTTGATTATTGATGGTACAAAAATGCCAGCGCAATATTCACTATACATGCTTTAAGAACTCTCTCTAAAAATTTCTAATATTCTTCTTTTTTTATATTTATTGAGGTTTCTTTCAATATCGGGTTCTTTCCCCATCTCGAATAGTTACGTTGGTTAGCCTACATTGACACAATTCAGGACAAAGTGCATTTGAAATTTCAGTTGCCTCCCTGTAGACATGGTGCATTACGTGACTCAAAAGCCACAAGATGGCTGCTTTCCAAAATGTATCAATACAAAGTTTGTATGCAGTTATACTACTGTAGATACGCAAAGTAACCAAGCAATGCATCAACTATAAATCCTAATTGCTTTTTGACTGCATTAAAAATACACATTGACGACGTTTTGAAATAGAATACATTGTATATATTTTGTACAGCGGCATTATGAAACACGATACTTTGTTCAAACAAAAAGCAACTAACATTTTGGAAGGCAGCCTATGTTTGCTAATCTTTACGCCTACATATCAGATGGACTTACGTCCTTAATTGGTCTTTACAACTCATTTGTAAGGATAACGATCTAGCTTCGCACACTACTTATGTTGTGTGTATGTCAAATTTTTTCCATAAGCTTCAGCGCCTACAGTTTAAAGATGACTCTAAACGACAAATGTTTGGATACGTTTTATGGTAACTTTATACATTCTTTGAGCCTTTTCCAGAGGGCTGCTGAGAGGAAGTCGCCGAGAGAAATATTTCATATTCTAGTACCAACATTAGAAAACAGTACCCCATATAAAGCAGAGGTATACATAACAAAATGAAACTTATTTGATAGCATTTCTATTATTCCTACTCGGTCACTTTACCAATTAGTGTAAAAAATTAAATATTTTTCTAGCAAAAAAAAAAATTATTTTTAATTATGATCTGCTTAATAAGCTTAAACAAAATCACAGAATAGAGTTCAATTAATTTGCTGTTCTGTTCACTTTAATTATAGAGATTAATAGGTGTAATGGTGTAATGGAATTTTGATTGATATGAATTGATTAATAATGAAAGGCTTTATAAAAAATGCCCTACAGGAAAAGGTAGAATATATTAAATTTTTC
Source organism: Sarcophaga carnaria (assembly GCA_958299815.1). NCBI lineage: Eukaryota > Metazoa > Arthropoda > Insecta > Diptera > Sarcophagidae > Sarcophaga > Sarcophaga carnaria. The sequence continues at coordinate 17,398,345 of OY283152.1, read as the reverse complement.
AAAACTTATTAATGAGTTAAATTGAGAATAAAAAGTACATTAGCGCCCTCTACAATCCAAGAGTTATCAACGGAATTGAAAATATAATTTAAACTAGTAAGAGATGAGATACAAGACATTCGCCATACATAACTAACTTTCATTTTCTAGTAGTTTCTTCAACTAGTCCATGTCATTCTGATTAATTTCAATTCTATATTTTTTTAATCGATTTTCTAATCAGTCTGGTATTTGCTTTCTATTGAAATGGAAAACAATCTGTTCAATTCATTATTTCAATGCGGTGACATTTATGCAAAGAATTTTGACACATTTACGCCCAATCTAATGTTGTGTATTGCATTTCTTCGTTACTGTTTTTGTAAAGCTCAATCACACGTGAAAAAGAATTTATAATTTTATACAAAGAAAAAAAAACAAAACAACAAAATTAACTTCGAGGAGAACTTGTCAATATCAAAATCAATTGGAGTCTGGCTTAAACAGCGGGTTGTCATAAACCTGATCTAAAATATTAAATTCAAATTCAAATTCAAATATTTTTTTTCTTTTTTTTTTTTGTTTCAAATATATGTAGGGTTGCAGTGGATTGGATAGCCAAGTATTTAAAAGAACATAAACAGATAAAAACGAATGATTGATGGTGATACTGAAAGACCATTTTTGGGCATTGTTGTTATTACTGGCTGCTCTAATCTTATACTATACACTGTTAGAAATTCTATTACAAATCATAGTTAATAAATTGCGTTTAATCAACTCTTTTTCTCGAATGAACTGGAATTAACGTTTAAAAGTGCGTAGGTTGTTAGAAAAGGTAAAAATTAGAAATAATCCTCTGAGTTCAATCAGAAATCTTCTTATAGAATCAATTCTAAAACCAGTTCTAACGAGCATACCGAGAGAAAGTTCTGACACCTAAAGCATATTGACTACAACTCTGAAAAGAGAAGAAGGTTTCGGGAACTTTACTCAAATACCGATCACGTGAACAATTTGTCGAATGATAAACATCATTAAAAGGCATTTAAGCCCACTTCACACGGTAATACTTTACGTACGTAAAGTCTAATGAAAAAGTAAAATGAAATTCTATCCGTATGACAAAAAAGAAAATAAAAGTCGTATGATTTATATTTTTGCGTTTACATGATCGGTATAAGCCAATAACAAAGTAAAATGAAAACAGCTGTTACACTTTTTTCTATGTGTTTACATAAAAATACATCCCTGATCTAATGCGACTTGCTTGTTTTTTGAATCATTTCAAAAAATGAAGAGAGCCATACGACTGTCAAATTTTTCATCCGTATTTCCTCCCAATGTGTGATGGTTTCATTACATAGTACGTTTAGACGATCACATCCGTACCCTTCTACACAAAATTTTGACAGATCATATTACTTGTGGGACCGTGTAAAGTAGGCTTTAACAACATCAAAACAACATCAACGGTTTATACAATGAATTGGCGAGATTGTTGGAAGGTAGTTGGAAGAAGTCACCATAGTTTAGTAGGTAGTGTGTTGGCTTATTATCCGTAAAGTTACGGTTCAACCTCCAGGTCAAACATTTCCAACATAACGAAATATGAGAAAATATCTTTGGCGACCTTTCCTAAACCGATTTCTGTTAAAAACTTTGAAAGTAAATAAAATTGCCGTGAACAGTTTCTTAAAAATCTGTCGTTCAGAGTCTGCTTTAAACTGTAGCTCCTGCCACTATATAAAATTAACACACACAACGTAAGTGGTGCGAGAAGCTAGGTCGTAATTCTGAATGAAGGGTTGTAATGGTGAGTATGATTAATGTGTTATAAAGTGGTGCAACATGTCATGCTCGCTATAAACGGCAAATGTACAGAAAACATATAAATCAGAAGAGAATTTTATCAAAGCTGGACTTGGCATCGCAATAGAAAATAGAAATTATTTGGAGTCAATCTAGGTCCTCTTGATAACATAGAATATGTCTGCTTGCTTGCATATAAGCATTTAAATATTTAATTCATGTTGAGCAATGAAGTTCATAGCCATTAAAGTAAGTATCGATATTGTGAATTCATTTAACCATATAAGCACTCTCAATAGGATAAATGGTGAATCGATCGTTATATAGATACGAAAAGGTTACAGAGCATTCACAATACTAGATAAAGTTTGGACATCGCTTCACATTAAAGTTTGTATGAAGTCGATGGAGCTGGATGTATACGAAATGTGAAAAGCGATTGAAGAAGATCGTCAAAGTTTTATAAATTATTGTTTGAGAAAATTATCTGAATATTCCGGGTCTAATAGAATCTTACATTTGGAACCTTGTTCCTAAATTCATCATTCCATTCCGTTAAGTGATTCGTCACAAACTTAAAAAATCACTCGAGGATATCAACAGAATACGTGAGTGAAATTCATCGTAGACGGGGTAAGGTTAGGTTAGGTTAGAGGACGTGTACTTGTCAATTAAGACAAGTACAGTACCCGGAGGCCTACAGAAAAATATATAAAAATTTCTAACCGGCTGTTAGGCTCGGTGTTAAATTAATAACCTGGCAACAGAAAAGATAAATACCACCACTAAATGAGTGGAAAGTGCTGTAAACGTGAAACAAGATAAAGAGTATGCCCTACGACATTATTAATATTGGCCATCTGGATGCCGAGACTATTGTTTTCTTAACCAGCCTTGTTACCTTGAGCATATTTACTGAGATGAACAAACAACAACAAAATTGTTTTTCACTTTTCCTAGATAAAGCTGTGTTTTTGGTTATGTTGGTTTAGGAAGTTCTGATATATGCTCCATATAGCCCTCTTCTACTTAATTACGTAGTTAGTTTTACCCATTAGTGGTAGAACCTTCAATTTAAAATCGATTCCGAACGCCATATTCTGATGAACATTTTTAAAAATTTTATTTACTCTCGCAGTTTTTGGCAAAAGACTGCCAAAGAAATATTTTTGCGTCCCTATTTCGTTTTATTCGAGATGTCTTAGCTCGTGTTTGAACCGTGGGCTCATGTTTAGTAAAGCAACACACTATCTACTAGACTACGGCTACTTTCGATCTCTACAGAATACTATTAATTGTGTAAATTCGAATACCATAGATACCCATAAAAAGAAGCAGTTTCACAATAATGGAATAACAGCTTTACAACCGAAAACTGCATAATATTGTTGATAAAAGCGACACATATTTGATATAATAAAACTTATTTTAATTATATGAAATTCTTCCTTTACATTTTCGAATACCGCTAATATACATACATCATAGTAAAACAGTTATAATCAAAATGGGATGCTTGCTTACCTTTTTCAAATAAACGTTAAAATCCATAAATCTTTAGGCTGCAAATGTAATAATTTCCAATCGTAACTGGTTATAAAAATTGCATCCATTATCGCTTGTATAAAAATACGTAGAAAATCAAATTCAATTAAAATATTTCTTTAATGATTGAATCACAAATGAATTAACACGATGCAGCAGCGAGCACAATTATAAAAAAATATTTTTTTTTAATTTCATTTTAATTATTTTAACTTTTTTCTGCCATTTCGTTATTACTTTCAAATTAATTATAGGAAATTAATAAATTTTCACATATTTTCTTTACACTGAAAATAAAACAAAAACAAAAAAAATTTACATACATTTTATAAAAAAAAATTATTTTTCATTTTTAACATTTTTTTAAATATTCACTTTCGATTTTAAAATTTTTATTAAAAAAATAAAAGTAAAATTAATTCTTTTTTTATTATTTGATTAAAAAATATTTTTATTTGATTTTTAATTTATTTTTTGAATTTTTTTTTTATTTTTTTATTTATTTTTCTTTAATATTCTATAAAAAAAATTATACTAAAGCACGCTTTTAACAAGTGATCAATGGAATTAAATATTTTTTTTTATATTACAACGACAAAGAATTGAAAAAATTTACACAATAACAACAACAATAAAGGAACAATAATAAAAAAATGTTTTTCTTTTTATTAATTATTAATATTGTTGTAATAATAAGAATAATAGTAGTTAGCACTCTACTATTTTAAAAATTAAAAGGGGAAGAAATGACAAATTGTTTGATTTGTTAGGGAAGGCGGAGAAGATCGTTAGATATCGAACGTTATACAAGTTGAATTGAAGCAAAAGAATACGAAAAAAAATAATCGGAAAATAAAACCGATGAATACAACAACGTTTAACGTGTATATGAAGACCGATTTGAATGAAGTGTAATGAAATCTAAGCGATGTTGTATTAGTTAAAAAAACATCATTAACTGTGCTATTTTCTCTCTCTCTAACACACACTCTCACTCTCCCTCTCTTCCACTCACACACACACTTAAATAAACTAAAACAAACAAATGTTATTAATTTTTTCCGTTGTTCTAAAATTAAACAAAACAATTGAGTGTTAAAGTTTAAAATCAAACTCTTCTCTACACATGCACAATCTACTTATACAATAAAGAGAGGCTTTTAATTGTTATTAAAACACACATATAGATGGCGCTTTGAAATAATACTCATACACACAAAATAAAATAAAAATGTATACACCCAATAACATTTGGTGTTCGATATATCGTTTTATGTCAACGAAACCACATTTTAATCGAGAGTATAGTATATGTATACATAGTATATGTATGTATATAAGTATGTGTGTATGTGTTTTATGCGAGAGTAGTTTCCATTTGTTAATACGCTGAAATTTAATATAAAAAAGTCTAAATGTTGATATTGACACTTTACGCTTAAGTGATCTACTTTTGTTTTTATACAACAGAGCCAGCAGTCAGCAGCCAATATCACAATTTAAGCGCCTTCTCGATTATAAAAATAAAATCGGCATTAGAAACAGAAAAACTAAAGAATTCATATATATTTTTTATCATTTTCTATTCATTTAAAAATATAAATACATATACAGTGGTGGCCACGAATTTAAGACACGACATATGACTAACTTAGTTGTGATAATATTTACAATCCTGTAATCTCAAAATTGATATTCTTTATTCTTCTATGTACTCTGTAATATTAAGAAAAAGTACCATTATTTTATTTCGTTTCTTTTTACATTTTGTTGCTTTTTGATCATATTATTGTAAAAACGTTTATTTGAAATTGGCCACGAATTTAAGACATTTCAGAAATATCTGGTTTTTAAGTGATTTTTTGGTGTTTTTTGAAGCTAAACGTTGAGCAACGAATGTTTTATTTTATTTTATGTTGGAATACATAGAAATATTTAATTATAAATGGTCAGAGGTACCTGGAATACCGATGCCGAGCGAAAACTGATCCAACAACTAAAATTAATTGGAAAAATAATAATGGAGATATCCAAGCTGCTTAAATGTTCTAGATGCAAGATTTACAACACATCAAGCAACATGGTCCCACCAAAAATGTCAAACAGGAACCTAGAGCCCGAAAAACTAAACCCTAAAGTAGCTGCTAATAACCCTTTCACGAGCTCAAGTAAAATAAAAAATTAAATTGCATTGGATTTTGGTATTCATATTTCGTCTAGGGCAATAAGATGTTTAAATGAAAAAAACTGTGTCAAAAAAATATCAAATCCCGACTAGCATTTTGTCTTGATCTATATAATATGTAAATAAAAATTCTTAACCAAATATACATAGGTAGCAAAATATTATTAATTTTTCTTCCTAATATTACTAAAATCTTAAGAAAAATATCATGGACCTAAAATATTTTTGATAAGATGTAAAAATTATCACAAATGTATAAATAAAATGTCGTGTCTTAAATTCGTGGCCACCACTGTATATGGATGCCTGTATATATACATATATGCATGTGTATTTGTGTATTTTGCAGATACAAGTGCTCGTTTAATTTTTATTACAATGTTTTTCAGACCAAGTGGCATACATTCTTCATCGTCATCTAACCAACAAAAACCAAGCGTTTGCAATACCAACCATTTATTATTACTTAAAGGCAGAGTATTGAAGGTATTAATTGTAATTTTTTAAATGTAGAAACATAAAGTGGAAATAATGAAAATAATTTGTTGAAGTTCACACAACAGTTTGTGGCAAAATTATTTATAAGGACTGTGCACAAAAAAATTTGAACACACATAGGCTTTTCTGTATAAAAACGGAACTAAGTGATAAAATTATTTGAATATTTATTTAATTTAAAGAAAATGGTTAAAATATATGAAAAATATATAATTCTAATAAGGCAGTAAATATTTTTTTCTAGTACCTTTTGAAACTATAAAATACATTATTCAACACATATGTTTCATTGTCTAGATCTTATGTTTTTTAAAGAAATTCTTTTGTAATTTTCTTCTTTTTTAACAAAAGTAATCAACAATTGAAAGAAACAATTCATTTAAAGTTCTGTTTTAGATGTACCCAGAAATAAATGTTACTGCCAGTATATGAGTGCGTATGAACAACAATCACTCATACGTATACAAATAAAAGACATACTATAGATGTCAATTGTTTGAGATTTAAAATTGATTGAAAAAATATGAACGAATAAAAAAATTATTCAAATAAATTTAAACATTTTGTTTCTGCTGCAATGCAAAGAGAAATGAAACTACTTCAGACTAAGATTTTGTTTAAGAAATTCAGCAAGTTTCAAGTCCGCAGATAATTAGCAAACATTTGATTCGAAATGTAAACGACTATTAAGCAAAAATAATTCGTTAATAAGCGATTATATTGAACTGCGAAATTTCTCTGTAATAGGCAGTTCGATTTCCTAGGTGCTTCAGCATAATATAACCGGACTTTTTCTTTCTTCTTTCTCTCCAAGCATTCTAAATTTAAATCTAGCAGACGATTAATAGCTTTACCTGTCGATTGTTTTGAATTAAAAAAAATATAATTTGGAAATCATTCCCCAGAAGCCTCCGTCTAGAACGCAGCGAATAACAACAACGAACAGATGGGGAAATACAATCTCTTGCGAAGAGTAAAATCTAATGAGCAAGGTTCCTCGTCATCATCAAAGTTTCCACCGTTAAGACATTACCCGGTGGAAGGAAATTTGTACTACACATACATATGTACATACATACATATATACATACGTACACATACTATACATACATACATAATTGGTCATTACAACCCTTTAGTCAGGATTAAACCCAGCTTCTCACACCACCAATGTTGTGGTGGAGCGGAGAGCGACAACTGCAGCATAAAGTCGAGTACGAACGACAGATTTTAAAGAAACTTGTCATAGCAATTAAATTTACTCTGAGAGTTTTTGCCAGAAATCTGCGTTTCGTGTAATAAGCCAACACACTATCTACTAGACTGCCATGCTTCCCAAAAATCATAGAAGAAGAAGGCCGAAGCTTCAATGAAAGCAACAGATTGAAGATAATCTATCTGAACTATGATTTCAAATTCAGACTTAAGACTTCTTATGGAGATATTCAATTGAGGGAATACGTATTATTCTAAGGTCTGTTAACACGAGATTTATAAGTTGATTGATGAACTATATGAAGAGTAAAATTATGCGTAGTAAACGGCTGAATATATGTGTGGACATTCTACAATATATGTCATAATGAAGTCAACAAATGCTTCCAATTGGAAAAGTATTTCTTTATCGTTATAAAAACAAACTTTAGAAAATTTATTCGAATACTCAAGGCGAATGCAATACAAAAAATCTTAATATTCCTTCAAATTCTGCGATTAGTTGTTACACGCATGAAAACCCTTGAACATCTCCTACATGTATGTATGTGCATGCAAATACACTCGTATATGGATTATTACTGGTTTCGTTATAATAACGTATAACACATATTGAAGTACATATGTGTGCAATTTACATACTGTCATACTATGTTATAAATATTTGATATTCATGTATTCATCACCACCAACAACAACATCATCATCATAATCATCATACTTTTGTAGTACAATCACAGTGTGCAGCAAGTACTCGTAAGTGTTGTTCAAAAAAGATAATAATTCCGCAAGGCCGGGGGGTGGCTGGGTTGGTTTATTGGTTTGGAATGACTGACAGACTGGCTTGAAATTGAAACTGAGGCTGGCGTCTACACACAAGTAGTTGTTGTGGTTAAATCTTTTGTTCTCTTCTTTTTTTGTTTGTTTTTGTTTTTATTGTTGTAGTTTTTAATTATTTGAGCTTTTTTCGCTTTTTTGTTGTTGTTCATCTTATTCATATCATGTTTTATTGTTACAATTTTTAATTCTGTTGTTTTTGTTTTTTTTTCATTTTTCTGTTTTTTGTTTCTTCATGTATTTGGTGTGAGTAAGTAATTGTTTGTTTGTTGTTGTTCTTTAATAATTTTATTTCTTTATGTTGTCAAGTAATTAAATTATTTTTTTTTCTTGGTTTTTTTTGCTTTTTTTTTGTTATTGTTTTCATTCATTTCTTTAGCATAATTCTGAGAAAAGTAAACAATCTTGAAATTCTAAATAAAAACAAAAATTATGATTAATTTGTACAAAAAAAAAACAAAAAAACAAGAAAAAATACAGAAATTAGTTCAACGGTTCAAAAACCTACTTTTGATAAATTATTTTGGCATACAAGTATAAGTTTTTTATCATTGTCAAGAAATTTAACAATTTTGCTTTTAATTAAAAGCAGATGTAAATAAATCGTTTATGAAATAAGGGAGCAAATAATTTCATTGAAAATGACTTCATTGAAACTTTTCTTTAATATTTGTAGATTTGGTTTGTGGCTTATTGGTATACACTTGGGACCACTCCACAAGAAAAAGTCTAGTGGGGTCAAATCGCACAATGTTAATGGCCGGGTCGCACACATCACCTCCACGTGAGATAACCATGCCTTCAAATTTTTCTATCTCAAGCAGAATATTCAATGGGGCATTAGCTGACAGAACTCGCCTTTTGATAAAACACTTGTTGTTGCTCAACACGTGTTGTTGAGTAATATATTTGCCTAGTATTGGTTTGAGAAAACAAACTGAAGGAATGAAAACTAATTTGGGTAACATAGCTTAACAAGGTGGACGAACTATCAAAGTTTGGAATTCTCTGTTGGAAAACCAGATATTAAGGCGATTGTGTTTCTAATACAGATCGATTACGCCCATTATTGCTCTTACTATTCGTTTAGGATCTTAGGATCTTTAAATTCGGAACCAATTATTAAGTTTTACAACACAAAGCTTCCTATAAAAGTGTGATCAAATGCTATTTTAAATAATACAGATTGATTGATCCAATTCGATAGGAAGATTTCTCATTCATATTGCTTTAATCGCAAACCAAAGCCTGTTCATGTGGATATGAAAATCGACTTATAATTTGCAAATTTTTAAAGAATTTTGTTTCATCAAATACAATTTGCAACACTAATATACCACTGAAATAGGAATACAACTCTGCTGTATAGGCCGATGTCTAGAAAGGTATTGTAAAGCCTCTGGATCACGTTAAAGTACTCTTTGAGTTCAGTAAGGTATACAACACTATTGATTCATAAAGAAAATTTTGTTATGTGACCTGTATTTCACTATTCTATCGCTATTACAATGGACTGTACTCGAATGAAAGAGATTTACTGCCGAATATCAGAACATTCTTATAAGACACATCCGTACGTGATAGATTGGCCAGTGAAATCTTTAATTTATATGTGGAATGCTACTTATTAACAAAATAAATCCCTCCTTCTCTTTTCCACCATCAATTTTACTAGTTCCAACACAATTTATGCCCTGAGAGCATGTTGTGTATCATCTGGTATATTTACAAAATTCCTGAAATGAACGTAACGGTACAGTAGAAATGAAACTACAAAGAGAATATCCCGGCTTTTGGGTTTACAAATCATACATTGACCATCGACGCTACCACTCCAACCGACCTACTTGGACCAAAACGACTGTTGACTTAAAGAACACAGTTTATTTGGATCCTAGAAGCTATACTACAATCCTAGAAGGTCTATTAAGATCACTTTTGGCTAGACACGTTCTGACAATAAATACTTGACTTCAGAAAACTTTCCTCTGAGCTACCAGACAAGATTTTCTGGCATTTTCTTTTCTTTCTCGTACAGCCCTCTGCAGAAGTCATTGTGAACTATTACAAGTCACCGTACATATATGGGACCAGGGACTAGTGCCCCGCTTAACCGCTATGAAGTTCTTAATATGAACTCTGACTGAGTTTGAAGTGAATTTTGTTCTGCATATACCTGCAATAGGCCATATTTGTTTGATTTCTATATAAATGGGCTCATAATTCTATCAGATGCTACTCTTTTACTAACCATTTCGAGTTACTAGTTTTGTCGTCCCTCTGTTAAGGAACCCACATGAGAGGAGTAGTCCACTGCCGACATTCTTGAACAATGCTCTCTAGGGATTTAATGCCCGCTTTAGTGTCAACAAATGAGAGCAGTGAAATCGTCGTAATATAATAGGTAGGTGTTGGCTTATTAGACATGAGGCAACGATTCAAACACCACGTCTGATATCTCCAACAAAATAAAATATGAAAAAGTATGTCTTTGGCGATTTGCTCTCAGCAGATTTCTGGCAAAAACTCTCAGAATAAAATAAAATTGCCATGAAAAGTTTCTCAAAAATTTGTCGTTTGTAATCGACTTTAGCCTGTAGGTTCCGTTACTCATGTGGCACATAAGTGGTGTCAGAACATAGGTTGTACTCCTGACTGATGTGATGACCAATTATGTATGTATGTGAACAGTTTTTATAGCCATTATTTCAGTGTGAATATTACTTTGCTGTACGTTCATAAGTGAATATTGGGACGACATTTATTGGTCATTCAAATGAGGAAATGACCTTATGTTCCATAAAAGAAATTGTAAATAATTTTAAGTAATAAAAGTAATAAAATCTTTTTGAAAGCTTGCTTTTAAGGAAATTTCCAATCATTACAGTCTGTTACTTAACAACAATTTCTAATAAATATTTATATTTGAAGACATTTTAACAAAACTTTTAACTTGCATGTGTAGTATTTATTTCTTTATTACCAAATAAACAACATTTTTAACAACCAAAAAAATATATCTCCACGAATACAATTCAAAGCGAAATATACATATAATTTATGTCTACCTAAAGCCAATACATACATATATTGTACGCGGCTACAATTAGTTCATTAGTTCCAGCTGATAAATTAAAAATCAAGTAAAAATCAAGTAAAAAATATTTTCATAACAAAAACAACAAAAAAATCAATAAAAATAATTCGAATTCCATGCTTAAATATACCAGGCCTATGCATAAATTATGGTACATATGAACATACGTATGTACGTACATTTAATTTGTACTTGTTAAACTTAAGTACCACAAAGCAGCCAGAATTAAAACTGAAGCTGAGGAACACAATTTCCGCAAAGAAAATGATTTTTTTTTTCTGAATTCAATGTCTAGAAGAAAAGTTAAAAAAATACGAGAGAAAAAAACAGAAAAAAACGGAAAAAAAGAATGTGAAATGAAACCAGTTAAAAAGTTAAAATGCTCGTAATCACAACAGAAAACGACAGGCTGCTGCAAAAAATAATGTTTGAACGTTGTTCAGGTGGACAGACAGCGGCTTTACAAGAGCTAACATGTTGTGAGTCCACTAGCATATGGACGACGTACGTCCGTATATCGTTTGTCTATTGCTATGAAAGATGATTGTAAATAACTCAGCAACAGGTGTTTGTACGTACAATAGCTTTGCGTCTAATAAAGTGAATGTGGAAGTGAAATAGGCACACAACAAAATAAAAAGAAAAAAACCAAATAAAAAGCAAAATATTTCAAGGAAAATACTTTGGGAATTGACTATTATTACTCGCATATGAGTTAAAAATAAATTGAAGCCAGTTTCTATTATTAATAATTCTTTAACGATAAAAAAATAATAAAAAAACCGCAATTCACAAAAGAAATATTCGATAGAAGCCTAGTTTTTCGCCATTATAGGCTTTATAAGTAGCGTATGAACTCAAATAATAGAATTTTTTGTTGCCTCAAAAAACGTGAACATACAAAAGGATCTCGGCGTGCCAATAGCCAGAACTGAGATTGGAAAGTATTCAGAAAGATACTCACATTGCAGGAAAAGAAGGTAGGAATCAACAATCTGCCATATTCCCCACCATTACACTAAATACTCGGCAACGATAGATGGCAGCCCCATTCTCCTAGGACCTGCTACAGCAGACCAATCATCTGCTTAACTGCAGCAAAGAAAATTGATTAAAGAAATGGAAACAAAGCAGAAATGCTCTGTGAAAGCTGTATGCTTCCAAGAGGTGTACATCGTTGTTTTCTGATCATATACATACTCGTACATACAGATATACATACAGACATACATAATTTGTCATTACAAGGTTAGAGGACGTGTACTTGACAATTAAGACAAGTACAGTACCCGGAAGTCGAATTGACCCATTGTACAACATTCTAGTTTCTCACACCACTTATGTTGTGTGTGTTAATTTTATACATGAGTGGTGGGACTTACAGTTTGAAGTTGACTCCGAATGACAGATTTTTGAGAAACTTTTTCATGGCAATTTTTATTTACTCTCAGAGTTTTTGCCAGAAATCTGTTGAGAGAGTCGCCAAAGAAATACTTTTTGCATTTCGTCTTGATGTCTGGCCTGGGGCTCGAACCCTGGCTTTACGTCTAATAAGGCAACACACTACCTACCAGACTACGTCGACACTTATATTGCGTGTGTTAATCTTATATATGAGTGACGGGACCTACAGTTTAAAATGGACTCCGAACAACAGAATTATGAGCAACTTTTCGTTTTGTTGGAGGTGTCTGACCTGGGGTTTACAAGCCAACACACTACCAACTAGACTATGGCGAATACACCTGACCATGTAAACACTCTTTACTTTATCAAGAGCTAACATTCGCACAAGAAAGCGTTCAATGCCTCTTGGATAAGACTGGAGGTTAACAAACAAAAGAAAATTCTGGACTGAAAAAGTCAATTGCAACAACATCAAATGAACATGGTTGTACTCGAATCAAAAACACTATGACTGCACATAAACAGTGGTATTTGAACTGAATCATATACTTTGATTTGATCTGTAAAGATCTCAATCTCTAGTGTTAAGAAATAAAATCTGTGAAGAAAACAAACTGTCAGCTTTAGTCCTTAAAATAGGAAAAGTCTTATCAAGCACTTCCTAGACCAATTTATTTTAATTTATTCCTCTCAAGAACAAAATGAAATCACAAACGCAAATGTTTAAATATAAGCCAACTTGGCAACTCTATACGTATTTGAATCTCAAGCCATCTTCTATAAGTTCAGCGTAGTGTTTCTGATATCGTGTATTTATATTCTTCTTGTTGTTTTTGTTTTTATTCTTACTTAAACGTAATTAAAATATTACACTTGTTGTTGTTGTTTTTGTTATTGTTATGTTGCTTCTTCTTATTCGGTTTATATACATATTTATATTGTTTTTATTTTTTAATTCATATACTTGAGTTATTTTAGTAGAACAGGAACGTAGAGCAAAATGAGAAAAATAACAACATTGTCGCTGTCGCTATTGCTGCTGTTGTTGCTGCTGCTGCTGCAATAGCAAACCACAACAACATTTATATATGCAAAAAATAATAATAATAACAACAACTGAGAAAAGACAACAACTTACACTGGACTACAAATTTGTTTGCTTGATTCACAAAAGTCTACTGGTTAGGCAAAATTATTAGAACAGGACTTAGCTAATTTTCTTAAAAGAAAAAAAACCTAAAAACCAAAATTTTTAATTTGCATTAGATCAGCTTCCCACCGATCATAGGATAATCCTTCAATTGAAAACAGAATTTCATATCTGCTTGTACTAATGAATTAATTGCGTTGTATTTTCACATTCTTAAATACTGAAGCGAAACTTCATCAAACAAAATCTGTTAATGCTTTCGTACATACTCGTACATTGACAGATCAAGATCACATGATAAAGTCGAATTAACAATCCTTGTGGATCAGTTGAATGTCATTTAAATAAAGCGATTACTGTAGTGTTATTAAAAATAAATTAGCCTCTGAAAAATAATCGTTAAACAAACCCGTATTAAAATGTATTAAAATGGATATGATTGTAGAAAAACGGCCTTTACCCGATACTCGATCAGAAGTTGAAATGTTGACACCCCTTAATTTTCCTTTTTTAATCGAAAATCGGTATGGTTTTTGGGGTTTGTAGCAAAGCTCTGTGATCTTTACACTCCTCTACCAATTCTAAGAAGAATAATTTCTCAAAATACTGTTGCAATTGGGTGTCAAAACATATTTCAAAGACAGAGTAATTTTGGCATAATATTTTTAGGTGACTGTTTTACTCTTTTATAGGTAGTCACAAATGGTTGCTATGACTTTATTAACTGACAAACCAGTTGTAAAATAGTAGGTTTGAAGCGATTATATACATACATACATACATAATTGTCATTACAACCCTTCAGTCAGGATTACGACGTAGAGTCTCACACCACATATGTTGTGTGCGTTAATTTTTATACATGAGTGGAGTGACCTTTAGTTTAAAGTCGATTCCGAACGACAGATTATTGAGAAACTTTTCATGGCAGTTTTTTATTTGCCCTCAGAGTTTTTGCCAGAAATCTGCTGAGAGGAAGTCGTCGAAGAAATATTTTTTCATATTTCGTTTTGATGTCTGCCCTATTGTTTGAACCGTGGCCTTACGTCTAATAAGCCAACACACTACCTACTAGACTACGGCGACTTGAAGCGATTATATACCATATATTATTCCTTATGCCTATGATGCATCTGACCAACACATAATCTATTAAGCTCGTCATACGAATAGGATCGACTTCTCAAACCACTTATGTTGTGTGTGTTAATTTTATACATGATTGGCGGGATCTACAGTTTAATATTGACTCTGAACAATAGATTTTTTGAGAGAGATTTTGCAAGAAATCTGCTGAGAGAAAGTCGGCGAAGAAATATTTTTTCATCTATCGTTTTGTTAGACATGTCTGACCTGAGGCTTTGACCGTGGCCTCACGTCTAATAAGCCTACCTTCTCACAATACTCATGTTGTGAGTGTTATTTTTATCTATGAGTGTTGGACCTACAGTCTAACATTGACTACGAGCGATAGATTCTCAGAGTTTTCGTTAGAAGTGTAAAATATTATATTATTGTAGGTTGGTATTATTAAGGTTGTTTTTTAGTGCGGCGGCAACACTGTTGTTCCAATTCCACTAAAGAAAATGGTCGGCAAAGAAAAAAATATTTTTTTTTATTAAGAAAGTCAGGTGTAGTAAAGCTATGCACTAAACATGGGAATGCACATTTCATGCAGATTTCATGGGAATTCGTTATATTCTGGGGTCGTTATATTTTTCAAGAGCCAATAAAAATTGTCAAATATTCCATCTGGTTTACACCACTAATGCTCGATCAAAATTAGAATACAATGCTCATGTATTGGTCCTATGCCTGGGTCCATTTTGAAATTTTTCAATCGAATGCAGAATAGTGTACAATTGCTTATTAGTGACACGGTAGCAACGTGACTAGTTTATGGCTTTTTTACCGATCCTTGAACGTAATGCGCTCTAATAAATTATTGGGAATTCATCTCGAAAATCGAATAGAGCACTTCATTGATTAGACAATCTACTACTAGGATTCAGGTGCCCTGTATTCGATTTCCACCAGAGACTCTGTTCTGTTACACTACACCGGTAACTAACTAACCAAAATGTTAGTTGCTTTGTGTTGAACAATGCCGCTGTACAAAATATATACAATGTATTCTATTTCAAAACGTCGTCAATGTGTATTTTTAACGCAGTCAAAAAGCAATCTGGCATCGGATTTATAGTTGATACATTGTTTGGTTACTTTGCATATCTACATAGTTTATATACAGTAGTAGAACTGCATACAAACTTTGTATTGATATATTTTGGAAGGCAGCCTATGTGTTCGAAGTTACTCAGCTCGTATACAATTACAATTTAATTTGTAATTGTATTGTAATTATCAAAAAATATAAATACTTGGCTTGCTCGGAAGATGGCCCACTACATTATAAAGAGTATGCGTTCTTTAGCAAGCACTATTCCTCAGAGGAATGATATTTCTCTTGAGATTCTGGCATCCAATTACAATGTAAACAGATTAAAATCTAACTTCTATAAATACAAAACCTTTTTTACTAATTACAATACAATATTCTACATGAGTAGGGGCCATCCCCCTGAATGATGATTATATTTGTATAATTAAATATAGAAACAACTAAAATTTAAAATTTTATTTAAAAACAAAATTTTCTCTTTCCTTTAAAGTTGTTTCCTCTTAAAGACAATTAAAATTCTTTTGAAAATTTCTGTAGCCTAGTGTAATAATTAAAATGAGCAGAAAACTTGTGAAAAACTTGTTCAGAGGAATTTTCTAATAAATCAATTAAAAAAAAAACAACAAGACAAAGAAAAAAATCATTTTTTACACTTACAAATAAGAAAAACAAAACAAACAAAAAAAAGGAGAACAACAGAAGAAAAGAAAAAAAATATTATAAATAAAAAAAAAATTATTAAAATATAAGTAAAAATTTTAAATAGATTAAAAAATAAATAAATGAAATTATGAAAAGAACTATTTGATATAGAGAGAGGGAGTCATTAAACTTTGATGGATTTTTATTTGTATTATTATTGTTATTATTTTTGTTTTTGTTTTAAAACAAACGGTAATTTCCGTTGCTATTTTGAGTGCAATTTTTACAATTGACTTCCTGTAGTTAAAGAAAGGAATTTTTAAAAAATAATTTTGCAAAACAAAAGAATTTGTTTTTTAAAAGTTGAAAGCGGTTTCATACAAATCTTTGTTTAAATTTTTATTAGAAAAACAAAAAGAATTGTTTAAAGAATATGTAAAAAACATGATTTTTATCAAATTCGGTTAGTATATGTAAAATAATATTTAAAACCATTTCATTTTATTATTTTTTTTTTAATTTCTTTGAAGGCAAGCCATTTTAATAGCGGTTGTTGTTTTATGTACTTTATTATTTTTTTATTTATTTTTTAATCTTTATTTATTTATTTTTTTTAGTACCAGTATATAAACATTTTTAATGTGTATTTTTTTAATGTTGTTGATATTTTTTTTTATTTTTTTTTTTTTAATTTTCTTTTATTTTATTTTTTTCGATATTTTTTAGATTTTGCATTTATGAAGTGATTTGCCTTCCAACAGCAACTTCATTTAAATATTTATTTATTTTTTTTTATTTAAAAACATTTTTTTTCTCTCTTTTGTACACATTTATTGTAGATTTTTTTAATTTACTAGTAAAACCACTTTTTCTGTTGCTGTTGTTGTTGTTATATATAATATTTTTTTTTATTTATTTTTTATTATTTCACAAATTTATTCAACAGGTTATGATATCTTTTTTTCAATTTTTAACAAAAAATAAAAAAGAAGTAAAATATTTAAAATTTTTTTGTTGAAATAAAATTTATTTTCAAAAAAAAAACATTTTTTTTGTTTGAAACGTTATGATTTAAACACCTGCCTTTGGACAAACTTTGCCAAAAAAAACACTTGTTTTAAACACTGAAATAGCCAATAGAGACAGAGAAGAGGAGGGAAACAATAACAGAAGGCAGAAATAAATTTTAACATTCACGGCGACTTTTTAACTTTTCACTTTGCCATGTAAAATTCAAATTTAAACTCCTTTTTATTTACCCAATAAATCTCAGGTAGTTGTTGTTGTTGTTACTGCTGTTGTTGTTGCTGTCGTTGAATGTATCAACAATTTGTTTGACATGATTATGATAATTTTTTTTATATTTTTTTTTTCTTTTCTTTTCTTACAATTTCTTTTGCTTGCATCAAATATTCAAATTCAAACTCACTACATAGCATGCGTTAATTTTTCTTCTTTTTTTCAATTTTATTTTTATTGATACAAACAAAATTTCTTTTTAATGTTGTTAAAAAATATTTCTTTCTTTCTTTCTTTTTTTTATTTATATTTTGTTGTGTATTTCTTTTCTTTTCTATTTATTTTTATATATTTTTTTCTTTTTCTCTTTTTTAAAAAAAAAATATTTTATTTTAATAACGACCAGAAAGTTAGTTTCAGTTGATATTTTTTTCGAGCGCGTCTCACACGTTGTTGATTACGACTGACTTAAAATAACCGTTTGTATCAGTTGTTCAGCTTCACGTTGTGCTGTTTTGTTTTTAAGGTATTGGGTGTTGGCAAAAGATTGTGGTGTGTACAATTTTTTTTATATTTAATGTTTTTTTTATTTATTTTTCTGTTTTTTTATTTTTTCTTTCTGTTCACACATGACTTGTAATTGAGGTCGCTATCGAGCAAAGTGTATGGCTTATTAAACCAGAGTCCAAAGATTCAAACTTCAATTTCTTTCGAAGATTATATTCATACATACTACACATACATCATATCGCTACAGTCAGGATTACGACCTAGATTTTCACACCACTTATGCTGTGCGAGTTCATTTCATACATGAAGTCGCCGATTTTTTTCCATATTTTGTGTGATTAAGGATGTCAGGGTTTGAACCTGGCCTAATAATCCAACACCTCTGAAATTAAATTGTAGACGTTTCCAATCAATAAATTGGTGTGAGAAAATTGGCCATAATTCTGAATAAATTGTTGTTAAGGCCAATAGCGCATATATTTCCGTGTTCACACATAGAGCAATTAAACCCACTCAATTAGTAGTTGACAACTGGTAGCGTTTTGGTATTGGTGGTTAAAAAATAAAATTTTTCAAGTTACAAAAGAAAGATTTAGATAATTTAGTTGCCATTTGAGGAGAGTGAACAGGATCATAAGTGTTCTCACAGAACACTGGATTTTACACATACATTTGAAAAAAAGCGGAAAAATATCGAAATGATGGATGCTGCCATGAAAAGTTTAAAAAATCTGTCGTTAAGAGTCGACTTTAAACTGAAGGTTCCATCACTCATGTAAAAAATTAACACACACAACACAAGTGGTGTGAGAAGCTAGGTCGTAAATCTGACTGAAGGGTTGTAATGGTTTATGATACGAAATGTTTTCGTTTAATAATATGTTTAGATCATAAGGCATCCCTCGTTTACTACGACTGAAATAGGTCACAGCCTGATAGCAGAATTCATTGCAGAATTTCTGAATTATGTATCCAACGGAATAGAAATTCATCATGATGAATATATCGAATATAGGCGTATATATTTTTATAGGTTGGTCCATAAATTATGAATGCTATATAATACATCGCTTTGTAAACAGACTGCATTTATAAAGAAAATCTAAACTCCTCACACGACTTACGTCCAAAAAATTTCCATCAACACCCAAAATCTATGGACCAGTAGTAGTAGTAGTTGCTCTTGTAATCATTTCAGCTGATCGTGTTGGTTTTGTACGCTGCTGGCTGTTTGTATTATAATTGTTGTTGTTGTTGTTGTGGTTACTGCTACTGCATTGTCGTTGTTGTTGCTTTTTTTGTTGTTTTCGATGTACTCGTATGAATATTTTGTTCAACTCATTTGTTTAACATTGCCACAGGCCAACTTCATAGTATAATAAATACTATAACAACACACCAGCAACAACAACAACAACAGTAACATCAACTATTAAAAAATTTTATACAAAAAAAAATAAGAAAAAAATCTTAAGAAATATTTTTTTTAAAGAAAACATCACACAGCTTATGTATGAACTTTAAGCAGTCACTTTAGTTTTTTTTTTTTTTTTGAAGACAAATTTTTCTTAAAAGTTTTCCAAAGACATTTTTAATGTGAAATGACAAGAAAAAGAAATCATACTAAATTTGATGCAGTTAAATTTTTTTATACAAATATTTATGCTAATTTTGTTGTTTTTATTTTTATAAACATTCCATAGCAACACTACATATTTTGGTTAACGTATGGAAAGTGTTTGAATTCAGCAAGTGTTTAAGCTAAATGTGTAGCAGTAAGGTGACAAGATGTGATGTGTTTTTGTTTACATTGAGAGAGAGAGAGATTAACCTGGTGATGATGAAAAGATTCAAAAGAAGTATGATAGCAGTATATGAATATGAAGTCCATAATACCGACTACTTAAAAGTTGTATAGACTGACTGAAGTAGTAGGTATTGTGTTGGCTTACTACGGTTCAAACCCCAAGTCAGACATCTGCAACAAAACGAAATCTGAAAAAAATTTCTTCGGCGACTTCCACTCAGCAGATTTCTGGCAATAACTCTGAGAGTAAATAAAAATTGCCATGAAAAGTTTCTCAAAAATCTGTCGTTCGGAGTCGATTTTAAACCGTAGGACCCGCAATTCATGTATAAAATTAGCACACACACACAACATAAGTGGTCTGAGAAACTAGGTCGTAATCCTGACTGAAAGGTTGTCCTGGCCAATTATGTATGTATATGTCTATGTATAGACTGAATCAGAATTGTCCCATGTCTTATAGTACTTAAGAAGTGACTCATAAATAAATTTTTTCCGCTCTCGACTTTAAACTGTAGGTTCCACCACTCATGTATAAAATTACACCATACCGCAAAAGTGATGTGAGAAGATAGGTCGTAATTCTGATTGTAATGTTCAATTATATGTGTATGTATGTATGTGTATGTGCATCTGGGCTTACATATTTTACTGTAATAGAGAAATAATCTCTTAAATAAATTGAGTCTGTTCCAAATTCAAGTTCCAATTACGGACATCATTTCTCATCAAATCCATTTAGAAAATCTCTAGGTCACCCGATAGACAAACGTTAACAATGATCATAAGTTCAGACAACGCTACAGCTTGAGAAAGAGCAAGTTTCCAATTACGGACATCATTTCTCATCAAATCCATTTAGAAAATCTCTAGGTCACCCGATAGACAAACGTTAACAATGATCATAAGTTCAGACAGCGCTACAGCTTGAGAATGAGCAAGTTTCTTACCACAACACCCAGTGAAGCAATCCAATATATTCCTGCACAGATAGGCAACTTTATCTTCCTAGAACCTACTACAGTAGCAAGGAAAGTTAGGCTAATAATACCTTGTTCCAGCATCCATTGCTTCTTAAAGAATGAATAGAAAAAATAGATGGTGGCGCACATGATAAAATATGTAGTGGGAGAGCTCGATTTCTTTTTCAGTTCTAAAAATGCAATTTAGTGCGCCACACGAAACTTAATAAAATATTTTGGATTCGGCAAGCAATGAATTAAATAGTCTTGCCCAGAATGTCAACAGCTTTTCTCTCCAAAATTTAGAAATTTTTTCGGTGCTTTATGCTGATCAAACCTATTTCTCATATTATATCAGAATCTTCTTAAAAATTTGATCAAACAAATAAATGCACTAAAATGACAACAGTGAGGCGTCTTTTATTACAAGAAACAACTTAGTTTTGGTTTCTAACCCAAAAAAAAAAATTTTTTTTCAATTCAAAATGCTTTTAAGCTTTAAATGTGTGTTAAAAAATGAGCTTTAAATTATGACTTACAAAATTTTAATCGTTACGTTAACGTTACGTTCTTGAAAAATGGTTTCCACTCAACATTTCATTTCATTTTAATAAAAAAAAATTTACGTGAATAAAAAAAAAATAAAAGAACTTGAAGAAAAAAAAAATTTTAAACCAAATATTTGACTTCGAAACGAATTGAAGCCAAGCCAATCTGTTACCACAACAACAGGTGCCATGATTATGTATCTCAAGAGTTGAAATATTTTAAAACAGAAATCAACAACAATAATAACAACAACAGCAAACAAATTCATTTTTTTTTAAATAAACTTGTTTTCTAAGATTCTTCTAACTTCTATCGATAAAAAGCAGATACAAATGCGAATGAGACAAAAAAATGAAAAAAAACATACGAATACACGATGAAAAAAAATAACTTGATTTGATTTTAGACTTTTATTTACAACAATAATAATAATCATAAAAACAAAAAAAAATAATAATAATAATAATAATAATACAACTACAAAAACAGTTGAATTAACTTTTAAAATACAACACGTTTCTGAAATTATTTTTTTTTCTTATACGAACTTTATGAGTAGGGACAAAAGAACTTCAGTTTTAATTCAAGACTCCTAAGTAAGTGTAAGACTGAATGTAAGAGTCAGAAATTCATAAAAAAATTGCAACTATTTTTGGCGTTTCAATTACCTACTTACTTACCAATTGGTCCATACAAACCAATTGTTAGTTAAGTTACAAACTAGCTTCTCACAGCACTTATGTTGTGTGTGTTAATTTTCTCCATAAGTCGCGGAAACTATAGTTTAAAGTCGACTCCAAACGACAGTTTGCTTGAGAAACTTACTCTCAGACATTTTGGCAGAAATCTGCTGAAAGGAAGTTACCGAAGAAATTTTTTTTTTTCAATATTTGAATTTGTCCGAGAGCTTCTTCTGAAGCAACATGCAATTCACGGGGTGATCAGTCAAAATTCGGAAAACTGCTGCTGCTTTGAGCACGCTAAATATTTGGACCATTACTCTTCAGTTTTGATTGATTATAATCCTACGGATTTTATCTTAAGCAGAGACTACTGAAATCGAAAATGAAATTCTCCATAAAACCATAGACACCCGGAACACTACATTGTCTTCTAGACAAAATTTGCGGCTATCATCATCGATATTAAACTGCTTGAAATATCCAGACTGACTTATTGTCCCTTATGAAATTCATATCAAAGGCCAGGTATGCCTATAGAAGCCAAGAAATGCCAGATTTCTCAAAGATCTTCATTAAGTGGTTCTCCGCAGGCAAATGTTCTGAACTAGACAAAGAAAGGTCGAAAGAACCTCACACCTTCACGGAATGGCATTTTTAATACACATAACGCTGAAAGCTCTGCTGAGCTAGGAACATATCTGATTGTAGACACTCTTACATACATACATCACACCACTAATGTTGTGTATGTTAATTTTATACATGAGTGGTGGGACCTACAGTTTAAAGTCTACTCCGAACGACAAATTTTTGAGAAACTTTTCATGGAAATTTTTTTTTACTCTCAGAGTTTTTGCCAGAAATCTGCTGAGAGAAAGTCGCCGAAGAAATACTTTTTGTATTTTGTTTTGATGTCTGGCGTGGGGCTCGAACCCTGGCTTTACGTCTAATAAGCCAACACACTACCTACTAGACTACGGCGACTTCATAGACACTCTTAATCGGATTTATATCCCGAGTACGGAATTTGTCGAATGAATACAGAATTGGTAGAGCTGCTCATTAATTCATTAATGAGAAAGGAATATCTCTATCGACCCATAATATAGTATGGAATTAGGCTAAGAGTTCACTGCTCAATTAATAACACAACAGAATAAGCTCTAACGAAATAAACGGACTTATTTCCCAAAAAGAGCCTCTTTTCTAAATTTGAGTAGAATACTATCATTATATTAAACGCATTATTTGTATGTCGCAGACATTTTAGAAGTCTCCATAGTCTGGTAGGTAGAGTGTTGGCTTATTAGACGAGAGCTTGTGTTTATAACCCAGCTCAAACATCTCAAAATTCAGCGACCTTCTCTCAATAGCTTCCCGTCCCGAAAACTGTGAGAGTAAATAAAATTATAGTGAAAAGTTCTTCAAAACTGTCGTACAGAGTTGACGTTACGCTTGTAGGTCGCACAACTCGTGGATAAAATTATCACTTACAACATGGGTGGTGTAAGAAGCTAAGTTGTAAACCTGGCTAAAGCTTTGTACTGACCAAATAATTCTTAAGCTCTTGAAATCTTTGCTGTCTCTTACATTGAAGACATATGCAATACTAAAGTAATGACAATGGGTGGTCCATGAATTCTAACTAGAATATCAACGATAGTTTGAGTATGAAGGCTATACCTACAAGTGCAACTTATGCTTCATGTAAATAAACTTTTAATTAAAAAAAGTAAAAAAAACAAAATCTTATTATTAATTCAATACAATTTTAATTTATTTTTATGCTAAATAATAGCAAAAATATTTCAATAAAGAAAAATAAATTCTCAACAAGTCTATGATGCTGAGAATTTATTAATTTATTGACTTGGAAATAAACAAAAATAAACAATAAAAGTTAATTATAAAATGTTAATTTTTATTGCATTATTTTTCTATAATTTCAGTCCCAACATTCAGTTGCAATTGCAATAAAAGGAAAAAAATTTTTAAATGCAATAAGAGACACATTTAAAATGAATAGCATTTTAAATTAAAAAAAATTTAACACAATAAAGAAAATATCGTCCAATTCTATATCCTTAAGGGATATAAATTTATATTTATTTTTAATTTTTCTGTCATTAAAAATTCAGCCCTTTTCTAACGATTTAAAACACTCTTCTCTGTCGTATGAGTAATAAGGATTTTTAAATAAAATTATTCATACTTATTATGCAAGTAGATTGAGAGTCAAGTGGCCATTCATTAATAAAATCCAATTTGCATTCAATTGTTATTTTTTAATTTTCAAGTTCAATTCCTAGATTTTTATGACTAATTTTCTAATATTTATTCCACTTACATATTTAAATTCTATTTTCATTTCATTTTTTTTTTTCTTTCTTACTTCTCATAATTACTGCGGTTTAATACTACATTTTTTTTTTGCTTTCTTGTTTGTTCTTTCGTTATTAATTTCTAATGCTAATCGTTTCTAACAAGTGTGAAAATACATGGCAAATTAAATAAATTCTACAGTTAAATCGATAATTATCATTATGAAGCACACACTCACTCAGCCATATTTAGACGTGCTACTGCATATGCTACTACTGATTAAATGACTAACTGTCAGTATTTAGTCGTTTCATTCTAAATTATGGCACTACCACTAACAATAAATCATAATAATTATTAATAATTAACTACAACAGAAAAAAATTATACAGAGAATATCGCTACTATAGTGTATACCATACAGAAAAAAATCGTTATAGTGTTATAGTGATGAATAAAATTCGATTCTATTTTGTATGTAAAGCAAATAAAATGAAATCGACATCCATTAAAGGTAACTGAACTCTTCTGAGCAAAATCGAAAATGCAGAGGCCTTATATCGGATCTATCATTAAGCGCTTCCTATTGTTAAATTAAAAAAAAAAAGAAACAAAAAACAAAACAAAAATATTAGTAAAATATCATCGCTTCAACGACCTATGAATGACTTTATGTGTGAAATAAAACATCTTTTAAATGTTCGCCACTGCTTCTCTGGATCGAACTCATCCGAAATATCCAATTTTATATAACTCTGGTTCATAAATTAGACTAAACTTGTCCATTGGTAAGGGTTATGTTGGATTTAAAGGCCGCTGCGGTGTGTAGTTTATTCCCCACATGAAAAAGACAAACGGGATCAGATCAGCTCTATGACAGATGACCATATCATCAAGTCGCTCACGTAGAATACCCAATGTTGCGTAAGCTATGCGGCACAAAGCGCCATCGTGTTTAAATCATATGTCGATGGTATCCAGAATCTACAATTCAGATCAAAAGACGTATACCGCGCATAGTTAACAGTGATGGCTTAGGCAATGTCGTTCTCAAAGAAAGGTCAATCCACACCAAACAATGATTTTTTCGGAATGCATTAGACGCTCCTGTGAATTTTCATTGGCCCAAATTCAACAATTTTGTTTGTTTACTGAACAAGAAATGGGCCCCATTGCTGAAGATGATTTTTCTGTTACAAGCGTGCCGTACGTTGCCCGAGCAGAACATCAACTTTATAAAACAATTTCATTATTTTTACGTGTAGTTTAATACTACATCCGTCCATGCTGATTTGGCAGAACGGACCGAATAAATGACAATTTGATAGATGAAGCTTCAACAAGATGTTCATTATCAATTATCACAATTCGGAAGTCCCTGTTGGAAGACCCGATACATTGCGTTGCAGCATATTATATTTTATTCAAAACGATACCCATTATTATGAGGAAAGAAAGAAAATCCCTAGCATGCACGCAAATATTCATAATTTAGGTCCAACAACAATTCTGTTGATAAATAGTTAAGCTTAGTGTGCATAAAGGTAAGTAGTAATCGACTGAAAACTAATACTATTTATAGCAAACTGTCTTAGTGCCTGGGCAAAGAACTTCCTTATGAACAGACTAGTGTCCCATTTCAAAAGCATTACAGACGTCATGTATACGAAATCAAGAGGAAAGTTGTAGAGAACGAATTCGTATTCCTACATTTCATCATTTCTTTGGTTATGCGACAAGGATTAATCGTATGCAATTGCGGTGACCAGCAATTAATTTATTGAGTGAAACGTGGTTTGTTTCGATGTTATCATCCTAAAAGCAATTTATTAGTCGACTGTAGCTGGTGCTAGGATGATGGCAAAATGCTTCAAAACCTTATGTGAAATATTTAGTGTACCGATGGAGAAGTTTTCCGGATTCTCCGGATATTTTTTCGAAACAGAAGGCACTGCCTGACCTTACTATGGTGGTTACTAATGATGTTATCCGCTATAACAAGGCTCAGGATTGATTATTTGGAGTGCGTTGAATCCTTTCAATTTTATAAGTTTTTCATAATTTTGTTCGCCTTCTATGGAGCTTCAGCAATAAAATCGCTGTACGAATTCGGTCTCAGACTATATGGAGTGGAGATTTACCAATATTTACTAACAGTAAGGCCGACATTAGGTACCTAGAAAATGTGTTCACCACACCTATAATTGAGATGTGGGATATCCACACAATAATGATTACAGATACTATCAAATACCTCTTGTTCTGTATCTTTTTCGTATTTTGTGAAATCTTTCACTTAAAATTTATTAATAATGTATACTGATTATAATGAATTACTTCTTTAAAATAAAAAAGTTTCTCTGAACATCATTGCATAATTAAATGAATTTTATCATGTAAACCTTCTAACGAGTCAAATAAACGAATACCCATTTAGTGCAAGCAGTTAAATTCTAATTCATTAAAACTTATATCACAATATTTAATAATTATTACAGCACTATTGCCAGCACTATGAATAGAAAAAAATATTTGCAAAAAAGTCACTCGTTTTATCGTTAAAAATTCTCTTACATGTGCTCTTATAAAGAACAAAAAAAAAATCAATTGTTGCGGTTTCATACAGATACCAACAATGCAACAAGATTGACAAAAATAGCAACGCCAATAATATTAAAAAACAACAACAACAACAACAACAAACAATAAATTCAATATAAAATATTATAGCAACAACAAATTATGAAGTGTAAAAAATGTTTGCCAATTAAAAATTTAAATTATTTTTAAAATTTATTTTTAGAACGATTTCTGGATAAACTAAATAAAAAAAAAATTAAAACAATTTAAAAAAAAATTGTTATAATCATGTAAACTATGCAATAAAACTGAATCGAGAATAGATGTAAGAACAACAACAACAACAACAACAATAGCAGCAAAACAACAGTAACAAAATGTATAACATCGTCGTATCGCAATTATATTTTGTTTGTACGAGTATGTCAGTCATTTAGAATGATTACAATTAAAGAGAGAGAAAAAAACTTAGCCGCCCATAGTGCAATTGTGTTTTGTTTTTTAATTCAATTTAATTCACAATTTATGGCGAATTGTCTGTGTCTAGTTAGTTACTGATACACTTTTGATATACGGCAATAAGGAATGGTAACATGAAAACAAATATTTTCTGTAATTCCTGATTACTTTATCACTAAATAAAGAGATTGTTAGTATAAATGAAGGTATACGTGTGTATCTATTCTACGAAGAGATACTAAATACTTTCGATTATTTATTTATTTAAAAAATTTTTAAGAATTTTCTGAAATGACGCTGAACCAAGTTTAGTGATATGGGGATGAAGGTATTCATCACTGAATTGTGGATGTAAAATAAATAAGTAGCAAATTATACGACAAGCTTCAAACAAGGTTCATAGGCGTTATACTGTATTCGAATCTCAATGGAATAGGTGGGTACTAGGCTACTTCATTATACCCAGGATGTAAGTTAAAAATACTGTCAATAATATTCAAAAACAGACATTTCTCCTGTGTAAGGGTTTGACTTTATTTAAATCTGACCAAGTTCCCTTTAAGGCTTGAAGAATAGATGGAAACCATTTGATGTCTCGAAGTATTGTCAACTCGGTATCCATTTACTCAGGCTGTTTTCACTATAAAAATGAACACTATGGGCAGATATAATATTCAACAAAACGTCCAAATAATAAAATTGTCTTATAAAAATGAATGTTCTGTGCGAGCCACATATGGAAAAGTCAGTGTTTGCTTGAGATTTTCGTTAACCACGCCCTGACTGTCAGCGGCAAGCACTAGCGGTGGATGATTCTTTTGGGTGTTCTGTTTGGGCAACATATGAAAAAGATTTTCGTCAACAGCGCCATGACTGTCAGCGGAAAGCACTAGTCGATGATTACCAACTTCTTTTGGCATAAATTAGATAGCCCGAATAGTAACGACGTGTGGTTTCAACAGGACAAAGCTACATGGCATACAACTCGTGCCACATTGGATATTCTGCATGAGCGATTTGAGAGCATGGTCATCTCACATGAAGCTGATGTGTGATCATGTGATTTGACTCCGTTAGAGTTTTTTTTGTGGAGACGATCATCAAAGCCAAAAAGTCATGTCATCGGTAAAATTCTCAATGATTTATTCATTACAAATTGAACATTTCAGATGGAAAATTCACAACAAGTCTTATAATGGTCAAATTCTCACTGATTTATGTGCTAGAGTGATTGCAAATTAAACATTTCAGATGGAAATTTGTGTTATCACAACAAGTCTTATAATGGCCTAAGTGTTTCTAACCCAATATGTGGGCACCCTTTAATATATACCTACTGCTTTCGTTGTAATTTTAAGAACTTTTTAATCGTTTAATAAACGGCTATCGGGATATTGAGTGGCAATAAGTGCCAAACTCACTAAAGCAAGCTGTTAAGTACCGGTAAAGATTATTTTAGATACCAGTACAGTATTTGAAGGAATGGTAACATTTTTAAGTTAATCAAAGAATAAAATCGCTCTACCAGATCTTTTATCTATCATAACCATTGGTACGGCTACAAGCCCCTAGACATCTTACACGTGACGAAATGAATGTTTTTACAAGAACTTATAAAACCTTTAGGTGACATATAATTCAATTCTTCATTCAAATTATAATGCACAAAGGAAACAATCCGAAATTAGAGGATACACTTTGTCTGTTGTGATAGATATACTTTGAAAGCTCAATATGCCTCTTTTTATGTTTCTAATTCACTATCTCCTTGAGCCCGTAAATCGGACGGAAGCATTGATTTTGAACTATACTGCGGAATAAATTTTACGCGCTGAGTAAAAGGTCAACTGTTCTTAGGACAGAGTTACAGAAATTCGTATCGAATGCCCTCTACCAAACTAATTTCCCATTTGTTGTCAACATTTTAAAACCTTACTACATAGCCCGTATATATACAAAAAGGGGATATGAAATCCAATTTTTTAACCAAATTTCTTTTACGGGGGTAAAAGTACAATTTTCAGTCTTTCATAAGCATTTCTTTTTATGGAAATAAAAAAGAAATTAGAAATCCTTAAAAAGAAGGGTTGTTTTGCTCATAGTTCGTCTATTATGCATGCCCAGAATCGGTTTTTTCACGACTATACCGGATTAATCGTTTTAGTGGCGATACAACAATTCCTCGCATATAGGAGTGATATAGATCTTATGCTGATATTGCTTATCATGAGAATGGTATTTAGATTGAAGTAGCTTATTATAGATTAGTAGTCTATGACATTTCTTTTGTAGGTGATACAGTTGTTATAAGGAAATCGCAAACTCTTTCTGTTAGGGGGTTATTTTCAACATGAAGTCGCCGTAGTCTAGTAGGCTTATTAGACGTAAAGCCAGGGTTCGAGCCCCAGGGCAAACATCAAAACAAAAATAAAAAGTATTTCTTCGGCGACTTTCTCTCAGCAGATTTCTGCCAAAAACTCTGAGAGTAAATAAAAAATTGCCATGAAAAGTTTCTCAAAAATATGTTGTTCGGAGTAGACTTTAAACTGTAGGACCCGCCACTCATGTATAAAAAATTTAACACACATAACACAAGTGGTGTGAGAAACTAGGTCGTAATCCTACCTGAAGAGGTTTAATGACCAACTATGTTATGTAAAGTAGATAATGAAGTCATAGTGGCCTACTAGATAGTGTGTTGGCTTACTAGATGTGAGACCACGGTTCAAACTACACATCAGATATCTCGAACAAAACGAAATATGAAGAAATATTTCTTCAGTGACTTCCTCTCAGCAGATTTCTGGCAAAAACTCTGAGAATAAATAAAATTGTCAGAAAAAGATTCATCAAAGTCTGTCGTTCGGTTCCGCCACTCATGTATAAAATTAACTCACACAACATAAGTGGTGTGAGAAACTAGGTCGTAATCATGACTGAAGGGTTGGGTTGTAATAACCAATTTTGTATGTAATGACCGTGTTACATCGACGGCTAATTGCGTAACAATTTTTTAAAAGTTCATTTAGTAGAGTTTATCGACAAATAATTTTGAGTAGATATCATCTATTGTGCTTGGAAATGTATTGGATTCAATATGCAGTAATTTAAAAAAAAATTTCGTTTTTTTTATTTAATTTTCTATTTGTTTTATTTATTATTTATTCAAATAAATTGTAACGTTTTTCTGTTATTTAAATTCATAAATAATTCATTGTGAATTATTATTTAATAGAAACTGATATCGATGGCAAAACAAATGGATTTTATTTTTTTGCTCGCTCTTTTGTTTCCATCAATCTACTACAATCGCACTTGTAAATGGAAAAAAAATAATTAAAAATTCTAAAATAACTTGAGCTATTTTTATAACAAGGTCTATGGGTAATATGTATACGATATCAATAATTTTATTTTTTATTTTTTGTTTTTTAATTTGTATAATTGTTTATTATTTTTGTTTGTGATGGTTCGTAAGGGTTTGTTTGATATGAGACTTTTATTTTATTTATTTGCCACATACATACGTATGTATGCATTGTTAAAATAGATTTTTTTCTAATAAAAGGAAAGGGAAAATTTAAATATTAAAATATCGTATGGAATACAATGAAAATAAAACAATAAAAGGCAAACAGCAAACAGCAAACAAGAGGGCATGCAAATAATGCGCATTTGTTTGTGCCAGGGTACGTATAATTATTATAAAATTTCTAAGAAATTCACAGAATAAAATAGAAAAAAAAACTTCATATTGAAAAGGTAACAAAGAAAGAAGAAAACTGTTTTCTATTGTATAAATCAAAAGAATTCTAACAATTATTTTATGTAATAACAATAAAAATAACAACAAATTAAAATGCTAATTAAAACACGTCCCTAAAACCTCTTATCAGTTCAGCGAAATCGCAAACGTTTGCAAAAATCAAAATACGCCTAAGAAATGTTAATTCGTTTTATACAATTAAATGAATCTTGTATTTGTGTTTTATATTTATTTTTTTTCTATTAAAATAATACAATAAAATATAATGGGAGGAATACAACACCACGCTCTAAATGAATCTTGATTTATGTACATGAGTCATTTGTTATTTTCTTATTTTTTATGGTTCACGATACGATATATATTTTGAACTCCTTCGAAAAGCAGTCCTCTTAACCACACTGGTATGGAAAATCATAACTCCGTTCTAAAATTTTTATTTGGTGCCAGAAAGTTATAACACCAGCTAGCTTCTAAGAAGGCTAATGAACCTAGAAAGCATTGTCCATTAGCAAAATATTGTTTATTTTTCAAGTAATTCTTAATGCTTTAAAGCTTAATTATTTGAAAAAAAAATAAACAATCTGCTCAGCACGGTCTTCATAGCAGGCTTTACTTGTGATCTGTTTGGGAAAAGTTGAATGACTTTTTTCTATAAGGTTTTATGTGTAAATTTTTTTTTTTTTTGGTTTTTTGTATAAAAAAAATTCGTGGCATGCGCCAATGCCAAAAATGTTCAGTAAGGTTTGCCATTTCACAATGAAAACTCTATCAAACGAATAATGCCTGCAAACCCAATAACTTCATAATCAAAATGCGTGCTCTGTGAGAGATGTTTTGATAATGCAAAATTATCTTAAGGGACGAAGTTCACATTTAGACTCAACAAACAGAATTGCAAAACTTGCCAATGCGCCCTAGAAGATACACTATTTGGGGCGATTTGAGGACTTCTTCAAAAGTGATGAAAATCGCAGTGTTAATGGAGCAGAGTACCATGTGATGATGTTGATTTTTTTTGCCCAAATTTTCTCGGTTAATAGGTGTTTTCAACAACAAGGTACCACATGCTACATGACATATGATAATAGGAATCTATTCCTTGTTGTTTAGTCCAATGGCTATTTATTCACTTGAACCTCAATTTACTACGTTTTGTGGGAATACATGAATTCTTTACTGTACATGTCTAACATTCCAGCCGTAGATGTTAACATTACAACTGCCATTGGCATGATACCAGCCGAAATACTGCAAAAAGTAATGCCAAAATTAAAACACACTGACTGATCACCGATCAAAAACAGCCTACGTTGGTGTCTTTTGTTTTTTTTTTTTTTTTGGTTAAAATCAAAACTCAAATGTTTAAAAAAAATCATCGGTAAAATATAAATTTCTTTTGTTCCTAAGAACCATAGGAGCTCAGCAATTGCTGTAGCTTACTGCTCCCGCTCTGCGACTTCCATACAAATTTCAGTCAGTTGTGTTCCTGTTTATGTTGCATTGTGAGCTATGAAAAGCATAACCAAACAATCTCCACTTTCGAAATCATATTTTGTTGGAGGATCGGTAGATCGCTTTTGGATAGAAATTGTGGTACGTAGTAAAATGTATTCCACGGTTTGCATCCATAGAAGATAGTTTCACATCTACATACATGCATACGTACATAATTGGCCATTACAACCCTATCGTCAGGATTAAGACCTAGCTTCTCACCCCACTTATGTTATGTGTGTTAATTTTATATACATGAATAGCGGGACCTGCAATTTAAAGTCAATGCCGAATAACAGAATTTTTTGAGAAACTCTCAGAGTTTTTGCCAGAAATCTACTGAGAGGAGTCGTCAAACAAAAATTTTTTCATATTTCGTTTTGCTGGAGATGCCTGACCTTTATAATTAAATGTTCTTGGCCAGTTCTTTAGCATTTGGACTCTTCTGTTACTGTGATTGAACTTTATTTTAGATGTTAGAATTATGCACCCATGATTTGCCAATAATTATAACCCTTTTGAAGTTAACTGGACAGATTTTCCGATGATTAGATTATAAAGCAAAGCATTTTGCTTTCAAAATCATTTGCCTCAGACTTTGTGGTACCATTGACCACTTGATTACGCTTATGTTTTTCAATCATTTTAACAAGAAGAATTATAGCAAAAAAAAAACAATTCAACATAGTTTATAATAAGATTTAAATCTTCATCATCATTATCATCTTATCGAAGCTTTTGTAACAATCGAACATGTGCCACATGGAAAAGTTTTCGATTAGAAACAAAATTAGTTTTTTTTATACGATATTCTGTGATTTAATATAATTTAAGTGTAAAATAATGAACCCGTTTTGTTTTTTTTTTTTCTAACAAATCAAAGTAACATTTTCAATTATTCTTCCTCAACAGAGCTGATTAAATCTGGTTTTTAAGGACCATTTCTTGATTTTATTAAAACAAAAAAAACCCCAATGAATTCCATTGAATTAAACAAACAAAAAAAGAAAGAAAAGAAAAGATTTTTATAAAGTGTACG
This sequence comes from Sarcophaga carnaria, assembly GCA_958299815.1. Taxonomy (NCBI): domain Eukaryota; kingdom Metazoa; phylum Arthropoda; class Insecta; order Diptera; family Sarcophagidae; genus Sarcophaga; species Sarcophaga carnaria. Next base: position 17,364,383 of record OY283152.1, on the reverse strand, counting down.
CAGTAACTAGAATACCTGCTGTTTTAAAATGTACTGATCATTTAGCAGCAGATGCCAATTTTTTTTCTTCTTTTTTTTGCTTTCAATATTATTACAGATATTTTTTTTGTAATGTTTGTTGTGGTTTTTTTTCTCTTTTCGTTTTCCTTAGTTGTTAAATACATTAACACAAAACATTACAATCACTTGACCAACATTCTTCTACTACCACTTCTCCGCCTACCACTCACTGCACCTCGAATATGTTGGCTGTTGCATCTTTAATAAACACTTGGCTAAATGAACGACAACTGTATGTGACGGCGTTCATACAACATGCAACAGGCATTTGTAGTTATGAAAGGTACTTTAACAACAACTGCATTAACTGCAGTAGAGACAGTACAATAAGCCTCTCTCTCGCTGGCAAAAAGCTCCAATCAAAGTTGCCTTGTAAAATAAAATACAAAAACAAAAGAAAAAACAACGTAGTAATGTTGGCTTAGGCATCCTAAGCATAAATTTTATGTTGCAGCACCAATGGCAACAACAACATCTGCAACATTAAAAACAAAATAAAAAATAAATGCAATCAGTTGCAATAATAACGAGTGATTATTATACACAACACAACTTGTATGTGATACAATAAAATAAAAATAAAATTGCCACTGTGGGACATTGGCATTATAAATCCCAAAATGTTGGTCATATTTGGTCACTAGATGGTGTAAACAAGGTGCAACAATAACTTACTTGCATTGGCTGCACCCCTTTGAACATTTGTGTGTGTTATACATGAGTGGCGGAATCTACAGTTAAAAGTCGACTCCGAAAGACAGATTTTTGAGAAACTTTTCATATTTATTTTCTGAGCTTTTGCCAGCAATTTCAAAAGTATGGGACTGGAATTCGACTTCTATCAAACTAAGTTGTAAAACCAATTTTTTTCTTTTCACTCTGCCATTGACGAAAATGGATCGCTTAACTATCACACAACGCATAAAAATTATCAAAACCTACTACAAAAATGGTGATTCTGCCTCAGCCACGTATCGAACAAAATTTTCTTCAGCGATGAAGCACAAAATTGTCGTATTTGGGTTTCTGAGAATCCTCAAGTAATCGAAGAGAGGCCATTACATTCAGAAAAAGTCACTGTTTGGTGCGCTCTTTGGTCCGAAGGTGTAATTGGACCTTACTTCTTCGAAACGACTTGTTTGCCTGCTATTGAAGAATATGACTTGGAAAATATGTGGTTGCAACAAGACGGTGCCACATGCCACACAACATGGCTTTATTGCAAGAGACATTTCCTGGCCGCGTAATTTCTCGTCGTGGCGATATCAACTGGCCACCAAGATCATGCGATTTGACAGCATTAGACTTTTTTTGTGGGGCTGCGCGAAAGACCGTGCTTATGGAGATAAACCTTCAACTCTTGAGCACTTAAAAACCAACATTCGTCAAGTTATGGCTGAGAAACCGCCCAATATGTGTCAAAAAATGGTCGAAAATTACCTCAAAACAATAAATGCTTACAACACTTCGCGTGGAGGTCATTTAAATGATGTAGGGTTTCACACATAATGTAAACGTTCAAACTTTACAATAAAAAAGAAATATCATGAAAAAATATTTTATATGTGTTTCATTTACGTTTAATTTTGAAACCACGAAATGGATAAACCTTTATTACTAAGGCTATCAAATAATTCCACTGTACCCAGCTAGCGTTAATAGCCATTACAACAATAAAAACTTCTATTGCTGGGCTATATACAGAAAACTAAAAGAGTTTATTAAGCTATCAGTGAAATAGATCACATACTATATGCTGTATACGAGTATATGAAGAAAGGATAGTACATAATTGGAAACCAATTGAAGGAGTGTTAGCAATTTTCATTTAAGTTAAGTACTAAAGATTATAGGACTATAAAGCTCCAGTCATGTGAAATTCTAATGTCATCTGATCTAAAAACAAAATTCTTTCTTTCATACGATTGACTGATCTGGCATTTACTTTCCTCTTTTCCTTTATAAAGGGTCCGCCAAATAACTTCTTTTTTTGAAAATGCTTTAAAAAAAAACTACTGAATATTTTCTCAAATTTTTTTTTTATTTGAAAGGACAATCCTTCCGGTTAATATTGGAAAATAATTTCATTCAAATGGCTGCCTCGGCTGGCCATACAGTAGCCTACACGATTGGTCCAATTTTTAAGCACATTATCGATTGTGTGCAGCTGTATTTCACCAATGGCTTCACGAATATTGTCCTTTAAAGCGTCAATTGTCCCTGGCTTGTCGCCGTAACACTTATCTTTGACGGCACCCCACAAATAATAGTCCAACGGTGTCAAATCGCAGCTCCGACGTGGCCAAACGACGTCATCAAACGACTGATAATGCGATCTTCAAAAACAGGGCGCAAAACATCGAGTGTAGCTTCGGCTGTGTGGCACGTAGTGCCGTCCTGTTCGAAACCAAATGTTGCCAATATCCTCCTCTTCAATTTTTGTGCACACAAATTCGTTCGACCAAAATCCGCACCAAACAGTGACTCGTTTTGGGTGCGTCGACTTTTCAATGTATACGTGCGGGTTTTCTGTGCCCCAAATGCGACAATTTTGCTTGTTTACATACCCGCCAAGATCAAAATGAGCTTCATCTGAAAAGATGATTTTTTTTTGCCAAAATCGGCATCTTCTGGTGTAGGGCAGGCAGCCATTTGAATGAAATTATTTTCCATTATTAAACGGAAGGATTTTACTTTCAAATAAAAAAAGAAATTTAAGAAAATATTCAGTAGTTTTTTTTTAAAGCATTTTCAAGAAAAAGTTATTTGGCGGACCCTTTAGATCACGTACTATATACTGTATACAAGTATATGAAGTAGGACATAATTGGAAACCAATTGAAGGGGTGTTAGCAATTTTCATTTAAGTTAAGTACAGTCATGTCAAATTCTAATGTCATCTGATCTAAAAACAAAATTTCAAATATTTTTCTGGAAATAAAATTGCATCCTTCATACTACTGACTATAAAGTTCCTTTTCCTTTATGTGGCGATGGCTGTATTAAATTGTTTTGATATTGTATGCCAGTAATATTGCTGCTTGATTTATACAAAACCATCTTGCGTCTCATTCCACCTGAAAATGATGTTGCAATTATGCTGCTGTTGTTGTCATATGTTATGAGGAAATACAATAATTTTCACAACGTAAAAAAAAATTTCAACAACGAAAAGCAAAAGGAGAAAAATTATAAATTTTTCATTAAATCCTAACAAAAAAAAAACAAAAAACTTTCCTTTAGTAAGCCACAAAGTTTTATGGCAGCATTACTAAAAATAAAAAATATCTACGAAATCACACAAATTCATGCCCCTACAGCATGAAGTAAAAAAAACAGAAAATAATCCCAGAAAAATAGCAACAAGTAAGCAAGACGTCAACAAGTCTAGCACAGCAATATTTAAAAAGAATGTCTGAATAAATAATTTTTTTTTTGTTTTTTTTTATTGAATTTTACCCGAATCTTTTGCTTAAGGCCACATGCTTAATATTGTAAGTGCGTCTCTAGAGTATTACTGGTTAGTGAGTGAGTAAGTGAACGAGTATTGTAAGTACGTGTGTATGTGCGCAATTATTTAAATAAAGAATTTGCTCTTTAACAGCAGCATTATTCATTAAATATTTATGTTTTTAGTGTGTTTAAAATGATGATGTGATCGGTCATAAGTCATTGTTATAAAAATCGAAATGAAACACATCTCTATAACGTATGTATTTTTTTTTTTGGTCTCCGTACATCGCCTTCCTACTTGCCGTGGCATGCGTTATTTGCCACTGTGGTATACAACAAAAACCAACATGCATTACAGTAATGATGTATGGTCATGTACTTGTTCGCATGCGCTTCCCCCTTTCATCGTCATATAAACGTATGAAATAAGAGTTGGATTTACTTGCCTTGGAAGGAAAAGCTGTGGCCCCTGCCTTCAAATACATACAGTTTTCACTTTTTTATCTACGAAATGCAATGGTATTTGAATTACACCACTTAGGTTGGTTGCAGCAGTCGATTCTTTTGCAATCTTTCTTTGTACATTTCTTGCGGTATCACAACGAAAACTTGGCGAGTGTTGCTTTAAGGGCATTCTTGGCATATGTGGATTTAAAGTCTGACGGCATCAGATCGTATGTTGTTATCGTTAAATGATGTCACCTCTCTTCTGGAAACTTCTCATGCAATAAAGGTAAAATCGAACGTGTCGTATAGCTCGTGACACCGTCTTGTTTAGACCACATACCGTCCCGTTAAAGTTTTCAGTTGCTGGCAAAAGACAGACATACTTAATTGATCAGTACAACGCTTCAGTCAGAATTACGCCCTAGCTTCCCAGCTAGCATTTGGAAGATTGTTTTTTGAAAAATCACCTTGCTGAGTCTTTTTAGAGTACTTTTGGCGATCAAAAACTTATTAGTCAGTTACACGATTAAAAAAGGACTCATAAATGATTCGCGCCATTGAGTAAAATAAGTTCGATTTAAAATACAATAAAAAATTGTATAGCAATCGAAAATTAATCATCCAGATGTTTAAAATGTGACTATTATTTACATTATTTATTATTATATTCTACTTATACTGTAGATTGAAAAACGATTAATAAAAACACATCATGCAGGTATTTGAAAAGTGATTACAAGTATGTATTTATGATCATATTTTGAACAGATGGATGATTAAACAATGCTTTTTTCACCCTCTCTATATAAATTTTCATTAATGTAAAAAGACGGCTATTAAATGAAGTACAATTTGTTTTTAAATATATATATAATATTCTTTCTTTGGTAGTCGCCAACTTCCCTTCAGCTTAGTTTCTCAAAAATCTGTCGTTCGGAGTCGATGTTAAACTGTAGGTCCCGCCACTCACGTATAAAATTAACGAACACTGCATGAGTGGTGTGAGAAGCTAGGTCGTAATCCTGACTGAGGGGTTGTAATGGCCAATTATGTATGTCCGTATGTATGAAGCCCCAAGCTCTTATTAGCCTGGGGGCTAGGCTAAAGTCGGATTTTAACAATCTTTTCGTTGTATGCCTTTAAAGATGGCCAATGCATTTTCATTTTTTGCCACCTTGATTAGTCGTTGGGGTCTGCTAAAAACAAATTTTGAAATACGACTAATAAATGACTCAAATTATAATCATAAATGACGCAAAAAGGAGTCCAGATTAATACAAACATGACTGATAAATGACAATAAAAGGACTCCTAAACATACTGATAAATTACTCATAAAAGACTCGCTTGCGATTAAACAATGACTGAAAGACGACTCGAAAAAGAAGCATAAACGAAGTTAAATACGACTAATAAATGATCAGAAAGCGATTCAAAAATGATCACAAAACCATTCGAAAACGCATCGAAAATTACTCGAAATTAATATAGAAAATAACTCATAAATGATTTTTTGAGAAGAGTCGCCTGTAGTAACACTTTTCTCCCGACAAATGAGTCTTTTATGATCAGAAAATGAGCGCATATTCTTACTTTTCAATCGTGCAGAAGAGTCAAAAAAGACTCGAATTTGATTAAAATTTTCAAAAAATGCTGGCTGGGTTCTTACACCACTTGTGTTGTGTGTGTTTATTTTATAAATGAATGGCGGGACCTACAGTTTAAAGTCGACTCCGAGCGACAGATTTTTGAGAAACTTTTAATGGCAATTTTATTTACTCTCAGAGTTTTTGCCAAAAATCTGCTGAGAGTCAAAATCTGTCGTCAAAGAAATTTGTATTCATCTTTCGTTTTTTGGAGATGTCTGACCTGGGGTATGAACCGTGGCCTCACGTCTACTTAGCCAACACACTACCAATGGCCAGGCTTTGAATTAACGGATACGGTTGTTCCATTTTCCTTTTTCGAAAACAATAAGGTCCAGTGTTAACTTCAGACCACAATACAACATTGGCTCCAAGCCTCATATGTAAAAATTTTAGCTGTGAGTGTTATCACAGATCAGCGCTTAAAACCTCTGGAACCCAATTAACATAGGCCGGCTTTCATTATTGCGTAAATTGAACTTTATTTGAAAGAAGATGGTAATCCAAATGCTAAATATGTCATAAAGAATCGCAATACAGGGCCAATTGCTGAGATTGCCCTGGATTCGACAAATTCAGATTATCCACCTCATTTTCACAAACAAAAGCGATAATTTCGGCTATGTATACATTGCGGTGATGCACAGTCCTTACCACATCTGTAAAGTTGTGTTTCTAAGAGCCAGATGTTGAACCCTATAGAAGATATAGAAAGGTCAACTATAACCCGACTTAGTTCCTGACGGGACATAATTAGTACAGAATATATTTGTATCACTTCAGACACGACATCGTGTCAAAATGTTCTTAATGTTCGTAAGATATGTGGCTCAAGTTAGGTTCAAATTCCGGGATTTTGAAAAGACCGAAAGTAAATGAAATCAATGATCGGCAGCTCTTCAGAGTACTATGCTACTCGAGCTGACGAAACGGTTTTAGTACGAAATAACCCGATTTATTCAAGGAGAGTTGATAACAATATAAGGTTACTAGTTTCGATTTAAAAAAAAATAGCAAGATTGTCTTCCTCTGATCGAAACTCGGCACATGGTTTATGTTTCTTAACTGGCAATATGTCAAACTTCTGTTAATCACACACATACAGACACTCAGGCACTCACAGTTATAGACACTCACAAACACCTCTTTGTTTTGTGGCTGTTTTTCAACACAGTTTGTGCTGAAAACGCACAGAGAAAAACAATTAATTTCTGGACTTAAATACTTCATTAGTTGCCAGCGGCATATTGTGGCATGAGCATTTAATTAATAAATCAACGCGACACTTTGTATAATTTTTTCTTCTTTTTTTCTTATGAAACTCACACACACACACACACACACTCAGGCAAACAGAGAAATAGCCTCAAGTGTAAACAGCTTAAGTTTTTGGAAAAGAAAATGTCATATTTGTGCGCCTCATACATTGTACAGATCCATGTCTCTGTTGTGGTCATTGTGATGAACACTTTTTGCTGTGCATTCTTCTTCTGCTTCTTCTTCTTCTGATGGTGTGGAGTCGAGTAAAATAAACGTTTGTTCGTGATTGAGATCAAGATCTTTTGTTAGCATTTCTTATACATACGTTGGCACAGAGTATACATAGTAGTATGTGGGGTAGTGCGTAAAAATCTTAGAGTAACCATGCAGGCATAATGCCAATGTTTATAGCAATAGAAGCCACAGAACCACAGTACAATTTTTTTGAGGGAGGAAGAGGAAGGGGGTTTAATACAGTCGGCATTTTGACGTTTCAAATACAATTATTGCCTATGTAAAGACATCTCTTGACAATTATATCAGTTTGCTTGTCTTTTTATTTTACTTTTTCAGCATATTTCAACTTTTTAGCAGCAGACAAATTGACGCGTACATTTCTGTTCTGTTTTTTTTCTTTTTCATTTTGTCATATTTTGTTGCTGCGTTAATTTGTTAAAAGTACAGAGCAAAACAGAGCACATTTCTTTCTTTTTTTTTTCTTTCTTTAAATATAGATCGTGATCTTAGTTTTGATCTCTGTTTGTTATAAAAATAAACACTTGCCCAGTCACTGTCCCTCGCTTGCATGTCATTCATCCAGCTTTGGGCTAATGTCCCCACTTCATATGTACATACACATATGCCAGCCAAAGGCTTGAACATGAATTTATTGAAGAAATAGTTTATGGAGCTTCTGCTGACTAAATGTCTGACTGACAAGTGTCATAAAAATAGTTTAGATATCATGTTAATTATTTTATAGTTCAATTTTGTTGTTGTTTTCTTTCTTTTTTTGCTCTCTTATTTTATAATTGTATGTACCATATATACATACATATATAAATATATGTATGTATGTATGTACATACCATTAATACAGTAGAAATGATAACAATGAATTTCTTAAACATTTTTATGTTTTACGGAAACGGATATACAATATTTGAATTTTAATTTTTTTGCACTGAATGTTTTTGAGTGGGAGTTGCAATAATAAAAAAATAATAAAAAATTTCATTCATAAGAAAACAGCTCTTTTTAAGGGGAAACTTAAATGACGACTCCTGGCAAGCAAGAATGTTGAATGGAAAGTTTTTAAACTGGCGTAACTCAACTGTCAAAAGAATAGGCGGCTTACAATTAAGCACTGACCAAGTTTGAACCATGACTAGACAATGGCCGGACTCGAAGATTCTGTGGCCTTTAAATAAAAATTCTAAAAAACCAGTTAGCAAAAAGGCCTCACTAATCCTCTACAGACAACCACGTAGTTTCGCGAAAGCGAAACGGTACTCCTCACCAAATTATTCCGACTTGTCAATGACATATCCTTGGGACAGTCAAAGGCATGCAAGACACCTAAGCTTCCGTAGAACTAACAATTTAACGTACATATGGCTACCCATACACAATCCACTAATTATACCCTAATCGATGTTCTCTCAATGGTAAAGAGACCATTTAGGTGAAGTCTGTGTTTCATCTTTCTCATCTAAGAAAATGGATAACTCTATTCAAAGAGAATATATTTCCTCCTGCGCAATAGTAACACTATGACCTCTTAGTAGAGCAATGTTAATCCTTCTGATGACCAATTTTCTTGGGATCTTGAGCAAACGAAAGAATGCAGCTTCGGAGATACTTCCCTCCTATTGCATCAGAGTTAAGAGCATTGAACGTTTCAATACCGTCCTCCTAAACATCGACAAACGAAGCTCAAAATTTAATACTTAAACCAAACCTTGCGGTTCTTTCCGACGAGTTACATGTAAAGATCGGTAACACATCATTTCGCAAAAGGCATTGTGCCTGCCCAATCGTCTCTGGAAAGTAAACTAATCTTATGCATCCTAACTAAGTTTAGGGAAGGTATTACATAATCTGTTCGACAGCAACGCGAAAGTGCTTCTCTCTTCCTGACGACTTCTCAGAGAACAGCTTGGCTAGAAATCTGTAAAAAGTCGCGTTATTAGTGGTTTTGATACTGAGGAAGTAATCCTTGCCCAATAGGCAATAAGATCTCATTCGAATTCGACTTGAAATTTGAACAACTTGGCATCTAATTAAATTCCTTTGATTGTCTCTCGCGAAAGTTTTGTGGCAATCTCATATGGGTTTCTAGTGTTGCGTAATTATCTAACGGATGATCTTCCTATCGCATGTATATTCCCAATGAATGCCAACCTATTTATGTAAATATGAACCCCTTATCTGTGTTAAACCGAGTAGTTCAGTAGGAATCTCGCTTTTATGTTAGGCTTACCTGGCTGAAATTTGATCAAAAACGTACCACTTAAAATCTCTGTTAATGTACCCACTCAGGAATCATTGCATAGTGGATAGGCATGTGGGAAAACTGTGCTTACGAGTTTATGTACTCATGCAGATGATTTAGATCTGTCGAGAAGCATGGGACAGCACGTTATTTTGCCAGATCTGAATCGGCATCGAAAAAGACGTCCTGTTAGGAATGTCTTGGCTAAAAATGTTGCAGAGATCCCGAAAAAATATGGATTAATGCAGACGTCCAATCTATGCCAAAGCCTTATAGGCCACCTGGCAGAATTCTCACTTCTGGCTCACCGAAAATCCGGTTATAAGTACCAGTTACGAAGGAGCATTAGTGCAGAGTGTTAATGCTGGAGGCGCCATCAGGCTTTATTTTGTCGAAAACACCGCTGGTTAAACGACTTCTGTGAACAATGCTCATCAAATTTTTCCTGTCTCAACTTTACAAATTAGAAACTCAATAGGACAAGCAACGGCGGCTATCGTATGATCCTTAAACGAAATTTTGAGGATTGCATTATCGAGTGGTTAACTCTGGCCGCTATGTTCGCCTCATGTAACTTTCTTAAGCCACTTTTTTTTAAATTGAATTTCAGAATCTTAAAATCCTCAAAAAGAGAATAATTGCTAGTGATGAGGAGACGTTGTTGTCGCTGAAGTCTAGTAGGCAGACCAATGGCTTATTAGACGTAAGGCCAGACATTTTCTTTCTTCAGCGACTTTCTCTCAGCAGATTTCTGGCAAAAACTCCGACAATAAATAAAATTTGCAATGAAAAGTTCTCAAATATCTGTCGCCCGGAGTCGATTTAAATTGGTAGGCCACCTGCCCCTCATGTATAAAATTAACACACACAACATAAGTGGTGGAAGAAACTTGGTCGTAATCGTGACTTGTAGGGTTGTAATAACCACTGTATGTATGTACATACATATGTAAAACGGAAACGTACTGTTTGAACTTTTGGCAATAGATATAGAAAATAACGTAAATGAGGTCCAAATTACATTTTTCTACTTAAAAAAGAGAATCTGACATCAGATAAACACAAGAAAAATTCCAACGATAACTTTTGCTTCTCCTGATGCCAATGAAAATGACATACTAGCCCCTGTATTCGTATATTTCTTTAAATGAAATTGAAAATATTTCATTTTTAATAATATTTAAAAAGCCATTAACTAATTAATGCTATTTAAAGTTAAGAAATACTCGTATTTGTTTTTTTTTATAATTTCCAAATTCCATTCCAAGGCACGTGTCTTAAGTATGCCATAAAATAATCATAATAAAATTACACTTTAAATAAAATAAATTTTTATTAATTTTGTTATTTCATTACAACTACAACATATTGCACAATTATTAGAAAAGGTCTATTAAAAATAAAATAAAATTTTTATAAAAAAAAACGAAAAGAAACCAAATTTATACGTTTATAATCATAAAATGTTCAATGGGCTGAGGAGTGTATATGTTTTTTTTCAAATAATGGCAGATCGTAAAAAAAAACTATTGTTATAATTACAACAGCAACAATGCGTTGAAAAAAAATTAAAAATTATGCTATAAAAACAAATTAAAACATTTTTAATAATTGCCTAGCCACACAACTAAATTTGCTTGTGTTTCTTCTAGACAAACTGTATGCGATATGCGAGAGAGCGAACGAACTGTTTTAATTGAATAGGAAAACAAAAACCAAAAACAAAAACCAAAAACAAAAAAACAAAAGAAAAACTTAATTTTATGGGTCTTAAAAATATTTCCTTTTGTTTAATGAAATTTTACGACTTTAACCGACTGTTAATGAAACTTAGTAAGACCCAGCTATTTAGCTGCGCTATTAAAATAAACAAATAATTATACTGCCCCATATCTATGCTACTTGTTGAACAAGTAACACGAAAATACATATTTACATACATACATATATTGTTGTTGTGGAAAAATTGGTTTTGCGTTCTAATTTTTGTTTTCTGTAACGCATATGTGAACTTAAAAATAAAACAAAACATGAAACGATAAGTGATTGCCTTCCTTAGCCTTGAGTCTCAATTAATTCTTAATATTTCGCGTGCACTTTTTGAAGGATTTACAAAAATTTTGTGAAAATTATATTCTAAAGGCACACGCACTTCAATATCTGTGCTACAATAAGAATTTTTTTGTATTGAACTGTTAGAAATTGAAATTATTGGCCAGTTTTAATGAAACTAATCTCACACGCATAAGGTTAAAGTACTTTTTGTTGAAAAAAAGTACCTTTCGCATGTCAAATATCATGACGTCCTCAAAAGTGACAGTAAGGATCAATGCCAAATAAAAGAAATAAAAAATTTCACTCTTTTTTACTCCATGCAAAACTAGCCAATTCTAATCATACAATCTTGGCTGTATTCTTCAGGATTCCAATGGTCAGTTTAATCGACCCACTGAAGCGGCTATTCGGGCTATTGTGACTAAATTTCGCACCAAACTTACATTGTTGGACATTAAACCACCAACATGATTACGTAGAGTGCGAACTGAAGAAAATATCGCAGCTGTATCGGCCAGTGTTAATGATGACCATCAATTATCGATTCGTCGCCGTTCGCAGCAATTGGGCCTCTGTTACTGAACAACGTAGAAAATTTTGCGGAAGGTTTTAGGTGTGAAGCCTTTCAAAATACAGCTGGTGCAAGAATTAAAGCCGAACGACCTACCGCAACGCAGAATTTTTAGTGAATGGGCTCTTGGAAAGTTGGCCGAAGATCAACTTCTTTATCGAAAAGTTGTGTTCAGCGACGAAGCTCATTTTTGGCTCAATGGATACGTAAATAAGCAGAATTGTCGATTTTGGAGTGAAGATCAGCCAGAAGCATTGCAAAAGCTACCAATGCATCCAGAAAAAGTTTGGTGCGGTTTATGGGCTGGTGGCATCATTGGACCGTACTTATTCAAAGATGCTGCGAATCGTAACGTAACTGTGAATGTGAGCGCTGCCGTGGGATGATATCCAACTTTTTTTTGCCCAAACTGCAAGAGCTTGACGTGCCTGACATGTGGTTTCAACAAGACGGTACCACATGCCACACAGCACGCGTAACAATGGACTTATTGAGAGGCGAGTTCGGTGAACATTTTATTTCGCGTTTAGGACCGGTCAATTGGCCGCCTAGATCGTGTAATTTAACGCCTTTAGCCTATTTTTTGTGGGGCTATGTTAAAGCTCATGTCTATACAGACAAGCCCGCTTCAATTGACGCATTGGAAGACAACATTGAAGCACTTATTCGTGCGATACCGGCCGAAATGTTGGAAAGAGTAAGTCAAAATTGGACTAAGCGGATGGACCATTTGAGGCGCAGTCGCGGTCAACATTTGCATGAAATAATCTTCAAACATTAAATTATATGGACCGTACTATCGATTCAAATAAAGATTTCATTCATTTTTCTGAATTTTATGTGTTTTTTTTTTTAATTTTCCAATAGCTCTTAAAAAATCACCCATTACTTTTATACAGTATAAGCAGTTGATCTGGTTTAATGATTAAATTACTTGACTACACATTCAAATAATCCAGATTAGAATCCTTCTGAAATAAACAAGCTTGAATCCTCTATGTAATCGCCGTAGCCTAGTATGCAAGTCAAGGGTTCAAATCCCATGTCAGACATTACCAACAAAAGAAAAAATTAAAACATATTTCTCCTCTCATCAAATTTCTGGCAAAAATTCTGAGAGTAAATAAATCTGGCATGAAAAGTTTCTCAAAAATCTGTCGTTCGGAATCGACTTTAAACAGTAGATCCCGTCATTCATGTATAAAATTAACATACACAGCATGAGTAGTGTGAGAAGCTTGGTCGTAGCACTGACTTGAAGTGTTGTAATAATTAATTATGTTATGTATGTATGTTAGCGAACCAGTTAACAACACACTATCTGAACAAAAAAGTAAATTATTTTTAAGCCACACTGTAATTGAATTTATTTCCTTTAAATAATTATAAAATCGCTTTTGAAAATATGACACTTTAACAAATTTTAATTAAATTTTTATGTAGCATGTGTTCAACAATGCAAAACTCAAAATTTGTTTAATTTATTTGCCCAAAAACAAATACTTGTGATTCATTTATGTTCATAAATTAAATGTTTTTTTTAACAAAAAATCTGTTTCTCTCATTCTTATAAAAAGATAAGATGAGACAATCATTATTTGTTAATAAAAATTCTTCTGGTCACCACAATTTTGATGGTCACTCTCCATTATCTTAAGGAATTTCTTTGGAAAAACACAATAACGAAAACAAAAAAAAAACCGAATACAAAATTCTCTGCAAAGCAAAGTTCAATTGAAATTTGTTTAATTGCAATTTATAAATAAGAATCTTATAAAGATGCTCTCCATGGCAGCCCCTAAAAACACATTTCGCTAACAAGACATTAGAATTACACTTCCAGACAGACAGCGTTTAGAGGGAGGAGGAGGTAGGAGCAATAAGAAAATCGCCATTTACTTGTATACACATTGTTTATGCAAATTAAATTGGAAAAAATAAAGACACCAGAAAAATTTACTTAAAAAAAAAATATTTTTTTTATGGAATCGTATTTTGTTGTTGGCTGGCAGCTGGCAAAGATGACACCAAATAAAATAATTTAGACACATTCAAAGTTCAATAGTATTTTAATTGGAGCAGTAGAGAACAAAAAGACAAAAAAAAAACTTAAAATAATTTACTTAGGATTTATTGCACATACTCGTACATGTGGTATAACGAGCGACTAATTGAAATTGTCCACAAAAAATCGTCTAGAATTTGTTCAGAGACACAAAAAAAGGAAAGTATATAAAATAAATCCACCAAACACTCAAATTCAAAGGCCAATTAATAAAACTATAACTTCCTCATACGAAATGTTATTAACAGAAGCTCTATGTTAATATTGGCAAAACGCTTTAATTTATAAATTTTAGGAGAGCCTATTAAGAGAGATGTTTTGAAACAAAAGTATTTTTTTATATTCCATATAATATTGGCTTTAAAAGCTGCTCTTCTCTGAGCATAAGCCAATGACCCCTTTAAAAGCAATCAATCGCACGAAATAGGGGGCCAGTGAACAGGACCACTTCTAGAAAGAATGTTGTCACCAAAATCATTTTGCAAGAAATCGATTGTCGTTGATGTTTAGCTGATTCAAAGCCACCGTAACCTAGTAGGTAATATGTTGGCTTATTAGACGTGAGATCTCGGTTCAAACCTGGGGCAGACGTCTCCAACAAAACGAAGTACGAATAAATATTTCTTTGGCGACTTCCTCGCAGCAGATTTCTGGCAAAGTTTCTCGAATATCTGTCATCCGGAGTCGACTTTAAACTGGTAGGCCACTGCCGCCACTCATCTATAAAATTAACACACACAACATAAGTGGTGTGAGAAGCTGGGTCCTGAACCTGACTGAAGGATTCTAAAGTCCAATTATGTATGTAAATTAGTTTTCGTAAACAAAAAATCAGTCAGCATAGCTCAATAGTGTTCGACCATTCACCTTCATAGTAGCTCTTTACTCATTACATGTAAGCCGCATTTTAATGAATGTTATGGTGGATCATTAACACGGCAAACACACTTCTTGCATGAAAATGATCATCTTCCGACAATACCAAATAAGCCCATTCAGTAAACAGTCGTTTGGCTTTAATCCCTACCATGTACCTCCATGTAGTCGTAGACCAAGATGAAACCACTAACAAATATAATCCACAGCGAAATCGTTTGAGAAAACCAATTGATATAGGTGCTGAGCTACAGTTCAAAAATCTAATATACAGCAGGCAACACTTCATTCCATAGTGTACTTAATAGCGTATGGGTAGGTCTAAGCTAAGCTGTCTTAATTTACGACAATTTGCCAAATGGAATCAAATGCATCGTCAATAAAATTTCCTGTATCCCTTTAGCATTATGGAACTTTAAGATATTCAGCATATTTGCTATCTGTGCAGAAACATATCCCAATCGGCATATCATGGGAGTAAGCTTCAAATTTCATAAGAAATGTTAATCAGGAGCATCTGGAGCACTAGGACCCTATTATTGGTCTCCCCTTCAATCTACCTAACGATCTGGTGCACAACAAAATATATGGAAATCACCACAAATTTGCGCTAAAACTAAGCACTACTTTTCACCTCAGTTATGAAGCAGAAAAAGATGAAAACATTTTGACCGAAAATAGATTCCCTTCGGCAAATAACGGGCTACACGTTAATCCGCAGGAAAATTGCACAGACAAGATAAAGCACACATAATTTGAATAGATCCCAAGACAATAACTTGATTGAAAGATAAATGAATTAATACAGGTCCAGATAGAAGAAAATTATTGTGGCACTTTGTTTCAACCACAATCCATAAGAATAATGCAATAATAAGCCTCTAAAGGCTATCAAAATTCATCAATTTCTTGTATATGAAGCTTAAAAACATTTACAACCCACTACTTCAATGCTACTTTAAATTAAAAATAAATGGTCAACTCACCATACATAACAATGAACTTCTTTTCTTGAACTTTTAAAACAAATTATGAATTGACCATCATCATCCATCAAATACGTGCTTGTGATGAGACCAAACATATATGGAGACTGAGTTTTTTTCTTGCTTGCTTACAAACTGTCTTGATTTTTATTACATACACTTTATACACTTAAATTGTCCTTTGTTTTCACAACATCACAATAGTTTTTCCCGTTTAATTATAAAATCAACATTAAATGCAGATCCATAACATTTGTCCCGGTGTGACCAGTGATAACATGATATTCACCGTGGTTTAATTGTTTATAAAAACTATAAGAATCATTGTTTGAAATAAATTCGTTGAAATTGTCTAAACTGTGAGAGTTATCGGCCAGAAAGTCTGAAACCACTTGGGAACAAGCCAAGGCACCGGCTGCCCCGCAGGGACCATCAATGCCATCTGTGCCAGCGCTAAGAAAACAAACATTACGCAAACGTGGTTGTCGATAGAATTCACGAGAGAGACGCAAAGCCAATTCCTGATTACGGCCTCCAATACCGCTGCCAGAAACCTATGTAATGAAAAGAAAAATTAGGAATTTTGTTCTAATGCTTGGAAACATTAATTAAACTTACCTTAACGGTGGGTTCTCCAGCCATAATAAGCATTAAAGGTTTTTGAGTCTTCTCACACATTTGCAAAGTTTTCAGGAAATGTTGAAACGTGCGTGAATCAAATGGAAACTTTTGGCTTAATTCCAATTCATTTATTTTATTATCCTTAAAATCATAAATGCTTAGCGAGAACTGACAGTACATGTCCACCAAGCTGCAAATCTCACCTTGTATGGTTGTAGATGCAATAAAAGGATTGTAATGGAGTTTTAAGGCTTCATGAACAGCTGCTGCGGTAGCTACTCTATTGTCACCCACAACATAAATGGAGTTATTTTTAAGTGGTTGGTTTGCTTGTTGTTCCTGTGCTTGCAATAGATTTTTGATATTTAAATCCAATTCAGACCACAATTGGTATTTTTCTAAAATATCTTTGGCTTGCTGTTGCTTGCTTTGAGTACACCAGGTGGGTCCACTGGCTATAAGATCTACTGGATCTCCTACTATGTCACTTATAACAAATGATATCACTGCATGGGCTTTACTGGCAGCTTGGGCAAGTTGACCTCCCTTAATGGCCGACAAAGCTATACGTACGATATTCAGTTCTTGTATAGAGGCACCTTTGTTGGATAGTTTTCTGATCAATTGCATTTTTTCTTGTAATTTTAAAGGGGTTTTAGGTAGAGGTAACAGAGCCGAGCCTCCTCCTGATATTAAAACAAACAGAACATCTTCGTCTTTCATGGATTCAGCCAGTTTTTTAATTTCTATGGCAGCTTGTAAGGCCTTATCATCCGGCTGATTGTTCTCCGCACCTTCAAATACCTCTATAACCGTCTGAGGTTTCAAAGTCATCTCCGCCACACCGTCGAATTGTTTACGAATGCCTTTGGGTATGCTTAAGATGCCCCCTTGCAGAAACTTACCCAAGGATTTTTCCAACTGCACAGCCATGCCTAAGACAGCTTTGCCAAAGCCCACTACATGGCATTTTTTATTCGTTATATCCACATATTTACCCTGGACTTGTATGCACCATTTGTCACTCTCTATCACGCGAGGCTCCAAATTGTAATTATTGCCGGCTGATAACAGATGGCGGGGTCTTACCGCTTCCACTGAATTCAGAAAAATTTCTCTCAAATTATTTAAATGCTTCAGTTGTTTAGACATTTTGTGGCCGGATTTAAAAAGCTTTCCACTTTCGAATGTTTTAATAACAATAAATTAATCTTTATTCCATGGTTTTATTATGTTCTTATCGCATCACGAATCTCTTACGTTTATTGATAACGCGGGTAAATAAACTTCAGCTGTTTGAAGAATTTAACAGCTGTTATGTATTATAAACAATACAGCGGTTGTTTTATTGTATTCCTTATTAAATTCGACAGTCAATGTTGCCAAGGTAATAAAAAAAATTGTGTAGCCAACTTTTGAAATAGAAATCACCAAAAAAGGAAAAATATTAACTAAATTTATTTAATTCTTGGTTTTTTTATTAATTTGTTCCTGATATTAAGTTATTAATTATTTCGACAAAGAATTTTCAGTTTGTAGGTTTATTTCAAGCATGATACCCAATATTTTTAATTTAATTTTTTTAGATGTGTAATAAATAGAATTCACTGATACAATGGCAACTCTGCGTTCGTTGAGTGTACTTCTTTTTCAGCATTTGTGACTCCACTAATTGAAATCAATTCCTTAGTCTATTCACAAACCTCAGAGTTAATAATGCCGTAAAAATGGTAGCACGAATATGTCGGCAGTGCCGGCATTTTCTGGGATAACGGCATTGTGGTGAATTTCAGTTTTATTTACAGCATCGAAGAAACTCACCACATTTGAAACCCACCTCACCGGTGAAAACATCTATACATTGAGTAAAAAATAACCAGATTGTGATTTGAAATAACCAAAAACGGCAGCTCTGTAGACAGTATTATCAGAGATGTGAACCATAGCAGAAATACTATTGTTTGTTGTAGTATTTAATTGTTAGATACTTACTTAATTGGGCATTACAAAACTGCAGTCAAGATTATAACCTATTTTCTCACACCACTTTGTTGTGTGTGTTAATTTTATCCATAAGTGGCTCCACAGTTTAAAGTCACATTAGATCTACAGTTTAAAGTCAAATTAGAATACGATTACCATAAATGAATCCAGCATTATGCTGGAAAAGAGGCCACATTATATAGCATGTTCTAATCCTAGGTTCTTCCAAACGGGGATCTCAAAAATAATTTTTCGTTTAATTACTTCACGAATTGCTTTTTGACTAGATATATTAGGATATCGTAAAATTGACGACGAGCTTTGTAATATTCGCGAGCAGATTTATTTTTATTTTTTTAAGTAAATTTCAAAATTTGGAAACATTGTCCTAGCGGTATACGATTCTCGATGACTTACAAAACTGTACTGTTTGACATTTTCAGCTGTCAAGCCACAGTCAGCGATATCGATAATTCCCATGCAAGCAACAGCTGGCGATATTAAATCACCAAATTCCCCTGCCATTGCCTTTTAGTGCTTACTGATAAGGAACGAAGAAGGAATTCTGTGTAGAAACTTTTTGTTAACATGGCCGATCTAAGGCTCTATTGATTCAATAAAACTTTAATTTCGTCCTTAGACCTTTTTTTTATTAAGATTGAACTGTCCACAAGTCATAAAGTATATGACTAGTTATCTTCATCCTTCACAAATATCTCGATGAAACCATTATTTGAACCCCAGTAGGAAATGTCATTCTATTACGCTCTACCTATTTCTACTCTTTGTACCTATCATAGTAATTAAACTCAAGAATTAAATTTCCTTGTATCCAAATTACATGTTTGCGCTGTTTTTTAACGTCACGGTAAAGTCAGATATTTTCCCTTTACATTATTTCTTACAAATATCTATGTAAACTTTCCCACCAATGTTCGTTATAGAGAAACCCCATTGTATATACAGAAATATGGTTTTATTATGGGTCAATTAAAAAAGAAATGTTGTTATGAAATACACTGTTCGTGGCAGAAATTAAGCAAGCTACTGATTTTGTTGTCTTACTTCAGTCTATTCCGCAACCTCAAGTTCAACATGATCGAAAGGATCTTTGGCATATGGAGGCTCTGCATTCGTTTCTAGGAAATATGAACCTCTGGCACTAAAATTTAAATTATAACGGCTTAATTTAGAAGATTTTTATTTTGCAAAGTCTACATACCTCTTATCTACAAAATAACCCATTTTAGCGTAGGGTATATGAGCATATTTCGTACACTGATTGAATATAAATTCAAAATAACTGCCACAATTATAAGACCAAAAACCAACAGTGGTAGTAATGGATTCGGCATAATAAATATTCGAACGATAATGACTACAAAAAACTGAAAAGAAAGAAAAAGTTAACTCAAATGGTTTTATATGGCACAACACTGACCAATTTCCGGATTAAAATTACAACCAGGTTGTACCAGATCTATGATATTGGGATAGAAATCAGCGTGACCCATAGCCAATCTAGTGGAAAAAAATGCTGAAGTTGTATGTATGACATCCACAAACTCGGCATCTGAAGCATCCAATCTATCAGCAGGCGAGGCAGCAAGAAATACATTACCAGCTGGATCCAAACCTATTGAAAATGTGATATTTTCTCAGAATTGTGCACACACTTCAAATCTTATTTAGTTTTTACCTGTTATTCTGGCAATTTTCGTATTCAAATAATTGGCTGCCAAGCCAGCAACCTGTCCACCCAAGCTAAAACCAATAATGTGTATATCGTTTGGACCATACACGCCTTGATCCATTAAATTATTGAGTAAGACGGCTAAACATTTGCTCACTGTGCGTGCATTTCGTACCGCCCAGGGGAAGTAACAGCCCAATCGCGACAGTGGTGAATAATCTACACTAATGACATACGTATTCAGCTGTTGTAGCAATAGTGGTCGTAACTCCTCATTTGGAGAACGATCATGATTTAATGTGTAGCCGTGAATTAATATTTTCAAAGGCAAGCGTTCCGGAAATAAGTCCGCACTCACATTGCCGATATCCAAGAGTACTGGATTGTTTTCGGTTTCCCTAAATTGTAGTTAATTTCAATGGAAAGTTAACTCGATATATACAAACGAATAATCTAATTTTTAATTTATTTTTATTATCCCTACCTGGTGTAGAAATAAAACTTTATGTCTTCATTGGGACACTCATCCTTAGCAATTAAACAATGGAAAATCGTACTGTTAGTTTTGACCTCCGAAGCTTTGCAGGAGTTGCAACAGAAATTTGCTAAATTTCATAAAAAATATTCATTAAAAATTAATTATTAATTTCTCTATGAACAAAACTAAAACTCACTTACTTCCAATGAAAATTAAAATTAAAATTGAACACAATATTTTCATATTTTTTCTTTATTGAAACGCGTGAATTATTATTAATAATTCCAATCAAATATTACGGTTTATATAGCAAAACAAAAAATGTATTCAACATTTTTTATGTGTGACCTTAAAATAATATTTAATTTATTAATAATAATTTTTACACTAAATAATATAAGGGTTTTAACTACAGCATAATAATACCATCATGATCTTTCCATTAGCTAGGCCTTGCTTTCAAAGGGGGCCCTTTGCTATTGTTCATTTGCTTAAAATTTAATTGAAACGTATATTCTTGCCAAATTCTACAAAATCATTTTCTGTCCAATCGGTAAAGCCCTTACGCAGCTGGGGCTCAAAATCATTATCGCCTATGTCTTTATAGTCGTAGAGTATTGGCAATTGGCGCTGCAGCGCCAAAGTACTTTTATTATAGGGACCCAAAGCAAATGGTGTACTCGAGGAAGTTTCCAGAAAATAGGAACCAGTGGCACTATATAGAGCAACATAAAATGAATTGAAATTTAATTTTATTAAGCCGGAGCACAAGTTACCTGCGATTAACATGATGACCCATTTTCTCATCATTCGAATTGGTGCTACACAAGCCAAATAGATTATGTAACCAACTGGGACAACTGTAAGCCCAAAATCCTCGATCACTTAAAATCGATTCAGCATAATATTGAGGAGCACGATCATGATTACAACTGCCGGGATCTATTAAAACAAAAAATTACAACTCTTTAGTCAGGATTACAACCTAGCTTCTCACACCAATCATGTTGTGTGTGTTAATTTTATATATGAATGGCGAGACCTACAGTTTAACGTCGACTCCGAACGACATATTTTTGAGAAACTTTTCATGGCAATTTTATTTACTCTCAGAGTTTTTGCCAGAATTGCCAGTATTTTTTTTTTCATATTTTCGTTTTGATGTCTGACCTGGAGTTTGAACCCGGGCCTTACGTCTATTAAGCTAACACACTACCTACTAGACAACGGCGACTTCATGATTGGCAGAACCTACCACAAAAAACCTTTAATTTGCTTACCATCTACATTCTCCATTTGACATCCCGGCTGCGTGGGACCAATGTTAGGATAAAAATCTACATGACCCATTGATCTCAGCATACCACGTCCCAATACATCCGTGTGTATGACATCCACAAATTCAGCATCTGTAGGATCCAGCTTGCGATCTGAACCCACAGTTATAAACATGGGTTTGGCAGGATCTAAACCTAAAATGTGGTGGCGTGCATTACATAAAACAGTTATAAAAATGATATGATTTGTGGCGAATACCTGTAATACGTTTTAATTTTCTTTTCAAATAATTGGCAGTTTGTCCTGCCACCTGAGCACCCAAACTAAAACCAATCATATGTATGTCTTCATTTTGTACCACATTCTGATCGACCATGGTATTGATTAGATGAGCCAAACATCTGCTGGCCAAGGGTAAATTTTCTACAGCGGCAAAGTAACAGGGATAGGGCACTAGGGGGCCATAGTCTATCGAGATGACATAAACATCTTCCGCTTGTAATAGCGCAGGTCTTATATAGACATTAGGCGAATAGTCACGATCCCCTGTATAGCCGTGTATGATTATATACAAAGGTTTTCTAGGCTGGAAGTCCGTGGCATTTAAATTTAAAGGATCCAATTTCAAGGGAGTATTGAAAGTTTTACTGGGAAAATATAAGTAATTTTTAAGAATGAGTATGTATTGGTGATGGAAATTACTTACTTAGTGTATAACCAAAATGTAACATTTTCATGGGGACATGACATATTACGCTCCACTACACATTTGGGGTCAAATAACCCCACAAAAGGATTGGCTTCACTAAACCCTGCTATAAAAATGTATTTTTTTTTAATTATTTTTTTCCAAAAGCGTTAATTAATTGTAATCACCTTTCCATAGTAATAACACTGCCATTAAATATTTCCACATTTTTTTTCTTTAATTTCAATTTAGAACGCTCTACGGTATAACACTTTGCCAAATAATGCTTGCCACTCACATAAATTTCTGGCTTTTATAACATAATTTAGAGAAAAGCTAGCTAACTAACCTATCCCAACTTATTTAGCACCCGAATTAATTTTTTTACAAATTTTTTTAGAAATACCACAGCGTTAACATAAATTACCCAAGTAGGTGGGCGGCTATAAGCACATATGTACGTACATATCTTGTTTAGAAACTTTTTAGAATTGTTAAACACCCTCATGCTAATTAAGAATTCGCTCTAATTTTAAGTGTCATTCACTGTCACAGTCAAGTATTCGTAAATTGTTTTTGTTTAGGTTGGTATTTGAAATATTTTGATTAAAATTATGCCAGACTTTCATTCTAACGACTATTTTTGGATCAAGGTTTGTGGGTCAATACATTGTGAATTTATTTTTTGAAAAATTTCATTAGAAACTAAAGAATTTAAACAAGATTTCAAACATCTCAAAGCACAAATACAAATAGGATTTGAAAATCAAATCTCCTCTAATTATGTTTACCTTAGAAGCGATGTCATACTCATGCTTATTTCACCTGCTCAATTGGTATTTTTTGTTACTGAATGCTTCTAATTTACTAAATAGGCCCATAACTGCCAAAATGTTGAAATTCTGAATTGAGGGGCTTTATGCAAAAATAGATACCCGTAGCCACCATAGATGTGAGCCCACGGCTCAAACACCTGGTCAGGCATCTCCAACAAAACGAAGTATGAAAAAATATTTATTCGCCGACTGCCTCTCAGCAGGTTTCTGGTAAAAACTCTGAGAGAAAATAAAAATTGCCATGAAAAAGTTTCTCAAAAATCTGTTGTTCGGAGTCGACTTAAAACTGTAGGTGCAGCCACTCATGTATAAAATTAACACACACAACATGAGTGTTGTGAGAAGCTAGGTCGTAATCCTGACCAAAGTGTTGCTATCACCAATTATGTATGTACAGTAAGACCGGGGGGATACTTTCCAATAAATTCCAGCGCTAAACGAAACAGCTTTAAACGAGGCAATCAACTGTGACGCAGGAAAGATGCGTTAGTACTACGATTGCGACTTCGGAAAATACAGTTGGAATCAACAAGCATCCATACAGTGTGCGATTTTGGGGAATCCCAATACTACTGCATAATACTGAAACAGAGTTAAGCGGAGCAGCGTTAAGCGGGGTCTTACTGTATATAGATACCCTTTTTAAACACAAGCGTTATTAGAAATTAGAGATTTTTTTAAAAATATTTTTAACTTTCTAAACAGTGTTTCAATTACCAAAATGAATGAATTTTCATATCATGAATAAGTTTTCATTTCATTCATTTTTAATTATCTTTTCATGTACACACATAGATTTCACTGAAGCCCGTATATGTATATGATTTCTTAATAGTAGAAATTACTATCGCGCTAAACAACCTATCAAATAAGCTACCGGAGGTAGCCGTAGGTGAATTGATTGGTATCTTGTTTCATTAAGCTATTCAGCGTCAGCGTGAAATATTGTCGAGAGATGCTTGAAGCTCATATCATTGCATGTCTTTCAGACGAAGAAACACGACATCTTCAAGTATTGGATTGCTGCTTGATATCTTTGTGATGTTCTGCATAAATTTTAATCATAATATTGATGCGTCTAAGAAGGGCAAGGCAACTACAGTTTCCAACAGTTTCCTTCTCTTTCAGATTACCACAGTTACGATAATAACAAGGTGCGATATTGAAAATACACCCGAGTAATTACCTAGTCTAAGTTGTTCAGTTAGTTGAGTAGAACTCAAAAATACTTTTTTTTTATTTCTGGAACCCTCAAAACTTGGTTTATTTGTAAACTTGTTCTTTTTTTGATCTTTTCACACAAAATTATTTATTACCCAAATATGTTTGAACCTATTCAAAGTTTTTTAGAAAGGGGAGAGAATGTAAAGCGTAAACAGTTGAGTCATATTTTTTCTATATGTATGTTGTTTTTATCAAATGAACTTTAAGTTAGAAATATTCAAAAATGTTGAAGGATCTTGATTATTTATCTGAGAACGACAACCAGAAGTCGTTCAATATTTGCGTTTTTCGCAAATATTATTATTTCGCTTTGCACAAACATTAGCCAAATTCCGGTGGTTGATCCAACGGAAAAAGGACATATTTTTCAAGATCCATAAAAAATTTTGAAAATGTTTAACTTAAAGTTCATTTGAGTAATGAGTCATGATTCAATTTAACATTTCGAATCCAAATAATATATAATAATGGCATCAATAGCTCTTTCAAACGAATAAAAAATGTGGATAAGATTCGCACACACTTTTTTTTTGCTTACAAGATGTCAAACTGAGCTTACGATCTGTTACATCACCATTAATGTAAGGTATTCTTTATGTAAGGTATTCATTATGTAAGGTTTTCCTGTAATATCTCTCCCGGGTATAATGCCCTTACATACCTCGGTATGTTTTTCGATGTCCGCGCCCAGCATCTTACATATGTATATACACTGAGCGCCAAAAGTGAGTAAACGCCACTGAAATAATTCATTTTCTTAGGATAGCGAGAAAAGTAAATGAGAATAGTCGAATAAATTTCCAAAAATAAAAACGTTTATTTATTACTTCTGAAATGTTAAAACAAAAACAACATTTCATGATAAAGGAACTTTTTTTATACTTAAGATCAAAACTGTTTTATACTTAAGAACAAAAATGTTGACACATTATGGCGCTCAGTGAATGTACATCCAGATATTTCCATTTAGAGTGAATTAATGTTTTACAATTTTAAGTATATGTTCTTATGATTTAGCACAGAATCTACATGTTGGATTCAAAATGATACCCATTCTGAATAGGTATACTTTATATTTTACAATTTCCCGTGAAAAAGTCTCAGTCAGTCAGAAAGTTACTAATCTCAGCTTATTCCTCGATAGCCTGAGGCATGACTCAAATCGCAACAAATCAATATTTCGTTTACTCTTGCAAAATTTTCTGGTTAACATTTATGAGGGAAGTTTCCAAATTTCCATCGACTCGTAAGATAATAACATTTTCAAAACCTTAATAGTTTTATCCCCAGCTTTTAAAAATTTCTGTTACTATTAAAAAAAAATTTAAGTTTTGAGTAAAGCTTTCATTTGCAAATCATAAGCGAGACTTAACAACTTATTTAAAGCTTCTGAAATTCTCCAAAAGCGTAACATGGACATGAAAATGCATATGAACAGCATAAAAGCTTTAAAAAAACTTAACATGTAAGCAACACTCCGTCATAAAATACTGGCTCTTTACAAAAGCCAATAACCAAAGGCAAACGAAAGCAAAAGTTATCAGCAAAATAACAGATTTTATTGAGCGCGCCAACTGAACGGTTATAAGAAACGCAACGAAATACGATAACGTAAAGAGACAAGTGAATTTAACGAATTAAATAATTTTATTAAAAACCAAAAAAAGAAACCAAAATCGAAATAAACAAATTTGAAATCTCAACGAAATATTTTCATGTAAAAAAAGCGCCAGCAAACCTATTAGCCTACTAAATATCAGTTAAGCGGATGTGGTTGTTTAAATTTTAATTAATTTAAATTAAAGTGTTT
This sequence comes from Sarcophaga carnaria, assembly GCA_958299815.1. Lineage (NCBI taxonomy): Eukaryota > Metazoa > Arthropoda > Insecta > Diptera > Sarcophagidae > Sarcophaga > Sarcophaga carnaria. The sequence goes on along the minus strand of OY283152.1, from coordinate 17,337,859 downwards.
TTTTTTTGTAATTTTTTTTTTCAACTTTAAAGTGTTAATTTTTTAAATAAATTTAATTAAAAATAAAAATAGAAAAACAGTTTAACGTACTTAAATATTGAAATATTTTGTCATACACAGAGTTTTGTTGCATAATAAGCTTGTTGTTGATATTTTTGTCTTCAAAAGGCAACAAAAAAAAAGAGAAAAAAAAAACCAAAAACCCCAATAAAATTCAGCAGCCAGTTAAAGCCATATGCTGGTAAATGTAAATGGATTTCGTATTGAATAGCTAAAATTCCAAACCACTACCACACTACCACTACCATTTAAAACAACATGCAGAGGCCATAATTAAAAAAATAAAATTAAAAAAAATATTGAAAACAAATTAAAAGCATGACAACAACAACTAAAAAGAAGTCAAGTATTTAACAAAATTACAACAAGAAAAGTTTAAAAAATCATAAAAAAATAAAAAAAATTGTGTTAGTCTTTCAAAAAACAAAATTCTTTTCAAAAAAAAAAATTTTTTTAATTTAAATATTTAAAAAATAAATTTCTAAATTATTAAATAAATTAAGAAAAATAAAAGATTAAGCGATTACAACATGCCTGCCAAACAGAAAATCATCACACAGACAACAATAATCGTATTTATGGGACTCAGCTGTTTTTTAAGAAATGCCGGTATTGTATTAATTTAGTTTGTTTAAACAACAAAAACAATAATAACAACAATAACATATAAATACACTTGATCGATCACAGTAAAAACTTTTACTTTCGCTTTTAGTTTTGTGTTTCAATATTGCTCTCTCCTTAGCTCACTGCCATATTAGCATGTCTTGGCCAAAGCTCGACTTAAGGTTTTTACCTTAAACTTACTGAATCATTGTCATGATTGTTATTGTTATTATTATTGTTTTTGTTTTTGTTTTTCTAGTATTTTCTTTTTTGGTCATCATCAATAACACCCTTTATCATAAGCATTTAAAAACAAAATTACGCTTGTGTCTTAAGTCTTTTGTTTTTTTCTTTTCTTGTCTACTTATGTTTTGTCTCCCTCTGCTGTTTTCTTTTTCGTTATTTATATTGTATGCAAAGGTTAATGTTAATCGTTTATACATATAAGTATGTATGCATCAGCACATTTATGTTATTTTTTATTTCTATTATTTTGTCTGTGCATTATTATTAGTTTTGTTTTTGAAAATTGTATTGCTTGTGAATTTCTATTGAAAAAATATTTTGTTTTTGCATGCAAACAAAAAACAAAAACAAAAATGAAAACATAAATAATATTTTGCTTTTTGATTTAAATGTCTATTGGATACCCTACATTTAGTAGGTCAAGGTTGGTTGTCTACATGTCGATTAAAAATAGTTTCCAATTTTAAAAAAAAATTTAGGAATTTATTGAATAAATTTATTATAAATTGTGTCTTACATATTTCAATAATTTTGTTTGTTTTATTATTATGAATCTATAATAAATGCTGGTTAATTAATAATGTAACACAAATGGCCAAAACTTTTTTAATTTTTCATATTTTTCCAAAGAAATAAAATTTGGTAATATCAATCAACAAAAAAATACTCCTTTACGAAGAGCTCCATTTGACTAGAGCCTACATGAAGTCTAATAATGTGTTTGCTAAAGTACTTTCCCACATTTATTGGATTCAACAGTCCAAGTGGAATTGTAGAAACAAATTAATTATAAAATTATTTTCTTTTACTTCCGGTTTGGCCAAATCTAATGTCTTTCAGTATAGGTTCCACAAACGCATTATTTTATAAATACTCCAAAGATGCCTGCAACAAACATTCATAATACTTTGTTTGTCTAAATTCACTTCATGTTTAAAATGTTCAAGATATTCTACATGTGAACTCAACTTACTATTGAATGTTTCCTCACAAAGCCCTTGAAAAAGAAGGAATGAAATACACATGTATTACAAGACGTGTTCCTCCAAATAGTCAACAACATAAATCTCATGAATATATTACAATCCCAGTCAGATTAACATTGAAAGACAATGAATTAATCGCTATCTACTTACATACATTCATACATACACACAAGGTTGGTTATTACTGTTCTGCTTTGTTTCCATAGAAAGGGCAACAGATCCGGTACACGATAGGTTTTTGATGTTTTTGTAAAATATTCTCGCAGTGACTACTGTTTTAGAGTCCCTTTTACCGTAACAGAAAAATCCACTGCGTTTGTTTACTGAAGCGTTAACTTAGCTGCGCCAGACATACATACATAATTGGTCATTACAACCTTTTAAACAGGATTACAATCTAGTTTCTCACATCAATTATGTTGTGTGTGTGTTAATTTTATAATGTATAATAAGTGGTAGGACCTACAGTTTAAAGTCGATTCCGAATAACAGATTTTTAAGAAAGTTTTTCATGACAATTCTATTTTACTCTCCGAGTTTTAACCAAAAATCTGCTGAGAGATAGTCGCAAAAGAAATATTTCTTTGTATTTCGTTTTGTTGGAGATGTCTGATGTGGAGTTTAAGCCGTGGTCTTATGTCTAATAAGCCAACGCAATACCTAACAGGCTACGACGACTTCAGGATACACTTATCCACGATTAAGTTTTTCAATCGAATATCATTTCAATACAACTGCAATAAAACCGAAGAAAACCAATTCCACCTTTACAAGGGTAGATCAACAAGTCAGTGACCTTTTTAATGTTTGAGGTAATACACTCACTTGTATAGAAACCAGATAAATATTGCGCGTTAGAATGAAATTCTAAACAGCCTTCATCTTAAGAACTTCATAGCAGTTTACTGCCAAGCTGAGCTCTGGATGTACATAACCGGATGCTGGCAATACCCTACAACGTCTTCAGCAGAAGCTGTAATTACAAGGAAACGGAGGAAACACGGAGAATATTTTCTTTGTTATTATCCGAAACTTCAGGACTTCAGAAGAACTCAAGATAATCACAATATATTGACAGAACGTGTCTAGCCAAAAGTGATTTGAATGGAATTTACAATTTGATAATACTACCGGAATGATTGATGAATAATATGTAGGAGTTTTAGTTAAATCACAGAAGAGGTACAAACAAGACCTTATAGGATCTAAGTAAGTCACGTTTTATTAAGACTGTTACCAATCTAAACTAACTTAAAGCAACCTACGTAGTCGTTGTTTGGTAAGTAGTGTGTTGGCTTAATAGATGTGAGGCCATGGTTCATACCCCAGGTCAGACATATCCAACAAAACGAAGTATGAAAAAATATTTCTTTATCGACTTTCTCTGAGCAGATTTCTGGCAAAAACTCTGAAAATAAATAAAATTGTCATGAAAAACTTTCTCAAAAATCTATCGTTCGGAATCGACTTCAAACTGTAGGTCCCGCTACGCATATATAATTAAAAATTAATACGCACAACATAAGTGGTGTGCGAAACTAGATCGTAATACTGACGGAAGGGTTGTACCGACCTATTATTTATGTATGTATGTATGCAAAGCAACCTTACTGATCGTGGAACAAGCTGAATAATTTAGTTTGCTGAGAGAGCAGATAATGGAATAAAGTTAATATCATAGAAAAGTAACAAAAATTCAGGAATTAGGCAAAGAATTGCCCTGGTAGTAGCCCTATGTTTTCGAAATTAGTCCTGAATGACTATTTTCAGTTTCAAAATCCACACCATTGGCTCGGAAGAAAGGGAATCTAATTAGATTTCGTTGATAAATTTAATTTTTTTTAAGGAATATAAAATGATGAATCAATCTAAAGGCGAGTAAATTAAAAACACAATGAGTTTTTATGCAAAAGCAGTATTTCATTCTGAAAGTTGCGAGCGTACTGAATCACGCTCGTATATAATAGTAGTTGAATGTACTTATTTGCGGGTCATTATGCCCTTAGGCGTCTTTAGTATTATATTAACATCATTCTGAGCTTTGTATTTGATAAAGACATGTTAAAATAGAAACTTCCGTTGAGGAAGATTTTAAAAATACAAGTCCAAAGGTGCTTTGAAGACATGGCATGAGAAAATTCTTATTATGCTGCAGGTCTGTCGAAAAGATTTCATCTGGACTAAGACACTTGAATGTATATGTAATATTTAAAACACATTGACTATGATATTCGATGTAATAAATTTACTAGAGGTACACAACAGTGACATGTGTTTCCAATATGACCGTGATTGTAATCAACTACAGACCTAATGGAGTCTTTTTCCTTAAAACATGATTTCCGGTTATAAAGAAGCGCTTTTGGATATTTTTTATTTTCTTTACTTAAAAAGTATTTAAACTTTAATTTTAATTAAAACAGTTAAAAAAAAAGCAATCCAGCAATTACCTTGACACTTTTTTCATAAAAATAATAAGTACATGCGTACAATATACGTCTACAAATCATACATTTTAATAACTTTGCAAGATTAAACAAACAAACAAAAATTCAAAAACCTTTTATTATGAACTAAAAAAAATTCAAAAAAAAAACAAAACATATAATTTCCCAACTAATGGGACACCTCACAACACGCTTACAATATTAATTTCCACTTGATTTTAATTCGAATGACTGTGATATTTTTAAACTCTGACTGTTACTGTGACAATACAATATAGACGGGTGAATGGCTGATGATGCTATTGTAGGGCTAATGCAATGCTTGGAAAAAACTTAATTATGAACACATGTTAGCAATTCAAATGTTGACATCTCGGCTAATTGACAATTTTTTGTTTTATTGTGGCAATTAAATTTTATGCATCTGCTATTATTAATTGCACTTTCAGCTTGTGGCTATAATTTAAGAATCTTTTTTTTCGCTTTTTCGGTTGACCGTATAATTGTTAAAGTTCTTGATCACTTGGATAACCTTGAAATAAATCAAAGTTATGATTAAAAGTGCAAAATATTTTCAGACATTAAAACAGATAATAATCGCCGTATAAAAATTCATTATGATTTTATTCTACAAGCCATGGTAATAAGTGATTGATAATAACTTAAAAATTATCTTTGTTGTTGTAAAATAATAACCACAGTTGAAGACTTAATGTTTATGATAAAAATTTCTTTACACTTCTCCGTTTATTGTATATAAACTACACCAGTAGTTACACTTGTTGACCATTAAGTCCATTTTAAAGCATTTAAAAGATCTGCCACTCTTCCTAGCAAGGAATTAAACTCGTTAAGCGCATTCGGTGTTCTTATCGCTCGAATGAAAATCTGAGTTTACAAGTTTCGTATTAGCATTGCAAAGAGATGCTAGGGTACAATAACCACATGGTATATTGTACTGCAATCAATCGATATAGGATGCTCTAATATCTCCTCCAGAACGTTGTTGAAAATCAGTAAGAATAAATAAAAAAGGATAGAGCCTGTAATACGTAATATATGGCGAAACTAGAACGTCTTTAAATTTAGGAGAGGAGATTTAAGATTTTTACTTTCTGCACTTCACTAAACCAATGCCACTTACATGCAACATACTGAAATTCTTAATATCCTCTTAGCATGCAAAGTTACGAATCCTATATGTGAAGCTATGGGCATGAAAAGCATTCCTGATAATCAAAACACTGTGTCACAAAACTAGTGTGAAGCAAATTTTGGTGTAAATCAATTACTGGTGTAATGCAAAAATTTATAGTCATTCGATGATATCCCAGTTAGGACAATTAATAGTAAACCTCACCGTGACCACAACACCAACATTTAGGGAACATATAATGGACCCCACTTGCGCTGCTGTCGTTGTTTTAATACATAAACGAAGGGGTGGGTGTCTATGTGAGTTGAAGCGTGAGTTCTGATATAAGTCCCAGAATTTAAGAACTTAAGTCACGATCTAACCAACATTGTTTCAGTGTAGTTATTTTGATGTAAAATTCAACTAATGTTTCATACAATCAACAAAAGTCTGCGGTCCTTTTTTACAAGAAACCTGCTTAATATTTTCCACTTAAGGTGACCATACACGCGAATGTGGTATGGTCATTGAGATTGAAGTTAATGAATACTTAAAATTCTAAATCCGTTATACAATTTTGAACGAATACTTCTCTTTATCAAGTTAATATCGAGTATGCGCCTAAGTTTCGAACACGGTAATGTTCCTATTCTCACCGTCTCTTGTCACAGGGTTTTGTATAGTTCTACCAGGGCATTAAATAGTGTTTGTCTTTCAGATGAGTTTTTTTTTATTTTCTCTTTTAACATGGAACACGTAAATTCTTGGCTAAACCTAAGGGTGCTATCGTAATGAGTGATTTTTTAAGCGTTCGGGTTTTGAAAATTTGGTATACAGCAATTCTGTTTGTCGACGAACATACACACGTACATAATTAGTCATTTTTATAAAAATTTTATTAAATATGTAGTTTTGTTAGAGATGTGCGATCTGGTGTTTGAACAGTGGCCTCACGTCTAATATGACATCACACTACATACTAGACTACAGGGATTATAGTATATCGTTATTTATTAGTTCTTATTTTTTTTTTGCTTTTTTGGATTATTAGTCCACTGTAGCAGATCCTACATTCATTCATTCGTACATTCATTGCCTAGCACTGGATTGTTGTATTGAGTGAGGTGGTGAGTAACGTTGCTCTTAATAGGTGGCACTGCCTGATCTTCCTGTAATTGATTATCATTATTAACAACTTTCGGGATAACATATCCATGATGGTGAATAAAGCTCATGACATACTCGGATACATGAAACGCTGGCCTAAGGAATTTCTTGATCTCTGAGTGTCAGGGGGATTTCTCCTCCATAGGCCATTGCACTGACACAATATTTTTTAAACATTGGGGTTTTGAAAATTTGGTATACAGCAATTCTGTTTGTCGACGAACATACACACGTACATTATTAATCATTACTAAAAGACTACGACGAAATCGACGTACATGCATATTGACGTAAATTTTTTTGATAAAATAATTTGAGAATGTATGAAATGAATTTTATTATACACGATCCTTTTACGAAAAGATCTACCTGCCAGTGTACAATACAAAAGTGTTTAGACATCCTGATTTTTTCTGTAACTCCTAGCAATGTTGTCTTTCGTTTATATACATATACTTTAATACATTTGGTAAGTTCGAGAACGTTACTGTTTCCATGTAGTTTTGTTATTGTAATTTGATTTTTGTTTATCCCTATTGCTTTGATTTTTTTTCTTGTTACCTGTTGTTTGTTTTTTTTTCTTCTTATTTTACTAGAATAATCTCTTCATTATTTATATGTTTTCATAACAACAATATAATTTGAATAGTATGGTTATAAATCTTTAATTTTTAATTTAATTTAAAATATATGTTACATATGATATAAGATCACTTTAACAATTCTGCAATAATATTTATGGTAAAAACCAAACTGCCTCGACATAATGCTTATATAACTCTCGTGTATGTAACATAAAATTATTAATTTATTGCAATAGCCAATGGTTACACCCAATGGTTACCAGCATACTAATTTATCTTGTTTTTTTTCTTTGCAGATTCTTTATTTTTTTTTTTAAATATAATTTTATAATAACATTTTGTAATGGAAAATCAATTTAAATCACTGCACTGTAATAAAATGTTACGCATCGTTTCACGTAAACAAATTCCAATAAAAAAATAGCAAATCTTATACAAAAATCAAGTGATAAAGATTTGTCTCAACTTCTTGTAACTGAGTAGTAGCAACCGCATTATTTACGCGCCAAATAGCAAATGCAACAAAAACAAAAAACAAGAAACATATTAAAATCAAGGTGACTAAATATGTAACTCGATTTTTTTCATACATTTTGTACACCTTTTTAAAGCTTTTCATGATTTCATAATATTTATTGCAGTACTGGTTCACAACTGCCACCAGTCTGCTTGAAGAGTGGGTTTTTTCGTTTTTATAGTTTTCCATAAGAAAACTTGTACGCTGGTATGCGTGAGTTTTGGAATTTCAAATACACATGGAAGTAAAAGAAATATTTTTTTTAGTTCCACAAAAGTCCAAAAAAAAAATAATTTTTTAACAAATAATTTTAACACACACATATACACACGCATATGGTAAGTGGCAAATGTTTTATTGGGGTTTTTGTTTTTTTTTTTTAAATTTTTAAAACTTCCAGTACAAACATCTGCCGGAATATAATTACAAACAAAATTTCAAAACCAAAAAGCAAAACATTGTTAAATCCACACACTGAAACAATAAAAAAAATACTGTTAGAAATATATTTTCCATTAAAAAAAAAACAAAAACAAAAGCAAAACATGCACAACACCCAAGTCCAAAATATCAAACAATGTAACTTATACACCCCCCTTTCCCTCTCTCTCTCTCTCTCTAACAACCAAAATATGAGGAGTTCATGCAGGCAACACGTTTACTTTACTTTATTTAGTTGTTGTTGTTGATCAGCCATGATGAGTTACTGTTTAAAAAGAGAAACAATCGTAGTACTGCTCACGTCTAACGTTCACTGTGAAGATGGCCTTTGCACATGATTGCCGTAATCAATTGTTATGGTTTATTGAACCAAATCTATGATTTGTCATGAAATAATATTATCGTATTTTTTTATAAGCTTGAGTGGGTTGTATTGTATTTTTATTTTTAATGTTGAAACCCCCCAAAAAAAACTAAAATTTCTTAAAAGAGATGTACATTCGAATTGCAAAAGAAACTGAAATTTAAAATGCGGAAGCTTTAACTGGTTTTTTGGGAAAATACTTACTGTATAACAATTATGTAATGTAATGAATGCAAAATTTTAAAAAAATATTCTGGGGAATTATCGTTACACTACAACAACAAAAGACTTAAGAAACAAACTTTTTGTTGTTACAAAAAATTTTTACTTGACTTCTATCAAAATTTGAACAAGCTAAGTGGATTAGTTTACGTTTGATAGCCATTACTGAGCACACAATTTTGTGTAAATATACGATGTAAATGTACGTAGTGTGTACGCTTATTAGAAGTGAAACCACGGTTCAAACCCCAAGTCGGACATTTTTAACAAAATGAGGTATGAAAAAATATTTCTTCGGCGACTTCTTCTCAGCAGATTTCTGTCAAAAAAACTCTGAGTGTAAAATAAAATTGGTATGAAAAGAGTCTCAAAAATTTGCGAGAAATCTGCTGAGATGAAGAAATATTTTTCATATTTCGCTTTGTTAGAGAAGTCCGATCTGGTGGTTGAACAGTGGCCACTACTAGACTGCAGGGATTATATATCTTTATTTATTAGTTCTTATTTTTGTCTTTGCTTTTTTAATTATTAGTCCACTGTAGCAGATCCTACATTCATTCCTTCGTACATTCATTGCTTAGTACTGGATTGTTATATTGAGTGAAGTGGTGAGTAACTTTGCTCTTAAGAGGTGGCACTGCCTAACCTTCTTGTGATTGTGGGGAATTTCTCCTCCATAGACCATTGCACTGACACAATATTTTTTCAGTTCACTCAATCCGCTTTAATCGATTGTTGTTCAACGTATGCACGTATGTGGTAGTTGACTTTCTCGTCAATGCCTTACCAGTTCCAATTGATAATTTATTTGTCTATGCCCGTTGCTGTTATGTTATATATGATCGACTCTTATTCATTTGAGTTTCCAAATTTCAACATGGTTTGCCCCGAATTAGTCCGAATATTTGCTTTTCTCTTTGACCTCCTCTCAGTAGTCTCTTGGAAAAGTCTGAAAGTAAATAAAATTGCTATGAAAAGATTCTGAAAAATCTAACATTCGAATTGAAACTGTAGATGAAAATTAACCCTTTGCGACCGTATTAACTTTATATATGGGTGTCATGCTGGTCGGAATTAATTTTCGTTTCATTACCTACTACGTCGCTATCAGAATCACTACTGGAAATATTTTCAAAATAAATGTTATCACTTTCTTTATCAAGGTCAGTGTTGAAAGAGTCAAAATAAAATTCGTCATTTGTTTTTTTTTTGCCATTTTATTTTAATTTCAAAAGCTTATCGATTGAGAGCAGACATACGACTAGATCGGTAATAAAGCTTTGGTGGCTGAGAGCAGACATACGACTGGAATGGTAAAAAAGCGTTGGTGGCTGGGAGCAGACATACGGTCGCAAAGGGTTAACACACATAACATGGGTGCTGTAGAAAGATAGGTTGTAATCCTGACTATATGGCAGGCATTGATTTATCACCCCCAAATAAATATTTCATTCACTTGGGCACATTGTCTGTTATCTCAGTTAAAAGAAATTCATCCGTTTAATACCTTTTTCACTTCAACATCATAATTTTTTATTATGAATTATAAAAATTTTTTTTGTTTTATTTTCTTTTAATTAAAATAATTTGTACAAATTTTATTAAAAAAAAAACTATTTATCAGTCTCTATAGATTGCCTTTTTCTACAGTGGCTTGGTTTACAAAGAAATTTGTCGGTCATAATGATGCATCGCACGTCTGTTTGTGCAACATTAATGGCCGGCCGCTTTATTTTAGATGAATAGCGATGACGCTGCCGGTCTACAGACTATCCGTATATGTTTTTTTGTTTTGTTGTTTTTATTATTTTTTTTTTAAATTTTATTTCATTTTATTAGCAACGTACATATATATGTAGTAGTTAAAACTACGATCGTTGTTATTGTAAAGACTTACAAATAACTGAACAAAAAACAAAAAAAAATTATTCAAATAAAATGAGGAAGTTTTTGGATGAAAATAAAAATAAAAACAAAAACAAAAAACATAAGAAAAAAAAAATTATTAGATAATCGTGGAAGTTCAAGTTAATGCAACATTTATTTTAGTGGATCGCGGAATGAACAACGAAATAAATGCTCTACAAAAACAAAAACAATATATTTATTATTTGGAAAAAATAACAAAAATAAAATAAAATACACGAAGTAAACAAATCGACATACAAACATCGAACATTAAACATGTTTTAGTGTCATTATGTTAAGAGGTTTTAATTTGTCGGTAAATATTTATCGTATTCTCCTCCTCTACGCTTATTTACTTAAAAATTGTATATTTTTCGGTTTTCGTTTCTGTTTCTGCATGTTAAGAAGATTATGTTTATATTGTGTGTTAATTGGCTAATTATTTACATTCATAAAGTGTAAAAAGTATGTTTATGTGGATAGTGCAGACTTTAATTTAAATATCCGGTATAAACTTAATTGAAATGCTTGGCCTTAAAGTTTCCTGGTAATATATTTATTTGATTTTTGGGTCCATAATTTTGTATAACCTTTTTTAATTTTTCGCAGCAGATTTCTGGTAAAATCTCTGAGAGTAAATCAAATTGCCATGAAGAGTTTTTTTTTTAAATCTGTAGTTCGGAATTTACTTTAAACTGTAGGTCCCGCTGTTCATGTATAATATTAACACACAAAACTGTGGTGTGAGAATCTAAGTCGTAAACCTGGTTGTAATAACCAATTATGTGTGTATGTGAGAGCGTTACAGGTAGAATCCCTATAAAATAGACCGTGTTCATACACGGAGGTGGCTATTCATTGTTATACACTCTTGTGGGAAAAATAAGACCTCCGAGGTCATAATCTGCTGATGTTATTTAAAATTGTCCCTGATAATCAGCTCAGAGCCCTGTTATCGTCTACCACCTACTTAACAGACCCTTAAGCTGGATTCACCCATCGTTTCGGAACGAACTGTGCTGCCAGCTACTTTAATTTTTTAAGTAAAGTAGAACTGAGCTGCCACATCATGTTATATGTACATTTGTATGTAAATATAATAAAATACAGAGCGGTTGTTTAATACTGTTTGTGTATTTTGTTTGTTTAATTATAATTTAATTTACAATTTCTTTGTAACACAATAATAAATATGATCACACTCAAGCCAAGAAAACAAACCAATTGCAATCATCTGCTACTGTGCTGCCTAATTGTAAAACTAACACACATCGTTTACAAAAATATTTCATAAGGTAACTTTGTTTTTACAGAACAATTGTTCGAAGTGGGTGAATCGTTTTGGAACAAACTCTCAAAAAACAGAATTTGTTTCTGAACAAAATTTTTGTTCCAGCTTTAGTTTTCAGGCATGAAACTCTTCAGTAATGTTTCTAACACTTCCTTAATTTTCTGAATTCCAAGACACCGAGATGTTGTTATGTTATGCTGATGGCCTTGCTAGTTAAGAATCCTATAATTGTCTTCAAGAGAGAAATCTGCATATGTTTTCTTAGTAAAGCAAAGAGCACGTAAAATTCCAACTCCTTCTATGCTACTCCAGCTCCTCAGAACTTCATTTATATACCATTTCCCTTGTATGGGTTTTTTGCCGCAGAACATTGTTGGAAACGAATAAATCTGATGAAGTTACTAGGTGGACCTCGTTAGATGTGAAATCTGTCAACATCAGCTTGAACATTTGCTGTCCTATGACTGTTAGAAATGAAAATCTGCAGACATTATCTTTAGACGACAAAGAATTGGAATTCAAACTTCTTCTGTGGTATTTTAAACTCTGTGTTTAAGAGGCAAAATGTCAAACTTAAAGCGATACAGATTAGTCTTATGGTTGTTGACCCATAGAAAAAGTTAGTTTACCTTACTGAAGCTGTAGGGACACTTCTGAGTGGTAGACAATTGTTCATCTTCTTTGCGAATGTTTAGGGTTAGCAATCGGCGGTCTGTATTGGACACAATTACTAGTAAGTTTACAAATTCTGTTATTGGTTAGGTATGTAGAAGTGGCTGTCCCCTCGATGGAGTCATTAGCGGACACACTTAGGCCGCACACAGGGCCCATTGTGATACCACAGTTTCCCATACTCCCCTATTCCAGGAACCACTCGTAGCTTCCGATGAAGCGACTCAGACTGCCAATATCCATGCATGACAGTTAATCTAGGTCCTCCATGTAGTAGGCACCCAAGTGTCTCTTTCTCCTCTGATCAAGTGCCGGGCATGTGCACAGTAGGTAAAGGATAGTTTCATCCTCTTCCTTATCTCCACAGCTTCTGCAGAAATCATTCGCGAGGTGTCTAAGATCAATACGCCTCGCATGCGTTCCTATAATACAATGCCCCGTAATAACCCCGATAACAGCGCTGAGCCCGCTTCTTTGGAGTTTAAGCAGAGTCGCCGTGCGCCTCCTATCCAGCTTTGGCCAGATTTTTTGCGCCGTTCTGCCCTTATCCGAAGCCGCCCACCTACTGTAGACAAGGTCCACGATTGCATTGTCAATTATAAGCCTGCAGGTATCCAAAGGGATCCCCGATGTAGGGTATATATCAGAGAGTTCGATGGTCGTGCCCCTTCTGGCCAAATCATCCGCTCTGCAGTTGCCGGGGATATCTCTATGTCCCGGTACCCATGTGATACAAACATTATATCGGTTCGCCATCTCATTGAGACATCTGCGACAGTCGTACACCGTCATGAAGTTTATCTCACTAGAATCCAATGCTTTGATGGCCACTTGGCTATCGGAAAGTATGGTGAGTTTTCGCCTGTGAACATTTTTCTGTTAGTGGTTAATTGCTTTGAATTTCTTGCAAATAATTCAGCTTAAAGGTTAGCCTTTTCAACCGGCTTAGTGTCATTCATTACAAGAGTAGGTATCGAATTGTCATTGTTTCTGATGCTTTTAATGAATAAACATCAGCCCATACTTCCTCTAGGAAAAGAAAAAATTTTATAACGAAGGCGTATAAAACCTTTTTGCGAGCAGTGCATAGACTAAAGGTCCAAAAATTTGAATTTTATGTTCTTATACACCAGAAGGTGATTACTAAAGACTCATTAACCGCTAATATAGCTTTGTTCGTGTCTATTAACAAAATATTTCCAGAGTTTTCTTATGCTGGTTAATTGTTGTTATTTTTTTTGCGTTTTTATTTCATTTAATTTTTCCGCTTATTAAATGCTGGTAGTTAGTGTTACACTTGCAACTATAAAAAGCAAAAAAAAAATACGAAACAAATTTTTAAAAAAGAAAAAAACTTAACATTTCTGGTTTATTTTTTTTTCCACAATTTTAAATGCGATTTTTTTTTATCAATCAGCCAGACAGTAGACCCAATTTTCCTAATTTGTTATATTTTCGTGTTTCATTTTGTTTTGTTTGATGGTTTTTTTTTCAGTGTATTTATGTTTTGATTGATTGTTTAATAACTTTAACATGTTGTTTTGTCGTTATGGTTTGCGGTTATGGATTTTTATCAAACTAATGTTTCATTTACTTCTAAGGAGTATACTAGCATGTAAAATTAAAATTAAATAAACAATACACCTGACGGAAAATTCATTTGCAATCACTATGCAAAATAGTCGATTAACAATTATTGTGTCACATGAGAAATTTGAGAACCAATTAATATTGAAAATTTCCTGTTAAAGCAAACAGTGAAGACTGCCGTATATGTTTAGATTAACCAATGAGATAAGAAATATGCCTTAGGAAATTATTTTACATGGAAATTTTAAATTTTATTTTTAATTTTGAAGGAGTGCCTTGGTAAACTGTTGAGAAATGTGTTAGTAAGTCACCATCACCATTTTCAAATAATTTGAATTTTAAAAACACCCCACTGGTTTTCATATTTAAGAGACGTACTTAGCTTGTGCTACAAAGAGATCTACGACTTAAAAAACTTCACGTTGTATATCAATTCATTCATATTCGTTTCCATGGAGCTTTAGGCTTTGAATATAAAATATTGAATCACTCTCCTACAGTTTTATAATTTTGACGACAGCCATCTTAAGTTTTAAAAATATTGTGATGTATGTGTTGGCAAGAGAGTATGTTGAGCAGGGTTCGACATCAGCCTGCCTTTAAGAACCATGGAAGAGTATTACGCAGTACGTGCTTCATTGCTGTTTAGAGACTTGATGTATTTCACAATTTCTGCAGTGTCTGGACAATCTGTGGTTATGCGTGCGATACTCAAAAACATATTGAATATGCTCACGTTCTAGATGGACTTCTTTAGACGTTACAAGCTCTGTAATACACACATTACATATATAATTGAGCATTACAACCCTTTAGTCAGGATTACAAGCTAGCTTCTCACATTACTTATGTTCTCTGTGTTCATTTTATACATGAGTGGCAGGACATAAAGTTTGAAGACCACTTCAAATGATAGATTTTTGAGGAACTTTTTCACAGCAATTTTCTATTTACGCTCACATTTTTTGACAGAAATCTGCTGAGAGGAAGTTGCTGAAGAAATATTTTTACATTTCCTTTTGGTCGAGACGGGCTGAGACTGGGCTGAGGTTTGAATCAAGGCCTCAAGGCGAATAAGCCAACTCACAACCCACTAGACTAAGGCGACTTTATTTTAACTCAAAATTTTTAAAATTAACTGCCGTTAAAGTCAGTCATTAGCATATTATTACAATCATTTTCCCTTAATGACTCCTTCAATTAACTGTAAAAAAAAATTTCAAAATTTTCAATTTCCTTTGAACTCACTTTACAAACCATAATAAATGTAAGCACACGGCAAATAATGTCAGTAGACCAATAAATAAACAAAGCCACCAAGTTTCCTGATTCGATATAAAAAAATTTCCGCTGAATTATGTAAATGAGCCTGAAGTTTAAAACTGAAAAAAACCAAATACACTGCAAATGATCTGCACATTTAATTTGCTGCCATACGTAAACTGGGTACAAGGTATTTGGTATTCACAATAACCGTTATTAAATGGCGCCAAAAAAATAAAAACGAAACGAAGCAAAATGAAGAAAACAAAACAAAGAAATTATCGCTTTCAATATTTGTTGTCACAGTTACATTTAATATCTGTGGCTGCTGATTTGGTCCAACCATTTCAAAACAAGTCCAACAACTTCAGTATTACGACTCTGTAATGGCTTGGAAAGAAGTAAACGCAAGCAGTGCTAACAAAATACCATTTTTTTCAACTCAAAAAAACTTCCGGTACTTTTACTTTCCTTTTCGTTTCTCTGGAAGTATAAAGCAGAAGAAGAAAAAAATTATACAAATTGTAAGAGTGTAAGAGTGTAATGAAATTGAAAAAGAAAACTTGATCATGACGCAGGCCACGTTATAAAATTGGTTTCTTTCTCAAAAAAAAAAAAAAGAAAAACTTGTTTTATGACTCGTAAATAGGAGGGATACACCTAAAGGCTTACGTTAGTGAGGGAGTATTGTTTGAATCAATAGCCTGTAATAGTAAGTAAACAAAATCATTTGTCTGAAAAATCCATTTCGTTAACGAAAGCACTTCCAGGCTTGTTGGAGTGCTATCAACTAAAGTCTGTGCTAGAAAAACTTACTACTGAACTAGAAAAGTTTTGTGTTGTTACGAATCATAACACAAATAATCGCCTGTAAATGGACGTAAATTAGTGATTACTAAGCCAGCTATTTCATTAGCCAAAAATTAAAGTACAGTGTTTAATTTTAACTTTTGCGCTTGAATGTTAACATATTGACATCGATTCCTAAAAAGTTTGAAGCTGTTTTTCTCTTAAAAAACTACCATTCAAAGGCAGTTTGATTTGTACTTTCCATACGTTTACTTTTATTGCTTCTTTCTTCTTTGTCCTGCTAAATTTTTTAATGACACGAAAGCATGTTGGAGGCACATTATAGTTCCGTAACTCAAATGAAAATATTTGATCAGCATGAATTGCAAGAGATATGATTATCCACCATCAGCTGTAGGAATGTGCTTAAAAAGCTCTATGGGCCATTCATATGGCAACCAATAAGTAAGCAAAGTAGCCAGCTCATGTCGCCGTAGTCCACTAAGTATTGTGTTGGCTTATTAAATGTGAAGCGACGATTCAAACCCCAGGTCATACAACTCCAACAAAACCAAATATGAACAAATATTTCTTTAGCTACTGCCTCTCAGCACATGTCCGGCAAAAGCTCAGTAAATCAAATTACAATAACAAAACTACATAGAAACAGTAGTGTTCTCGAATTTACCAAACCAAAAGTAATAAAAAAATATAAGTTGCCGTAGTCTAGTAGCTAGTGTGTTGGCTTATTAGACGTGAGGCCAGTTCAAACATCTCGAACGAAACGAAATATGGAAAATATTTCTTCGGCAACTGCGTCTCAGCAGATTTCTTGCAAAAACTCTAAGAGTAAATAAAAATTGCTATGAAAAGTTACTCAAGAATCTGTCGTTCGAAGTCGACTTTAAACTGTAGGTCCTAACACTTATGTATAAAATGAACACACAGAACAAAGTGATGTGAGAAGAAGAGTTGTAATGACCAATTATGTATGTATGTATGTTATGTATATAGTAGCGATCTTGATATGTATAAAGCAGCTTATCTAGTACGTGAGCAAATTCAGTATGTTTTTGAGTATCGCACGCATAATCCCAGATTACCCAGACACTGCAGAAATTGTGAAATGCATCAACTCTCTGAACAGCGATAAATTACGTGCTGCGTAATACTCTTCCATGGTTCCTAAAGGCAGGCTGATGTCAAACCCTGTTCAACATACTCTCTTGCCAAGACATACTTAGCACAGCCACAGTCGAAATGAGAAGACCATGCAAAGCTTTTTATTATATAAAGTAAGCCCTGGTATAGAATTTCGTGTTATGAACAGAAATAGAACTACTGAAGCACTCCTGTTTCTTTTTGTTTATTTTTTTGTTGTTTTTTATCAAAAACAGCCCAAAAATTGAACACCCTACTCCCTCAGTATCCTTTTTCTGCAGATATGTTGCTTTTTAACAATTTCTCTAGGAGTATGCAAAGAAGAAACCAAACAATCACTCAAAGTGAAGCATAAAGAGAGTTTTCTTTTAGTTTTTTCCCCTTTTTCCAACCAGTTTTCTTTAAAAACAATTACATAACCTCAAATAAATTCAATTCTATATATTTTTCTCTATTACAGTGGCACAAACAAAAAACGATACACAGGTCTATGTTACCGAATCATGTCTCGAGAAGCCATTTCGATGTCCACATCCAAAGATACAATTTTATTTGTATACCCGTCGTACACAAGATAATCCCGAATTTATAGACGTCTTGGATGACAATGCTTTATATTTCACCCATTTTAATCCACGACACCCTACGAAAATCGTTATACATGGATTTGGTGGTGGTAAAGATTTAAGTCCTAGTCCTGATATACGGCAGGCCTACTTTACCATCGGTGAATATAATATTATCATTGTGCATTATGGTGAAGCAGTACGGGAACCCTGTCTAAGTCAAATGGATTGGGCGCCTCGTTTTGGTGGT
Source organism: Sarcophaga carnaria (assembly GCA_958299815.1). Taxonomy (NCBI): domain Eukaryota; kingdom Metazoa; phylum Arthropoda; class Insecta; order Diptera; family Sarcophagidae; genus Sarcophaga; species Sarcophaga carnaria. The sequence continues at coordinate 17,319,594 of OY283152.1, read as the reverse complement.
CTCTGTATATCACAGTTGGTGAAGTATTTAGCCAGACATCCGAGAGGTGTAAGGCCCGATGATTTACATTTCATAGGCTACAGTGTGGGTGCCCATATAGCAGGTTTGATAGCCAATTACTTGAAACCAGAAGAAGGTAAATTGGGACGAATAACTGCCTTGGATCCTACGATATTCTTTTATGCCGGCACTAATAACTCAAAGGATTTGGACTCTTCGGATGCTCATTTTGTTGATGTTTTACATACGGGCGCTGGTATATTGGGTCAATGGCATTCGAGTGGTCATGCTGATTTCTATGTGAATGGTGGTACACGCCAGCCGGCCTGTGTGGGTTCAGCGACTTTATTTCGTAAGTTTAATGTCATGTGGAATAAAAAAAAAAATAAAATTCTTTTTGTTTTTTAGAAACTTTGGCCTGTGATCACACAAAAGTAACACCATATTTTATTGAATCAATAACAACGAAAAGAGGCTTTTATGCTGGTCCCTGTCCCAATCTATTTACGTACTTAATAGGTTGGTGCGAGCCCAAGGATTCAGAATATGTACTAATGGGTGAACATGTCTCACACAAGTATGTGTAAAATCATATGAGAATTTTTTAAAAATTGAAATAAAATTGAATAATTCATTGTCTTGCAGAGCTCGAGGTACCTATTATGTGACCACAAATGCAAAACCACCTTTTGCACGCGGCTTTCCCGGTAAAGGTAGATCAGCCACAACCGGTGAATATCAGGGCGTACGAAGACGGCGCCATTTGCCAGTATTTTGAAGAAAAAACCAAGTTTAAAACTGTTTGTGTTTGATTAATTTTAGTTGATATGAAGTTGTGATTTATTGTTTAGTTTTTTTTCGATTTAATCGAAGGCCGGTGGTGTAATGTCGTATCCAATTCCTTTATGGGCGACGTTAATCTTTTGTAATTTTATTTATTATTGTTGGATAATTTTAATACGAATGATTTGAAAAAAAAACTTCAAATCTTCATAGTATAAGTATTTGTGTAGAGTTGTAGGATAAATTAATAACCATGCATATGATGTAAATGAAATGTAAAAAATATAACAAAAATTTTATTAAGTAAAGTTTTTTTTTTAATTCTATTTTGTGCGTCTTCTAATTTAAAAAAGTAGTAGGCAGTGTGTTGACTTATTAGACGTTAGGCCACCGCTCTAACCCCAGGTCAGACATCTCCTAAAAAATGATATACGAAAGAATATTTTTTCGGCGGCCTAGAAAAACTCTGAGAACAAATAAAATTCCCATGAAAAGCTTCTTAAAAATCTGTTGTTCGGAGTCAACTTTAAACTATAGCTCCCTCGACTCAGTTAGAAAATTAACACACAACCCAGATGGTGTAACAAACTAGGCCGTAATCCAGCTTTCGTCAAACTGCTTTAAGAGCTATTTTTCTATTTGCCCATAGTCATCAACACAATCATTTCCTTGTTAAAATTTTAATTTCAATGAATCATATTCACACTTTCTCTAATCATTAGGTAAGAAAAAATTTCTTAGTTTTTGTAATTTATTCAAACGTACGTATATAATATTTATAGTGATAGCAACAACAACAAATATTTGTTGAAATTTCTTGTATGTGACAAATCAAAAATCAAACCAAATAAATATGCAAGAAAACAGAATTTAAAAAAAAAAATGAAAAAATTCCTGTATTTAAATAAGTTACGCCTGCAAAATTAAGTAAAAAATCAATTCATAAACAAAAAAGGTAGATAAACTGGTCAACTATGCCTACATGAAGCCATAATATTTGTTTCACCATTAGTCAGGCTTATAAATCATCTTAATTCAGTTTACTTCCAATTAATTTGGTACTACGATTAAAAGTGAATAAATTTCCCGTACATGGAGAATTGTAATCGATAAAATCTATGAATATTGAAGTAATATTTTAGTATAAATGTGATAAGCCTTCCTTTATTGTCTGTTTAAGATCTAGGTGAAGTTAATCCTGTACTTAGTTTTTGCAATTACAAAACATACATTTTTTTTCATACGGATCGAGGTTAGGTACCCACTTTCGATGATTGCCATGGTTTATTAAACAAGGCCCCGAAAGTGCTGTTGAAAAAAAAAGAAATGTCAAGAAAAAATTTCATTGAGCGACCCCCTCCCAGCAGTCTTCTAGCAAAAACCCGGTCATAACCTTACTAAAGTGTTGTAATAGACACTAATGTATGTATACGTATGTTCCTGTTGTATTCCAAGTATATTCCACATGGTCAGCCATTATTCGTGACAAATTCGATCAGATTCGAAATCGATACATTACCGATAGGGCCTGTTGCTGAAAATTAAGCAGTGTCTTAGTCCAGTTTTTTTTAACAGGATATTCACACAAAAATGCTTTCGTGAATCTACGTCTTCCTCACCCAAAATAGCGCACAATACATACAATGTTTAGTTATTACAACCGCAAGCGGGCTAATTGAACTCCTGCCAAGAGCCAACACAAACAGCTCTACTTTACTCCCCCAACGAAGCAGATCAAGCACCATGGATATACTTTAAATACCAAAGTTAAACAATCTACATTCCATTATTCTCTTAAAAAAATGCAAAATGTTCGATTGTTCTCGGAGAGATTACATGAGAGGACAAAAGTACTTTTTAATGGCAGTTGGCTATATTACGCCATTGGTTCGTTCGTTGATTTCTGATGTGTCTTTTAGTCCGCTATTTTACTACTACTTCAACGGAATGTACTCGAAAGAGAGTATAACATTTTTACGTATTCCACGACTGTCGCATAGAGCACATGCATTCGTTGTTAAATGTCCCGTGGATTGTACTCAGCCGAACTATATGGATCTCACTTCTTGCAGAAGTCTTTAGTGTTATTTATAATATAAATAGATTAAAATGTCCACAAACACACTACTCCCTCTTTCCACCTTCCCATAATTTATTGTCCTAGTTACAACGCAATGTACTGCATAAGTAAACAATTTTCCCAATATCTACCAAAGCTTCTCTGGATAGAGCTCTTGCGACGTGGTCAGTTTTCCATGACTTGGACGCATAAATAAGGCTGAATTTGACCGATTGGATGGGTCTTGTTATATTTGGGAACCGCTGTAGTTTATGGCTTATTCGTATACACCTGCAACTTAACTAAAGCCTACAAAAAAGTCTAACGTGGGCAAATCTTGGTTGGCAGCTCAAGTGTGATGGTCATGCCTTCAAACCGATCGTGAAAAATATGCAATGTGACACAAACTATGTGAAATGTAGCGCCATCCTGTTGAAAGTACATGACGTTGGTGTGCAGATCCTTCACTTCAGACTTAAATATAAAAGTAATAAGGTGCTAGCCGCCGTCCTCACAGAAATATGGACCGATGAAGCCTTCAGTCCAAAACCCACCCCAAATAGTATATCTATTGGAATGCATTTGGCGGCCTTGGATCTCATGTGGATTTGTATCGTCCCAAATTCCACCATTTTGTTTATTCAAGTATCCATTCATCCAGAAGTGATACCCACAGAAGGAGAGTATTTTCAATGGAAATTATGGTCTGTTGTCAACTGCTTCAGAGACCATTCGTTGAAAACATACTGCTGTGTTGTTCTATATCGATCCATGATAAATAAATGACAACAAATTTTAGAAAGATACAGCTTCACCAAGATGGCCGTTATCATCTGCCAACGGTTATGATTTTTTTCATTTTATGCTACAATTTTAAATTGAAATAAATTTTTATTAATTAAATTGTGTACCTTTTTTTAATAAATTTAACATTTGATTTTATTTATTTATATATATATATTTCTTTATTGTTATTTTTATTTGTTTTATTATTACATTCGTTTGTTGGAGTAATAGTTCTTGATTCTGTTGTTTAATGTTTTATCCGTTAAATTTAAATTCCACAAAATTTTTGCTTTAAATAATTTACAGTCAATTTTAATTAAAATTAATTGTATTAAATTTAGCATTTTGATTACAATGATATTTAGATTAATTAATTAAAATTTGATTATAATTTATTTATAATATACGCCATAATATTAATGTGAATTTTTTTTTTTTTGGTTTTTGAGATTTTATTTTTATAATAGTATTGGATTTGAATAAGTAGTTTTTAGACTCTTTGGATGACAGTGATTTTAATACTTTTGTTTTATTTTTATAGTTTATAATTCAATTATTTTATTTATTTATTTTTTTTGTTTTTTATATAAATAACACATAAATAGTTGCAATGAAGTTAAGAAATAATATTATTTTTTATTTATTTTATATTATAAATTAATATTTTATTAATTGTTTTATATAAATGGCATTTTCAGTCAATTTTACTACTATAGATTATTATTGCAGTTTATTTTTATTTATTTTTATTTATTTTTTTAACAAATAACAATTGAAAATTATATTAAACAAATAACATTTAAATATATATTTTTTGTAATAATATTTGCATTTATTTAGTTTATTTTTTATTTATTTATTTATTTTTTTTTTCTTTAAACAATTAAATTAAAATTGAAAAAAACACTGAGAATAGTTTATTTTTTAATTTAATTTTTCTAGTTTTGTTTTTAACAGAAATCCATAATTTGTTTTTAATTTTAAGAACACCAAACATTTGTTTAATTTTAGTTTACTTTTAAATTATTTATAATATTTTATTTAATTTTTTTCTTTTTTCATTTATTTTTATAAAAGAATTTTTCTTAAACTTTATTTTATTTGTCTGCCACAGCATAAACTATTATTATTTTATTTTTTTTCTTTATTTTAAAATTTATTATTATTTTTATTGTTTGTTGCTTAAATTTATTTATATTTCTATTTATAATTTGCTAAATTCTATATATTATATTTAATTTAGTTTAATTTAATTGTTTTAATTTATTTACAATTTGAACTTAAATTACTCACAAAAGCATTTAATGATTTGCTATATTTTATTTCATTTAACATATTTACACTGTTGTACTTTATTCATTAGTTTACATAATAGTTTATAAAATAATTCTCTTTAATTAAATAAAATGTCATTAATTAATTTAATTGAATTATTCGAAAATAAATAATTTTGTTTGCCTGTTATTATTGTCAACACAGCCTGAGAGTGGGTGGCTCTCAATTAAAAAATTGAATTAATTGTTTTTTTTATTTTTACTAAAACTAATTTAAAGTTATATATAGAGTAGTCTGCTCCAATAAATTACAAATTTAAATGGAAAATTTAATTGAAATCATTTTTTCAAGCAATTTTTAAAATCAACTGTTGAAGTAAATTTTTTTAAATTTTTATTACAGTTTTTTATTATTATTTTCTTTTTATAAATTACTTTTGTTACCAACTCTACTTTAAGCAATATCCCATAAGAGTTTTTAATTAATTTATATTTTAATTAAAATAATTTAAGGACATGACACATTTCTACTTTGCTGAAATATGTCCGTATTTTTTTATTACACAATGCCCGACTTAGAAGCTTTTCTTCCTAATTCCTAAACAAATTAATAAAATAAAGGTATTAAAAAATAAAATAAAATAAATTTGAAATTTAGGCAGTTTCCCAAAGTTGTTTACTGTTGAACCAGTTTATATGATCAAATAATTTGCATTTAGCTACAGAAATAAAAAGCTTTATTTTTAAGCTGTATTTCAACTTAAATTTATTCTTAAATCTTTTCTTCTTTTCATCACTGATGTCGACATAAGATCAATCCTGGGATCTTTCTCAATTGATCATTACAACCCTTTGGACAGGATTACGATCCACTCATTATGTGTGTGTTTTTTTATTCTTAAGTGATGGAATCTACAGTTTAAAATCGACTTTGAACGATTATTGAGAAACTTTTCATGGCAAATTTATTTACTCGTAAAGTTTTTGCCAGAAGCCTATGGAAGGAAAGTTGCCGAAGGAAATATATTTGCATATTTCGTTCTGTTCGAGATATCAGAACTAAAACTTGAACCATGAGCTCTCGTCAAATAAGCCAATACACTAGGTACTAAATTACGACTACATGGCAACACGAAAGGATCTATCTTCAGAAACTGCATATACTCCGATTTATTCCTTGTTATTAATTGTGTTATCATGGCGATGATTATTAACACCATGAGACAACTGGACATTAATCCTTAATCCATTAAAATGTAGACGCCTTTAGTGTTTAAAAGTTGGAGAATACCACAAAAAGTGTACTCTGGCCTCTTCTATGTAACCTCAGTCCTAACATTCTTGTAAATGCCGTGGAGACAACATGCTGCGTGGCTAACACTTATGCAAACAATGTCGCAGTAGCAATTAATTTCTGAGATTTGGCTTCAAATAGTTCAACCAATGTAAACTGGGAATAAACTCAATCAAGGCAATAAGAGCAGCATATCTTTCACTACTAAAGGATCTATTAACACCGATATTTATGTTCATAAGTATTGCTAGCATTTCCTAGTAACTTTACAATGTCCTGATCACCCGGCTAGATGCTGCCGCTTGTTGGTATAGGAAAAAAATTTAATGGAAGAGTTTAATGGAAGAATTTAATAGAAAAACTGCCAGCAAAGTGGAAAAAGATTAGAAACAGAAGAAATTCCATAAAAAAATTATTCGAAACTATTAAAGACTTGACTATTTTCTGAGCATTAGAACTGAAATAATTTGTTAAAAAAGATTCAAATAATTCCTAATTTTTCCCCTGATTTTGTAAGTCAAATGATTTCAGACCTTCGTTTATATGTATGCAAAACACAAGCAAATCAATTTTGTTAGTGTTTTTTACACAAACAAACATTTGTCTGAAATCGTTCGTCTTACAAAAACAGGCACTTAGTTTTTATAACAAAGAGTATACGCCCAAATTTTTTCTTGTCCAATCCTTATACAATGAAAATAGTATTTGAATAATTTAAATAGTTTTTAATTAAAAGAATAAAAATAATTGGTGCAAGTTTATTTACAGTGCCTTAAAATTAAAAATAAAAGTTTAAAAGTCCTCCTACATTAATAAACACAAAAAAATGATTAGTATGTTCAGAATTTTTAATAAAATCTAAAAAAAAATTTAATTAAAAAAAAAACTTTTTTTAAATTAAAAAAAAAAATATAAATAAAAAAGTATACTAAACGAAATAAGGAATGCTAAAGAAATTTCAAAAGTTGTGATGAATTCATAATTCTTTTGTGCAATAATAAATGTAGCTGGCTCCACGGAAAAGATCCGGGTTGCAGCGAAGCTAAAAGCTCAGCACAGAACCCAAAAGATGATATTTGTTGTGGAAATTTAAAAAAATGTTATTTTGTTGTAAAAAAAAAAAACAAAAAAAACAAAATAAATATTAATAAAACCATAAATGCAATTACATTACATGTATGTATTGTAAAAAAATACCATTACAATTACAAATTCAAAAAATGTGCTTTAAATTTAACTTTCGCTTTAAAAAGTGCAAAAGAAAACTTAAAAGAGTGCATTCTTAAAACTAGGGTGCTCATGTGCTTTAAAAAAAAAACAATTTTTTAAGGGTTCAAGGGTGCCTATAAAATCACTGAATAATTGTGTTATTTTGAATAATTTGTGCAGAAAAAATTACAAAAAATTAAAATTTTTTCTTTTCTAAAAGAAGACGGTATTAGATATTTTTAAAAGCAACTTATATTTGTGCTAATAATTAATATGTGCTCGTAAAGTGCCTTAGTTAAGTGCATTAAAGGGTAGCTAAAAACAGTGAAAAAATTAAAAAGGAAAAAGTGCTTTGGAAATCTATATTAAAAGTGCCAATTATTAAATAGAAAGTGCATTAATAAATAATATTTAATTAATTAGTAATAAATATAAATAAATATTAAATTGTTATGAAAAAAAGAAAGCATGTGCATTGTGCTTGTCATAGTGCATGAAAAATTAAACACAAATATAAGAGCCTTGAAAATAAATACGAAAACCCTATTTCTAGGAATTCCGGCAATAATTGTGTATGAAAAAACATTTTTTTTAAATAAATAAATAAATTGTAAATATCTTTTCTGCAAAATAAGAACAAATAAATAAATATTTACTATTAAAAATAAAATAAAACTAAATTCAATTTAAATAATCTTATTTAGTAAATGTGCGTTTAACTATTTAAGTATTGCTAGTAATAATCATTTAATGAATGAAATATTATGCCTTAATTTATATTATTTTTTTTAATTTTAATATTATTTTAGGTCTTAATTACTAATTATTGTTACTTTCACAAGCAGTATTTCTATTATATCGTATTAATATATTTCTATTTATATAAGTATATATATATTTATTTATATATATAATTTACCATTATAATTGTTTATTTTATTTGTTTAATGAACACTATAATTTTGTTTAAATATATAACGTGTGTTTAGTTAAATGTTTTTAAATAATTTCTTTTATAATGATCAATGATGCTTTATAATATAATATCGTATTTAAGATTTTATTTTTATTTATATTTATTTATATATATAGTATATATAATTTAGTTATTAGTTAATATATAATTTAATTTATTTATTAAATATATTTTACTGTATCTGTACAAATTACTGAATAAGAATTGACTCTTTTAGTTAGAAAATTTTTTTGTTCATTATTCACACAATCATTGGTTTTTTGTGTTTTTTTTTAATTTAATTTATTTAATATTTAATCATATTAAAATATTAAGTATGAGTATTATTACATTTGAGGTGTTTAAATAATACAGTATTATAATAAAATTTTATTACAAAATTTACTAAGAAAAAAAAAAACAAAAAAGTGATCAAGAAAAGGAAAATAAGTCTCTTACGAAAAAAAAGAAAAAAATGTTTCTGAACGAATTTTTCTTAAATAGTAAGCAGTGGCAATTATAGCTTTTTATGCAAGGAGTTTTACATTCCTTTGTTTGTTTTTAGACTAGAAAATAGAAAATATTGTAATAATATTGAAATATATTATTGTATTGTAATAGGGGATAACTCCTATTCATGCAGTGCAGTATTAGAATACAGGATAGAGAGTTTACAGGATAATGGAAAGAGGGTTTAGTGTGCGATATATTTGTTTAATGACCAGTGTAGATATCTTCGGCACTTTTTTTCGGGTATTGCTTTTTAGTAATAATTCTCACTTTCTTTTTTTTTTTCTATTGTGAGTAATCATATATAATGTCAGACATACAATCAGACAATCACAAATACCCACGGCCTTGAACTTGAAGTTTAGCATACTACCAACTAAGTCATCGGGGTGCCCAATTAATAATTGATCTGTAGATGAATTACTGCCCAGCAAATACTCTCGTATCCATTTTATGATTTATTGATTGATTATTAGATTTATGCCTGATTACCAAATGGCGGAAGAACTGCTCTCCATTCATTCAAATTTAAACCTGACATTAGAAAATTGGCTCGATTAAAATATTTCAGTAATTGAAAAACCTGCCCATATAAACGAGACTGTATTGAGATCTTCGCCATCAGAGTGCGTTTAATGTGTTCTTGGCAAAGGAAGGATGGACAACTATGCAACAGTCCCTTTAAAAAGTCTGACTCTGAAGAAACGTGGACAAAAATACTTGGAAAATGTGATTTTAAATGTATTTTAAAAGTAATTTCGAATGGTTTCCTTCTATTTTTCGGTATTGAAAAGTCAAAGAGAGGGATAGAGGCTTGCCCACGAGTATCTATAAAGCTCTGATTTCTCTTCTAACCTACTGCTTTATGACATTCCTCTAGCTTGTACACAAGTGTTTACTCAATAAATTCTTTTGTATCCTTCAGGACTATATTAAACAACTTTGCTCAATATTGCAAAGGTCTGATTAATAATTTCTTTTTCTAAAAAAGTCAGTAACTTTTACAACGAACTGTAATGTCATGTAGAAATTTTTCCTAAAGAGGAAATAACTTATTATCACTGCGCTAAATTTTAGAACACTGCCATTAAATTTTGTAAGAAATCATTAAATTCTTTGCAAATCAGCTCAAGCTTTATATGAGATAAGTTTACCACTTGCTATTTGAAGGGTAGTGATAACGAATTAAAAAAAAATGTAAGGACCGTTTCAAACAAATTTTTACAGAAAAAATGATATTTTAAATATAATAATAATTTCGATAGGAAGGCAAATCAGATCTCTAATAACGTTATCGTACAGATTAGCCCCTATATATCGTATTTAAAAAATTGACTCATATCATAGTAGAAACTTTCATTTAAAAATCAATAAATTTTTAGCCTTTTACTTTTGCTAAGTGATAGATTAAGTGTGGTTAAGAAGAAATTTTGATTCAACAAAGATTTTTTTACTTCTTTTAAAACAACCTTCTTATAAACGAAGGTAAGTCAAAACGTCAAGCACCAACTTTGTTTAAAAACCTAAACGTCAATCGTCAAACAGGAGAGTTGATTTCAAAAGTATTTCACCAATTGATTTGTCAGGATAATTATGTATATGAGAACTTTAAATTATTAATTGCTGTGGCAATAGCAACTTTCTAAAATTTAGGTTAGAATTTCAATAATTATTGTCAATTCCTAGAGAAATAATATTCAATAAATAAAATTATTTAAAAAAACGTTGGATTTCGTAAAGTCTAGATTAGACGTGGCTAACCTCTTGAAATATTGCCTAAAATCCACATTATTATTTCAGATAATTATTGAAACGAAATAAAAATTCTGATCATTTAAGAACTAATGTTTAACCCTTCGTTGCATGATTTATTGCATAAATTATTTGGAATATAAATATGTTTACATGTTCTATCATAAGTTTTAATTTTTCACAATGTTTTTTTAGAAATAGGTAAATGACATTAGTTTAGGTTAGGTCGGAGTGGTAGCTCTGATATCAAAAAGCTCATTTGAGCACGCATAGCGTCCCATTTTGATGCCACGAGGTGAACGCTATCCCTGTACTGAACAAGTTCCAGCACGCATGCCCATCAAAAGCACGACTACCCTACACTGGAAAACCAGCTAGAAAGTTTGATAAACGAAGCTATATCCTTGACATCAATAGATGATAGCTCCAGCAAGCTGACAAGAGATAGGCACTGATAAAGGAAATGAATAACAGTCTCCTCTTCCTCAGCGGATCTGCATCCACAGCAGAAGTCGTTAAATGGGAGCCTCATCCTTTCCGCGAGTCTACCCATAACACATGGCGACTGTAATTGAGATGATGCCACCACCAAGTCTAAGTCACTGGGTAGTACGCCTTCTATACATTAGTAGCCAAGTGAGTCTAGCAGTGGAGCAGGATTTCTCATTGACCCAGGGTAAGTTGGCGTTTAGAAAGAATTTCCGCGAATTGGCCTGCTTGACCGAGGCGAGTGGCCAAGTCTACTGAAGAGGATACTGGAAGGAGTGCATCAGCTCTGGCTAGCTCATTGGCTCTGCAGTTCCCCGAAATGTCACTGTGGCCGGGGACTCAGACCAGTGAGACACTAAAGCGCTCAGAAAGTCGAGACAGCGACGAAATTCCCTAACGATCCTTTAGTTAGTCACCACAACCGATAGAGATCTTATGGCGGCCTGACTGTCAGAGAAGACCGAGACGCGGGTAAAAGGAACACCGTTGACGAGGACCATTGAGCGGCCCGGTAAACGGCCATAACCTCCACCTGACACACGCTACAGTAATCCGGCAGTCGGAGAGAGATGTTTAGGTCCAGTTATACATTAGATATTAGAAATCTAAAGTTTTGTAGAGGATAACGGTAAAACAGGAAATAAAATGGTTGCTAGAAACCAGTAACATAACAAGGAAGGGTTAATAATTAAATTTTAAATTAAAAGATTAAATTTAAAATAAAACATCGAAACTTAAGTTAATCTTAATTTCTATACTTATATGTGTATATAGTACATACGTACATTATTTATTATTTTATTAATAATAAATTTGTTTAACATTATCAATCAAGAATATCATTTTTGGTAATTAGAATAATTAATTTATTCTGGCATATTAATAATATCGTAATTATTTTCAAATATTTTTCATAAAATTTAACTAAAACTCAAGCTGAAAATAATATGATTTTCCTTAAGATTTATTTAATTTAATACACAAGTATTTACAGTTATTTTGTTCTACTATTGGCTTAAAATGTCTAGAATGAAACTCTTTATAATCTGCTAGAATTTTCGATTTGATGTACAATATTTGATTTAATTTTGTTTTTGTTCTTTCATTTAATTTAAATTTCTTTTGTTTAAAATAAAATTCTTTCTAAAATAATTTACATTTAATGAGATTCCTTTTTTTTCATTTTATTAATTATTTATTAAGTTTATATTTTGTATATTTTCTTATTTAATTGATGAGTAAAACAATTATTTTTTTTAAATATTATTTCTTCTTTAAATTTGAACCATAAAATTAACAACAAGATAGAATTTTCTTTATCATATAAATATTAATATAAATATATGGTATATAGTTTATAACAATTTTTTATATATTTTCTTTATTTGTTTTTTTTTTGTTTTTTTATTTGTTTTTTTTTTTTTAATTTAAAGGTTAAAAAGTTTTTAACTAAAAATTTTCTTTATTTTATTTAAATGTTTTTAAAATGTGTTACTTCGTTCATTTTATAAAAAAAAAATTTTAAGTGGTAAGTGAAAGAAATTTTTAAAATTTAATAAATCTATAAATATATATGAATATATCTAAATATATATATAAAATATATACATATAAAATATATATAACAACCGCAAAGCTAGATATTATAATTCTAGTATAAAACCCCAATGAAGGTATCCATCTCTTTCTTCAGTACAAACTTCGCAAAATTTTTCTTCAAATTCTTAATATCTGCTAAGATTTCTAATTTTTATAAAGAAAAATTCACATTTTAAAATAATTTTATTATTACTTTTATTATTTGTCATTGTATTAAAAATTAAGGCAAAACTTATAAAAGATTTCTCCCAGTGTGGAAGGCATCAGATTTTCGTCCGCAATCGAAAACCTCAAGTATCATGCATTCTACTTTCTTATGGAGGCAGAATAACCCTGCCCTGAATGAATGGTAAAAATAGGGGCTTTAAACTAATTGTATACAATGGATGGCAATAGTTAAACAAATAGTTAAAAAATAGTTAAACAAACTTCGAGATCCCTGCGTTCTTAGCTAATGGCTGAGTATTCTCTGAGAATGTACTGACCTGCTCGGTCAGCCTCTCATCTGGACATTCACTACATTATCGCAGACCTAATGGAACACTACCTAATAGGGACGCCCATTGGCTAGGTACTCAATCAGGCGAATTCTATGGTAAGCTGCAACTTGGAGGAGAAGAAAGGGAAGCGCGCAATCAAAACTTAAAGTGTCAAACCATTATGAATTACGGCAGTAAGTTCAATCAAGCTTTTAAATGTAGATGAGATCATATAATCACTAAACAGCAACAGGCGAATGCATTTTGCTATAGCGTCCTTGCGAAAAAATGATAAATTGCCTGCGGAACATGATTTAATGTCGTATTAAACACGGTGTCTGATTCAGAATGAGGGTTATCACTTTTTTTAGTATTTATCGATTTTGAAAAGACCATCGATAAACTTACTACTAAATGGAATGCGTTGGAATGTAAAAATGTTATACAGAAACACCAAATATATCTTACTTCAAAGCCTTCTTAGAGATTAAAATTGTAGGACGGCAGGGCTGTGTACTGTCACCTCCTGCGCCGTTAGTGTAGCACTATCCATCACATATAGGATAGGAATTGTATGGAGGCTATAAGCTTGATTACAGCTCTTATATTAAGTCATCCTTTCAAGCTAAGCTATATAATATCAATGCAGATCCGCAGCTAAAACGGATCTTTTCAAAACATATCGCTAAAGACTAAACTCAGAAGATTTACGTCCCGCCTAAAGTCTACTTTACTTTATAGATGCATCAGGTAGAGCTTGGCATTACGTAATATAAACAATTCGCGCATTTTCATCCACATATGCCGGGGAATTATGCCACGAATTCGTTAAATCCAAATTAAGAAGAAAAGCCAATTGAAGTTGTAATAAAAAACGTTAAGTGCAACTGAATGGGGCACGTATTAGGTGAATTCAAAAATGGCATCGCCAGAAAAGCCGCTGAGTGGAACGTCAATAGTAGGCAGTTAGGAAGTGAAGGGGTTGCTGAAATCTATAGTGTCGAAATTTTAAAAATTTTTTTGTTTTTGAAATGTTGAAAAGTTTTTATTTAAACTGCCATCAAAAGGGTGGGAAGAATTAAAATCTTTGACAAGAAATATTCAAAATTTAATTTCCATTCCACTTAAAATTCAAATTTTTTTTTTGGTTTTTTTTTTCTTTTTCGTTAAAATAATAGAATAAATTCCTTTATTACTCTGTAGTAAAGTTATAACATGATTTAAATAATGTGAACAATAATCGTAAATATGTATGTATGACAATATGTATATGTATGTATTAAAGAGGGGGAATGTTGCATGTTGTATGATATTTTTAGTGAATTTTTTTTATATTAAGTTTCGTACTTTGGTTTCGTTTACATTAATTTGTGTGTGGGTGTGTGTCTTCTATTTACACAATTTTTTTAACTTTTATTATAATTTCTATATTTCTTTTGTTATTAAGTTTGTTTTTTTTAATATTTTTTTCTCTATGCTTTAATAGTTCCTTTTTATATTTGATTTCATTGTAATACTTTTTGTCCTTTTTGTTGTTATATTCTGATTGCTTTTTTAAATATGTTTGTTTATGCGCGTATGTATGTAATGATTATTTTATTTTTTTTATTGTTGCTTTTGTAATAATTTCGATTCCATTTACATTTTTTTTGTCACTAAACTTCTTACCTTGGTATTGTCATTTAGCGCGTTAATGTTTCTGTTCTTTACATTCGATTCTATTGTGGCGGTTGTTGTTGATATTGTGGATATTGTTGTTGATACGTTGGCAATTGTCCCATTTGTGGTGCCATTCCTGGCTGTTGTTGTAGGTTTGCTGTGTAATCGTATGTTCCATAATTCTCTGCTGTTGAACTGACATCAGGTTGCATGGTTTCCTCAGCAATGGTTGTTGTTGCTAATGAACCCATTCCGGACATGGCAAAAGGATTATTAGCCACGTGACCAGTCGCACCATAATTAACAGTGTTCGGTTGTTGCATTTGACTATGTTCGGTATATGGTGGTGGATCACCCTTTATTTTGAAAATAAATGGAAGAATAAAAAATCATTTAATTTAGAACATTATTTCGTTTCGAATGTCATTTCATTTTCACTTACAAATGATGTTTCTTTAAAGAACTCGGGTGCAGCGGCACCCTGAGTAGGATCTTCACTTATAGCGCCCATTGGTGGCGCCCAGACTTGTTTTTCTTCTGGTGCCGGCTCAGCCCAGGGTTGCAATTCGCCGGAGGCAAATATGCCATAGAAAGTGCAACCACATAAATGAACACAAGCGGCCAATGTGAAGACAGTTGTCCAACAACCTTCGGGCTGAAGTTAAGAAAATTAAAAAAATGTTTTTTGTAAAGTACAGTGAGAAGGAAAGGAAAAGGCGGTCGAAATGGCTCGGTAAGGATCGGTGATGTCTGAGGAGTATACTTTTTCAAATTGCAAAAAGCAGCATAGAATTCAGCAAACCATACGTCGTCCAACATACCTGGTTGCCGATAAGGAAAACTGCTGTGAACAGCAGGAAACCCAAGGAACAAATTGAGTTCAACAAGAGAACGGTTCGCACGCTAACAGGATTTCTAACGGGAAATTGCCCCCCACCCTCCTGAATTAGTGTAGAAGCTGCGAGGATGTGAAAGAACGGAATCGATACAAAACCTTTTATGTGAGTGCCCTGTACTTCAGAATAGACGTCGTATGGTAAGGAACTTGACGGTTTCATCCGGAGCTCGGAGAGGTTCAAAAATACGAGTTTTGGATTTTGACAAGAGGGCTTTTCTTCATACCTTAACACAATGGGCCATATGGACCACCGAGTGAACTTACATGTGAACGTTAAGTTACGCGCAAACCGAACCTAACCTAACATGAAAAATTTTAAAATAAAGGGCGCTATAATATTATATGTTCGTCCTTAAGCCTGATCGACAATTCCCCAGAAGCTAAAGATTAAAAATATTTTTTTTCCTCTATACTTACATTTTCCTGTATAAGACCATCCAGAGCATATGGTACAATAATACCAGCTAAAGTACCAATACCATTCGACAAACCCATTAAAATACTGGCATAACGTGGAGCAATATCCAAATGATTCACATTATAGCCGGATATAGCAAAGCCGGAAAAGGCAACACCACATGTTAAAGCAAACATGGCGCCAGTCTTTAAAGAAATGAAGAAAATTATTTACAGATTTATTACATTTATTTTCAAAAGATTACAAAAACGAACTTACCGCTGTATCAGCATGAGCGACAAACAGGAAAAATATACCCTCCATGCCAAAGCCACCACAATTGAAGAGTTTCCTTACATTCGTAGTGGACATAATGCCATTCTTACGCAAATGATCGGCCAACATGCCACCAAACGGTACGATGGTAGTCATAATTAAATGAGGTAATGATCCTATAAAACCGGCTTCTTCAATTTTAAAATGGAATTTATGCTTAAGAAATGAAGACTGGAACAGTACCAGTAAATAGAAATTCCATGAACGGCAAAAATTTGCCACAATTATGGCATAGACCGGCATAGAACGACACATGGCAGCCCAAGGTGTAGTTCGTAAACTTGGCATTGACGGCTGCACTGAAGTCTCGCCCAGAGATTTTTCAATGTATTTAAGTTCGGGTATACTAATGGCAGGATGTTTACGGGGATTCTCAAAACAAAGCCACAACCAAAAGCAATACCTAGATGAGTAAGTAAGAAAGGTGCACAATGGCCAAAATAATGGTATGTTTAGAAGTAACAGTGCATAGTGCTTACCATATAATGCCAAATATGCCATAGGCAATAAAGGGTGCCTGATAGCCAATACAATCAGCCAAGAGACCAGAAAGAGGCAGACCTACCACCACACCAGCATAAGAGCCACTAAAAGCCAAAGTAGCTAAACGAGAACGTTCCATAGGAGGAGCCCAAAAACGCCAGATACCATGACAAGCGGGGTAGGTAACACCCTATAAAAAAAAATAATTAAAAAAATGATTTTAAAGGCATTTAAGGAGTCAAAGTATTTCAAAAAAGATAAAGAGTATCAAAGGATGTCAAACATGTCCTTTATGCATGATTTCGTCTTATAAATTAAATTCTGATATTCTCAAGGCATATTTAAAGCATATTTGCTTTTAAGATATTTGCGGCTTACAATATCATATTACTACTCACCTCAAATAGGCCCTGCAGTATACGCACACATATCACCACATCACCCTCCATTAGTGTCATAGCGAATGGCACAAATAAATGCAGTGTAGCTGAGCTAGCAATTGAGAGGCCGAATATTTTATTTGCTGGAAATTTAGATGCAATAAAACCACCCGGTATTTGTGTAATCAAATAACCCCAGAAGAATGATGAATCAACATGACTCTCTGTGGCCACTGTCCAATTCATAAAGGCCGTCTGTAAAGAAAAAAAAAAGGAATTGAATAGAAAGAAAAATAAATCTTTGAATTCAATTATTTGCCTCTTCCAAATCCTTAGATTTACTTATGAATGGAGAAAAAAAGTACTCTTCATTCATTATTTTTATGATGATGAGCATTTTATGTATAGTTTATGGGTGTTAGTTTTGTCATGTTAAAAAGGCATCATCAATATGTATCCGGTTTATTATGTTGGTATTTCGTTTTACAAAAAAAAAACTCAAAAAAGGAAATCAAAATGTTTCCAAAAAAATATGTCTATGTTTGCTTTGTTCAGAAAGCAAAAAAAATAAGATTTACTTTCTTATGAATAATAAGTCTCATATGTACTCGTATATTTTTTATTTTATTTTCATTTTAATAAGGATTCTATTCAACACCGGATGTTTGCGTAATGCGATGAAGTTTTTCGTACTCCATCTTCCTTCATAATGTTACAAAAAAATTTTTTGACAAACAAGGCCTTACGTCAATGAAGTTGTAGAACGCATTTTATAAATACAATATATTCCTAGAAATTAAATTGAATTTAAAGCCTTTGAATCAGCAACGACGATGTATTTAACAACTTGTTTAGAACCTAGCTTGATACGTAGAGTATCAACAAGTCTGGCTGTATGAAACATAACGACAGTCCCGAAAAATAAGTCGTAGACAGGCAATTATCGATTGTTTGCTAAGAATGTTTTGATGACTATATCGACGCCTCTGTTCTATGTCAAAATTTGGTTAAAATGTGCCGATCCGTTCCGAAGTTATAGAGAAAAATCTTCTTAAAATACACATATAGTCGTATATCGCGTGAAAACTTTGAGAGCTCATAACTCAAAACACACTTTTTCGACTTAGAATGTTATAGAACGGAGGCGTCGATATATAGTAAGGCCACTGCGTCCTGTTATCCCTTCGTTTGTAAAATAATGTATTGATAGAGAAAACCTCAGGTTTATCTAAACGGGATGAAAGAATATTCCGAATTGAAATTGCATTCAAAGAAATAAGCGTACAGTGGAACCACATCAGAGACAAGCTACTAAGCACTTTATATACATATAACATACCCATATAATTGGTCATTAAAACCCTTCCGTCAGGATTATGACCTAGCTTCTCACAGCACTTATGTTCTGTGTGTGTTAATTTTATACACGAGTGGCGGGACATACATTATAAAGTCTACTTCTGAATGAAAGATTTTTGAGAAACTTTTTATGGAAATTTTATTTACTCTGAGAGTTTTTGCCAGAAATCTGCTGAGAGGAAGTCGTCGAAGAGCTCGCTAGTAATGCAATTTCCAACGATATCCCTATGTCCTGGTACACATATAAGAGTTACCTTTGGATGATCTGTAATTTCTCTGAGAAATCCTCACCATGATGTGTTTGTTAATGTTATCCATTAGTAGCGGGACCTACAGTATTAAGCCGACTCCAAACAACAAATTTTTGAAAAACTTTTCATGGCAAATTAATTTACGATCAAAGTTTTTGCTTGAAGACTACTGAGATGAAGTGATCGAAGAATTGATGTTTCATATTTCTTTCTGTTCGAGATGTTTGATCTGATGTTTGAACCGTGGCGTCGCCTCTAATATCTACCTACTAGACTACGGCGAGTTCACAAAACCTCATAAAATTGAAAAAAAATTTAATTCGAATTCTGGAATTTACAAATACCGATTTAGCTAAAAAAAATCGATAAATAACAAGTGACTCTACTGTAGTTTGGTGAAATATATGGTGTCCATACATCACTCATTGCTTTTTGAAAAGTAAAATAAATTTTAAAGTTTTTTTCCAGCATTTCCGGGGTTTCTATTTTTCAAATCAAAAATCTAAAATGGAAACATAATGCATCCATTAGCAACAACAGCAACAACAATAACTGCCATTAAAAGTAAAAGACTCCAAAAAAGGGAACAGAAAAATAGAACAAAAGACCACAAAATCATAAGGCTTTACAAAAATAAAATGAAAAAAATTTTGTTTTTTTTTACAAACAACAGAAAAAGAGACTGCATAGGAAAAAGAAAGATGGAAAAACAGGAAAGAAGTCAGAAAACATTCTGTTACCAAAACAGCCATTATATAAATGCCACTCTCTTTATGATGAGCTGAAATAGTATACAACGAAATAAAATGTATAGAAATATACTGTGATATTAATGTTTGTTGCTGTTGTTGCCATTGACAAATAAGGCCTTTAAGGCAAATATTAACGAGCGTGATAGAATTATAAAATTCTACTTCTCCTCCATATCAAAAAATAACAATGAATTAAATTTTGCATTAAAATAGATGTACACATATGTACATATGTATGTATGAGTGATATTAAACCATATCCAAAGTGAAATGATGTTTAATATTAAAAAACAGAAAAACGTGACTTCTTTCTAGTTCAGTACAACAATTAATTGACACGAGCTCTTAATATACAATATTTAGGTATTTAACAACAAAAAAAGAAATTAAAATTAATAATATCATGCACATAGAAAGTAATACTTACACCATTATGTTCGCCTTTCAATTTAGCAGCCGACATATTACAACGCATACCGAATGCAATCATAAAACCAATACAGGCCATTGTAGCTATTGTATAACGTGCTGACATACAGGGACATTGCGCTTTACAATACTTATCGATTTTACGCAAAGGTGGTCTCTCAATTTCTTCAAACGATGCTGGCGAATCGGGTCTATCATCATCATAGGGTATACCGCCGCCGGGTCCATCACCTTCACGTTCGGCACCCTCCATTTCTTCATAGCCGCCCACACCGCCATGGTAGTCTTTGGAGATTTGAAAATTCTCGAAATTCGGTTTGATACTGTAAAATATTGTGCAAAAATGAAGAGTAAACATTAAAAGAGAATTTAATTTGTAAATAAAAAATAAAAATTCGTTAATTGATAACTAAATTTAGAGGTGGTTTGAATGGCTAAAAGCCATTTCAATGTGTAATCCCATTATAAACCTCAGGAGAGTCTGAATGTTGGCTCTCGACAAAGTTTTTACATTTTCAAAGACGTTCCTTTTCAGATTATTCAACTTTATCAAACTCATCCGCACATTCCCTACTGAAATCTAGCTAAGAACTATCTAAGATAAGCGTAAGCGACCTAACATCACAATGTTCTGTAAGTAACGCAGTTACCAGTCTCACGGTGGTCATATTAAAGGCCAAAGGCTCTTACTTACATAACAACCTCATCTATTCCGTTGAACTTATCTCCCGATATTTTCAGATAGCAGATTGGTGCAACACCTACGTTTTAACATGATGAGTTATTAATTTCATACCGTGGGAATACCTCAGCAATATCTGTATGAATTGATACTTACTATATATAAAGGATTTTGTTTTTTAATACGTTTAGAATTATTACTGCTTCCAGATTTCTAACTACTGATATTGCTGTCATAGCCAACAGTACTTAGGGACTTACAATATCTGGATTCGATGATATTGAACTTTCTCAAAAGTCCAGTATCAACATAAGCCTACGATGGTATTGCGGTGTGCCCATTTTTTTGGAGTCAACTGGAAATGTTAAAGTTTTTCCCTCATGAGCTATCTTCTTATCATGTCGGAAGGAGAACAAACATAGCGTCAATAAAATTCGTTGCTTACCGCACTAACTATACATATATCAGAAGCAAAGAAATAGAATTTATCAAAACTACTGGTCTCATGCTCTTGTAAAAGGTTTTGTCAACGAATTTCTTAAACAAATACAGACCGTGTGAGCGTCTGTTCCTGTAACTATCTCGCAAATGTCAGTCAGGCAATTCCAGTATTATCGTAACCATTATTTATAGAAGTCTTCATCAAATAAAAGGTCCGCCAAATAACTTTTTTTTTTGAAAATGCTTTAAAAAAAAACTACTGAATATTTTCTCAAATTTCTTTTTTTATTTGAAAGTACAATATTTCTGGTTAATAATGGCAAATAATTTCATTCAAATGGCTGCCTCGGCTGGCCATGCAGTAGCCTACACCAGAAGATGCCGATTTTGGCAAAAAAACATCATCTTCTCAGATGAAGGTCATTTTGATCTTGGCGGGTATGTAAACAAGCAAAATTGTCGCATTTGGGGCACAGAAAACCCGCACGCATACATTGAAAAGCCGACGCACCCAAAAGGAGTCACTGTTTGGTGCGGATTTTGGTGCGGAGGCATAATTGGGACATTTTTCTTCGAAAATGAGCAAGGTGTGGCCGTTACAGTCAATGGCAATCGTCATCGGGCCATGTTGAACGAATTTTTGTTCACAAAAATTGAAAAGGAGGATATTGGCAACATTTGGTTTCAACAGGACGGCGCTATGTGCCACACAGCCGAAGCTACACTCGATGTTTTCTGCCCTGTTTTTGAAGATCGCATTATCAGCCGCAGAGCTGATGTCGTTTGGCCACCTCGGAGCTGCGATTTGACACCGTTGGACTATTATTTGTGGGGTGCCGTCAAAGATAAGTGTTACGCCGACAAGCCAGAGACAATTGACGCTTTAAAGGACAATATTCGTGAAGCCATTGGTGAAATACAGCTGCACACAATCGATAATGTGCTTAAAAATTGTGCTTAAACCGATCGTGTAGGCTACTGCATGACCAGCCGAGGCAGCCATTTGAATGAAATTATTTTCCATTATTAACCGGAAATAAAAATCAAATAAAAAAAGAAATTTGAGAAAATATTCAGTAGTTTTTTTTAAGCATTTTCAAAAAAAAGTTATTTTGCGGATTCTTTACTAAACCAACTTTCTCAACCATCCGGGCCAGATGCTATAAGCCTACAAGCAAAGTAAATAAAACGCCAAAATCTATATTTTGTTAGAATTGACCTAACTCTTACAAGCATTTATTTACAACTGATGTCTGGCAGATACAACTGAAAAGTTTTTACAAATCTCTAGATGACGACTAGAATTTGAATATCTGCCTTGTACGTTCGTTTTTAGCATATGAAGAGCAATGTAAATGCTTACCGGAATTACATTACGGTTCGGTAATCACTCCCGTTGCTTTTTGTTCTCAAAAAAACGCACGTACGTTCCGTGAACGTTTGGCTAACCGGGCCTTAACTGCCAATACTTTAGCCAGATCATAATTCCATCACAAACCCAATGAAAAATGCCGAACTGGAAATTATTTAATTTGTTTTCTGGAATAAGATTTGTCTATTTTGAAACGAGTTCTCAAACTAACTACAAGCAAGCTTTATAGATCTTTTGAAATCTAAAATTTCAAATTCAAGTTTTTAAATCTCGAAATTTATTTTGCTTTTTAAAAATTATACTTAAATATTTGAATTTCTTGCAGTGTAATTTTTGATATCAATTCCTTTTAGACAAAATCATTACGTTGTTATAACAACCAACAAAGAAAATCGTTTAGAAACCATTTAATAAAACAATTAAAAGGCTTCATAATATATAAAAATTTCTTTACAAAATAAATTTAATAGGAATGAATTAAAAGAACATAATAATTGACCATTAAAATACCAAAAACTGTGCCCCATAGAAAATCATAAATGAAAAGTTGATAAAGCTAAATAACAGGGTTTCTTTATTTTCTAAATTCAAACACAGAGTTGCCAACAACAACAACAAATTCCTATGATAGAAGAAAGAAAAGAAAATAACTTCTTTTGTCTGTCTTTTAAATAACTGGCTTATATGCAAGTATTTAGTAAACTTCCCTTAATAAATAAATTTTTTTCCTTTGATAAACATTACTAGACTACTGCTAACATTACTTCTGTTGAAAAAATTTTTGTTTTGTTATCCTTAAATAGCCTGCTCCCTTTTCACCCTCTCTATCTCATGGTATTTGAAATTTTTTCTTATGTAAAGCCTATTAAAGGATATTTTTGTAAGGATTTTCACTAGCAATGTTTTGTTTCTTTACAACTATTTTCTTTTTATTTTTGTTTTCCCTCAATTTTTTTTGTTTTCTTGGGAACCTGCTCATCTTATTATTTTACTATTTATGTGGCCTCATTTTTTCTTCTTCATTTCCTTCTTTTTTTTTTTTTGAAGTTACCCACATATATACATTTGCCACTGCTAACTAACTGCTCTATTTTTATTAAAGATAAAATGTGTTGAAGGCAAGGAGATGCTTTTTATTCCTTGTTTGCGATATCCTTTAATGCCAGTCAGTCTGACGCCTGTAATAGCCTTCGTTCTTTTTTTTTGTTGTCATAAATTTTTGCGAAGAATATTTTGTTTTGCAGACTATATGGCAGCCAAATTATTAAAACTATGTGGCGCCACCAATTGACAATAACAAATGGTATTGGCTGAGGAATAGTAATCATTTGACATTTAAAGTAAACGCATAGAAATATTTATCTCTTACAGTTCAAAAAATTTTTATTTTTGTTCCATAATTATTAGTCATACACTTCTCACCCCTTACTTTACTACAAATTTGCTTGTATTAAAAATAAAACTCTCGCTATGTCAGCTAAGCATCTAAGGAAATGTGTTACAGCATGACTTTAGCACTGAGGATGTTTACCGTACTTCGAGTTCTAATCCAAAGGTGAGTTATTCTTTTCTACATACTTAGGTTAGGTTAGGTTAGGTTAAATGACGTGTGCTTGTCAATTAAGACAATTACAGTACGCGGAGGTCGAATTGACCCATTGTACAACGTCCTAGTTTCTCACACCACTTATGTTGTGTGTGTTAGTTTTATACATGAATGGCGGAACTTACAGTTTGAAGCTGACACCGAATGAAAGAATTTTTTGAGAAACTTTTCGTGGCAATTTTATTTACTCTTAGAGTTTTTGGCAGAAATCCGGCAAGAGGAAGTCGCCAAAGAAATATTTTTTGATATTTCATCTTGTTGGAGATGTCTGACCCAAATTAGCCAACACTATATACTAGATTACGGCGACTTCAATTATCCTTTTCTTTAAATTCTTTTAAATTCAAATAAAGCTTATATAGTCTTGTACTGGCAGCCGCAGTTGTTAGATCAATTAACATTTATGATCAAACGTAGAGTATTTAACAGGAAATTAAAGAAAAGCTAATAGAGGTAGAACACAAATCGCCGTAGTGTAGTAGGTAGTGTGTTGGCTTATTAGACGTGGGCCCACGGCTCAAACCACGGGTCAGACATCTCCAACAAATCGAAGTACAGTAGAAATCCATTCGTCCGACATCCAACAGTCCGGAATGTCCAGCATCGCTCCGGAAAATTTTAAAAATTTTGGTTTTCTCCAAAAGTGTGTCTTTAAAGCAAATAAAAACGCTCGAGAGCTATTCGGAAATTTTCGGAGTAGTTCGGGATCATCCGGAAGCACTCGGTATTGTTCGGAATCAATTAGCGACCTGCTAGTCTCAGCTGTCACAACAACATCCCTCAGCCTACTTAAAATCTTGCAGAACGCCAAAGTCAAGAAAACAGAAAGACATTCGTGACTTTTTTAAACCTAAGTGAAATATGTTTTACTGTACGTGTACATACATTATATGAAATGTAAAATAAACTTTGTTGTGTGTATTTGTATACTCTATTTGTAGTTTAATTGTTCTTATAATAGACCGGAATTTTCGGTAGTCCGGCATCGAGCCGGTCCCGAACGTGCCAGATTATCGGACTTCTACTGTATAAAAAAATATTTCTTCATCGTCTTCCTCTTACCAGATTTCTGGCAAAAACCCTGAGAGTAAATAAAATTGCCATGAAAAGTTTCTCAAATATCTGTTGACTTAAAACTGTAGGTCCCGCCACTCATGTATAAAATTAACACACACAGCATAAGAGGTGTGTGAAGCGAGGCCGTAATCCTGACTGAAGGAATTGTAATGTCCAATTATGTATGTGATATGTTGTATTTTTTGACAAGTTAAAAAGGATTGTATTTATTTAAAATTCCACAACCTTGATGAACTTTTTTTTGCCTTCACACTTTTTCTAAGTTCAGATTGTTATGTTTTCCATTTTCGCTTAAAAATTCGAATATTTTTGCAAAACTTAATTGTTTTTAATTTAATTTAATACTTTTCCTCATGCACCTTTTCCTACATTTCATTAATCTTTGGTCACAGTTCATTTTTCAACAATTGTCGTTTTGGTTTGTTTTTTATTTAATCTCTGTTATCCTGGCGAAATCTCGATAAAAACTCTCATCAATTTAATGTCATTAACCTAAAAACCTTTTAACGTGAGCAAACGGAGAAAAACAAACCAAAACAACAATTCAAATAAATGTCTACAGAACAGAAAAGAAAATAAAAGGAAAAAATAGAGTCTCTGCAATTCATAGATAAAATAAAATGATTCTATCAACTACCAATAAAATATTGAGTGAAACTCACCCCTGTTGATTGCCATAACCAAAACGCTATGGTAGTACAAGAATAGGAATGCGAGCACAGTGATGAGCACTTAATAAAATCGAATTTTATTTCAATTGAATTGAACACGTCGTCTGCCTGCTATCATTTCATTTGATTTTTTTCTTCCTCTTTTTACCTTCTGTGGAAGTAAGATTTTGATTTCAAATTTGAAATTTTATTTTTGCAATAAACAAGTGTTATGCCTGTTGTTGTTTTTGTTGTTTTGTTTTTATTTAATACAACAAATCCTTAAGGATCTAAAATATATTTGGGTGTTTGGTGTTGATGAAACTACAATTGTTAACAGGAAATTCGTTCGTATCACGGTTTTAAAGGAATTTGTGTAAAACACAAGGGGAACAGAAACATGAGGCGCAAGGGGGAGGGTTGTTCAGAAACCAGCATAAGTTTTTTCGGTAAAGTGATATCAACGATTATGGTTTATTAGTGTGAAAATATTTGTGTTATTCCTTGTTAAGTAAGATCCTTAGGGAATTTCTGGTTTATTGTTGGAATTTATATGGTTTTTATGAAAACTTTTAGGTGAGCTCAAGAAGAAGAATTTTCTATGTTGTGCTATAAACTACATGGAAATGCTTTAATTAATTAATGGAAAATTATCAAATGAAAATTATGAAAAAATAAGGATCATTTTTTAGGTTAATTAGATTTCGAATAAATTATTGAAAAAAAAATTTTGGTTTCCTGATTTCACTAAAACATTTACATAAAAATTTTATCATTGGATTGTAAGGGAAGTGTGGCCAAATTTGGATAAATCGCATTGAATGTAAATTCTTAAATTTCTTTCTGTTTGTTTTGCATACACACTCTCTTATCCATACTCAGGAGCATGATTACTATTCTGTAGTGAGTCTGGAATTTGGAAATTCGATTCCCATCATAGACTATGTTGCGATGAACTCAGTTAACTAGTCAAAATAGAAACCGGCACGACTTTTTCTCCTCTAATATTCTTCTTTCTGAATTCCGATACATTATTATAGGACCTCTCAGATTTCAATAAAAAAAATTATATAAGCGCTGATTTGTACAGAAATCTAACGTGCTAACGGAAAACTGCCACAAAATTATAGCTTACGGATGAAATTTGATATCAGGTCTTCCAACATAGACTTCCTAAATTTTTAAAGTAGATAATGGTCATCTAATTGAAGCTACATCTGTCAAATTAGTTTTCATTTATTCAGTCTCAAACTGTGAATAAAATTTCGGAAAAAAAGTGTTACAGTAGCGCTATCAGCGTGATAAGAATTGTTTGAAAATTACTCGGTAATTGGAAACTGGAAATTGGACTCTAATGATGAGCAAAGAAACGTATACATATCTGTGGAAGCTATTCATACAAAACATAAATACGTAATTGATCATTACAACCATTCAGTCTGGATAACGACCTAGCGTCTCACACCAATTGAGTGTAGGTACCCCACAGAATAAAGCCGATTTCGAATGACCGATTTTTGAGGAACTTCTCAAGCCAATTTATTTACACTCAAAGTTTCTGCCAGAAATGTGCTGAGAGGAAGTCGCCGAAGAATAATTTTTTCACACTTCGTTTTGTTACCTTGAGGTTTGACCTTAGGTTTGAACCGTGACCTCACGTCTAATAAGCCAACACACTACCTACTAGACTACGGCGTTTCCTAAAGCTTCATGATATTGCGAGCTGTATTGCATATGGCATCACTTTGTTGGAACTAAAAATCCATCAAGTCTAATTGCTTTATTTCTGTTAGAAAAGTTTTCTATATGGTGCAGAGGTATGAACTTTAAAAGCAGCCTAGAAGTGTTTCAAATGTGGATTCTGTGAAGATTGCAAACAATAGCATGGACTGGGTACAATACTAATGAAGAAATGTTATAAAGAGTAAACAAATAAAACCCATTAATTAGGAACTGAAGACAAAGGTTCTTTAGGCACATAGAATTCATTGACAAAACGTGTCTAGCAAAAGAGGATTTGGATATAATTCACACTGCAAGCCATTAGTATTATCGTATGACCATTTAATATCCAAGTGATATTGAGAGATTTTAAAAGACGTGATAACCTGAAAACAAAACAACAATTCAAATAAATGTCTACAGAACAGAAAAGAAAATAAAAGGAAAAAATAGAGTCTCTGCAATTCATAGATAAAATAAAATGATTCTATCAACTACCAATAAAATATTGAGTGAAACTCACCCCTGTTGATTGCCATAACCAAAACGCTATGGTAGTACAAGAATAGTATTTCAATTGAATTGAACACGTCGTCTGCCTGCTATCATTTCATTTGATTTTTTTCTTCCTCTTTTTACCTTCTGTGGAAGTAAGATTTTGATTTCAAATTTGAAATTTTATTTTTGCAATAAACAAGTGTTATGCCTGTTGTTGTTTTTGTTGTTTTGTTTTTATTTAATACAACAAATCCTTAAGGATCTAAAATATATTTGGGTGTTTGGTGTTGATGAAACTACAATTGTTAACAGGAAATTCGTTCGTATCACGGTTTTAAAGGAATTTGTGTAAAACACAAGGGGAACAGAAACATGAGGCGCAAGGGGGAGGGTTGTTCAGAAACCAGCATAAGTTTTTTCGGTAAAGTGATATCAACGATTATGGTTTATTAGTGTGAAAATATTTGTGTTATTCCTTGTTAAGTAAGATCCTTAGGGAATTTCTGGTTTATTGTTGGAATTTATATGGTTTTTATGAAAACTTTTAGGTGAGCTCAAGAAGAAGAATTTTCTATGTTGTGCTATAAACTACATGGAAATGCTTTAATTAATTAATGGAAAATTATCAAATGAAAATTATGAAAAAATAAGGATCATTTTTTAGGTTAATTAGATTTCGAATAAATTATTGAAAAAAAAATTTTGGTTTCCTGATTTCACTAAAACATTTACATAAAAATTTTATCATTGGATTGTAAGGGAAGTGTGGCCAAATTTGGATAAATCGCATTGAATGTAAATTCTTAAATTTCTTTCTGTTTGTTTTGCATACACACTCTCTTATCCATACTCAGGAGCATGATTACTATTCTGTAGTGAGTCTGGAATTTGGAAATTCGATTCCCATCATAGACTATGTTGCGATGAACTCAGTTAACTAGTCAAAATAGAAACCGGCACGACTTTTTCTCCTCTAATATTCTTCTTTCTGAATTCCGATACATTATTATAGGACCTCTCAGATTTCAATAAAAAAAATTATATAAACGCTGATTTGTACAGAAATCTAACGTGCTAACGGAAAACTGCCACAAAATTATAGCTTACGGATGAAATTTGATATCAGGTCTTCCAACATAGACTTCCTAAATTTTTAAAGTAGATAATGGTCATCTAATTGAAGCTACATCTGTCAAATTAGTTTTCATTTATTCAGTCTCAAACTGTGAATAAAATTTCGGAAAAAAAGTGTTACAGTAGCGCTATCAGCGTGATAAGAATTGTTTGAAAATTACTCGGTAATTGGAAACTGGAAATTGGACTCTAATGATGAGCAAAGAAACGTATACATATCTGTGGAAGCTATTCATACAAAACATAAATACGTAATTGATCATTACAACCATTCAGTCTGGATAACGACCTAGCGTCTCACACCAATTGAGTGTAGGTACCCCACAGAATAAAGCCGATTTCGAATGACCGATTTTTGAGGAACTTCTCAAGCCAATTTATTTACACTCAAAGTTTCTGCCAGAAATGTGCTGAGAGGAAGTCGCCGAAGAATAATTTTTTCACACTTCGTTTTGTTACCTTGAGGTTTGACCTTAGGTTTGAACCGTGACCTCACGTCTAATAAGCCAACACACTACCTACTAGACTACGGCGTTTCCTAAAGCTTCATGATATTGCGAGCTGTATTGCATATGGCATCACTTTGTTGGAACTAAAAATCCATCAAGTCTAATTGCTTTATTTCTGTTAGAAAAGTTTTCTATATGGTGCAGAGGTATGAACTTTAAAAGCAGCCTAGAAGTGTTTCAAATGTGGATTCTGTGAAGATTGCAAACAATAGCATGGACTGGGTACAATACTAATGAAGAAATGTTATAAAGAGTAAACAAATAAAACCCATTAATTAGGAACTGAAGACAAAGGTTCTTTAGGCACATAGAATTCATTGACAAAACGTGTCTAGCAAAAGAGGATTTGGATATAATTCACACTGCAAGCCATTAGTATTATCGTATGACCATTTAATATCCAAGTGATATTGAGAGATTTTAAAAGACGTGATAACCTGAAAATCATTGACCAGCCAGTTATATAATACTGAAGTATCAAAAAAGATACGTTAACAATTTAAAAATAAACCAAAATTGACTTCCAACTTCAAGAGAAATTTTGAATTGCATTTAAAAAGGAAGTGGCTCAACATGTTGCAACTTTCGTTGCTTAATTTTCAATACATTTTAACTGACTACACACACCAATAAAACTAATATTCTTTACAAATTAACTTAACTTGGCGGCAAAGTTATAATACTCGCATACTCAATGGCGTCTCAGATACAGTCTCGCCATTTATTTAAGCCTCAAAACGCGACCATTTACTCATAATAGCAACAAAAACAGCAAGAACAAAAAAGAGGGAAAGAATAAAAAATTTCAACATTCAAAAATATCTTTCGCATATAAAAATAAAAAATAAAATATCCGGTCGTGTGCTGCATTCTATGGCGTAAAATGATGACAATAAAAAATGCCAAAGAACGAGAGAAGAAAAAAAGGGAAAATAAAAAATGTACGAGCAAAGAAATTATTGGCATGTTTGGGATGTCATTATGAGTGTGCGAGTACTATAAGACGGACGACGATAACTTTCACTAACTGGAACAAACGAAAGAAAACAAGTCATCGATAATATTGCATGAATGAAGGAAGGCTATGATGAAGTGGAAGTGATGGAAGTTGAAAATCAACTAAAATTCCTTAAACATGACAACGAACTTTATGATATTCTTGGTATTTCCATATACAGAATTCTAAAGATATGGTTTTCTTGAACGACCTTTGATTGATTTTTAAAACCATGATTTAAATAAATTTTATTTTTAAATTCCTAGCTAAAAAGGAAAAGCGTCATCATTTCATTCAACTAATATTAGCCGGAGATATAGCCGACACTGTATAAATCGGTCAAAATCAGATAAAAATTGAAATTGTAGGAAGAATAGACCTAGTGGGCTAGATAGCCTAGGTATCAATGATTTCGTAACAGTTTTTGTTACAGTCGGGCATAACTTAGGACTGGAGATATATGTAGGTGATGAAGCTAATATAGGCGCTGAAGCTTAAATCTTTATCAACGCCCAAAAAATGCATGTCATTGACATAAAAAACGCAAGTCATCAATAAAAAATTCAAGTCATTGCAAAAAAATTCAAGTCATCGATAAAAAAAATTCAAGTCATTGAACAAAAAATGCAAGTGATCGACCCAAAAATGCAAGTCATCGATCAAAAAATGCAAGTCATCGACCAAAAAAAAGCAAGATACCGGCAATTTAGCCCGCTTTATAAAGAGAACTTTTTTTGCTCACGCGAAAAAAACAATTAGTTTCAACGCCTATATTTCTGGTCCTAAATAACGTCCGAAAGTAAGAAAATCGGTTTTGGAATAATTGAGACTGTGGCTATTCAGGTCCACTAGGTCCATTACCCCCTATAAGTCCACTTTTTATTCGATTTTGCTCGATTTGCAAATATCTCCGGTTTTAAGTAACGCCTGTCCGTAAGGAAAACTGTTTTGGAATCGTTAATCCAATAGTTATCCAACCAACTAGGTTCGAAAACCACACCCATCTCAAAGAAACATCTCCACATGATTTTGGTCCATGCGTTTGTACCATAAGCAAGGTGTAATGCATTAGAAATTCTTACGAATAGCGCAAAGGGGACTGAATATTAAGCTTGTGGGTACCAAAACAGAGCAAACTCGTAATGTGGAGATATTATTTGAGACAAAATTTTTTAACTAAAAAGCGGGGATATAAACACGCCTCACCCATCATGTTTCCTGACTTAGTAGCTCTTTTCATTACATTAAATTTAAAAAATTCATTCTAACCATATTTCTGTCTTCAAACTCTTAAAAAGCAATTGAGGTTACAATGAATGCATTCCTTCAAAGACTGCTTTCAGTAGATTGTAATAAACACTTCATAAAGAGGATGATTATAATAAAGTTGGGCTGCTGTTGCCGTTGGTTATGGCTGTTAAAGGTGGAGGGGAAGTAAAACAAAAGTGTTGAGAAAAGGAATTCCTTGCACGTGCATGAAACGTGTATATGGAATGTAAAGCGGAAAGGGAAATGATTATGAAGTGCATTTTGTAGGATTTCATTTGTTGCGATTTAAAAAAAATATTAAAAAACAAAAAAACATTTATTTTTTTGTAAAAAGAGGTAAATAATAATAAAAATCAAGTTTCTTTTAATAATAATAATCATAAGTAAAAAATCAACTGAAATAGAAGCTCCAAAAATTATTTTTAAAACATTTCGTATTTAAAAATCTATTTTAACTTGAAGAATTTCTTTCAATTTTCATTGTTTGTTTGTGTATACAATTTGAAACCCATTGAGAAGACAATCGTATTGCTTAAGAAACCACTTGAAATGCGTGTAAATGAAATTTCATTTTCATTTCAATTGAATTTCTATTCAAATGAATTTCTTCTTGAAAGGAAAATCAAACTCTTTAGAAAACGTTTATAACATTAAAAAGCGTAAACGCTTCTTCTATTGTCCTGTTCTTTTGTTTTCCCTTGACTACAGCCTCTACAGCAACACTCTTTATTTAGTCTTCGCAACATCCTTTCCCTTACAAGATGACGTTGTCGTTGTTGTAGCGGCTGTGAAGATATTGCGCTGATGATAATAATTCTTCATTTAGTTGTACTCAGTCGTATTCATTGCCTTTCTAACTTTCAAGTGGCGCCATAAACACTCTCTCTCTCGTATCATTTCATTTTATTTTCATTTTATTTTTCTTTCTTAAGTTGCTTGCCTGCCTTATTTAAACCGAATGCCAAGAAAACAAAAAAAAATGGAAAAAAAGGAAACCGTCAACAACATGTCTTGCATACGAAATTAAAATTTCAAGTGTTAATAGAGTTATCATGGTAACCACACACTTCTTGCTACTGAGCCACGCTTCCCACATTGCCTTGCTACTCAGTCGGTAATGGATGCTTACCATTATCCAGCCAGGATTATTTGATGAATTTACTGAATGAACGCTGGACTGGGTCGGAGTTTGAATTGTATTGAAATTTTATTAAATTTTATTTGGTGTTGTTTGGCGAAGGTGCCTTTGCATATTGAAATCGTATAACGGAATTAAAATTGAATTTCAATTCAAAGAGAGTTCGTTACAAATTTGTAATTATTTAAACGAATTTAATTGGAATTTATTGCTTCAACTTTTTTATCGCTGGAGCATTGAAATTCAAAGCATCTGCCTTAATTGATAATGAATTGATGGAATTATTTGATGGATAAAGAAATTTTATGAGGTGACATGCATATTTCAATGAGAAACGTTTCTTCATTTCTCATTGTATTCCTTATGCACTTGTGTCAACGCTTTTTTCTATAACTCTAAACACTTCTGATCAATATTTCTGTTTGAACTTCTGATTATCACTTTCATATGTGTACTTCAGCCGTTTTTCAAAATACCTGCACATCGTACCAACGGAATAAAATGAGCAAACACATCGTTTAACCCACCGTCTATTATGGGAACAAGACCACAGTAGTATTACTTACAGGAAGGAGAAAACTTTCTAAATTCGACTCCTGTGTGAGCTAATTAGAATTTGGAGTTGTCGTAGTCTAGTAGGTAGTGTGTTGGCTTATTAGACGTAAAGCCAGGGTTCGAGCCCCAGGCCAGACATCAAAACAAAATACAAAAAGTATTTCTTCGGCGACTTCCTCTCAGCAGATTTCTGGCAAAAGCTCTGAGAGTAAATAAAATTACCATGAAAAGTTTCTCAAAAATCTGTCGTTCGGAGTCGACTTTAAACTGTAGGTCTGACAACTCATGTATAAAATTAACACACACAACATAAGTGGCGTGAGAAACTAGGTCGCAATCCTGACTGAAGGATTGTAATGACCAAGTATGTACATATGTATGTGTGTGAGCTAATATCACAGACACTGGAGTTAAAATATCGGGGATATCACTCACTGCACAGTAAATTTACAAAAATGAGGGCCTGCCAGGATAGGCCAAACATACCTTAATGATATTCAGAAGCCTTGCAAAGAAATCCTGGCGATATGACTCAGAAATAATGCACTGGAATGTATACCATGGTGGAAACAGCTTAACTTGATTTGGTATACAGAGATACAGATTTTAGCGTCTGATAGTATAACAGAGACGATGAAAACCTGTACTACGACAGTTGTGGAACCTCTGTTGGATAGCAGTTAAGGACAGAAATTGGAGACTATGGTTAGTGTATTGAAAAACAAGTATAACATAAAATTCGTGACCAAACGAATTGAGCGACTAACAGCTCCCTCTTTAATGGCCACCTAGTCTGGTCTAATAAACTCTATGCAGAAAATTTCGCAAGAGGACTTTGTAACAATAGCCAAATGAAAATCTAAAAGGTAGGTCCTCTTTTCAAAGGGAGACACCATTTTATATACGGATGGTTCAAAAGCGGCTCATGGGGCATGTGCAACAGTTTTGATCCCAGAATGAAATATTCCGAGCCGATGCAGAACCTTGCGAGAATCTTACATACATAATTGGTCATTACAACCCATCAGTCAGGATTACGACCTAGTTTCTCACACCACTTATGTTGTGCGTGTTAATTTTATGCATGAGTGGTGAGACCTACAGTTTAAAGTCGACACCGAACGACAGATTTTTGAGAAACTTTTCATGGCAATTTTATTTACTCTCAGAGTTTTTGCCAGAAATCTACTGAGAGGAAGTCGCCGAAGACATACTTTTTGTATTTTGTTTTGATGTCTGACCTGGGGCTCGAACCCTGGCTTTACGTCTAATAAGCCAACACACTACCTACTAGACTACGGCGACGACTGCGGGTATCTTATAAGCGGAATTTTATGCTATCGAAAGATGTAAATAGAAGGTACAAAGGACGGAACATAGCAGTACTATCTCTTAGTCTGGCCGCTATCCGAGTACTCAGCTTTTATGAGTTTGAATAGAAAATAATATGGGGAAGCTGAACCAGCTAGGTAGAAAAAATAGGGTTTCCCTCTGATGCATCCAGTTCATGAGAGAATTTGCGACAATGAACAGGCAGGAGCGCTTCCACGCGCCTGATGTTTCGGAAACCTTTCTGGGGATTGGGAATAGATGTTTGGAAAAGTATACCCAACGAATGGTAAGTTAAAGAGAAACACAGGCTGTTCTTCAATCAATTGGTTTGGAGGTAAACTTTTCATCAGATTATACAGGAATAAATAAAATTTAGTAACAGGTCTTTTGGCAGCACACTGTTGACTCAAAATACTCTTGTTCAGAAATGGTATCGTCTCACGGGCAACACGTAAATTCTGTACTGCTTAGAACTAATCACCAAAACACATTCTGAAAACTGTAAGGCATTTAGTAGGCAGGGAATTGGTCTTGATGACATCGAACAAAGTCCTCTAGTTTGTGAGGGCAATAGATTTAGAAGAGACATTTTAGGGATGTCTTCGTGACAATAGTAATAATTCATCGTCTACAACGTCTTGGACGTTTCTTGTGTATGAGTGTAGATGCTACGGCGAAAAGATAAGTTTGTATGAAAAAAAATCTTTTCCGGTCGTATTCTGTTTTTATACTTGAGGTCCATAGTTGGTAGCATATATGTAAGTCTTTGTTTTTCTTAAATACTGTAACGAAGTCAATATCACTTATCGATTTAATATGCTAAGATTTTATTCAAAAGTCTTCGCAAAATGCTAAAAGGTTTGAAGTAAGCGACAAAACAAAATAATTCTCTCATGATATAAAATTTTACACAGTCATCAAATTTCCTTTAGCCCACCCATCAACCATAGCTGACCGAACAAGTTCATTCAGCCAGATTCTTAATCACTGGTGCGTTAAATTGAATCTGTTTTCATTTCATCGTTTTCGTTATTTTACGTTAAACAATCAAAGCGTAACATTATCGATAATCATAACTCATAACGGCCAAAAAGCCAGGCTAAAGTTAATAAATCAAAACAAATAACTTTATACGCCAGCATTGCTATTGCATCCAATAAATGTTGAGAGAAAAAACAATAGTAAAGGGGATACTCACCCACCAAAGACACCCGTGGCTTTTTCCTTAAACGCAGTTAAGCCCTTCATTTCGTTTTAAGATGTTGTAACTTCGTGGATTGTTGATTACGAACGCACTCCAGCAAACGCAGAAGTGCGAGTGGTGAATAGTGCTATGCAAGGTA
This sequence comes from Sarcophaga carnaria, assembly GCA_958299815.1. NCBI lineage: Eukaryota > Metazoa > Arthropoda > Insecta > Diptera > Sarcophagidae > Sarcophaga > Sarcophaga carnaria. Next base: position 17,283,136 of record OY283152.1, on the reverse strand, counting down.
TACAACACCGTGGGTGGTCGCTCGTTCGGTTATTCGTTTTCACTTTCTTAATTTATTTAAAAACTTTTATTGCCGTTCTCACTTCGAACAGTTTTATAATTCTCACGTTTTGTTTTTAGTATTGTTTTTATTGATGTTGTTGTTGTTATTGTAACAGGTTTAGAAAAGATTTGATTACAACAAATTGCGAAAGTGAAATGGAACTTTGATTTTAGGTTTACAGGATTATTTTGATTTGTAACTTGTAACACTTGGTGGGTGGTAGATAGTGCATGCGTATTTGGCTATATTTTTTTATTTGTGCCTTAATTTTTAATCTATTTTTATGACTTTATTCTGGGAGATCTGAAAGCATTTCACTGCTCACTTGCTGATGGCTGGCTCTGACCAAATTCGCTGTTCATTGGTGTATCCATAATTCCCTTTAATTTATATACGAAATGAAATCGCTGACGTTATCAGTACAGGGTGTATTATTGTAGTTGTACTGGTGTTGGTAGATTTTCTCTCGTTGCGTTGTGCCAAATTGGCAGTTATGGGTCATTTTCATTTCATATCTGGCTCCTGTAATGAAGAAATTGTAAAACAAATTGGAATTTAGTCATGCCCGTTAGCTGATAAGCAATACAACAAAATGAGGTTTTTTTTTGCCAAAATATGATTTTAAATGTATGTACATATACATACTATACATACATATATAAAGTAAATGTGTGTTTGATATTTTGCCTTAAAAATACGAAAACATGGCAACCACTCTAAGCGGATTATATTCATAAAATTTTATTTTCCTTGAGAGAGGGAGTTCGAGAAAAAACAATTTTTTTTTATTTGCTGATGTACAAAGCTGTACAAAAATATTGTGAATGTGTGACGGTGAATTCGTATTTGATAAAGAAATGTAAAACACTTCAAAGGATTTCTTGTTGTTGTTTTCATTTGTAGGAACTTTTAAGCGGATTTTCTCAGGAAAAAAAGGGAGTTGGTTGGAAAGGTATAACACATACATATAATTACTATATTTAAGCTTACAAAAATAACTCACCTATTTTAAACTTCCAGAGAAATATTATATTTTATAAAAATATGAAAAATTTTTATTAAAAATACTATCCGTGTTCTAAGAATACTTTTTATTCTTTAAAACCTTAACAATCTCAAATGTTAAATGGATATAGTGGAGATAAAATTCTACATAATTTTTCTCAGTCGATTTATGTGTAATTTGGCTGCCAGAATAAAAGTTACTCAGTAGCCATATTTCTTAAAAATAAAAGTATAATTTAATGATTAAGAACATAAGTGTTAGAAGTCGCCGTAAGCTCGTAGTTAGTGTGTTAGCTTATAAGACGTACGGGTACGGTTCAAGCCCCTGGGTCAAATATATCTCCAGCAAAACGAAATAAAAAAATATTTCTTCGACGACTTCCTCTCAGCAGATTTCCGGCATAAATGCTGTGAGTAAATCAAATTGCATTGAAAAGAAGTTTCTCAAAAATTTGTAGTTCGGAATCGACTTTAAACTGTAGGTCCTGTCACTCATGTATAAAATGCGAGAGAAGCTAGGTCGTAATCTTGACTGAAGGATTGTAATGGCCAATTACGTATGTATGTAATAATAAGTTTTGTTTCGCGGTTTACACAGCGATAAATAATAAAATCGTCCAGTTAACATCAAACTGCATTTGTCTTATCCAAAATTCTTTTTCTTTTCGTAAATGCCTTTATTTAAGAAAAACGATAACAAACTGGAAATTATGTTTACTACCTTCAGCACCACATTACTTCGAAGAGAAAAATTTAAACGTAAATATATGGGACAAAATGTTTAAAAAGGTTGAAAAGACTAAGTCCTATGAAAGGTATTCAACTGAAAGCCTTTAGCGCAAGAGCAATATGCAATCAAAAAATAAGTTTCTATGGTACACTGGAAGAGAAGTAATGATGCACCTTTTACAAATTTAATAGAGTTCTACAACACGCCCTATCGATTAACCTTTATGCATCTACGCCTGTTGGTCACATCTATCGATGACAGGTCCCCCAATTGGTCCTACCAACACAGACAAGGTAGTCCTCTACGCTCACTTCTGCTAATCCTTGCATTAAAGAGACATCTGTCCGGATCATCCTTTTCCATCTGAGCGATATGCTCGATGAAGCACAGCCGCTGGATATTAATGCACTACACAACGTCCATGTGCTTGAGCGTCCATGTGCATGTAACTCCGTGCTTCTGCGCCATAGAAAAGCTAGGTGAAAATGAGCGACTAATATACCTGCGATTTATATGTTCTTTGTGTCCAGATCATCTAAGTAAAGCTAAAAGAAGTTGGTAATCATCGGCCTCTTTTAACAGTGATGGCCTAGTCAACGTCGTTCTCAAAGAAATATGAACCGATAAGGCCGCTAACTCAAAATCCCATGAGGCCCATTTCTGGAACGATACCAATTCACATGAAATGCAAGAGAGTCCAATACATCCCGAAAAAGTTAAAATTGAGTGTAAATTTGTCGATATTTCTTACGGAACATAACCCATGCCATCGGTCAAATGGAACACGGCCGGAACATTTTATCATTCCAGGTAAACTTATCAGTGATATTGCTGATTTATGTTATGAGGACACAGGGGTCTTTTGGCTACACAAACTAACCTTAATATTATTTCACATGGTCACTCGAGAAACCGAATTCTGTAGTAAGTGGAATTTTCTCTTCGGATGAAAGAGTATCAAATTTAATTGCTATTTAAATAATATCAATTATCCAGGATACAAAACCAGGTCTTAAAGATCCGCCCATTTGGAGCCTTCTTTTCGACCTGAAATTGTATTTTTCTTAGAGAAGAAACTGGAAAGCATTTGTACGAAACTGGGCGAATAAGTCGATGACTTTATGAATTTTCAGTTTCCGGCCGCCAAAAGGACAATACTGTAAAAAATGAAAAAAAAACCTAAGAAAATTCCTTTTCACTCACACCCTACTTACTTAATTGATCAATACAACCCTTTGGTCAAGATTGCAACCAATCTACTCACTTCACCCATGTTGTTTGTGTTAATTTTTCCATGAGTGGTGGCAGCTACAGTTTTATGTCGACCCCGAACAGTAGATTTAATAAACTTTTTAAGGCAATTTTATTTTACTCTCAGAGCTTTTGCCAGAAGACTGTTAAGAGGAAGTCGCCGAAAGAAATATTTTTTCAGATTTCGTTTTGTTCGAGATGTCTGAGCCAGGGGTTGAAACACAGGCTCTCGTCTAATAAGCCAACTGCCTACTAGACTACGGCGATTTCACTTACGCATTCACACACACGATTTAAACCTTTAGAAATTGGTTTGATATTTGACTGGTGCCCTCTTCACAAACTATTAGTAAACATTGCTGGATTTTTCAAGAAAATGTGAGATTTATCATCGAACGCCTAGAGTTATTGCTAGTACTGAAAAAATGATTTTCACGTAAGGGAAAGTAGACAAAACCGATTTTTTTGGAACGGCTTCCAATAATGCTTATTTAATTATCGATTTCATTTGACTCTTCGTACACAGTAATCTGTAAAATTATTGATTGGTGAGGAAATGGTTACAAAATTTGCTTTTTATGGAATTAATTATGGAAACGTGTGAAGATCAGTACAGAGAATAAATTTAAATTCTTAGAGAAATACTTACATTTGTTTATATTACAAAAATAATCCATTGTTCAGTTACAGATTATGTAACGCCGCCTTTAACGCAGATGATGTAAATGATGATGTCATTAAGTAATCCAAGGACTCAATAATTTATAAATTTTATAATATTCGATAATTATACGATATACATATGTATGTATGTATTATTGGGTAACAAATAAAAGATATTATAACACTTAACTCATAGACTTGGCGTCATGTGAAACGACGATTTGATTAAAACACGATTTTATAACGAATTTAAGGTACACAAATTACGATTTTTGATAAATAAATTAACGGTACGGATATTTTTTTTAAACTATATACACTGGAAAAATAAAATTTTAAACAATTAAAAAAAATGAATTCTTTTCTTTTTTTATTGGAAACTATTTTAAAAATTTAAAAAATAGAAAATTAAACGAATCTAAGGCTAAGATTCGTGTATTACGAACAGACATTTTGCAGACAGAGTTAGGGGCCGTTTAGAACTCTGTCTGAAGACTGTAATTGCAACAGTAGTTTTTAGCTCCTTATATAAAAAATGAAATTACAAAACAGAAACAATTTGTTTCTTTTTTTTCTATTTTTTTTGTAACGAAAGAAAATTTTTCTTATTCATTGAGGATCGGGAGAGAAAAAGGTGGGTTGTTTGTATGTATGTTAGTATGTAGGAAAAGAATGGAAATATTATATAAAAATATTGGAAAGTAAACAAAATGGAATAAAACATGATGCAATCATCATTAGGGTTGGAAATACATATCTAGGGGAATATGTACATGTACATGTTATATATACATGTATAAGGAACTATTCCATTACTATTCATACTGGAATACATATATACTATGCAGTTATAGTATGTATATATAACAGTTAAGAAAAATTTTCACTTTTTAGATTTGCTAATTAGAAAGGAATTTTTTTCTTTTCTTTTTTTCTTCTTTTGGTATGGAAAAACACACAATTTTAATAGAAATCTTTTTTGGTTTAGAAAAAAAATTAAAATTTTTTATTTCCAGTAGCTTAAGTTTAGATTTTTTAAATATTTTTTTTTTTAGTATTCAAAACCGACCTCTGAATTCACTTCAAAGTGTTAAAATAGTTGTAGCGCTTTAGAACCGTTTTTTACACCACACAACAGGACTACAAACGAAGAACTACTATATGAATTCTTAAGACCAGAAAAATACCAGCAAATGGACCAAATTATGCTCAAATCAAAGTATTTTATATATTTTGTTTTCGCCTCTCTTTCTTACACCCGAAGTGGAAAAGCGTCAGCAATAGTGTGGTGAAAAGCTTTCAAAATTTTCAAAACCTGCGCAAAGCATTTTTTAAACAAAATTCGTTTAATGCAAAGGAATTTTCATAGATTGTATATTTAAGGGTTCTTTCTTTCCTTCTAGTCCATGGCTTATTAAATATAGCAACTGTTAAAGTGGGTGGTTTTTCGTTTACCTTTAAGTGGTAGGGGTTACTACCTGTTTGTCTTTAGCCAATCATATAACATTTAAGGTGGAGTCTACCGCATTGACCATTCTACTCTTGGAAAATCTGTAAATATTTTCCATAATTTCTTAAACAATGAAAGAAAAAACAAACAAAAAACAAATCCTAAAAACAATAAATATTTATTACAAGTCTTGCAAAATGTTTCATTCCAAAATCTGTTCGAAAATCTGGGGAAAAATATTTCTTCATTGAATACTCAAGCCATACAATTCAGCCAGTCATGCCATCTATTTTGTTTTTCCTCATATTCTTTCCATGTGTAAGTAAATCTCTTCCATGGAATAGTATCTATTTATATTGTCTATAAATATATGTATATGTAAAGGTTTATGTATGTATATTCTTGTTTTTTTTTCAGTTATTATTGTCAGCCATTTTGAATTTATATTTTAACATTCGTTTTTTTCTTGGCTTTCATTTCATAAGTTTGGATTTTGAAATTTTTGGCATTTAGTTGCTATAGTTTTTTTCCAAGTGTGGGTTTTATATTCCATAATCAATAAAAGAAATTTTTTAGTTTTCCAAGTACGATATTTTTTTTGTCATTTTCACTACTGGTTAAAGGTCATTGAAAAAGCGAAATCGGCATATATTATATGCATGTATGTATGCTTACATTACTTTAAAGGCTGAATTTGCTGTCATTTTTTCCTTTCATTTTTTTTGTAAATTCTCTGAAAATACCACAATACAGTAAGTAATAGAAATTTCAATTTAAAAAATACAAAACGGAATTATATCTTTATACGAGCTATGAGTTCATTAAGTATTACGTTGTCTTTGAGTTTGAAGATGCCTGATTTCTCAGACTCATGCAGATTTTAATTTTCAAGTTTGTTATTCAAAAGCAAAATATTTCAAAATTTTTTTAATTTATGAATGATATTGTTACGTTTTTACCTTTTAAAAACGTTTAAAATATGAGCTCGTAGATTCCAAATAAAGTAAAGATAAAGTGTTTAGTTTTAATTAAAATTCTTTATTATTCGCACAATTCTGTGTGCCACTGTTCACAATTTGATGTAAACAACAACAATTGGTGTTCTTTGTTATTCCTCTGTTGACACCCTTTGCATAAACAATAACAATTACTAGACAATTATTCGACAGATCTTTGTAACGGAGATCTTCAGACCACGATTACTCTCTTCAAACGCACCGCGTCTTCACACAAGACTGACTGAACTTCACTAACTCAGTCGCCTGCTTTGCCTTGCCTTTTATATCAGATGAATGTTCTTGAAGGCCAACGTTCATGACTTCGCCTTCTCGAAATCTCTATAAATGTAAACTTCGTTGTTTACGTTTATTATTGTAGTGTTGTTGGTATATTTTTGTTTAATTGTTTACCATTTTTTATGCTGGGATTTGTTGTTATATCAAGCAGTACGATAATTTGTAAACAGGTTTGTTTACTGCATTGTTTTGCGTGTGTAGCTTTTGTTTATAATTTTAATGTTAAACAATGTAAAAGCAAAACACCAGTATCTAGATTTTTAATTTTCATAACAATATCAACAACTAATCTATGGAATTGCTTGCTTTCGAACATCCATTGTTTTCGGAACAGCCTTCAGTACCATCCGACGAACTGCTATATGAAGAGCAGTGACAAGAGAAAACGTATCTTAGAAAATAATTCAAATTATCAGTTCTTTACAACGAAAACATTTATCAATCATTTTCATACTGTCCACTATTACATCAGTCATTTAATATTATCGAGCTGATTGATACAACAGCATCAGTCAAGTCTGTTCAGAGAAGTGAAAACCTACCTATAACGGGTAGCTTTCCGTTCACAGGCAAGTTCACTCGTTGGTCCATATGGCCCATTGTTTTACCCAGTGTAAGTTAAGCCCCCTTGTCATGATTCAGTAGTGGTTGGTTTAAGCCACCACGAGCTTCGGATGAAACCAGCCAGTTCCCTTAGTTCCCATACATACATACATAATTGGTCATTACAACCCTTGAGTCAGGATTACGGCCAAGCTCATGTTGTGTGTGTTTATTTTATCCATGAGTGGCGGGACCTACAGTTTAAAGTCGACTCGGAACGACAGATTCTTGAGAAACTTTTCATGGCAATATTTAGTTACTCTCAGAGTTTTTGCCAGAAATCTGCTGAGATGAAAATGAAAATTTGATGTCTGACCTGGGATTTGAACCGTGGCCTTACGTGTAATAAGCCGATACACTACCTACTAGACTACGGCGACTTCTTTAAACATCCTGTCACCAAAAAACCGATGACGTCTTTTATGAAGTACAGGGCACTCGCGAAATAGATGTTGTTTCTATTTCGTTTCCTCTACTTCAAAGCAGCTTCTGCAGTAATTGTGATGGGGCAAACCGCGTCTGTCAGCGAAACTGCTAATAACGTTGTGTATCATTAGAATTCCTGTTGGAATGCGAACCGTTTTCTTGTCGAACTCAAATAGTTCCCGGTTTCTCCCATTGCCCACTGCTGGATACAGCAGTTTTGAAATTCGGCAAAACAGGTATGTTGGATCACCGTGCTAGTTCCTCCGCCTTTTCGTTTCCTCTCTATGTCACAGTGGCCGGGAACCCAGTAGAGGCGGGTATTGTGTCGACGTAGAGGGTCCAAGCAACTCCTAACGCCCTTTGATTTGACGAGATGGGATCCCAGTGCAGTCAAGGTTTATTGTTATTATGTTATGTTTGGCTTGAGGACCGCTGTGTTTGTGGCTTATTCGCATACACCTGTGACATAAGAAAGCAATACAGGAAAAAATCAAACGATCTCAGTAGTCAGTTCACATCACTCCCATATTAGATGACCAGGCCGTGCTGCATCGCCGTCCTATTGAAATTATATGTCGAGATTACTCAATTCAAGTCGAAATAAGTTCGTATTCATCGACCAGGCCGTTGAAAGAAATAGCCTGAACAACTTTGTTCAAAATTCGTATCAAACATTGTCTTATTAGGGATGCATTGGACGGCGATACCAATCATGTGGATTGGTATCGTCCCAAATTCGAAAATCTTGTTTATTCGCGTATACATTCTTCTAGAAATGGGCCTCAACACTGATGATAATATTTTTAATCGTGTTGGTGAATGCTATATACGCCAACGATACTTGTCTACCTTTTTTTGATCCATAAGAATAAGATATTCTATAAAAAGCTCACTTGAGCACTCATAGCGGCCCGTTGTGACGCCACAGGTGAACGCAGTCTTTCCTCCTAACCAAGGAGGGAGAAGGGCTGCACATTTTCAAAGCACGACTACCCCACGCTGGAAAATCTTGATAAACGAGGATATATCCTTGACATCGATGGACGATAGCTCCGTCAAGCTGACAATCGTTGGTGAGCCAAATAACCTATATCTGCACCTAGCAAGAGATATGCATTGACAAAGAAAGTGGATAACAGTCTCCTCTTCCTCAGCGGATCTGCACCCACGGCAAAAGTCGTTAAATGGGAGCCGCATTCTTTCCGCGTGTCTACCCATAACACAGTGACCTGTATGCATGACCACTGTGATCGATATGGTGTTACGACCAAGTGCAAGTAACTGGTTGGTGCGCCTTCTATCCATTGAGAGCCAAGTTGAACGAGCATTCCTAAGTTGATTGAAGAGGATTCCGGAAGTAGTGCGCCAGCTCTGGCTAGCTCGTCGGCTCTGCAGTTTCTCGGAATGTCACAGTGTCCGGGAACCAAGACAAGTGCGACACTGAAGCGCCCAGAATGAAGGTTGAGGCAGCGGCGACATTCCCTGACGATCCTGGAATTATTCCCAACGTTCGACAGTGACTTTATGTCAGCCTGGCTATCAGAAAAGATCGAGATGCGGGTGAAAGGAACACCGTATGCGAGGATCCACTGCGCGGCTTGGTAGATGGCTATTACTTCCGCCTGGAACACGCTGCAATCTTCCGGCAGCCGGATTGAAATGTCAAAGTCCAATTTCCCAGAGTAGACTCTACCACCCACCCCTCCATCGAGTTTTGAGCCGTCGGTATATACATGCAGGAGTTCCGGGACTACGGTCGTGTCAGGGGTCCAATCGCTTCTGCTCGAGATCAGGAAATTGAAACCCCTGTCAAAATAGTATTCCACAGCGAGATAGTCGATATCCAGTGGGGCCATAGGATCGATCTCCAAAATAGGGGAGTGACCAGAAGGAACGACGCGCCAACGAGACAGGGCATTGAGTCTTGTCGCAGTGAACTTAGCCACCTGCTTAGCGAGGAGCTCAGTAGGAAGCCAGTTAAGCATTGCGAACAAGGCCTTTGTGGGGGTGGTGCGTAGAGCACCAGTGATACGAATAGCTGCAGACCTTCTAACTCCGTCCAGGAGTCTCACATTGTGCAGCTTGTCCAGAGCAGTCCACCAGAAGGCAACACCGTATAGGAGGATGGATTCGATGACTGCAGAATAGATCTAGCGCATGACCCTTGGGCTGAGACTCCATCTGGATCCAACTGCCCTGCTGCAGCAGTAAGCAGCACAGGCCGCCTTCCGCGCCCTAGCAGCCAGATTCGCCCTCCAGTTTAGTCTATCTGTAACACAAATTATATATAAGCTCTACAAAATTTGGACACTCCAACACATTACAACTGATTAAAATACCGAAAATTGAAACACCTTTCAACGCTTCTTGCTTAGAAAGATCTCAAAATGTTTGGCATGTAATAGAAAGGAAAATAACTAATGCCCTGATTGTTTTGTTATGACATCGAGACTGAATTGTGATTGTTCCTTTGGAATAGCTCACCAAAAAATATATTTAATCCACTATCATTATGCGTATAATATTTTCATTGTCCGATTTAAAAATAAAAATTTCATTTCAAAAATCTACCAATTGCTTCCATTTCACCAATTTCCATTTCAATTCACCAAAAATATTTCGCAGCAAATAATTGTTTTTAAATCTCCATTAAATAAAACTCTGAATATACAAGACTACGTACGTATAACGTTTTGAGTGATTAATACCATTAACGAAATTATCAAGGATTATAAAGGATTTTGCGAAAACATTTCTGTGCATACAATTTACGAAGAATGTAGAAACAAAACGAAAAATATGGGAGAAAAAAGAAAGACAACGTTATCCTGGCAAAACAGACACACACTTCCGGCGAAAATGCGAATAAAAAAACTGAATTGAAACAAAAACGTAAACTCAAACGTAATGGCAGGATAAAGTTGTTTAAATACGGTGGGTTGCTGTTGGAAAGGGTGTTTAAAGGGGGTAAATAATGCAGGTATTAGAATTTAAATAGAAAAATAAAAGACAATGCAATTTAGCATAATTTTTTGGCTTCAATTAATAGAGCGTAGTCAGCAAAGTACTCGTAAAGCTAAATGGTATGGTATGCGCTCCATTCACATTCGCACATTCAAAGAAACGTTGTTACGTTAAATTATGTAAGGATGGGAAGGTTTCCGTTAAAATAAATCTGTGAAAGAACAACTACTTAAATAAATAAAAAGCTCTTCTTGTCTTAGACCAATGAATAATGAACTCAGTGTAGGCAAAAAGTTTTCCTTAAAGTAGGAAGACTTGCTTTGTTTTGCTTATTGAGCAAAAGTTAGGTTAAAACCGATTTTTATTTATAAATTAATTTCAAAGTTTCATATAATTCCATGAGGATTATGAATACTCCTCAGGGAGATAGAGATTAACTTTAACAATAAGCGCCATAACTCCATGGTAAAGAGTTGAATTCAATGAGCATGATTGTTTACTACCATGTACCATACACTTCTGTAGAAGTCATAATTTCTAGGCAACCATAAACGGCAACCTTACCATCCTAGAATTTGAACTGAAAAAACTTGAAGGCCAAGAAAAGGCGAATAAAAAGACCAATGTAATCCTATTACAAAACTTGTTCCACATTGCCCTTTGCATAGAAACCCCTCTCTCCACCAGCAAAACTGATACAATCAAATTTCATAAATTTCTAGAATAAAAATGCACGAAGCTTCGCGTAATTTACAGTCGTTTGTTATGAGCTAATTTTGGTTTAATAAAACAAAATTTATCTCCTGTTGGTTAAGCCTATCGCTGCCTTTCATTTTAGATCTGAATTGAAGGCTTGACTGTTACAAAACGGCTTAAAGCGGATGACTCACTGTTAATCCAACCAATTACACAGCCCTGCAAATTTGGACTTTTTTGTGTAAATAAGATGGCTTCAGGTGTTTTCGAAGGCATTTGGCGCGCTAAACACGAATCTGGTTTTCGAGAAAAAGGGGGTTGAAAACCCTAAAAATAGCGTTTTTGGCCATTTTTGAAACATTTTAGAGCTCAACACAGACGTGCTACAACCATCGCTATTGTTAGAAATTGACAATTGATCTTTGCTCTTTAAAATGAGCCCAAAGCCAAATTGTTTGCATACATCCTTAAAGTAGGGGGTGGGTTTATGTCAAGGGGTGCAAAAGAAAAAGAAACACATTACGGAGGTCCTTAAAAATTAGTCAGATTTACTTGAAAATTGTTACTCAGGGGTTTTTGGGGTCGCTAATTACAGATCTTCATTCAGATTTAAAAAATTCGAAATGGCGGCTCCAATATGGCGGTCAAGTAAATCTGATTAATTTTTATAAACCTCGACCTCGACATTGGATCCCCCATTTTGAATTTTTTAAATCTATACAAAGAAAAACCTTTCTGGTCCTCAATTTTACGTAACTTTGCCATCATTTTTTGTAAGTCACAGCCTTTCAAACACTATTGTTTTCGCTAGACGTGGTCGTAAGGGACCTACTTTTCATAACACCTAGCCATATGCTTTTGAAATTAAACAACTTTTCCCGGCTACTAATTGGTCATTACAACCCTTCAGTCAGGATTACGACCTAGCTTCGCACACTATTTATGTGCGCGTGTTAATTTTATACATGAGTGGTGGGATCTACAGTTTAAAGTCTGTTCCGAACGACAGATTTTTGAGAAACTTTTTCGTGACAATTTTATTTACTCCCAGAGTTTTTGCCAGAAATCTGCTCAGAGGAAGTCGGTGACGAAACATTTGTTCGTATTTCGTTTTGTTGGAGATGTCTGGCCTGGGATTTGTGCCGTGGCCTCACGTCTTATAAGCCAACGCACTACCTACTAGACTACTACGACTTCAAGTTTGTCTTTATTTTTGCTTGGCATACCATCCCCTAAGGTAGAAGACAATATTTAAATGCCTGTGTACATAGTACATGTGTATTGTGGGTGTTCAAGTGTAAGGGTAACTTACACGTAGACAACCCTTTAACTGTTTTTGTTTGCTACTCAACGGCGGTTTTATGGTTTGGGTGAAGACGGGAGGAGAGAATATTGTCAAATCCATTAGCAGGATGTTTAACGTAAATGAGGAGATTAAATTGAATTGAATTATTGTTTAAAGAAAGATTTCATTTAAATTAATAGAGATTTTCAACATAAATAAATTAAATTTAAATGAATTTACATATTTTTGTTAGAGGCCTTGTTTGGAAATTTTTTTTCTTTTAATGTCCAATAGAATGTCACTGATTTCTTCATTAGAATTTCATTCATTGATTTTTTTTATTTTTATTGGTTAGCATGGACCATAAAATTCTTTTGTTTGTCTACTTTTTCTTATCATTGTTAGAAAATCTCAGCCAAAGAAAATTGGAATTATTTTTCATTAAAAGGAGCAGTTTTCACCTCGCGAAAGAATGGAATACATAGATAAAGAAAAATTTCCAAAACATTTAATTCATTAAAACAAGATGCAAGTTAAGATAAAATGACATATAGCCACACACAGATACACAGAACAGGAGAGCAGCTTGCAGTACGAGGGTTGAAATTAAATTTGATAAACGAAATAAAAGTTAAACTCTTGGCAACCGAAAAGGCACTTATTAACAAGTGTTATCAATAATCACGCATATATTAACATCGTCTAGCTGAATAACTTTATCTAAACTAAGGGAGTCTGCCCTCCCCCCCCAGTCTCCATGATTTCCACTCCCTAGTTTTCAATGACATCAAAACATTTCAGATTCTCTTGATTAATAAAAACAAATACCAACAAGTTAATTTAGCGTGATGAAGTTGAAGCGATATTAACTTTTTTCTCCTCCCTTTCCATTTCTTCTCTTCCCTTCTCTGCTCTATTCAGCTCTATTATTATTATTTTTTTTTTATCAGCATTGAACATAAGAAGCACTTTTTTGCCATTATATTGTCCTTGATGTCTTGGTAACTGATTGTTGTTGCCAAGGTTGTTATAAATGATTTTATTTGGGTTTTTTTTTTTATACTTTTACTTTGGCTTTTATTATTGCGTAATAGAACAATTTATTTTAGTTTAGCAAATAAAGAAATCTTTTTGTGACCATTAGCCAACTAAGGTATGTGGGATGTCAAATAGGATTTTTTTATTATTCGCCATACATCTTCAACTGATTTTTCGAAAAAAATTTTGGAAAATCTGTCCTGAAGGGTAGGAAACTCTTATTGAAATATTAAGTTCTTTTTAGTACAAAGCCCAAAAACTGTTTGAACAAATTTGATTTGCCGTATTGATCACTCTTTTCTTTTTGGAAAATATTTTCAAAGTCTGACCAAACCTTTAGGTTCTTAAAAAAGAAATGTATTCATTACAAAAACTCGAAAAAAACTCTTTTACCGGTATGGTCTTACTAGACGAGTGCTCCGTGTTCACACTTCAACTACATCGTGAAAAAAAAATATTGAAAAAAGTATACCATGCCGTCACTAATGGATAAAATTGACACACTCAAGCTGGAAAGGAGAAAGCATGTCGTAATTTTGATTTAAAGGTTTTAGTAGCCAACTGTAGTCGCCGTAGTCTAGTAGGTAGTGTGTTGACCTATTAGACGTGAGGCCTCGGTTCAAATCCCATGTCAGACATCTCCAATAAAAACAAAATATGAAAAAATATTTTTTCGGCGACCACCTCTCAACATATTTCTGGCAAAAACTCTGAGAGTAAATAAAATTGCCATGAAAAAGTTTCTCAAAAATCTGTCTTTCGGAAGCGACTTTAAACTGTAGGCCCCGCCACTCATGTATAAAATTAACGCACACAACATACACATACATATAGACATAATTGGTCATCACAACCCTTCAGTCAGGAATACGACCTAACACATAACATACAACCTTTTAGTCAGGATTATGAACCTAGTTTCTCACACCACTTATGTTGTGTGTGTTAATTTTATACGAGAGTGGCGGGAACTACAGACTCCGAACGACAGATTTTTTGTGAAACTCTTCATGCTCTAAGAGTTTTTACAAGAAATCTGCTGTGAGGAAGTCACCGAAGAAATATTTTTTCGTTTTGGTCTGACCTGGGGTTTTTAAACCGTGGCCTTACGTCTAATAAGCCAACACACTACCTACTAGACTACGGCGACTTCAATATCTATCAATTGCGCGCCTTAACTCTTCGGTTATTGAAAGCATTGTTCATTTCATTCTCAAACGTCCATATCAGTATGAACGAAGTTTTCTCTTATTTGACTCACTCTTTCTAAATAGTCTGACCGAACAATCACTATTAAACTTTCAAACAAATATTCAGATTGAGCCTTAGTACTGCAAGCTTTATTGCGAAATTCTGATGATGGTGGCTGTGATCGGTTAGTCAGGACTTGTGTGTAAGCTGAGATGAATCGTATCATGTGCTCAAGTGAGCTTTGATTTAAGCATAGCTGCTTCTATCTTCTATCCTCTCCTATCAGTTTCATTAATCACCTTTTTTCAGCTCAGCAGATGGTTGAGTTTATGATAATAAAGTTGCCGTATGTCGCTAGTAAGGAACAACGATATGTTTAAAAATAACCTTCTTATAATGTGGGTTGTTATGCTTTGTGGGATCTGAGATCTTCCTGCCTAGATTGTTGGGAAAGGAATGGAAGCCGCTTAATTTTAAAATTTAAAAGCAGTGGAATACATTTTTTCACCTCCATTCCGGATTTAAACCTGGATTGTCAGCTTATTTATGTTGCCTATGCACACATTGAATCAAATAAATATTCGAATGGAAATTCAATATCAATTTATGCTTCAGCCCATACGCCGAATTGACGGGACATACGATAGTCGCTTGGCTTTAATTCCTACACAAGTTGAGTTTTGAAACTTTCTTTTGTAAAATCTTATATAAATCTTCCATAAAGAAGAAGGACACAATCCATGTTGCTAAGAAAGACGGCAATTGGATTGATTTGGATCCTTGTACAGCGGGTACAGCTTCTTCATTTCACACTGTTGTCATAGTTACTTGAATTAGTCGCTCTGAAGAACAATTATATACGCCTTAAAATGGAGAAAATGTACGATAAGTTTTAAGAACAGAAACATTATTTTGTTACCAAAAAAAATTTTCAACAATTTGCAAACGTTACTCTTGTTTAAGTCTATCGGAATGAAATGAAAAATAAAGCTTAATAGAAAGCAATCTTCAGCAATGTCACCGTAGTTTAGTAGGTAGTTTAGTAGGTTTATTAAATGAGACCATGTTAGTTCAAACCGTAGCTCTGAAATCCTGAAAAGAAGAAATTTGAAAAATATTTCTTACAGCGCCTTCATCTTAGTAGCAGTCTTCTGGCAAAAGCTCGGGCACACAACTCTGTCGTTCGTGGCCGGCGTTTGGCTGAAGATCCCGCCACTCATGTATACATTTAACAAACTACATGGATGGTATGAAAAATATGTCGTATTGTGTTGCTAATTCAAAGTCATGATCCTCTAGAAAATATACCCACTGTATGTAGTTGATAATACACATTCATTAAGAAAGAAAAACGACTTTAAAAATGCCTCTAATAAGATCAAGTTCCATTATTGTAGGAATAACAATCTAAGTAAAGAATATATAAAATCATTAAAAATAATACCAGAATAATAAAGTTCAAAGGTCACTTCTAAAAAAAAGTATTTTATAGTACGAATTAAAGAAATTCACATTAATTTTCAACTAAAGGGAACAAATATTTCTTTGAAAACTTAAAAGAAAATATTTTCAACTATCAAACACCAAACAGTAATAGATTTCAACGAAACATGTCTATTAATATCCCAGTTACCATGAATGCAACAGAACAGGCAGTAGTGGAAAACTCCTCCCACATGCAAATACTAACTGAAAAGTATTCGTATGTACATACATATATACATAACATACATATTTATTTTTAAAATACTATTGCAATTATCTGGGTATGAGTACAACAACCATTTTATGTGTCGGGTATATAACACAGGTCATACCTATAGTACTCATACCAAAAATACTATAAATTTCGTATACATAAATACTGTCTGTTCTATATGGTAAGTACTCCTTGTGTTTGTTTAACTGTATTTTATACCCACCATATCAGACAACATTAAATACATACACACACATTTGGGAATATGGCAACATTTGTAACCAACCTATAAATGCTGTGTGTGTGTGGGTATTACAAGGACTCCCACCTGCCTGTTAAGTGCTATATAAGCCATAGACATACAAACGAACGCTAAGAAATCTATGAAATTGAAAAAGCTTTTGCGCATAACTCTACTGTGTGTTTTAAAGGAAAACAACAAACAAGCAAAAGCTATGCTGTTTTACTACCCCGCATATTCAAAGCATATTATTATGGTATAAAAAGCCCTGTAACATTTTGGTGAATTTCATTTCTACTTACCGTATCTACAGGAGTAGACAGCAAAAACAACAACAACTCATCAGGCCAGGATAAATTACCAACAACAGGAATTTACCGACGGAATTTTTGTCGATCTTCAATTGAATTAGTTTTCCAAATACAAATCATGGATTTACAAACAAAATATTTCAATTTGGTTAAGGCCATGACAAAGGAATTGTGGTTTTATTTACAGAAATATAAGAAATATCGTCGAATTATTTAAGCAGTTTTAACATGGCGAGAAATAAAAGGACCGCACCATAAGACAAAATGTATTCGTGAAAAGGAAGTATCATCAGAAAACAACCAAGAGTAAATATCAACAAAAAAGTCATATCAACTTCATATCGTTTTTAAAAAAAATGTTTTTCGTCTAATTTATCAAATCTAATCTAATATAAGAAAATTAAACAAATAATCGTATAAATATATTATATTGTGAAAATATCTTTAAGAATATCATATTATATACTCTTAAAATAATTCTTAATCAATACAATTTTAAATATATAAATTAAAAGCAAAGCAAAATATTTAATTTGTTTTATTTCTACAAGGAAATTTTGTAAAATGTTTTACAAACAATCTTTTGCTATACTGCCCAATTTTTAGTTGGCAAATAAAGCCAGGAATCATGGTCAGTGAGATATCTATTGCTTCCCAAGCATCAAAACATTCAAAATATTGAGAGAGAAAAACCAAATGTATGATATTTACTTCGCCTCATCTTACATAACATAACATAACCTAACATTTAACATAAAAATCTACTAATGTCTAATAACACCGTTACGTAGATCATTCCATTATTAAACTCGATTTATTTTAAAGAGTGACACAATATTTACTCCCAGTACTTACCCCCACCCATATCATTATTGCCAACATAGCTTTCATGCCGACGAACCGAACACGGTGTATGTTTTCAATATACTTTAGGTTCACACAATAAACCGCTAAGGTTAACTATAAGAACATACAGGATTATGGTCTGGATTCTAACATCATTCTTACATTTTTATCTATGAATGGGAGGTGGCGACTCTGAAAGACAAATGTGAGAAGACTGTTTATGACAAGCAGAGCATTCATACATAATTGGTCATTACAACCCTTTAGTCAGGATTACGACCTAGTTTCTCACACCACTTATGTTGTGTGTGTTAATTTTATACATGAGCAGCGGGACCTACAGTTTTAGTCGACACCGAACTACAGATTTTTGAGAAACTTTTTCATGGCAATTTTATTCCTCTCAGAGTTTTTTGCCAGAAATCTGCTGAGAGGAAGTCGCCAAAGAAATATTTTTCCATATTTCCTTTAGTTGGTGATGCCTGTCCTGGGGTTTGAACCGAGGCCTCACGTCTAATAAGCCAACACACGACCTACTAGACTATGGCGACTTCAAGCAGAGCATCGAAGAAAATATTTGTTTCACATATATTTTTATTGAAGATATCAGAGCTGAGGTTTTCCAATTGACGTTAAGCCAATTTATTTGGAGCTTAAGCCGACTTTTTATACGCCCCTTGTCTAACCTTAAATGATGTAAAGTGCGGAAGCTTAAACTTTTCATTCAGATGTGTGAGAATCAAATATCTTACCCGTCAGAAAGCATCCACAGAGATATTTTCCTTCCTAATAATCATCATAGCAGTCCGTACAATCTGGCTATCAGAAAGAATACTAACATCTCTCTCACAGAGATATTTTCCACCTTAATAATCATAAGCTACGAGCTATAATTTCGTCTGGCGAGTGCTACAATAGTTTGGTAGCGTTATTGAGGGAACTATAAACGCCAAGGTCGAAAATATGCCTCCGCTCATAGTTCTAACAATACACAGTTAATATGCTGCGTCATTCGGCATCCACAGCTCTAGTAAGCCTTGTAAATTTTATTTGAAATATTTTATTACAAGCAAAAAGAGCGATGAAAACTTTTTTTATCCAGCTGTGCATATCCGGTTTCCAGAACTGCTTCTCACCCGAAACAAACGAAAAATGTGGTCCTCATCATTCTATACAATTTAAATGGGCGATTTTAACTTCCTGGTGAAAATTATCACCTCCGTTTTTACAGTAGTAGATGCATCCTGTTTCAAAAAAGAGCTAAAAATTCGCCTAAATTTGTGAAGTTTACGTCACAATGTCTTCACAGCAAACCTGTTCCAAAATCCGTAGTAGTTTATTGCAAGTTCACATAGGAAGGATTAGCATACTTCTTCTATGGTTCTCTCTCCAAACTCTCTAATGAAGAATGAGCTCCTTAATGGCGAGTGATTTGTCCTTCCAGGACTTACGGTTTAAGGCATAACTCCTGTAAGTATTCAACCACCAGTCATCGTCCGCTTCAGGGTCATTTGCAAGACTAAAGGAACTCTAGAGAATGCTACCAGAATAGGAAAAATGAAGGCAACACAACATTGTATTACAAAAAAAATTGACACTAAAAATCATAGAAAAAAAATTCGTATAAAATTTGGTTTTTAATTCAAATTTTATGTGAGATGATGATCTTCCAATAAAAAATGAAATTAAAATGTTGAATCGTGACTACATTCTAGTTTTTCAAAATTGTATTTGAAAACAACATTTTATAGACTCAAATGCAACATCTCAATCCAAAAAAAGAAAACATAAAATTTACATAAGTCAACAATAGGAGGGCGTAAGATTTATTTGCCAACTTTAGCAAACACTGGAACATAAAAAAATCGAAAATTGAAATGTTAATTACAAATAAG
The DNA here is from genome assembly GCA_958299815.1 of Sarcophaga carnaria. Taxonomy (NCBI): domain Eukaryota; kingdom Metazoa; phylum Arthropoda; class Insecta; order Diptera; family Sarcophagidae; genus Sarcophaga; species Sarcophaga carnaria. The sequence continues at coordinate 17,263,505 of OY283152.1, read as the reverse complement.
GGACCAAAAAAACCACACACAGGGTGTTGGCACTCTATAGAATAAAGCAGGATATTTTGTCCTGAAACACTTGCACGGGTAAATAAAACGCCTTCTTGTGTATAGAAAACGTTACTAAAATAGATACAAAATTTATTGACATGGCAAAAAAACACAGAAATTGTTAATAAAAGTTAATGAAAACAAAAAGTAAATAAATTTTGTTATAATACAAACAAAAAAAAAAAAAAACAAAAACAAAATAAATAAAAAACCAAAGCGTATAAGAGATAAAAACTTTAAAATCATAAACCACCCTCATTGAAGACCATACCGTAAACCCCACGTTTTCAAAAGCGATTTATTGCTTTATTGCTATTAATGTACATGCAAGGTAGTAGAAAAAGTTGTATTATTTTATTTCTTAAGGCTTTCCTTTAAAGAATATTAAACCACAGTACAACGAAATTACTATTTCTCTTACCCATTACAAGTAAATCGTTATAGACTGTATGTAAATACAGCACGTGTAATGCGAAAGTGATTGTTTGTTGATCTCTTGATCGAAATATTCTATATCCTGCAGTTATTAAAACAAATAAAAACAAACATTAACATTTGAATACAATATTAGAATACAAAGATATTAAAATAAAAGCTGGCCCCCCTTAAGAAAACTTCTGCAAAATATTTTATAAAGCAATGCCGCATTATTAGTTTACACTGCAAACATTTTATTTGTTTTTAAGACTGCCCCCAGTAAAGTTTATACTCCTATTTAATCAACTGTAATAACAGGTTAATAATGCCATACTTTGGATAACCTTCCAACATGATTACTTTGTAAACATAGGGGTGATAAATGTAAACCAAGATTTTTGGTAGTTTTCTGTGTCCATTTTACATTGTTTTCTTATGTGGAGTTAATGGTCCTAAAATAGATTAATAAAAAGTTTAATATACGTTAGTTTTTAATCTTCTATGAGTAAGAGTAGTATTTGTCAAATATTCTGTACTTGGGCCGATATTTGATGGGAATATGAACCAAATATGTATGCCTTCTATAAATCGGGCAAAATTCGATGAAATTTAAAAAGGTCTAGTTTTCAGATCTAGTGGATTGGATAGCAATTGGATTAAGGATTCAAAAACAGGTTCCCTTACGATCAGGCGTTTCTTAAGATCGGAGATGTAGGTGACGAAGCTAACTTTCTTTTCAAATTTGCAAATTGTCTATATAAATCAGGAAAAATCGGATAAAAATGGACCTAGTAGGTACAATGGATCTTGTGGGCTGGATGGCCATAGTCTCAACGATTCCAAGATAGGTTTTTTGCAGACGGGTGTTACTGCGGACTGAAGTTATGGGCGACGAAGCTAATTTTTATATGAGCGGAAAGAGTTCTCTATGAATGAACTTAAAAATTTTAATAATTCTCATTTATATATTATAGACTCAACATAATATTGTATTTTTAGATTTTTTTTTTTTGTTGACTTGCATATTTTGGTCAATGATTTGCATTTTTTTAAGCGATGGCTGCATTGTTTTGTCAATGACTTACATTTTTTTTTAGATGACTTGCATACTTTTGGTTGATTTGATTTAAATTTTTTTGTCGATGGCTTGTTATTTTTAGGCGATGACTTACATTTTTTAGTCGATAACTCGCATTTGTTTGATCGATGACTTGAATTTTTTGGTCGGTGACTTGCATTTTTAGTAGATGACTTGCAGTTTTTGTATGAATAACTTGCATTTTTCGGCGATGTTAAGGGTAATAAGTTCAGCGCCTATATTAGCTTCGTCACCAATATCTCCGGTCCTAAATAATTGCCGAGCGGAACAAATACCGTTTGTCCTGGCCTTGATGCAAAGGCTATCCAGCCTATTAGGTCCGATTCGTCGTCTTTCTTTTAATTTTTCTCCAACATTTCTTATTTTTATGAATTCTATCGATTTCTTATTATACTTTTCCAAACATTTCAACTATGTTAGGTTAGGTTAGGTTAAAGGACGTGTACTTGTAAAATAAGACAAGTACAGTACCCGGAGGTCGAATTGACCCATTGTACAATGTCCTTAAAGAGGGAAGGATAATAGGGGGATAAAAAGGAGAGGATGTAGGAAAGGGGAGAATGGGAAGTGGAGCATTTCAACAATGTTAAGTTAATAGAGACTGTTAACAACTGTAAATAAAAGAATATAACTTTTGTAAATAACTATTTATTAAATATATTAGATGTACTTTGAGTTTTGAATCAAATGGAGGACGCTCTTCCTTTTTAACTTGCTACTGGATATACCAAACCATTCACAGGACGAGCAGGCCGGACAATAATTAGGTTGGTTAAGTTGGAGAACTGCTGTAGCTTGTTAAGTTCTGGTAAAATCTGTAAAAATATTTAAAACCAACTGGAGCTCTCGTGCAAAGTCTCTTATAAAAAAAAATATGTTGATTAATTCAATAACAGTTATAAAAAAATTTTAATTTTAATAATTTAAAAAATTTATTTAGTCCATGATGAGCAACTAAATATATGTTGTTTAAGAAATGTTGTATGATATGGACGTGAATATATTGAAACTTTTATCAAGTTTTTCTTTTTCATTTAACATTTCCAAGTCATAAAAGCACAGATTCATTCTTGCTTTCCATTAATTCGACAAAATAATTATGTTGACGATATTGTTACTGATGATGATGTTGAGGTGTGAATAGACCATAAAAACTCCTGTTTTCCAGCATTTAGTATTGTTTTATAGCCATTCTACAATCGTTTGCAAGGGTATGTTTGTTTGTTCGTGTCTAAACATGGTATTTTTAGCTGCAAAGGCAGAGGCAACGGCAATGCCACTTGACATTAATTGAATTTGAGGCTTCAAAATCGACTGGCTTTATAAACAAGTACGTTTAGTCTAGTAAAACTTCCATCTCATAGCTATTGTTCTCTATTGTTGGCTGCTTCTATAGAGCACAGCTATTGCTTTAGTAGATTTGTTCTTTTCTTCCCTGGCTGGGTAAATTAATTGTGTTAGTCAGATAATTGAAAAGTTTTTAACGTTAAAGTAATTCAATTTCATTTTATTAATATGGTTGATGTTAGAGACAAAAATTTCGTATAAGTATGGTCACACACGCACACACACACCTTTGATGGAATTTTATTTAAAGCTTTAATGGCGGAAATAAGGAAATAAAAATTTTGTATTGAGATTGTATAAAGAAAAAAATAGCTATGTTTAGTATATACTGGTGCGGTCAAACGAATATAATAGACTTCGGTAAATGACGAAGACCGCATCCCAGCTGATTGTAATTTTCAAAAGATTACTGAATTAATACTTGACCAAGAAACTCCCCATTTTAATTTTTCAAATTCTTACGAATTTACAATGTTCTGTTGCTCTTGCAACAATTCCATATAGATATATATCTGGCGATTATGTTTTCTAGACTTGTTGCCCTAACTATATTCTCCATTCTTATCTTATACTTGCGTACAAACTTAAGAGTTATTAGGTTTACTGACAGTCAACAGTAAAATCTTAAAACTTTAAAACTGATCCTACCCTTACTGGATCAGTATTTATTACAGCCCAAGCTATGCACATATTAAAATCGGTATATTAAGGTAAAATACAATACACCTTATACCGCCAAACAGTCAAAGAAAATTCGAAATATGTTATTTAGTTTCTATCGTGGGACTTATGGTCTGAAGTTTCGGGTTTTTCAGGCAAAGCCATTAAGACCAACGCGGACGGTTTCTAAATGCTGAATAAAGCTGGTTGTGGTATTATGTTAGACGACAGACTGTGCGACCATATCAAAAGCTGAGCAATGCTTATTGGATGGAATTTTGCACAGGTTGCAATAAGTTCTTATGAACGTCAACTTGATGGTCATCCTTGCCATGAATGTCGGGAATTTTTTCGGTGACAATTCGGTCGATAATTTTCGACATGTAACAAGGTGTTCTAATTACATTAGGAAAGCAGGGTATCCTGCAGTCGTTGTACAAGCAGGCTCTTTTTGGTAGATTTATATAAGAACAGAACAGCCATTGAACTATTACGGCTCTCACAGGCCCTATGGAAATCCATGTTGTTAGAGTCGGTATTGCTTCGAATGACTTCTGAAATAACCGAGGAGCTATTGTCATATACCGCGTAGATTTTTGGCCTCCCACCTCCTCTCGACTTTAATTGAACTTCTTTAAAATACAAATTATTTCACTAGCGAGTTTCAATATGGAGTGGGAACATCTTAGTGTTTTATCATCGTATTGACATTGGCTTGTGGTATCAGAATGCGCCTAATCACTGGCCTAAATGTAATCTTATTATGCGAGGCTCTGTCACCTAACACAGTCTAGCAAACCTCACAACAAGGCAAAAGGCTAAATTGAAAAACAGGTCCAAGTCTTGAAGAGACTGAACAAACTCAACACATGCACTTAGTCTTCCACAAGTTGTTAAGGGTGCCTTACATTTAAGAGAAACGGAAGTTATTATCAAAGAAGATTTATTAAACTGAGCAGCCCAGGAAGATCAGCTGACAAAAATCATAGCCGCCATTATCAAGCCGTTTTTATTAACCGTGTGAAAAGCAAACCAATGGGGATAGTTTCCCCAAAAACGACACTACAGGCGACCCAAAAATGGTTTTATTTAAATGTTTTAGTCATCATATATTTTAGAATTCGATTAATAAATCTCCCGTCCTGTAAAATTCCAATATCTATAAAAACTAAAGGATACTGTTAACCATACAAACAAGTTATTCTATTACAACACAGTGCCTTATTATACCTAATAAAGGTCTCAATATATTTATTTTCTTGTGCTTGTAACATTTAATATTAAAAAAAAACCGAAAAACATGTTGTATCTCTCAATCTAAACGTAGGTGTGAATTACCACTCAATAAATTTTATATGACCTGTGGGAATTTCATTTTAATTCTGTTTTTCAATTCTCGATTATTTGTTTATTACGGATAATTTTTACTAAAAATATACATACGTGGCCCATGAGTTTACTTACAGTGTTGGTGTGGCTGCATAACCACTTTTACGTGTTGGTTTGTACATTACCTTTCCCTTGTGTATCACACAAGCCTGTTGCTAGAAACACGTACTTTCAACGTGAATACAACATCGGTATGAGATGGCAAAAAAAAAAAAAGTAAAATATTCAAGTGGTTGTTTACCACTAACCACCCCCGCTTTATATTAAGTTGTTCTACTAACACTCGCAAAATCAGAATATTCAGAAATGGAAAGGAATTAATTTAAAATTTCTTTATTATGTTCAGAAGTACCATGCAATACAAGATTACAATGTAAATAACGAATTTCAATACTATTGAAGATCTAAAGTTGAAGAGATCCATGGGAAAACGGCGATTTGAAACGACTGTTTTACAAATAAAAGAAAGGCTATACTAAAACGTTGTTATCAACAGTGTTTTGAGGATTGGAAAAAATCATGGGTATAACTGAATGAAGGTGGTTCAATAGGCTCGCCTGTCTTTTTGAATAAAAAATAATTTTCCTAGTACCCCATACATTTTGACCAACCCTTCTCAAATTTTTACTCCTGCAAAAGATAATATTTGGAAACAATAAAGACTCAATGACGAACTAATTCGTAGCCTAATTCGAGAATTTTTACTGTGTATACTGCACATGCTGCAGCCCTATGCACATGCGTATACAGGCCCTAGTGCACGACCTATTGCCAAAATACTTTTTTCTTGTCCAAGTACTATTATTTTTTCAATTTCTTATTTAATTGAGGCAATATGTTGGCCTAGGTTAGGTAAGGTTAGAGTACGTGTACTTGTCAATTAAGACAAGTACAGTACCCGGAGGTCGAATTGACCCATTGTACAACGTCCTAGTTTCTCACACCACTCATGTTGTGTGTGTTAATTTTTATACATGAGTGGTGGGACCTACAGCTTAAAGTCGACTCCGAACGACAGATTTTTGTGAAATGTTTCATGGCAATTTTATTTACTCTCAGTGTTTTAGCCAGAAATCTGCTGAGAGGAAGTCGCCGAAAAAATACTTTTTGTATTTTGTCTTGATGTCTGGCCTGGGGCTCGAACCCTGGCTTTACGTCTAATAAGCCAACACACTACCTACTAGGCTACGGTGACTTCAATATGTTGGCCTAATATTCACCTTTGTTTACGCTTCTGAAAGCATTCAGTGCGGATTATGCCATTATTTATTAGATAACAAACCTACGTACCTGATTTAGCATCGACTCACTGCTTAAATTGTATGTTCGAATGTGAGCTAACGCAGCTGCTAAGTCGCAGAAACGGTGTCATATCTAACTAAACAGACCTATGACAGATCAAAATTATACCGGTTCTAGAGACCTCAACTGGGCGTCGAAATCCATCGGCATCTTGCACTAAATGCACTTTTAACACCCAATATTAATACTTCAATTCATCACAATATTTATTAAGCTTAGCCTCGAGTAGGGGAATGATTTTATTTCACAAAAAATAATGTTGCATGAGTGCGCGTAATTCACTTTTTACTATTATGTCCTTAAATCACGTGGTAGTCTACTATCAATGACTGGTAAATACAAACTAACTGACTTAACTTATTCAAATTATGTTCGGAGTTAACTGATAAATGCCCATTGATCAAAGCAAAAAGTCTTAGACTATTTTTTTTTCAACCCAGAAAATAATGTCCATTGTCAGTGTGCCTTACCAAGTAGTTATGACATTCTCGGAGTAATAAGTTCTGAGTAAAATTAAATGGCACTGCGTTTTAACAATTGCATTGAAAATACAAAAATTTTTTTTCAATCATTACCAGGAGATATCCTCAGGCCGACAGCATTTCTAAATTTCTATGCAAAATATAAACAGTAATCCTTTAAAATCTCTTAAAATTTTCAATCACGACTGCATATACAATTATTTTCTTATTAAGTTTATTTAAAAGAATTCACTCTTTTAAAATTCTGCTCTCGCATAGATATTCATGTTAGATGGTTTACGTGGAAGGTAGTCGAAAGTATTTGTAATAAGTACGAGACCATAAGGAGATTGTCAACAGGTAATTGCAGGTTTTAGTGATTTTTATATGCCTTTTAAGCTTGTTATAACTTAATAATTGAATTATTCATGAATTTCTTTTATCGTCGTTCACCTTTTTCGGTTACTTGCCTAAGAAATAAAAGGACATTATTATGTCTGGCATAAAAAAAACAAAAACTTTTACAGAAAATATAAGTTGAATTCAACATTTCTTCCTTTATCTTTAAATTAACTGCACAACTTTTTTTTTTGTAATTCTATGATGCCATGTATCTTTTGAAGACATTTTTTGTGTATAATTTTCTAATATAAACGCATGCTTTTTCTATAATTTTTCATTTGTTTGTAGCATTTCTCTTTTGTTTTTTCTTCCCCCATTATTTTTCACAATTGTAATTTAATCAGGGCAATCAATAATAAAAAGAATAAAAAGTAGAGAAAATATTAGCAAGGAAGCATTGAAATTGAAATCAAATAAAATTTATGCGACATTCCTTCCATCCTCGCTTCCATGAAATATTGCTGTGCCCAATTTATTGTATTTGTTTGCTTGCCTTCTAAGATGCACGCTCTCGAATTTGTTGCTCTTAAGATTGTAATTTGAATTTTTCGTCTTTTGTAAAAAATTGATCCTGCCTTGACACGCGTCCTATTTTTTTTGGAAAATATTTACAAATTTTCAGCATTATTTTCCTTTGAAAGTTGAGAGAAAAAAACAAAACAAAAAATTTTGTTTTTCATACAAATTTAAACCTTCGAAATAAAAGAAATTCAATTAAATGTAATCGAATATTTGAGGCACGAATTATTTTAATTTGATTTCTATTTGTGGAAGGAAATATTTAATATAATATTGTTGTTTACTTTATAAGAAAGAAAATAAAATTCCTTTCCTTTTTCCAACAAAAAAAATTATTTGATATATGAAATGTTGTGGTTGCTTTTCAGTTCTTTTTTGGAGAAATTGAAATAAATTTTTCTATTTTATAATCGTAGTGTAGGAAGTTCAGTCGCAGGAGGTTATTATAATAAATGCATATTAGCCACCGTTATACAGTGTTCGTTACCCCCGTCTAATAGGAAAACAGCATATAATTATAAGATAACTGAAGGAACCATCCTCTGCCATAAACATGATACAACAGAGGTAGCCTTTGAATTTAGCTGACGATTAAGGCTACTGATAGCTTGCAAAAGACGGTAATTTTACTGAATATATCGCATTGCTACCAATTAATAGCCCCTTAACCCACACTACATATGATATGATAAACACGACTGGGTGGACTGCAGACAGTTGGTGCCTTCCTTTTAAGAAACAGCAACAGTAGCATTACCGCCCCTTAGATTTTCGTGATGTTTAGGTAGTGTAATGAGTGAATGAGCTAATCTTCCCAAGAGAATACACTTCATGAGGAATAGCCATTCTCTGAGTGTTGCTCTAACTTAGAAAGAATCTACCCAATAACAGGCAAAATTTGTTCGCCGATATTTGAAAATCTTTGAGCTAGACAACATTGTTATGATAATAACTTCAAGAATTTCTTATCCTATCAGTATACATAATAAAGGGTGATTCTTTAGCTATTATCTTTTTGGCAAGACTGGTTTAAACAGCTCACGCACGTTTCGTGTTTTGTTTCACTGTCAAACATCTTCAGTTTGGTCTATAATTTAACCATGAATCGTCTTACAAACGAACAACGCTTGCAAATCATTGAATTTTATTATCAAAATGCGTGCTCTGTTAAGAAAGTTCATCGCGCGCTTTTTCCATTTTATGGTCAGTTTAATCGACCCACTGAAGCGGCTATTCTGGCTATTGTGACTAAATTTCACACCAAATTTACATAGTTGGACATTAAAACACCAACACGCGTACGTAGAGTGCGAACTGAAGAAAATATCGTAGCTGTATCGGCCAGTATTAATAATGACCATCAATTATCGATTCCTCGTCGTTCGCAGCAATTGGGCCTCTGTTACTCAACAACGAGGAAAATTTTGCGGAAGGATTTAGGTGTGAAGCCTTTCAAAATACAGCTGGTGCAAGAATTGAAGCCGAACGACCTACCGCAATGCAGAATTTTTGGTGAATGGGCTCTTGGAAAGTTGGCCGAAGATCCACTTCTTTATCGAAAAATTGTGTTCGGCGACGAAGATCATTTTTGGGTCAATGGATACGTAAATAAGCAGAATTATCGAATTTGGAGTGCAGATCAGCCAGAAACATTGCAAAAGCTACCCATGCATCCAGAAAAAGTCACAGTTTGGTGCGGTTTATGGGCTGGTGGCATCAATGGACCGTACTTCTTCAAAGATGCTGCGAATCGTAACGTAACTGTAAATGGTGAGCGCTACCGTGAGATGATATCCAACTTTTTTTGTCCAAAATGCAAGAGCTTGACTTGCATGACATATGGTTTCAACAAGAAGATGCCACATGCCACACAGCACGCCTAACAATGGACTGTTTAACGGCGTTAAACGAACTACCATTCACAGATTCGGAACAGTGTACTCTGCTTGCATATTAGATTCTTTTCGGAAATTAATAACTGTTACGATACGTTTAAATTCGTTACTCCTTTCCTCAATCGTCTTTCTAGCCCTATTCATAACAGAGCAAAGTCAATGCTTTTCGGATACGAAACTGGTTACGAGAGAATATAACAATCCGCCATGTACTGCTCTCTCCAGGCACTTGCCTATAAAATCAAAAATTAAAAAAGGCCTATACAACTGGTATTTACCTAAGAATTTAACCAAGTTCAGAATCAATATAATATTCTGCTTTCTATTCTATTCTAGATCTCCCAGAAATTGGGAGGAATGATATCTGGAGAGTACAAATGGAAATTGAAATACATACTGTTGTCTTTTAAAATAATACGTCGTTGAGGTCTCGCTCATGTAAATATATTGTTCAGCAGACAGAAGAAAAGGAATTAACAAGGGACACAAACAATAACAAAATAACAAATTACTGGAATAGGGTTAAACAAAGTGCAAATTACAATAACAAAACTACGTAGTATGGAAAATGTAACAATAACAAATCAACAGGAAATTCCAGAAGTTGCTTGCTATAAACTAAAGATGGTATAAATACTGCAAAAGATAACGTGCCAGGCCGATTGTAACTAAAATAGCGATATATGGACGCTGTTATTTTATTGGGTACTCTGTAAAGTTTAATCTATATCGACGACTCCGTTCTATAACATTCTAAGTCGAAAAAGTGTGTTTTGAGTTATGAGCTTTCAAAGTTTTCACACGATATACGACTATATGTGTATTCTAAGTAGATTTTTCCCTATAACTTCGGAACGGATCGGCGCATCTTATCCAAATTTTGACAGTATTTAGGTTAGAGAACGTAGAATTTAAAACTGCAAGAACATTAAAAACGTTCTAAGTACACTAAGAATGTTATAGAATGAAGGCGTCGATAGAGTAAAAGTATAGTAAAATAAAATTGATTGTGAGGTGTTATTAATTAAAGCTAGTTCTTAATATAAATAAATTTATTTAAATAAATTTCTTTTTCTTCAAAATCTAATCCTTGCAAGCCCAACCTTATCATGTTACATACAATGTGAAGCTATCTTTAAGCAATTCCTTTAACATCCTTTAAATATAATTTAAATTGTTATGTTTGCAAGTATTTACGTAAACTCTTATTATTATTAAGTAAATTGGATAATTTTCTTAAAAGCCTTCTCCACTGATAAGTGGTAAAAAACATGTCCAATGGGAGAGGTAAGTATATTAACAAGACCATAAGTGGTTACCACTTGAATGGCACACAATGACATAAAGACTTACAACAATAATATTTCGCAAAACATTACAAAATAAAAAAAATAAATACAAATGTCAACATGTAATTTAAAAAATAAAAACATGGGAATTCCGGGTCTCTTTTCATTGTATTGTGAAAACAATGACCCCTAAACGACTGCTACAGCTGAGGCTTCAAAGGGAGACAATGTTGCAAAAATACTGACCATAAGTATCTATTAAGCAAATGACTTTAAAATGCATTAAACTAATTGAAATTTTGCAAAAAAAAAGAGAGAAAAAGGAAAAAAGTAGCCAAACAGGACCAAAAAGGAAATTTCAACACAACAATGATTGTGCCTGCATTTAGCAATAGCAGCCACAGTGGCAGCAGCATGTCCTTTAAGTCGTACCAATAGTACCACAATTGTAAAGCAAAATTTGTTTTTATTGTCACACCACTATACTCCAGAGTATTATTTAATCTATTTCACAGCCAATATAATCTTTCTCTTTCGCCATAAGTGTGAAAACGTGTGACGAAAGTGATTTTTATTGAAAAATAAAAATTTTCTTTGAATATCAGCAATAAAAACATCAAATATCGCAAACATTTCTTGTGTGTTATTGATATCAGAACGATTTGTATTTTATAAAGAAATTCACTTTCATAAAGAGAAAATGAGAGGTATGTAGCAACATTAAAAATAAAATACCGAAGTAATGTAAATAAACAGAAATCGTAATAAAATAGTACTTATCCCCCTTACTTTTGTAAACTTATTGGGTGTTTTTCTTATAAAAATTTCAGGCAATTTTTTCTCGTATTGCCTGTATTTATTTATTTTTTTTTTCTTGAAATCCTTAGAATTGTAAAGAAATCACGTTTTTCTTTAGAGCCTTTCCGTAGGAAAAAAAAGGTGGAAGACGGCTGACATTAGCTGGATATTGTTTTGCACTGTAATCTACAGTCAGGCAATAAGTATTTGTTTTGCTAAAAGTTTTCCTAGAAAAATAAATTTAAAAAAGAAAAAAGGGGTCAAAAGACTGTGTGTCGAAAATTTGCCACCTGTAGAGCTTAATTGCCAAAAGGCGTGTTTTTTAAGTGTGTCAGGTAAAATTTGGTAATTGAAATTTATGATTTTCTTTCTATTTGCAAAATATTTCATTTGTTTATATTCATTCAGATTGAAATTGTTTAAATTTTTAAGTGACAAAAAATGGTTTCTTCTTCCTCTTAAAGAATCTTTAAGATAAAGTTTTTTCACACTTTAGCAATAGCCTAAGCACAGTTTTACCTCCACGCCTTGCGTCGTTACAAGTCTCCGTTTGCTTTATTGGAAAGGCAAGTCCATGGATAAGGTAGATCAGAAACAATTGCGTTGTTATTCTACCAAAAAATTAATCCTAAGAAAAGTGATATAAAAGCTTTACATCGTCCTTTAATTTTTCGATAGCTTTTGGTGATATAAAGAGAGAAGAGACTAAATGGAGTGAAGCACATCTTTCTTGTCGTTAGAAACCAGGACTAATAAATTATTCTTTCGACACTTTAAAAATGTGCAGGTTTCCAGGAATATCATGAACTTCTGACTACCGAATATTTACACCGTTCATAGCAACATTAAGTCTTACTTGCTTCCGCAGTTGACCATTACAACCGTATAGTCGTGATTACGATTTAATTTCTCATACAAACCATGTTGGGCACTTTTCCAAGATATATAGGGTCTTTGATTAAGTGCTTCTTATCATTAAATTTAAATAATACGAAATTGCGCATGTAGATAGTTTGTTGCCGTATTAGATGAGAGCCCGTAGTTCAAACCCCAGCTCAGACATTTCCAGTAAAACGAAATATGAAAAAATTGACATCAGCCTTCTGGCAAAAACTTTCAGAGTAGCCGGTGTTAAACTGTAGGTCTCACCACTCATGGATGAAGTTAACACACACAATTTGGGTGGTGTTAGAAGCTAGGTTGTAATCTTGACTAAAATCTTGCAATGATCAATTAAGTAAGTCAGAGCAAAAAGTGTGAGAGATATCAGCTAAATTTTTAATTTAAATGAAGGACCTATTGATGCTATTATGGACCATAACATCGCTCAATATCCATTTTTCTATGACTCTGGACAATAAATCAGGCCGATAACAAAGGATACTTTGACTTTGAGAACCGCAGTGATTCGCATGTACCTGCGACTAAAGAAAACCGCACTAGAAAAAGTTTAACGGGGTCAGATTGTGTGTCTTGATGGCCAGTTTACATTACATCCATGTGAGATGACCATGCTTCCCAATCGCTTATGCAGAATTTCAAATGTGGCGTGAACTAAGTGCGGTGTAGCGATTTTCTTTGAAATACCATGTTAATGGTGTGAAGGTTTTCGCTGTTGAGAGTGCTGGCCTGACCAACAGGACCCAACAAAGCCATCCCAAAATCCACTTTAAAAACCGAATTTTTTGCGATTTGTCCTATAATATTAATCCATTCATTTTACAAAAAATTAATAAAAGAAAACTTTTAAAATCGCCCCTTTATATTCAATTTCATTCTGTGATAAAGAGAATTAAATTTTTAAATTATTTTTCTGCTAAATGAACACTTTTTAGTTTCATAATGCCCTCCCACTAGAATACATTTTTGTTGAAACAACAGAATTTTGTTAAAAAAAATATCATAACAAAAGTTAAGCAAAAAGAGCAATCGTTAACATAAAATTACAAATCGTTCTCCTGGGGAGAAGATCGGCTGGCTGACTGCGACAACAACAACAACCGGCAACAAACCAAAACAGTGGGTGGCATAAATTTTAACGAAAAAAATGAGAAAATGGCAAAGCGTTGGTTAAAAAAAAAAAGATTAAATCGATAGTATCAGTTTTATTCAAATCCAACGTTGATGAGAGGATGATACTGACGCATCCTTGCAAGTTAAAACCCTTCAGCCTTTGCCTCGTTTACATTTACTTCAGCTATAAAGTGCTCTTTTTCCAATACCGATAAAAAAAACTGCATTAAATACTTGAGTGCGAAATTGAAACCCTAGTGGTGCAGATAAATTATCTGCAAAGGAATGAAAACTGATGAACAAAAAGAGAATGTAAGAGCAGTGTATCGTCAAAAACATAATCAATAAAATTGTTCAAAAAGAAAACAAACAAACAAAAAGCACATTCAAAAGCATATCCGCCCATTTTGGCATAAATAATGAAACAATGCCTCATTCTAATACACGCTACATCGACAGCAGTTTGATGATATATGACGACTACCGCACGTTTCTATACCCCATTTAACAACATCCGTGAAATACGGGAAAATATTATGTCTGATGAAAGAATCCGTGTCCCATTCTAATTATTCATAGACCTCTCTAGGACGGTACTATTCACTCCGCATTTCTAAATTGATTATGTAGCCGTCTCTAGCTTCTTATTAGTAACTTTCAGATTTCCAGTCATAGGACAGCAGGTCTTAGAAAATTAAAATAAATTACTGCGTATATAATGAAGCACTACGTCAGGAATACGACCTAGCTTCTCACACCACGCATGATGTGCATGTTTATTTTATCCATGAGTGGCGACATCTACAGTTTAAAGTCGATTCCGAGAAACAAATTTTTGAGAAACTTTTCATTGCATTTTTATTTACTCTCAGAATTTTTGCCAGAAGACTGCTGATAGAGGAAGTTACCGAGAAATTTTTTTTTTCATTTTGTTCAAGATTCTTCAACTGGGATTTGAACCGGGGCTTGGGTCTAATAATCAAACATTCTGCCTACTAGACAACAATGACTTCGACTTGACTTGACTTTCACGAATAGAAGGCATGAAGCGTCTTTTCCATTATTTTTGAATTCTTAATGTGTCCAAGAAAATTTGTCTTATTCGCCAATTCTTTTAAAAATTACTGAGCTGTGCCTGCAAGCTTCATTCGAGTTACTACACGAGTTTTATAATTTAATCTGCGGACGTTTACATTCAAAATTTAGTAAGGACCACAATGACATCCGTGTACGGTACTAATCTCATACATTTAGTATTCATTTCGAACCGAATTTCATTAAATCAAATGAAATACGGCTACAAAATATTCACAGCTTCTATAAATTAAACCTGAACTCTTGTCCTTTGTATTTACCTCCTCGAGCATGTTTATGAATTTATTTGAATATTTTGCATATATTCATTTGCTTTTTTCAAACAATCGATAGAATATGCAAAAAAACCACAAACCCACACACACACATACATTTGTCTTACACTGAAGCCATCGTAAACAACCAGGCCAGACTCCCTGTCACCATGTAATGTGAGTACTCAAGAGTTTCCTTCGTTTCTTATCTGCTTTCATTTACTCATTCATTGTCTTTAGTTCTGCTCATCGCCATTCTTAGATGGTATTGTGTATGACTTAATCCACTTAAATGTCTTTGAATTTAACGAAAATTTGTTTACCACGATATAAAAAAAAAAATGAAGACAAAACTTGAAAAAGAGAACGAAGAAAACGATTTTCAAGGCAAGCAAAAAGGAAGTTTTTAGTCATCATTTTCTCTTAAAAGGATATTAACAAGGATTTATAGGGTATCATTGGAGTTTTCTAGTGGCATTTTAAGCGTAAACATGTTTGTTTGCTTGTACTTTTGCTTGTACTGGCGTAATGTTTTACTCACAAGGACATTTTACATGCAAGGATATGTAAGTTGTAACGAGTATTTTCAAGAATTATTTGATTAAAATCTTAAAGTTCAAATAAAAAAATAAATTATTTTGAAATTTACAAGGTTTTGTTACATCTGTACAATGGCTAGAAATTGAATCGAATTTATGTTAAGCAAAGTGAATATATTCTCTGTAATATATAGTCACTCAAATAATCGCCCCAATTATTGAAGGTATCCAGGAGTATAAGCAACAACTCTTTTGAAAACTTCCAAAAGATGTTCCAGACCTTTATGATGATCCAGACCTTTATAGTGGTAGAACCATTTTTTTATAAGTTTATACGGTATGTTGAAGGTCATTATCAAATTGGAAAATGATATCCGCCGCCTATAATCGAGATTTTTCTCCAGTGGGAAGTAAATTAGTGCTTAAAATATTTAGGTAGGATTGAGTAATCGTCATGGTGGTCGTGGTTTTGTTATTGTACCTATATTTGTTAAAGCTAGCTAAACATTAAGACGGTTGCTTGAGTGACTGTATATTCCACATAACATCGGAACACCACTTATGATGTGTGTGTGATTGGATACTAAACGATAAGGAAAGAAAGATCCTGGATTTATATCAATACTGCTCTGAGGTAGTGTATTGGCTCATTCGATGAGAGGCCACGGTTCAAACCCCATGTCAGACATATCGAACAAAACGAAATATGAAAAATATTTCTTCGGTGACTTCCTCTTGGCAGATTTCTGTCAAAAGCTCTGAGAATAAATAAAATTGCCATGAAAACTTTCTCGAAAGGATCTGTCGTTCAGATTCGTCGTTAAACTATATGTCCCGCTAGGTTAGGTTAGGTTAGTATGGTAGCTTTGATACCAAGAGCTTACTTGAGCACGTATAGCGGCCCGTTGTGACGCCACAGGTGAATGCAGTCCCTGTACTGACCAAGTTCTGAACCAAAGAGGAAGAAGTTGGACAGCGCAAAGCCTGCACATTTAAAGTACGACTACGCCACGCTGGAAAACCAGCCCTAAAGTTTGATAAATGAGGCTATATCCTTGACATCAATGAACGATAGCTCCGTCAAGCTGATAAGCCAAATGACCTATATCTGCACCTCGCAAGAGACGGGCATTGACAAAGAAAGTGGATAACAGTCTTCCTCTCCTCTTCCTCAGCGGATCTGCACACACGGCAGAAGTCGTTAGTATGTCCTGCTACTCACGTATAAAATTAACACACGCACATAGGTGATGTGAGAAACTAGGTTTGTAATCCTGATTGAAGGGTTCTTGAGACCAATTATGTATGTATCAATACTTGGAAAATAACCTCTTTCGAGATGTAGAATGTATTGAAAACATGATCTTGGATGTCCTCATCAGTTATCTGAGTTAGAGAAGCGCGAAAAGAGATTTCTAGGATATTTTCTGAATGAACCTATCAGTGGTAGACTATTTATCGAAAGTAACAATCTTGCAATATTGATATCATTCCCCTTGATATGCGAAACTGAAACAAACATCGAGTTTTCCTTTTAAGTTTTCTTCAATCAATACTTTTTTCTTCGCAAAGAAGAAAAAAATTGTCTTATATTTCATTATCGGAAATTGATTACAACCCTTATTTCTTTCCTTCAACCCACTGCGCTAGCTCTTTAATGAAGTATTGTTTTGTACCAGTTCTAATTATTTTTTTATTTTCTTTTTCTTAAAAGTTTTTTAATTAAATTTTCATCAATGTGATTAAAAAGCAGAACAACAACAACAACAAGTCATAATAATTTAATTTGAATGCAACATGATAACCACATTAATCTTTAAAGTATTAAATACAGGAGCAACAAAACAACACAAGTAAAAAACATTAGAAAAAATCACAAACTTTTCACAAAAATAATCCCAATGATCATAGAACAACAGCAACGACATAAAAATTACAAAAAAAAGTGCCAACAACTACTTCCTATTTGCAGCAGAAGTAATTAGAAGACTCGCTCTTCCACTCAGTCGTTTTATCCTCGACAATTAGACAACAGGAGTTAAAATGAAAAGATACCAAACAAATTATGATTATGATGATTATTTTGAAGTTTACTAAGGTTTCATGCTGAGCTTTTCTATACTCAATTAGAGTGGGCTGAGAGTTTCAGTTCTATTTGCTGTTGCTGTTGCTGTTAAAAACCCACTAATTACTGTGGCACAGAGACAGAGAAAAATAAAACCAACGGGGAAACTGGAGCTGATGTTGGAAAGCTGTCAAACTTTATTTGATGACACATTTTGTTCTTCTCTTTTTCTCTTTTTTTATAATTTATGACATTTATCTAATGTTTTAGCCTAAATTACACCAGCAGTGGTAGTAGCATCAACAGAGACAACAACACTGTCTTATAAAATTTATCACTCCAAAGTGAAATTCAATTATTCTTCATTTATGTCAATCAACGGTAAATTTCCCAATCTGCAGTGGATAACATTTTTTCTTTATTTTAGACCAGCTTAAATCAGCAACGTTTTTCGAGAGAGAGAGAGAGAGAGAGAGAGAGAGAGAGTTTAGTTAAGCATTAATCCTTCGCAGATTATTAGAATGGAGCAAGTTTTTTTATTTTTGTTTTGTAAAATGTTTGTTGATATTACAGGAGGGTTAATACACCCTTAATCGTTGTGTTTAAATAATAAAACTTTTTTCTTTTCTCTTAGTCTGCTTTATTATCTTTATCTACACCATTTCCAAAAAAATCTCTAAGCTTGTATATTTTCATCAAAAAATGTTCCTTAAAAAATCAAAGATCAGGCCTACTTGTTTCAAAGATAACTAACGAAGTCATCAAATGTTTTCACCTTTAAAGACTAGTACCACTGTGCTAAACAACAGCAGCTCTTGGAAGATTTTTTCACTTGCAAAAGAGAAAAACAAATTTCGACTTCATCATCGATGATTCTTATTAAGAGAGGTTAGGTTAAATTAGAAGTCGCCGTAGTTTAGTAGGTAGTGCATTGGCTTATTAGATGTGAGGTCTCGGTTCAAACCTCGGGTCAGACATCTCCAACTGAGACTTCCTCTCAGCAAATTTTTGGCAAAAACTCTGAGGATAAATAAAATTGACATGAAAGATTTCTCTAGAATCTGTCGTTTGGAGTCGACTTTAAATTGTAGGTACCGCCCCTCATGTATAAAATTAGCACACACAACATAAGTGGTATGAGAAACAAGGTCGTAAGTTGAATTGGCAATTGCCTCAACGAGCCAATTCCGTCATACAGGATTTGTAATTCCTGCTTGACATTTCTGAGTCCTCCTCTTGATTTGTGTGAATTCTACTCAAATCACATTTGTCTAAAGGGGTTCTATCGACAAATCAGAAAAATGTTTAGGTTTGTAGACTCTTCTTCCGCGAAAGTCATTGTGAGGTATTCTGTCTTGCATATTTGAAAGTGGACTCATTATCCCACCTTTCCTGTGCAAATAAGTGATGCTTGGGTGAGACCTTTTCTTTGCTCCTTTGTAGAGGAATGCCATTCTCATTCAATGCCAATGAAATCATTTAATATTTCTATGATTTTGGCATGATTTAGCATGCAGGCTAAGGGCATACTTGCATGCTCTTGTAACGCTCAGTGTCGTTGTTGCAGGTGCAGTTCTCATATCACATGTGATCATGACCATCTCATAATACGCTCAAAACGAGTTTGATTTTCTCTTTCTAAAAATCCAACTACCAAACTGCGGCTCCGGTTCATTTACAAAGGCGTGTAGCCTTTTTATGTATACAGATAGTGCAGGCAAGTGGAGGTTGATTCCAAGCAAGCCCTTTATTTGCCAGAGATCCATAGCATATGACTTGCTAAGAAAACTCAATACCTATGAACAATTAAGTATGATGTCATCGATTATCTAGGTTTTAGGAAGGATGATTTAATAAATGTCACAACTCCGAATATCATAATAGAATAGCTCCAGAACTAGGAGTGCCTTATGTAATGAAGGAATTTGATTGAAGAACTCTCTTTTATACCTTGCTTATGTCTCTTGCAGAGTTCACAAAGATGAAAAAAAATTTTAATTTTTCAATTTCTTTTTCAAAATTCTTAGTGAAAATGGTGTAAAGGATGTTTAGTGAAAACAATATTTTCCGCTTTTTTTCTCCGTTCGTACGAAAAACGGAAATTAAAGCAAAAGAGTGGAAACAGACAGAAGCATTTTTGAAATTTAATATCTTTCATTCATTTGTGTTTGTTTAGAGATTTTATTGTTGTTGTTGTTGTTGTTTTAGTTGCTTAAGGGCTTTGTAAGCAAAAGTTCGAGTAAAACGAAATAACAATAATATGAAATGTTACTGTTTTTATTTCGTTACGTTATTTATACGTTCCGTCTGTTTACTGTTTATTTACAACTCCAACTCCATATCACGGCTGTCAGTCAGTCAGTCACTCACTATAAGTTGTGTTGGGTACATGATTTCTCACAAATATTTAATATTTGTTGAGTGTGTCAGATTTTCCTGTGAATATTTATTTTTCTAACTTTTTTGTTTTGTTTTTTTTTTTGTTTTGTTTTCCTACATGTCTTCCTTCATACTGGAAAGGAAAATATTTGAGGGCTTATTTTTATAATTCCTATTTTATTAGTTCTTATATTTGCTTAGTATAAATGCTTAAATATTTATTGTATGTGTGTGTATTTATTTTTAAATACATTTAAAAAGTTGAGGAAAGTTTACAAAAATAAAACGTACACCCTGAAGATTTCTGCAGATTTCTGACCTTTAGATTCTGGATCCTATTTCTATGCTGAGCTCCAATTAGTTTTTGCTTATAAAAGCAAGTTTCGCAGATTGTTGCAATACAATTGTTCATAATGAACTTCCATAATGATTGATAATGATCTGCAAACAAAGTGTTAAGTCATCGGACAAAGTTTACTAAAAACCGTTTCTGAAATTGATGTAAAACCACTTAAGCGTTCGCCTGGTCATAAAGCTAAATCTAAGCCTGGCTTCGATGCAATTGACCAGCAACTATCTCCCCTGACGAATGGTTTTACGACAGTTCTGATTTGAACTCACTGGCATACAAATAGTGCACAATTTTAGAAGTCATGGTTTGTCACAAAAGATACCCCAACATTGTCTCTCTTAAGACAACCTTGATACGCGCTGTTACTAATTTTCCACGTATATTAATAAATATGTAACAAAAAATAGTGTAACAATGTCTCTATTAAGTATAGTGTAGAAATAAAGTACACAATAAAATAGGTTTTCTAAAATCAGCTTTTTGCTGCACTCTCTTAAAAATATTTTCAACACGATATTTTCCTATAAAAAGGATATTGATTTGTCTCTAGAATACTTTGGTTTTTTTCTCTTTGTATTGTCCTCTTTCCCACCATAATGAATCTAATCACTTATGCTTGAGTACATCAATTATGTTTCTACCATTTATTATCATCATCCAGTCATACTCACACCATTTGATTTTCTGTCTGCTTCTTCCACACTGCTCACACAATTAAGAAGTATTTATGTATGTACGCATGCAGTAAATACATCTTCTACCACTGCCATCTCTCCAGTCAACAAACCGACTAAATATGCTACCATCTAAGCAACCAACGACCGACAACTGACTGATTGACAGTCGTGACGATGTTGTAATTTAACAAAAATTTGTTTACGTCATCATAATGAAGACGATAACTTTATGATTTTTAATACCATATTCATCCCATCCCATCCCATCGCATCAGCCATCCATCTATTGTTCTGTGTGAAATTTACTCATCGTACTCATCGTTGGTATTAAATCCTTATGTTTCATATGAACAGCATCAAATGTGCTTGTGCTTGTGGAGAGTGGTCGTCGTATGTAAATATGAGGGTGACTTAAATGAAAGCGTTTCATGGTCTATCAGATGGTTTTCAATGCTACGTGAATAAAAGAAAATGAGCTGAAAAAAGACAATAAAAGCGTTTCTACTTAGCGAAAATTGAGACTCCTTTTGTTTAGGTGTTTATTGTGCTCGTTAAGGATCTTAAATGATGATAAACAATTTTGGTCACTTTTACAGTTTTTTTAAAGAAATATTGAAAGAAATTAATTAAAAAGTGCTCATCTAGTTAAGAACGATATTTATTACAAGAATTTGATACAGTATTATTATTTATTTATTATTATTCGTCAACGAATACTTGAATAATGTTCCCTGACCAGTGTCTAACCATTATTTTCGTTGCACAAATCCAGATAAACTACATCAGAGATTTTGGCATGCTTCTATACTTCCACACTATTATCTTTTTGCCGCATTCTCAGCCACTTGATAAGAAGAATAGGAGTAACATCTTAGATGATGTAGTTTTAAGTGCATCTGTTATCATGATCGCCACCATTCTCATAGTATGCTCAGACCGGGTTTAATGATTTCTTTTCTTTAAGACCATACACCTAACCATAGAATAAAATTATTTTTATTACAAAGTCTTACAGCTAGAATAAATTCTTGGGGTAGTTAACCTAGTTTAGGTCTAATGAACTTTCACGGCAATAAAGAGAAATTGCCGCCCTAAGTGGTACTGCATTGTGAATTCGAAATATTTCATTTTTTGTTTGAGTTATGAAATTATATGTGTCATTAGTTATTGACCGGAAAGATTCTTCGCCAAACCAAAACTAAAGCTGGGTGATGATCCTTTTCGAGCCAAGGTATCATTTCAAATGCATACTGGGATGACCGTGCATGCACCCTATCATTTTGTTAACACCTTTAATCTCCACGTTTTGGAAATTCTTTATAGAACTCCCATACTGAGGATTTTTTGGATATGAGTTCCATTTCAATTCACACTTTTTCATAATATTAACTAACATTTGTGACATTTCATTTCTTTCATTTCCTAACGTTCTCTGTGAACGTATGCAGAATTTTTTCTAACTGAATCTCTTACTCAAGAGGTGGCAATGACTAACCTTATTTATTTCATGCTCTTCCTCGGATAGTCTGACGCATGTCACGCAAATCACTTCCTATTGTAATTAACCAACAAAAGCTTAGGTTTTCTCAATCCCATTCGATCTTCTCTTTAAACATGTATACACCTCAAAATCCCTTTTCTTAGTTCAAAGAAACGTTTTGGTCTAAAGCTAATTTACCTGCTAATGGGAGATTCAGATTTCTATTTCCATTCCAAGTCAACCACAAGTATTAAGTGCTCAGATGACTATCTGACTGTGAGATAGCATTGCTATGTACCGTCCTTTAAACTTCCTGTCCAAGTTGAGTTTAGAACATCTTTCGATGGTGAAAACTTTCGCTTGTAAGAACTCCCGAGTTTTTCCATGGGTGCTGAATTTTTCACTCTGTGGTCGTACAACTCCGCAGAATGGTTTCTCATTTAAAAGAGTTCCCTGGTATTAGCCTGCCTCGATGCGAATCACTTTCCAAAATCAAAGAGTCTACTGATTTTGTCCAAGGAACAGTTTCCGAGGGAACTGTCAGTCACTGGATTTGTTAAATCAGGATACCTTCTGGTGAATTTCTCAATAGACTTATCTCCTATTATTCTTACAATAGCCTCTGTGGCTATAGTACTCACTACCATATACGATAGGCTTACTCTAATTAAGCCTGCAGTGACGTTATTGGGCAGGTTCTCATTACCACGGTATGTCTGTATCTTATTCAACTCCAATGTTTACATTACTAAAAATGAAACAATAAAATGTATAATACACACAACTTTGCTTTTTTGCATATAGAGGCCTATTTACTTAAAAAAGCATATGGAATATATTATCATTTAATCATTGACTATAAGATTTTGGAACTAGAAAGAAAATATTTTTAATTAGCGATGCCTTAACGTAGTATTATTCTCTTAAAAACCGGTGAAAAAAATATTAATTTCACGCATATTTTAAATTTTTCATCAAAAGAAAAAAATAAAACTTGACTAATAGTCTCTCATTCGTATTTAATTTTTTTTAAATTTTGAAAACCATTTTTTAATGTTAAATGACACGAGGACAATATTGTATAAATTTTACTCAACAATCCGTGCGACAACAACAATAATAATCATCATCATCACTGCTACCCTCAGTCCTTAACAAGGGCTACAGGGGGACATTTTATGCATTAAATAAAAATTCCAAAAAAAAGTGTCGTTTCCGCTTGTGACGCGTTTGTTGTTCTCCCCATTAATTCATAATATTTATAACTGTATTGTGTGAAATGGTCTTTAGTTGTGAATCCTGCAGCGGTTCTTTAACAAAAGTGTGTCGTGTGCACTCTACCTTGAAATAAAACATTATTCCGGTGCCTTTTCAGTTACTTTTTCAGTGATGTTTTGTTTTTTTTTCTCTCTAGTCTCACACACGTTTATTGCCTTCCCCTTTACTGTTCATATTTAGCATTTTTGTATGCATTTTAATGTTGTCGGTGGTTTTGGTCTGGCATTTTGGCTTTTGTGTCATTTTTCATCGAAAGTGTAAAACATGAAATATATTGCAACAATTGGTTTGTAAAACGTACACCAGTGTGAGTTTTTTGCGACAGAAAGGAGAGAATGGTGTGGGCGAATTTTGAGAGATTAAGTGAAAGTGAAGTAAATGAAATTTTTCAAAAGAAGTAAACATGCTTTTAACTTGGTATTTAGGCCCACAATAGAGAAATAGATTCATTATTTTGACTGAATAAGGTGTAGTAGAAAGAAATCCATTTATTTTTCCCACATACTGACCGGAGAAAAACAGTCATTCATCCTTAATTTTGCTTTCGTTGTTTCTGTCCTTATAATTTTTATGTCAGAAAATTGTCGATAAAA
Source organism: Sarcophaga carnaria (assembly GCA_958299815.1). Taxonomy (NCBI): domain Eukaryota; kingdom Metazoa; phylum Arthropoda; class Insecta; order Diptera; family Sarcophagidae; genus Sarcophaga; species Sarcophaga carnaria. Next base: position 17,239,160 of record OY283152.1, on the reverse strand, counting down.
TAATGAAAATTACGAGTTTGATTGTCTACTGGATAAACCAATTGACGGCTCTGTCTGGAAAAGGATAAAACCATAGGGACATCTATACCGTCGAAAGTTGTGCTCAATTCAACTTCAACAGGAAGTACAATAGACGTTATTTGTGAAGGAGGAAAGATTCAGAAAGATTAAAACTCTTTTCAAATCAAATGAGTTTGAGGCAATCAAAACCTGAATAATAACTTAAGTGGTAATTAGAATTAAACATCAGGACACAGGCTTAGAACTTATGAGGCATTTACGCAATTCAAAAGGAAGCATTTGGATGCATGTCAGCCTCTGGGCACAGAATTGTTCTTGTTGACATCAATCAGCTTCCAATCATTAAAGAGATATCCTATACATACTGAGGACAGCACAATAGATCGTACGATAACAATAGTGTGGTCCTCCTACATTAAGATAATAATAATAACATGATGCTATTAATGAGAACCGTTGACTTCTTTTATAGACGTTCTAGAAGCTTAAAAATAGAGTTTGATGTACCGTCCAATACGAGGGAGTTATACTCCATTTTCGATCGCATATAAGTGGCATAAAAAATCAGAAGGAGTGAAGCATTTTTGCTCCGTTTTAAAAAATTCTAGCGAATATCTTATTGAAGTTAATAGTCAGACATCAAGAATTTCCAATAGTTACAGATTATACGTTAATAACATTACGCTTATGAGCCAATTAACCTACTGCCATTTGGAAATGTGAGTTCATCTTACGGTCAAAAGGACGTGGATGACCAATACTACTGTCATCTGTAAAAGAGTAGATCATAAACGAAAACAAGGAGTAGAAATGAAGATAGTATTGACCGCTGTTTTAGACCCAAATTAAACCTGAACTTAACTAACATATACTGTAAATAATAAGATGGCGCTTAAGTAGCAAGCTTTATTCAATTGGTGTCTTATTTATCAACATAATGCTAGGCTACAGACAGGGTTAGGGATTTCCCTAAATTGCTAATGCATTGACAGAAAAATAACAAATAAAACGCCGTATATTTGACCTGAATTGGAATTAGAATTCTAAAGCCATCTATGTAATGTAAAAAAAATTTTCCCAATACATTATTTAAAAGGATTCATAATAAATTTGATTTTCAAATTCAATTGTAAGCAATATGAACATACATACCTCTACTCAAAACAATTTATTTTTTGCAAAACAAAAACAAAAATTTTTTTCCTTCTTATAATTTTATTTCTTTCTTTTCTTCTTGCGTTTCGATAGGACTTCTTTGCTTTTAATGGCAACAAAATAAAGTCATAAAGTTGATTGTTTGTTGATGTTATTCGACAATATTAAACGGAAGTTCAATGAAACGTTACCAATACGAATGTCTCAGGGATAACAAATACACTGATGATGATGATGATGAAGATGATGATGAAAATGATGATGACGATGATTTCTCTTTCTGTTATTATATTATATTTTTTTTTAAATCGACATCGAGCGTAAAATGAAATGAGTTTTGCAATTTCTTTTCTCTGCTGATTTGTTTTTTTGTTTTTTTTTTTCAGAACCATTAATATACCCAAGGAAAGGTGGTTGTTTTGGGTGCTGATGTTGAATATCTTTTGTATCATGATAGCATTTTATTTAGTCAGTAGGCAGACAGGCAGGCAGGCAGGCAGGCATTCTTTTGATGCGGTCTACCACCCACAATAATAACCAACAGCTAGAATAACAGCAGCAACAACAAGTAAATCGTAACCGTTACCACAAAATGTTTTCGGTTTTGATTTAGTCTCATAAGTTTTCCTTTTAAATATGCCGTATAAAAATTCTCTTTCAGTCCCCCATCTCCTTCAAAGGGTGTTTTTTTTAATGTAAATGCATTCATGTGTTAAAAGGTACTTTTTTTTATATTTTATTGTGGTTGTTGTTGTTGTATGTTGACGACGATGTTGATATTGAAACCTTTTAAGGGAATTCAAATATATTGTTATTTTTTTTAATATCGCAAAGAGGCAGCTATTTAAAGGAATTGTTTGTTTTGTAAACGAAAAAACTCATAAAAAAATTTAAAATCAAATGAAATTTAAATAGAAAATTAATATTCGTTCAAAGATAAATTTAAGCCCTATTTAGCAATTTAACGCTTAGCAAAAACCATTGATCTCCTCTTAGATCTGTTAGACCTTCACCATTCTTCGCCATTTTGACAATTCCAGCAAATGTTATATAAAAAATTAAAGTCTGTAGCATTTATATGAGGGTTAGTCAATCCGAGCATAATTTTTCAGTTCCTCGTCATTTAACTTAATTGACCATTGTCACAATTTGAAGCCACTGCGTGTTTAATAGTCGCCGATGGCAAGCAACCACGTGATTTATGGAAAAAATTAAAAAATAAATTAAGTACAAAAAAACTTAATAAGGCTGTGATTTAATCAGTCATTAACCCTATTCTACCCATTTAGCGCCGCTTTATTATCAGACATTTTGTTTGCCAAATAAATCTTTAAGATTAACGTGTACGCTAAGAGACTTACAGAAGTCACAGATATCCTTACAGAATATCATCAATTAGAAGTTAGGTGATGTCCAGGAATCTAATAAATTCTGAAATGTTGTGACTTAATTTTCAAAGATCATAGATTTTCCTAAACAGGATAAGGTGTGGTATGGATACCGCATATTCAATATTCTTATGTTCTTCCAAATATGCGGTGAAGAAGGTATTTGAAGAAGCCTATTTTTTAAAAATGCCAATCGAATTCAGAAACAATACTTGCAACGAAACTGCATAATGTAGAAAAGTAATCCCCATTACACAGTGGCAGGAACTCGAAAGTTAAATCCCAGCTTTGACACCTAGAAAAAATCAAAAAAAAATTTCGTTCGGCGAAGAAAATCGTCACAAGAATCGTCATTACGTTTCGTCCATCTGTGTATCGAATATCTAGCGTCCATGTTTTAATTCCATTAAAGCTTTGAATCCAGAAAAAATCAAAAATGTTTCACAATTTACGTTATTAACCTTTTATTGGAGACAGTTGAAATTTAAAGAATTGCAACCTTTAAAGCACTGTGCTACGCCATCAATCTGAAGATGTTTCTCTTACCAAATCGTATACGTTAGTTACGTTGAGATATTTTACATGATAAGCATACAAAGAGATCTTTCATTACAATTTGCTCCGATACGAGAACAAAAGGAACGAGTTAAAAAAGAAAAATCGTTTATTTAACAAAAAGAAAACGAAAAACGTTTTTATTTTACTTTTCCAATACAATATTATTTTTTGCAATTTTCATTTTTCATTGGAAAATTTGATTTTTCTTTCGTTACTAATTTCTAAACACAACAAAAGAAAAAAAATCTACATTTAGCAATCAGTATTAACAACTGATGATTGAGTAGGTGGCTTGATAGATTGACAGTTTGAATCTGTGTTAAATCTGTATCAACAGGAAGATGATTTTCACAAAATGATGATTTTATCCATACACACACACACACCATATGGCATGTGTTTGACCCCTCAGGATATATTGATTTAAAGTTTACCATTGTGTTTATGAGGGTCTCGAGACGAGTCATCTAAATGAAATGAAAATTATTTCTTGATGGCGATATTAAATTGAACTTTAGGGAATAATCACGATTATTTGTTTTACGTCTCAGCTACAATGGAAGAAGATTGCTGTGAACTGATGATAAATATCGTAATCAAATAAAAAAAGTAAGTTTAATATGGTTTACTAAATATTAAGCAGTAGTACGAATATTAAATTTTTAAGCAAATGTATTGAGTTTTTTTTGTTTATTTTTTAAAGAATTTACTTTAAATTTAAGCCTTTTTACTGACTATATACATATGTATGTATATCGTATACAACACTGTTATGCAAAAAAAGCCAAAAAGATTTCATTGCAAAAAAACTGAAGTTTAATTCAGAAAATGCAAAAAAACAAAAATCTTTGTATTTAACATGTGGTAAAAATTGTTATTATGAACGGCTTAAATAAATTTCCCTCGAGACTCACTAAGCCTCTTGAAACTACTCCCTCTTCCGAGTTGTGCAATAAACAAACAACAATATACACAACACATGTGGAGTATATTTTTGTATATCAATGCAGCAGATTATGGCATCCATCATAAAATACAGGCTATTTTAAAAAGAGAGGTTAATTGATAACAAGAAAATAAAGTTAAAAAATGCTGGAAAAACTTGATTAAAGAAACTGAAACAAAGGAAAATTATAAGAAGAAAAAATAAATACAAAAATTTGACTTTAATTTAATCCAGTTAGCTACAGTACTTCCGCATGTGCAACTGTCTTTAAATAGTCCCAGAGAGGTCAGTTTAATAGGAGAAGAATTGAATTACATCAATGGCTGTGTCAGCTTGGTTTAGTAGTTCTTCAATTTGAATTTGCTCCTTTGTGATTCACCATGAAAAGCTTTGTTCAATTCATATATACGATTTCAATAGGAAAGACGAAAATTCGGGGATGATGTATTTGTGGCAAGGAAATTGTTTTCAAACAACAGCAGTAAACAGCAGTTTGGAAACTTTTGCAAACTTCGAAAGCATTTGACATATTGCCTGAGGGCCATAAAAAAATGTTGTGTCAAATCATTTCTTATGCGTGTAGTGGATAAGAAAATATGGAGCTATTAACCCAAAATACAAGAAATCGCACGTGATATTCTACGTACCTGCTGATTCAACTCCAAAATCTCAAAATCTATGTACTATCTGTGATAAGTTGTTGTCCGCTATGAGCTGAGGGAATTCTCACGTCCGACTACCATTTTTTCGCTCAATTCAGAGCTCTTACAATAGAATCTTCTTCACATCCCTAGAACCCCGATTGAAATATCCCTGATCAATATATGGTAGTCCAAAAATATTATATAACAACCACTCACTAAAGATCATATGGCGGTTGTTTTTAAGCGCCAAAATGCCGCAAGGAAAGTGATTAAGTGTCTTCTCCTCTTCCTCGCCGTGTTTGTTAAACTGTAAACCTATTATTTTATTTAAATTTCCGATAGACTAATGGTACAGCCGTAGTCTAGTAGGTAGTCTGTTGGCTTATTAGACTACAAGCAGTATAGACAACTAGCTTAGACATCTCGAACAAAACGGTATATGAAAAAACCAACTACTTCGCAGACTTTCCCTCAACAGTCTTCTAGCAAAAACTCTGAGAGTAAATAAAGCTGTCATGTAAAGTTTCTGAAAAATCTGTCGTTCAAAGTTGACTTTAAATTGTAGGTCCCGTCACTCAAGGATAAAATTAACACGCACAACATTGGAAAGCTAGGTCGAAATTCTGCCTAAGCGTTGCAATGACCAATTAAGTAAGTAAGAAAGCAAACAGTGGTACAGCCACCACTCTGAATAAATTACCTCTGTGATGTATAAACAAACGGAACCCCGTAATACCACATTAAAGCCAGGTAAGTATCGAAATCGTGCAGGTTTCAATAGCAAACAACCTGCAATTTAAACTTAACAAGTAATCTTTTAATCGATCCCATGGGTAAAATAACCGAGGCAGAATAGTATTCAAACTAATTAAAGAAGACATGGTAGCCTCCTAGTAGGTAGTGTGTTGGCTTATTAAACGTCAAGCCAGGGTTCGAGCCCCAGGCCAGACATCAAGACAAAAATACAAAAGTATTTCTTCGGCGACTTCCTCTCAGCAGATTTCTGGCAAAAACTCTGAGAGAAATTAAAATTGCCATGAAAAAATTTCTCAAAAATCTGCCGCTCGGAGTCGATTTTAAGCTGTAGGTCCCACCACTCATGTATAAGTGGTGTGAGAAACTAGGACGTTGTACAATGGGTCTATTCGACCTCCGGGTACTGTACTTTTCTTAATTGACAAGTACACGTCCTCTAACCTAACCTAACCTAGCCTCTGGCGAAGTCATTCTAGCATTTTTTGTGAACGGAGAGACGGTAATGTCCGAACTATGGGCGCGTGGTTCTCATAGCAATTACAGTTGCGTCCACGCGTTTCGATCTGAGGCATGAAACACATTCGAAAAAGACTCTATAATTTACAAATCCCAAAGTAATGATAGTCTCGACTGTGAAAATACCATATATTGATGAGATTGTCGTATTTCCATAACTTTTCATCAGACTTATTTCATACGGTAAACACAGGTAAATCTAAAAAACACATTCAGATTGAATGCCCTTTACAGATACAAAGGTACTGAATACCAATTCATAAATATTATACGCATGTATTTATTATATCACAAAGCGCTTCATACATACATATCTCAATGCTATTGAAGAGGAAAAAAATTTGAAAAAGACATATAAACCCTTCTTTAATGAACAAAATCGGATTTTAAGGTTATTGAATTCATGAAGAAAAAAAATTCAATTTCTTTTTAGTCGTTGTTTTTTAATAAATTTTCTTTTTTATTATGCCATATCAAAGCAGTGTCTTGCTGTCATTATTATTAATTGTTAACAAATTTTCTTTTGTAATTGATATTATCAATCTCAAAAACGACATGAAAATCATACCATTTCAGAGTTATTTCTCTTGATTAATTTTTATTCATAAAAAAAAATTAGAAAATATTTTTATACAACGTCTGGGTATTGTGGTTGTTAATAAGGGCAGGACTTTTTTCTATGAAATTTTTATTATAATTTTATTTTTTTTTTTTGTTGTATAATAGGCAAAACCACAAGAAAACATTATAATTAACATACAAAATAATAACAATAAATGTCTGTCCTCCTTCCTTACTGTGGGAATATTTACTATTTTTGTTGTTTTCGAAGAGGAAAAAAAAAAGAAAAAAAGCTCATTCAAGCTTTCCTATGGTATGAAGGAAAAAAATTATTCCCAAAAATTCTTATCATTCATCAGGAACAAACGTTCAACGAAGGTAGCGGACATGCAAACATTTAAACATTGGCATGGACATGGTTACGTTGAAGGCCCAACAACCGTGGCAATGAATATAATCTGTCATCAAAGAAAAATCATCATCATCAGCTAGTCAGTTAGTCAGTCTGTCAGCCAACCAGTCAGCCATCAATTATAACTGCTCATATGTTTTTTTATTTGTAAATATCCTTCCACCACCCACTTGTCTAAAATACCACCCTTTCTATGAACTCCCTTATGCTTATCGTAGTCGTGTAGTCGTAATCTATTCTTTCAACCTGGAAACAGGTGGGCGTTCGTTTTTTACAGTTATAAATAAATGCATATGAATTTATTATCGTTTTATGTTTCAGCTTACGGAATGAAAGGAAAAAAGGGGGAAGTTGAAATAATAATGGTATACAAGGCAAGTTAATGAATATGATTATGATGTTTCCTGTGACTTCAACTATTAACTCAATATAAATTGTCACTTTGTTTAGCCGGATATATTGTAAAAGGTTATAGGAATAATGGGAGTAAGGAAGTTAACATTAAACGTACGTTTTAGTTTGGCAATATAAAAAGGGGTTTTAAAACTGTATGAGAAAATGTTATCACGAAAATTTAATTTTCTTCCATAATCAGATCAAATTATTGATTGCTCATGACAATGTTTAGATCTATTACGAGGTATGTTTCAAAAATTTAATTTTTGTAAATTTCAATATAAATCTTCTTGGTTTTGAAACACTTTGAGTTTTAGCCTTGAGCTCTTAAACAGTGAAAATTTTATTTGCGTAATTTCGACTGTATAGTTCATATCACTAGGTATGTTGTGATATTTCTATTTATAGAGATAGTTTCTATATCCTCCATAACCTATAGCACCATGACGTGCTTTCATTAACCAATATTTTGTCATGTAGCAATTGTTAAGATAAGCCTGGTCGTACTGGCTGTTAGCTGTAATTCGTATATTTTTGATCTGTTTCTGTTGGGTCTTTCAACAGGGACTTCCGAACTTTGGCAGTTGAAAACTGTCTTCATGTTGCATCTACATCTGTCAAATTAGATGTTATTCAGCTTGTTTTTGGCAGATCACTATAGACGAATATAGAATTCAACAACACGTGCAAATATTACATTTTTTCTATCGAAATGGGTGTTCTGTGCTGACCCTAGGAAGGTAGGCAGGTAGAGGTGGCTGCCCATCCAAGAAAATTTTTTGGATGGACTCACTTAGGCCGCATTGGGTCCATTGTGCTACCATAGTCATCCGTTATCCCCTAGTCTCGAAACCATTCGGAGCTCCTGATGAAGCGATTCAGGCTGCCAATGTCAATCGTTGACAGTTCCTCCAGATCTTCCATGTAGTAGGTACCCAAGTACTTCCTTCTCCTTTGGCAAAGAGCCGGGCATGTACCCACCAGATGAGGGACAGTTTCTTCTTCTTCCTCATCTCTGCAGCTTCTGCAGAAGTCGTTAGCAAGGTGTCCAAGACAAATGCGCCTCGCATGCGTACCCATAATGCAATGCTCCGTAATGACACCGACAACTACACTGAGCTTGCCTGTTTGGAGTTTAAGTAAATTTATTGTGCGCCCCTCATCCAGCCTTGGCCAGATTTTACGAGCCGTTCTACCCGTGTCCGAGGTCGCCCACCTGTCGTCCACGCAACTGACGATCGCATTATCTATTATGAGCTTGCATTTCCTCATAGGTATGCCCAGATTCGAGTTCGATGCTGACCCTAATTTTCATCTAAAAATCATATTCAATGAAGCGGCCCATTTCTAGGTGGATGTTTAGGTTAAATGACAAAATTCTTGATTTGGCCCCATTAGACTTTTTCTTTGTTCGCAGATTTATGAGAATAAGATTCCTTAACATACTTATGATTCTTACAATGAACAGAGACCTTTAATTTTGCTGAGTGTAATATACTGTTACATTGGTTAGGTACTTCATTCCATGTATGTAGGTCTTGAAGTTTTGCGATCATGATACTTGATGGGTTTCAAAAATGTTGTACAGTTTCAACGTACTAGAGTTTTTAGAAGTTACTTTAGAAAGATAGGTTAAGTCTTTTGGTATTTTCTACTTAGAATCAAAAACTACAATATGGGCCGGCCTATAATCCAAACAAATTTTCAACGTTTTCAGCAATTTATTTCAAGCAATTTAGAAGTGGCCGTAGTCTAGTACGTAGTGTGTTGGCTATTTAAACGTGAGACCACAGTTCAAACCCCAGGTCAGACATCTCCAACAAAACGAAATTTGAAAAATATTTCTTCGGCGACTTCCTCTCAGCAGATTTTTGACAAAAACTCTGAGTGTAAATATAATTCGCATGAAAATTTTTCAAAAGCAAAAGTCCTTCAGAGTCGATTTAAAACTTTATTGTTCTTCAACAAGAAATTGTGGTTATCAAAGAATGCATAAATAGACTTGGAGACAACTCGGGGCTATCAAACGATTATATAATTTGTAACTCAATAACTACCAAAGTAAACTAGTGGAGTAACAGCAATAGAGAAACTATGAACTTAACCAGCAATACCGTTAATAAGCTTTATAAATTGTTTCCAAGCCCTTGCTAAAATTACGCCATTTGAAGTTGGCGAAAGTTAGTTTACTCAGAGCAGCCCACATTGCGAAATCGATTGCGTGCGTATAGATTTATTTCGAATTTTCAACGGGAGAAAAATAACTCAACTTTATTGCTTTAATACAAAACCAAATACACTCACTTTAATCTAAATCATCATCTCTTTTAAAGATGTCTGCATTTGAATCACCAAAATAATTGTATTCGTTTAAACTGCTACTAAAAACACAACTTAATTCGGATTCCTCAATGCCGGTGCTTGCATCTTTTATTTTAGAAGTTGTCGGTCCAGAACTGAACGTTGGCTTCATATTAGATGATAGTCTATATGCCTTGTCATCGCATGCGTTGTCGGATTCAGGATTAAAGTTTGTGCTTGTGTAACGCTGCACTATATTTGTTGAGGGTTTATTTGCTCTATACGATTTTCCCCTCGATAATAGTTCAGTGGCTTCCAAATCCCTTGTCATTTGTAGTTGATGTTGTATCGCGTAATTTCCAATACTCTGTATACGCTGTTGCCTTTTAAATCTTAGAAACTGTTTCAGCTTCTGTGTGGATTTCAGCTTTATCACACGTTCCAAGCGATATTCTTTAGCGACACAGAATATCAGATAAATTACGTAAATGCTTAGGGTGATAACTATGGTCCAGAATAGATGTGTTAAATTTTGAAAATTCAAACAAATTGTCATGTTTTTGACTCTTTTTATTTACTTTTTGGTACTTTTCTTTTTTTTGAGGTTTTGTTTTGTTCGACAAAAGAAAGAGAAAGAAACAAGTTCTACTTCTTATTCGTTTTTATTGAACCCTATGTCAGAAGTTCTCAACTTGTTCTTTCTGACTCTAACGCTATTCTGACGTTATAAAAAAAATCTCAAAGAATCTGTAAAGACTGAGTCCGCGAACAAATTATTTAAGGGCTGTCATAGTAACACTTGTCTTTGCAAATTTATGCAATGGCTGTCACATATGTTTATTTCGACTAATAAAAATGAAGTGCTTTACGAAAGTCCAACCCGTTATAATTGTGAAATGAGATGCAAATGCATCCACACTGGAAGAAAGTGGCGTGATTTTATGAAAATCAGGTCGAAATTACACTGAATGTAAACGTATTAATTATAGGAACATGATAACATAGTTCTTGTAGCCTTAACTGTACGGCATGGCCAACACCTACCAGGCATATTACTATCTCGAAAAGCTTGAAGATAGATATTTGCATATGTGTGGTGATATCTGCTTTGAAAATTCGAAACTCCTAAATCGATCGGACTGCTCAATTGTTGCTACGTTTTATTGTCATAGAAAGGGAAGCAGTTCGGATACACGATAGATATTTAACGCTTTTGTAAAATATCCTCGGATTTTAAAACAACCTTTACTTTGTTTACTGAAGCGTTATATAGGCTCCGATGTTACATGCAAAACTGTTGTCAGTCTGGATATCACACGTAGGATTACTCTAAGAGGTGTTATTATGGTATGGTCTTAATAGCCAACTAAGTAACAGAGATTTCTCGTGTCGATGAACCTGATGTCTAACAAGTCGCTCATCCTTAACGTGCTTCTTTATAGCGCGGAAGCCTTAACGCTGTTACACACCTGTCTTGGTAGTATTTGAAAGAAAAGTTTTACTCAGTACCTTTGGTCCATTACGAATTAGAGATGATTTACGCATCCAGAGCGACTATGATCTTGTCAACATGAATCGGGCCTTAATGCTGTTACACACCTGTCTCGTTAGTATTCGAAAGAAAAGTTCTACGCAAGACCTTCAGTCCAGTGTGAGTTGGCAATAATTTCTGCTTCCAAGCCCACAATCACCTCCTCAACATGAATCAGGCCTTTCGTTCAAATGAAAGACGATGTTCTGACAAAACCTGTATTTGGTACGGCCATTGGTGGACGTCGGCGTAAAGGACGGCCATATCTGTTGAAAGACGGGCTCCTAATGTCCTGATGGACTCCTAATGACATAACCACAATGGCTACCAATTTTTTCACTTCGGAGATACAAAAACCGAGCAATAACAGAGTGCCCGATTATTAAACTTTTCGTATGTCTATTATTGATCCTGATGGAGGTGATTAAAGTAATTAACACTCGTGATTATTAAACTACAGACTGCATCACAGGTCTATTGAGCAGACAGTTAGACGACGGTTTTGTTTTACCAACTTGTATGACATTGAAAACTATCAGACTAGAGCACTTTAGAACACCACTTTTTTCAAAAAACCTTTTGAAAGTCTAGCTTAGCTTAGATTTGGTCAACACACACACAAAGTTCCGGTTTAGACTTTCTACAAAATGTTTATAAATTTTTATTTTTACCATTCCACAACAACAATTACATTGTAATCAATGCTTCGGCACAGTTTCAAAGGGCATTATTATGCCAGAGGGTAAAATTACAAAAATAAGTTTGGACGCCTTCTGTGTATCAATTTTAGAAGGATGTGTTGACGCAGACGAATTTTTGAATACTTCATACACTTGACACCCATCAGCGTGACTTTGTAGTTTTGTCAATAGCCAATGCGTTGAGACTGGTGGTTTTAGGACGGATGGTGCAAAAGATACTTTCTCTCTTAATTTTCGACAAGCCAGTGAACACAGGGAAAAAGATCTCCTTATGGCACGTAGAGGCAGGCCAAGAGTACGTTTTCCTTGTTTACGGTCTTTACAAGATTTTTTAGGTGTGCCACAACGAACGCTCGGATATCGTTCGCTTCTACTATCAGCTGTACTACAATCTTTAGGGCTTTTCGGTGTTGAAATTATACTCGAACAACTCGATTTTTGTGCTGTATCGCCCGAACAGTTGCTTCGTTCACTGTCTATCGCTGGACCTGGCAAATTGAAATGTTTTTGTAATTTTTGTGCCCCACATAAAAATAATATACGATCAATACTGCACATTATTGGCTCATCGGGAAATGGGCCGAACGTGTCATACACGGGCATTTGGGATTTTCTCACTGCTTTGGCGATTAATGCACATTTTGGTGTGGCCGATGGTAAATTACAGTGCATTTATAAATACAAAATATGTTTTTATTTTTTTTTTTTTTGGTTTTTGGTTTTTAAATAAAAATTTATATTTTTATGAATTTTTGATGAATTGTTTTGAAACTTAAAAGTACACTTAAACAATTTTTTTTCATAAATAAAGAGAAAAAGGATTTTAAAAAAATACTGGGAAGAAATATGAAGGTTTATTTAATCACTACGAAACTTTGTCACTTCATTGCTTTAAAAAAATTTTGTCAGTGCTTTGGAACTTTATGATAAACAATACTATCATAACATACTTACTAGTAGACTTTAATTTTCTTTATGGCTGTTAGTAATGTAATATTGAAAGAAATATGTAGCTTCGAGTGTACATTTGTTCAATAAGATTGAATTTTCAATTGATTTATTGTTATACATTTACCAAAATACTGATGTGTAAACCTATTTAAAAACCGTGATGTCATCAGTTTCACATATGCCTTTTGTTATTTTAAAAGCTTTGCGAAAATAACATTAAGAAGATTAATTTCTTTGCTATTATTGTAACGATTTTTTAACCACTGTTTATCAAAAAGAATCTTGCCACATAGCATTTGTAATTCATACCCCAATTTTTTTATTTAAAGTAAAAGAAAAAACATCCAAAACATAAATGTTTATAGCCTTAATAAATAATACCAACTAAATTAAGTTATAAATTGTTAAATAATGGCAAACACAGCACTATTATAATTTAAAAACTACTCTTTGAGGTTGCTTAGCTTGGGTTAGAGGACGTGTACTTGTCAATTAAGACAAGACCCGGACGTCGAATTGACCCATTGTACAACGTCCTTAAAGAGGGATGAAAAGGAGAGGATGTAGGAAAGGGGAGAATGGGAAGTGGAGGAATTACACAGATAAGACACAACAAAAAGGGGAGAGCGCGACTACACTAATGAAGCCCTAGCGCCTCTCAACCAGCCTAAGCCACTAATGAATCTGTGGAGAGCCTTGACGTCGGCTCTTAACACAGAATTCAAACTCTCAAAGAAGGCCCTGCCAAATGTTCTCAACCTCAACCTACCAAGGGCTGGGTAGTTACAGAGGAGATGTTCGATAGTCTCCAATTTCTCCTCATCGCAACATGCCCTGCAATAGTCCGGCTGGGATCTGGAACAGATGAGGTTTGAGGTTGCTTAATGCGTCGTATATTTTGCTATGACTTGTCAAATTTCCTACTATAAAATATGCACATGCCATGTAATACATACATACAAACATACATAACTGGTCACTACATCCCTTCTGTCAGGATTATGGCCTAGCTTCTCACACCACTTATATTGTGTTAATTTTATACATGAGTGACAGGACCTACAGTTTAAAGTCGACTCCGAACTGCAGATTTTTGAAAAACTTTTCATGTCAATTTTTATTTAGTCTCAGAGTTTTTGCCAGAAATTTGCTGAGAGGCAGTTCCCGAAGAAATATTTATATTTTCGTACTTCGTTTTGTTGAAGATGTTTGTGCTGGGGTTTGAACTGTGGCCCTACGTCTAATAAGCCACTACCTACTAGATTACAGCAACAACACATTTGCAAAATTCAATGTATATCAGCGTACTGTAACTTGATCTGATAACGCATGTAGCACCAGCTGTATCTCCAAAGTCTATGCTTTTGGGAATGGGTACCAACTACATGTTAAAACTATTGACAGCAGTGTTGAAAAATTCAGTACTTTAGTACTTTTTCCAGTAATTTTTTATTTAAAAAGTACCACGGTACTCCCGCTACACTTTTAGTACTTTTTTATTATTACATATTTTATGGTTCGCACTGTTCATCTATTAATGGGTTAGCAACATGTTCAACGTAATGCTAAACGCAGAATTAATCCAACGGCCACGCAACGTACATACGAACCGTAATGTAATTTCCGTAAGTATTTAATTTGCTCTTCATATGCTAAAATAAACGTACATTCCGTTACGTTCCGTCAACATTCGACTAAACGGTGCTTTTACGTTCTGTTACGTTCCGAATCAGTCGTTATATAACGTTAGTTTCGCTATTCCAATTCTATTTCTATTTCTGCTCCATTCCGTACATGTATTAAATATAAATAAATATTTTTTACAAAAGTACCATTTGATATAAAAATACTCTTTCAGTTATCGTCCAGTACCATTTCAAAATTTCAATTTTGCAACACTTATTGACAAGCACTCGACGATATATTCTCAAATTATAAAGTTCATTATAAATAAGGATGTGTATTCACATGCCAAAAGTAATATTTATCGGTTAAAGGAGAATTTAGACGATTTTGTATAAAAAAAACATGGTAGCGTATCATGTAAACTCAATATTTTTTTATACTAAAATTTTAGCATTGAAATAGCAAAGAAATTATACTACAAATCCCTTGTTTTATTGCTTAAAAATGCACTTCTTTTCAGAATTTAAGTATGAACACTACGTACCTTTTTCTATTATATTAAGAAAAAAGAAATTCTCCTACACTTCCTATACTACGGTGCATAACTTTCTTTAATTTCCTATCAGGTAACAAAATAAAAACATTTTTTACATTTTTTTTTTATTTTTCTAGTGTAATTACATAAAAACATCCTTTGGGAAACATTTGAAGAAAAAAATCTCTTTTAACCATTAATCAGTATTTAATGTCCAGTTTTCTGCTTTTTCTTTTATTCGTAACTTTTTATTGTATTCCCTGCCAATTTTTGTATTACTTTTCACACCTTTTTTTCATGCTTAAGTTTTAAGGTTTATCCTGATTTTTTTTCATTTCACTGTCTTTTTCTAGCATTGTTTTCTATTTCTGTTGTTTATCAAGTAAATTAAATATCCTCTTTGGGTTTTATTTGCCCAACCTCTACTCCCACACTCATTTTTGTTTTGTTGAACATCTTATTTTAATCTTTAGCATCTTCCTAACTAAGGACAATAGACAAGAGTAATTTTTGTCATTTCCTTAATAGAAATTTTATCTTTTCTTCAAAATCACGGAAGGGAAATAAAACTAAAAAAAATACAACAAATACATATAAGGCAGCTTAGTGATAATCACTTTAGCATCTGATAAATACACTTAACATATGGCAAGTGCCAACAATAATAGGCGTTAAATAGAATCGAAATGGGAGACAAAACGTTTGAAAATTATTTTCCCCAGGTCCTACTAATGATAAAATTTCTGTCCTTGATAGTACAAATTAGAACCCAGTATAGGAAATTTAATTCAATATCGAATCGCAGAGTCGTCTGCCTATAAATTTTTCAATACTCCCAGTTTTATTTTGAATTTCAACACCTAATAATCAATGTAACCATGTAGCATTTATACAATCTTATTGTACAATTACTATGGTTTCTAGATGTTTGATTTCTATTAATGCGAATACATACCATACCATACATATTTTCTATTGTCTGAAAACATATACCAAGAAAACAAGAAGAATTGCTTTAATTTTTCTTTTCTATGACAACACTGCGTTACAAATAAATACTTGCCTTTATACATATAATCATATCACCTTCCACTCGATTAAACATTAGCATCCCTATAATCAGTTTTTGTCTTGTTTTCTGGATTTTTTCCCTCTTTTCAAGCGACTTAATGATTTCAGGCATCATCATCATCAGAATCATCATAAAACAGGAAATGATGATTATCATAAAGTTGTCTAGAAGCTTTATGAATGCAACCATGAAAGCAGAAGTTTTTTTATTTTTCTTTAAAAAAAAATTAAATTAAATTAAATTATTAGAGATTTCTATTATTTTTTAACAAAATTAAACGCTTTATTTTGTAAATCTTTAAGGTTTTCTTTTATATAAAATGTCTAACCAGGAACTGATTAGAACCGGTATGAGGTATACAAGATGTATTATAGGTAGATTTATAGGACCTATGTATCAATATAAGGTCAGATTTGTTTAGTTGTTGATGCACTTTTCCATCTTTCTTTAGCAAGTGGAACTTATGAGATAAAATTACTTACGCTTATGCATTCTATTCATAATTTCCATTGGCTAAGGTAAGATGGAAATGTGCACCAACATGTAATGATACTAGTCTTGCAATTTAAAGATGCTTTAAAAAACTACTGAATATTTTCTCAAATTTCTTTTTTTATTTGAAAGTACAATCCTTCCGGTTAGTAATGGAAAATAATTTCATTCAAATGGCTGCCTCGGCTGGCCATGCAGTAGCCTACACGATCGGTCCAATTTTTAAGCACATTATCGATTGTGTGCAGCTGAATTTCACCAATGGCTTCACGAATATTGTCCTTTAAAGCGATAATTGTCTCTGGCTTGTCGGCGTAACACTTATATTTGACGGCACCCCACAAATAATAGTCCAACGGTGTCAATCGCTGCTCCGAGGTGGCCAAACGACATCAGCTCTGCGGCTGATAATGCGATCTTCAAGAACAGGGCACATAACATCGAGTGTAGCTTCGGCTGTGTGGCACGTAGCGCCGTCCTGTTGAAACCAAATGTTGCCAATATCCTCCTCTTCAGTTTTTGTGAACAAAAATTCGTTCAACATGGCCCGATAACGATTGCGATTGACTGTAACGGCCACACCTTGCTCATTTTCGAAGAAAAATTGCCCAATTATGCCTCTGGACCAAAATCCGCACCAAACTCGTTTTGGGTGCGTCGGCTTTTCAATATATGCGTGCGGGTTTTCTGTGCCCCAAATGCGACAATTTTGCTTGTTTACATACCCGCCAAGATCAAAATGAGCTTCATCTGAAAAGATGATTTTTTTGCCAAAATCGGCATCTTCTGTAAGTCGATCGCAGGCCCACTTAGCGAAGCGAAAACGCATTGGATGGTCCATATTCGAAGGATAAAACTAATTATCAGTCAAATCAGACATGAGCTAAGTGTTACCATTCACAAAATAAGCACTAATTGAAAAAAAAACGTTAGATGGCGGACCCGATATTTGTTTAAATTAATAGAAACACAATCGTTTGTAAATGCACCAGCTATGTTATCCCCGTGGAACTACACAGGACTAACTGGCGTCGATATGATGTACAAATTATATAAAGAGCTAATGTCCGGTTTTCTATCAGTAAATATTTGTGATGTATACTGATACTATTCTTTTGTTACTTTATAGATATTATTTCTGTCTGTTCTCAAGATCAAAATAATAATGAACAATGCCTAAGGCGGACTAGGATTAGGTGCCATATATTATTATTTTGGTTTGGGTACCAGTATTAAACCTTTTTGTATCTTGACTTCTTTATGTGGTTCCAAGCGGATTTTATGCAATTTTTAGCTCTGCATTATATTACCGATTATGGAATTACAGAACATAGAATATCATTGTCATGAAAATTACCGAAACGTTATTAGTATAAACAAAATTTGGCGTGGATCTGGATAAGGTGTAACTGTTTTAATTATTTTTCATCAAACAGTTCAAACGATAACTATTTGTGTAAATACAATCAAATATTTCGTACGATATCTTATCACAAAACATAGAGCAATAAAATATTTTTAGTAGATATATTAAATACGAAACGAATTCACCCTTTAATAAATAGTTTATCGCTATATAGAGTTAACAGTAATAGGGTAGGTAGTACTCAATAATTTTAACCAAAAATAAATACAATAAACATATAAAACAATCATTTACTCTATATTACTGCTATGCATGCCTTCGTGTACTTTTAACCGCAATTGATAAAGTACATTTCACTTAAATTTCGAAATAATTGTAGCATATTTTTTGAAAATAGTATATACAAAAATTGTATTATGGTTTTATTAATAAATTCACTTGTACAAATATAATTTATTACAATATATTACTATTATAAAAATAATTTACTAATAAAAATAAAGACTTAAATTACATATACATACATTCTACAATAGAAGACTGAATTTAGTTACAATAATTGTAATTTATATACTAAAAATATTTATAAATATATATACACGCTATTAAGCAATTCTTATTTTAAAGCGATACAATACAAAACTAAATGCTGTTATTATAAACATGTATACAAATAAAATTAAAATACTTTCGATATCTGTACGCTCATCTGTATTCAAAAATATATTTGTGCAACCCGTTAAAACATTGGCCAACAAAAAGAATGTTAAGCCATTATAGTTAACCGCTTCCATAACTAAAGGAATTTTCGAATTTAAGTTATCTAAAGGTTTACTTAAACCGGTAGTCTCCGTTAGAAGTAATTTATCGGTATCCGTATTAACTGGTTTTAAAGTGTTTAAAACTATATCGAAAACTAATAAATATAAAGTACACATAGTAACTGCTATGGCTAAGATCCAGGCTACATAGCCAAAATTACAGGTAACTCTAGCAATGCCAAACACAAATATAGACGATGTAACACATAACCACAGACCGACTGTAGTCATTACGAGAACTTGAAATTTGTTTTTAATTTCTTCAAAATTTAAAACATCTTTCGACTGCAACCATTGACCAAGATATTGTGATAACAGGAATAGGCCAATAAAGCCGGGCAATGAAAATAATCCCTCACGATTAGAAGATATAAAATCAGTACGTTCTAAATCTGGATCCATAACGTACTTCCAAACGCCACATTGTAAAATAATTTCGTGCCCAATCAAAACAACTGTAAAGAAAGAAAAGAATTAAAAATTTTTATTTTTGTTTTTATTTAAAAGAGTTTAACATATGATCTATTGATATGATATTTATAATATTATTAGTCAACATAAAGCTTGATTTGCTTGTGCATACGTCATACAAAATTTTATTTTTTTTTCGCAGGTCATTAACTATTAAAAATAGTTTGATTTATAATGTACGTCAAGACCAAAATTCTAAGAATAACAAGTTATTTATATTTGCAATATTAAGACAACATAGATAAGACATGTAAATGGTTTAAAACTTCCGGTTATAAATAACGAACAATTTAAAAATTAAAAAAATTTATGAAAAAGTATTAATTTTAAGCAAGTGTTCTATTTCTTTGGACATATTAGATAGAAAGCATGCAATCTACTTAAATTTGATTACTTGTGAGCCGTACAAAAATAATTAAAATTCACTACCCGGTGTACCTAGTGTATTCTTGAAAACCACATGACAAAATTGTCTAATTAAAGCGCCAACTGGTGGCAAGAAGTATTGGCATCACATGCGATCTACAATGAATAGTGCATAGTGCAATATAGTAGTCGAATAAGGATTAACTCTCTTTACGACAATCGCCAGATGATAATTCAAGGCAAGATATACAACTAAAACTAAAGAGGAAACATACCTAAAAGAAATCATTGGTATTATTTATTATTGGTAAGATCATATCAGTTTGTGGACTGCACAGTGCATTACAGAGAATTTGTTATTTGGCAATACTATTAACATTTTTTCTTGTGACTTACAATACGTATACAGATTCAAATCTAATATCTATAAACTACATACATACATACATACATAATTGGTCGTTACAACCCTTCAGTCAGGATTACGACCTAGTTTCTCACACCACTTATGTTGTGTGTGTTAATTGTATACCATAGCGGTGGTACCTACAGTTTAAAGTCGACTCAGAACGACAGATTTTTGAGAAACTTTTCATGGCAATTTTATTTACTCTCAGAGTTTTTTCGAGAAATCTGCTGAGAGGAAGTCGCGGAAGAAATACTTTGTGTATTTTATTTTGATGTCTGGCCTGGGGCTCGAACCCTGGCTTTTCGTCTAATAAGCCAACTCACTACCTACTAGACCAAGGCGACTTCAATATAATAATATCTATAAACTCCTCCCCCTTAGACCTCTTTTCCTAGTATCAACACAATACAGTGCACAAGTAGGGGATCATCTGAGTGTTGGTCAGCTTCAAAAAAACACACAACAGGACTGTATATACTTACAGATATGAACGAGAGAAACATTTTTTCAAAAAGTTCAACTTAAAATACTGTGGCTTAAGAGAAATTATTAAAAAAAATCAAATTTGTAAATGAATATTGTTCGCAAGTGATTTTGCAAACACCATATGGCTAATTTCGCTTAACGAATTGGCTCTCAGGCATTTTAAGTTGATTTAATTTAATTAAATTGAAGTCAAACGACTAGCATTCATTTTCCTTTTGAAATGATAAGATAAACAAATAAAACTGACAAAATTCGATATTGAAAAATTTACGCCCATGTACTAAAAAACTTTTGTGGTGTAAGTTTTCTTTGAAATCAAATAAGCAGGAAAAATTGCAACACATGCTGCATTCAATAAACATACAAATATGCTTATTTGTGAAATTAGTGACAGAAACTAGGTCGTAATCCTGACTGAAAGATTGTAATAACCAATAATGTATGTATGTGTGACAGAAACTTCGGCCTATTTTGATGAAATATTCCGTAGAAATTTGTGATTTTCTATCCACAGCTTATCTTAATCGAATGGAGTAGGACTTTTCAAGGGATGCAACTTCAATTATAGCATTCTCTTCTAACTGTATCTATAACATATGAATACAATACAGTAACTTTTAATATACATTATCAGACATAATAAATTTCCACTTCAAATATAAGTTTAATTTTCCTATGAAGTGAAACCAAACCTAGAAGATCATACACAAATTATCAATTATTCGTTGATATTTCTTTTACTTTAACTGCAAAATTTAACATCAATTAAGAAATTGATTTAATTTACCGCGAATATATTAAACAAACTCTTTAACGAATTTCTTTATAGGATTTTGTGTCCAATTCTACATTATATTTACATTAGTTTTTCTATTATTTTTAATAGCAAAATTTTGAAAATCTGTTTTATTTCATACTTTTCTTACACCTCACATATGGTTCGGTATTTATATAGAAAATTTATTATTACCCTTTTGTTTGCAACATGCTATAATATTTATTTATCTTCAAAGTGTATTATTTCACTCACAGCCATAATTATATTGTATTTATAATTCAATAATAGTTCCATATTCTAAGCTTTGTTATTGTGTACACGGCAGAATAAAATGCAATATGCAATTCATTTGATACTGATTATACGAGTAATTGTAAGCAAACGCTTTGAATCAAATTTTTTAAGATAATTTAATAAGAAAACGTACGCACTCTCTCATACATATTTTTAAAATTAAAGAAAATGAATAATTTGTGGCCACTTTTAAAACTGTATCTAAAAATAAATTACTTTTGGTGAGTAATTATAGCTAAAAATAATTAATCTTAGCAAAAAATGGATAGAAATCATTAAATTGTGAACTATGTACACATATAGATGTCTCTTTAGCCTGTACTTAGTAAAAATTTTACATAGGAATTTATTGATTTATGTATATATAAGCTCTGTTAAACAGTATTAGGTGCCCGAGAAAATTTGGTTCCAAATTGTCTATAGATGGCTCTAAAATATGATATCTATGGTAACATTAATTGCATCAGCCAATATATTGACTTGCTTGGAAAGTGACATTATGAAAGTCGCATTATTCTGTGAAAAGTTATTAACGTCATAATTTACTTATTCTTTAAGAAAACGTGGGAATCCGTGCCTCGATTTGGTCGATCAAACAGTAAAAAAGTCGACTAAGCTATAAAAAATGAAAAAAAAAACCGGCACATAAACAGCATTGTGTTCCCTTCTAAGGACATCATTTAAAATTGAATTCAAACCATTGAATTATTCTCAGTGAGACATACATACATACTACATAGTTGTTCATTACAATCCTTAATTCAGGATTACGACCTAGCTTCTCCCATCACTAATGTTGTGTGTGTTAAATTTATACATGAGTTGCGGAACCTACATTTTAAAGTCGATTGCGAACGACAGATTTTTGGGAAACTTTTCATGGCAATTTTATTTAGTCTGAGTATTTGCCAGAAATATGCTGAGAGGAAGTCACAGGAGAAATATTTTTTCATATTTCGTTTTGTTGAAGATATCTGACCCAGGGTCTGAACCGTGGCCTTAGGTTTTATAAGTCAACACATTACCTACTAGAAAAAGGCGTAATACGTAAATACATCGAATGAAATCTCTCTCTTTGTCGCAGTATCGAGGAGTTTTCTGTGTAACTATTCATTGTGTATATTTTGCAAACATTTTCTATTCGACACTATGCGCATAGCATACAAATTATATTTATAATCAATTTAAAGAGAAACACTTGAATATATAGTGTTGTTTTCTATTTAGAAATATTTAAATTTTCTCAAGAAAGAATAAATAAACAATGAATTAATTACAAATTAATTAATTAACGTTCAATATATAAACAAAAAATCAAAACAAAATTTTAGTTGAATGAACTGGGAAACCATATTTAAGTGGAATTAGCGTAAACATTGCAAATATGTATATTCAATAATAAAAACAAATTTCCATTTGTTGTTCATTATTTTGAATTTAAAACAGTTGGGCAAAACGATCGCAATTGATTATAATTTTTAATTAGATAAAAGAATGGTGTTTCTTCAATATACAATGTATTTAAATGCGTGTATATACATATGTACATATTTATAAAATTTTTACTCACCCAAACCTAACGCTAACAATTGATTTTTGCTTCTGGCGATAAAACCAAAACACGTTGCAAACATTTTCGTTAAACCCAATGTGAAAAACGCATTCAAATGTACACCATACTCATGCTCATCCTGATGATAGTCAATTGCTGTTATGACCAATGTACGCGCTAAGCCCAATGCCAATAAACATCCCACCGTAAAAGACATTTTTCGTAAATCGGCAATTTTTCGCGGCCTTGATGATACCAGACCCATGGAAAAAACAAACAAACCAATGCCAACATCCATTAGACCAACACCGTAACGTCTGGTTTTGCGAAATGTCTTGGGAAAGCTTTCAAAATCTATGGCCAATATGCAAAGAGCGGTTAGAAAATTAATAGTAGATCGCATGAGAGTAAAAATCGTTGGTCTGCGACCAAATTCAAATTCTCTACTTAACGCTCGTTGCCAGCATTTTGTGCGCCACAATACAAAGATGAGTGCTAAAAGGTTAATTATGACTATGAATTCAACCCAAGAATTGGCAATATTCACACTGACTATAGCGGGCACCGAGATGATGAGAAATTCGGACAGGTAACGTAACCATATTTTGTACTTTTCACTTTTACTATCCCCCGCACGACTACGTATAAGCGCACGGGCTAAAGCTATTGCAATTAACGTCACTATTATTGTACATTGTATGTGCCAAACGCGAAAGAAGCTTTTAACGGAGTGTTTATCATACGTTCCCATACCGTCGAGCGATCGTCCAATTGAACACTGCCGTAATTCCAATAACGTCTCGCGTTGATCAAGCGAAGTACATGACAACAGTTGTGCGGTCAACGATATACACCGATTGTCTGGCGGTCTTGCATTACAATAGTAAATGCTTGTGTGTCGTATTGCCTCAATATCGTCAACGTCACTGGTTGTGTCGGCATTGTGACAGTGTTCCTTAATACAATTTGATAGAATATTATTGGCACTCATGATTAGATTTCTTTTATACTACTATAAAACAAATCGATTGATTTTATTTCGTCGCATTCGACTCACACTAACAATAACTAAAACTGTTAGTATTATATATATATAAATACTGTTGTATAAATACTGTTGTATTTTTTTTTTTTTGTTGCTGTTAGAACATCTCTAATTTAGTTGGATGTTTGTGTTGGATTTTTATTTTATTTTGTAATCGAATACCGTTGATATTGGTTATTGAGGAATAGTGATAAGTATTTATCTATTGATAAAAATATTACTTAATGTTAAGCACCAACAAATTAAACCTTAACATTAAGAAAAATACTATTGTTGTTATTGTTATACTAAATGAAAACATTAAACAGCTGAGCGGCATATGGGCAGTGTTTAGTAATCATAGCATAACGGCTTGCCAAGTTTCAGTTAAAGGCAAAGGGTGTTATAAATTAGATTAACTGAGAGAATAAAATATGTAAAGTATAGAGGCATTGGATAATAAATATATTTAAATAACTTGATACATATCTAAATAGACAATCCAGAACCCTGTTAAGTGAAGATCCGTGTTCTAGACATCAATAATAATAAACGAAAACTATACCAATGGAATCAAAAAATTAAAAATGTTTTGTTCTAACATTTAATAATAATTGTTTGATGAGTCTGCCTGTAATTTTTGAAATTGAAAATAATTGGGCAATCCTTTTCATTTACGGGCGCACTTATAGTCTTCCATTTCGTTTTCCCTTTTTTGTTTGGTATTAAGATTTTTGTTTGAAAAAATATAAAATTTATTTTCAATAAAAATCACATTATAAACAATACAATAGACTCCTGTAAAGTAAGTACACTAAATAAATTCCATCTTAAGTAATTAAAATTCATCCTTAAGCGTCGTAGGCTCTTTCTGTTGGAAACTTTGATACTCTTCGTGGCTGCGAACATTTTTAGCAGCCTTTTCCACCAGGCGTTTGAATTCTTTAACATTAAAAGCATAATTTGTAAACTTAGCATGTGCTCCACCTTCTGGATGATGACCTTCGTCCTCGGGATACACTAAATCCCGGTGTTCCCAAGTAACGTAATTGACGCCACGCAAACGGGCCAAGTCTTTATAACAATTGGGATCTTCACAATTGTACAGCTCGAATATAGTCGCCCAGTTTGGTAGGAACAGTAAATGTGTCAGGCCGGCTCCATGCATTCCAATCAAAATATCAGTGTTTCGTGTGACCTCCAATTGTTGAAGAAACGATAAGTCTCTGCAATGAGGGAATTATAATTAGGAAATAATGCAACAAGTTCTGCAGTGGAAGCAGATAGATATAAACATACACGAATTAACAATAGCAGCTGTTGGTTGTTTACTAAAAACAATATTTTTTGTCTCATGAATTAACGAAAATAGTTCACTAATTATCGGCATAAGAATTATGCTAAAACAGTTGACCAAACAATTGTACAAAATGCCATTTGAATTTTTTAACTTCCTTTTGTTACAAATTTGGCAGAAGCTTAGAATGCAGATATATTTCTTTAAGGTCGAGGATACTTTCTTTTTTTTTCTAAAAATTTAATTCAACATAAAACGCCCTAATTGCTTAATTTTTCAATGCCTATGAGGGTTGTAAACTTTTTCTATGCATTAAAATTCGTAATGTAAATTGACGGAATTTAAAAACAAAACTAAAACATGTTCTTGAATTGTTTATATCATCTTTATCCTATTAGTAATCAATTAATATTCTTTACATTCTATTACATAAAGATTATCATTTAAAGGCAAAAAAAGTATAGAATTTAAATAACAATAACTGGTTCTTTTATGACGCTAATGTTTTAATATTTTGTAATTTTAATCATTTTCAATAGTCTTAGAAAATGTATTAAAATGTAACTTAATATACTAAAAAAAGTAACTCTTAAAAACTTACCTCTCATATGATACTCTCTTTATAACAAAATCTTTATTTTTGCCAATTTCTTCCAACAGCTTTTCTTCATTTATAACTCGCCTGTATTTAGTACGTCGTGAGAGAAAAGTTATACGAATTTTTTTTTGAGGTGGGTCAAAAGGTATCCTTAAACGATGTAATATAAACTCCGAAAAGGCTCTGAACAAACCACTGCTATGGCAGCCTTGTATCTGTACGTTTTAAGTGAAGAGAAGTAAAAAGAAAAAATCTGTTATTAAATTTCAATGCTAATAAAATGCATTCTGAATTAAACTTACTATTGGTGTATTGTAATATAATCCGAATATCATACGTGGCAGCAAAGGTAAAACAACATTTCTAAAGCATATGCGTTTACCCCTAACTTGATCTAATGTCCAGACTGGATTGTCAGAAAACGCTTTGAAGGTATCAGCAAATGGTGAATCATACGGGTAAGTTTCCCATACAATTATTTGTGTATTTCTATCAAAAGCTGTATAATGTGTTTGATTGACAAACAATGTGGCGTAAAGATTAAAGAAATCGCAAAAATGATGATACATATTGTAGGTAGCATCGATTTTCATTAGAAATGTGGGCGTATTTATGAACATGTCACACTCTTCATTATCGACATTTAAAGTATTTTTTGCTTGAACAAAATTTCTTAATTCTGGCGACCATGATTGCAAAGCGCCCATGTGATCCATTTCACTCTTCAGCCGTGTTACATTTAAATCACAATAGCCTTTAATTTGTCCAGGACTTAAAACATCCATATGATAACGTATACGTTCATTTCTCTGAGCTAAATCGCGAAAATCTAGCATAAGATAGCGGCCTCGGCAAAATCTTAAATACTTGGAACATTCCAATGAAGAATCGGTAATGAGTTTAGGTTCACACATCAGCATTAGCTCGTCAATTTGTTGCTTCACATAGCCAAAGTCGGCCTGTTGGTAAAACGTATGTACTTGTGATTCCTTGTTTTTCACCCAACCTGTATGAGCCCCCGGGCAAGAGGGAGTTTGAAAACGATTTTTCTTTTCACAGTCTGGTTCATAGCCCCAGCAAGCTTTATTGTCTGCTATGGACGTCGAATTAAAAGTACTACTATCACATGCTTTAGTTTCTTGGCAGTGTTGATTTACTATACTAAACGTATTCAAGTAACGTTTTAAATGTTCTAAAGGCAAATCGGGCAAGATAAAGTGGCGGTTCTCTTGTTTGGTTTCACATCCGCTTTTGTTAACACAAAACAATAAAACCCATATAGGTATGAGTATTATAAATTTCTCCATTGTTTATGGATTTCTTTCGTTTCTTACACTTTCTTATGAATATTTGTTTTCATTAAACTAGTTCAAAATTTCTTTTCACATTTCCTTATATGTTGATACATGTTGTTGGAGTTTTTAAATTTCACTTCAATATTTTATTATTCATATATTCGAAAAACTATTTTAAAATTAATCAAATTGCTTGACCTTGAATTTGTTTGTTGCAAGTTATAACACGTTTTATAAAAATAACTAACGAATACCATGTATAATAATGGTTTTTTGTGATGACCTCACACATAAATCCACAGATTTATCTTCTATTTAGTGATGGTTTAGAGGTGTATTGAGTTTTTGTTTGCCTTTAAATGTTTAACGAACACCATTGGTTTGCTAATTCTATCTTCGCGCTGTTATGGTTAATTTGATTCATATACCGGCTTTTTTTAAATCATAATTATATATTCACAGTTTTATCATATCAATCAAATCTTTGAGGTGTTCTGTTCTTTTCACGTTTGCTATGATGCGCTTAACTTAACCAACTGAACGAGTGACTGACTTGCTAATGTCTACACTCAAGAAGGTACAAAAATAAATCTGGTTTCGCATTCACTTACTTTTGTTAGTATTAGTTTTATTTTGTGTTTTTTTTATATTTTCCAACGAAATATACATAAATACGTACATACATATAAGCATTATCTGTTTATTGTTTCTGCTGCCTGCTCACAAGTAACATTTGGCATTTTGCTGAGTTTAATGGTTACTTATGCTATCGATAATTAAACACAGGTATGAAGTGAGTGTGTACTTTTGTAAAGGTACATTCTGTGCTTATGTATATCCATGTCCATGTCCATTCACTTTTTGTTTACGAAAGAGAGGCCGCGTGGCATGTATTCGCTCTCCCTTCGAACGTGCTGCTATAAGGCATTTTGTGAGAGTACCTAACTAATGTTTGTTTACATTTATGTGTTTGGATACAGATGCCAAAAACACATGTTTGTTGTTATTTTTTTATTATTTGTTTTTAGCAAATTTCAAAGAGTTGTTACGGGTTACTGGTTGAAATACGTAAGTGGGCATACAGAGTAAATCATAAAATGATAGAATAAATACAGAATTGAAATGTTCGATAAATTCATAAACCAAAGGATGTACCAGACTGGTTGTATCCTACCTAAGTAGGTAATTTCCCAACAGGATGTCTAATGCATAGAAGTCACCGTAGTCTAGTAGGTAGTGTGTTGGCTTATTAGATGTAAAGCCAGGGTTCGAGCCCCAAGGCCAGACATCAAAACGAAATACAACAAGTATTTTTCGGCGACTTCCTCTCAGCTCAGTTTCTCAAAAATGTGTCGTTCGGAGTCGACTTTAAACTGTAGGTCCCACCACTCATGTATAAAATTAACACACACAACATAAGTGGTGTGAGAAACTAGGTCGTAATCTTGACTGAAGGGTTGTAATGACCAATTATGTATTATGTATGAGGAAGCTATTATTTTTGTTAATAGACTCTAGACCCACCGTACTTCATACTATGCGTTTAGACAACTCAATGCCTTACAGTGTATTGAAGAACAACCCGCCAAAGTGGGCAGAAACGTGACACCGACTATTGTGAGGCATTGACACAGCAAGAAGGATTATAAAGGAAACATAATAAACGATTACTAACTCCTTTTAAGCTAAATCGTAGACACAGTATATATACAAGACAATTTGAACCATTTCCATTTGCGCTTTAGTAAACAAAATCAAAATTATTGAATAATTTTTCTTTTAAAAGGTTCTAAACACCCTGTTAACGGCACAAAAACATTACGTTATACCGTGAAATACCTATAGTTGCAATCAGCTGGTTGTCAAAATAATGTCATATTTGACTTTTACAACTACTGTCCAAGGGTATTTTTATTACACCAGAAATTTTTATATTTATACAGGCAATAAAATTTATTTATAATATTTACAATATTTTTTAAAATATACCATGAGAGATCCGCCCAAAAGGTAATTAAAAACATTAAATTTAAAGTGATAACATAAATTTACTTAAAAAAGAAATGATTTTACGCAGTTTGGGCATCACCATTACTACCCCGGGCAGTACGGTTACCTCGGGACCACCTTCTACCTCTGGCAGACAAAATAGTTTGGAAGACATTAATTTGGACCAATTTTTGAAAACCTCAAATTATGAAGATACTGTAAAACAACTTGATATTTACTATGGCATCGGTAAGTCCTATTAGCAATAAATATAATTTATTAACAATACATATATGTATCCACCGTACATATGCGAAATCTTATAATTTATTTAATTATATAACATTCAGCAACATGTTTTTTTTTGTAATGTATTTCTATACTAGATTTATTTGTTATTTGCGGCATTTAATTGGCTTTAATAGAGTGTATATTCATGCTATAGAATCTATTTTTAAAAATTTATACACAAGACGCTCAATTCATTTGCAATTTCGCTTTGTATGCTGTTAAGAAAATTAATGGTTTGTTGATGTAAACAAATGAAATGTCTTTGTAGTTGTCAATTGGTTTGTTTATAAACAAAAAAGGGGAAAAAATTGTTTACATTTGCGTTTTTGTTTTTGTTTGCATTGAACGATATACTTTGATTACTAAAGCCATTGACCTTTTAATATGTTTGTTATTAGATTTTTAAGTTTAGTTGTAATAGATTTTCGAATTTGTGTTTTTTATTAAATGACAAATAATTTCGATTATTTATGAATAATAATAATTTAAAACGTTTTTTCTACACAAATAACGATGTAATCGAAATATTGAAAATAAATAATAAGTGTATATACAGAGGGCGAACGAAAAAATTTAGGCGTACACTTTCTTTAAAACGATTAAACTTATTTTTATTAACTTTTTATTATTTTTTAATGGATTTTACTATGTTATTTGTTATCATTCTGCTCGCTGTTCTTCATTTCCCATTAAAGTCGTTTTCATTTTTAGCTAAGGTTTTTCTGTCTTTCAACTGATTTTTACTAGTTTTGGACTATGATGTTGGTGTAACAGTTCCGCTGTGTTCGGACATATTTTCTTGTTTATATGATTAGTGATAGGTGATAGGCATTAGGTGGCCTACCTGACAAGGCGGGGATTATATGACATAATCATGTCGTGATCATTACTTGTCTGAGTACATAGAGAACATTATTCGGTACCATCCCACTCAATTTAATTTTTTTCTAAAAACTAAGCTCAAGCTTTTTCTGTAGCGCATGTTTGTATATCATTTTCTGAAAATATCTTTATCTTCAAATAATTACATAAAATTAATTTCTTTCTATTGTATGGTATTTCCTTTAACTATAGCCAAATTGATTAAAGTAGATTCAAATATCAAAAGTCCTCTTTTCCTTTGTTTTTATCATCAATAATTCAAGCAAATAATCTGATATTCTGATAATTTAAGGCATATTAAAATAAATTAATAAATAGTAATGCATAGTTGCTATATTGAAAAATACATCAATTTTCACCCTCTTATTTTTATTGAATCGAATATCAATTAATTTTTCATCAGATATTTTCATCAAAGCATATTTTTGATACTCCCCTACCCTAAGTTCTATTAGATAGTAAACTTTTTAATATTTTTC
This sequence comes from Sarcophaga carnaria, assembly GCA_958299815.1. NCBI lineage: Eukaryota > Metazoa > Arthropoda > Insecta > Diptera > Sarcophagidae > Sarcophaga > Sarcophaga carnaria. The sequence continues at coordinate 17,208,200 of OY283152.1, read as the reverse complement.
ATAAATTTTTCTTACAAATTTTAGTTAAACGACAACTGTTACGCTTCCAAAGTCCCATAACTGGTTTGTTTCCAGTTATGAGCACTGATCATGTAGTTGGTTCCGTCCGTGATAGCGTCTATTGTGCCGCTGCTGTTTGGAGTTTGTATCAAGCCTATCGACGCATTGACGATGATCGTGGTAAATCCTATGAACTTGGCCAATCTACCGTTAAATGTATGCGTGGCATTTTGGAGTGTTGGATTAAGCAAGCACCCCGAGTTGAGCTGTTCAAACAGAGGCAATCCAATCAGCACGCTTTACATAGTAAATTTCATTTACATACGGGAGAAGAAATCTATAAAGATGATTTTTATAATCATTTACAAATTGATGTTGTTTCACTTTACATTATATTTTTGGTGCAAATGATAACATCAGGTCTACAAATTATATATACACAGGTACATATCACAGACATACATATGTATGTTTATTTCTGTTTTTATTCAAAAAATTATTTTAATTTTTAAGGACGAAGTAGCATTTGTTCAAAACTTAGTTTATTATGTTGAACGTGCTTATCGCACACCAGATTTTGGTATGTGGGAACGTGGTTCTAAATACAATAATGGTACTCCCGAAATACATGCTTCCTCAATTGGTAAATATTTCTTATTTATTTTTTCTAAAGAAAGCAATTTTCAATTTTTAATATTTTATTGGTATGTTTTTGAAGGCATGGCCAAATCAGCTTTAGAGGCCATTAACGGTTGTAATTTGTTTGGCGAAAAGGGTGCTTCTTGGAGTGTTGTTTATGTTGATATCGATGCTCATAACCGCAATCGTAGTATTTTCGAAACTATGCTACCGAGAGAATCAAGTTCCAAGGGTGTTGATGCTTCTCTATTGCTTACGCTATCGTTTCCAGCTTTTGCTTCGCATGAAGACAGTTTGGTGGAACAAACCAAACAAAATGTTATAGGGCGTTTGCGTGGCAAAAAAGGTTTCAAACGTTTTAGTCGTGATGGATTTTTAAGCAAAGTGGAAGATAAAACTAGAAGGTTTGTACAAAAGCATTGCAAAATATTAATGGAATTAAAAAATAATTATTCAAAATATTTTTTAGGTATTACCACACTGGCGAATTAAAGGAATTCGAGGGTTATGAATGCGAATGGCCATTATTTTTTATTGAAATGATTATAGATGGTGTCTTCAAAAATAACAATGAGCAAATTGAAGAATATCAAAATGAGCTGCGTAAATGCATGTACGCTGACTCATATGGCGATCCAGTAGTTACTATGTATTATGCCCCGGATGGTGATGGTTCTTATGTGAAAGCGCCAACCCAAACACTTTTTCTCTGGGGCCAATCAATGTTTATAATTGCCCAACTATTGACTGCAGGCCTCTTACATATCAATGAACTGGATCCTATACGTCGTTATTTACCAAGTTATAACAGACCGCGTCGTGCTGGACGTTATTCTGCTTTTCAGGTATGTTTGGATAATTTTTAAAATTTTTTAAATTTCTTTGCAGTTGTAGGTTTTATATTGGTTATCGTAATGGAATTGGCTAATTTTTTTTAATATATATTTATTAAATGCGAGATAAACATATTGAAACATATGGAAATAAGATTGTGAAATTTATTTTTTATATTTATATTTACCCTGCTACGTTTGCTACACTTAATCGTCTACTACCTTGTTCTCCTTATCCTCGTAATTATACAATATGTATCGATCAATTATTTTAACATAAACAAACAATAATATGTAATTAAATTGGTATTACAAAACTAAACTAAACACACAAAAAAACAATTCAATAATAATCCAGGGAAAAGCTTTCGATGAGAAACATAATGTAAGTGATATTATTTATTCAATCAAAGAATTTTTACTTTTACTAAATGTTGCAAAACTCTACACAAAACTTAATTATCAAAATTGTTTAGAACACAGAAATTACTTTTGGCATTTTGAAAACATTTTTTTTTTGCACCAAGTAGTACAACTTTATAGTAATTAATATGTACATATGTACGAACACAATATTTATTCAAAATTTTGTAAATTACATTCATATTCAACTTTATATTCCTTATATACATATATTTACTAATACTATCCTTTTAGATGTGTTTTTAACATATTTTTTCTTTGTCTTTTTGTTAGAAGCTTAAGTTTTGGACGTTTTACTTTAACTTTTTTTATTTAACTTTTTTTCTTGTATACTCTTCCACCATTAGGCTAAACCTGGCACTGTAAGTAGAAATTACTGGGTTAACTTAACTTTTCTTGTTTCTACTTTTTGTTTTTATATTTTTTTTAATTTTTTTTTGTTTTTTTTTTTAAATTTTGTTAAACAAAAAATTTGGTTTAATTGTTTACTCAAAGCTTAATGTTATTTTAGTTTTTTGTATGTTTTTTATTTTGTGTTATAGTTTTTAAGAATCGAAATACAGAAATGTAGAGTAGTGGGATCGCAGATTATAATTTATTAAGGGCCTTTTTTGTATATTAAACGAAATTATTCTCTATGTTCTTAACTTGTATGAAGAAATTATTTTTTTTATAATTTCAATTAAAATTTCCTGTTTTAATAAATGAGTCAGGGATTTAGCTCTTACTACAGCCTCTATTAGAAAATATTACTTTACATACGTTATCAAAACTGTACACATTCATAGTTCGTAATCCATTTAAATTTCAATTGATATTCTATCGTATATAATTTTTGGACGAATCGATGGATCTCATACATTTTTTTCAACATCGTTAGCCTTAGGAGGGCATATAGAGAGTGTTAAACATTTCAAAATGATTGTTTTGTGAATATGTATATAATTTTTTATTATTATAAGTCACATATTTCTTTCATCTTTTAAAGTAAAATCATTTCATTATATCGCTTCTAACCCCCTATCCTCATGGCGTGCATTTTAATCATTTTCGTTAGCATAGAGATCTACATATTATTGAAACTTGCAACTTGTATTGCAATAAGTACAGTAGTACTTTGTAACTAGATTTGCTTTTTGCCTTAAAAACATATCGAATGATATTTTTGTATATTAAGTTTAAATGTATATTATTTTTTTATAAAAAAATATTGCACTTTTAATGCGTTATACGACAGAAACAAGTTAGATAATTATATACTTACATCGCCGTAGTCTAGTAGTGTGTTGGCTTACTAGTCGTGAGGCCACGGTTCAAACCCCAGTTCAGATAACTCGATCAAAACGAGTAAATAAAATTACCATGAAAAGTTTTTCAAAAATCTGTCGTTCCGAGCTGACTTTAAACTGGGACCTACAGTTTAAACTCATGAATAAAATTAACACACAACATGGATGATGTGTGAAGCTAGTTCGTAATCCTGACTAAAGGGTTGTACGAACGAACGATAATAACTTTGAGAAACTTCTCATGACAATTTTATTTAACTTTCAAAGTTTTTGCCAGAATACTGCTGAGAGGAATGTTGTTGATGTCTGAACTGGATATTAATGTTTCATCGACATTTGCGGCTGTTGGTCTGCCAGAATATGCTCTACAGCATTAACAAAATACCGGAACGGAATTAACGAATTCAAAATTCCGCTTGGTTGACAGTTTCAGATCATAAAATAGACTCAATAAAATATTTAATTTTCCGTTATAGTCTTAAACCATTTATTGGGAAGAATGAATTTTAAATAGGATTTTCAAAAGAAAAACGTAGAACAATAATAAAAAGAAATAAAAATTTTGTTTTAATTAAATTTTCCGATTTCAAAGGTTTTAAGAGTTCAAAACTTTTTCTTAAATGATATTTTAGATGCTATTAGACATTTTTCACAATAATTTGCACCTGGTAAATTTTATTTTATAAGTATATTACACTTGCAAAGCTTTAACTTGTAAAAAATGAAATTATTAGTAATAAATCCTTACTAGCGTTGGGCTAAATGATGAGTTATTGAAAATTTTAATTCAAAGATTTAGTATTTAAATTCATCCTTTCAGAAACTAATAGTGGCTTAAATTAAATTTACCCGTTTTACGCTTAGCAATGGCGCTTTAAGCTTTATGCTGTGCTTATAAATTTACTTGTATGAATATTTAAACAACTCATACAAAATACAGCAAAATTATCATTAAATAATGTTAATAATATTGTATTTTTAAAGTAAACTTTCTATTTATTTAAAAAAATAAATAAAACAAATCCAAACCATAGATTGTACCCTTTATACAGGATAAAGAAAAGGTAATTGTGACAATATTTTTGAAGCAGTACATGTACCTTATAATATCAAAATTGGGTCCCTTAATGTAAAATTTTTATGTTTTACCTTCTTAATTAATTACGTAAACGTTACTATTTAATTTTTGAATGCTAATCAATACGTTAATTATGCATGTTTTTATTTTAATAATAAAATTTTCTCCAACAATTTGTTAATATTGAATTCATTATATTTTCTTAATGCATTTTGTGTTTTTATTTATTTTTATTCTTCCAATATTATAAAATGGATGACAATAAATTTTTAATTGTATATTTTCGATTAACTTTCCTAGGGAACTGCTACTGATTTGGTAGTACAAATTGTTTTAATTGCCGAATCTATGCGTCTTCAAGCCATGATGGCCACTTACGGCATACAGACTCAAACGCCACATGAAGTAAGTAATTTTTATTGTTTATTTTTCAAACTTAAATTCATTGATTTATTTGTTATTTACTTGTAGGTTGAACCTGTGCAAGTTTGGTCATCAACTGAATTAATTAAGGTCTATCAACATTTAGGTGTTAACAATAAAGTTGGTCTCTCCGGTCGTCCGCCTAGGCCAGTGGGATCTCTGGGCACTAGCAAGGTGTATCGTATATGTGGCATGACGGTTCTTTGTTATCCTTTAATATTCGAAGTTTCCGATTTTTATCTGTATCGTGATATGGCACTCTTAATTGATGACATCAAAACAGAGCTACAATTTGTAGGTAAATATTGGCGTTTATCTGGCAGACCCACGGTCTGTTTACTAATACGCGAAGAGCATATGCGCGATCCACAGTTCAAGGAAATGCTTGACTTGTTAGCCATGCTTAAGAAAGGCTACTGTGATGGCATGAAGGTTCGCATAGGCAGATTACAGAATTTAATAAGTAGTTCTTGCATGGGTAAGTAAATACTACCAGTTTTTTGAAACAATATACATATTTATTGATGCATTTATTTATTTTGACAGAACATTTGGATTTTATGAATCAAAACGATTTATCAGATGAGGAAAATGCTTTCGCACAAATTAATCATGAGTACATTGGTTATCAATCATTAACAGACGTACCAAAAGCTCAAACTTATGTCGAAGACAAAATATCAGTTGAGGTAAGTAAGTCAATAAAGAAGAAGTAAAGAAATGTATAAAACAGAAATAAACCCCTTCTTACTCAATTAGGAATATAATCACAAACCAACGCACGAAATAATTGAAGCTCTACGTAGTACCGAATCCATATTCTGTCTCTGTCAACTTTGGGGAATATTGCTAAACCGTGAGGGTTCGAACTTTGAAGTAAATGGTCTATCAGTCCATCAAGCTTTAACGCAATTATATCATCGTGCTGGTTCATTACGTTATTGGCGTGCTGTACGCTACTGTTCGTCTTTATTGCATCATATTGTTGATTCAATAAGTCCATTTATAACAACTGTCCTGGTAAATGGCAAAGAATTAACAGTCGGTGTTATTGGACAAAAAGAAACAGTATTTGATAAGCCCATGACACCGGCAGAAATACGAGATGTTATGTATAATACCGTTCAGCCCTATAATGTTATACAGGCAGTATTACAACAAGAAGTTGTATTATATTGTGGACGACTAATTGCCACCAATCCTTCAATGTTTAGAGGAATTCTAAAGGTAAAAAAATATAAAATATAAATTGAATGCTTAATTAATTTTAATAATCTTTTAATTCTACAGATACGTATTGGTTGGGTCTTGGAAGCAATGCGCATATATTTACAAATTTCTGGCCAGGAATCGATAGACGTAGATAATTTATCACCCTTCCAAGTTCGTATTCTTTTGCAAAAAGTTCTTACTGTTAGTGAATGGGCTACAGAAGAAAGGTATGAAAGTTGAAATTAATAAAAGGAAAAGAAACAAATAATTTCTTTTTTATTTTAAAAAATTTCCAGACTTACCCCACTGCAGAGACGTCAATTGGAGGGTTGTTTATGCAGGGTGCCGAAAAACTTTTACAATAAAATATGGGAAATTTTATTACGCACACCATTGGGTATAACTACTCAGGGACATTTATTGCCAGCCTCGCCTACATTGATTAATATGAGCAGAGGCGAATTAAATTTTTCACTTTTAGTCGAAGAAACTTTAATTTGTATTGAGAAACCTGAAAGAAGACAAATAACAGTCGAATTATTATGTATTATAGCAACTATACTAAGCAGGTAATTAAAAGAAATATATATGTATGTATTGCTTATATACACAACGTATTAAAAATGTTATTGTTTTGTGCTCTTTACAGAAATCCTGAATTACATTTTAAACATGCTTTGGATTTAGATGAAATCATTTTGGAAGCCTTTTTAATGTATTGCAAAGTAAGTACATATAACACTATGTATATTACAATGTGAACTGCATCCGATAACTACTATAAAGTTGTTGTGGCTTCTTGATTGTGTATGATGAAGAAAGAAGAAATCCATTTTTTTTTAACTTGTTGACATTTTCAAGATAATTCGGTGATGCCTCTTTCATAGAAACCCTCGTCTCTATTGTTAAACTAGAATAATATATTATCACTAGCTTCTATTGATGAGGAACTTTCACTAACATAATAGTTCGTCCCAGACAGGAATAGGCTGTAATTATTGGGAGCCAAATTATACGTTTTTTCCTTACCAGACTTTGTCAAACTCCAAGAGCTTTAAGTGATATGGAACCCAAAACTAACCCTTGGTAGGATATTGAAAGTAGCAGCCTTCACACGATTTGTTGATTGACAGTATGGGTAGTGTAAATTAAGACGAGGAGCAGGTAGCTAGAAGTAAATATCTTCTAGCCAAAACTATTGAACTGAAAAAAATATTCCCCTCGCTTTTGACTATTAGACATTTGAACGATTTGGTTAGCATTCATTAGTGATTGGAAAAATTCAATTTTTTTTTATTAATTTATGTGCGAAAGTAATCACATTTTCGTTTGTTTCCCTTGTGTCTATCGTTTTTCTTTTTTCTGGGCTTCATCGTGCTGATTGTGATTGATAACCAAACTTTTTGAAAAATTCTTAACTATCGAACAATCCAATGCATTTATCAACATTGCCATTAAAGCCATCCTTGTCGTAATTATTTTGATTTTTAAAGAAGAACTTCTTGCCAAAGAGATCTAGTGATGGTCACAGTAATATCGGATGTAATGTGTTGTATACTTTAAATGCTTAAACGCTGAATTGTGGTGAATTGTGATAAAATAATTTATTTTTCCATTTTTAAGGATAACAACATACAGGATCATAATAATGACATGACACCATTTTATGCATTGGTATACAATGAGACCACCGGTTATTTGGCCAGAGCTGCTGTGAACAAAGTTTTACAAGGCGGTGCTTTCTCAACACAAAATGATGATTTTAATGATGAGAACTTACAAGATGAAACTTGCAGAGTATCTTAAAATTTGTGTAATTGTTGTATTTTGTTTTCATTTTCATTTTTTAATTTTTTTTTTGTTTTTTTTTTTTTCATAATAATTTAAACCAAAAACTTTCATTTTAATCCATCCATACCATTTCCGTTCTTAGCCATGACAAAACAAAGCTCTTCTATACATACATACATATATGAATTTATGAATTGTTTTTTATTCACATAACAATTGTGATGTTGTAGTTCCTTTTAGTCTCGTTTTAAAGTTAAACTATCTCGAAATTTTTAACACACATTACATACAATTATTTATTAGTTAAGTTATATTATTATCATGTATATTTATTATTTGTGAATTTACATATATACATACATATGGAACGTCTTAATTACGTACAACAAAAAAAAGGGTTTTTTGTTTTTATTATATAAATGGGATAAAATAAGCTTAAATGCTTCTTAAATGGTATTTAACACGTCAACATTAAAATATTTAACGATCAACTTAAATTAACAGCCACAATCTACGAATTTTAAGATTTTCTTAAATTGCATGTTTCTTAATGCTCTTGAAGGAAACCATTTCGGTGTTAAGCAAGTAAGTAGCCTTGAACCTTTCATAGAACGCTAATGTTTTCGTAAACACAATATGAACTTGTCCATTGAAATTTTAACAAATCTATACCAAACCACAAACATGAAATTAAATAATACTTATACTACGTACGATATATACATACATACTACATACATATTTGTAAATAAAAATCGATAATAAAAGTGCATTACAATCTATTCGACTGGACACTCAGGGATTACATGCGATTTTATGTAAATAATAAAAGCAAAACAAAATGAAAATACTAAAACGAATGCTAAACGAATATAAAATAGCCAGGCTAGCAATGAAATAAATTTAGTATTTTCTAAAGCTTCAATGCAAGCAAACGCATACAATATTTCTTAACTTCAAATAAATCGATAGTATATTATGGGTACCTCGTCAGTGCAAAAATGGATGTCACATGAAATAGAACGATTATCCTCGAAATGGCAACGTTATAAACCTGCTGGTTCGGGATACAATCGCATACATTCAGTGCGTCTATCCAAAAGTGTTACCCATATGCTGAATAATCCCCTACCGCCAGAGGATCGATTGGGAAAGCCTACACAAAGGAAATTATCACAAGGTTCCAAAGTTGTTTTGGGTTGTTCACAATCGGAATGGGAAGAAGTTTATCCCAATCTTAATGTAAATCGTCCTGGAGCTCCGGATGATATAAAAAGTTCACAACCGCAACAATTTGCCTATTACCGCAGTTGTGCCACCAGGGTTACGTAAACTGGCTGTTTCTTAATTTAATTAATACCTGGTTTTATTGATTTTGTTTGGTAAAACAAGTTTTGTTGTTGGCATTAAGTGTTAGCATTAAATAACGCATAGACATGTAATTTTGTAATAAAAGGATTTTTTTTATTTACCAGTAGTTGTTAAGTTATATTTCTCAATTTGTTAGTTGTTTTTAGTTTAATTATAAAATTAATTTTTCCTGTAGAACTTTAAAATAAAGTTCTGTGATTTATAAATAAAATATTAAAAAAAGAATAAATAATAATTATAATAATTTTTTCTACTAACCTTTAATTTAATTAATTATTTAGAATTGTTATTTAAAAAAGGTATAAGGTGAAGTTAAAATAAATACATTTCAGGTTAAATAAGCATTTGAGGACATTATCATTTTATTACGACGCCTCATAAAAACATTCTATTCAATAATGTTATTTGCAATTTTAAATAATTTGTAATAAAGACATATATTTTTTATCTAAAATTGTTCAAATACTGCCTGTATTGTGTGTGGTTTAGCGTAATCCTGTTAGAAACGTTGCCCTTTTGGTGTCTGGTTTGCTAACAGCCAATCTAGATTTAGGCAACTTTGCGTCGACTCATTGCATTTCGATCACAACTGTTTTTGTTTTCTTTGATTATTCATTACTGAATCACCAAAATGTTTTGATTTTGTTGTGATTCAGCAGTGTTTTGCGGACAAAAAGTCCATTTAAGATGGTTTCATGCGATATCGAGCTTGAAATTTTTTTTATATTCAGCCTTATTCATATGGTTTCAAACGTCGTTCTAGCGCAGATTGCATTGAAAAACAAAAAGTTCTATACATCTAACTTAACCCTTTATAATAATGCCTAAACTAGGGTAAAATTTTAGCTTCGTGGTTTGCTTATCATATTTTTAAACTTTTTTTTTTGTTAAAAACCTTGAAAATTATGGAAAGAAGACTGGCAGCTAAAAGTCTGGTCTATATTTTTTCTATTTAATAGATACTTATCAACGAAGAAATTAAAGGAATATCGTTACGAGTTCTAATTCGCTTGTAAAATTTTCATAAAGAATAGAGAAAGCAAAGCGCCTTGAATTGATAAAATCAGCGACAAGATGCATATAGAGCTGCCATATATTGCAATAAAGTTGTTTTGTTACTTGTTAATGTCATTTTAAGACTAGAATTTTACACTTAAGAGTGGCGGATTTCGCTAATTAAAATGATACCTAAACCTGACAAGGATCATACGAAAGTTTACTGTCAACAGTGTTAAAATTGGTTTTAGAATAGATGTAGACCATCGTTTTAGTTACAGTAAACAAACAGCATCATTGCCTTGAATGGAATTATTTGGATATGCCTTCATATACTAGCAGACTGGCATTAATAAAACTGCCTACCCTTAAGAGTCGTCGAACAATGTTAAATATATGCTTCGTGATTAATCTGATCAATGGTAATATTTGCTGTGAATTTCTGTTAAGATCTGTTAAATTCAATGTTCCTTGTCGTAACTTCCGCTGTTATAATCCTATTTATATTCAATTCTGCAGAACTAATTATGCTGTGGCTGATCCGTTAACTAGATCTAGATAGATTTGCCGTCAATTTAGACATTGTCGATTTTTCTTTAAATTCTTGCGTTGTAAAACGGAACATTATTGTTTTTCACAATACATAAGTTTTCATATTTTTATTGTAACAATTGCTTGTATTTTTGTTGAGACTGTTTGTACTTCTATTTAATTTTATTCGTACCTATTGCTGTTATTAGTCAGTAAGGAATTTGTCCATTGACTTAAATAAATAAATAAATTAGAGCAGCCATTAGAAGGACCTTAAAAGAAAAGAAATACTAAATATCGCTTTCCATCGACGTTTTTCAAGCTTTCGGCAAAGTGTAACACAAAGGCCTGATGAATAACACGTAACTAATGACCCACTTATGGATGGCATATGAACTTCAGATGCATTACCATTTGTCAAAATTAGTTTTACAGATCACAATTTTCTACTAAAATTTAAAAATTTCACTTCTAAAAAATATTTGTTCGTCAACTGCATATTTTTGGTTGTCTGGCAATGCAACTTGTGTTTGGTTGCTGTTCCCACGGCTTTTCTAATAATATTGTGAAACTATTTGAAACTTATATTACAATTTATGAAGGTGAACTTATGAGTATCTATAGATCGAAACCAAAAATTTATTGAGTTGAAGAACATTGTTTTGAAATTGAAATTGACAAAGACAATCTTTTTGTTAATTTAATAATTTATTGAAAAAATACAAACATCTTATAGTTTTTTTTTTTTTATTTGACATTATTAAATAAAATAAAATCTAATTTTGTTTATTATGTTTTATTTTGATTTTAAGATTAATTAATTTTTTTTTATTTATTTTTACTAAGTTTAAACATTAAAATAGGTACCATTTTTATTTGTTATTTTTTTTACTTTATACTAATTGTTAATAAAGGTAAAAAACATTTACTTACTTTTAATTATTTTTTCGTTTATAGTTTGTTTATTAACTTTACTTTATATTTTAAACAATTATTATTTAAATTATTTTATTATAGTATTTGTAGTAAATATCAAAAAATTTCAGTTTTATAAAAAATTCCTAGACTAAACAAAAATTATTATTCATTTTAGGATAAATATAATTGTTTTCCTTTAACGCTTCATATGCATAATTTATCTTTTAATTGTGATTTTGATTTTCGAAAAGAGTTCAATTCCAATTATAAAATTACATGATTTTCACGTAAATGTTTTTGTATGTAGATGGGAGTTCTTTATAATTTATTTTAATTTCTTTTTAAATTATGCAATGATATGAGGGGAGATGTTTGTGTATAATTAAGTTATTGTTTTTAGAATATAATTTAAAACATTAATAAATGGATGTATTTACGTAATGCAAGCAATTTTCGTTTATTGTTTTTTTTTTATTTTTGATTTGAATTTAATTATTATTTTTTTATAATTACAACATTTAAGGCATTTTATTAAATATTTTGGCTTTAACTATAAAAAATATAACTTTATTGAATAAATAAATATTTATGAAAGTTTATTGTAACACTGGAGGAATTTCTTAATTGTAAGATAGACGAGAATTATATGTATGAAATAAATTTACAGAACTAAGCGTTTTGAAAAAAGTTTTCTCTCTCCTGCCTTTGTCTATAATTTAAAATCCCTTTTAGAAATGAACACAAGTCTTAAAGCCATTTCTTACTCTACTATACAAATTGCCATTTGGGTTACTGGAAACGTTGAAAAACTGTACCCAGAATTTCATAGAAATCTATGTCAATTAAAAAAAAATTTTACATTCAGTAGATGATAGCAGGAGCATCTCTATGGATGCCTTACATTTTTTAAAAGCTAAACACCTGTAGTTCTGAAATGTATTTGAAAACCAAACTAAAAACATTTTTTGAGAAACATTTTCTTGGCGATTTTATTTACTGTCAGAATTTTTACCAGAAATCTGCTGAGAGGAAGTCACAGAAGAAATATTTTTCATATTTCGTTTTGTTGCAAATGTCTGACTCGGGATTTGGACCGAGGCCTCATGTCTAAGAAGCCAACACATTACCTACTATGTTACGGACAGTCCTATACATGTATACTGAGGTGATAATCATTACTTAAAAAATTTTATGCGGATAAGATTGTCCAATTTGTGCGCATCCTATTTATTATTGACATTCTTTTGTTGAAAAAGAGAGATTCGCACCAAACCCGATACTATCGGTATATAAGAAACCTTGTTTTCAAGGTAAGAAAATAGACAAATTCTACAGGAAAACAGAAGATCGATTTTACGTCCATATAGCACCAGTTTATTATAAAGGACGTTCATACACCGCTAAATTGCTGAGAACACGATTATGGTTATGATGTGATTTTATATTTGTTCGTTGAGACTCTATTTGCATCTGAATAAAATATATTTGAAATCGAATTGAGTAGAATTTCCTATTTGCTATAAAACTCCAGTGTTTTGAATTGATTTGATGTTTCTTTGTTTGTTTTTAAACGTATCTAAAATAATTATTTAATAGTATATTCAAGCACTTTAACAATACATATTACAATAAGTAAAAAAATCAATAAAAGTAATATGTGGTATAAAAAATACGAATTTTAACTTTTCTTCTTTATATCGTAGTATTATCACTTATTTAGAATTACTAGTTAAATATTATTTAACATACAATACATTTTTTAAACTAACTTATATCGTTTTTATTTTTTGTTTTTGTTTGTAATTAATAATTATAATAGTTCATATCGTTTGTATCGTTTTGTTTTTTTTTTATTTATTTATTATTAATGTTTTGTATCAAAAAAATGCTTAAAATCCCTGAATATGAGTTCACATTTTATTACAATTATAATTACATAAATATAAATAGCATTTTTTGTAAAAATCTTTATGTTTTTAAAGATTAAAATAAAAAGAAGTAAACTTTTTCTATGAAAATTTAATTTTTAAATGAATTAATAATTAAAAAAAAAATAATTTAAATTTGTTTACATGATGATGGGTAGTACCAAAGTTTAATTATTTTTTAAATAAATTTCTAACAAAAACAAAAAAGAAAAATAAATAAATTGTCCCTAAAGTAATGGAACAAACTAAAATACATTAAACAGTAATGAATTGATGAATTATTAAGAAAATGTCTTGCAATTCATTTAATATCAATATTTTTTAACTTAAAACTCTATGGATTCAAGAAAATTTTAAACAAAGCTTTTGTTAAAACATAAATACATACATACAAATAAAAATGAATTATAATTAAATATCAATAATAATTAAGAATAAACAAATCATAAACAAATAATATTTTTTCGGCAGTTTTTTTTAAGATTTGATTGTGTACAATTAAAAAAAAAAATAATAAAGTAATAGTAATAAATAAAAAAAAATTACAGATCATTACAAATTAAATGTAAATAGAATAGTTTTTAATTTTGTATTGTGTTTTTTTTTCTTTTTCTAAAGTTTTTAAAAAATTTTTAAAATTTTCGATCTTTTGCTTCATCATCCATCCTATTTGTAAGACACAGTCAATTAAGATTGTTGTATATTAGCTGGTTGGGGACGGCCACTCATACGACTGCGTACCGAATCACTATCGGTTTCATCATCGGCAATTTCCTCACGTGGCCGTGTCCATTTAATCATGGTCTCAGGTGAGCGGTACAAGAATATTAACTTGGCAAAGAGGTCCTCTTCTAGTATGAATTCTAAAGCTTCTCTTACCTATTTTATAAAAAAAAGAAAACGAAAACATAAATATTGTATTTATTGAAAAAAAAAAGTCTAGGCGACGACAGATAACAAAGCTATTGCGGGAAAATACTTACCAAATAGATATCAAGGCACAATTGTAAAACTCTATCAACGTTTGGTAAGTCTTCATACATAATTCTACGGGTCTGGCCACCCAGGAAATTCTTCAAAAATCTGGATGCCAATAACACAAATGTGGTATACAAACCGATAATACTATAAACAGAATAAAAATATATTTTTATAGTCTTCATATAGAAAGGTAAATATATAAAGTAAATTGACTTACCCTCCGCCCGTCAAAAATGTCCATGTTGAGGGGAATTTCTTATCATTGAACGTATAAAATACTATGCCCTCTGAACAGTCATAAAGGGGTAATTTTTTAAGTAGATTTGTGACAGCATTCGATTTTTCTTTATCAGAGTCTTCAACACACTCATCAGTGATTTCCCACCATAAACCAGCATCGGTAGCTGAATTCATTGATAAGCTCATATTGGTGAAATCTTAAGGGGAAATTAAAAAGAAGAAAAAGATTAAAAAAGAAAATTACAAGCGTATTGAAAAAATATACCTGAATGCATGGTATTATTATTGGCTTTGGGTAACAAAGCTGTTATATAGGTAGGATCACCGGAATTTAAGACTTTAATGAATTTTGGTACGATATTGGGTATGGTAGCATCTATATCATCCGCATTGCCGGTTCTTATCATATATGCCAAGTTTTTTCTACCCTCATAATCATGAGGCATTTCCCAGGTTATCTCCGAACCAACAGTGCCAACTTGATTTTTCACCGGTGGCGTCCGTGTTAATTCATACGATAAACGTACAACCAAAGAAACATCTGTAAGTGAAGTAAAGAAATTAATTTTCCGTAATTCACAAACAATTTGAAAGTTTTTTTTTTCATATATTTTCACTTACTACTCTCTAACTCTGACAATAGTCTTTGTTTATCGGGCGGTGATATATGCCACATTGAAGGTGAATTTCTTTTGAGTTTAATGGCGGCTACATCCGATGCATCATAGCTTAGTAGAAATGATATGGCTTCCTTCTCTTTGTTCTCAATGTATGGCTTTTTCAAAGCATCAAACATGGCATCGTCAAACACAAATGTGCTTTCACGTGTACTTGCCTCATATATGGGATCATAGGAACCAATTCTAATAGAGACTTTTACCTCTGTGGGTACATTCGATTGACCCACAGCACCAGAAAGAGCAAATAGGGTTAGAGGACCCCATAAGGCAAAAACGATAAGTAAAATGGCAGAGCCACCCATTAAAAGCTTTATATAGGTGGCCTTCTTTTGGGCTCTTACGGCTGGGAAATCAGTTTCCATTTGTCGTATACACTTAATGGAATAGGTATTGGCAAATATATCCTCCATTTTTAGCCAATCGAATAAGGTCATGGTGGTATCCGTACAAAGCCAATCCAATATAGTGCGTAACTCATAAAGGAAGGGTATAAGCATGTAACTGAAATACACAAGACATAAGTAAAATAAAGATTTTCGCATAAAACAATCAATCTCTTGTACTTACATTTTAAATGAAATCATATTTATCAGGGAGAAACTCTTGGTTAGGAAATTACCCAATATACGATTTGGATAGCCACATTTGATTTGATAACTCGAGAGCAGCAGATAAAAGCATTTGATTATATAAAATATTATAGGCGGCGCAGTTGAATAGAAACTTCTTTCCGTTACAGCCGGCACAATGAAGAACATCCAGACGTGTATGCCCACCACCGATATAAAGTGGAATATAATTTTATAAACTAAAGCTTTACGCAAATACAAGGCACGATCTATAACAATCAATGCGAATTGTACCAGCAACATAATTAGAAAAGGTATAGGCACTTTATTCTCAGCCAAATAGGTTTTAACGCCACCATCACCTTGCTTTGACTTATGGAAGAAAGAAGACAAACGTAGTCATAATTACTAAACTGAAATGGCACTATCATATAGGATATAAATAACTCACACTAAAAGCTGTAAAGCCGAAAAGTAAAACGAAGAAATTTATAAAGTCACACAGGAACATAAGTGCATAAACATCGGTAGGCAAACGGGCCTTATAAACAAGATTATGGAAAAATTTCGTGAAGCCACTCAAATATTTATTGCGCCTGTAAAATAAGGAAAATAAAAAACAAAATATATATTTAATTTGATGAATAGTTTGAAATGTTTTCATTTGAAACAGGTTTTCTTTTATCGATAAAAAAAAACCTCCAGAAGTCTCGAAAGGTTGTTTATGCTTTCATACCGAAAGCAGTAAAGCGCGACTGTGCTCATTAATTGAAGGATTTGAGCGTGAGTTTTACTGGTTTATGAAGAATATTTTAAATTTTCTAAATATCTTTATATATATATTTTTGTTAATAACGTGATAACAAAGTAGGAACTTATAAGGACCTAATACATTACTTTATATATGACGATTGGCAAAGAAATATAAGGAATTGTTTTGTTAAACCGCCACAAGGAGAAAATGGTAATGAAAATCTTTTTTTTAATTTCTTACGAGAGGGAATATATAACAATTTCACAGTTCAAATCGTAATTTGAATAATATTTCGAAAATAGTACACATATTACAAAAAAAAAATATAAATAATCCCCAGTATATCCTATATTTGGAAATAAAATTTTAAAATCATATTTTAAAGGAATGTCTATGAAAATTAAAAAGATAAAAACACTTAAAAAATAAAACTTACTGTAAATTTTCCACGTGTTTAGCTAACTCATTACCAGTACTTAAACGCTGTTCGCTGCCGTGCTCAGAACCACCTGATTGTCGACGTTCGGTATTAGCATCATTGGGATCATCAGGATTGGAATCATTTCTAAAGAAATACAAGAATATATTGTCAATCTTTCTTTGTAATATATTATGCTTATAAATATAAATTTTAATTATTAAGGCCATAGAAAATACCTCCGATATTTCTTATCATGGTCTTTATTTATTGAATCACTTCTACTTGAACTTGTACTGCGATACATATCACTGTCAGACGACTTGCTATGTCTTAAATTTGCTTTTTTCTTTTTCTTTAAAACTACTTGCTCTTTATCTAAATCCGCAGAGATTTGTGAACTATCTGAATCAGAGCTTGAAATCGGCGTGGTTTGTGTGGCTTTATCATGTCTGATACGAAAGTGTTGCGATGGTTTCAACAATGATATGAAATGTGCTTTTTGAAATTGAAATGATTCCTATGAATATGCTAGGATATCGCTTGTAAACTTCACTTAAAACTTACCTGCACTTCAAATAATTATTATTATTTATTATATAATTTTGAAGTGTAATTGAATTACTTACAGTGTAGACTTGGAACCATAACTCTCATAGACAACAATTGGTTTGTACAGATCGATTTTCCACAGGCCATGTGATTTCAAAATAAATCTGGAAAAAAAAAGAAGAAATGAAACATTAAAATAATAATTAATAAATGAAAACAATTTCAGGTTTACCTATGGAAAAATAGCACCAATAGCAATAACAAATCATAGGTGGCATAACTAGGTGACATTTCAATGCTGAATAATTTGTCCACACCCAAAGGATTATTGGGTAAATTAAAATGATAATTAACCCAAATTAATTTAAATTGGAAGATGCATTTTATTAGCACTATTATCTGTGTATAGGCGATTAAAGTAACCCAAAATGTTTTTGTTGGCCGAGGCAGCGAGAGTGTGCCCCACAGGAAGACCATTAATGGTAATGGCAATGATATTAAGCTTGCATTTGCCACCTATATAAGACACATGTTTGAATATAAATTTATATTTACAGTTATAACTTACCTGATTTATAAACACCACTATGTAACATATAAGATCAGTATTTGATAATATCGCATACCAGGCTGATATTAAAACTTCGATAATGATATTATGATCACGTGCCGTAAAATCTTCATCATCGAATGCTATTTCCGTGCTGTAAAATTGTTATGATTTTAATAGAAATTCAGCAAATATGCTTATATAAATAATATCGATAATTTAATACTGTTCTGTTGTTGTTGTAAGGGAAAGTTTTAATTAAAAAGACAAAAATTATCCAATTCAGATTAAAATTTCAAACAAGTAATTTATCGATGTCAAGCCCGATTACAAGGTAACCTGTTATTTGATACATAAGCAGTTAGAGTCCAAATGTATGGTTATGACCAGACGCCGGCACAAAGAGAACATGTTAAAAATGTGAGTGTATTTGTGAGAGGCATGTGTTAACCCAGAGGAAAATTGTTAGTAATATTTTCAATTCTACTTATTAACCCAATAATATGTATATGTGAGCGGAAAATATAGAAAAATTGTACTGCGCTAAATCCCTAAAGACACCGTGTTTAACTTGGCAAGTATTTTTCCTAAAATCGAAATTCATTCTTTTCTCATTGATATTGGTGAATCCTACTGTAATATTTCTTTGGGTGTATAATTGAAGTCTGAAAAAAAGCGATATGAACCTTCTTCTTTAGAAGCTGACAAGCAACTGAATGCATTTTTACGCTCTTGATTTTTGATGTTCGTGTCCTATGTGTGTAAAAAGCCGAAGATGTTCTTCCCCTGAGGGTTATGACCTTCGCCTGTAATACATTGCAGTGGTCAGGCAGCCTATAGAAAGTCTAACTTCAGACATACATACACTTTTGGCTATAATAGCTCTAAATATTACAACCTGTCTTCTCATACCACACATGTTGCGTTAGTTATGTTATGCAAGAGTAGCGGCACCAATAGTTTAACATCGAATTCGATGACAGAATTGAGATGCTTTTTCGTGATAATTAGTTTACTCGCAAATATTTTGTTAAACGACTGCTGAGAGGCAGAAGCCGATTATATCAGAGCGGTGGTTTGAATTAAGTAACTCTATCTCTCTAGTAAGCGAACATTCTACTCACAAGACCGTGGCGAAGAACCTTTAGTATTATAAACCACAGTCTATATTGATATGGATTTTTAAAACCGCCTGGATGGTATAGACCTCTAAGCTTAACCTTAAAAAAAAAAAAGTTTCTACCAAAAGGTAGTTTATAAATCATATTCATGGGGCTTGATTTACGATAACTTACTTGTTATAAATAAATTTCGGATTACGGTGTTAAACAGAACGGTAATAAATAGTTCATGTATATATTTATATATTAAGCATTAACTTATAAAAACAAAAATTAAGTGTTAGAATATTAATTACAAATGTTTAATAATTTATTGTATAAATATTTAAAGCATACACAGACCCCTTAGATTAATGCGACTGTGTTAACTTTCTAACTTAAAAAAATATATGTATTTTAAATTATGCCTTAAATATATATTATAAGAGTATAGGTACAATACGATATAAAAATCACACAAAGATAACAATATCCAGATGTTTATATTTATAAAAAATAATTATTTTAAGGTTAAAAATAAGAAATTATTGTAAAAAAAACCCAAAATATTAGAAAATTAAAATTAAAACTTAAGTACTTAATAAATACGATAATAGTGTTAGTGTTACTAAAACCAAAATCAAGTGTACATTTTTTTACTATTTTTACTGTTGTTACGTATAAATTTAAAAATAGTGTCGGTTACAAGTGTTACGAAAACCAAAGTTAGATAGGTGTTGATTTAAATTATAACTGTTATACACAAAGTCTAGCTATATATTATTGGATAATAGAGTATCAAAATCAAACAGCCTATTCATATACGAGAGAGTTTTATAATGAAACCCTTAGTTACGGTGCTTAGACAACATCCATACATACACTGTGGAATTTATTTAAAATTTTAGTAAAAAAAAAAAGTAAATAAAATTAATTAAAGAGCTTTTGAACTGAAAAAAAAACATGCCACATTATCAAAAAAATAATAATAATAAGGAATAAAAATTTTTTCCATTCAAAATTGTGCAATATTTCTGGAATTTTAATACTTATTAAGCATGTAAGCACACAAGGACAAGAATTAATTGAAAATAAAAATTATAAAGATTAAACAAAATTGTATCTAAGTACAGGGTATTTCAAGTGCAAGTTTATTTTCTAAAATGTGTTTTATTACTTCTCACAAATTTGTCTTGATATATGATTCTCGAGAATCATATACAAATAATTCGGATTCATCAAAAATCAAACTAAAATTGAAAACTTATGAATGAGAATGGTACATATTCGAAAGTCATTGAATAGACTGGATCCGTATTTACAACTAAAATATCACATTAGCACACACAAGTTATGGATAGTGGAAACCCCAGTATATGTATAAATGTACATATATGCTATCCGTCTACGAATAAAATAATTAGTTACGTGTATTTCAGCCGTCTTATCTGCCTTTTCGCTAAATAGCTTTAAAAATTAATGTTGCTCGTAATACTAATTGCATCAGGCAAAGCTGCTTTATTTGAAGTGCAACATTATGCATCACATTGTTCGAACACAGTATTAATAACCCATTATTCTGTGTTTATCGCTGCGTTTAAAAATGAGTGATATTTCGGAGCATAGCCATTTTATACGTCTAAAAAAAATTGAGAAATGCCGGCATATAAGTAGTGTGCATGTTGCTAGTGAACTAGGCATTTACCGCTGGGCAGTAACAAATATTTTAAGAAAGATGGATACATGAACGAATTTGCATCTGAAATTCACCGGTAGAATGAAACGAAATTGAGACCAATGATTGATTACAAGCGATAAAAAGTTAGTCACGTACAGTAATAACGTGTAAAAGATCATGGACAAAACAAGGTGTAGCTTCCCAGATGGTGGCAAAACCACAATGATCGTTCAGAACGGTAACGCTTTGCATCTGGTGAGGTTGAAAGAAAATTGTCCATTACGAACTTCTACAATCTGGTCGAACGATTAGTTCTGAAATCTACTGCAAATAATTAATGAGATTGAAGCAAGTATTTCAATTAAATCGGCCAGAATTGATAAACAGTAAAGGACAATGACGAATCACACACATCTTTGATGATTCAGCAAAAGGAAATTTTGATGCTTACGATCTCAGCTGAGCTTATAGGCCTGCCAATCGTAACTGGATCAGTTTTTGCCTCAGTAACCCTGATGGAACATTGGCTTTAATTAAATGTTGCTTTTAAATAATTTATCCACAAAATCCAAGCTGCCAGTGTAAAGATGAGAAATTCAAAACTTTGTGAGTAGACAATCCGAAATAGTTCTTAATAAATTCAGCAAATAATTACCGAGGTAAAGCCAAAAAACACTCTGGAAATCTTTGCCGCATACCTTTATTACATGATCAATTTCCATTTAAAATGCAGAATTAATTTGTTTTAAAATAAAAACTCGTACTTGTAATACCCAGTAAATAGACAATAAAGAATAGTTAAAGGTAATTCAATGATTGAAATGATATCTGAATAAACTAGAGACAAACAGAAAAACAAATTTTGCAATAATCGATTAAAAACGTCCAAAAAAATCATACACAATAAAAAAAAGAACCAAACGTTTTAATGCCAAACTAATATGATTCTAATAATTCGTTTTTGTTGTTGTTGTAATAATTATAAAAAAAGTATATACTAAGCTACCTGGTTACTTTCTCTTGAGACCATTGTTTACTTATTATAGAACCTGAGCCTCGATGACCGCGATCAAATGAAGGAGCCTTTATCCGTATTTCTGGTAAAGGCTCTGATTTGCGTCTATATTTTATTTTTTTTTTAACACAGTGTTTAGAAACACAAAAGCCAAAAGCAAACACCAATATTTGAGATTTAAAACAATTATTCAATTAATTAAACACAAAAATATAATCAAATGAAGTTGTTTCTTATGATATTAAAAATGTAAATGATTATGATGATAAAGTTTGAAAATAGATATGTAGTATAATATAAATAACATAATTATAGGCATTTTATCTAAAAATATATTTAAGAGAATACTTTTGAAATGGTATTTAAAAAATAAAATAAAAAAACAAATAACACAGATCGTAAGCTTTTCTTTATAAAAAAAAATAATTGAATTCAAATCTTTAAAAAGCTTAAAAATGGGCACAATTAAAAATGGAAATCATTTTTTTTTTCTTTGGCAATAGCTTTATAATTTCATTATTCTGCATAATTAAAGCAAGCGAAATTGCTATGGAAAATGTAATTACTGTTTGGAAACTTCAATCAAACGATTTTGTTTTCGAATCGAAATATAAATCCTATCAACTCGAAGATGATAGAAACATTTGTTATTCAAATTTCTTTAATCACACTTCAAGTCCTTTAGAAAGTGGTGGAGTGGAAAAGGCTTTATATGAGTGCTTTGACTTGTAAACAAAATTCGTACCTACACTTTCCTGTTGGTGCAAATTGTGCAAATTCATAAACAAAGAGGAATTAATGAAGTTTTACCGGTAGCTATAGGTAAAGCAAATATTGTGAATTCAGAACCTCCTAAAATACTGGACACTAATCTATTGTGACGTTCCCTACAAACAACATATTATTCAAGTGTAAAAAGTGCCAGGGTTCGTTTAAACCCCTTTTTATCCCGAATATGGATCGAAAGAAGTATACAATCTTCACAATTTGATTAAAACGATCCTAAGATTACTTTATCTGAGCTCCTTACTATCTACAACTCCTATGTAGCAGACGTTGCAAAACCTATTTTAAGATTACACACCACACTACACACTACTCACATTCTTTAGAAACGAAAAACGAACGTAATGAGAATGATCGGTGATATACCCCGAACTTTCATAATCAGTGATGGCATGGACAATTTTTCTATTTGGGTAGCCATTATAACGAACTCAGTTGACTACCCAATGGGTATAAGAAAGTCTGTCAATGAATTTTAAAATTGGGATTTTTAATTCCAATGCCTGTTCAACAGTTTTGTATGGTTGTGAACCATATGGAACGTTTATTCATGCGACTTTAGGGCCATAAATATTTATTAATAGATGGTTGTGTAGAATCTGGAAAAATTTGTAGGTCAAAATATTTTCTAATGTTATGCTATGCGCGCAAACAAACAAAAAGCCAATCGAACAGGAAATCCGAACTGCAACACGTTGGAGTCCTTTTCAGCCATATGTGAGCCTTCTTCATACATACATACATACATACATAATTGGTCATTACAACCGATCAATCGGGATTACGACCCAGTTTTTCACACACACTTTTGTTGTGTGTGTTAATTTTATACATGAGTGGCGGGATGTACAGTTTAAAGTCGACTCCTAAGAACAGATTTTATGGAGAAACTTTATCATTGTAATTTTATTTACTCTCAGAGTTTTTGCCGGAATTCTGCTGAGAGGACGTCATTTTTTCATATTTCGATTTGTTAGTCAACCTAACAGACATAACAAAAAACATAAAGAAAAATTTACTATGTCTGCTGCGATAATTCTTTTAACGTAATTACATTTACTCAAGCAAAATAAAATAAAAAATTCAATTATTTTTTTCCTTTTAGCTCTTTGTTTAGAGACCTGTGTTATTATTTTTGTTTCTCTCGATTCACTTCCAAATTAACAATGAATTATTTTTAAAAGCAAAACACAAAATTCAAGTACCAAAAATATCAAATATTTCTTCTTAAATACATTTGTTAAGTATAATTAAATAATATTGAATTCAACAATTATTTCAAACATAAAACATTAATTGTATTTGTATGATTAAGACTTACCCGCGTGGCATTTTACTATTACGGTCCACAATACTTTCTTTGCTTCTATAATAAAAATTGAATATGGAAAAAAATGCATAAAAAAAATTTGGAATATAATTTCGATTAATTAGTAGTTTTCAAATTTTGACAACAATTGTAAATGAATTTTTTTTTTAATTTTTGAGGTTAATTTTAGTATAAAAACAAGATTAAAAAAAAAAGTTTTTTTTTGGATTTCAAATAAAAAATAAAGAGTATTTTTTTTTTATTAATTTTGTTTACCTAGCATCAACGACATCTACTGATTCTATGGCTTCATCGTTATACTGTTGTATATCAGATGATTGTATGGTGGAGTTGGTGGCTGTGGTAGGTAGTGGAGGTTGTGGTGATGTTGGCAGTTGTGGTGGTGGTGGTTGTGGTGGATTTGGTGATTGCATAATAGGTTCATAAGTATTGTGATTGTTTTGTGGCGGTTCTTGTATGTTTGTTATTATTATATTATTAAGTGCATTATTTGAATTCCGTTTAGATGATGTTGAAGGAGCAGCGGCATCTTCACTTTCATCACAACTACTACTCATCATATTGTCACAAAATCAAACAATCAATCAATCAATCAAAATTTAAAATAAAAATCAAACAATAACAATAGAAAGAAAATCATAAACAATTTTGCTTAACATACATAATTGATTATTAGAAATAAAAACAAATTTCAATTCTCTTATAAACTTAATATTTAATAATGCTTAATGTGTGATGGAGTTAAAAAAGAAAAGCAAACAATAAAACGCTAGCAAAATCCATAATGAAGGTGGAAATAATAAAAATGCAAAATGTTTATGAAATACTTATGAAAATAAAAAAAAAATACAAAATCATTGAACAGACAATTTACATTAAATAAAAAGGTAAATGGTATATTATTTTTCCTATTAATTTTATATCTAAAGCAACAGAAACGCTATGCAAACTTGAAAAAAAAATCATTTAATTTGGTTTCTAACACAGTACTTTATGAACCCCTGAATTGAATTTCTAAATAAGTATGTAAGTATGTATTAATGGACGATAAATGCTTGGACTGCATAAATCGTAAATGTATTTAAATTATAAAACTGCAGCTTATAATGTTTGTATTGTATATATAAACGTCGTTTTTAACTCAATACAGAATCAATTTGTTTGCATATGTAAGTTTAAAGTGTTTTAAAGAGCCAGAGTTTGTCTTATTTAATAAATTGTTAAAAACAGCGGAAAAATTTTTCAAACAATGTTTGAAAAGCTTTGTTTTAGCAAACCTTTGGTTTAAGTAAACCTTTACAATACTGGGATAAATTCTTTTTTTCAAGAGCCTTTGAATACCCATCAAACTTCTTCATCAGACTATTAGTATTTGTTGGTAAAACTTAAATATACGTAGTGTGCGGGTGCAGGTGAAAATATCGTTACATTACATGCGGTACTCTGAAATACAACATTATCAATACCTATCTATATACAGTTTAATGTAAAATTTTAATGTGTGATCAAAAGTCTCTATTATTAAAGTTCTTATCTAAATAGAGCATCACTAACTTTTCAAAAAGGAACAGAAAGATAGATATAAGGGTAGTATTTTTGACTGATTGAACAACAAGTTTCAAACAACACCTTAGAAATTACATTAGAAAAAATAATCATATTAATAGACACTATATAGGGCAATGCTTCTAGTTTGGACTTTTGAGTTAGTCGTAGACAACATAGTATAATGAGAGAGAAAATGAGCAGCAGACTAGGAATGACCAGTAATGTCCCCAACAGGCTACAACTGCTTTTTTTTAAAGAGATTTTATGACCATTTATTTTGCGGTTTCATTTTAAGTGAGGAAAAACGAAACACCGATCATATAACTTGATCCCATTTAATGCCCTCAAGTCCTAGTATCAATGCAGCATATATTTTCACTCCATTTATATATGTATACGGCTAATGACTATGATTTCGCTTGACTATCTGTAACCCTATATCTTTGCCAAATTAATAAGAGTAGAGATGAAAAACAATTATAATTGCTGTAAAGACACCACAACTATCAATTTAGATGTGATTCGTTTCATTGAGTGTGTGAAGCAAGAAGCATTATTATGTATCTGGGTATCACTAAATCAAAAAATAGCCGTTTATATCATATTATAAGGGACAGGGAAAATTAATTATGGGAGTATCTTAGAAAGTATCGATAAAGAAAGAATATAGACTGAATGGACATTGCACAATGACTGTTCAATTTTTTAGCAAATCAACCAAGAACGAATGTACACTCTTAGAAAAACGAATAGCACGTAAGACATGGCATTATCGGGTTTGGGTCTTCTTATTGTATTAGGGTACATTTTTGATTCCTATATATAGCGTATTCTATAAATTGATGATAACGATTGGAAACACTAACGATTGTAGGTAGGCCCAAAACTATGTAGAATTTTCACAATAATATTATTTTTTTTGACAAACTCTGTCCCATTTTTTATACAATCAATGCAATACTGAATTGTAAACTTTTGTTTTTACAGAATTTCTTTTTACAATTAAAATTAACAATAAAATTAAAAAGAGAAATTAATTGTAAACTTATAATATTAAAAAATAAATTTTAAAACTAAAAATCAAATAATATTTCTAACTAATTAATACAACTATAAAATTACAACTAAAATATACAATACTTGTTCACTAATATTGCAATTGATGTATGAAGATTACTTCAATATATCTAAATTAAGAAAAAATACGTCATAAATACCTGGCTATATTACGTTTTATTATGCTAAATAATGAAGCAGCATTTTTAGTACTAAAACGTCCTTTTAACATAAACAAATTATTTGATTCTTTAAGAGCCTTTTTCTCTTCGGCCAATATCTTATTAACATAACGATAGTTGCGAGAGAAACGATTTAAACGGATGGTTAGTGAAACCAAAAATGCTTCCATTAAACGTACTATTGGATTGGCATCGAAATCTTTGGAAATATTAAAAAAAATGTGCTTAATTGACGTTATTCATAAAAAAAGTGTTATTGAACTTACCAGCATCAGAATCGTCAGCAGTGTCACCGCTATCAACTTCAGTTCTCGGTTTCGTTTCATGTGCTCTTGAGGGTATATCGCCACTAACTTTACTTGTCGAAGGTCCTACATCGGTTTGAGTTTCTTTCATACTTTTTGGTTTTTGACTCTCCTTAAAAAGAGAAATAAAAAGAAAGTCAACAAAAAAAAAATAGAAAATTACAATTGCTTGTACTCCTATTAAGGATTACAATTATGTGGTGCCATTTTAATATTTGTTTAAATATGCATAATAATTGTATATTACAATAGTAGTTGTTACTAAATTTAACCCATTTGAAGAGAAATATATGATAGGATTAAATTTATTTATTTTTTTTTTTCGAAATAAAGCAATAGAAACATCGAAAGCTAATTGTACAATAACATCAAAAAAATCAAATAAATAATTTGCATATAAATTTTATTAAAATGTAAATTCAACGAGGGCCGAAAGTCAGTAGTAGCTTTGTCAATAATAACTGTTATATTAAAAACATTATGTGGAGAACTCGAGCTTGGTAAATTGATTGTAATTTTTTGAAAGGTTTCTTCATACAAGACTAATTATTACTAGACACACAAGGCAATAATGCCAGTAATGTAATTTAGACTTGGCTATAACGGGCAGTTGTTGTTCTGTATACCAACAAAATTTGCTTAAAAGGTATGCGAATCCTCATTGCAAGTAGTGATAGATGTCTGATTGATACGATAGGAATATGTATGTACCCCCTTTCGACGACATTTGGTACTTGTAAGGCACTTGTTTTTATTCACTAGACTTCATTAAATTATGTGGCTAGAATTAAAGCTGTTGAACGAACTGTCCTGGTGTATGATAGAATTTATGGATCGAATGAATCGAACAGTTATAATAACCACCTGAAGGAGGTGGATCTTTGTATTAATGGTCTAGTTTTTTGTAAGACGTCAAGCTCGGCTACTTATTTACACGACACTCTTCATATAATTCAGTTCATGTGGGAACCTTATTTAGGAGAATAAAAGAATACAGTGCCTTGGAGACTGAAATTTCAATCATTCCTAGAGCTGTGATGTGGTTTTTATTTTAAAAAATATTCGAAAGATAATATCCGATAATATCATTGAAACGTAATCTTGGGATACAATGCCGCACAACGTTACAGAAGAAAGCAAGGACCACCTCGGAGTTGGTTTTAGCAGATAAGTATTGAACTTCAGCGAGCTATCCAAGGTTTTTATTGCTTACATACTGACTATTTAACAAAGCACTGTCTTGCAAGTTAAGCTGGTAAAACACTATGTTTACTGTCAAATAAATTCATTTGTTTGGTTCATATTTGGCTTTCAGGGATATATGTGGTTTTGAATTCTTATGTAAGATGGATAGTTTGTTTTAGAATGTATCTCAGAGGCGAGTATTTGGATGCTCACCTATTATGTTACCTAGCATATGTATTTGATATTGGAGATGGAAATTAAAATTGCTGCATAAGGTCATTGGAGTGATTAAGTCCAGATGATGACAATAGATTCTTAATAATCCATAGATCACGAAATAGGATTAATACAGCCACATATAGTGGTAATCAGCAATCTAATCTAGTATTGTTAATTGATCAATTTGCAACAGATATAATGCAGTACCGGTTTACGGAATATTTATTCAAAACGATAAGCATTAAAAGAACAAGTTTGTTGTTTACAAACAGACGTTTAGAGCCTATACAATTTCGAAACGTTTAGGTAAACTAAATATTAACATGGGTTAAATATTCTAAAAATATTTTTTATTTATTAATAATAAACACGGTTATATATACATAATATTACAAGAATTAAAGACTAAGGGCTTATTATAGTCTAGCCATTTATAACTTTAATTCAATTCTGTTTGATTTTTTACTTTCAAAATTATAATAAACTAAAAATTAAAAATAAACTAATTTTGGTGTATTTAAAAAGTGTTCTTTAATAATGTAAAAAATATATATTTTCTTATAAGATTGTGTGTTAAATAAATGTCTCAAAAGTGTTTTAAATGTTACATCGATTAAATGTAAAGAAAAAATTAATTTAATTTGAATTTCGAAATAAAAAGTAATTTCGAATTTAGAAACTCACAAAATATTCACTTGTTGACCGTCTTGGATAACATAAAGGTTCGGATAAAGTTGAAATACGATTACCTACACACGCATCTAAATCGCCAAGAATATGTTGTTGTTCATCAAACAATAAATCAATATTTGAGGGCGGCGCAGAGGCATAAGAACGTTGTCTTAAATAAATCTGACGACGATATTGAACACTACTAATATCCTTCCAAACCTTTTTTGGTTTGTTTTAATTTTTAGTTTGGACACATACATACATACATTTATACAATTCGTATGCAAATTGGTTGATAGTGTTTGTGTGTATCAATTCAATTCAATTTCAATTCAAACACAATTAAAATCGTTCCAATGCATGCACAAATTTTGAAATTATTTTAAATTTAATTTTAAGTTTTCGGTTTTAAATTTAATATTAAGAAAGTATTATTTAGTTTAAAATTAAAATTCACAATATACATTAAACATAAATACTAATTTTATTTTAAAAACAAAATACAAATTTCAGCTATACTTACATCATATAAAGTTTTACGTCTGCTCATTTTGATTTCACTTTCAGTTATATTCTCATTATCGACATCGAATAATCCTTCAGCGTCTGTTATGACTTCCAATTCGAATTTGTCATCGACATCTTCAAACATATAGTAATCACCAGCTCTGACAGCTACATGAAGTAATGAAAATTTTATATTAATTTCAATATTTACACAAGTAATAATTGCACATGTATAGTTTGTTGAAAATTATGCAGAAATAATACTGAGAGGAGAAGAAAAAACTATTTTGAAAAAAAAGAAAGAAGTTAAAAAAGTTCGAAATAAAAATTATATACACAGCGAAATTTTTATATGAGCCTTTCTTTACATCTATGCATACAACATAATTCATAATACCAATGGGCGGGCATGTTAACCAATTTAAATCGTATTAAATTGTTAAAAAAAATATAATTTTTAAGCCACATATATCTTTTAATGCGTTTTTTCTTTTGTACACAAATCTGAAGTACCTACTTGCGTCTCTATACAAGACAAAATATAAATGTTGAATAAAATCATGTTTTAAATTTGTACAGAAATCTAAAAAAATTATGTGAAAATTTAAAAAAATTTATTACAAAATAATTACATAAGCAAACGTATTTATGTATAAATATATACATATATATAAATGTAATAAATAAAAGCAACAATTTCATAAATAAATAATAAATTTAGACTGAATAATATTATCTATTTAAGGAATTTATAAATCGAGCTTAAAATCGATAAGGAAACTTTTATTCATTTATGGTGGGTAAATTTTTGGCCCGATTATGGATGGCAATCGAAATACAGTTGAGTCATCAGTTACGAAAATAGTTCAATTTCCCTATCTCCTTCACTATCCTCTCTCTCCCTCTCTCTCTTTTCTGGGACGAATTTACAATGGGTCATTTTGACCTCTGGGTATTGTACTTGTTCCAATGACAAGTACACGTTCTCAAACCTAACCTAACTTACGAATATATTTAAAATTGGCAATACAGATGGCAACTTACAGTCATTGCTTTAAAAATCTACTTTTTCAGCAACTATAAATTTATGGTATCGGCAATGAAGTTCGATTGCTATCCACAATCGAGACATTGATGTTCAGAGGCCTGAAAAGAGAGCGGCTTATTGGTATTGAGATCGAGAATCTCTGATTATGACGTGTAGTATACATTTCTTCCTCCTTTTCTTCTAATCTCGAAGAAAATGAAAAACGTTATGGAATTACGACCTCTTGATGAAATTTATTTATTATTAATTAGGAAATTACTTTCCTATAAGAGCCAAAAATATGCAAACAAAGTTTGTAACTACTTGAAAATTTTGAACGTAATGCGTTGCTCTTTATCGTAGGATTACGAGCTGCTTATATACTTGACATGGGCTACCTATAAGATGTTTTCTTTGTCGATACGCAACTATGTCTTTAAAGTTACTGAAGTTCTTTTTAAGACGTTTCTATATGGAATTCTATTTTTTCCATGAGGATTATGTCTACATATGTTTTGCTCGTCCTAGTGTCCCTTTTTCTTGAGAGTTATAAACAAGTGCCTGATTGCACATTTCCTCAGGAGGTTAAGGAAGGATATCGCCGTTAAATTCACGATATCGTTCAATTCGAAACTGTTCCTTATACACTGTGCATTGCCAAAATATTTTACCAATTACTTTGGGCCTTAAACTATAAAGCAATTTACTCGTAAGGCAAGAGAATATGAGCTCAGTGCATATGAATTTGAATTAGATTATCTGGGTTTAAAGTTCATTCGAATATGGGTTCTGAGGCAATTAGAAACTGGTGATAAAGAACGTGTTACTTATGATAGCTGTCATAGTAATTGTGTAGAAAATAATAACGGTTTCATGCAGAACCTTGTGAAAATTATTTGTCATGGCTCATTTCCTTATATCGTAGTACTTAATTAAAAATGTGAGCTCGATTGAAAGCCACAATTAATTATTTCTTTCGAAATAAATATTTGTTACAAATAATCTAAAGAAATTAAAAAGAAATCGAAATTACTCATGTTTAAATTAAAGTGCATGCTTTTATAAAACTAGCAAAGTGGTGCCATAAATTGTAAAATTCCAAAATCATAACTCAACTTAAACAAACAAATAAATAAAAACAATAATTAAAAATAAATTACCGTGTGGATGCAGTTTAATTTCTTTCCTTTTATGAGGTCTTGAGCTATAAACGGGATTTCCATGTTCTATAAAAAAAAATTTAAATAAAGCAAAGAAAAAAATTAAATGAAATAAAAATTAAAGCAAAATTAAAAACAAATTAATTATAAAAATACATATTTTTAGTAATAAAGCAATTTAAGAATTCGAAAAAGAACTGGATTAGTTTTAAGATCCATTATTCGAAAGAAGATAACAAAATTCTATACTAAATTATCTGAAGAAAAAACTAACACTTAGAGTATTAAGAAGAAGAAAAGAATGCAGAAATATCAAGTCATTCTATTTTAAAAATGAAAATTTGTACACAAGTTTTTTTTAAGTTTTCTTATAACTATAACAACTCTAGAATAAATTTTATCTTACATAATTAATGAGTTCTGTTTGTGAAACAGTTTTATTTATTTATTTACCTTTTTTATTTATTTATTTACTATTTCAAAAGAAACTTCGAAAATGTATAAAAAAGAAGGTTTTAGTAGAATTAAAAATTTCATCGGACGATTTGGTGTTATTTACAATAAAAAATAAAATGTGATTGAGGTTTACTCAGTAGTATAATTTTATTAGAAAAACGTTGTATACAAAAATATTTATCCAAGTTTAATAAAGTAAAAAAAAAAATTAAATTAACAAAAAGTATTTTGGTGTTGATTAGATTGAAAACAAAAATACATTGTCCATGCAAACGTAGATCACAGCAGGCATTCGCGTATAGCATTGAAGGGTCCATAGCATAAGAATCCGTACCGACAGGGCCCCAGCTGTTCGGCCTCTTAGAGTTACGCATTAAGGCCTCCTCCTGTGCCCACGATAAATTACTTAAACGTCTATTCGAATCCCGACGCTTTTGGTTAGAATCGTCTACAGAATATTTGGCATTTCCTACACTCTGATGACGGCGATGCAATAGTTTTTTACGCATTATTACATGTAACTCTTCAGGCTTTTGAGGTTGCGGTTCGCTTGGAGTGGGACATTTAATGGATACCGTTTCATTCCAAGAAACTGCATTTACTGACGACTGGCGACGATGTGTACGTGTACTCAATGAGGATATACGCTCAGCTGCCATATTAGAGGATATAATAGAGCTATTTCTGCTTCTAGCCACATCGGCTTGTAATGTTCTGGCTGATAGTAGTAAAGGTGAGGGTTTTGGTTGTTTATTATTCTAAAATATTATGTTTTTAATTATTAAACTTTTATAGGTTTCAACACAGAAAGCAAAAAACATTTACCGCATAAAATACTTCATTTGATCCTTCCGATATATCATATTTTGGTTGTGATAAATCAGAATTGGTTTGATGCGAATAAACTGATAGTCTAGGGGCCTCCAAAAATCCTTCTAAAGGTATGGTTAATCCATCAGAAGTAGGTGTCATTGGCTGGTTTTTTTTTATTTTAAAAAGTATTCATGTTTAATTTTTTTTTTAAATTTAATTTATTAATAATTTTAATTAATTTGAAATACCTGTGTATGTGGCTCAATTGCAATTTCCGGTAAATTCATAAAATATTTTGTATTTTTATTCATGTTATCGCCATAATCGCTTATGGATTTAATGTCTGAATCTTGTATATTTATATATATTTTACTTAAATCATCTACGGAACCATTATTGCTACTACAGCTTGTTATACTTGCTGTACTAGCCGTATTATTACGATTATTTTCATCATCTGGCGTATGATAGCCAGATCCTGTACACGATGTAAAACTAGTGCAGTGGGCCAGAGGTGCTGATTTTGAAGCTGTTGTTTTGTCATATTAATGGTTAAATATTTTGCATTTTTTATTTATAAATTTTCACTTTCAAAATGAATCGGTTTAAGTTAATTAAAAAAAAAATAAATTAATTAAAAATAAAAGCTCTGAAGGATCCTGTAGACGGCGATCAAAATAACTGAATTAATAATTACCAACCAAAGAAGATAACTTATCAGAAAATAAGAAATAAAATAAATCCATGTGTTTCAATTAACACATACATATTTACAGAAGTTACCAACATCATGTTTCAGTAATAACCAGACCATTAATGCTTTTGCTGATTTCAGAGAAGTGCATAGCATCACGACAGATAGGAAATCAAATCACAAAGGGCTTCAAAAAGTGTAGACCGTGTCATCGAACGGTGGTTACAGTTCTTGATCTGTCCAAGACATCTGAAGGAAGAAACAATATTGTCAAACGACACCAGGCAAGCAACCATATTCGGCACAACACCATCAATGAATTTTTTTTTTATGTCCGGTTTTTTTTTTTGTTAGGAACTAATGAGACTGGTTTATTTCTTTAAAATATCTTTGTGAAGATCTATAAAGATTATTTGAACAAGATTTTATCTGCCTAAATATAAAATATAGCCTGAATCAAAAAACGGTCTGATTCAGCGTTTTAGTTCGACTGTTCTTTACATCAATTTAAAAAAAAAACGTATATTAGCATCGTTAACAAAGAATTAGAAAAAATGTATGGTAATACAAAACTAGAAACTTGTGATAAACTGATCTCTACATATAGACAAACTCTTAAAATTAACTTACGGAAGTGTACAACTCACATATACAAAATTATGCGAAGTTCTTAAATATAAAATATTACATATTTATAAGTAAGTAGCAAAATAATATTAAAACAGAATAAAATAATATAAAACGCATTAACTTACCATCGAAGTGTGTGGGTTTTTCCAAGGGTCGTAACATTTTTTGCTGTGTAGCCCTTATTTTTTCCATTTTGCGTTTGATTTTATGCAAAACTTCTTCTTCATACTCCTGACGCTTATCGATTTGTTTTTGTCTTAAGCGTTCAATAATTTCTGCACCTCTGTGGAACGAAACGAAATAATTATTTTTCGAACTTAAATGTTATCAAACTGTATAGAAAATGAATATATACCTGGAAGCTAGAATATTATTTGCTCTTGTATCCGTTATAATGTGACAGAAATAGTGTGATTTAAATATTCTCAACTGGAATATTAGGAATGCAAAGCATATGGCATCCCATAACAATACCGATTGCACTGCTATGGCTGGGCATTCATTGCTTGTTTCTTCTGTTAAGTCTAGCACAATATCTTTACTACTACAGCTAATGCCAAATAAATGGACTGCCCAACAACAATTCATTTGTAAAGTATCCATAAATAAACAGCCAACCATTTGGAGACCGGTTTTTATAACAATATTTGCCACATTATACGTTAATAACCATGTCCAGCGTGTTGTTATGGACTTGATGGGTCTTAAATAGAAATCAGAACCTTCCCAAAGGAATATAAAGGCTCCGATTAAATAGCCTATAGCCAAAAAGTCGGAGATATTTGTGCCAGCCAAAAATACTACAGCCAAAGAAACCCAATAGAAGCCACATAGCACAGCATGTTTGAAGATATCCAAATAGTTGCGTATATGCGATAGAAAATCATGAGTGGGATTCTCAAACTCAACCTTGCCCAAATTGGCTATATCTTTTACCACAGATTTATTACTGCCGCCTGGATAGTCAGGAAGATTTTCCAAAGTGAAAACACGTTTTTGACGGTTCACTAGCAGTAAGAATACAAAATCAAATATAAGTTTTTTCGTATGGTCATAGTGCAAATCGCCGGGTAACATTGCCCAACGCTGTAGGGACTCAGAATATTTGGTATTAATCCAGACGTATTCTAAAAAATTTAATTTAAAAAATATTAATAAACTTTAAACAAATATTCTATGTAGTTAATTAACTTACCCATGCACATGGACGGTGGAAATTCTACCAGTATAACATATTGCACCAATATCGAGACTAAAATAAAGACTTGCAAAATGCCCCATATATGGGCATTCTTACTACGCTTAAACAATAACAACAATAATAACCACACGGAATAGGCTACAGCTACAATATCTTGTCGGTAAGTTATGGTGGACACTAAAGCTATTAAACAGATTTCATAGCCAAATTTATAGAAGCCGTAATTAAGTAGATATTTAATCATGCCCTCCAATTTCTTTTCGGCATGTTCTCTGCCCACATCAGGGAAGGCCACCTTAGGCACGGGATCATTAAGTGTGCCCTTTAAACGACGCATTTGATATTGCCTCAATGATATAACAGCGTGTAATGTGGCTATCACCATATAAATGATATATTTTTTTAATAAGCCCATTAGACCATATTCGGGACTGGCTTTATAAAGACCGAACCATTCGGCATTGTTGCCCTTGTATTTACCATTAGCATCGGGACATTTAAAATCATATTTGCTGTGATCTAGATAGGCTATTTGATAAATCATTTTCGATAGCACGATTATTGTCACCATCAAAGAAATAAGGCGGCTGAAGAAGAAATTCATGCGTACATTTGAAACTACGCCTAGCACGCACAATGCTATGAAGGGCATATGCAACAGGGAAACCTATAATAGAGAATTTTCAACTTTAAATTGTTGTTGTTTTTGATATAAAGTTTATAAGTTAGATTACCTCACTAACGGCGCATATAAATGCTGTTATGTAGACCACTTTAATCCAGTGGAGTTCTAAGAGTCGCCAAAAAACTCCCTTAAAATGTTTAAAGAACACCTCGGCTTTGTGGCGGCAACGAATCAAAAAAAGTTTTATTAAATTCCCGGCCGATTCAACAAATTCCATGCCCTCCGATTCATTAACACGCGAATAAGTACGAGACTTGTGGCGCACATCCGCAAGGCGTGATGTAGCTTCGGTAGGTTGATTAATAGATGCTATAAACCGCTTGTGGAAATAATGAACTTGTATAACCGTAAGGATGACAATGATTGTGGGTGAAACTAAATGCAAAAATAAATCCTTGGTTTTATACAGTTCTAAGCCGATATCGGTTTGCCTGTAATAGGTATAACAATGCAAAAAAAATTCAATTCCATTCTAAATTATTTAATATATAACGAAAAAAGGACTTACAAAGTAGTTGATATATTGAGATACTTCTCCCAATACTTATCAAATTCATCGAATTGATAGGTATATATCAATATCAGTATGGACATGGCATAAAAGATTAGGAATAACCAAAATCCATACATAAGTTTAACCCAGGCTTTCGATGATGACTGGAATACCAGCAGGAAAAATAGGAACAAAGCCATATAACATATACGAAAACCGGTCATTTTCTCACCAGTCATGGCACACAAAAATATAACCAAAACCAATAACCAAATCCATAGTCTCACCAACAGATTCTTTATGATGATGCCTATTTTCTTAAGGAATTTTGAGGTTTTTTTACCACCCACAGTCGATTGTTCGGTTATGGAATGGGTTACACTTAAGTGTAGGGGAGCAAAAATATCAGCCAAATTACTGTCACGTCTTTTGTTGGTTTTCTCTTTAAAGAACTGGCGTAAGGTAACCCAGAACATGAGTAAAAATGATGTTTTAACTATCAGTGGTATGCAGGGCTGCATGTCATTCTCTTGCGGCCGTTCAAAACCGATTTGTTGCAAATTGATGCCCGTAATCTAAAAAGAGTTTAATGAATGTTAATATATATGTGTGATTAAAGTTACGGTTGTAGGGAGGTTAAACGTACACCAACATGGGAGGGTAATTCATCATTTGTTAAATTCATGCCATAAATATACTGAGCGATCAATAATAGTTCAGCATAGATGACAATAAAAGGACTTGAACGCATCATGGCTTTGCGTTGATTCGGTATCATCCATAAGACATTGGCCCATAGAAGTAAAACGAACGTTAACCAACTATGGTAGACAATAGACCAGGCCTAAAGTAAAGTAAAAGGAAGAAAATAAATTTTATTTTTATATATTTAAATGTTTTTCAGAGATCGGTATTCTTTTTTAATGGTTTTTAAAATTCTAAATGCGTTTATAATATTGTTACGTTTTCACCTTTTAAAAACTTTTAAAATACGAGCTCGTAGATTGCAAATAAAATAAAAATAAATCTGTGTTTGGTTGTAATTAAAATTCTTTATTATTCGCACAATTCTGTGTGCCACTGTTCACAACTTTATGTAAACAACAACAATTGTTTTGTTTGTTATTCCTCTCTTTACACTCTTTGCATAAACAATAACAATTACTAGGCAATTGTTCGACTAATCTTTGTGACGGAGATCTTCAAACCACAATTACTCTCTTCAAACGCACCGCGTTTTGACACAAGACTTACTGAATATCACTAACTCGGTCGCCTGCTTTGCCTAGCCTTTTATACGGCAAAGTAACTAGGCTGATGAATGTTCTTGAAGGTGAACCTATATGACTTCGCCTTCTCGAAATCTATATAAATGTAAACATCATTGCTTACGTTTATTATTGTAGTGTTGTTGGTATATTTTTGTTTACTTGTTCATCATTTTTTATGCTGGTGTTTGTTGTTATATTTAGCAGTGCGATTATTTGTAAACAAGTTCATTGTTTGGTTTCTGTAGCTTTTGTTTATAATTTTAATGTTAAACGATGTAAAAGCAAAATACCAGTATTTAGATTTTTTCATTTCCGTAACAATATTTTATGCTTAAATTTTTAAATAAAAAATAATTATTGATTTTAATATCGTACATAATTTGATAGGTCGACCCCTGTATATTTATATTAGTAATAACTACTACTCACCATCATAAGAACATTTGTAAATATATAACTATTTTGATAAATAAATCCGCCAATGCCGGTAATGCCATACCAAATTTGATCACATATGCCCGATTTGTATTCATTTTCCGATTGACGTTTGTTATCTAATGAATCCAAGGGTATATCATTATTGGTTTGTTGTCCATCTGCACCACCATTATTGTCTGTTGTTGTTGTTGCATTTGTTGTAATCTTACGTGTAGCTGAACGCATTAACTATAATATTCAGAATTATGATGATGAAATACAACAAATCACAACCATTATTAATGAGATATGGAGTCATTAATATAGAAAAGGAAAAGCATAAAATGTTTGGACTGAACGGTTTGTTGACATTTTTTTCTTTTTACAAAATGATAAAAGTAAACAATTAACAAATATTTATTAATGAAACATAAACTCTAGATTTAATTTGTCAAAATATTGTTGATATGAATGTGAGAATTACTTGATAAATTTGTAACAAAAGAAAACAAATTGTGATACCAAATAATACTTAAAATGAGATAATGTAACAGACACTAGGAAACCCCAAAAACAAATGATATTTTAGTGAATTAAATATTGTGTTGTTAATATGGACTAATTGTAGTATAACTAGAAAGTATAAATATGTTAATAAGATTAATGTTAGTTGTAATGCAATTATTTCGTACTATAAAATGATCATTTTCATATACGCACATATGTATACATACATATATTAACTAGTAAGTATGTAGGCTAAGTGAATTTCAATTAAGGAGTTTTAAGTAATTTTTCCGAAATTTCTAAAACAAAACACTTCAACTACTAAAATTGTTTCTATTTCATATGATGATATGTATGCCTTGTTTAAAGGATTTTTGGATCCCGAATTACCCCGAAAAATCCCGGGGTATTGGGATTAATATTTCGAAATCCTGAATCCCGGGCAACCCTAATTGTGACTGTTCAGCATTCTTTGTAGGTTTCTATAGGCTTTGAGCCTATAGGGTCAAAGAATGCATATTAAATTATATGCAAAATGGAATGAAATCTTTCAAAACCTTTAAATTTGTGATTGTGCGTTACTAGTGTAAATTCTTTTAAGAACGCCAAAGACAATACCATATATGATCCCTCATTTGTACATTGGCAAAAACTATGTCGTGATTTAAAAACGGGAGGTCCCTTGTTATACCCAAATTTAGGGGCATAAACGTTTCTCAGTGATTGAAAGTTATCAGTGAGTTCAAACCTTGTAACTTCACTAAATCCTGAAGAATACCCGTGATAGCCCGATAACATACAGCGTATTCCGACGAAGCTGATAATTTGTGCAATAAAACGTTGAATAACTCCAAGGTTTCGAACAAGGCCCCTTATCATGCGACCTCTTAAACTGCATGTATAGTGTTCTACATCTACAAAGAGCATGCAGTTGTTTGCGTACGTCAATGGCATCGACATCATAGAGCATATCAAGCGAAATATTATTGCTGCCTTCAGAGCTGCGAAATGGGAATCTGCCAAGATGAGCATCTCAGTAAATGAGAGCAAAACAAAGTACATATACCAGCCTCAATGATCTCAATCTTGAGATCAATAGGCAATTGAGTAGAAGAGATCTCTCAATTGTGACGAGACTAATGATCTACCCTAGATTTAGACGTGTGTAATATATGGTATATTTATCGCCGAAATTTATGCAACCAATGAAATGATAGGGATTGCATTGGCTAACATAATAAAGATTATTCTAAGTGATCTAAAAAGTACTTCTTAATACACTTTAAAGGATTGGAAATGTTTGAAAGTAAGATTGTTATGCATCTCTCAAGTTTAATCTGCCTTTCCACGTGCCATTTATTTGGCCTTGGTCAGATTCGATGTGCGTTAACGGAGTTCACTAATGCATTATTAATGCGTTAACGGAGTTCACTAATGCATTATTAATTCTGAGCTTGCAGGTTATCAATGGGGTTTCCAATGTAGAGATATAAATTGTTGTGTTATAACTGGTCACTTTACCAGTTTTTCAATTCCCTTGAAATCACCATATCTAACTAT
Source organism: Sarcophaga carnaria (assembly GCA_958299815.1). Classification (NCBI taxonomy): domain Eukaryota; kingdom Metazoa; phylum Arthropoda; class Insecta; order Diptera; family Sarcophagidae; genus Sarcophaga; species Sarcophaga carnaria. The sequence continues at coordinate 17,167,527 of OY283152.1, read as the reverse complement.
GATATGAAAGTTGTACCGCTCTGCCATCTCATTGAGATCATCTCGGCAGTCGTAGGTCATCCTAGCGACCGCTATGTTATAGCACTGAGTTATTACATAGCCACCTGGCTTTCAGAAAGTATGGTATGTTAATATGCTAAAATAATGCCTTTTAAATCTATGCTTGGTAATATGCATAAGATAGGAAATCATAAGGGTTTTTAAATTTTATACCCAAAGTTTATACTTAGAATAGAGTATGCTTACGAGCTTTACATCATAAAAGTTATATGTTAAATTCGAATATATCGTCAAAAAGATAAGTAAACTTTAGAAAATTTTAATTGTTTTGAATCTATTCTACGACTGCAAGTAAAGTAAGTATAAAGCATTAGGCATTAAGCATCAGATTCATTTAACTTTTAACGGATAATTTGTAAGCACAATTTATATTTGGGTTAAATATTAATGTAGAAACAGAAATGTTATTAATAATAAATATTATTAAATTATATTATTGTAGATGCCCATTGAATTTATGGAGCAATGTTTTGAAAACCATATATTTAATGTAAGAGAGTGAATCAAAAAGTTTGTAACTCTTTTTTGGCCCTTAAACTTTAAGGAAGAAGCAGGCTTCTTTCAACTGTTTTTAATCAGTTTGTGTTTGACAACTTGTGATTGCTCTATTCCCTTTCGATCCTTAGCCAAAATAAATTAATTCTTCAAATCTTTAAAACACATTGAAGAGTAAACTTTTGATGCTACAATACAATAATATATTTTAAGGCATTCTTATTCAGTATACCAATTCAATTATATTCTAAGCATTTTAAGAAGAGACATTATTTCTTAAGTTACACAAATAATTTAATTATTTAATTTAAACAATTTTATAAAAATTCATTTTTAAGTATTTTTTCCCCAAAGGATTAGGTTCTCTTACTTAAATACCTCTAAAGGATTTTTGTTGAAAAGATTTTTTTTAAATGATGTAAAAAGTTTTTAAGCACTTGATAAAAAACTAATTAAATACCATAAAAAGACCACGTCACAAACACTTGTCCCTTCTCTCTGTACCCTTACTCATTTGCAGAACAAAAGATATTTTAGACGTTCTACAGCCTATTCCATAGTATATTTAATAATTGTTGTTGTTGTTCTCCCCCCCCTACATATTTTATTTTATTTTTTGCTAATGGCAAAAAGAAGGATAAAAAACAGAAAAAAAACAGACACAAACATAGCTACGAACGTGACACTTTAGCACATTCACTTATAAAATATTGTACAATATAAAGGACATAAAAATATTGTATGACAAACAAAAAGAAAAACCAAAAAGAAGAGAGAAGAATGAAAGGATACATTTGCGAGAGAATATAATGTTTAAGACAGACACAATACGAGTACAATGAAATGTTATTAGGAGGTTAATTAGTAACACATTACGAAAGATATGATTAGACATAGAAAATAAAAATAACATGGCGATAATTATTTTTTTTTTTGTTTACACCATTTCCATTTGGAATAATTTTAGTTGCTCTAAATATTCAGTCATTGTTTCATAGTTAAAAAAGTCAAAGTGATGATTATGAAGATTGCATCACCATATGTGAGAACCAATTCGAAGCCATGCATATGGACATTACTTGTTTCTTGGTTAGGGGTCGAAGACTATCTCCTTTATGAAAATGGTCAAGAGTGCTTGCACTCTTCCCTATTAGAGTGATTATAAGTATTCTGTAAATACAAATATAACTGTTAGGTACTCCAATGCACTTAAGAAAGTTGCGAACGAATAAAGGAAATTCCCAATTACTTTCCAAGACTACCTCCTGCTCAGCTCGCTCGATTTTAGAACTTTATATCCTCGATTAGAAACTAACCATGTTACTAAGGAATGTTAAGTATAATGTTATAAACCACAAACCAATCTAATTTTCATCGAGTTCATTAGGGCATACGAAACCATCCACCGACAACATATCCAAAATCGAAATTGACAAAATAAAATTGGAGCACGGCCAGTTGTTTGCTATTGACTGTTTACGTGATCGTACTTGAATCGAATTTAAAAGGCAATTTGATCAATTGGGGCTCTTCAAAAGATATGGAGACCGCCACTGATTTACCTCGGAATACATTTTTACGCCAAATACGAAATCAAGCCTACTGTACGACAATGAGTCTTGGAATTACACTGCAAACGAGATACGCTTACTGAAACTTTTATTTAATCTTTGTTTTCAGAAGATAAAACAAAAATATTTTCTCTAAACTTGATATCCAACAGGTACATTTCTCTTTCAGAAAACCATCGATTTGTAGCGGAATTGTGAAGAAACAGAACGTGTTTTAAGAGGACTTCTTCGGCTGTCCCATGGCAGATTGAGGTATACTCTTAGATAGTTTGAGACGAAATCTGAATAACTTAGTCCGAAGAAAAATAATTTATTTTGTTGTAAAAGATAATTTGCTTTCGTAGGAGAGGAATTCAATTCGTCGATAGACGAACTTTAATGCTTAGTATAAATGCATATTAATATGTTAGCCTATGAAAATTCTTAAGGAAATTTGGAAATGGTGTTAATTAAAAACTATTAAACTTCTAAATTACAATTATATTTAGGTATGTATATATAGACGCTAATAATGTTAGTTTTGCAACAAAGAACACATTAGTACTGATAAGCTTTAAAGTGTTATAATTATTAGTAGATATCATCATCAACTAGTGATGCCAACTACTAGACTCTATTATTACTGATATTTCTTGGGACAAGTTTAAAAAATTATTGTAACAAATACAAGATATTCTATAGGACAATTCCACAACCAATTACAGTAATTTAAAAACGAGAAAAATTTATTGTGAATACACTTAAGCAAACGTAGAAAGGATCGGAAATGTATATATATAGAAATGGTTGGGAAGCAGGAGTTTGAGAAGAGTTAGTGAATTACGTACAGGCGTCGTTTCAGTCGGTTCAATTATAATTTGAGGACGTTGCTGTTCACGGCGCAAAGTAACCTAAAGCAGAAGTAGAAAAAAGAGAGCAACATACAAAATATATATAAAAGTTATTGTGGTTAAAAACATAAAAAAAAATTTAAAATTAGGCAAATAATAAATAAATATTTTTTGGGATAGTTTTTTTCTTCTTTTTTTTGGTTATAAAAATAAAATAAAATAAAAAAAATAAAAAAAAATTAATGTTATAAAAATAAAATAAATTAAAAAAAATTAATAGAAAGTAACCACAGTTGGTTAGGTTGTCTAATATATAAATATAAATATTTAATTTTAATGATTTATTCTTAAATTAATGTTATGTGCTTATATGTTTTAGTAATTATGCTGCAGAGAACCTACTAAACTAAATAGTTATTTATATTTATTTTTAATTTAATCTAATTTAATTATTTAATTTTTATTGGATTGGTTTCTTGTTCGATGTTTTAAAAGAAACTATTTTTCTTAATCAAAACTGAACTTTACATAATTTACAGCGACAAGTGATTGACAAAGAAAAAGTTTTTTCATTTTTCTTTCAATCACAGTAAAAGAGATAAACCTGGAAGTATGTACAAATTTGTGGTATACAGTAGATAATAAAACATAACCCTTTACAAAACATAACCCTTTACAATACATAACCATTTTGACTAACTATATCACTATGGCTTAAAAATGAATTGATTTCTTTGCGATTTGTGGATGGAAATTAGCCCATGATGTCTTTTTACATTAACACTGCTTATGGTATGGTACAATAGCTTGATTTCATATTCAACATTTTGAAGAACTGAGCATCCAGAGAGCAGTTAATGTTTGACATCCAAATTATCGAAACGAAATAAAAAATTAATATTATAAGCTCCATTTTCATTTCATAGCAAATTCTTCGTCATCCATTTTTAGTGCGTGGCCTAATAATACTGGGGTCCGAACCCATCAACATGTTATCCTTTTTACACTTAACAATTGTTAAAAACATATTTTTTAAAAAAATTGCTTTCTTTTAACTACACTTTATAATTATAATAAAAATAAGAAATTAGTCGCAGTACTTCTTTTATTGGTCACAAATTGTTTTCTGAAAGCCCTTAGAGACTTACGAAAAAATCTGTAATAAAATATCGGCCTACGTATTAGTTAAAAAAACTAAAATAATAAATTGAACAACAAAAATAAATTTAAAATAAAACAAATTTGAATTTAATTGTACATGTCTTTAAATATTCTATAATAAATACATATGTATATACCAACTGTGATTACTGTAAATAATATTACATAATTAAAATGTAAAAAAGAATTTTATTTTTCAATAGGGAATTATAAAAAAGCTTTAATTTTTTAGTATATCTACCATATTTTAAGTTTATATAATATATAATAGGCATCGTAGTTAGTTAAAATTTGTATAATTTCATATGTTTTGTAATTAAAAACTTACTGTTTTTATTATTACTTTTAAAGGAGTAATTATTTACATGCACTTACGTAGGTAAATTAGATCAAAACCTTTCGTTAGTATTTTGTTTCATTTAAACAAACCTTATTATAGAATGGAGACATAAAAGGAAAATATTTTTAAAACTAATTAAAAGTGTCAAGAGATATCCTTGGATTCCTTTTAAACGTGTCCAAACATGCAGTAAATAATGTGATAAATTTAAAACCCATATCTAACACATTTGAGAATTGATCACATGCCATTGCATACAGTTGTATTAAGAAGTTAAGAATACATTCCCATATTATATCAAACAATTAATGTCTATAGAACCCCAAATTTTTTCTTTTAGTAGAGTGTCTACTTGATGGATTCACAGATATGCATCCTATTTCATAATGTACGATTACAATGGAATAAAAATATATACAAACAAAATTAAAATCCTACCGCAAAGTGTGGATTCTCATAAGATAGGTTTTTAAAAAGTTTTTAACTACTTAGACTGGAATAAGAACTTCAAACGAGCGGATAGACTATCTTGTATAAGAAAATATTGGAGAGAGATATCCACTGTTATACTGCCAGCCGCTCTTAAAATGGCTTGCTGGGCGTTCTGTTTGAAAGTATCCTTAAGGTCTGGACAATGATTTTATAACAAATGACTGGACTTTTCAGAGTCTCTAGATACTAGTTTCTGTTTTGTTATGACATATTCAACATTAGAGAGCACACGCGTTGTCGATGATAATATTGAACACCTTGTGGACGTATCTTTGGTCTTCTGCAGGCGACTGCCAGTTCAGATACTAAGCTAGATTGGAACGAATGACTTGCAGACTGGGGTCTAAGCTACACATTTCTAGAGTTTTATGGTGTCATTTTCATATTTGGCAGGAATTACCGAATTTAAATTCATAGTCAGTCAGTGTATGTACGGCATACATATGTATATCAATGTCTTTAGAAGTCTCCCTTTAGGAATTATTGGAAATATTTACAGAAGTTGACAAGTTATTTTACAAAAACTATACAGAAAACAGCGGATCATGTGACTGTTCTGGTAGTTTTGTAGTATCAAAGTGGGAAATGTGTGTACATTTTCCACTTAAGATTCTGGCCTATAAGGGTACTCTAAGCATCAGGTGTAGTAAAGTAGAATTTTTAATTGTATTATAATTAATAAAATAAATAAATCTCGGGTCAAGCAATATGATTGGCCTACCGCTGGTAGAAGATTCCAACGCATTCGTATGATTTTTTTAGAACATATCAAGCTAACAACTTTTATAAATTCTCCCATCTAAAAGAGATAAAAAGATAGTATTTAGATTTCTTAGCAGACTTTGAAATCTCTGTGTAAGGTGTATAGATTGTTGAAATCCAGACCCTGATTATGGAGAATGGATTCTCCTCTAGCAAACAAAAAAAATTGTACTCTTTATTTTGTTTTTATTCTATTACAAGGAGGTTAATACAGTATATGTATTTAAGAGAGGTGATAACTTCCAACGACCAAGAGTCTATTTGAGCCTCAACTAATATTCTTTTAAAACCTAAAGACAGTTTGATGAACTGTAATAAAAAAATATAAAAATTTAGATCCTTTCGTTAATTATTTCATTAAAGAAACTAGTCCATAAAAATTATAATCCTTTAAAACAAACAAATTAAATTATTTGATGATTTTTTTTAAAGAAAGATAAATCGAACCGAAAACTGCAGAAAAAGAAATTAAAAGTGTGATATGAAAAAGTCTTACATTTAAACGTTGAGATTTACTCCTAGCACCATCCTTTTTACTACTACGTGATGTTTGTGTAATCAGCGATATTTGTCGTTGTATTTTATGGGTACTACTATTATCAACTTCATGACCAAAAGCAGTGGCTGGTTTAGCAATGATCTTTGTTAGTGAATTTTTAATTTAATTTAATTTGGTTTTTTTTTATTATTTTTTTGTTGTTTTAGAAAAAAAGAAAAACAAAAAGTTTGTCGTCGTGTTAAAAGGAAATTAAGGAAGCCAGCAGTTAAAGCAGCATTTTTTTTTTTTTTTTTTTTTTTTTTATAAGAAGACAAAAAAATTTTAAATAGAAAAATGTTGGTTTTAGTGTTAGTTTAGGTTAAATTAACAGTTTTCTAAAATAAAAGGTTATTCTTGTTAAAATTAAATATAATAAGAAAATTAAAAACAAATGTTTTTAGTCAATTGCTTCATTATAAAAGATTTTGTGGAATTTTTTAATCACATATTTTTTTTATATTTATTTAAGGATTAAGGAAACTAAACTTAAAGGCATAATAAAATATTTGTTACTTACCCTGGCCTTGATGAGATTCTTAGTGGTCAATGCTAATGCATAGTATGTAAAAAATAAAACAATAGGATTGAGGAATGAATCAGCTTTAAATTTCGTATCATATACAATGATTCTAATGTCATTGCCATTGGCACACGATGAAGTAACAAGAGGTTCGAGGCCAATTAATCTATAAAAATTAAGAAAATAAAAATATTCAGGTTAAATAAACAAAATTCATAACCGTTATATGTACACTGTGGCGTAAATTAAATTGTAATTTTGTTTTTTCATTTTTATTTTTTCCTTTAATGAAAAATAATTCTTTAGGTTTAACTTTACAAAATTATGAAACATTACACTCACCTTGCAGCCAGGTTGTTTTCATCTAAATGGTCCTGCATCCAGGGTGTTTGATAAGCCACTATGCAAATAGTGTGGGCCACAATCACAACCATTACAAAACGTAATAAAATGGCAAATTTCCTACAAAACAATTTTTTTTATATTTTTTGTTATATTTTTTTTTTTTATAAAAATTCAAAAAGCACCAAACATACTACTCATACTTTAAATAAATTGATTTTTATTTTTCTCTTATCATACCTTTGCAATGTTTGGAAGGTTGCCCAATATGAACCTGATAGTAGAAAGATTAAAAAATAAAAACCACCCGGTATGCTGGGTCTTAATGTGGCCGAAAAGAATAAGGTTGCCAAGCAAAATAAGGGTGCTGCAAAATCAAAGAAATTTTCATTATTTTTTGTTTGTAGAACAGTTCTCACTCAATGTATTGTATAAACTTACAGATTTTTATTAGACCATCGAAATTCGGCTTGTCGTTGTCTAATTTCGCATTGGTTGTCTCAATGTCATCAGATTTTCTCGCCGACATGCGACCAGCCCTTACAGTGGCACCGGTGTCTAGAATCTCTTCTAAATCAGTAGCATCACCGTTGCCATTTTCTATTTGGACTTCGTCTTTTTGTGTAATTTTTTTCATCACCACATAGACGACTATGGAACTTATGAAAACGGCTACTTCTGACACCAACCATTCAATAACGGCAACGATTCTGAAACAAACAATAAAGGATAGTTATTATAATCCTAAAATTGAATCGGAAAATCTTTTTTTTTTTTATCAAATCGGCACTTGTTTGGTTTGAGAAAGCTCATCTCAAAAATAAGCAAAAGATATTTAATTTTTGGTAAAATTACACATGTGTGTGTACACTCAGCCACAAAAGTATACATACGGATAACAAATTTCAGAAATTTTTTAACCAATCCGTTTTCGTTGAAAATATTTATAATTGTCTGACATCTTTCTTCGATTTTAAGACGGTCTTTTGCATTGGTTCAGAAATTTGTAAATCGGATGCATACCTTTGTAGGCCTGTACAGGGCCGCAAATCAGTTCAATTTCAGATATTTTTTAACCAATGCAAAAGACCGTCTTAACGTCAACTATAAAGATTTTCAACGAAAACGGATTAGTTAAAAAATTTCTGAAATTTTTTAACCGCATGTATACTTTAGTAACTGTGTGTATATATAAATTATATATGTAAAAAATACATGTTTGTATGTATTTTATGCTGATTTAAATTCTGTGTATAATACTCACTTTAAGTTTTGAAAGCCAATAAAGCCAACATGTCTCAGTAAACGTTCAATTACTGTACACGTACCGAAGCTGTCACCTATATCGAGGGCCAATATGGATACTTGCAGCCCTATATGACATAATATTAATATTGTACTTAATGCTATTAATATTATAAAATACGGTGCAACAGATCCTTTGAAATTTGTCTTTGTGGCCACCGGTACAAATGGTGAAATGAAAAACATCAATAGGTATACAAATGATATACCAACGGGACGATATAGTGCAGCTGCAAATAAAAAACAAAAAGATAGAGAAGTAGATTAAAAATAATACATGATATCAATACAATATTATTTTTATAATTATTTTTTTTTTTAAATAAACTTGACATTTTCCACTCATACACTCTGTTTACCAGAAGTCATAATGTAATTAAGCATTGAATGAATGAAATGAGTAAAGATATGAATGAATGAATTAATGAACAATAAGCATGCAAAAATGAAAACAAAGTAATGAAAAAATTCCAATTAGAATAATGTATGTATGTACATACTGTTCTCTCCTCTCCTCTCCTCTTTCTTTTCAAATAGTAAAGAAAAAGGCGGTTTTCTGTTGAGGCATTATATTTATTTTTAGAGTTTTACGTGCCCTCAATGGTAATTTCAAGAGTGTATAAATGAATGTTGATATGAGTTGGACTTACCCAATACCAAAATAATTGGTAATACCACACGCTGTAGTGTAAGGCAGGCGTAACTGAATGCCATGGTGTTAGAGGTTTAAATTTTTTTTATTAAATTTATTATTTTAATAATTATTATTGTAGTTGCTTTTGTTCGTTACACGAGTGGGGGTGTGGCGTGTATATAGGAGAGATAAAAATGGAAGAGATTACTCGTCGTTGTAGTTATTTGACAGGATTTACTACTACTGGTTGTAATTGCAAAATAAACTGCTGCCTAATACTTAGCAGTCATTGTGTTAATGGACAGCAACAGCAGCAACAGTTTCAAGCCAAATATACAACAACATAATTCGTTTTACGATACGTTTCCCCTTTGGGGGTTGCGCAAATGACAAAGGATCTGAAAAGAGTAAGAAGAAATAAAAGATAATAAAATGAAATTAAACATAAAAAATAATAAAGATTATATAAAAATAATAATCAAGCAGTAAAAGTCATACTGAAATAGTATGTATGTATGTCACTCTGTTCTTAAAAGCTCTGAGTTTAAGATATTCATTTTTTTATTTTCACTTTTGCATTGATAGGCGTAGCAAATTTTCACACAAATCAAGTGTTTAACATTCAAGACCTTTTAATTTTTAACATTACGTAGTATGATCAAGATTAGAGACGTGCATATATTGTCTTGAAAAAATTACAGCGGCTTGTATAATACGAAATAAACTTCAGTATTGGAATCCAATAAACCTTGTTGAAGTGAACAATCAAATCTATTGGAAACTTTGCAAATGGGAGCTTAGTAAGGTAAGGTAAACAGAAACTAAGCCAGTATTGTCTGTAAAAAAATTTTTATAGCGTGTTTGGTGTCAGCCTTCTTCAGTTGAATAATAAAACCTCAAAAAAAAACAGCCGCTCAACAACCAATTCATAGTAATGTATTGCTTCAAAACAATGCCAGTTACTCCTCTAAAACTGTGACAGCTTGATTATAAATCTTCTTCCTTTAACCAAGTGCTTACCAATTTTCCAATAATTAATTCATCCAAAAATATTGCAAGACATGTGACAGCGGACGCGCTGACGCCTACAGCCATATCCGCCATCAGCATTTTTTCAACTTTTTACATCACTACACAATAAACGAGCAGATTTCGGTGTTATTGGAAGCGTCCTTATCACTTATAAGCCTGATAAATTTATAACGATAAGCACCCCCAAACCATATAAGGTTCAACTCCCTCTACTTCAGATAACACTTACACTTTTCTTCCTCTAACCATGTTTAAAGAATTTCGCCTTTGATTTACCACTGAAGGCCTGTGAAATCTTCAAACATACAACGATTTTTGTCATCACCTCGAAGACAATGCAAATGGGGTAAGAACAGACAGACCAAGCTCTTGAAACCGTCTTAAATAATTAAAACCATAGCTACACGCGTATTAACTTGAGGAATTCTATAAAAACCAAAGGACTTTTGTCTAAACTTGTCTAACAAGTAGACACATATTCGTAAGGAATTTATTAAACATCTTTTAAAATTTCCCAATTCTGACGTTTATAAACCTTTGGCCACTACTGTGCTATAAATGTTAAAAAGTATTTTAAGTGATTTATTTAAAAAAAATTAATTGAAAACTAAGAAGACACGTACACAGAAGTTCAAGGACGACCGTTGCCAAAAACTATTTCTCTTTCAGTTTCTCTTAACCCGTTTATTCCGTGTTCTTAAAGAAAATCACTGAATAAAATAAAATTTATGGCCAGAATCTATTTACGAATGAAAGTGTACGAAGGAAAATTATTTTAAAAAATTTTAAGACAAAACGAAAAGTGCAAACTGAAAAAGAAATTAAAAAGGACAAGCATTTCGTAAGTCCATCTATAGCTTTTGAAATTCAACAATCATAAAGTGTTTAAATACTCAACCAACTAAGAAAAATAGCAGAGCCTTTATGTGTGTGAAGTTAGATACAGAAGTTATATTTTTTATAGTGAATGTTATGTTAATAGAGACGGTTAAGTTAACATAGTTGAAAAATTTGGAACAAAAAAAAAATCGGTTTAAAAAGAGGCAATTGTACTACAAAACTACTGTACTGAGAAGCTAGGTCGTAATCCTGACTGAAGGATTGTAATGACAAATTAAGTAAGTAAGTAACTGTACTGCAGAGGATTAGATGAACGTAGAAATACGATAAAATTGGGTCCTATATAGGAGATTTTCATTCGATCGCGAATTCGGGAAACAATAGATCATTTTTTTAATTGACCCATGAGCATGATGTAGAATCACCGCAAGAAAACTGGCTACTTAAGAATTTCCTGCCTTCTGATCACAGTATTGATAGGCGTGCTTTAACCCAATTGTCTACCAGTCTAACAACTACATTTATTAAGAACTAGGTTTTTTTTTCTTGTAGACATAATAGCAAGGCCATGATCATTAAATGTGAACCTAACTAACCTTTGATACAAATACACTAACATAAGAAAAGATTGATAATAAAAATCAACAGATAGTGAAATAATTCTTTAACATCTCATGACCCACTTTTCTGAGAAATTAAGCATCCATTCATTTTCGCTTTTGCCCCCTGTGACACCTACTCACACACAAACGTATGAATATCATCGTTAAACGTAGTAAATTAGGTGGTTGTGCATTTTACTGTTGCTACAAAATGTTGCATTTTATACAATTGCAATGCACAAGAGCTTTCAACAGTCTATAGACTATTGTATTATTCTACTTATTCCATTCAACGTAACACGTCTCTGTGCGCCACTCATTTAGCCAAAGACAAAGGTGACAGACATTTATGGCTGAGCGTTTGTTGAATGGAATGCATGCATGTATGTAGGTTTTCCCAAACACGGTGACTATATTTTCCACTTTTTTTTAATGCTTTTCCTTTTTTACTACTCTGCACCTTTTTGTTTTTGCAAATATTTGTTGCTTTGCCTTACTCCCTCTCTTTCTTGCTTTCTCTCATAATCAGTACAAAAATCTGAAACAGAAACTAAAAATAAAAAACAAACAAAAAAATCAGAATGAAAGAAAGTGAACTGAACTATGGAAAGGTTAAAACATTAAATGTGGAGGAAAAAGTGGAAAATGTTGACAATTTAAATTGTTGCTAACAATTTAGCACACGAGGCACAAAATATAACAAAAGCAGTGCCACTCTACATATAAAAATGTGAAAAACAAAAGCGAACGAAATGCAATGCACTTCACCACATAAACCCAGTCACTTGGAAAGACATTTTTATTTTTTTCATATAAATTTTTAACTCTTTGTTGCATATCAGAATTATTTTCATTTCTTTTTTTAATTTGTTTTTATTTCGATGGCATAGCGAGAACATTATGTGGCACTATTAAGTTTATAAAATATGATATAATAACATAATAATGGATATTTAATAAAAGAAAAAATCCGATTTCAATAATAACGGGAAGGCTGAAAGTCACCACTTGGTAAAAATTATATCATTATGTCCTACACAAAATTGCGAGCGGGCAATGAAGTGATATTGAATTTTGCTGATTTTATTAAAGAAAATATAGTCCAGCTTGGAGTTATTCCAGGTCACTGCATTGTCGAAAGCAGGTTACGGCCTTGAAATGATATTTGATGAGTAGAAAGATCAAACAATACAGCATCGTCAGTGCAGTTGTCTGGTTTTAAAGGAATGTGAACAAAAATCCTTAGGATATACACGCTAACAATTGGAAAAAGTTGTTTAAAATCCTTCGTCTGTAATTTCGAATGACTCACTAATTATCATTCATTCAAAATTATTTGTCATACAAATGACAAAGCTGTTATTCTGAAAGTAATCATGTGGATAATGAATCGGTAATCTGTCAGGCGGGAAAGTGTCTCGATGCCAAAACACGACCACTTCGACCAAAGGTATCGATATTGATCGCGGTGCGAAAATGACAGTATGTAGCATCTGGTTTCAGTATCTCGTCATCCTCGAGGGTAGCTGCTTTTTCGCCGTTCGATACACATTCGACCGGGAACGTTTTCAGAATATTAGATGCTTGCCCATCACTTTTTCAAAGAAGGGGGCAGAAAAACCAATTGCGTAGCAAATTGACAATTAAAAATTTTATAAAAGGATCAAGCGTTTCACCAAAGTCTTCATGTCTGAAGGATATTCCTGCAAGTAAAAAAAGACAACTTGGAAAGGGGAATTGAGGTTATAGAGGCAATACTCTTCTGCACTACGAGAGGTGATACGGTGAGAGGCCAAATTTTCGATTCAAGACGGCTACTAGCCCTGATGGTGTACAAGCTGAGGTGTTTAATGTTGAGGGTAATATGCTGGTAGGGTGCATGCACCAGCTTATTTACAGAATATTCTTTCACTCACTCTGTCTTTTTGTCGAATATAAGACAGATTTTGTTAGTTCTATAACTACGTTTTTATAGCAATGTTTGAGCTTGATATTCCGGATAAGCTCATAAGGCTGTGAATAATTACATTTAGCAACTACAGCAGCTCCGACAAATTATTGAAATTGATTCTGTGCAAAGTCGTGGAAGTTCTCTGCGTACGTCAATTACATCGACATCATTAGGCGTATCAAGCGAGTTGTTACTACAGCCTTTATAGGTTCAATTGGGAGTCTGCTAAGGTGGGTCTAGCAGTAAATGAAAATCGAATCGAACGAAGTTACGATTGAAAACTATACATTAAGCATCAAGGAATAGTTTTCAAGGATTTTCTTTTTATTTTGGCTCCGCCGTTACCAGCGAAAATGATGTTAGTCTGGTATTATTATTGTATGTTTGGACTGAAACTTCTCTCATGAAACTAATGCTATACTAATACTAAGGTTTCTTTAAATAAAGGTTGAAATAATTTTTCCGTTAAGTTCCATTCAGTTTTTATAAAGAAAAGTGAATGCCTCCATGTCATCGTAAGTACTTCTTACTATAGGGCTTTACCTCATACACAAAACAAAGTCGAATTTTGGATTCTCTGTCAAAAAGCAAAGCAGAATGTGAACTTTTCACATGCAAAGTACACTCCCTAGAGTGTACTCATGCTTAATAATAACCTTCCGTAATTCACTTTTATGCGAATTTCATTGAAGAAATTTCAGTGAAGAAATAAATAACCTTTTAACATGCTTTTACGCTCTTTCTACAATTACTATGCACGCTAAAATAAGGACAAATATCTTGTAACATTTCCTTATTAATTGTTTCAAAAAAAAAAGTACACACTCCTTCTTTTTTAAATATTAAATTGTAGCCGTAAGTAGTAGTAAAAGTTGTTGCGGCCCTTTTTTATCTGAATCTTTTATGCTGACGTCTTCGCTTTTGTTGGCATAAAATGTGCTCTTTTTACATACAATTTTCCAATTTAATAATTATCCTTTTATGTTCTTCTCCTTTCTTTTTTATTGCTGTGCTCACTGCCTTTCCTTGCTTTTGTTGTTTGGTGCTATTGCTATTGCTATTGTTGTAGTTGTAACTAATTTGTAGGATACAAAGCATTGACACACTTTTAATTATACTTAAGTCAACAACAATTACAATTACAATGTCTGCACACAACACATATACATACACTTTTATTCTTCCTTGCAGAGAGAGCAACATTTACATGTTTACACACTCTCGTACCAACATATAGGGTTCAACTCAACTGAAACTATTCATATATCTTCATTCGTATATTCATATGTATGTATGTATGTACAAAAAACGAATGGAAGGGGAGGTGGGCGTTTGGTAAGTCAAAAAAAATATGAAACTTAAATGATGTTAATGTCACAGAGTAGTGTAGCATTGTACTACTCGTACTTTTGTACAAAATTTGCCATACCAGACGACAACACAACCTTCAATTTTCACACACATACACACACTCACATAGTCCCATGTGAAATAAGAAACATTTTTACTTCTATGCCAAGGCACAGCGCCTGTTGTACTCTTTTCTTGCTTGTTGAAACGTGACTATTACCCTACGAACTAAATGATTAAGGAATAGCTTGAGGTGTTGCAAAGAATAAAAAGAGAAATCAAAGTTTTTCTACCGATTGCAAATTAGGAAGAAGGAATCCTATTCGGCAAGTTCTAGAAAATTTCTGCAGTACTACAAGATTCTTTTTGATCTCTTCCCCAACAAACTCTCCGCCAGTTATAGTTAATCCCATTCTTTTTTATGTTAATTTCATCACATATGCAGAGCTTTTAGAAGACGAATATATGCTGTCTTCGGAGTTGAATCGATTTGAATGATCTCATTCCCCATTTTCCTTTTTGACTGATAGGCATAACGAAAACAATCTTTTGTCGTCTTTCACTACATGTTGTCCCAGAAGTTCTAGATTTTCTGCACATTTTGCACTTGTCGAAAGAAACATTCTAATGCCAGTTTTCATTTTGAAAATGAAACTCAGCTCATATATATGCACAGTCGCCTTCATTTTTAAATTTCTCCACCGTTTGTAAAAGAATACAACGGTATTCATTAATGTCTGTAAGGTATCCATCTTTTCAGATTCATTAGAGTAATAGAGTTACCACAATGAAAAGTGTTCTGACGAAATTTAGGAATTAATTCCTGATTGTTGGATGGTTCTATGAAAATATTCGTCTGTTCTGTCCTTTAACCATAATGTACTACAGAACACATTCGTTTTTAATTCGCATGCGTCAGGATTTTCCTCCAAAATTCTCTCCCGCATGTTGGTTCGCTGAGTTAGTTGACTCACCCACTTGAGGGCTAAAATAAGCACTCAGCGACACATTTGTGCCTCAAAAATATCATCAACAATCTTAGTTTTATCTATGCTTGGTCTGAAGCTTGGTCTGAAACAAATACAACATGGTTTGACGCTTGCAATGTTCTTTAATATATGGAAGTATGGTCAGTCCATTCCTAACTATCACAGAACACTCGCACAATAGTCGCAACACTGATTATTCACTACTGTCCCCTCTACAGATCCGGTAAATGAAACAGTTGTTGTTAATACATACATACACACATAATTAATCATTACAACCCTTCAGTCAGAACTGCGACCTAGTTTCACCACTTTTGCTGTGTGTGTTAATTTTATAAATGGCTGGCAGGACCTATACATTAAAGTCGATTCTGAACGAAAGATTTTTGAGAAACTTTTCATGGCAATTTTATTTACTTCCAGAGTTTTTGCCAGAAATCTGCTAAGAGGTAGTAGTCGAAAAAATATTTTTTCATATTTCGTTTTATTGGAGATGTCTCGACCTGAGGTTTGAACCGTGGCATCACGTCTAATAAGCCAACATACTACATACTAGACTACTGCGACAACTTTGCTTATGCCAACATAATATCCATGCAAAAACAGACTTAAGTGCCCATAGACATAGTAGACTGTCACTGCTTTGGAGATTCGTTCCCTTGGTTTACCGTCTGTAAAAAATATTTTTCTGAATGAAATTTCTAAGTTTATTTTAGTAGAGTTTAGTTTAGTTTTTCTTATTCAATTACCTCGTATGACTATCTCTAAGTGTAACAAATTATCGAAGCAAGGAAAGGCAACACAAATGTTTGTAAGAAAAAAACAAAAATTATGCCACTTTTCATTGAGTAAGTTCAGAATGGTTGAGCTCAAAAGACAGTGGGGCAGAAAAACGTAACAACAATGACTACAAAAGCAACAAGAATACCAAATTGGTATATGGCGGCACATGGTTGTGGTTTTTAAAAATAATGAAAATAAAATCAGCAGTTAAAGGCGTGCGTCTATACTCTGGTTGTTTAAGACCAGCCACAAGTCACTCAAATCAGTGAGCGCGGCAAGTAAAGGCAAGAAAGGAAAGGCATTATATTTCAACACACACATACATATGTACATGCTTAGCTGTATACAGCAAACAAAATGTTTATTTAAAATATAAGCAAACACTGAGATTGTCTTTATCCTTCCTGCCATTAAACAACATGCATAACATGACCTTCCATACCCCAACAACTAACTTCGGCTACTATATTCTACATACGTTCTACCCTGAAAGCATGACTCTGCTCCAGTTGTTTGTAGCCTAGACCATCCTATTTTCTTTTTCTTCTTTTTCCTCTTTTTTTTGTATTGTGAATATTCTTTTGGTTTGTCATTAATATATTACGGTGTCACACACATATGCCGGTTGTGTGGTAGGGCGAATAGGTGGGTTAGTGGTATTGTTCTGCTTTAAATCCTTTTCAAGTTTGATTTGTTGATTTTGTAATGGCACTTTTATAAAGTGAAACTTCGGTAAGAGGAAATAAAACAGCTCTACTGTTTACAGTCAGTGTTAGGCAACAAAATTTATATAAAATGTCTAAATAAAGTTTTATTTCTCTATAGTTTAGTATTAAAATTAATTGGCATATTTTGTTTCATATTTAATTGGTACATGGTTACTGTGTGCAGTGCACTGCAATACAGTACAATCAAACTTTGCTGAATAACTATTTTGAAACGAATTAGTGTAGTCCTATTGAGGTAATTGCCGCGTTGCAAAAAAAATGCTGCGCTGCAAGTCTGATTTTTGGGAACTGGAATTTTACCTCAATAATTCAATATAATATGGATCAAAATGAGAATTCTATTTTCTGAAATAATTGGCGATTTAGAAGAAAATAGAAAAACTTATTTGGGATATTCCACCAATTTGGATTTATTAGGGACACATAGGACACATAGGAAAATGCGGAAACCTGCAGCAAGTCCCATTTTTCCACAGTATCAATCATCCTATCCAGACACTGTTAACAGACTGAATTTATCAAACCCGATTTTTTAAATTCCCAAATTATTTGGTGTATATGTACCACTAATTGGGTTTTATTAGGGAGGAACACCTTAGGCTACAATTTATTTATAGTGGAATAACTGGAGCAAGTCCCATTTTTCCAAAATATAGATCATTCTCCCCAGTTAAAATAAATACATTTTTTGTTTTTTAATTTTCCAAATAATTTTCCAGGAACGTGTGGATCTTAATTGTTAAGGAATGGAATAGAGATTCCATTCTCTGATATCGTATATTTGCGTGATTTCTTCCTTGACAATTTTTTGTATTTTCTGTTAAATACTTAACATGGCTCTGTTAAAATTTTTGTCAATTACAAAATTGCTAGTTATATTCGAATTTATCTTCACACACTTTTGTACTAAGTTGCTCAATTTCAATTTGAGCAGATCCACTAAAATTAGAAAAAAACGCTCAATCCCTTTGTAAAAATATTGCTTTTTTATGAATTCATTTAAGGCATTAAAACTCTGGGAGGAGTCCAAGGAGTGTTAATTTTATTCAAAGTTCTCTTTTTATTCTGTTTACATTTTCACAAAAGACAAAAGAAAAATGTGTAGCCATCTGAGACTTATTGGTCACGTTTTTGCATAATATTGTATAATAAAATATATTGTTATAACATAATTTCATTTAATCAAATTAACAGTATAATAAAAAGCCAAAGGAAATACAACATCAACACATAAAAAGTTAAAATATTCCCGTACAATATGAATTTCATTTGTTCTTCATGTAAAATTTACTACGGGAATATACTGTCATATGCTGTCATCACATAAAATGTAACATTAAGAAAATATTTCAAAGCCAAAAAACAACAAAATCAGAAAATAGTAAAAGGAATGGTGGTGAAGGACTATTGCTAAGTTGAGCTACGATTTATACTTACAACATTTGAGGATGAAGTAAAATTAATAATTTGAAGAAATGTTTTTGGCAAATAAATACTAATTCTTGCCTAAATTGAAAATTATAGGATGAAAATACACAAGAATGAGTCAATAATTCCGTGACATTTGGAAGGACAATACTGCTTCGGACATCTGCCAGCCTGCGTCATATAATTTGTGTTTGACAGTCATTGGTAGCATACAATCGCTTTATTTGAGGACAAAATAGGAAGGAATAAATGTATAAGAATGAAATGCATGAGTTGGCCTATGAATTGCTCCCTCATTTATGTTAGTTTAAACGCCAAAATTAAAGAAATGGCTACGCCGAAATATCTCACAACAAATTTTTTTTATTCAACTCAACAAATTTATTTTTTGAGGTTAGAAAAGGACACAGAGCACTAAAGAAATTATGTTGACGAAAACTATGTTTCAGCTAAGTCGCCGTAGTCTACTAGGCAGTGTGTTGGCTTATTAAACGTGAAACCACGGCTCAAACACCAGGTCGGACATCTCCATCAAAACGAAAATATTTCTTCGACGACTAACTTTCTGGCAAAAACTCTGGGAGTAAATAAAATTGCCATGAAAAGTCTCTCAAAAACCTATCGTTCAGAATCGACTTTAAAGTATAGGTCGTGCCACTCAAGTATAAAATTTACACACACAACATAAGTGGTGTGAGAAGCTAGGTTGTAATCCTGACTGAAGGGTTGTAATGATCAATTATGTAAGTAGTCGCGAACTTACTGACCCACCCTCGTACATTATTATTTACATTATTAAAGTTCCTTTGGCTTCATAACAAACTCTTTTCTATCTGTTCTAACTACTTTACGTCATCCATCATAAAAAACAATACATTTTTTACACATTCTATTTCGAATTATTTTACAAACCGTATGTAGGGTATCGGTTATTATTTTGTCCAAAAAGCACGAAACAAAATGTTCTTTCTTCCTCTTTGGTTTTGCATGTAAATGACATTTACTGACATTTATAAGTTGATTCTGTACTGTTTTTCATTACTTATCGTACATTTGGTGCGTGTTAAAAGCGTTGCCATTCTCGGTTGTTTTGGCTTTGTTAGTTGTCACTTGCTACGCTTCCTCCAAGTCTTTCATTTCAACAGCGATGTGGGGAGCAGTCAATGTTCTTTTACTGGTCTTTATAGTGCAGTTGATGGTACATTATACGTGTACCCCAGTGATGATGATAAGAGCCATCATCGTCGCATATAATTTTTATACTTTTTTGCTCTTATGGTCTATAGCGTTGAAAACATGTACGCGAATATTGTTACAATATTTTTTTCATGTTGTTGTTGTTGTTTTACTCTTTTTTTTCTATTTTGCATATTTATTAAGTACATGTCTTCTGTGAATAATTTCTTTAGATTGTATTTCTGCAGTATATGAGAGTGTAATAACATTACCTAAATTGACTCAATATTTTAATAATATACGAGGGTATATTTCATTTTAAATTATATTTTTATTACAACGCTAAAAAGGTAGTTAAAGTTAATTTAATTCCCAAGCATTTGCATTTCGTAACAAGTTGTAATATGGGACGTGATTAGAAAATTTATCATCATTTGACTTGTTGAATGAATTTTGTGGTTTGGACATCCTAATTGGCCGTCAGTTATTAGCCCATTAGGCAATAACATTTATTATTATTGAATTCTTTCAACAGTGTTTTAAGATTATTAATTGGTTATACAGACAATGAGGGAAACCTGGTCACTATCAGGATAATTAAACAATGGCGACTTCTCGAAGTATACCGTATGGTAAATTTATAGTATCTGATGAATATCTTGGTAGTCTGCCTATAAAAACCACCTACAATACCAAACAAAGCCGAATTAAAATTTTAGCGTTAATAGGTAGACACAAAGTAAACTATTTCCTGCAATACCTCCATACCTTCCAGACCTACATTTCTATCTACCCAAGATACAAAAGAAGCCGTCTATTGTGAAAATAGTGTAATTTGTAAAGTATTTCCTTTTACTGATTGTATACTAAGTGTTACAAAAATCAAATCGATTCTATTTACGTTTCGCTCTAAAAATAACAACAATACCACGTTTAATTAGTTTATTTAACGTCCCTGATCTTGCTACCATTTTTCTTTATTATTTAGGTATTCAATTAGATTAAATATAAATTTCATTTGAACTTTAACCCCCAATTGCTTTAGCATAAAACGGAAATCTACAATACTTGCCAGAATCTATTTTGGTTACAATTGTTATCGTTTTTGTTTAAACAATTTGAAATAGTTTTTACAATTACACACAAAAAAGTTTCTCTTTTTTTTAAATTTTTGCTGTTGGACCTGGTTGGCGGCGGTAATGGTGATGTCGTTGGTGTTTTCTTTGTTTTGTTTTTTCTTTTTTTTTTTTTTTTGTATAAATTTAATTCACATTAAAATAGCAACAAATGACGTAATTTTATTCGAACAAAAAAGAATTAAAAATAAAAGTTTAAACAAAAAAACTATTCGTTTGAGAAAAAAAAGCAAAACAAAACAAAAGTACAAACGCGTATGAGCGCATAAAAATCGAGCGATTAGCAGCCGTAAATAATATTTGTACTAGGGTTTGTTTGTCTGTCCGGCAATTCAATATTTGTGAATAAAAAAATTAACTCTTGAATGTGTTTCTGTTTTTTATAATTTTTTTTTTTTTTTTGTTAATTCTTTATTCTCTTTAACAAATATTATTGTATTTTAGTATCCAACAACAACAAAAACAACAATAAGATAAATAAAATGTTTTGAATAAGAAGAAGACTCAAGAAGAACAGCAAAGTAAATAAAAACCCTTCTGGCCTTCCTATTTTTCTGTAGTCATGCTAATTTTTTTCTCATTTGTTTTTGTGTTAGTTTTTTTATTTTAACATTCTCTTATTCGGTATTGTTTATTTGAGTTTTAAACTAAATAAAAGAAAAAATATGGTTAAAATTGTTTTTTAATGGTTGACGGTGGGACTGAAGTGATTTGGCATAAATAAAACATTTTTTGCAGAGAAAAATATTTACTAAGTATTTTTGGAACATAAAAAACCCATTATTTTTCCACGGTCTGGAACTTGAGCCGGGTGTTGTTGTTTTCAACAGTTCCCCTCGATATAAACAAGTAGAGTTTCTATCTTGGAAACTGCCAAGGCATATTTGTCATCATACATGAGACAGAACTTAAAATTTCTTAAAGAAATTCTTTTGTAAAGTTCTCTCTCTTTTTTCAGATAAAGGGAGAGAAATGAAGGAATATACAAAACTAACTTTTCTTTATTTATAACCCTAAACTATAAGACAGAGAACCTAAAGCGTGGGTGAAAAAAAACTGCCAGAGGAGAGAAAAGAAAGTACCTACAGAGACAAAATAGAGAAATATACTTTAAAATTTAATCAATTTAATTAATTTGTAGTCTAGTCCTCTCAGCAGTCTTCAGTCAAAAATGCTGAGAGTAAAATAAAATTGTCGTGAAAAGTTTTTCAAATTTGACGTTCAGTATCATCATTAAACAGTAGGTCCCGCTACTCATAGATAAGATAAGAAAAATGTATGTAATTAATCAACCAATTAATTGAATTTATTTAATCAATTAAATTTATTTAATCAGTTTGTTTAATCAATTTATTTAATTTATTTAATCAATTAAATTTATTTAATCAATTAAATTTTTTTAATGAATGAAATAAATTTAATAAAAATTTTTTAATGAATTAAATTTAATTGATTAAATAAATTTAATTTAATTGATTAAATTAATTTAATTTAACTGATTAAATAAATTTAATTTAATTGATTAAATAAATTTAATTTAATTGATTAAATAAATTTAATTGATTAAATAAATTTTTAATCAATTTCAATACTCTACTTATAACTATTAATTTAAAATCTGTGCTGCGTATATAAATATAAAATTTTCCACACCCTATCCCACTGTACACAGAAAACTAGTTGTTAAAACCCAGCCTATATTTTATTTTACGTATAACAATTGTAGACGGTTTTACAAGTATTATATTCCATTGCGATGACAGCCATGTTTTGTTGTTCAGAATTTTCGTTTGTTTTTATTTATTTCGGTTACTGGCAGGCAATAAAGTTCAAGTTCATTTTTAAATATTTGAATACTTTTTGTTTTGTTATATATTTGTCTAGTTAGTATATACAATATCTATATATGTGTAAACACATACAAAATAAACAAAAATATAACAATAAACAGAAAAAAAACTTTAGATAGGAAGTAAGTTGTTATATTTTGTTTTTAAGTTATATGATGTAAGACTATGGTATGTATGTATGGAGAACTTAAAGCGACTTAATTAATATGATGTATAGGAAAAGATAAAATTGGTTTAAATACGATGTTATTTGAAATTAGGTTTTTTATTTGGCTCAACTAAATTTGATGTCAGGTTTCAAACTTAATCGAAAAAATTAATAGCCTTGTTATACATTATAAGGAGCGCGTCAAGTATGCAGATAACATCTAACTCCTTAATCACACAAATATTGCAACATGTAGCAAAAGCTGGGTAACGACACAATGAAAATAATGCAAATGAATGTTAATAACACAGAAAATCTTTAACTTGGAGGTACAAATTAGTTGCTGCCAATCTTTTGGACTTTGCTAAGTAGTAAACTCCACATATCTCTACAAATATCACAAATATCAGAAGGTCAGGAACGTTAACTTCATTCAGGTATTTATTAACCTCTGTCTACAGTGCTTTCTAATAACATTATTTTTAAATGTCCGAGAGACAACATATCAAGCCGATTCCCAAGTCATTCAGTCATCCAAGGGAATAATAAGCGCGCTTCCAAGGAGTAACCCCTTGAAGTGACTCTTGCGAAAGAGGGTATACCAAACATGCTTCAGCAGTTGCGTTGTTAAAATTATGAATGGAATCGGCGTTGAGAAAAATGAAATTCAAGTGGACAGCTTGTAGAACATCTGAAATTGTCAGGCCTTCTAGCGGTCATAATTACATGGCACTGTGTGGTTGAAGTTATGGCGTAACGTAAGAGATACCTATATTAGGGCTTTTGTAAAAGCTCATAGCATGAGGAAGAGGAGAAGTCTGTTCAAAGGCGTCTTTGTAACTGCACTGCCTTACGAGATCATGCCTCCCCGATGAATTGAACTACATCTGGCATATGTGAATGATAAATCTGGTGAATATTGTTGTTATTGGCGACAACCGCGTGGATTGCTCATTACGGTTTTGGAGAGCTTTTTGCTGAACTATATCATCTCTGACTATTAAAAATATTTTAACAAATTATTCTTTAAAGTGGGCCATACATTGGGCCATACGATCTCAGATTGTATTCGCTTATATCGAGCGACCTATGCAATCCAATTTTTTTTACGAGTTTTCGCAACCTTCATATGAAAACCAAATGCCAATCGCCATTCTATATCAATATAAGCATGATGTATTACATTTTGCAAATATTTTGTGGAAATCACGCAAATTTTCATTAAAATGTTAATTTTTTCAAATTACAAAACTCTTGAGAGTATTGACAGAAATGACATCTTCATTTCCTACATGAAACAATGATTTACTCATGTCCAACGTGGCAACACATACTCGTAAATACAACATGGCAATGGGTCATATCTATTGTTATTAAAAAAAAAACAATGGACACACGCAAAATTTGACGAATTTTGGCATGCGATGGCGTCCAAAAAAAATGGGCTGCAATAGCCTGCCATACCAAATAAGTCATGCACGTGTAAGAATTTAATTATTTTTTTTTAATTTTAACTAAAATGGAGGGTGACAACAATGTAGGAATAACAATGTATACAAATATATGTTTATTAATGTATTTTTTTTTGGCACATTAGAATAAGTATATAAATATGTATGTTTAATTCCGTAAAGGACAACCTATTTACCATATACATATACATATAGGTGGCCACGAATTTAAGACACGACATATGACTGACTTAGTTGTGATAATATTTACAATCCTGTAATATCAAATTTGATATTCTTTATTCTTCTATGTACCCTGTAATACTAAGAAAAAGTACCATTATTTTATTTTGTTTCTTTTTACATTTTGTTGCTTTTTATCATATTATTGTAAAAACGTTAATTTGAAATTGGCCACGAATTTAAAACATTTCAGAAATATCTAGTTATTAAGTGATTTTTTAGTGATTTTTGAAGCTAAACATTGAGCAACAAATGTTTTATATTATTTTATGTTGGAATACATAGAAATATTTAATTATAAATGGTCAGAGGTACTTGGAATACCGATGCCGAGCGAAAACTGATCCAACAACTAAAATTTGATGGAAAAATAATAATGGAGATATCCAACCTGCTTAAATGTTCTAGATGCAAGATTTACAACGCGCTGGAACACATCAAGCAATATGGTACCACCAAAAATGTCAAACAGCAACCTGGAGCCCGAAAAACTACGCCCTAGAGTAGCTGCTAAATAAAATAAAATAAAAAATAAAATTGCATTGGATTTTGGTACTGATATTTCGTCTAGGGCAATAAGAAGATGTCTAAATGAGAAAAACTTGCGTGGGTGTACTGCACAACGTAAACCACTTATGTCAAAAAAATATGAAATCCCGACTAGCATTTTGTCTTGATCTATATAATATGTAAATAAAAATTCTTAACCAAATATAGGTAGCAAAATATTACTAATTTTTCTTCATAATATTACTAAAATCTTAAGAAAAATATCATTGACCCAAAATTTTTTTGATAAGATGTACAAATTATCAAAAATGTATAAGTAAAATGTCGTGTCTTAAATTCGTGGCCACCACTGTATGTATACATCACAAACTAGTAATTAATTGTTATTAAGCATAATTAGTAATTTAATAGCATAATGGTATAAATTATTTAAAAATACAATGTAATCCACTAATTAGAGTTTATTGGATTATAATTGTTTTTAAATATTTAAAAACAAAAATACTCTCAAAAATATTTAGATTTGTTTGTATATTTACAAATTATTTTAATTCAAAAATATACTAAATTTTGGTGGTTACATTACATGAATCTAAATTGCATTTATTTACTGAAATATGTTTATTTATTCAATAAATATTTATTTTTCAATTTATATATTTATTTTCAAAATACTACGAAATTTTGCAAAAGTAAATAAAATTCAAATGGGTAAAAAATTTTACATTTCGGCAAGACCATTATTTGGACATTTTGAAAAAAGAATATGAAACGAAATTCTTAAGATAAATACATACATACATAATTGGTCATTACAACGCCTCAGTCAGACCTAGCTTCTGACACCACACACATGTTGTGTGTGTTAATCTTATACATGAGTGGCGGGACCTACAGTTTAAAGTCGACTCCGAACGACAATTTTTTATTTACCCTCAAGCCTTTGCCAGAAATTTGCTGAGAGAAAATCGCCGAAGAAATACCTTACGTCTAATAAGCCAACACACTACCTACTAGACTACGGCGACTTCGTATAAGATAAATACGCCCCACAACTCTTTTCATCTTTAAAAAAAGATAATAATTTAAATTTTCATATTTTACCACAACAGGGATTAAATTTTTTTCCATGTCTTCATGTTTTTGGCCAAATTATAAAGCACAATCTATGTCGAACAGGCAGAGTGATAATTCTGGGAGTTTTTCCCACCTTGCTACGAACAAATAATACGCACAATTTCCAGGTAATATGTCAGGATGAGTGGTGCAGCAGTCCTTTACCACAAATAACAATCCAGTTTTCAATCTGAAGGAAGGTGCAAAAAATCTTTTCAAACATCCGCACCCACTTCACAGAAGTGTTCTGGCCCCATAAGCTTGCTCATTGCTGAGAAATCCCACATGACCTGGGGGCCAGCAGAGAGTGACCTTATTTGGCCTACACAGCTGACACACAGTCCCATACTATCTTCGATTTAATCTTATAAGACTAGCGTTCACGAATGGCGGCCTAACGATCAGATAATATTGCTATGTTCTGTCTTTTGTTCTTCCTATTCAAGTGGAATTAAGCACATCTTTTGATGCCACAGATTTTCGCCCTAAAGATAACCGGGTGTTAATCATGGGCACCGAATATTTCATTTTGGAACCAGAAACTCCTGCTCCAAGATTCATTCTTGCTCTACGCCCAAAATACCCTAATGAATTTCATACCGCTGTAGGGTACCCCTGCTATGCCTACACATACTAGTTCCTGTATCTTGTCCTAGATCAATGCCGCACAGGTATTGTGTAGGATTAGAACTCAATCGGAAAAAGAACAGGACTCAATTAGCAAAGTTCCTTAGAAAGCAGTGTTTATAGGTCATGAAAGATGGCATCTCCATTTTTCTAGGACCTGTTGTCGCTTATCTGAAAAAATTGATAAATTATACTGAAACAAAGCAAAAAGAAATAATACGAAGAGGGGAGAGTTTTCTTCTAAAGGGATTCAGTCCTCGAAATTCTTAATCTGTATTGCTACGTGTAAATGATGAATAATTTCTAGACAGTTTGAATCATTATTTGATTCTCTTAATTGTGAAAATGTGTATAAAGATATAAGGACCAAAAATCTTTGAAACAGAGCTCTAGCTTACCAAATTTTCCCAAAAAATAGTTAAATACTATATGTGCACTTCATAAACAAATTTTAAAATATCTAACAACGCCCAAATTTCTCACATGTTGCTGTTAAAAATGTCTTCGGGCAATAAATTCAAAATTTATTTGTTGCTATAGAAATTATACATATTTTGTGTTGTGGATTGTTGTGAGCGTTTATAAATATTTTAAATAAATAATAATATTCAGAATTCATCAGTGCTACCAGCGATTTTTAGTTGAAAATAAAATAAATGTTTGAATGTCAGCATAAGAGAAAAAAAATACATATAAATGCGATGAAAAAAATCACAAAAACAAAAAAGAAACATTATGGCTATAAAACACTGATGCGTGAAGGCAAATGTTAAAAGATTTGAAAAAAATGATGTGAATAGTTGAGAATATTATTGTTTATGGAAATAGAAAACTTATTATATGAGTAATTTATATGCCATATAACGAAACAAATCATTGTATTAATCACAATTGACGTTAAAATTACAAATTTCTAAAGTTTAGAATTGAATTGAAAGGTTTAATCAGGTTAATTTGTTTTAATTGCGTAGTATTCTATGGATTCATTAATAAATGGCAGTGACTTTTTCAATTACGAAAAATATGTGGAAATATGATGATCAATGTAAATATTTTACAACTTAATAAAAGCAACATTTTAATTTAAACACCTAAAAGTATGCCTTAAAATGTATTTATCGCTAAGTGCCCAAAAGTAAGCAACAGATACTAATAATTTTTTTGAAAACAAAACGAAATCACTATGAATTTCACTCTGATTACAGATAAAATCACGCAGCTACACAACTATAATTGCATTATTTATTTCATTTAATAAAAATGATAATAAAACAATATTTTTTTAACTGGCTATAGAATGTATGTGTATTATTTAAAAACCATACATTTTGCCAAATGAAATATTAATATTGTTAACAACAGCAACAACAACAATAGCAATAAAAACTAACAACTTTAATAGAATACAAAATTGACAAAAAAAAGCCTGAAATCTCTGTATAAATTTCTGTGAGTTTGAGCATAATAAACAAATTAACGTCATGCTAAAGGGGATTAGTTGCACAATGGGCACGCAGACATAAAATATTTGATAGTAAAAATGTGAAATATGGCATTTAAAACGGGATTAATTGGATTTCAAGATAAATTTTGGAAGATAAATTTCAGGAGGCGAAAAATATTAAACAGGAAAGCAATTTCTAACTTTGATAGATTCACTACCAAACTCTTAAAACTGAGATGTAATCCCCAGCCTGAAGTGATGTGGTAATAACTTTGATAAACTTTGAGTGGCTAGAGATAAAAACCTTTTCCAAACTGAAATTTAAAGACAAAAGCAGAAGCTTTAGAACGGAAAAAGATTAAGTAGTGAAGAAGTAGTAGTAGTAGTAGTAGTAGTAGTAAAAAGTAGTAGTACTATTAAGAAAGAGTGGCATGTAAAAAGTAGTAGCAGTAGTATTGTCAGTAGTAAGAAGTAGTAGTAGTAGTAGCAGTAAGAA
The DNA here is from genome assembly GCA_958299815.1 of Sarcophaga carnaria. Classification (NCBI taxonomy): domain Eukaryota; kingdom Metazoa; phylum Arthropoda; class Insecta; order Diptera; family Sarcophagidae; genus Sarcophaga; species Sarcophaga carnaria. Next base: position 17,138,577 of record OY283152.1, on the reverse strand, counting down.
GTAGCAGTAAGAAGTAGAAGTAGTAGTAGCAGTAAAAAGTAGTAGTAGTGGTAATGTATGAAGTAGTAGTAGTAAGAAGAAGTAGTATCAGTAGTAAGAAGTAGTAGCAGTAGTAAGAAGTAGTAGTAGTAAGAAGAAGTAGTAGTAGTAAAAAGAAGTAGTAGTAGTAAGAAGAAGTAGTAGTAGTAAGAAGAAGTAGTAGTAGTAAGAAGAAGTAGTAGCAGTAGTAAGAAGTAGTAGTAGTAAGAAGTAGTAGTAGTAAGAAGTAGTAGCAGTAGTAAGAAATAGTAGTAGTAAGACCAAGTAGTAGCAGTAGTAAACAGTAGTAGTAAGTTAGCCTTGCCGTAAACCTAATATAAGCCTTGGAAATTTTCTAAAACCAAAGTCTAGACTTATGTAGTGGTAGAAGATTTGAATTTTTTAACATACAAGGCACTACGTCAAGGCAGAATCGAAACTGTAGCTTCACGATATATTCTACTGTGGTAACCAATGTAGTTGGTCAATCTATGAACAATCGATCAATAAAGCGACTGGTTTAGTTATAGGGTATTGCGCTAAAGTAATACGCCATTTCAGAAAAGTTGAACTTATATTCTAACGAACACTGTGAAACTGACCATTAAAAGTTTACAAATATGGTCATAGCATTGATAATATCAAATATTAAATAAATAAAAAATATATATATGAAAATATTGAATAAAACTCAGAAAATATAGGGAAAAAATTATATTATATATTTTTTAATAAAATTTGTCTGTAAACGAACATGTATGTAAACAACCAAATATGGATTTAATGTGTTTATTCTTCTCAATTTTTTTTTGCACTTATAATGAACAAAAAATTGTATATATTTTTATAAAATTATTCACGAAATAGATACAAAAAAATATTTCAAAAAAAATATTTGAAAATAAAAATCTTGTGTGTATATGATGTACGATATTCTGCTGTTATTATATCCATATACATAAATAAGCGTTATGCTCTAAATAAATTTAATAGCCATCGTTGGCATTGTAATAATGATGATGATGACGGTGATGTCGATGTTCTTCTTTCTGAACTGCACTTGGGAAATTAATGTAACTAAATTTGTTTTTGCATACATTTGATACAAATGATAGCCATTCATTCGTACGTATACATAGTGTATGAGAGTAATACATAATGCGTAATGTAAAATAATTTACATCGAATAGTAAAAGGGAGTGTCCATTGAATGTATTTACACGTTAACTATCCTTGACATACACGCTATTTTAACTAAAACTTATATTTTTTGAATACAGTAGCTGTACATCGGATCATGTAATCAGATCTTATAATCTTTGATTATTTGCGGAGTAAATAAAGGCTCATATATTGTTCTATAAAGGTAAAACGGCAAACCAAACTATTAAAAAATCTGAATAGTGTTGCGGACCTGATATGATACCACACAATAAAGTACAATTTTAGTTTTGTAGATTTCGTTCCTTTACCAGAGATACCATTTAAACTCTCTTAATCTCACTTTAGACAGTTCCGTTAGCAATATCGAAAATTCCTTGCCAATACAGTAAAATGCAGTTCAACCTTATCCTTGTCTTAATTTCAGCAGAAATATATGTATTTTGTAATAGAATTATAAATACTAAAACGTTTTGTGCCAGAGTATACATTATTTTTTATTTCAAGAATTCCTAAAACTATGCAAATATTTGCATTTTAATACTTATGAAAACGAATTCCTTTTACTGATTAATTCGAAAAATTACTTAATTTTACTAATTAACTTGCAAATATTTTGCAACAATGCTGTAATTTCATTCTGAATGTTTAATAAGGAGTGCGCACGAAAAATCTTGGGCATACACTTTTCTTTATAAAACAAATAAACTTTTTTTGTTTATTGTTTGTTATATAAAACATTCTTTAAGGTATTTGGATTTTTTACATGAATTTTTTTTTTTTTTTTTTACATTTGCTATGAATTAGAAGCATCGAATTCTTCTCCAGGAAGCCATTTAACAGCACACACACATCTTTAAAGAAATCCTTTCGTAAACTATCCTCTACTTTTAAAAAAGGACAAAACAAATTTCGTAATAAGATATAATCATTGAAGTATCCCCAAATTCTTTCCTGTCCTCTCCTCAATACCATTATGTGCTATGCAATGCCTATAGATAGGCAACAAAAAGTTAATTACTTAAACAAACTAAAACATTTTTGTTTAACTGATAAATAATTTAGTATGTATTTAAAATGGAATAATCACTTGTATATTGGAAGAATCTGTTTAAATTTGTATGTGTATGTGTATCCTCCTGCATCTATCTCTGACGGTAACACATTTTCAAAATCAATTTAAAATGCATCCCAATTGCAAAATAAACAAAAACATAAAATTCAATAGAACACAATGCAGAGGCATGCGTATATGTATGTATGTTGCGATATAAGCAAATATGAATGAATGCATGCAAGCATGCCAAAACAAAAAATATTAAGAAAAAAATACACGAGTATCTATAGGAATGCATAACAGTATAAATAGTTTAAAACAATAATAAAAACAATAACAATTTTGTTATATAATATGTGCACAAGTGCTGTTATTTTCTTATGTGTTGCTACATGCATTCATCTAAAACAATGACCATTTTTATTGAGATTAGAATAGATATGACATAGAGATCTCTAGGTGACCACTATTTACTCATAGCACATACATATACCTACAATGTAATAAACTGTTTATGTATGAGTCTTATAACTGATCCCAATATATAAAGGTATGTGTTTTATATATTCACATATGAATACATATACGTGCAGAGATTTTAAATAAGACACACGTCTATGATACACTTGATTCTCGAAATTATTTATGACTACAGCTAAAGAAAGTGAAACAGAGAGCAAGAGAGAGTAAGTACCATACAAGTGAATGTGTTCTTTGTGTATAACCAACTACTGCCATATGATATACTGTTATAATACGGTTGCTAATCTCTTGGGGGAAAACTCATGAGAATAAAATTCGAAATAGTTTATGAGTTAAAATCCGTGTGGGACATAGTTTTTGTTTTAAGAAAGTTTTTACTTTCGTTTTAAACCGATTTAATGTTCAATAAAATGCAATGTTAATTATTTTTTGCATCGGGCATTTCGTTTCTTGCATCAAATCTCCTGCAATAATTGTGATACAATTAAAAATTGAAATGCCTTCAAACAAATAACTCAGAATTAAAGTTTATACTTGAAACTAAGGCTTTAGATAGTTTATTTGCTGAATTATACTGGCAGCCTTAGTAGTTCCACATTTGTACGATTATATTTAAATCCAACGCTTGAACAGAAGTTTTTAGCAATTATCTTCAGTCATGAAGATCATTTTTGGCTTAATAGCTAGGTCAACAAACAGAGTTGCTGATTTCAATGTAAAAAGCAGACAAAAGCACTTCAATGTAGATGCCAATCCGCCCTGAAATTTGTAACATCTGATTGTAGAACAATACATCATTGGACCGTATTGCTCAAGTACAATAAAACTAGCAACGTTACAGGCAATGCAGCAAAGCACCGTGTGATGATTACAGACTTTTCCAGCTCAGAATGGAAAAATGGAATTGGAGAATGGATGGCATGGGCTTTCAACATGACACATACAGCACAACACATGTTGATTTGTAAATTTTTATGGATATTTTTATTTTTTTTATTTATTTAATGGACTATTTGAAGAGTGGCATTCGACTACCAACAAAATAATGTCATCATCAGTAGAGACCATGTAAAACCTAGGTGGTCAAAATGAACTAAAACTAATCAATCATATGTGGCTAACAGATAAAACGTTAGCATTAAATAAAGTTACTTGGAAAAACTTTGCTAAAAACCCTACCGGAAAATAGCAGACAAGATGTTGAGTGGGCTCCTCTTTTTCTTACAAAATATTTAAAATGGATTTTAGACAGAATTAGTCTGGTTTCTTCACAAGAAGTCTTATACGATCATTTGTTTGTCACAAAAGAGAGAAATGAGAATCATCCGTTTGAATTAATTTAAAGAAAGTTTAATATTACATTGACAAACTATTCTTTCAGGCAAAAACGTACACTATAGCAAGAAATGCATCTGAAATTCTTATTACGTATTGTATAGCATTTTTTCATTATAATTTTGGATATTTTTTCTTTTAACCTATTTTTTAATTTTCATTTTACTGGTTACAATATGAAAACTGTCCTATGTATTACAAATAATTTGTGTTGCATACAATTTGCTGCTGCTCATGTTATTAAAACATTGCATATTTTTAGGCATACAAGTATGCAATGTTTTTTATCTTTTCTTTCTAACACTTTAAGACTTAAAGATATGCAAGTTAATTTTAATTTTTTTTAATAGAGGAGAGAACTTTTTAACAAATTGCCAATTAAAAAACACAATACCGAGAAGATTCCAACTGAATATTCATGCGAAAAGCGTAAAGTTTGCAAAACTTGGCAAACTGTGTGAGTCTATGCGAGTATGTATGCATTCTACTTTTTGTCGAACACATTATTGTATGGAATGGTTAAAAACGAGTTCAAGCGTAACACATGTCAAAAGCCGAGCGAAAAAAAAATTATAATAGATTGAAATCACTGAATCGTTATAAACTCAAACTAAAGCTTAAAAAAATTGAAATTAATAAAAGAAATGAAATGCTGATTTATCATATAGTTTTGTATGTACTTTTGTATCACAGAATTAAACAGAAATTTGTTAAATATTTTTCGTTTTTTTTTTTAATTTTGTTGTGGTTATGACTAATTATAAAAATATTTGATTATTATTTGTTTAAAGTAAAATCTATAATGAAAAAGGAAATTGTTGCTGAATTTTAGGTTAGAATTTTGTGTTTTATTGCGGTTACTTGAGCTTTTTATATGGAAGTTCATTCTAGCGATTTCAAAACTTAGAAGACAAAAATTATTGGAATTTTTTTTATATTGAAATCACAATCTTGTTCATTTACTTTACATCTATTAATTGTAAGTGTAATCTTTTACTTTTCATTTTAAATTGTTTATTTAATTATTTCTTTTACCCATTTAAAGAATTTATATTTGTTTTTTTAATTATTTTCATTTCATGTTTGACCCTGTGCCAAATAGAATGTTTAATAATTTATTTGTTTTATTATCTTGTAAAATTGTTTATTTATTTCAGTTTTGTTTTAAAGAAATTGCATTTGATTATTTATTTTCATTTTGTGATGTGTGTGGAAATTTCACATATGGTGTGGAGATTATTTTTTTTTAATAAACAAAATGGAATATAGTACCCTGATATACATGTATACGTATTAAGCTGTCCATGCTTGCTATTAAATACAATGTATATAATACAAATGACCCCATTTTCAAATGATTACATAAAGGGCTGACGCAACACACAGTTTGTTTTATTTTCTTCTTAAGCTATTCGTATTTTTTAAATTTTAAATATTCTTTTAAGCTCTCTCAAGGCGATATCTTTTACTTTTCTATGATATGGGAATCTGTCAAATGGGACAATTGATTTTCATTAGCTTGAGGTGGGTATGTCATATTCACGTCCAAAATATGGTACATAGAAGCCTATGTGTAGTTTGACGTTATTGTATTAGAACAAAGTTCGTCTACCATTAAGCAATTGTTATAGTATAAATGACGGAACAGTCTAGTAAGAAGTGTGTTGGCTTATTAGACAAGAGCATGTGGTTTAAAAACCAGTTCAGAAATCTCCAACAAAACGAAATATGAACAAATATTTCTTTCGGCAACTTCCTGTCGGCATTCTTCTGCCCAAAGCTCTGAGATTAAATAAAATTCTGAAATGAAAAGTCACTCAAAAATCTGTCGTTCAGATTTGACTTTAAACTGTGGGTCCCGCTACTCAACAGAATATGGTGAAGCTAGGTCGTAGTCCTGACTAAAAGATTGTAATGTATGATATATGTAATGTATCAAATCAATTAAAAAGTCCTTAATTGCATAAAATGCCTTCCTTGTACAGTTAAACTTCATGTATGAATATGGCATGAGTATCACACCACAGACCTTTTGAGATTTCATTAATTTATCAGTATTTTTAAAATTAATCTTTAGAGAGGGAAGCATATTTTAAACTAAATTACAACACTAAGTCGACTAGTTTAAAATGAAGAATAACTAGATATTACAATATCAGGAATAAAAAAAAACTTAAAATTTTATTTATAAGTCTACATACAGAAAACAGAAAAAAGTCTACAAATCACCGGGAAAAAAGGCTACATACAGTGGCGTATGTAGACTTACAGCGGTGTATGTAGACTATTTCCTTTGACTGTATGTTGCCATAGTAATAATATATACAGTGAACTCGCGAAAACGTGAACACTCGAAAGTGTGAACGTCTCAGAAACGTGAACAAATTTATTTTTCCACAGAGTATTCTAAAACGTGAACAATATCTGAAAGCTCTCAAACGTGAACACTTTTTTATTTTTTTGTCTGTTTTTAAATTGGGAAATTCCCGAACTACAGTTTATTTGTTTGTTTACTTATGTTTGATCTTCTTTTTCATTGTACTCGTTTATGTATGCTTTGACCTCTTAGTTGCCTAAAGTGTTAACTTTAAAAGATAAAGTGGATATCCTGGAGTTATTGCAAAAGGGTTATAGTGTTAGTGGCTTGGCAAGAAAATATGGAGCAAAAGCAACTGTTTCTTCCATTAAAAAGAAAAAACGGGAAATTAATAATCATGTAAATAGTACACTTTATGGCACTGGAAAGCGTAAAACATTACGTGCATCTGAATTTCCAGGAATGGAAAAAGTCTGTGATTCCTTCACATGCGAAACAAAAAATGCCGGTAAGTGGACTGATGTTAAAAGCCAAAGCTTTAGAAATTCACGATGAAATTAAAGAAAATGATTGTGGTTTTAACGCTTCATCAATTTAAGCAAAGGTTTGCTGTTCGCCTTCTTAAAATTTCCAGAGAATGGCTTTCTGCGCAGCCGCAACTTGTTGACCCATTTAAGGAAAAGTTAAAAGCAAAAATGGAAGAACTCTCTTTTTGTGAAGATCAGCTTTATAATGCTGATGGTTGCGGGCTATATTTGAAGTAGTTGTCAGATAAAACATATGTGTTATCATTGGAGAAAAGTGCTCCATTACATCATGGGCTGTTCGAATGTGTCGGGGACTCACAAATTTAATCTACTGGTATTTGGAAAATCTAAAAATCCACAAAGTTTCAAAAACTTTACTTGTCCAGTGTCCAAGTCAGTATGGATGACATGTAACATTTTTTATGGCTGGTTTCATCAATGTTTTGTTAAAGAGGTGGATTTCAATTGATAAATTTGAAACTGAAAACTTAATTTTTGGCTTTAGATTACTGAGATCTTGACTAATTGGTAAAAAAATTTATTTAAAATAGTGTTTAGCATAATTACACCTAATTCTGTTTTTACACGGTCTTTTTTTACACGGTTTTGATATAACACGGTTTTGAAAATAAAATATTTTTAATTTTTTTTATACGATTTTATTCCATTTAGCATGATTTAAAATTTTTTGTGCTTAATTTTTTTTTGTCAAATTTAATTTTTGCAAAGTATGTTCATATCACAAATTTAAGGGAATTCCCTTTTTGCGCGTACAAGCAAATTTACTGGTCAAAGCAAATGTAAATGGCACAAATTTAGGGGAATTTCCTTTTTGTGCATACAAGCACAAAGGTCAGAGCAATTGAAATGGGTTAATATTTTGTGTTGGTAAAGAAATTTTTTATTGGCGAATTTGTTTTTCTATCATTACATTAAATTTAATGCATTAAAATAAAAAGTAAGCCAAAAAATATTTTATATTTAATAAGCTATTTATATTTTTAATTTTGTTAAATATTTTATGAATCCCTAAAAGAAAATGTCAAATAAAAAGCTTCTCAAAAAATCCTTGTTTTTCACTAATATTAATAGGTTTTAGAGATTAGGAACCAATCACCTATTTTTGCATACGATCAGTGTCTTTTTTACACGGTTTTATTTTGCACGGTTTTTTCTGGAACCAATCTACCGTGTAAAAACAGAATTAGGTGTACTTATTAAAATATAGTTTTTCGTATTAAATCGGGTCATTTTTTGTTTTAAATTTAGGTACTCGATAACGTGAACAAACTCGAAAATGTGAACTGCCTTGGTAAAAATTAGTTCACGTTATCGCGCGTTCTCTGTATATACATAGGTGTACTGCTAGATCAGATTAATCACATGCTTATCTGGAAAAACTTGATTAATGCAAGTGCCAAAAAACAAAGAGATGAGAATGATGCTGACAGCCCTATGTCCATTAAAAGAACGGAAAGGAAATATTGTGAAAATGTTGAAAATATACTTTCAAGATTATATTTATAACTCTTTATACAAAAAGTTCTTTTAATAATCAAATCGTCTAACAAGAAAATTCAGTGTAAGCATTTATATGCTTTAATTAAAATACTTCTAAGAATTAATGACATGTTAATTTAAAACAAAATTTAAAATTTTTTGTTGTAATTATTCAGGAAAAAGACTTTTATTCTCTTTGGATTTGCTTTTTCACAAAACAAATGCATACTTTGGAGTTTAGTTATTTTCTTTTTTTTTATTTGAAAATAAATTATGAAATAAATGAAAAGCATATGTACATATGGACTGTATGCATAAACTTTACACCTGAATGTACATACATATGTAACATGGAAAAAATGTATTGTATTACATTAGATGATGAATGTAATTATTTACACACTTATTTTACAAGTTGCAAAATAATTTCCCAAAAGTCTAATTAGTGTAAGTAAAATGACATGAAAAGAAATTTCTTAACAAATTCCCCAACAATAAATAGTAATTCACACAAAAAATATTCGTTATTATCTTAACAAGTTAATCTACAAAATGAAGTGAAATTATCATAGAAATGATGACAAGAATAAATGCTTTTGCATTTCTAGTTAGGGAACGGCGCAATTAAGTATTAAAATTAAAATAAATATAAAACAACAACAACAAAATGGAAATAAGTAAAAGTAAAGAACAATAAAAAAAGTGACAAGAAAATTTATTTCGTCCACTTTTGTTCGAGCCAATTAAGTGAGATCCAAATAACAGAAGAAATTTAGAAAACGGTTAACGAGGCACACCGGAAATAAATCATTAATTTGATAATGAATACCGACAAATTAAAACATTTTATAACAATAACTATTACAAAATGTAACACTGTACTGAGGTCAGGATCAGTGATTTTAATTATCAATTTTCATTTATTTATCGATATTATAACATCGAGTGAATTATTAGGATTTAACGATGTCGCCCCTAGGTAGTACTTGGCCCCGTTTCAAATCCCAGATCAGACATCTCTATCAATATTTCCTACGGCGACTTCCTCTCAACAAATTTTTGGCAAAATAAAAATTGCCAGAAAAGTTTTTCAAAAAAAAAATCTGTCGTTCGGAGTCAACTTTATACTGTAGGTCTCGCCACAGTGGATAAAATAAATGCACACATCATAAGTGGTGTGAGAAGCTAGGTCGTAATCCTGTAACTGAAGGGTTGTAATGATCAATTATGTATATACATACGTATGTATGAAGGTATATATCGCTGTCTGGTTGTCAACGAAAAACATAATGTTCCCATTTGAAGTATTTTTTTCTTTCCTCGTGCATTACGTGGAAAACTATTGAAACTTGGAATGAGAAATTGTGATAATTTCGCTTACGCTTGCATACGATTTGGCGTCTTTAAAAACAGCAAGCGTTTTATGTATTTTTACTTTTCATCACAGTTTCTTTTTATTAAAAAATGTTTAATTTTATACAATAACAATTTAATATCAAAATATTTATGACGTATATCTAAATACATTTTCTTATCACTGCCATGAAAACAAAAGCACTCTCATTTCAAAGCGATGACCACTTAAGTCCCGCAGTGATTTTCAATATCAACAGTGAACAGATGTGTTGTTTTCGATTACTCATAATTTAAAAGCCATTTGTCATGCTGAAAGATTTCAGAAGTCCATTGATATGCTGATATAAATTATTAAAATCTTCAAATACTAATGATAATAATTCAATCTAAATTGATAAAAAAAACACATTTAAAGGTTTTGTTTTGTTTTTTCTTTTGTTTTGCAAATAGAGAATATCGCAACACATTTGCGAATGAAAAACCTAAGTAAAGTGTTTGACTAGAATTTTAAAACGAAATTAATTCTTAAACTGAACGTTTAGAATCATATTTCGTTAAAAAATAGTATGAGATTCAATATTTTATTACTTTGGGTGACAAAATGTGTATATTTTTGTATTTCGTTTAACTTATTTGTAGAAAATAATTGGAAAATAATTGAAAAATAATTTCAGAACATTATACGCTTTTATAATCACATCGACCGCAACGTAATTAATATTTGTTTGAAAAAAAAAATTAATTATAATTTTAATTCGTCATCAGTTTCCTGCACGATGTGCTCACTATTGCATTCATACATATCATACATAATGGCAATAGAGATAGATAGGTTATGAGCAATCCGTAATGGGCATAATTGTAAACTGATTGTGAAGTATCACCAAAATAAGTTATGCATTGTGTGTGTGGACAAGATTAAGGTTAAATACGTAGAGTAAATAGATATTAATTAATATGCCAGCAACAGAATACCATGCCAGGTTGTCTATTAATAGGTTGGGTAAGTAATTTTCACAGTACAAATATGTATTTGCTTAAAACCTGCCTGTAGATATTACAAATATCATCTCAAATGGTTTTGCTATTAAGCGTCAACAGAAATAATACTAAGCGCTTTAACATAATGCATCTATTGAACAACCTGTTCTTCATATAAATTTTAAATGCATATATGCATGCAAATACATAATTAAATTTGATTTTATTTAAACAATAAATATTTTAATAAAAAAAATTCAAACTATTCTTACCGTTCTTCGTCCTTTCGTACGACAAAATGTCACAATCTGTAATGAAAAGAATGACAGAAAAGAGTATGTAAATAAATTTGTAGCATATTTATAGGGTAGTAAACTATAAAAAAAGAAATTTTATTGATTTTATAATCTACTTTTTTTAAGGTTAACATCCATAAACAAAACATTGTTGCATACTTTACAGGATAAGTTTCACAAAGAAATGCCACAAAAGAAAAGTTTGTAAATAAAAACTACTTTTTTAAAAAACATTCTGAATAACATCGAAAAAAACAAAGAAAATTCGCTAAATAAAACAATAAAAGCAGTAACAAAAACAAAACTGAAGATTTTTCTTTGTATTTTCAAGGCTAAACCGAAAACAAGAATGAAAATAAAAGAAAAACTTAAAATAAAAAAATAAAAGCAAATATTTGTTGCTATTGCTGTTTAATTTGACTGGGAAATTGAAAGGAAATGTTCTGCTTTTGTTAAAACGTTTAAAGAGGGCACGTCAGTGAAACGAAATGCTATAGAAAACCGGCATTTAAAACTCTTGACGTATAAAATAGTACAGATATAAGTATACAGTGTTGAAAGAAATAATAGGGACAATTTTATTCTTTGGGTCAGATGGGAAATCGAGGTATGGCTTCTTACATTATTTGTGCAACCCAGGGTTCGAAGTTTGGTAGAGGAGAGGTGCTGAGGGGCAGGTAGAACCCTTCTTCTTAGGAAATTTGATTTTAGAATGTCTTGCCTCTTAACTAAAATAGCAACATACACTCAGCCACAAAAGTATACATACGGATAACAAATTTCAGAAATTTTTTAACCAATCCGTTTTTGTTGAAAATATTTATAATTGTCTGACATCTTTCTTCGATTTTAAGACGGTTCAGAAATTTGTGAAATTTGTAAATCGGATGCATACCTTTGTCGGCCTTTGCAGGGCCACAATTCAGTTCAATTTCAGACATTTTTTAACCAATGCAAAAGACCGTCTTAACATCAAGGAAACTATAAAGATTTTCAACGAAAACGGATTAGTTAAAAAATTTCTGAAATTTTTATGTTAAAAAATTTCTTTCACAAAATTTTGCCAATTTTTAAGAAATGGTCTCTGCCAGTGCTAAAAAATATGGTTTGCATATGGAGAAGAAATATGAAATAAAATTCATGAATTCATCTCGGGAAGTATGATCCAGCCTTAAAAACTCAATGATTCGGGAATGCAAAGAAATTATAATAATGAAGTGCTAATATAATAAAAGGCTTTAGTGGCAACTTTAGAGTAGGAAACAATTATCCACTTTCTTTGTCTATGCTCGTCTCCTGCGAGGTGCAGATTTAGGTTATTTGGCTCTCCATTCCTTGTCAGTTTGACTGAGTTATCATCCAATGACATCAAGAATGATGTTTATTAAACTTTCAGGCTGTTTTCAGCATAGGATGGACGTGTTTTTAATGCGCAGCCCCTGCGCTGACCAACTTCTTCGATGAGTTTGATGGAATTCGTTCAGTACAGGGAATGCCACAGGCGTCTCTCACATCAAAGTGTGCTTTGTTAATCAAAGCTACGATTTCGACCTAAACTAATGGTAACTTTTTGAACAGGTTTTGTCTCTATTTCTATAAAATGATCTTATTTGTTATTATTTCTTATTTCTTTGGTAGACTCCTACTATTTTCTCCGACACTGTATATAAAAACAACAACAATAATTTGTTATTATCATCATAAAAAAAGAAATATTCGAATTGCTTGAGTTGAGTATAGAGGGTAAATTTGCAATTAATAGAAATATGAGCATGAATACTAGGATGTGTACGTACATATATACGTGTATGAAAATTATTTTCGCTTTCTGGGTTAAGTCAAGCACTTGGCAATTGAAATTTTTTTTATTAAAAATGTTTTAAAAATAAAAGTTTTTGAAATAAATTTATGATCATAAAATTTTCTTCTAGAATAGTAGCTTAATTCATGTGGAAGACCGGAGCTATAAAATAATGTATGCAATTTCCTTTTTTAAAAAAAATTATTAAAATGTATGACGGTGTGTCATTTAAGACGGCGACATCGTATGTGGGTGTACTACAAACATGGGAATGCATATTGATACTGTGGATTTAATAAAGGAATAAAGTTAGCTTTAATCAAAGTGGTTTAAATCCCAGCAATTGCTGTGAAAAGTTTCTTAAATTGGTCGTTCGATCCCGCCATTCATGCATTAAACACACGCAAGATAGGTGGTGTGAGAAGCTAGCTTGTAATAATGACCAATTGAGAAAGTAACTAGTAATAGCACATTTGTGGCAAAACTCCTGAGAATAAATAAAAATTGTCGTTAAAAGTTTCTCAAAAAATCTGTCGGTCGGAGTCGAATTTAAACTGCAGGTTCCACCACCCATGGATAAATTTAACACACACGTGGTAGGTGTAAGAAACCAGGTTTTAATCCTGACTAATTGTAATGTCCACTTAAGTAAGTATCTAGGAACAATTATTTTCGACGTATAATTGCCTATTCATAAATGCAGCGATTTTCACTGCCAGGCATAGAGAACATGTTTTACTGGACACATTCTGTACAGCTTATACGAGATGAATCATAAGGCTTTCTAGTAATATAAGTACCCACTGGTACTTAGCAGCCGTCTTCTGTTAAACGTCCATTCATAGAGATATAATGGGTGGGAGTTAGTTGATTTGATAGCGTCTAATATTTTATATATTGTAATCCAACATGTTTATTCTTAAGGTTAATGACCCCCATGTGTATTACACTTACAGCTTATGGTTCTTAAAAACTTTGTAGTTTAATAACCAACCCCCATTTATTTACAATTAATTTCCACTTTATTTATATGTATTTATGAACTTAAAATATAACCCTTAAAACTGTTAATTGCAGTAAACCCTCTTAATTTAAAACCAATCGAAAGTATGTTATTTAATATTAAAGTATTGCCCGATGGCGTTTAATGAAGTATAAAGCAACCATTTTTTATTTCTTCCTTTCTTTTAATAGTTAAGGTCAGATGTTAGAAACTTTATAATACATTTTTAGAGATAACAATCAATCAATTATAATAACAAAAGTTGAATGAACTTATCACAGAAGACCAAGTCCTCACTAAATAAATACATATGAATGCATTTAATTGCAGGGTTTGAAAAATAAAACCAACCAACCACTATCAAACATTATGACATTGTTAGACATTTTAATTGCCTCCACTAACATATATGTACATGAAATAATGGCAAAATGTATGTATTTCTTTTAAATAATATTGGAAAAATTATTCATAATTTTTTTTATAAATTTTTTTATTGCATTTAGTATAGAAAATGGCGTGTCTACTGTAAAGAGAAAAAAAATTTTTTTTTACGAATTTGAAAAAACCACTTGTTCTATCAGAAATCATTTTGAAGAAACGTTGACATTTGAAATGTGTATATGACCTAATTTTTTAAAACATAGAAAGTCTAAAGTTATCTAACAAGTCTAAAAATATATGTATATAGCGAATATTTTTAATATACAGTGACGCGCTGAGAGTAAAAATCGCCTACGATGCCAAAGAAATTCTATTAAAATAATTCAATTGCTCGAAATTATTTCCCTAAGAGATATAGCTGCTATTTAAACGTGTTATATTTTTGGCATAGCGACTCTTACAACATTCCGTCTTTATCTTTTTAAACATTGTTCATCTCCATATCACCACGGTAATAACCGGCTTATTAAGGGCCCTTAACTGCAAGAATCTTTATTTCACCACTTATAGCACTTAATTATGATTCTGAAAACACTAAATGTAACCGATATTTGAACGAACTTGCTGAAATTCTTTCAGCATCATATCAATGATTTGATCTGTGGTTCTGTTATCAATGATTTGTTAAATTCTAAGGCCCCGGTTAGCCAAACGTCTACGAAACGCAACGGAACGTACGTTCAATATACGAAATTCGAAAGAAATGAGAGCTATTACCGAACCGTAATGTAATTTCGGTTAGCATTTACATTGCTTTTCATATACCAAAGACAAACGTACGTTCTGTGGACGTTTAGCTAAACGGGGCTTAAGGCATTGGTAATGTCCCGAGCAGCAAAAGTGCTGCTGTATAATCTTTATAAAGACGGCCACATTGTTGAACTTGTGTTGGACAAACACTCGCGAATTATATCGCTCCGATCATCGTTTCTGATAAACATTCGATGCATACCCCTCTCAGCGACAGTTAGGGATTGCAAGAGATTGTTCTCTCAATCATCAGTAAAAATTCGGGCACCGTCTTTACGAAACGCTTGAAAATAAATTTGAGATCATTTTCGAAGATTTACAGGACAGTCTACCGACAGTTCTAATGACGATTTTGATTTAGACGCACTGAAGCATAGTCTTACAGTCCAACCAATTTAGGATATAAAGCTTTTTATATAAAATTTGTCTGAGCTGGTTCCGGATATTATGGATATCCTTCGGATTGAAAAATCAATTAAAGAATGGAAACAGAAATGATTTATCATCAACGCTTGCAGGATATTCAAATTTGTGACCTCAAAGGAATATTTGTTTATATAAGTCACTGATTGATCAGACGTATATCTGAGTGCATAAGACTGTATATATACTATATATAGGAGCCTGATTAGAAACGCCGACAGTAATATAATTTTTTCAGATTCATTTCTTTCTTGCAGCAATAAGAACCATCACTGAATATTCTTCAGACGTCATTAAAATTAATCACTTTCAAAACTTCAACTCAAAAACAAAACATCAGAAAAATTGGAAATTGTAAAACACGTCCAAAACATTTAATGCTGTAGAATAGGTTAAGGTGATACAATATTCCAACACTATTTTTTACAGTGTTACTACATCTGAAAATCATTATTCTTTTATAAGACAACCAATTCCTTATTAAACCATTAAAATAAAAATAAAAAAAAATAAAATAAAAAAAATTTTAAACAATTAATGTAGAATGTAAACAAATTTAGCCTTCAAACTGAATGTATGTATTTAGCTAAATAAATTTTATTAATGTGTACATATTTTTAGAATTTTACAAAATATGATTAAATAAATATTTAAAAGTTTTTTTACAAATTAAGGTGTGAAAATAATTGAACACAAGTATATCTTTTATTTTCATTTAACTGAACGAATTTTCTACCATCCGTAATCATAATTAATTACTAAATTTTGGTAATTCTAAACAAAACAAAGGTAAACATGCCGTCTTAAAATGGGGAAAAAATAGAACACAGATAAGGCCTCTCAAAATGCTTCTAACAGTTTAATTTTGATTTTATCATCTCACTCTTCAAAAAGAGAAAAAAAATTACAGCCTATTCACTTACGTATTGACTTACACAGATTCTCAAGTATCCATGTTAAATGTCTTATATAGCTCGCTACATGATTGCCCTACTATCTTGACCTATATTTAAATAATTGACAGCTTTTAGTTGGATTTTAATTAAATTATATTTTTATAAACATTGGAAAAATGTATAGTAAAAATTATCAACACAGTGGCATTTGTTTTTCTTTTTTTTATTGTTTCTTATCACTTTGTTTATTATTATTTGATGAAGAAGCCAAAGTTACCAGATTTATTTAGGATTTTTTTTTTAATTAATTCCAGCATATGTGTATGAAGTTAACTACGAAAGTTAATTTTTTTTCAGTGAATGTTATTGAAGTCGCCGTGGTCTAGTAGGTAGTGTGTTGGCTTATTAGACGAAAAGCCAGGGTTCGAGCCCCATGCCAGACATCAAAATAAAATACAAAAAGTATTTTTCGGCGTCTTCCTCTCAGCAGATTTCTGGCAAAAACTCTGAGAGTAAATAAAATTGCCATGAAAAGTTTCTCAAAAGTCTGTCGTTCGGAGTCGACTTTAAACTGTAGGTCCCGCCACTCATGTATAAAATTAACACACACAACATAAGTGGTGTGAGAAACTAGGTCGTAATCCTGACTGAAGGGTTGTAATGACTAATTATGTATGTATGTTATGTCAACCGATATTCGATGAAATTTTAAAAGGTGCGGTTTCGAGTTAGATAGCTATTAGATCAAGAATTTCAAAATAGTTTTAGTTATGTCCAGGTAACCTTTGGGACCGGATATATAGCAGACTACATACATAATTGGTCATTACAACCCTTCAGTCAGGATTACGACGTAGTTTCTCTCACCGCACATGTTATGCATGTTAATTTTATACGTGAGTGGTGTGACCCACAGTTTAAAGTCGACTCCGAACGACAGATTTTTTTTTGAGAAACTTTTCATAGCAATTTTATTTACTCTCAGAGTTTTTGCCAGAAATCTGCTGAGAGAAAGTCGCCGAAGAAATACTTTTTGTATTTTGTTTTGATGTATAGCAGACTAAGTTAACTTTTTTATAAGATCAAAAAAGTGCTCTATATAAATTGTCAAAATTCGATTAAATTTAAAAAGTTGTGGTTTTCGGACCTAGTGGGACGAATGGCTATTGCATGAAGGATTCCAAACCGGATTTCCTTACAATCGGGCGTTACTTAAGACTGGAGATTAAGGTGGCAAGACTAATTCGTATCTTCAAAGCATGTCAATGCA
Source organism: Sarcophaga carnaria (assembly GCA_958299815.1). Classification (NCBI taxonomy): domain Eukaryota; kingdom Metazoa; phylum Arthropoda; class Insecta; order Diptera; family Sarcophagidae; genus Sarcophaga; species Sarcophaga carnaria. The sequence goes on along the minus strand of OY283152.1, from coordinate 17,120,959 downwards.
GAACAGTGACGAATAAGAGGTTATACACACTCACTAAAGCAATTCCAATCCAACAGGAAATTTGAAAGTGTTCACAACATGTAAGCGACAAATTGTTCAGGACAAATTTGTTTTAAGAAAATCTGATTTTTATAGACAAGTCTGGTATCACTGCTAGTGACCGGCTTTCGAGACAACAGCGATAATAACAATTTAAAAAAAATAAAAATAAATATGCAATGATTCATTCATTCTACTGAAATTGAATTGTTTATTTTCTAGTACTGCTAGTAGTTGTATGTATTTTTTCTTGAGACTAATTTTTTATCTTGTTTATTTAAAAGTATCACTCACATTTATGGCATGCTCTGCTCTTGTTTTTTTTTTTGCTTTTCTCCATTTATATGTACATTGGTTTACTCTTATTGTTTATATTTGTTTAACATGTTATTTTCTTATTTCTATTTATTTTTTTTTTTTTTTTGTTCCTCTACTATTTGTTCTAAAGGTCAGTCGACTAGTCGATTGTCTATTTATTATTTACACGACAAACAAATTGAGGTGGTGTTTTTAAATTCCAATCAATTGTTTACACATCTTGCCTATCTACGCTCGTCTATTTAGAGTGACAACAAATTATTATAGATTTTAAATTAAACGAAAGTGAGAAATAATCAAAAAAATTGTTTAAAAACAATAATCATCCGCAGAATTAGTGGATTTTACTTGAAATTATGTTTTGAATATTTTTTAATCAGTTTTTAATCGTAATCAAATGCGATTAGCCATTTACGATATACGCATGAGTATGTAATGTAGTTTTTGTTTTATTAGCTAATTAATAAATTCAGTAGGTGAAAAAACAAACATCTATAAATAAGGAGTGCCCAGGAAAAAATGATATGTGCCTTTTTTAAGCTTAAACTTTTTGTTTTGGAAAAAAAGGAGTTTCAAAAAAAAAATTGTCCACAATACCCTCTTTCCTTTCTCCCATAACTATCATTTGGTTATTCCAACACAAAGCAGTGTATGATTAGGAATCATCCTCTGAGTGTTATAAACTTATTACAAACTATTTTTTGAGACATAAAACTTTTTCAGACATTAAAACTAAAACAATACATACATAACATACATTGACGTTATCCTATAGGGCCAGAGGCACAGTATATAGTCTGATCAGTATGTTCCTGCATGACAGCTCACACCATATCGCCTGTTGACTTCCAAGATCGAATGGAGTTTCAAAATCAATGAAGGCTAAATACATACATAACATAATTGGTCATTACAACCCTTCAGTCAGGATTACGACCTAGTTTCTGACACCACTTACATATGTCGTGTGTGTTAATTTTATACATGAGTGGCGGGACCTACAGTTTAAAGTCGACTCCGAACGACAGATTTTTGAGAAACTTCTCATGGCAATTTTTATTTACTCTCAGAGTTTTTACCAGAAATCTGCTGAAAGGAAATCGCCGAAGAATTACTTTTTGTATTTTGCTTTGATGTCTGGCCTGGGTCTCGAAACCTGGCTTTACGTCTAATAAGCCAACATACTACCTACTAGACTACGGCGACTAAACTAAAACAATATTTTCTGTAATTGAAATAATTTTATTGTTAAGTTTATAAAGAAATAGGTATGCCAAAATTGTTCATGCTCACTCCTTACATACATTAAAAAAAATTTAAAAAAAATAACTTCCTATCTAATTCAAATTTATATTTAGAAGTATACATGTTACGCATTTCAATTACATTTTAATAGTGAATAAATTTTAATATTTTTTTCAGTTTACTTCAACTATTTTTAGTAATTGGCATTCCAAATATTTTTTTTTTTTTTGTAGTTTTGTATTCCACTTAGAATTGTAATTAGAATTGTAATTATACTTTAAATTAGAAATTTTTTATATTCGATTTTATTTGTTGATGCTGATTTATGATTAAATTGAATTTCAATATGTTCTTAAAAAAACTTTAACATCCGTTCGTTCATAATTTTATTCTTTTTTTATTATTATTATTATTTTTTTTTTTGTTCTTAAAACACAAAAATTTTGTTTACTTGAGTTTTCTACAGAATTATAAAAATTATTAATTCCTTTTCTGAGATTGTATTCGAATTCATTTAAATATCTTGGGTGTGGCTACGAATATGGAATGGATTTTTTAAAAATGAAATTTCAAAACATGTAGATCTTCAAGACATACATATGTATTTTCAAGTTTTTGTTTTTTTAATAAATCTATGAAAAAATATCTGAAATATTATTGGTTTTCTACACAGTAGCACAGATTTAAAAAAAGCAAACAAAATTAATTTAAAATTATTTTATGTTTTTTAAACAAACAAAAAATAATGAGAAAGTCTTGAGTTAAAGTAAGTTAATAAAGTTCTACACAAAGTAAAAAAAAGAATTCTCTACTGCACTATTTGCGGTTTTAGAGGAATTATGGGTGCTGTAATCATCCCAATGGGTGCTGTAATCATTCCAAAATGCCAAAGACATTAAAGATGAAGCGGATTCTGACTGATTCTGATTGACTTGTTAAGAATTTATTGTCCTAAAGTTTTTTTGTTTTTTGCAAATACACGCAGCAAAATGTTTGATGAAAATTGGGAATATGATTTCTTTTTTATAGAGAATATGGATGGTAATGCACAATGTATTGTGTGTTATCGCTCTTTATGTCGTAATTTTTTTTTTTATAACAAGACATTATGAAGCTAGCCATGGATTTTTCGACAACATTAAAGGGAATGACAGGACTAAAATTATTGCAATTAAAAGCAGAAATTTTTTAAAATTCATGGTTGACGAAACGGAAGTACCAAATTACAATAATTTACAATCAATACATACATACATACATACATACATCAATATATTCATCAATACATACATACATCAATATATTCATCAGTACATACATACATACATCAATATATTCATCAATACATACATACATACGTCAATATATTCACCAAATCATACATACATACATCAACATTTTCATCAATACATACATACATCAATATATTCATCAATACATACATACATACACACATACTTCGATATATTCATCAATACATACATACATAAGTTCATTATGTAGTAACATACACGCAACACAATAAACCAATTTTTTCTTTTTTTTTTATTTTCCCAGTGTACGATTCTCAAAAATTAAGTTGAATTTTGTTCTCCGCTGCTTTACCAACACAACCAAAACTATGATAGTATGTGTTTGAGCACCACTGTCCTAAACCGATCGTTTGATTAAAATTTTGTATGAAGAATTATTTGAAGTCACCGAAATCTAGTAGGTATTGTGTTTGCTTATTAGACGTGAGGCCACGGTTCAAACCCCAGGACAGATATCTACAACAAAGCGATTGCTCTATATGTTCACTACGAGGACTAAGTCGGCAACTTTTTTAATTTCACGCCACTTAACTGTAAAGCAACACTGTTTCTATTAAAAGGCATCTGTCAATTCACACTTGCCACAATTGGAACACGTTCCGTTTATGTCTTAAGCCATTAAAAACGGATTACTCCGTGATTTGGGGAGAAAATTGAAAGAATGAGTTTTTTTCTGAAAGAAATCATCGCTCAAACTAAAAATACTATGGGGACTCTGTACCATAATTTTCAGTGGTAAGTAATTAGTTTCCTGAATTTCGTTTGATCGTACGAATACAGTCAAGGCCGTACATTCTGACATTTGATTTTTGCCTCAACTAGTTAAATTCGAATTTATCTTAAAAACACTTTTCATTTTCAATCTGACAACTTCTAGATTCTTACTGTTGATTTGTTATGGCTATTCTATCTGTCTGTATAGTTTGGTTATTGTAATTTAAAATTCAAAATTGTAACATTGTCTAATGTTTTCCCTTCAAAGCCTTTTAACAGAAGCGATTTGCTAAACTAATTAAACAGTTGTTTATAAAAAAAATTTTAGGCCAAGTGTCTGAACATATTTAAACATTTATTTTAAAAATCATTTAAATATACACACTGGCGATTGTCATTATCATCGTCCCCAATCTGATACACTTTACATACAAATCTAAATATAAACCACCACAATCCTTCCCAGCAGTCGACATGAAAAGCAAATACAATATGTGCCATTGTTTTTGTTTTTAATTTCTTGCCGTTTAGTTTACTTTTGAGTAAGTAGAGAAAGTAAAAAAAGCAAAAAAAAAATAAATTAAAGGGATAGGAGAAGTACTGACAACAACAAAAAAATATTACATTAAAGCACAACATACCCACCCATTCAATGTAAAAAAATAAACAAAACAAAAATATTTTCTACAAGTGCTGCCAACAACATCATCATTATTATCATAATGAGGATGATTTTGAAAGAAATACCACAATAATAGTTGGTTTAAAAAAGGAAAACAGAAACAGACAACAACAGAGACGATAATGAAAATAGAAAAAAAACAGCTTTCTTTGACAATGAACCACTTTTAATGAGGGAGGGAGGAATGGAGAAACAAAGTAAACAACAATAAAAAAATTTAATGTCTCAGTCTCATAATTATGTATATTACAATAATAATGAACTTTTAACCGTTGAATCATTGACCACAAAAGTACTCCATCTTAGTTTTTTATTTCTATTACGTACACTAGCGCACAATAGTGATGGTATCGTTAAGCATTAACGATTTTGGATACAAAATAAAAATAAAAAAACTAATTATACGCCATTTAGTATAGGATCAGGTTAGATTAAGTTAAATTAGTAGCCCCCTCAAATTAGTCGCTTTGCATGGGATCCCGCTTTAAAATATTGGTTTATTAGAAGGGAGCCACGGTTCAAACCCCAGGTCAGACATCTTAAATAAAACAAAATATAAAAAATACACAGCCCTGCATGGGTTTTGCAAATAAGATGGCTCCAGGTGTTTCCGAAGGCATTATATCTGATTAATTTTTATAAACCTCGACCGCCATATTGGATCCGCCATTTTGAATTTTTATATCTGAATGAAGATCTGTAATCAGCGACCCCAAAATCCCCTGAGTACCAATTTTCAAGTAAATCTGATTAATTTTTAAGGACTTCCGTAATGTGTTTCTTTTGCTCTTGCACCCCTTGACATAAACCCACACCCTACTTTAAGGATGCATGCAAACAATTTTGCTTTCGGCTCATTTTAAAGAGCAAAGATCAATTGTTAATTTCTGACAATAACGATGGTTCTAGCACGTCAGTGTTTAGCTCTACAATTTTACAAAAATGGCCAAAAACGCTATTTTTAGGGGTTTCAACCGCCTTTTTCTCGAAAACCTGACGTGATGCAAAGTTTTTCGTGTTCAGCGCGCAAAATGCCTTCGGAGACACCTGGAGCCATCTGCCATTTGCACAAAAAACTCCAAATTTGCAGGGCTGTGATATTTTTTCTGCGACTACCTCTCAGCAGATTTCTGGCAAAAACTTAGAGAATAAATAAAATTGCTAGACTGCATTTGTACAATTTTTCTTGCCACTGTATATTGAAAACAAAAGTCAAACATTTACAATGTCTGTTGGTTTATGTCAAGAAGAAAAAAAAAGTCGAAAGTATTTTGTTTTGTTTACAAGATTAAATATGACAGTTTTCTGCATTGAACTCTTTGAGAGCATTTTAAATTGTTGTTGTCGTTGTTAATTATAGTTGTCAGATGTTTTTCCGTGTTTCTACTGTTTCTAGGTTATGAAAAACACTATCAAACTATAACAAAAAAAAACACCACAAAACAGAGAAAAACCTTGCATACTTTTGAGAATTTTTATTAAAAATACAAACATGACTAGACTTTGTTGTTGTGCCCTTTTCTCCATTTTACTTTTGGTATGGCTGCAGAAAAATGCAATCAATATTATTTACTGCAGTAAAACACACCATAATCAAAATAATTTCTTGTTGCTAGTTCGGAATTTTTGTATATTTTTTTTTATGTACGGCATATGTATGTGTGATATTTTTTGATCCTTCAAAGAAGTGAACCAAAATTCAAAGAGCAATTAAAGAAATTGTTTTACAACACATATACATATAAGAAATTTGAGTACACATATGAAAATTTCTACTAAAAATTTATTTCTCATCCTATTTGCCTATTTTACAACATAATAAAAGGCAATCGAGACAATTAACAACTATTGCATAACTTAGGGCAAAACGTTTTTATTATACAAAAATAATACTAAATTTTAATGCAAATATTTCTTATTTATTTAATTTTTATATTGTTGCAAAGTCGTCGTAGTGTGGCAGGTAGTATGTTGGCTTATTAGACATCACGCCATTGTTTATACCCCAGGTCATAAATCTCGAACAAAACGAAATATTTACAAATTTCTTCGGCTACTTCCTTTCAACAGACTTTCGGCAAAAACTCTAAGATTAAATCAAAAATTGGTATGAAAGTATTCTCAAATATCTGTCGTTCGGATTCGACTGTAGCTCCCGCCACTCATGTATAAAATGAACAAACACACCATACGTTGTGTGAGAAGCTTGGTCGTAATCCCGAGTAAAAGGGTTGTAAGGACCAATTATGTATGTATGTATGCATGTATGTATTGTTGCAAAAAGAAAGCCTGTGCTATGATTTATGGTTTGCGTCTTGGATTTTCAAATTCTAATTTATTTTCACACATATTACATTTAAATTTCTCAGTATAGTTTTTCTGTTGATTGATTGATTGGTTGTAAAATACGTTCTCAAATTATAATTAAAATTATTTGTACAAAAAAAAATTAAAATGAGAAACCACCAACCTGTACAGGCTCATCAATTTAATAAATGTTGTAAATAATTCGTTTTAATTTTGCATTTAATTTTTGCTATTAACTGGACTTCAAAAATTAATTAAAAATTATTAACGACGAATGATAATAAATAAATACGTCAAGGCAGAAAGCGTTCAAAAGCAGTTTTAAAAAAATCTTTTTAAATCAACAATAATCATAAATAATACATAGAATTTATAAATAAATCAAAGTTTTAAATCATGAATATTTTAACTTTCATTCATCTTAATTACATTCAGTGCAAATGTGTTTAATCGATGTAAATTTACATTAACGAAGTGTTTGTTATTTAAATTAATTTGTAGTTTTTTAATTCAGATTTAAAATTTTTACAATATTAAACACGTTTTTCTTTTAAACATTTTATAAATTTAAAAAAAATCGATTAATGATTTTAAACTTGTATAAATATGTATATGTATGTATGTACGTATTATTGTCTATTCTATACTATTTAAGTAACTTTTATGTTTTAAGTTTTATAAATTTGTTCCCAGTTCTTTTTATAACAATAAGGAAAACAAAAAACGTTAGATCATCATCATAAAATTGTATGTACATATATATACATAGACACGTATATACATATATAAAAAGAAATAAAATTAGGAAATCAAATTCATACTACCTTTCACATCGTTTTTTTTTAAATTTGGTTATTCAGGTAGAGAGATTCTGTTTAATTTTAGAAAACTAGTTTCGCCAGCAAACTGGCTGAATATCTCATTCCTCTATTAGCCATCGTCTAATTTTTGGTAAACAGAAGTATGGCGAAAACTATTATACCATAAAAAATGAAGGAAAATTTAAATAAAAAAAATTAATAAAATTTAAATAAAAATCATGGAACGATGCGAGACAAAACACCACAAGACTCCAACTATACTTTATAACTCATCATACTTGGATGGACAAGGTGGCCGCAGTTCTACAACAATAACAGCAAAACTACAAGGAAATTAAGTTTTTAAACATTTTATAAATTTCCTAGTATAGGTAGGTTACTGGACGGTCATATGGTTTACAGATGATTTATAGATACTGAGACTGAAGGCTGTGAGAAATGACGTCATGTAATGTATTTATATTACTTAATAATTTTCACCAACCTTACTTTCGTAGTTGTACAAATATAACAAGCAAGAGGGAAACTACATCATTTAACGAGATATTATAGTCAACTTTTCTGGATAATGATAAGGATCGAATACCTATCACTAGCGGTTCCTAAAGGAATTGGAACTTTTCAGAAATATTGATTAAATTATATCACACTATGGCTTCTCCAGGATGTTCATCACAGCCAACCTGGGTAGCGGATAAAGCAAAAATTTTATGGCACATCCCGCTGTAGATGGTGGCCTTTTTTCGGAGTCTGCAAGTTTAGGTCATTCGATTATGAATATTGCACCATAGCAGCGTCTTCCAGGCGAAAGTATCGTTCATATGTACACATACATTGATAGATACATACATACATAATTGGTCATTACAACCCTTCAGTCCGGATTACGACCTAGTTTCTCACACCACTTATGTTGTGTGTGTTAATTTTTATACATGAGTGACGGGACCTACAGTTTAAAGTCGACTCCGAACGATAGATTTTTAAGAAACTTTTCATGGCAATTTTATTTACTCTCAGAGTTTTTGCCAGAAATCTGCTGCGAGGAAGTCGCCGAAGAAGTACTTTTTAAAAATTTATTTTGATGTCTGGCCTGGGACTTGAACCCTGGCTTTTCGTCTAATAAGCCAACACACTACCTACTAGACCGCATACATTGATATTCCATCAAAAAGCCGATCGGATGAATTGGTCAGATGTGACCCAACCATTCTTGGAAGTTTCTATATTGGAAATTCCATTCAAAATAGATTCCATCAACGCCGTCTAGAAAGTTTAGGACACGGACAAGATAGTACAGCCAAAGCTAGATAAAGTGTGAGCGAAAAACCCGCTCAAACTTCAAAGCAGCATGCGCAGCATTGACGTTGAAGTAGGCAGTAGGCATTGCATTCTAATTACTCATCCAGGACACATTGCTCTGGGTCATATGACCAAAGACTTTTGCGCGATTTGCTAAGCCGAGGGAGGGGAGGAAACTGTGCACTTCACTTATTGGATACGTGGCCAACGTTTTGTGGCAGTAGAACGAAAAAACTTTCCTCACTGATCTGTCAAGAATGGACTTTGGAAGTACAAGTGCCTTAATCAAGAGTTTCTAATAGTTCCAGGACTAGCGGTAATGAAAGACTGCAGTATTATATACATACATACATACTTAATTGGTCATTACAATTCTTTAGTCAGAATTACGACCCAGCTTCTCACACCTACATGCCTAATAAGCCAACACACTATCTACTAGACTACGGCGAGTATTATAATGGGCCACAATTAGCCTAACTGTGTCTATCTACTTTCCTAAAGGGAGAAAACTTACTTTCCTACCCCTTTTCGTTTTATAGTGCCGTATAGTAATATCCCATGGAAATAAAACCGCAAGGTACAAAGTTAGACGCAGTGAAACCGATCTATAAAAGCGAACCATCATTAATGAAGTGCAATTAAGTCGTGTGTTCAAACCGCAACTCAGGTAATATCGCACCGATTTTTTCACACGTTTTTATTCGATTTTTCGTAAACTAACGTAATATCCAAAAATAAGCTAAGTAGGGCATTCTGCAAACACTTTGCTTCCACTGTTCAGTAAAAGTCGTAAGCACCGACAAAGCATATCATATGGCTTTGAACGATTGTGGGCAATAAGTAATGTTTTCATAGGATGAAAAAGCCGACAGATTATAATTAAGAAAACTCTAGCCCCACAATGCATGTGATGTGGATATTTTTTGCATAACAGATTTCAATGGACCGATATTGTTTTATTTTTCCTTTTTTTCCCATATGCTTTTGAATAAATAAAAAAGAACTATTGCCTGCTACTCGGTATTGGTGCAGATCAGTGTATACGTACATATGTATGTATTTTTTTCTCATTTTCAATTTTTGGTATTTCTATTCTATTCTATGTGCACATATTTGGATAGAAAGTTTATTGAAAACTTTTTTCTTTTGGTTTTTGTTTTTCTTTTATTCTGGATTTTTGTTTGTTTTTCGAATTGAAATATTTTCAGTGAGGGCAACATTATGTTGCATGTTTGTTCGTTTTGTGATTTCACATAAAAGAACAATGAATGGAATTGATTACAAGGTCGTAAGTGCAGCCAGCAGCAGGTATTGTGAAATTTTTAGATTTTTTGCAAATGCCAAAATATTTATCGAGAGGCAAATACACAATATCACAGCCAACTAAACAGTTTATTGGCGGTGAAGTCAATTTTAATCCTCTTTATTTTCGAATGAACCCCCAATGTGGGGCGGAGGCATGTCTAAAAAAATTAGAAAAATGTCGATATGTTTTGGCTAATATGCTTTAATATGAAGTAAGTAAAAATTTCTATTGGAATGAAAAAGAAACTCTTTAAAATCATAAATTTTTTCATAAACGATTCACTAAGTTAATAAGCTAAATCATCTCAACTTAATATGCTAGTATAGGTAGCTAATGACATATTCTGGCAAATACTTTAAGAGTAGGAAATTTCCTTGAAGAGCTTCCCAAATCTATCATTCGGAATCGACGTTAAACTGTAGACCCATATCATAGATAAAACTAGCTTGTAATCTTGACTCAAGCGTTGTAATCAAGTAAATAACTTATAGTCGTGAGTAGGGCCTGCACCTTTCGACCTCAATTCATTCAAACGAAACAAAAGTGATGAACAAGTTATGCACAAGCACTGAAGTTCAGCTTGAGTTTTTTCTTTGAGGTTTTTTCTTTTCCAAATAATGTATCTGGTCTATTTCATTTAATAATAATCAATTAAAAATTCTTTTCAGATTTTCTAATTTCGGTTTTTTGTTAAAAATTTCATAATTTCGTTTACTTGATAACGTAATCGTAAACATTGTTGGCTGTGTCGACTGTCCGTCAGCATTAGTATTCCAATTATGATTCGCGTTGAAAAAATGCCAAAGAATTTATATTTTTTTATTTGTTTCTTTCCTCCTTTTGCTTTTTAATTAATTACAATTTTTGCATCATTGATAATAAGTGTTCATAAAGAAAATGAAACGTTTAATTAATTATTAAAAAGAAACCGAAAATATACAACCATGCATACGTTTGGGGCAATTTCAGTTTACAAGAACAATTTAATTGCAATTTAAAAATTTTTCTACAATAAAAAATAATATGTAATCTATTACGTGCCTTAATTGAATTGAATAACTAACTTCTTATATAGATTTCTGAATGCCTTGGATGGTATCCCATCAGACGAGCTCAGGTTAAACTCAGGGGTACCGCAAAGTTCTGTTCTATCTCCAACTCTATTTCTTATTTTCCTTAACGATCTTCTGTCTTTAACTTCTAATCATATCTACTATTTTGATAATGACAGCAATGTTTGCCATTCATATTCTTTTAATGGTAGACCGTGCTCTTTGGAGATTGAGGAGAAAAGGCTTAATATGAATGACACTCTTCTGCTACAGTCATTCTCTACAGGGAGTCGTTTGAATAGGGTTGACTATAACGCGCGAGAAACTCAATGCTGTATTGCCTCATCTGAAGTTATGGGTGGTATAGGTATTAATGAGTCAGACGCTCTTGATATTCTGGACATGAAAATTCAGTGTGATGTGTGTTGGAACGAGCACATTTTACAAGTGTTGAGAGAAGCATTCAAGTGCCTCGGTTTCTTTAGAGGGTGCCAGAAATACTTCACTTCAACTGATCTCCTTACTATTTACACCAATTACATCCGTCCGTGAATAGAATACAACTCTCATGTATGGGCCGGTGCCTCAAAGTCTATTTTTAGGCTTCTGTATTGAGGCTGGATCCGTTTGTAATCCAATTGCCACAAACGGATTAAAACGGCATTAAAAACAGAAGTCGCTCTTTAGCCAAACTATCCGCATGTGGAGCTACCCACCTGCAGAGGTCTTTCCTGCCACTTATAACATAAAAAGATTCTAATCTAAGGTCCACAAACACTGCTCCATCTTTCCTCCTTCCCATAACCTATTTTCCTAATTCCAACACAATGCACTGCATGAGTAGGGGCCAATCTCCTGAGTGTTGGTCTTCTAAAAAAAAGTTCCTCACATCGAACATGTCGAAATTTGTGAGTTTTGAAAAAGTTAAATAACCATCGATTGCTCACTGAATCTAATTCTGCACATATTCCTTCGAAAGGTTTTCCATGGAGTTCAGTGCTAATGTTTTTGACAGCCATACAGACAAAAGTGAAGCTTCCGACTATTGGGCGAAATAGTGGGCGTATTTTATTTGGCAGGTATTTTTATGAAAACAGGGTTACAAATTGTTTACCCTACATTATTTAATAAAAAAAACAAGGTTTTTAACTTACCAACGTTATTAGCAGATGTTCTCTTATCAATTGTAGTCCACCGTTTATTTATTTAAAATATTTTTTTATTTATTTTAAGCTTAATAATAGTTTATCATATATTTCTTATTTCTTTTACTATTTATTTATTTTTTTTTCCTTTTTGCATTGCACAATATTTTGAATTAAAATTAATTTTATTTGATTTTTAATAACTCACTTTCTGTCTCTCTCTCTCTGCCTCGCTCTTTTTTAACTATTGCACTGTATTCTCTTGAGACGTCCTTTCTTATACGAAGGCGTCTGCCAGTATATGAAGAAAAAACAAAAACAAATCAGAGAACAATTTTAAAAATGAAAACAAACAAATAAAAAACACAACAACTATGTGCACTCACGCACGAAGGAATAAGAAAAATCACACCACTATTATTTACATTGTTTTTGTTGTTGTTACCATTTATTGCATTTGTTTGTGGTTTTTCAAATAAATGTTGAGTGGGTTGATAGCGTGGAAAGACGGGTTTTCGTACTCTTCTCCACAATAATATGAAATGAACATGCATACATATATATGTATGTAAGCTTATAAACAACTGTCCACATCCAAGAGCGTAAGTTTGCTACTCCCGAAAATTATAACTCTAAAAAGTATAAATATTCCACCGGTAGTATATTAAACCGTTTCGAATTGCTATAATTCTCCTCTCAATTGCCTTGGCTGTGATAAATTAATTACCGTTGTTTGGTTTATTAAAAATGTATGAAGGAATTGCTACTAGTAAAGAAACACACTAAGTGCGTTACTGCACTTTCTTTATCGCAAACGGAATATATAAATCCATGATTCATAAATTTATTTAAAAAGCTTAAGTTATAGAAATGTAAAAAACAACAAAACAAAATATTTTTTTAAGACAACACCAATATGATGATATCACACATCAAATGTAAGCCCTAGGAACCAAAAGAAATATTTGATTTCTTTCTGTGTAAAACAAATGGCATATGTTGCCTTAAAAATGGCTTTTAAGCAATTTCCCATAACAAAAGAAATGATTTCTTTCAACCACCACCCCTTTATTTAAAATAAAATAAAAAAATTTGCACTTGTTGTTGTTTTTGTTATTATTATGTTTTTCACTCTCACTCATTCGTTCTTACGCTCTGTTTTTTTATTTGTTTGTTATTGTTGCATTATTTGTTTTTGTTGCCCGGTATCGTGTTTTGTCTTTTTTCTTTGCTTTTATTTTATTAACAAAATGTGTGGGGTGCTCCCCAAAAAAACCAATACCAAAAACAATATGAAATGAAAGAAACAAATGTTGCACATTTACTTTTTTCGTTTTATTTTATTTTTTTGTTATTCCTTCACACACACTTGCTAAACTAATTTATTGAATTTTCCCTTAAAATTTTTACATTATTTTCTATTTTATATAATTTTTCCCCATTTTATTCACTCACATTTCTTTAAAAATTTCTTTCTTTTTAATTTATATATAATATTACACTTTTTATATCAAAATTCTTCACTTTTAATATGATTTTATTAAATTATTCCTTTTCTCTTTAAAGAACACGCGCGCGAATAAACCACACGCTTTGAAGTTCTCCTCGTTTCTGAAAAATATTTTTTAATTTTGAAGTTTACTTTTAACTTTCTTTGATTATTTGTTGTGATCGTATATTCGCTATTGGCAACATTAATCATGTTCTAAACCACAAGCAGGGTGATTCAAACGATTGTTAAATAATAAAATTTTGAAAATGTGTGTACTTTTAACGAACCCATGGGTTTTACAATTAAATTTAACCTTTCCATTTCTAATATTCTCAGAATTTCAGAGATTGAAAGAAAAATGGATAATAAATTTTACTTTAATCGAGTGTTTCAATTTTCGCTTTACTAAACGGCTAATGTAAATAAATCGGTTTTTTGAAATATCCTGTCATTAATATTTATTGTTGTTTTCTCGACAAGTACAACTCGAAAATTAAAATAGAAATTAAGGGAAAAGGTATCTCCCGGCTAAGATACTCAACCTTGCAAGATACCCATTTTTAATGGTCCATGAATTTCCTCATTACCCAATGTTCCATTCCATCTTATTCCAAAAGAATTAAAAATAACACCTATTGTTGTTTACATGTTTGACAATCAGCTGTACATGCCATCAATTGTCGTGTGTGTGATAAAGGAATTTGTTGCTGTTGACAATTAGGAAGAAAAAAGAAGAAACAATTATTGCGAAATTATTTTACAAAAGTATACTCAATTATATTTCTAAATAAAAATATAAAATTTATAAATTCCATTTAATGTACAAAATGTTACGAATTTTCAATGGCGCTACAAAAACACTTAATGCGGCGACGAAATCTTTGAACCGGAGCTGGACAGCGAACATAAGCACCACTACAGTCGCTGGGGAACCACAAAAAAAATTGTCATCATCTGAAGGTACATATTTATGCAAAAATATATTAAATATGAAATGAAATCAAATTCAATTTATTAGTTAATCCTTTTATTGTGATTTGAGGTTATGTAAATAGTAAGACATTTATTATCTTTTTTATTTTTTTTGCGTGTCTTTCAGAATTTAGACAAAAGCGCATCAAATTCAATATTAAGTCGGATAATGTAGTGGGAAGGCCTTTATATTTGGATGCACAAGCAACAACACCACTGGTAAATATTTTCTATATGAAAATGTTATGCTTCCTTAGTAAATGTTGTTATTTTAACATAGGATCCTCGTGTTTTGGATGCCATGCTACCGTATTTGACAAATTATTACGGCAATCCTCATTCACGTACTCATGCATATGGTTGGGAGTCAGAGCAAGCAGTGGAATTTGCTCGTGAACAAGTGGCTAACTTAATAGGTGCTGAACCGAAAGAGATTATTTTTACTTCAGGTGCAACTGAATCCAATAATCTGGCTGTAAAAGGTGTAGCCAGGTAAGCCATGAAACACCGACTGCACTCTTAACACGCAGAGGCCTTCAGCCTGTTATCAAATGCCTATGTTAAAAAACTAATAATTTTCTTTATATTTCTCTAGATTTTATGGTTCTAAGAAAAAGCACGTTATAACCACACAAACTGAACATAAATGTGTTTTGGATTCTTGTCGTGCCCTAGAAAACGAGGGATATCGTGTTACATATTTGCCTGTTAAATCGAATGGTATTATTGATATGCAACAATTGGACCAGGCTATGACGCCAGACACATCCATAGTTTCAATAATGACAGTTAACAATGAAATTGGTAAGCATTGTTTTGCATTTCGAATTAAAAATGTGTTTTTAATTAAATTTGATTTTTCTTTAAGGTGTTAAACAACCCGTGGCCGATATTGGTGCCCTTTGTCGTTCGCGAAAAGTTTTCTTCCATACTGATGCTGCTCAAGCAGTTGGTAAAATTCCAATGGATGTTAATAGCATGAACATTGATCTTATGTCAATATCGGGTCATAAAATATACGGACCCAAAGGTGTTGGTGCCCTATATGTACGCAGACGGCCACGTGTACGTCTTGAACCCATACAAAGTGGTGGCGGTCAAGAAAGAGGTTTACGTAGTGGCACTGTACCCGCACCATTAGTTGTTGGCTTGGGCGCTGCTGCTGAATTGGCACAAAAAGAAATGGAATATGATACAAAATGGATTGATTTTCTATCGAAACGTCTACTGGATCGCATATCATCTGAATTACCTCAGGTAATACGTAATGGAGATGCAGAACAAACCTATAATGGTTGTTTAAATCTTTCGTTTGCTTATGTTGAGGGTGAATCATTGTTAATGGCTCTTAAAGATGTGGCTCTATCATCGGGTTCAGCATGTACGTCTGCTTCCCTAGAACCTTCATATGTTTTAAGAGCTATTGGTACAGATGAAGATTTGGCACACAGTTCTATAAGGTAAAAACTTCTTATGTTATAAAAACAAGAAACGGATTTTAAATTTTTTAAATTTTCATTACTTTAGATTTGGCATAGGTCGTTTTACCACCATCCAAGAAGTTGATTATACCGCTGAAAAATGTATAAAACATGTTGAACGTTTGCGAGAAATGTCTCCCTTGTGGGAAATGGTGCAAGAAGGCATCGACTTGAAGACCATTCAATGGTCTCAGCATTAAGATGTGCATAACGAACGAAACGACTGCTTGTATAAATTCTCTATTTGAGAAAAAAATTCTATCCTTTTCAGTTTTCTTTTAGCTTTATCATGTTGAAATAGCAACATAAAGTAGGTTTACTTATTTTTTTCCTCTCTGTTTCCAATTCTTAGTTATTAACTATTTCAAGTGTATTATAAATATAAACTTAATAATAATTGCCTTTGGACAAACATTGAGTTGATTTTTTTTAACAAAGATGGTATTCTACTATTCATGCTACTTTACATGCTTCCATCTGTTTTATTAGTTTGAAAGCTACATCAGTGTACACCCATTAAAATCATTGAATTATTAATGAGATTTGAATTTCTACAAAGTTTTTGCAGAAGGTTTTCAGATTGTTTAAAAATCCAATTACAAATTATAATCTAAAGTAAAAACAAAAGCAAATTGCAACAAATAGTTAAGAAAATAAATAAATGAAAATATTTCGTTGTTTGTTTTAGCGTTCCTTTGCCGAAGAATAAAACAACGAGTTTTATAACCCGGTTCTCTTCGTGTATCGCAGCAAATGAACAGATGATTAAAAACAGGTCCCCTACGTCAGCTTCAATTTTAAACGAGCGTGCACTAATCGAAGTGAAATGACACAAACAAACTATAGTCTATACAAATAAAAATAATGGGAGTTAACTGGCTTGTAAAACAAATACTCTAAAGGTCAAGTACAGAGCAGTTTAAAAGCCTTTATAGAATTCATAGCATGAGAATTTGTTTCCAAGATGTTAAACCCCTGTCGCTTATTAGATTTTTTAAATATGCAGGGCTATCAGAATTATTATATTTATTAACTAAGATATATGCAATTAACAACTGAAATAAAACAATATTGTATAATTATACCAAATGTATAATTATATCAAATACTATTGAAATAAAAAACAATTCATATTGTATTTACAAAAGTGGTAAACAATGACATGTAATCTTCGATAGTTTTCTAAATTAAAACAGGTTTTTGATTTTGTTTTGTTGTTTTTGTTACAAAAGTATTTATTTAAAAAATATACTACAACGCCAGCTACAAGTTAAATAACTTACAAGCTAATACTTTCCCAAATTTATAGATTATGTTAAATCAAATCGAATTAAAAAAAGCTAAAATTACCTATTGGAACAAATTAAAACATTACAATACAAAACGATTTCATTTCAAAAATATATACGCAAAAGACTAGCGAATTAATTCAATTTTAAAATTGTATTTTCTTTTATATACCAAAAGGAATGCAAAATTATAAATTAATGAATTGAATAACAACCATTTAAATTGTTAATGAACACCGTTTTAGCGAAATCAAAGGTTATCATGGAGAAACGAGAAAAATATGTCAAGAAATTTGTTAAAAGAAAAAATGGAAGACGAAATCGTAAGCTAATAATTTTGTATTAATTATAGAGGTTGTTGCAAAATTTGACCTAAAATTAAGAAAAGGTTATGCAAACAATATAAAAAAAATTTACAAAATAGTGTGGATTAAAACAATTTGAACAAAAGCCGCAAAGATGCCTTTCGAACAACAACAATGCAATATCATTTTGGGCAATATTTTCAAAGTATAAAATAATTAATTAATGGACTACAAATTCAGTAAAAGTTTTTCATACAAGAAAAGTTATTAACAATAAAAGTAATTAAAGGCATTATAAACTATTTGTCTTTAAATGTAGTTTATTTGGTCAATTAAAACCCTGACTAAGGGCTAATTTTTCAAATTCTTAATATTCTCTAGAATTCCCTGTCTCAAAGAGAGAGGATACTTGAAAAATTGAAAATCTTGGCAACGGCTATTTATAGAACTACTGACAAAGCACTTTCAACATAGATTCAATTGCAAAATGTTTTGATCCACACTGTACAAAAAACTTAGTCTTATAAATAAAAATCGTATACCATTTTACATTTCACTTTTAATTCGATTTCTTTGAAGATGTTTTAGTACTGCTACTGCTGGCTCCACCTAAGATCTTGCGACGTTGGGCAAACATATGCAAATACATTTGAGGAAAGAGCGGTATATATAGCAACATAACAATCCATAACAGCGTGAAATAGGAGAATGTAGCATTGTAGATATTTGGCATTTCAATAGACCATAGACTAGGATTTTCTTTGGCATAACTCTGTGCCCACCAGAAGCACAACAATTCTCCAGTGACACCAATTGGATACAAAGCAATGAATGTAGTGTAGCGTAGGAATACCAAGATATGTGGTACGAATTTAATAATATTAAAGGCATAATAGCCATAACGTATAATTTCGGTTACGGACCAGGCCAACAAAGCAATAGGAAGGCCAGGCGATACCTTACCAGTAGGTGTAGCCATTACAACACCTACAACCACCATCATACGACTCAAAACTTGGAATGTTGTAATAACTGGATTGGATTTAACAAAACCACAGGCAGCATTAATAATTTCAATGAAAGCAGCATTCTGGAACACAATTACCGCCCAGCGTGTATAGTCCCATAATGTTATACTGGCTCTAAATTCTGGACCTTGTACGAGGTAATAATTGGCCAATTGATAGAGTATATAACACCAGCCCACCACTTGTATGGCATTATACAGGAACAAATATCCCTTAATGGCAAAACTTTGTTCTTTTGATGGTGGTTTCGATAACTTTGGTGGTGCCATGTTTACTTCCCGTAAAATCAAATTTATTTCCGAAGAACTTTCACCTCTAAAACGAAACTGAAGACTGCTAAAATTATTTTACAACCACCGCCATCTCCATTGATAAGAGATATCGCTTTCACTAAATCCCCAACCATAGGAGATTTATTTGAATGTGAGAGCAAATAAGCCAGAGAGCATAAAAAACGTCAAAAATTAGCAACAATGGAGGCTGCCAGATTTATTTATAATTTTGAAAACCTGCAGTTTAAATAATTTTGAAATAAATAAAATTAATTAATTTATTTTGAAATTAATTATATGGCGGAATATATAACATCTGTAGTACAACGAGATCTTATGGACTCAAGTACGCTATGCCTATGCAGACGGTTGCCCAGTGGAAAATTTATTCGGATTCGATTACAGCAGTATAATGTGTATTCATTAATTCCAATACTTACCTTAAATAAATAAAACGATCTGGTATCACTGAACTAATGTTTGGGAAGTGTTCGTAAATCTTTTGTCACCATCAATTATTGTTTGTTGTTGAGTTTCATATCAGTGGGAGCATTTTAAGATTTATTGTGAAAAAAAAGAAAGAATAATTAACAAAACATTTCAATATGAATAAAGAGACTGACCTGGAATTTATAAAACTCGTACAAAGTTATCCCATACTATATGACAAGGAACATACGCGTGGTCAAAGGAACTCCACTATGAAAAATCAAGCCTGGCAGGAGATTGCACAAATAATGAAGAAATCTGAGATTGCCTGTACAACCCGATGGAAATCCATAAGAGATCGCTTTGGTAAAGAATTTCGAAGGCAACAGGAATTTCCACAGGAAACAACAACATGGGAGTTATTCCCACATTTGCTTTTTCTAAAAGACCACTATAAACAAGGGTAATTATGAGACTGCATTTCAATTTGATTACTGTTCTATTATTATGTTTTATTATTGTAGAACGGCGCGAAATGATGCCCTGGAAGATATTAAATATGCTCCCAAAATACGTAAAACAAAACTAAAAAGAGAAAATGATATGATGGGCAATGAAGGCGAAGATGATATAAACCCAGAAGAGATAACACTTAATCAAAATATTATTGCTTTAGTAAAGCAGCATGATGTCCTATATGACCGTAAGAGAGTGAGAGATTCAAAAAATTTAGCGGCCAAGAATGAAGCATGGTCAATAATAGCCAACTCTTTGGATGTTTCAGGTATAGTGTCGCAGCATAACCGCTTATAACCACTTAATATGAAACTTTTACAGAGGAAGTCTGTTATACAAAATGGAAAAAGTTAAGGGATCGTTTTTCCCGAGAATATCGTCAATTACAATTGCATCCTGATAGACCTATTACCTGGATTTACTTTAATGATTTAAGATTTCTGGAAAGCCACTACAGAAGAGGGTATAGAAGCATAAATTTAAACAAAAAATTTTCTTTATTAAAATTTTGTTAATTTTAGGATTCCTTTGCCTGTGGATGAAATAAAAAGTAAACAAAAATTATCTGCTCATACAGAAAATCCCTGGGGAGATGAAATACATAAATTTGGTTATACTGAACCTGAAGACCATCACAATGACGTAGATAGTGACGATCAGCTAATATCTGAGGAAACAACAATGAATGAGATTGATGAATTACTTTTTATACCGCCTAAGAAACAATGCCTCTCAAATACCCTTAATGATTCATCAATGCAGGTTACCTATGTAGCGCAAGAAATAAATCCAATGACACAAAACTCATATACCACAACAAAAACTCATGATCCCATCTATGCCAATGCATTAAATGATACCACACAGTTAAATTCCACTGAAGCTGAAGAGAAACTGCGAAACGTTATCAGCAATATGGAATGCGTTTTACGTCAGTCCCAAGATTGCCTTAAAGCTGTAGAACTGCAAAAAGAAATTATCAAACAAGAACTTTTACAAAAGAATAGTAGTCTAAATCTGCAAACGGAAATGTTACAAAAGGTACATGTTTTATTAGATGGCCTCCAGCCCGAGCAACGTAATAAGGCGGAGCGAAAAATTTTGCAGTTTTTATGTGAGTGTCAAATTAAAATTTTAAATAATGAAGAAATTAATGATGTTATGCCTGTAAATATATATTGATTATATTCCGTTTACTTTTATTTTGCAATAGTTAACAATAAAGTTATTCTTTTAAAAAAAAAATATTTGGTGGATATGAACAATGTCTAAATTGGTTTAATAAGTCCGATGTTAAAGTAAATTATTGAATAACTAAATCTTAATGAAATAAGCAACAAAGTAAACAGGATTGTGTCACTACATAAACTTTTGGGTATTGCCTTGCTTAGCACTGATGAATTATAGTCTTTGGATTTCATTTTCTTTATACTAATTGCAATTCGCAATCACCTATCATTCTACAAGTGTGTCATCTGATGGTAGGCGAAGAAGTTGGTTACGCCTTTAATATTATAAGGAAGCTGTTACCATTAATCTCCCGGTAATCGTAATACCCATACGCATTTATAATACATGAAACACACACCTTATTGTCAAGATACCCATATTCCTTCAAATATTAATAGTGCCTGCTAACTATAAAGTAAAATATACACACTTTAATTCATTTTTCTAAAAAACATATAAGTATCCTTTTTTACACACAAAAATTTATAAATTTGTTTATATTGTATTATTGTTGCCAACTTTTCTGAAATTAGTTGGTAAACCATTAACGGGGTGCTTGTTAAGATACTCTAAATCCAACAATTAGATTAAAAAAATTAAGCATTATTGTAAAGGAATAAAAAACAAAACAAGTACAAATTATTAATATTATTCAGGTCCATAAATATTTTTACAAAATATTTTAATTTTTTTATTTTATAAACCTGTTTACTACTCTTTTTTCATTTGGCCCCAAAGTTGACAGCTAAAATTAATACCAATTGAATGCAACCATGTAACGTGAGTCAATTTTTATTCGAAGAAACAACGGGGCCGCACGCAATGCAGTGAAAATTAGAAATTTTAATTGAATATTTCCCTAAGAAAAACAGCAAATTTGTAAAATAATTTAACGTAAACTAAAAAAACCGCTAGTCAAATTATAGGATTTTCTTAAGAGAAAATTGTGAGAACCGTAAGATATTCCTTAAGCAAAAAAAATTATCAAACGTCTGTCCAAAGAAAAGCAGTTCAAAGACGACCAGAAAAAAGGAACAAAAAAAGCAGAGGAGTAGCTGAAGTGCGTGTGTGTTTGTGTACGGTGTCTCTGTTTTTTTATATAAATACATGAAATGTGTACGTAAGTGATGATGGTGTGCGCAAAAAGTGCTGGAATTTAAATTTAAGCCAAAAAAAGCCGACATCAACAGCAGAGCAGTACAAAGAAAAAAAAAAACAAAAACGCTCATACAAAGGTGGAATAATCATTAGACGTCAAAAATATAAAAAAAAAAACAAATTAAAATATTAGTGTTGGTGTTTGTGCAATTGTTGCTGCTGTTGTTGAATCACTAATTGGAAATAATCATTTTGGGTGACAGAAAATAACAAAAGCAACAAACTCTCAAGTAAGTTAAGTGACTAAAAGAGGGCGGTGCTGCTAAAAAAAAAATTAAAAGTTCTCACAAAAGATAAAATCGGAGAGAACAAAAACTTCAAGGAGGCCTCTAGTAAAGAAAAAAACAAGTAATCAAAAGGAGGCCCAACAACCACATGTTTTGTTGTTTTAAATCATAAAGAAATAAAATCCGGAAATTCTTCAGTTTATCCTTACATCACTTCATTTAATTTCAAACAAGTTGTCGACATTAATTTCTCCTTTTTAATCAAAATCATTCCAAACGTATTAAATTAACTCAATTACACCTAGAACAAATTTTTGGGGGCTAAAAATCAAAATAAATCACAATGATTTTGTTGGAAATCAATAATCGTATAGTGGAAGAAACTCTTCTGGTTAAATTCCGCAATGCCATAGCCGGGTGAGTAATCATTTATGATAAAGTAGTATTAAATAATAAAAAATAAGCTCTTTTTAATTTAACCTTATCTATTTCTTTTGTATATTTTCGATTAGTACAATATTATTTCTTGAACGTAAAATCGGGTGTAGCTCCATTGTATTTACACAGCGTTGCTTCTCTGTATATAAATGAGAGTGCGTTAATGTGTTATTTTTGTTGCTTTTTAGTTTCCATTATTGTCTTGTTTTGACAACCGTTAAATGAATTTGTTTTTGCTGTCATTTATTTTTTAATGGAGGGTTTATTTATATTAAATGCAATACTACTTCAACAACGGCGGCGCTGTCAGCAGCGTTCAATTCTGCTTTTGCCCTTAAATGGTCAAAACAATTGCAATTTAAAAGATAAAATTTGTTAAAGGAATATTTTTCAATAGTTTTGTGTTCGATCTTCTGCGTGCATAAATACGATTACGTCAGACTAGATGGCGTTAGAAAGTTGTGCTCAATTTTTCGGATGCAAACGTAATATTAAGTGAAACACACACACACACAAAGATGTGATTTCAATGAAACATTTAATTCATTATAATAATTGTGACTTAAATGACTGTATCTCGGAGATAACTTGGCGAATCTTGGATTCCAAATGCTCCAGGGTAAGGGGAATATCCATTTACTTTTCAGAACATGAAATTTATTCCTTATGGAAACATCAATTCACACCACATGCCGTCCAGTTTGTAATCTTCAATCGTATGATAAAAAGACGGGTATTTAACGGCCATGGCGCTCTGATTGATTGAGGGTAGCGATTCTTCGAGGGTAGTTTTGGAAAAAACACGATCCAATGACACATACACACCAAAATGCGAGCTAAACAGATACTGTTTCCGAATGCACTTCTGGATTCTTCGGGGCCCATATACTACAATTATAACAAATTTTAGCTCGAAAAAACTAGGATTGAAACCCTGTTATTATAGTACATACTCACTCAATATACCTACAGCGTTCTAAATGGGGAACCAGCGTATTTGTATGCATACGCCACTCCTTTGAATCTTCCTTTACTCAAGCTTCACTGTCGGTAGTTTGTATATTACGATGACGCACATACCAGACTACTATTCTAATTTCTTGGACAATTGGTCGATCCTAATGACCATGTCACCATAATTAACGATCCATATTCATAAATGCTTAAACTTTCCCTATAAGATTTCATTGTATCATCCGACAAATTTGTCAGAAAGGCGGTGTTGAAACCAATAAGTAGATATGTATCTCGATATTGTAAATCGTTTCTAATCTTTTGTACAAAACTGGAAATCAGTAGAATTTCGCTGTACCACACAATTTTTCATAAAAACATATGCGTAACAAACGGAGGGATAGTAACTAACAACTCCACAATTTCATAAACAAAGCATAGAACACCTAAATTTTGTTTGGTTCGATTTCTAGATAGGTATTGCAAATAAAACTGCAATTAAATATTTATATTTTTATTCGACCAATATTGATGGATCCAAAAAATAAACTTTAACAAAACTTATTATTTTATAGAAAAAGGATCAAATATAGTTTTCCTGAGCTTTATTTAAAGCATAAACCAATACTTACGTTGCTTTATCTTAATAAAAACAACAAATTGCTAATAACGAAGTATTTCATTTTATATATTATATATATTCATTCTAAAAATATATATTCTAATTTTAAAACTTATAATTTACAATAACACTAGATGTAAAACTACATACATATAATTTGTGCTCTTCTTGTTGTGTACACTACACCCCGTTTGCTTATAAAATGACAATGTACCATAATATGGAATAACTAACCAACAAATGACTCAAACTATGTAATAGAAAAAAATTATTAATTTAGTTTATGACAATAAAAAGTGAATAATCATAATATAATATGTATGTATAATGCACTTGTAGCACAGACGTACTACTACAAAAAGCATATGTTGTAGAAAAAAACCATAGAAAACCTTATGTTATCAGTGAACTTTTTTTTACATTTAAACTGAATGAACTTATTTCTTCTTTTCAAAGGAGTGGAGTGGGTATGAAAAACTGTTTGCATGGTTTTTATATTATTCAACTTAAAAAAAGAAAAAAAAACTTGCATATTCTCGTACTCTTATATTTTTTTTTTATCATCATCACATGTATATGACGTTCTTTTTTCTCTGTTTGTATACAAAACTACAACACTAAGATTTAAAAGAAAAACGTGAAGGCATGTTATTTTTATATAGTATATGTTACTATAATAGTGTCTGTCATTAAGTAGGACTATTGTAATGAAAAATAATACAAAAAAGCTGTGAAAGTTTTATCTTTATGTTCTAGTTTCTCTTTGTTGAATGAATGAGTGCTTAAATATAAATGTTTAAGCGTAAATGCAATTAAACGAACTATTTTATACAGTATACTTACCATTAACATAACTTTAATAGAAGTCTATAATATTATAACAACATGGCAAATATTTAATTTTTTTAGAGAATTTTCAGTTTTAATTGCAATTTAAAAAATAACCCTTGAAGCTCTATTTTATAATCCTTGATAATGAAACTTGTTGTTCTATGATGAGTATAAAGACTGCCAAATTTTTTGTTGCAGAACGTGTTGCAAGGCTATGGTTATTAAAAGGTTTTCGTTAGAATATTTTGTTTTATATTTAAACACGTAGAGGGATGACATTTTATTAAATTACTTTTTACGCGCCACATAACTTGATTATTTGCGGCACAATTTGCAAAACTTCCACATCATAGGAATCGACTTGAGATATTAAAAATATGGATTTTCTTTTTCAAAAAACTTATTACTTGTAGATTGGACCCTTTGTGGTTGTCCTAGGGAAGAAGAAAACGAAGAAAAACAAAAACAGATAGATTTGGAGATAGATGGACAGTTACAGAAGAGATACTCTATATTCTCCAACTGGTTCTCATAATCACAAAACCTGCAATAAGCCGGCTAAATCCATCCTAGATTTCTGCCGGTGACCTAACTGCGTTAGAAACTCTGCAAACTGGTCTTTCAGTGGATTTATTAAGCTCCAGCATTTCTTATTATTAAGCTCTGAACCATTTTCCAATAAATCGATTGCAGAATTACAATCAGGAATCATTCGTATCTTACAAAACAGACCGAATCAATTCTAGAACCCCCTATAAATATAAAATTAACCATCAAATTTGGTTAATGATACTGAAACGTACACAAAAATGTTAAGAAGAGGAAATGCTTTGTGGCAACAAAGGTTCCTTAATGATTCATGATTTTAGTATAATTTTTCACCAATATTCGAAGTTTTTCGCTGTTTAGATTTGTAAACTATGTCAACCATAAGGCGTCGCCTTATATTCTTATCAATTTATTTTTTAATGTATTGCTTTCGCACCTTTATCGTTTTTAAATTTAATACATATTATCAGTAAAATATTTGATAAAAATAGAAACATTTCTTTGTGAGCTTAATCGGCAAAATTCCGATTAGAAAATTGTTTTTATTGTATAAATATTTTCAAAATAGTTTCTGTAGCTTTTACAATTTTGTTTTTATATGTAAAACATTAAGTTTTTTTATAACTATGCAGCTATTAATATGTTATATAAAAAAATAATCATTTAAATATCCAATTTCAGTCTAAAACCAGAATCAATAGATGTTAAAATAGCAGATTTCGATGGTGTTTTATTTCATATTTCCAACATAAATGGTGATAAAACAAAAGTTAGGGTAAGTCTCTGTTTAGTTTTGTAAACAATAAGTGGCAATAATTTCTCTAATAAAAGCAACGCTTTCATTTAAAGAGAATAATTGTTTCCAATTTTTTGTTTGTTTGTTTAAAACTTTAAATTAAATTCAGTTTAAATGCTATCGAAATACTATTTCAATGAATGAAAAGATTTTGCTATCTATCTCTGTATTTACTGCATATTAACTTGCTTTTGTTTATATTTTTTAGACCAGCATTTCTTTAAAGTTTTACCAACAATTACAAGAACATGGTGCCGACGAATTGCTCAAGCGTGAATATGGTAGTCTCTTAACTGACACGGAAGATGGTTAGTTAGTTAGTTGATATAAATTAAATACTTTATATTCTCATTTAATTTTTCTTTTTTTTTAATTGTTTATGTCCGTCAACAGGCTACAACGTATCCGTACTTATTAATTTAGAAGATATACCCTCAGATTGGGAACAAGTGGCTAAGAAAATTGGTCTATTAAAGCGTAATTGTTTTGCATCAGTTTTTGAAAAATATTTCGATTTTCAAGAACAAGGTGAAGAGGGACAAAAGCGTGCTGTTATCAATTATAGAAATGATGAGACTTTGTAAGAATTTCCTTTTTTCATGAATATGATGAACATTTAAATTCATGAATTTCTTTTTAGATATGTTGAAGCCAAAGCGGATCGTGTTACTGTTGTTTTTAGTACCATATTCCGCGATGAAGATGATGTTGTTATAGGTAAAGTTTTTATGCAAGAATTAAGAGAGGGTCGACGTGCATCGCATACTGCACCACAAGTGCTTTTTTCCCATCGTGAACCACCATTGGAATTGGCTAATACGGATGCAAAAGTCGGCGATAATATTGGTTATGTTACATTTGGTAAGTTTTAAATAATTTGTTTTGTTTTGTAAACAAAAACTTAGAGTGGAAAAAAGAAAATAATTTTAATGATTTTTATCAAAAGCGAAAAATAGTAGAGGCAATTTATTTTATTCACCATATATTGCAAACCGTAAATTAAATGTTAAAATATTCTAGTTCTAAAGTAGTTTTAAACTTAACTAGTTAATTATTAACATGGAAATATATCAATATTGCAATATATTCATTTGCTAAGGGAGTTAAAAGTGGAATATTCTAGTCTTTTAAAAAGTTTATTTCTCAAACACTCCAATATCAAACCTTGCAAATTAATCTTTAACCACGAAAACCTGTCCTAAATATTTTTGTGAAGATACAATTTTGTACATTAAATTTCTAGTTTCAAATATCTCTGAAATTATGAAAGCAAATCTATTGTTTTTGAAAAGACATTAACTCAATAAATATTTTTAAATTATTTAACTATTATTAAACGGAGTTAAAAGTGGAATATTCTAGTTTTAAAAAGCTTGTTTCTCAAATACTCCAATAACAAGTTTTGCAAAAATAAGCTGAAGACAAGAAAATTAAACTAAATTTTCTGGTAGAGACATAATTTTGTACAATATACTAGCGAAAATAGCAAAAAGCGAATACTAGCGAAAAGAAAATAAATTAAATTCTGTCAAGGTCCCATTGTCGGATTTAATTAAATTCAGGTTAGAGCTAATAAAAGGGAGTTAAAGGGAGCGTAATTAAACTAAATGCCTCTATGAATACATAATTTTGTACAATTATTTAAATAGCTTTTTTTTTTTTAAATGAAATACTTAATAATCGGAGTTAAAAGTGTAATATTCTAGTCTTATAAAGTTTATTTCTCAAATACTCCAAGACCATATTTTGCAAAAATAATCTGAAAACAAGAAATGAATGGAAACCAAATTTTCTTGTAGAGACATAATTTTGTACAATAGAATTTTGGATATAAAATCATATGGTTTAAAATACTCCAATACTTATGAAAAGAAAGCAAATCGAATTCTGTCAAGGAGCCATTGCCTTATTTAACACAAATTCAAGTTAGGCCTTATAAAACGAAGTTAAAAGAAGGATATACAAATCAAATCTTTCCACGAGTACATAATTTTGTACAATGCTTTAAAGTATGGCTTTTATATTAAATAAAGTACTTAACAGTTGGAGTTAAAAGTGGAATACTCTAGTCTTGTACAGTTTATTTCTCAAATACTCCAATACAAAGTCAAACTGCAAAATAATTAGAAACCGCGTAAGGCAAACTAAATCTTTATGTGAAGACATAGTTTTGTACAAAGCTTGTTGCTTTTTTTATAGCTTTTTATATCTTTTTTTATTATTAAATACTCCAATACAAAGTCAAAATAATTAGAAACCACGTAAGGCAAATCAAATCCTTTCTTGAAGGCATAATTTTCTACAATGCTTGTTGCTTGTTTTTAATTTTTAAATAAAGGAGTTAAAAGTGGGTTATTCTGGTCATCTCTCAAATACTCCTATATAAATATACCCAAGATAAAAAGAAAATCACAAAGGAGGACATAACACTTTTGATTACATAAAATACTGGGCAATATTTCAAAAATATAGTTCTTATATTATGGTCTTATAAATATGATGGCTAAACGTATGTTATAATTCTTTTTCTAATTAATTCTAAGAATAATTAATATACTATTTTTTTTTAGAATTTTTAGAAATATATTCCGAAAAAAAAGTAATTTTCCATTTAATTCTTATTTTTGCAGTGCTCTTTCCACGTCATACTAATAAGGAAACTAGAGATAATACCATTAATTTAATACATATGTTCCGAGATTATTTACATTACCACATTAAGGTTTGTTGTTGTATTTGATATTGATATTTAGAAACAAATGTTTACCCATTTACATACATTTCTATTTGAATAGTGTTCAAAGGCTTATATACACTCTAGAATGCGTGCAAAAACTTCAGACTTTTTGAAAGTTCTCAATCGTGCAAGACCAGAAGCTAAAAATATGGAAAAGAAGACTATAACGTAAGTAGCAAACAACGCTAAAATTTAAAATGCAACACTAGAATTAATAACACATTTTATTGTTTTTTGTTTACAGGGGGAGAACATTTATACGCAAAGAATGATTTATGGACAATGTCTAGTTGTTTTTTTTTTATTAAATGTATTAATTTTGTATTATTAAAGAAAATAAAGTAATTGAAAACTAACGTACGCAAACAAATACATTCTCCATAATGAAATTAAAATTCAAAAATCATCATCAATGAACTCTTATCTGGAAATAAAATCTAAAATGAAACGCCAATTTATTCTTAAAAACAGAAACTCAAACTCTCTTCAAAAAGGTATTCCAAAAGTTAAAACTTGTCTTATAAAATTATTAATAACGAAATAAAAAAAAACAAAAAACAAAAATTAAACAAAAACAAACATACGAAACTAAATATTTAAGTTAAAGAACTTAAACTAATTAATGTGGTTTAACCCCCTTAAGTAAAGAAGAAAATTATTGTAATAAACTAATTTTTTTTTAAGTTTTTTTTGTATTATTATTTTTTAATTATGAAAAATCAAACAAAACAACAAACCTAAAAATAAACAAAAAACGAAAAAAACTCAATAATATATTAAAATAAATGAAAAAAAGAAAGAATTGTTAAAAAAAATTAAAGAGAAAAATCAATAAAAAAAAATACAATCCAAAACTTTCCTAACGAAGAAAAAATGTAACAATGAAAGCAAACAGCTGTCCCATTTTAATTGAAACTGAACTACAAAAGAATTTTTATTTGAAAATAATTATAATGAAGCAACAAAGGGTTTTTAAAAAGGAAAACTGTAAGTATAAATTAGTACCATGTCAGGTATTGCATCATAAAATAAAAAATAAGTTTTCAATACTTAGAAACTAAAAATAATAAAATTATTAAGGTCCGATCAATTGCAGGAATAAGTTAAGTTTTGTGTTTAAGTGTACCTGTAACGAATAAGCTAGCAGAGTTGTTCAGAAATCTTTTTGAATATTTTTCAATTGCAGTTATGAGTGTTGTGACGTTGTAGTTTCCGATGTATCCAGGTGTTACTGTAATCATCCGTGAGAATTTTTTTTTGCGTTTTGAATATTTTCTATGTTTGAAGCTAAGATTGTTTCCCATAGCTGAATGCCATAGACCCATATTGGTTTTCGAAGGTAATTATGCTACAGAACTTTATAGTCCAGTTTCAGGCAAGAATTGTTGCCAATAAACCAATATCTCTCCATTTGTTTAATCTTCATTTGTGCTCACTTTGCTCCGATTTGGAATTTCCAAGTCAAGTATCTTTCAAGGTATGTGCCCAGGTATTTGATATGCGATAGTAATGAGCAACGATGTACATG
Source organism: Sarcophaga carnaria (assembly GCA_958299815.1). NCBI lineage: Eukaryota > Metazoa > Arthropoda > Insecta > Diptera > Sarcophagidae > Sarcophaga > Sarcophaga carnaria. The sequence continues at coordinate 17,089,858 of OY283152.1, read as the reverse complement.
GTTGTTTCTTCGAATTAGCGAGCATGTTTCTCTCCGTAATGCAAACGTTACATAAAAACATTTTTTTATTGTTCATTCATTTTTCCAAGGGCGATTCTTTTCTAGCTGAAAGATGTACACTTGCAAGTGCCGAGATACTTCTTGAGGGTTCTCTTAGGAGTTGTGTGTGAAGTTATCCACTCATAGACATGACGGAAGTATAAATTAAATATACTTCTACACTACCCTGTGGCACTTCTTATTAATAACAAATCTTTATTTTATTTTCAGCTAAATTTAACTAAGGGCCTCGTGCCAGACCTTGTCGAATACTTGGGAAATGTCGACCAATAAGTAGGAGCAATATCCTCGAAAAATATCCTTTTTTCACTAATCTATGGGTTTTTAATAGTGCTGTGCTTCCTCGTAAATCTAATTGATGATCCGGGATGGATTATCTGGCATTACAAATTGGCGTTGCACTGTACAGTTTTTTACAGCAGTTTTTCAATGAACTTAGGTGTTGTTGGTTATATTATTATGGGTCAGTATAAAAGAACATTCTATTTCAAGAAATTTAACGGCGTGCGATTTCTGAGGTTATGCAAAATTTATGATTTTTGCCAATAAACCAAATAAAATTTCTGTGCTCAAATTCGAGGTATATAATGCGGCATCAGTGCGGTATATGTGTGAAAAAGTCATGGAAAATTTAATGAAAAAAGTATTGGCCTGTCATCAGAACCGTGGCGGCCATTTGACGGATATTTTATTACATGCTTAGTCGGAACATGTCTACTTTAAAATTCGATAAAATAAATCAAAATTTTAAGGAGATACCTATGTATACATATGATATGATACATAGAGATACATACATATGTATACCTTTTGTAAAATATATTCAGTGTATCAAATAAAAACAATATATTTTTTTGATAATTTTATTTATTAAATTGTTTAATACATATTATTAATACTTAGTAGTTACGTTTTTAGTTTTAATTTTTATAAAATGTAAAAAGTATTTTCCGTTTTTTTTTCATGTGCCACCATATTAAACCTTTATGTTATCTATTGTTGAAATGTGATTTTTAAACTTAACTTTCCACACTGCTATCTTGTTTTATCAAATAGTGAGTTTGTATGTATTCGATGGCTGTAATAAAAACCATAAAAGACCATATAAATAACTATTACTCATATTCGCTTAAAAACAATACAATTATAAATCATTATCTATTGTACGAGAAAATAAAAATATTATAAATTACTATATTAAGTGCTTTCATATGGCATATATATAGTATATTTTTTTAGAAGTTATTTACCTTATCTTTATGTATTATTATTGGTCCTTTTGCTATTTAAAATGTGCGTATATTTTTATGGTTCATCGTATTCATCCAATTTAATGTAAGCAAGTGCTGTGAGCAGTAGTTGTATTAGTAGTAGTTGTAGTAATAATTATTTTTTTTACGATTTATGTAATAGGTATAGAAGCATAGAGGAATTTGAATTTTAATAATATTTTATTATTTTCGATTAGAATTAGTACATTTATAATTTGTTTTTCCAATTAATTGAGAAAAGTATTATTAAAGAAAAGGAGTGACAAAGATTATAGTGATATTATTTACATACTATTTACAGAGAAACTTTTAAAAATGTAAAGAATTTATTATAAAAGAAATAAAATTTAGTTTAGAAAACAACAGAAAAGCAACGTATTTATTTATGTACATATGTTATGAAATTTAGATGAATTTAACATAAGGCATAGTAAAAGGAAATTTATTTTATGTACACAACCAGAAGGATACCATACTTGTTAAATTTTTTTAAAAGTAATTCAATAATGCTTTTCGAACTTCCATTTTGGTAAAACAATTTTATATATAATATATCCGTTCATGGCGATTTGACAAAACGAACTGAATAAAAGACAAATAATTTCACATAGATTCAACAAGATGGCCATTATCAACTACCAAAATTCGGGAGTCCATGTCGGAAGACCCGATATAAGAGGAGTGACGTCATGTCATCATCGTTTTCGAATTTATAAATGTAAGAGTCTTCCATCCTCCCCAAACAATTCATACAGAAAGCTTCCGAACCCTGCTATAACTTTAACAACGTCCTCTGTTCAAAGTGGACCTTGTTTTCAGGCAGCGACAGATGGACCTGTTGTAAGGCCTTCTTTAGGTTTGGTTAGATTAGAGGACGTGTACTTGTCAGTTAAGACAAGTACAGTACCCGGAAGCCGAATTGACCCATTGTACAACGTCCTAGTTTCTCACACCACTTATGTTGTGTGTGTTAATTTTTAGACATGAGTGGTGGGATCTACAGTTTAAACTCGACTCCGAACGACAGTTTTGAGAGACTTTTTAATGGCAATTTTATTTACTCTCAGAGTTTTTGCCAGAAATCTGCTGACAGGAAGTCGCCGAAGAAATACTTTTTGTATTTTGTCTTGATGTCTGGCCTGAGGCTCGAACCCTGGCTTTACGTCTAATAAGCCAACACACTACCTACTAGACTACGGCGACTTCAAGGCTTTCTTTAGTAGACAGTAATCTGTTTAGCTGAAAAACAGAACTGTACGTGATTCTTTAGGAATTTGTTGCTTGACGTTAACCAATCATCATTCATTGACCAATAATTGCAGGGCTTGATAGTGGTCGCTCTTTTTCGTAACGGCCTACAACTGTTTGCAACATAGTTTCGAATAAGAAGAATTGTCTTTTCCTATCAAGCCTTACCCAAGTTTATTAAACGTTTTTAATGAATTTCATTACTTGGCCTTACACAGGTGTTGTTCACCTTTAATACCATGTTTGTCAGAACGAAATCGACAAAATCACACTTAATGCTTCTTAATTGGCAATAAAAATGTTTACTTTTATTAGAGTATAAAAATTTGTTCCTAAATACACGACCACCACTGTATAAGTACATGTACAAACATTTAATGTGAGTTCTTTTATGCCTAAAAATAATTTAAACGTGCCATGGCTAATATTTTAAAATGATCGATTAAATCCAACACGTTTTATGTTTTATTCTGTCTTTTACCCATCTTTTCTTTGCATACAAGTAAAGATAGTGTGACCCAAAATACCTGAAGTAGGACAGATAATTATCACATTTTTTAAAAAAGTCAACAAGGGATTGGTCACTGAACACAGACATACATACATATATGTATATTACATGCAAAGTCATTTACACTAACACATTTGCAATACAGAGAAAATAATTAAATTTCTTCATACATACATACACATATAGTATATACACATACATTATATTTTACTAAATAAGGATATTCCATTATATTTTACAGTTTGTAATAAAAGTCTTCACACATATAGGACTTGTGGTATAGAAATGTGATTGACATATTGAAATAAAAAAGAATCATTTTTGAATTGATTGATAATTAATTTTGAAAAATTGCTCGCGGTCAATCAGAGGAAAAGGTGCTTAAACCGGGACTGACATTAGGAAGGTTTTGCTGCTTGTTTACTGAGATTGCTAGGCAGTCATCTACAATTCTGTCAATCGTCAGACGGGACAAACTTAATCAAAGTAAGTCTAATTATATGATTAGGACAACGTCCATCTTTAGGACTTAATATACGGAACGTGATTGGCTCTTAATTTATACATATGCTGCCAACAATTAAACCATCTAGTGAAAGACGAAATATATCCCATCAGGACAACACTAGGCCATGCACAATTGTCTCTACTAATGCCTAGTATTTGTATTTCTAAGCTTATGGAAGGGGAAATAGATCACACTTTCAATTTATAGACCAGATCTGGCACGAAATAATCACCAGCTGTTGCTTTCTATTGAAAAACAAAATTATGTTTGTAAAAAATTCTCGTCAATGGAAATTTGTAAACCTCAATAGTCCCAGAATTTTTGTCAATAGCAGTGATGGTTTGTAAGAGGGGGAAAAATGGGGAGGGGGAAATTTTAAAATGTCTTTCAGAGTATGAAGACTTTTATTGAATACTGTATAGTAAAATAACATATGGTAGGCGAAAAAGAAGGAGAAATTTTAATTTCCAAGAAAATATTTACAAATCCAGACTCATTAAGTAAAAACATTCACTCACAGTGGCCATTATTCACAGTGAATAAAAAACTATTTGAAATAAAAAAAAATGGTACATACACCTACATATTCATTACACATACCCTTTTGTAAATCCATATCATCCATTTCCGAATTTTTGATTTGTTGCAATTTTTCGCGAAATTTCTTCGTTATCTGTTTACGTTGATAATCAGCTTCGATTTCTTGTTTCGTGCGTGGTATACGAAAGCGTATACAACAGCAGACCATAATAACTTTAAACATTTTTTTAATTTAAATTTTTCAATTCTTTTTATTAAATTTTTTTAATTAAAACTCACCAATACTTAATAAAATACCAACACAAAATGCAATTATATGCCATACTCTAAAATCCCCAATTGTTGTGGATTCAAGCCAGGCTGTTTCTGGATTTGGTTCCAAAAAGTCCTTATCCTCATCGTCACTCATGTTTGCTTGTGTTATTAAATATTAAAAATTTACAAATTTGTTTTCTTTTAAGAATATTTTCTTTACTTTAAACTCAACAAGTTTTTATTTTTTAAAAGATCTCTAGCCGTTACGTTTTTCGTATGTTTTAATTCGATTGCTTGTAATAGACTGAAATTTAAATAAACTGTTAAATGGTAAAAGACCTGTCCATGTTAGTTGTTAGTATTTGTGTTTCTAGCGTTTTGTTTTTTCTAACGATGTTGCTAAAGATTTATTTAAATATACAGGGTGTGGTGTTTCACATCAAATCCATTATTTTTCTATGAAATTTGAAAGATACTGGCAAAAAACTGAGTCAATTGATTTTCAAGAGCTTTTAAGCACTTTACGCCAAGTTCCGACATGAAGTTATAAGCTTAAGGTGAATCTTTTTAATTGAGTGTTGCTTGGCGTTGTCCCCATGCAACATATTTTCCTACCTAACGGTTGTTTCTCCTCACTTCAAACGATTCGACTTTAAGGATACAAATTCCAAAATAAAATTCGTAAAGGAATAAGTGTTCGGAGAATTACTATCGATGTGTGTAACCTGATGACAGAAAAAATTGTCGTAATCGAAATGAAATAAACAGCTTACCGTATAGGTACGTAATTCGTCATTACAACCCTCCGAACGACAGATCTTTTCAGAAACTTTTCAAGGCAATTTAATTTATTCTCATAGTTCCTGCCAGAAATCTACTGAGAGGAAATCGCCCAAGAAATATTTTTTCGTATTTCGTTTTGTTGGAGATAACTGACCTGGGGTTTGAATCGTGGTGTCACGTCTAATAAGCCAACATACTAGCTACTAGACTACAGCGACTTCCATTAATAACCCTGTATAATTTCCCTAAGAATAGTAATAAATGGCCATACTCATGTTTGAGCTACTTAAAGACAAAAATATAAAAAAATGTATTAAAAATATCATTTAAAATACATATGTATACGCTAAGTAAGTATATATATATGTATGTGTAAGCAAAGGATATTCAAATATGCCACCAACACTATTTCATACGATGGATGGTTTGTTTGTGTTGAAAACCGAACCGCCAAATGCCAGCACAAAATGAAAAACAAATTTTCTAAAATAAACTTCTGTGTGAGGATGATGGTAAGTAATATCACTACATTGAGTATATATGAGTCATTTTACATTGATTTAAATATACTTTATTCCTTATAGTTTGTTATAGAATCACCCACATATGTATGTGTACTACACATAAACACTTTTAAACACGCACTCACATATACAGTGAACAAAAGAGAGTAACACAAATACATGTTCATACTTGCCACAACATACATTGTCTATGGATGTACACAATATTGAAGGAGTGTCACAGCATGACAATATTACGTTTTTAATATTATCCTTTCTTTTTTCCACTGTGATGAACGAGTTTTGTAAACCATTTTTACCCTACAGGGGCACTATTTACTGTTTAAATATCTCTAAGAGCATACGGGCGATAGTTTTTAAATGACATCCGCGAATTTTCTTCACACTTCAATCGGTTAGAATCGATGATAAGGATTATGTGAACGTTTTGTTTGTGTATGAGCTAGTCATGGAGTAGTTAGTTTATGTTCCATTTGTTTTGTAGATCGAGAAATCTGCATATTTAACTGCCGAATCAATTTATGATAGCTTTGACATTAATCCAAAAATGTAGGTGGGTACTAGATTAAGATTGGTCATTGCCAGTAAAATACATGAAAGACGCAGGCACAAGGCGGTTAATTACAATTAAAGTTAGTGGTGGACTGTGCTGAATTTTGGTTTTTTTTGAGTTCGCCAGGATATCACCCATGAACTGCCAATCACTGAGGACAATCCGAATCACTGACGAGGTCTTAACTAAGTTGGGTAACAGAAAAAATATTGGGTATATTACACTCAATACATACGGACAGAATATAACATCTCAACCAACATTTAGATACCTGGAAATGATGGTAGACGTACGATTATATGGGTAATCCTGCATTATGACTAGGTTATATACAGCACCTGTGTGTGAACCAGAGCTGAGTGCTAGAACTTGATTAAATATCTTTCGGACTGCGAATGGTTCCTGTCCAGTGTCCCATGAAGTTAGTGGGGTTACTTGGGACTAGGTTATATGCAGAATATGTTTGTGGACTAGCTTTGTAAAATAGAACTCAATTAAATAGTCTAAGGGCTGCCAATGGTTCCGTTCAGAGACCCATTTAGTGGGGTGAAATAGACATAATGGCTCTGAAACTGAAGCAAATATATGACCAAGATAGGTGTGTTAGCAGCTGAGGAGCGAAACGTTAAAGCTCACAGACGTATCAGTAAAGTAAAAATGCTATAAAATTCAGAGAATACCAAACATTTTCTACTTTTCGCAACAACCACTTATAGGGTAACCTATACACTCTGCTAAACGTTTCCTATGAAGTATTCTTGTTTTTTTTTGTTTTTTGTTGTGGTTTAAAGGACAAGATTAGGAAAAAAATTTACAATATTAGAACAGGCCATCCGTTAGTTCGTTCATTCATCTAATCAACGGCATGGCAAACAATGTGTCCACTATACCATGTATGAGTCCACTTTTTAATATTCGTGTTTTAGTTGTTGCTGGAGGTTATACTCGCATGGTAAACTACTCCTCTATTACTTTGGCACTTACAAATAGCAGAGAGTAATACATATGAGTAATTGTAGAAAAAAATGAACATTCTCCGAAAACCACTGGCAACAACAATCGTAACAACAACAACATGAAAATATATAAAGTAACACCAAAACGGGAGTTATAAGGATGTAACGTACTTTCATTTCCAGTTAAAAAGGCACTCCTTGCTTTATGAAATTAATTTAAGCCGTGTTAAAATAAAATCACACTCCCCTCGTACGATGTAAAAAAATTTTTCGAATTGTAACTTTAGTACTCGAAATATCCTTGGTTATCTTTGTAAAAAATTTGGGCGCGAATTTATTTTTTTCTTATTTTCGTAAATGATTTTTTATTTCTTGTTTAATGAACTCATGTTGTATGGATATTAAAAAAAGAAAAAACGCAGATATACTACGCAAATTAGTTAAGATTTGCTTGGTCCTTTTGTTCAAAAATGAAAATTACGAGTTGTATTGTATTGTGCTGGAAAAGCCGTATTACGGTTCGATAGAAGGTGGCATAGTTTGGTTTCTGGTTATTATAGCTCAGTCCCATTCTATCTCGATCCATGTAACAATAAGTTGATATCAGAGAGATGCAATTGGTCGCGATTAATATGTTAGGCGGTATGACAGCCGACTAAAGCCAGTGCTGAAACTCTTCATATTAGAAAACCTAACATATTAGGACAGTACATTCTGTTTATATATAGTTTATAGGCTCAGATTGTCCCATAATTCCACAAGGAAAGGAAAAAATCATTACCCTCAGAGCACAAAAACTCTTGTCAAGATCCTAATAGTTTTGATACCGAGATTATATACCGAGCCATAATTGTCTGTAGATTCTGCGATATCACCTAATCTCTCCCCCTTTTAGATTATACTGGAAAACTGATCGTTGTTAGGTCATTCTGCGGACGTAACACCGCGTTCAAACCCTGTTCAGTACCACCCCACTTATACATACATATCCAATAGCCTTGTGAGCGCCTTCCTGCAGACTAGAACCAGCCAGTCAGTGCAGGCATGACATTACACTTATTAAGAATCTTATAAAACAGTTTCCTACTATCCCTTAGCTAGACGCTCGCACCAGTCCCACGTCGTCTATAAACACCGTTTTGCAAAAAACCGTCCCAATGGCTAATTACTCATGTTTACTTACTTTTCGATAACGTTACATATTACAACAAAGATATTGAATTGTAGTTGTAAATAAAAGTTCAATGAGGAAAGAGACCAAATATCAGAATGATTGAGACTCTAACTTTGTTAATTTACTGCATTTCCTTTATTTTAAAACAAGATTATCCTTTTTTGTGATTGTATTTACCACGTTATAAATACACATACATTCAAAGAGTTACATTCTTCACATAATATCCTCAAGCAATGAAAATACTATCGATGAGTTTGGATTGTTATTGTGATTGATTTTCAAAACAAGTTTACGTAACTTGGACAACAACCAATGAAACATAAGCAAACATTCACAATAAAAATTTCATTCTTATTTACTTTTCAATTTTTGAAGTTTATTATTAACGTATACCACCGTAACACACATGTGTTTTTATCCTTCAAAATTATGTGTGTTGAAATTTAAAAATATCCTTTTATTTGTATATGAATTTTCCACTATTGCACTCGTTACAAATTATCTCAAGTTACACTCCACCACAGAACGAAGAGGTGGAAACACGTCTAAGAAAGTTTGCGTTTTTTAATATACGTGTAGAGTGAACGGTTATAGAGCTAAAGATTAAAAAACTTAAGAAAAATTACTATTATTATAAATGACAAATTAAAATAAGTGAAAATAGGGAAGAGTGTTGCCCTTAATATAGATAATAAATACAATAGGATGATAAAAATAATTTAATAAAATTACGAATCATGTATGAATGCATGTGAATAAATGAAAAATATGGATATTTCTGAAGAAAACACGATATTTAATGTTAAGGAAAAATGGTGATGAAATTTTCATGGCAATATATCATATTCATTTTTTTTAATTCTTCTTCTTAGTGTTTTTCTTAGTGTAATTTTTTTTGCGCGAGTGTAAGTACCTCTTAGTAAGTGAGTGAGTGTGTGTTTGGGTATGTGTGAATAAGCTTTCCTTGTTTTTTTTTTTGTTAATGGTAATATGAGAAAAGTGTAAATGAATAAATAAAAGAGAATAAACGAATGAGAGCGGGAGAGAGAGAGAGAGAGAGAGAGAGAGAGAGAAGAGCAACAAAAAATCTTAAACACCAGTAAAGCAACATTACGGTTGAGTTGAAGTGAAGTTATACTACAAGTAGTCAGTCAGCAAAACAATTAACTACACAAACAAACCAACAAACAAACATCATTATCGTCTTGTGTCCCATCATTACGCGACCCATATATTTATAATAACCATAATTATATTGCTGTTGTGATCGTTATTGTTGTTTGCCATTTACGATTTGAGTGCGTGTGTGTATGCGAGTGTGTGTGGTTACGTGTAAACCAACTTTAACATTTATGAATAGAAATAAAGGATACAACAGTAAAAGAGAATAAAGCAACTAACGAGTTACTGTTTATTATTCTAAAATAAAATTTCCAAGTCAAGCAAAAATTGGAAGAAAAACAACAACAATAATAAAATATATATTAAATAAAATCATTCACAATGTTTAACGGTAACAAGCACCACACGAAATGAGAGCACAAACATGATAAAACAAGAGAGTTAAAAAAGTTTAAGAGAGAGAGATAGAAAGAAAGAAAAAGAGAGAGAGAGAGCAAGAAAGTATATGTAATAGTTGTTTAGTGTTTGTTTGATTTTGTAACAAGAAAAAAGTCGTGAAATTTTGTGAATGATTGTGTCACACAGTCGCAATTTAAAACACAGTAGCATACATTTAGGAATGGTATCATCGACACACACCATTATACACTCACAAAAACAATACAATAAAAATATGGTAAAAATTTAAATTAAAGAAAAAAGATTAATAAAGGATAGCAAAAAGTCAAAATAACATAAATACAAAGCAGAAAAGAAGAAGCAAAACGGAAAGGAAAAATAAAAATTAATAAGTAAAAGAAGCAGTGAGTGAGTGAATGAGTGTTTTTTTGCTCCTGTAAAAGTGAAATGCTACAAAACAGTCACAGAAAAACAAGGAAGTAGGAAGTATTCAAAGTTTAAATTGTAAAAAGAAATTATTTAAAATAATTATAAAAGAAAAATAAAAAAAAATAATTTAAATTCCTAAAATTATCTCATAATAATTACTAAAGCAAATTAACAAAAGCTTGTGCAAAAAATATTATAATAAAGAAAATTCTTTTAAGAAATCCTAAAGAAAAAAATTCACTGCTTTATCATATGAAATATTAAAGAAAAAAATAGTCATTATCCTTAAAAAAGGCAAGAAATTAAATGTGAAAAAAACAGAAAAAACTTGGCGACCTACTACCATCATACATATACAGCTGTAACATATATATATATATATGTATATGTGAAATAAAACGAGAGTCGTGAGTGTAAGTTTCGTATAATAATTCGATTTATTCTGCTTCGGCACGTTTCCGCCTTTCGTTTAAATCGCACGCTCGCCACAATTGCTCTACTTTTTTTGTTTGTTTTCCTTTCTCCCTACTACTACAACTCGTTAGTTAGCTTAACACAAAATTCCATAAAAACTAACAATACCAGACGACACTCTCTCTCTTCTTCCCTTTTTAAGACAGAAGAGAAAATCTTTGCATTTTAACTTTGCAAAAATGGAAGAGAGATGAAAAACAAATCAAAACGCAATATTAATATATAATTACAATAATAAAAAGTTATTATTATACATATGTACATATATATATATATATATGTACATACTTATTTAGACATTTTATTATAATTTTAATTCTATATTTTATTCATTTTTATATCCAATTCATTTTTTTCTTTTACACTTTTCGATTACTTATAATTTTAAAATGTCATCAGTTGTGTTTTCAACTTCAGTTTTTTTGGTGTCATGTCAACGTAACTGTTATTTTTTTGCTGCTCCCAATGTTGTTGTTGTTGTTGTTATTATTGCTTCTTAACGATTACTGTCATCTGCCACAGTAATCGTCATGGTAGTCATTTCCGTAAAAAAGAAAATAAAATAAAAAACTTAGCAAAGGACTACAACAATAAGAACAGGAGTTTTCTTCTTTGTAAGAGCTATTTTTGGATTTGAACTTTGGCAATTAAAAAGTCAATTTTTAAACCTTTTCCCCTACCCATGTTTATTTAAATATTTTGAAATCGTTGAATATTATCCTCGATTATAAAGGGAGAAAAAATAATAAATATGGAAAATATTTTTAAAGTAAATTTTTAATTTAATTTAAAAAAATTGTAAATAAAAATATCTTTTTGGTTTTCAATTATTGAATTCAAAATTCCAATATTAGAAGAATACTTTAAAATAATAATTAAGCAGTTGATTACTTGGCGACATTTGTTGCCGGGGTCGTGTAGTCGGTAGCCTGCGCTCTTCAGTTTGTTTAATGCATTAGCACAATGCAATTTTAGTCTTTAGTTGTTGTTTAGCGAGTATTATGTTGGGTTTAACCCAACCTCATGAAGACTCTGGGCAGGAGTCTCTCACCATCTGAATTGTGTGAAATGAAATTATATTAGTAACGGTCTGTTGGTGTGAATTCATTCAAGTCTCTGACCATACTGGTTGTCGTGATGTCCCTTATATCATTGAGAAATATCTTGATATCTGATTTTTGACACAGTCGGTCGCGATCCTACGAACATTGTTCTACACGGTTATACTTTTATTTTGTGTCACTTAGTAATGGAGCCTAACCCAGCTTATCAAATAAGATAGAAGGAGTTGAATGACTCTGGAGTAGACGTTATCTGTGTTTACTCCTGTTAAGAGCATCGTGCAGTCATCTGTAAAGGATATTAATTTGACGTTGATGAGGGTAGTATACCCTCCTGGTACATCCATGTTGACTTTAGGGTATTTTGAAATTTTCCTTCTAAATTTTAAAAACGCTTATCTACCTATCTACATCCAAAGTAGTAGGCGTTTGATATCATTAGGCAGAGTGATGTTCAGTATATTACTTACCAACATAACATGGTCGACTGTAACAAACGCTTTGGATAAGCCCAAAGCCGCTACGATGGTACGTTGATTCTATCGGTGGGTTATTAGCTTACCGCGGCAACCTATCAAATTCGTCTTTAAGTAGGAAGTTTGCTTAACCAGGGCACCAGTACGCTAAGATATTCTGTATCACCTTTAATAATAAGTGGTATAGGGTTTTAATGGGAAGAAAGGAATTATGTATAAGGACTTCTAGTGTTTGTATAATAAAAGGATTACTATAATTAATAATAAGTGAAATAAAAGTGTATAAGTGTATAATATTTTGAAATTATTATTTTATTATCATGCTCAACAAATCAATACTCAATTACGGTTTTGTTTAACAGCAACATAAGGATACAATTTGTATTTGACATCTGTTAACTAAAGTGATAAAGTGAATTATTTCGTTTTTCTAAACGTTCAAGTGAAATATTTGTACATATGTGTGTAATAATTATTACAATGGAGAAAATCGTTTCAAATAATAAAAGAAATAAATAAATAAAAAAGAAATCAGAAAAGCAAATGTTGTGTGTATTAAATTTGGAGTATTTCTTACCTTTTATTCAAAAAGAAAAATATTTGATATTAGTCCTGCAATATAAAAGCAGCGAGTAAATAAAAAACAACGAATAAAAAATAACAGAAGAGAAAAATAAGCAAACGTAAAAAACTACTTTGGGAGAGACACACATACATATATAGAGAGAAAGAGAGAGAAACAAATAAATGAAAGAAAAGAGTGTATGTAAATGAGTGAGAGTATAAATGCAAAGAAAAAAATAAGTAAAAATAAAAAAGTATTTAAAATATAGAAAATTTATTAATTACAATTATAAAATAAGAAAAAATATAATTATATAAAACTCCTTACTATAGCATTTCTTAAAGTGTAACACCGGTTAAAAAATATTGCCTGTTGATAAAGAAGAGTAACTGCTTACAATTATTGTGAATGAAAATATCAACACTTGTTAAAACTCGTTTTAATAACATTTTCTCTTTTTATTTATATAAAAAATTATTTAATTAATCATAAGATTATTATTAAATATTATAATAAATGTATTTGAGAAATATTTAAAAGAAAGTATTTGTTTTTTTAGTGCTGCATTTTGCAAATGTCTTTGTTTTCGTTCAGTGTTGTTATTGTCGGTGACCAATACAGTTATCGACCAATTGTATCATCCCCAATAGTGAAACAAAAGCAAAAAAGTGTGCAAGAATAGTTTGCTGATAATAAAACAAAGTTGTAATTCTATTGCAAAAACAGTTAATAATTGTGTTTATTAAACAGAAAAAAAACACGAACTAATTTTGTGATTACCTTAAAGTAAATAAATAAGTGAAAATACGTAAGTTGCCCTCACGGGTGTTCCAGGCATTATTTGTGTTTCCCGAAGTATGGACAGACAAGGGACCAGCCACAAGATGTTTTTTCTATTAATTTTTGTGTTTTGTTTCTTTTAATTGGTTTTGAAGCGCTTTTCCTTTGCTCCATTTGATTTAATGAATTTATTCAATTGGAAATTGTATGTCATTGTTGTTTAAATAAACACGCTTTAGAAGACGCTCAATATAATTGATTCACAATTGTTTATGCGCTATTCAACCAAAGTGAATAATATTGAACTTACACTCGGGTTTGTTAATTTATTAAACAAATAGAAGAAAAACCACATTCATTAATTAAACCCTACCATGTACATACGATCAGAGAACAGTGAATTTAGCGTTCCATCTGTTTAATTCGATTATCAAATCTTTTGGATGCCTTAAATCTGTTGCGGTAGAATGTGAAATTTAGGCAGCTTTTGTTCAGGTGTGACACTTAAAATTTTCTAGGAATTATCTTCTATAAGGAGTTGGAAAAATAATTTATAATTTTTGCATAAAATTGAAAACTTTATATAGCTATAATGACATCTGTAGACTCTGTTTGTCTTAATAGGACGAAGACACTATCTTTCCCTTCAAGTGTCTGAACCCAGCACTTGCTATAAAGAGTCGGAGGTTTTTGAACGACATTCTTGACTAAATTCTTTAATATGACTGCCTGGATGGAAATCGCTCTTCTAGAGTTCCCGAAGTCATAAATAATATGTGTGACCTCGAATTGCTCTGATGGAATAAAATTCTTCTTTTATTTTGTAAGATTTCTTACTTAAGATGGTTATTTGTTGGTCATATTGACCTTAGTCATCAGTTTGGTCGGAGGGCAATTGAAAATTCCCTCCTATTTTATTTATTATCTGTTGCTTTTCGCTTCAGAAATATGTCGAGTTTGTAGTCATTCATAAGTGGAAATCGGTCCATGGTGGTTTATTGATTCCCAAAGTTTCTTATGCATTATACAATCCATTATAAGAACTTCTAAATCATTTCCTTAACAACTTTTTCAGTAGATGGCTTTCTAGGGTGTTCAGCAAGTGGTTTGTCATTGGCATCTTCCAATTTTTAAATCACTTTTATTGAAATGTATCCGCCGTACATCATTCCCTGCATCCCTATTATTTGTGTCTTTGGGAAATGATTTTATACAAGTAAGAATATTTGAAACTGTGGTCATTATTTCGTAGAGTAATATTTTGGAAGTAAATAAAAAAACATGGTATTTTTAATACCTAACAGTCATTGTTAAGGCATAGAGCGGAATTTTTATATTCGGTCGTTTAACATTGTCCCTAATTGACCAACACTTTGGGTATGTGTGGAGTAATTCACATATCCTTTTTTCATGATATAATTTATCACATCAGAGAAAATAGTTAACAATTACAAATACCTAGTCTCTGGTGGGGATCGACCCTTATGGTTTGGCACACTATGGACTAGACTATAGGGGTTCAAAGTTTTATTCAAGAAACAAAAAAAATCAAATAAAATTATATTGTAACTAATTTTTCCCTAGGGGACATAAAACACAATAGGTCAAATCGCACCTGTTTTTACCGACAATATGACTTATTTTGAATATTTTTAGAGGCTCCTAGATGGTTTATTGAAACCATTTAATTTTATGGAAACGGGTTCCAACCATAATCTACCGATAAATTGGTTATTTCGATCATAAGAGATAGTTGGCTATGATATTTTTAGTTTATTCATATTTTTCCGTATTCTCATTATTTTATTAAGCTTTATAGTATCGTCAAGCAAAAGATGAACCAATTTTCTTAGTGCTGGTTAGCGAATACCCATCCAAAAATGTATCAATAAATGATACCGGCTTTTATAAATTCGCTGTTAATCGACTGCAATTTTTCTTAAGCGATTTCCACGTGTAAAAATATTATGCAAATAGAAAACAAGGTGCACAAAACTTATCACATAACACTTGAACACCGCAATAATTACAAATAAGAAAGGTAAATTTTATTGTAAATGTGTTTATAATTGTGACAGATTTATGCCTGTGTAAATGTTACGATTGATATGCGGGCGCTTTTTTATTAAACTGGCTGAAAATGTATACGGGAAAATTTTGTAAAATATATATATTTTTAATGCTGTGTATTTCGCTCGAATGGTTGGCTTTTCACTATTAAACATATCTATGTATATTATCTTGTAAATTGAAAAGTGTTTCATTACCTATAAAATCATATCAAAGCGTATTACACCATTATCTTCCTATTATCAATTAACAAATCTTTCGGAAGGAAATGTTTTAAAAATAAACGTTTTCAATTGAATTTTTTTTATTTAGTAAAAGTCAATACATTAATTACAAAAAATATAAAATGTTGACACCAAAAATGGGGTTATTAAGCTTATTATCTGTGTTTATTTATATCCTTTCTCCTTTATTATAATTTTTTTTCTGTTTTGTTTTGTGGAAAATACTCCAAAAAAATAATAATATAACAAATTTATGCCATACATACAAATATACTCCATATTAACACTTAAAGTGTTATAAGTGCCATCAGTGAAAAATATTAAACAACTTTTGTTATTATGTTTATACGTGAATAAATGTGTTATAAGCTACTAAAAGTAGTTCATGAAAAACTAAAGGGTATGAAAGTCGATAAATTTTAACAATAAAATTCAAATAACTCATACAATTTTTTTTCGAAAGTATTAAAAATATAAAATTATTACGAGTTTTTTTTTAAATAATTGTTTAATATTCAGTATAACAGTCTGGTTACGTTTCATTCGCTGTTTAAATTTTTTTGTTGATACTTAATTCAGACGCTTGTAATGTGTCTTCAAGAAACTGTCGACTTCAGAAGTCGAAACCATTCTACCAAACAGTTTATAGCTTATGTCCATAATTTTGAGGTTAAGTTAGGCACAAGCAATCAACAGAGTATACGATTCCTGACATTCCTACTAGATTTCACTGTGGTATACCTATAAAACGAGTAAAGAAGATATCAACAATGTACCTATAAGTTAGTAAATCGCGCCGAATACTAACACAGGAGAACATTATCAATAGGTTACCGTACTGATTGCACAACAAATTAAAAAACACCAAAATGATTTTGATATTCTGAAAATGTGTGGCATAAGGGCATAATACCCAAATAGATGCAAATATTCTCTCAAAATATACACAAGATATTAAAGAGCTATTTGAGTGACAGGAAGTTTACACTTAAAGAAGGAAGTTCGGATGATTCCTAGAGAATTATTCTAGCCCTAGTTTTATGTTTGATATACACTTCTGTTAGCAGACAATAATGCATTTTTAAGTGTACATGCAAAACAACAAATTGTCTACTAATATTTACTGAATCAAATATTCCTATTGTAGAAGTGATTGAAGAAATGGAGACTTGACGTAAACGGCCAAACGTGTTACCTTTACTTTACTTTATTATTTTCGAAGAAATCGCCCTTTCATTCACTTTTTTCAAGATTCTATGTTTATGATGGTTACCATAATACCTTCAAGCTTTAACAAGGACAAGCAGACAATAAGTATGTATGTGTGAATTATTTTTAACAGCTTCCTCGGCAAGAATTCTTGTACCGTATATAAGGGAAATGTTAAAGAAAAATTTCGGTTAGCAGTTTGCTGATGTGGTAAAAAATATTTCTTCATTAGTAAATAATTTGTTAATACAGACGTGTATGTTCCCAATTTTAATCATGAAATGTCTTAACTTTTTGCTTTTACCAGATTTTGCTACTTGTCATGGGAATAAACTTGTATATTTACCCAGTCAAGTCAATCCACTAAATGGACCAAAGGTAGTGAGCTTGAAATAAGGTTTGGTTAAAAAGACAGCTGTCATAAAGGTATAGTTTATGTGGGTTCTATAAGGTCCCGTTGTAAATACCGATTACAGCTATTTGGCAAAATGTAACTCATGGCTACGATTCTGTTTTTCGCCTTCTTGACCATTTAGGGGTTTACTTTTTGTCATAACTAGACAAAACAAAAAAAAAAACAAATTATAAACTCAAGAATAAAAAACACAAGTTTTCCTTTTGTTTTTCCAATTTTCAGTGAACAAAAGAAAAAAAAGTATAAAAAGTTACCAAAGGAATGCGTTCATGCCGAAGTAGTGGAAAGGATGAAAGTTTAAGAATGGTTTTTGCGGAATATGTATCTCTAGTTGGTTGTATTGTAACAAATGAATTTTTTAATCTCTCTCTCTATCTCATTCGTACTAAAAACAGACAGAAATTAAAACGAACAAATTTAATAAAATTCAACTGCCAGAGATGGCTATAATTGGTAATGCATTGGAGTTAAATAATATGCGAACGCCAACAATAAAAAAGTGAATTAAGTTATGTCACTAACACAAATGCATGTATACATATCGAATATAATCTTATAAATAATTGAAATAGATTTAAGAAAACGAAAATAATTTCGTACTTTTATTGCACAATGTTCGAACAAACTCAAATTATCCGCCTCACTTTCCCACACAGAGTCGTTATTATAGGTAGTGCTTCCATTGCAATTATGCACATATCAAACCATACGTATAATCATAATCACTCCGTACTCCTCGATTACTTCGACTGCGATTGAAACTACTTACTTGATGAAAAAATTACATTTCTATCCATGTGAACCAATTTCAAACTTTTTAAAAACCGATCAGTACGTCTCATACGTTATGTTTAAACTCTATGCAGAGATTATTATTTTTTTTAATTTTCTTTGTTTCCAATTCTTTTTTTTTCGTAAAAAAACAAAATCCATTTTCGATTGTTTGTTACCATTTGCATATAGTTTTTCGTGCTGATAAGTTTATTCATCTGAATTATTTCTTTGCTGCTTTTGTTCTTCTCAAACGAATTTTTAATTTATCGATGTCTTTTTTGTTTTTTTTTCATGTTTTTTCTACAAAATTGCAATTTTCTAAGCATACCTTTAAGAATAAATAGAAGAAAAAAATTAAGGATAAAAGAGAAGAAAAAATAGAAAAATATACGTGGCTGTTGGTTGCTAGCTATTTATTTTTACCGCAAATTTACCGTTTTATGTTTTCTTCCAATTCTTGTTCTTCTGGTCTTCCTCGAATTTGTTGTAGTTTTTTTTTCATTTTTTTTAGGAAGAGGGTTTGAAAAAGGAAATGGTATAATTTGAACTCTCTCTCACTCCTTTTTTAGAAATTTCTCATATACTAACATACATATTACTTGCATACATATGCATGTTGGTTTGTTTCAATAGGGTTGCCATTTGTTTAAATTATATTATTTTATATTCACTGTGGTTATTTGATGGGTAAAATTAATTGGAGTTTTTTTGGATTATGAAAAGTTTTTATCGCAAATCCGTGAAAATAAACTCGTGAAATAAAATATTTCCTGTGTAAATATTATTAATCCTATTATGCTTAAGTTTGAAAGAAATATTTCTTCAGCGATTAAGTCGAAGCAGATTTCTGGCAAAAAGTCTGAGAGTAAATAAGACTGTCATGAAAAGTTTTTGAAAAATCTGGCATTCGGTTTCGACTTTAAACTGTAGATCCCGCAACTCATAAATAAAGTTAACACATGCAACATGGGTGGTGTGAGAAACTAAATCATAATCCTGACTGAAGGGTTGTAATGACCAATTACGTAATTGTTACGCTTAAAGACAGATGTTTTTCAAAAAATGTTATAGACGACTTAGGATTTCTGCTGTTGCCAGTACTCGCTATGAACAGTGCGGCATATAAGCTCTAAAAAGTGGTTGCGATGCATGACTCTGTGAAGTTATGGTACAATTGTCTACTGCTACTAATTTTAGTTACAATTACAAATAATTACTTGTGCTACTTCGTGTAAGTTGATATTACAGTTAAACTTCTAACCAAGATATCAAGTCCATGCAACTCGCTAACAAAGTTTTATTAATCATATATCGATGAAATGATTTGATACAGTATTCTGTAGACGGCAAGTCTACCGTATATGTACATCCGAAAGTACAGTTACTGAATAATACTGGATTTCTTTTTATTACTCCTTATATATTCTGTTATTCGAATTTATTTTGATTTAGTAATATAGTTTGGCTTTAATTATTGATACGATACACTTTTAAAAAAGAATTGAAAAATTGAAATAACAGCAAACATCTTTCCCTTACTCAATTTCCTTTACTCTCAATTTATTGTTTAGAAAGAAATGTGTTTTAAAGACATGGGTTTCTCTAAAATACAAAACCTCTTCACGAAAGAGAAAGAAAAATTGTCATACGTTTAAAAATGTCAATAGAATTTCAATAACAATTCCTGCAAACAAATCTAGTGAAGAAGAGGACTTTGGCATCAAAATGTATGTCGATATTTTAAATATTTAATAAATACCAGAAAAATGGAGAAGAACAAAAAAATTAAATAACGAACCGCAGTACCAAATGTTTCGAAACTTTGATAGCAATGAAAATGTCTTACCAAAAACGTGGTAACAAATAAAAACAAAAAAAAAACATAAATTGAACTCAAAACTGAGGGGAAAAAAATTAAAAAATATACGAACAAATACACAACAATGAAAAAGTAGCATAAACAAAGAATAAAAGGAAGAAGTCTGTGGAAAGCAAGAAGAAGAATGAAAAAGGTTATAGGAAAGCAAATACAAAGTTCATTGTTTTTCATATTACAACACTTTTAACCCAATTCTTATACATTAACACCATGCATACATGCATACATACATATGTATGTGCATATATTTAGGTGAACGAACATGATATGTATGTATAAACATCTAAAATAAATTTAAAGAAACTATGTACATATGTATGTATACACATACGATAATACTGCTTCGTTTAAAACAGTAAATACGTAAATCAAATCCTTATATCCTTATAAATATTATGTATTACCGCAATTAGAAAAAATTTAATTCTCCTGCTGTAACAATTCTTCGTTTAATTGGTAATTCTTTTCCCATTTCATAACAAATACTCCATTCAGATGGATCTAAATCGAATTTTAGAGTCGGGAATGACTTAACCTGAAAGGATTTTTAGGCTGACTCATCACTTATGGCTACATCACTTATATGTATGCCTATACGTAAGCAATTATCGTTTGTTTTCTTATCAGCATGAGAACTATCGAGATCGATAACTGTTGCTTGGCAGCTGAGAACGTTAATCTGTGTTAATATTTCTGTTTAGTTGGATTTGTTAAGATATTATTTAACGCCAAAACAGCATGGTCACAGAGAAAAATCAAGTAATCAGTAAATAGGGCCCTTTATAGAACGAAAGTTCTATATATTTTTGATTTTGCATTAATTAAATCCTTTTGTTATTAATTCAGCGTGCGTATGAGTATTTTAACGAAATAAATATCAATTATACGTGCCAGTAATTAAACCCGAATTTGTTTTTAATTTTTTTTTTAATTAAAACTCGTGCCAATAGTTGTAAATAGCGAAGTAGTTTTCCGACTAAACGAATCTAATCGTTGTTCGGCCTGTTCGTTAAAGTGAATTGATCGTTATATCCAGCGCTATATTAAAAAGGAGAAGCGTCCTCCATTTTATTCAAAACTCGTAGTAAATGTAGCATTTTTTATATTTTGCTACGAAAGCTATATTCGTTACTACAGTGAATGTTAAGTTAACATAGAGTCTATGTCATAGACTGTTGAGGTAAAATAATTGAAAAGCATAATTGATTCGAAGTCGCCGTGGTCTAGTAGGTAGTGTGTTGGCCTATTAGACGAAAAGCCAGGGTTCGAGCCCCAGGCCAGACATCAAAATAAAATACAAAAAGGATTTTATTCGGCGACTTCCTCTCAGCAGATTTCTGGCAAAAACTCAGAGATTAAATAAAAATTGCCATGAAAAGTTTCTCAAAAATCTGTCGTTCGGAGTCGACTTTAAACTGTAGGTCCCACCACTCATGTATAAAATTAACACACACAACATAAGTGGTGTGAGAAACTAGGTCGTAATCCTGACTGAAGGGTTGTAATGGCCAATTATGTATGTGAATTGATTCGAAAAACAAAAATAGAAAAAATCACCCTTTTCATATACACATATTATGTGTGTGTATGTCGTATAACAACATAAACAATAATAATAAAAAAATAACAACAAATAACATTTATTATGAGCGAAACAAAGTGAATTTGCACGTTTTTTTGTTTTATCATTATGATAGTTGATCCTTTTTATCCTTTTCTATTTTTGCCCATTTTATGTTATACGCTTTACTATATTTTTTTATTTTCTTTACTTTATATGTATTTCAAACAATTGTTAACTGTAAATGTCGAAGGAGTGAGTGTTAAAATGTTCTTTTTTTCAGTTAATATGAATTTTTTTTGCCTTTCTTGTTAAGTAAATGGCAACAGAATGGTTTGAACTGCATTTAGAACATTTAAACTGTGAAACAATTTGCACTTGCTATGGGAACGTTAGAGAGATGGAGAGGTAAAGGATTTAGGTGGGGTAAAATTAACAAAAAAATAAATAAATATTAGCATGTTTGGCATTACATTGTAATACAAGAAAAAAATTTTTTTAAGTATACAAATACACATGCTGTATTACTTATTCCTGTGGATTAAAACAATTCTTGATTTAAGTTGTCATTCCCCTTCATTGTTAACATTTCTTTTACCTTCAGTTTGTAATTAAACACAAAAATATGAAATATTTCGTTTTTGTTGCTTTTGTTTTAAGGCAAACATAACGATTATCTTTAAATGCCCCAGTAATTTATATTTTTAATACTTTTGCAATTATGTATTTATAAGATATTTACTAGATAAGAAGTGTAAATGATAAAATTTGGACGTACTTCTAGACTTTTCTTTTAGTTTGATTGAAAATAATAATTGTCGTTAGTGTAATCCTCTGTCTCAGTAAATACATTTTCTTTTTGAAAACCGTTGAAATGAAAATGAGTTGAAATGTTTTCTGGCCTCCAAAATTTTTCGAAATTTGGAAGCCAAAATTTTTTTATATCTCCTTTGCTTTCACCACTTCTTAAGGCGACACTTTCTGTATAACAAAAACTTTCAACATTTCAATAAATTGGCCTGAAAGCTAGAAAGTCTAAGGGCATGATGAGTTTATGCGCATTGTTTTAGTCTTGTAAGCCAGTCATAAGTGCATTCCTAGTAAATGCTTGGATCGTGGTGTTCATACTAGAAAAATGATGAGGCAGAAGGCACACGTTATCAGCAAATCATTATGACATTATCAAGTGTATAGACACCGAATGATACATCACTATACCAAGTACTATATTATATGATAATGGCGACAAGATACAGGCTTGACAAACCCTTGTATGCTTCTCATCTTGAATGGATTAGCAAGTGTCTTGTAAACTACCTTACTGAGTCGAAATATCTGTCTAGGTATTCCTTTGTAAGCTCGAGCTTCATAAATGGCAATGGGGTGAAGACTCAAATGCTCGTGTAAAGTGCAAAAACGATAAAAACCGATTTTCTTCTCTTAGATGTAGTTCGACTACGGTAGCGATGTGATTATTTAGATAATTATGTTCTATGATCTTATTGATCATATTTCGAAGTGTTATACTCTACCAATTGTTATCTTGCAGTTTTCTGATTTTTCTCATATTATAGCCCAAAAAATTTGTTATCAGTGGCGGCAATTTTCAAAATTACTTAGGTAATATTATTAAAGCCTGGAGATTTTACTACTTACACAAAAGACTGCTTGATACAGTACATTATCGCCTTTTATACGCTATTTCTCATTCATAGTGTTGTCCTGTTCAAAAACCTAACGATTTTAAAAACGTATTAATTTGTAGTATAAAAATAGATGTAAAAAAACAATTGTTTCTTTTAGGGCGTATGTGAACTATTGTAAAATTTCTATATTTACCCCAAATACATGTAATCTTTTGAACATTAAATGTGAGAACAAAATTTATAGGCACTGGAATGTATTTTGTTTTTTTTTTTGTTGTTTGTAAATTTTCTCAACGAAATCGACAAATTCTTCTTCAATACAATAAAAGAGAGAAAAAAAATAAAAAATAAGTATAAATTCACATAAATCTCATCTAATTCTTCTACTGTTCTTCTTCTTATTGCAGGTGTTTGGCTTATATTCCCCAGAAGAATTGCAAAGAATGATTCCGTTTCTTTACATTTCGTCTCAAAACTAAAAAGTAAGAATTTTAAGAGAACTTAAACAACAACTAACAACGGCAATAGCATTATCACCAGAAAAATTTCTTCACATTGGAGTGAATGCAGGGAATAGAAGGAGAGAGAAAATAGGTGTGAAAAGTATTACAAAGGCAATAGCAACGGCGTTATAAACCCAGAATAAAAAAATAAAATAGGAAACCTAAGAATAAGAAACATGTTGGTGGATTGAAAATTGAAATTTTTAGAGAACTCGAGTTGAAGCAACGAATACTAAGAATAAAAAGAGAAAAAAGCAATAAGTAAAGGATTTTCTTAAATTTTATTTTTCTATTCAATTCCTGAAAAATTTAAATAAATAAGAATAAAACAGAAAACAGCTTCAATAATAGAATTACTCTACAAATTATAATTGGAAATACAAGTGAAGAATTGAAAGCAATTAAAATTAATTGTTTAACAAACAACAACAACTGTTCACAAGTCAAACAACACAGAGTAAGAGCTAGATTTATTTAAGAACTACATAGAAAGTGTAGGGATTTCGGCGAGTGTGTCAGAGCAGAGAGTAGAAGGTGAGAGTAACAGAGCGTCGTAATTCCAAATAGAACAGAGTACATTTTGAATTAAGACGACACAAGACAAGACGTCAACAAATCAAACGTTACAACAAGCTACTGTTGCTGCCGCTGTAAGTGGATTATCAACAACAACAACTACACATCATAATCAACAACAACCACAAATATCAAAAACAAGATCACCACTAGAACAACAAGATCAAATAAATTCACAAATAGCTTTAACTGCTGCCCACACCTATCCACAGCTTCTGCAACACCAAAATCAACATCAACAACTACATCTACATTTACAACTAAATCCAACAACAGCGGCAGCAACAGCAGCACCTATACCACTAGAAGCAGCAACAACATCTAAAGTAGTAGCAGCAGCAGCAACAGCAACAGCGACCACTTCCTCCACCCATACAGCAACAGCGAAAACTTCAAAACAACAAACAACAAGTGCTAGTGGTACAGCGACTACTGCTAACAGTCGTAGTCGCCATAATACAAATCGTCGTCGTAGTAACAGTACCGGCATCACCACGAATCCACACGGTAAAAGCGGGGGCGGCGGCGGTACCACAACGGCGTCAAATATTAAACAAAGCGCCAGTCGCAACAGTAATATACGCAGTTCTTCGTCCAATAGCACAATGGCCTCTTCCAATCACAGAGGCGGGGGCGGCGGCGGAGGAGGAGGCGGTGGTGGCGGCGGCGGTGGTCCTTCCGGTTCAGGCTTACAAATCGGCTCAGCGTGGTTTCAGCGCAAAATCAATTTACGGCCACAACATCGAGGTGTTCATTTAGTTACAGAAGAAATTCTAAGACAAATGCCTGAATTGGGACAATTTTCAGTGGGATTATGTCATGTGCAAAGTAAGTAATATCAAATATTTAAATTTCAATTTTTTCCTTTTTAATTTAAAAACTTTAAATGCATATATTGATATATAGTATGTATATATGTATGTATATATGTACATTATAAAGAACAATAGCAATGTGCATAAATTCTTAGAAGACAGGCATTAAGATGTAAAAAATTAAAAGCCTTTTATTATTTTTCTTAATAGTTTCTTTTTTATAAAGAATTTTGTTCCTTTATTTGTGAAATAAGACATTTCATTTGAGTTTAAATAAAAATATACAAGAAATATGGAATGGTTTTGGGTGGGACCATTGTTATAAATTCCAAACTTACAGTGGTTACACAATATGGCAAACATTTTTAAATATTTCAAAGAATCGTATTTAGAAAACGGCGTGTTTTTGTCGTTAAGATAAATAAAAAATTAATTCAGAGGCCATTTGATCCATTAACGTTTAACTATTAAATTTATTTATGAACAGCAAAACCTCAGATCCCATTCCAAAAGTTTAATGTTGGCAAACAATAGATTTAAAAAGCTTTTCAATTAGCTGCTCTGAGAGGTGTATGTGGAAATATTGTTTCCATTTTTTTTTTTAAAATCACTGCTGAGGTTTAAACTTCGAGCTCTCGTCTAGTACATCAACAAAATACCCACTAAATTAATGTATATGCACATTTGTATGTGGCATATTTTCCTTGCCACTGTGCTTATTATTCTTATAATATAAACAACACAACTACAAACAATTTTTGTTTGGTTGTTTTTCTGTTAATAATCACAAGCTAGTTCACATTTCAGATATTTCTGGCATCATCTAGTTTTTTCAATCACATATTAAAAACAAATTTGACCTTATTTTACAGACAGCCTTGCTTTGTTCTTTTTCAAAAGAGTTTTTTTTTAATGAAAATTCGTCCATATGTACACAGATACATATATGCACATAGAAATATGACTTTTAACACTCATACTCTTAGGCCTGGTTCACCCACAGGTTTCTGAAACATTTTTGGTTCGCACAAAATTTTTTTTATATGGAGTTTGACGTTTCTCTCAGAGAGCGAGAGAAATTATTTTGTGCGAACAACTCTCCGAACCAAAAATGTTTCAGAAACTTGTGGGTGAACCCGGCCTTACCGTATGTATGTATATTTATAAGGGTGAGGCTTAATAAATATTATCACATGATAAAAATAATACAATAAATAAATATCCATATACCAGAACTAAAAATCAAACATGGCAAAAGCCTATAAACTCAGCAGAAAATAATAAAATAAAAAGCCCCCGAAAAAAAAGGAAAAATCAAATATAAATCAAAATCCTTCACGAATACAAACATAAAACGAATTGCAATCAATCTCATCGTAGTATAGTGTGTATAAAATATTAAATGAAAGACAAAAAGAACGTGAAAAAACCGGTGCTAAAATATTTTATGTGTCAAAAACATGCCTTCGCTCTATATATGTATACATGTATATGTATGTCCATATTGTGAGCTGTTGTTATCCATTCAGCCAGACTGTTAGTGAATTTCAGCCAAACAGCCATTTAAATATCCTTAATGGTTCTTTTGTATTTTTTACTCTCTTTTTTATTTTTCATTAAATCTTACGACAATGAAGTCGTCGTCGTCGTCGTCATATTGTGAAACAAATCAAATACGAAATGTTTAATTTTAAGTTTACAAATTTCCAAAAAAAAGTACCAGAATAAAAGCACTTGTGTTCGTATATACAGTTTGGAACATAAAAATAGCAGGTCACTCAAATATTTTTTAAGGGAAATACTCTGTCAAATACGAGATTTTAATTAACATATGCTAATTAATATTATTTAAAAAACCCACGTTAATTTCCTTTTTTTTTTTTAATAAATTTATTTCAGTTGTATCTTTTATTTTTATTTCAACTGAACTAGTCATTTATCAGGTTGTTTAAAACTTCCTACAGCAAAATGTTGTGCATTTCATTACTGCGAATTCATTTCGAAAGCCATTTAAGGAATTTCTTCATTGCAATCAGTGTTTGATATCTAAATATTTGCTTAGGTTTCTAATTGATTATACATTTTTTAATAACCTATATTCTCCAAAATAGGTCATTGCTTAACATTTTCTCCATTCGTGTTATTCCTTTTATTTTTTTTTTAATTTTTTACTAAATATTGATTAAATGCTATTTATTATGATTACTTAGTATGTATGTCCGCTTGATTGACTGTCTGTCTGTCGATTTTTCATTATTATTTAGTTTGTCATTATTTGGAAATGTTATATTCTATTATTTCCTTATTCATTATTATTTGGTTCTTGTTGTTGTGCATTTTGTAATTTTATTGTCAGTAAATCGATTTTATATATATACACTCACTCGGTTTTACAAAAGTGTATGGCATATACATACTGTGAAACAGAAAAGCTTTCCTACAACTTACACACTTAAAATATTATGAATATTATGACTTATGAAAACGTCATAAATTTATTTCAAATATTTTTTACTAGAAATACACAAGCAACCCTTATAATTTTTGCCTCCCACTGTAGGTAAATACGTATTCGTTATATTGGCATAAGTATTTATGCGTATTTATTTTATTACTATTTTTTTTTATCACAAACATAACTATGATTTACGTTTGTCAGGTAATACGATTTGTATTTTGTAGGGCAGATGACATTTATTTCAATATCAACACAATGCCTTGTTCTACTTAAAAAAAATTAAACTTTACAATTACAAAACTTTTTAATACTTTTTTGAGCTGTGCTGATCCTGCGAAGACGAACTTAATGCCAAAGATTCCCATCTATTACAGCAAATAATAATTTCATACAGAGCGTTGTTCTAGGAGCATACAGATGTCGATGCTATCATTTCAATACATCGAAAATATTGGATGATACGAGTCAACCAACAACTTTTCTTACAATAATTCGGCGATCTGTAAAAAAAAACTTATTTTTATTTCCGTAATAGGTTATATCAGGTGTATTTATTTTAGGTGCATAAGAACTATCGATATCGATAACTAATGGTTTCACAGCTGATAATGTTGGTTGTAGGTTGGCTAGTCATAAACGCCAAAAAAACAATGCTTTCAAATTACGAATATTTATTTTGAAAAAAAGAAATCTGTTTTCGAATTTCATACAGCACTTTGTAAATTTTGCGGCCAACATAATCGGTATAGTTAGCAAGTAATTGATATTTTTTGCTCTAATTTAGTAAATATTTGACCGGCGAGAATATTGCTGTTTTCGAGCAAGGTCTAGAAGAAGACGTAGAAAAGTCGTAATCAACTTACTAGCCTTGGTCTGAAGACTATGTGGAATATACTATGTTAAGATATTGGTTTACATACCTATAAACCTATTTCTATTCTTGCTTATTGGTCTGATTTGAAACGTTAGACGGATAAGCATTTTTATAAAATTTAGTTTAATGATGCAGCTCATTTTTGGTTTAATGGGTTCGCCAAGCCATTAACGAAACATCATTACAGACATTAAATTTTACTATTATGTGTGATTTATATGCTGGCGGCCTTATCGGTCTTTATTTCCTTCGAAGTGTGCAACGAACTGTCTCTACGATATATAGATAGCAATCCCATTCAGGCGGTTTAACGCCTCTGTATTACTTTTTATGGAGCTTAGTTAAGTCATTATTTTATGCCGACAAACTAGTAACGCTTGAACCATTGAATCCAATACACAATATTTGTCGCCACATGCCATAGATTTATAGGAAAAAGTGGTAAAAAAAATTGGATTGAAGGAACTATTAAAAATTCACTCTAACAATATTTCCGCCTTGAATTATCATTTCAAGCTCTCGAGCTTTTAAAAACACTTTGTATTATGTATGTTTGTACATATGTACCCATGCAATGATAATGGATCATGCAGAAACCAAAATATTGTATATTAACATGCCCCTTCTAATGTTTTATGAGTTGTTATACTTTTTCCAAGAATGGTATGAATTTATATTGTAATTTAAACGTTTTGGAAATTGTATGGATTGTAAAAATATTGAATAACATTCTGTTGAATTAAATATTGAAACGTTTATCAAATTTATTCTATAATATGATAAACTATTTGCAAAAGCAAAATTTTTTAAAAACGCATCATTTATCTTAAAACCCAGAAGTATACAAAACTTAACCACGTTCTGTTGAATTTGTTACAAAACCTGCATAATCATGATAATGAATGTATGTACACTTCATCACTAATTTAAACATTTAACCACCGATATCCCTTAAAATTCTGAAGGAAGTTTTCCAAAGTTGAATGGAGTTGGAATAGAGTTGTAGTGTGTCCGTAGTCAGGCAAAATGATGTATGGACTACAAAATGAAAAACGGATGTGTGAGATGTTGAAACATGCTGGGAATTGAGAGTTGCATGTAGAGCAACTGATGTTGTTGCAGTTGAAATTTAAATTCATATTCAACATTTTCGAAGAACACAACAGCATTGGGGTAACATTTGTTGCCATAACTTTTATGGTCTTTTGTTGTTCTTGTGCCATTATTGTAAGCAGCAGCAGAAGAAAAGTGTAAAAGAATAAAACTATTTTGGCCTACTTGCATAAAACATTTTAAAATTTAGAAAAAATACATTTTTAGAGTTTTATTTTGAGAGTTTCTTTTATTTTTTTGTTTTGCAAAAAAGTTTTAAGAGGATAAATTTAAAATTTTTTTCTAAGATTTTTCACACATTTTATTTTGCCGTTCCTTATATTTATTTCTATTATTGTATTTGAAATTATTCGACGCTTTGTTGAAGAAGTCTTAAATCAATTGTTGTCTAAAACTTTTTTTTTTTTTTTTTTTTTTTTGGAAAAGGGTAAAAGACAGTGTCGAATGATTGCTTTAAAAGTGCTTCTTAGTTTGTGTCTAATCCTTAAATTTCACAATTGCATCTTAACAGGCCAAGTCTTTTTAAGATTGCTACGGACTACTTTTTTCTTCCAGTTATAGTATACACTAACTGAAAATGTGATATTTCTTTCGAAAATCATATAAAGCCTTATCTATTTCGTGAAAAGTTTGCCTACCACCACTTTACTAACCCATAAACGCACAAAAGTAATTAAAACATTCTACAAAGGTGGTCACTTTTTGATTATTATGGAGTGATTACGGCCGTTATAACTGACTTACTGTGCAGAAAATTGGCAAGATTATAAAGAAATTTGAAGCGACTGAAAGCGTTACAGATGTGGCCAGGTCTTAATATCATTGTAATGTACGCTCTGCCAAAAATATAGCTTCTAAAGGTTGTTTCAACAGGAAAATTTATTTACTTTGTGTTTGGCATGTAATTGAAATTTAGGAATTGAATGGTATGCGGTTTCAGCCAGAAAATGGCAAGCACCTGAGAAGTCGATTGATTATAAATTCATTGCTTGGGAAGTTGCTAGAAAGTATACATAATTTCACGTTTTAGCTACATTAATTACTCATAAAGTTTAAAAATTCAATGACTTACGTCTTACATCCGATACAACAGGAAAATTATATTACTTCGTGCAATGAAAATGATGTTATCTTCTGCAGCTCCTTTTCCACAATATTTTCATACATCGGGGGTTGGGTATCAAGGGCAAACTTGTCATTGCCCTTCTTGGAAGCACTTGTACCACGTTTTAACAAGATTAGCCCTGTCTAGTGTAATATTTCATCCATTAGATTTAAAATTCTTGAATCTTTTTAAAGTTCTTTCACTTGTGACTGTTATTTGCTAAAAATGAATTACAAAACTTTTGTTTTGTACTTAAGTTTTGAAGACCTTAATCAGTTGCGAAATAATAAATAACTCTTTATGTCGCCGATAAAATTTCGTTTACTTTAACAAATTCTACGATTAGCAATTATTTAAATTACTTCCTTTATTTGCTGTTTTTATTGTAGTTCTTGTTGTTGTTGTTGCTATTATTTTCGTATACTATCAAATATATACCCTAGTTTTGAATTTTTTTCTCGTTTTTTTTTTTTGTTTAATTAACTTAAGGTTAAAATAAAAATATAGAAATTGTGTCACTGCGCGCTTACAAAACTGTGCAAACAAACGCATAAATACCCATTTCTCTATCCCTACCTATCTCTCGCCCCAGTCACACAGTCACAGCCCTAACACCACCAGCCCACTTTAAATCAAACCAAACCAACCCAACTCGACACAACTCTATTCTTTTATGCCACTCTACTTTAACCAATTCTGTTGTCTGTCTGGGTTTGTCTGTATCAAGTGTTTTTATAAGTGCTTTCTGTAAAACGAAAGAGTAAGACGGAAATACATTGGCAAAAGAAGAGTTAGAAGAAGAAAGAGTGTGTAGGTTTATAAGTGAATTTTTACTGCAAGATTCCATGGCCTAAAAACACATGCATACATAAATTTAGTACCATCATAATAACAAGAAAGAAAGAAAAAAAATTAAAGAAAGAAATACAAAAAATATATATTAAAGAAACGAATAAAATACGAAGACAAGGCAGAGAAGGAGGGAAAGGAAAGAAATGGAAAATTGTACTTACTTTAACTGTTTTAAATAAATGGAAAAAGAAACGGAATTAGTTTATGCCGAATTTGATTTGCTATAAAGCTAAAGGGTTTGTAAAGTGCCACTTCAGCCTCGAATTAAAAGAATTCGAATGGAAATGAATTTCAGTAGCTTTCACAAGAAAATACTTTGTTTGCTGCCTAATGACAATTGGTAATTAGTTCAGGAGGAAGAGAGTATTGCTTATTTCAGCTGCCAGTGTCAGGCTCTGGCTGGACTCAGACTTCTCTAATTTGACGTATCTTTCTCGAAAGTATAACTGAACTATCGTTACTCAATATCCTTTATTAAACTTTCAAACTGGTATTCAGCTCGATTCTAAGGGAACCATTTCTTGATGCTATTTGTCGAGATTAGTTAACCAGGTGTTGTCAGTTGGCTCTGGGCATCTATTCAGAAGGTGTCGCAACGGACCGCTATGTGCTTTCAAGGTAGTCTTTATTTCAATGAAACTGTCACTTCCTATTCGAAAGTAGTTTAAAAATAAATTTTATAAAGGTAGGTTGTAAGTTCGATTCTCCCGAGAGACTCAAATAAATTAATGCCTATTTTGATTCCTGCTAGAAACAGAAGTCATACCTTGCAACTTATACCTTAAAAGAAAATCCTTTAATCTAATCCTTGAAACTCTTCAAACCATGTCGTCTGTCCATATGTCATTCAATTCTCTTCAAATGTATTCTTTTATTACTTTGTGAATAAATGAATGCGTGTGTGTGTGTGCATGTGTAAGTTGAGTATCAGAAGAACAATTAAACAAAATACGTCGTTAAAACAAATATAAATTTCATACTGGTGTGATGGTATCATATTTAAACACATACACAATATTTATTATACTTAGATGTGTGTACATGCGTTCTGCATACATATGTGCATATTTAGCAAAGAATTTATGTTCATGTATGTGTGGTGTGGCGTAGAGAGCGAGAGAGAGAGAGAGAGAGAAAAGGAGAAAGTGGAAAATCAGTAAAGGAAATGCAAATAAGCGTTAACACGCACCGGAAATACTTGAACGCTCACATATACAGAGCGTGTAATGTATTAATATAAGGCAGAAGCGTAGCTATTTACGGATTTAAAAGAGTTGGGCATAGCATTTTTAAACTTTTGTATTTTTCAGGTTACGTATGAAAGAAATTGTTTATAAAAATGGTATCGATTGATTTCATTTGATGTCTACAATGTTAGAATAATTATTTTAAAACAGTTGATTTTCAAAATTTGCGAAAGGCCATTGCAAAAATATACCTTTTAACCAAACGATTGAGCTACGAGTTTGATACGAGGCGACATTAATGGCCTACAGAGCTACAAACCGTATCATCCAAGTATAATTGGGACACTTACAGAATACTTGCTTAGCGCGGAATTATCCTTCAATTTGTCTAACATATCAACAGCGACCAATTGAATCACTCTAATACTATATCGAGTTTCTTGGTTAAACGAATCCAATGCATAAACGTCCGCAGAAACTTGTTGCTACAGTGATAGTTCCAAACGTGGAAATAATACGGCACTGCAGCTCTCCAGCAACCAAACTTTGGTTCCTGTTACAGGAACATAACACAGTTTTTGAGATCGGATATTAATATGATAATTGACATGTAGGGACTTAAATACTAAGACTAAATCAATACTATTTGAGTACACTAATCGTTTTTACTTAGTAATGTCTTCTGGCAAAACAAAGCTATAAACTTCACGTTTCAAAGAAGCTATAGTGTTGCCTTATGCAATTAATATTACCAGAAATATTACATTTTAGACCCATTTACCTAGAATTTGTAACTGGACTTTTAGTAAAGCGAGCATGCCAATTTAAGTTTTCAACTCTCTTCTTTTAGTATTTTTTTGCTGGTCTCTACATGCAAATATCGTAGAGTTGTATCAGTATGGAAGTTCTTCTTTGTTCGAATTCTTCCTTGCCACAGTATAAACTATTGCTTTTAAATTTTTTTTTCGCAACGAAAAACTATTTCTTACTCAATTTTAATGCACAAAAACAAATTGCATATTCTTGGGAATTAGTAGTACACGAACCCATGAATATGACAGACACCAACAATAATGTTAAGGATGAGAAAGATTTTATTTGAAAATAATTTTCATTTTAAGCAAATATTCTCCTCATCTTCAGATCCACTATTTGCTCTGCATACTTTTCTGTTTCTGTTGTTGTTGTTGTTGTTGTTTTGGGACAATGTTTTTCCAATTCATTTAAGTAAAAAATAATCTGGCACCGGACATACAAATATGCTCATACTCATTTGTATGTGATAACAAAATATTTTTACTTTTTTTTGCATAAATAATTGCAAAGGACACACTGGTATATATGCAATATATGTATATATAATGTACGCTTCTGTAGAATAAAATAGGTTAAAAGTAGGGGTGTAGTTTTAAGAAGAAAAGTACTTCTAATGTCCATAAATAAGTGTGTTTTTTGTTTATTATCAATCTATACTATCTGTTTATGCTGGTGTAATAAAATATTATCGGTTTATATTTTTATTATACGACATATTCTGCATTTTATTGGTTACTTAGTCTCAGATTTTGTTCAATAATGACTACATAATGAATGTAATGGGAGTTTTTGTTATTCTCTTCTATTTTTTCTCTTTTTTTTCTATTTTGTCAATATAATAACAATGATTGAAGGAATATTTTAATGAATTTATATGTACATATATGTATATGAATAATATTAAATATTACATTACTTTCTATGGTTTAATGTTTAATATAAATAGTCGTGTAAATAGAGGTTAGGTTTGCTCAACGTCTTAATTAAATTCCTAAAATTTATGGAAAATGTATTTAGCAAATAAATATTTTTATGATATCATTGCTGTCTATGTAATGTCAAACACAGAGTAAATGATTTTCGGTAGTATGAAGTTCAAGTATGAACTTCAGAATGAAGTGGAAATTCAAAACTTGTACATACTATTGTCATAATGGAACTAAACACTTTTTTGCTGCGATATTCTGGCCTCAGGGCACTGATAATTCATAATAGTTATGACCAGTTGTGGTCAAAATTGATCATTTGCTAGGTTGTAGTAACTCTTAAACAATTTTCTTCGAATCATCCGAAATACTAAACTTACATACATACATAATTGGTCATTACAACCCTTCAGTCAGGATTACAATCTAGCTTCTAGCACTACCCATGCTGTGTGTGATCATTTTATACATGAGTGACGGAACCTACAATTTAAAGTCGACTCGAAACGACTCTGATTTTTGGGAAGCTTTTCATGACAATTTTATTTACTCTCAGAATTTTTGCCAGAAGTCTGCTGAGAGGAACTCGCCGAGAGAAATATTTTTTCATATTTCGTTTTGTTGGAGACGTCTGACCTGGGGTTTGAACCGTGGTCTCACGTCTAATAAGCCGACACACTTTCTACTAGACTACGGCGACTTTGAAATACTAAGCCTAAGATAGTTTTTTGTCTGTCCCGACGTCTTGAAGACATTTGTGGTGTGACCCTGATATTTCACTACGTTTTTATTTAGTTTAATATATTAAAAAAAAACTGTTTGGGAGTCAACAAGGCCAACCTGGTTTTGCAGTTCTTACCGATCTCAACAAAAATAAGTCTTCTGAGCCGGATAGTATTCCAACTTTGGTCGTAGTGTTCTTCAACGCTTCGGCGGCTATTAGCTAATCTTTTCAGTATTTCATATTATGTCACTATTTTTCCATTTTCTGGAGAGTTGCTAATGCAATGCCAATTCCATTTCCATTTACTGAGAAGTTGTTTTTGTAACTTCAATTCTCTAAAATATTAAGGCTAATAATCCTACCAACAATCCTACCATCAATAGTAATATGTTTAGCACTAATCAAGGCTATGGAAAGTCTGATAATGATAAAATATCGAATGTCTGGTAATTCGATCGGTTACAGGCAGTGAGGTCTGTTGTACTGGTGGCTAATTGGCATTATCCCTAGAGTGAAGTGAAATCATTCTATCAGACGATTTGATAGCAACAAGAATGTGGCTCTAGACTTTTCTAAAGCAATAAAAGTAGTATCGCAGGGTATAATTTTATTCGAACTATGTTTTATCAAGGGATATAGGAAACAATGCTTATGGGTTAATTAGCATGACATCGAATTCCATTGATTTCGTTTAATACTTAGGAAGAGTTCAGGAATTTAAAATAATTTTAACAGATTGATGTTCATACCGCATACTGTACTTTGCCTTGTATTATCTAATTTTATAGTTCCTCTTATAGATGCTGTTTAATTAAGAGCTTAAAAACTTGCTTACTGTGCGAAAATAATATCATATTAACTGTTTTTTACCTTTATTGTTAAATATTGTATAATAAAAACGTATTTTTCATCGTTTCTATTCTAAGAAATGTTGTTACAAACTTTTATAAAATTGAACTCAAAATATTTTTAACGTTTTGCAAGATTTCACTAGAAAATTGTTTATCATTCAATTATTATGATGATTTTTATCTAAGAAATAATATTTAAAATATATTCAGCAAATTATGTCGACACAAAAGAACTTAAATTAAAATAAATAAAAATGTCTTGAAGTCTTTTTGAACAAAAAGAAAACATGCTATTCAATGCAAATACAGTTGCCATATTACTGCAACCATACTTATCTACATCATAAATTGTACCTTTTAAAAAGCATCGCATCGACTACAACACATATTCATACTTATGTATACTAAGCTATAGTTGAAACACGGAAGAAATTTTACGATGCCCTGCTGTAATAATTTTTTTAAAATAAATTTTCCTTTTTTTTTTAATATTCGTAACATAAAGTTCACGTATATTTTCTCTCTATGCTTCATAGATTTTGAGAAAGCTTTCAATGAACTAAGCCATGATGGGACTTAGAGTACATTGGGATGTAGTGGAATTCCACTCAAATTCATACGTCTCATAACGAATCAATACCATAAAGACTGGGTGGAAATCTGGCAAGAGTTGATAGGGTTGTGTCTAGTCACCACGCTATTTAATGTAGAATGATGATACTATGGATATGAAACAAATGTAAGTGTTATTGAAAAGTTGTATTTGCAAGATACTGCGTGTATTCTGGCCAAGTATATGCTTAATCATACGTTCTAGGTAAGAACAGGTCAACAAATGCAGTAAATTGAAATGAGGAGATAAAAATGGTAATGGATTAATCATACTTTGAAAACATAACGACTTCACTAGAATACATACGGCCATATCTTTAGGAAACAAGCTCACAACATCATTGGAATTGCTACAGATTGGAACCCGCAAGGGAAAAGAAAAAACCGACGGCCAGATGTTTGTCACTGAGCGTTGCCCTCTTGTGTTTTTCTTGCTGTCGGTTCCAATCTATAGAAATTCTAGTGATGTTGTTAGTAAAGTTAATGAACTCGAATCGAGAACATCAGTATTACAAATTTCTACACAAATTATTGTCTGTTATTCGCTCGCGTCACGTGTTAAACTTTAAAAGCAGCCCTGCGGTGTGGATTGTCATAAAGTGTAACGAGAGATCATCAATAAGTTGAAAAGATCATACATTTTATTTCGTGTACATTCTTTAATTTTTTTTGTTTTTGATTTACACAGAAACAAATTTAAACTCAAAAATATAGCAAAGCAGAACAACAACAACAGCAGCAATATTATTAAGAATTTATAACAAGAACAAGCAGAAAAAAAATCAATATTGATGTCTCGACCTCAATTGATTGTGTTGATGCAGCTGCCGGTGCTGTTGCTGCTTGTTTTTTATTGTTCTTCTGCCATTCTTTCACTACTACTACTACCACTAGCACTACTGCTGCTGATATTAATAATTAAAGTGGATCTATAGTCTTTGTAGTTATTGTTGTAATTGCTGCTGTTGCTTTTAAATGCATATATAAACT
The DNA here is from genome assembly GCA_958299815.1 of Sarcophaga carnaria. Classification (NCBI taxonomy): domain Eukaryota; kingdom Metazoa; phylum Arthropoda; class Insecta; order Diptera; family Sarcophagidae; genus Sarcophaga; species Sarcophaga carnaria. The sequence goes on along the minus strand of OY283152.1, from coordinate 17,051,986 downwards.
CTCTTGTATCCCTCCACAGTTCTGCTTGTCTAATCTAAACTAAACTAAACTATTAACACTGCGCATATAATCTTGTAGGCTACTTAATACGTATTTGCTAACTGGCACAATCATATACGATGCGATGCAATGCAATGCGATGCGATGCGATGCTATGGAACCAAATATTAAATTAGTCATGGTTTGTAGTCAAGTATTTGTTCATATTTTTTTTTATACTTTTCATCTTTCTCTCTTTTTCTTCTCTGCTAACCTGTACGTGTTGTAAGTGATTGAGCCAGTCGGGCCAGAAGTATTCAATCAGAGAAAGTCAATCAATTGTACTTTAAATCTATATTGTGTGATATTTGTTTGCACTCTTACTCTCCATTTGTAGTTCTGCATACTTTTCCTTTCGTTATGGAATGTTTGATTGAAAATGTATTTGAATACACGAATAATAATTTTAGTTTTTTTTTTGTATTGTTTGTTCATCATGATGCCTGTTTACCAAACAGTTGGCTTTTAATTGGATCTGGTCTACTTTGGCTATTAAAATATTGATGCTAGTTAAGACCTTTTTATCACATCTAGACATTATACTAAATACAGTATTAAACATAATTTCTAATTTGAAAATGATTTCAGTTTGAATTATCTGCTAAAATACTAACTAAAATGAATAAGGAAGGCTCTTTTGTTCAATGCTCCATTTAAATCATAAATTAATCTTAGCCTGCAATGGTAGAATGACGCCTCAAAGCTAACTAATAACTCTTGATTCTTCGATCTTTGTAATTAGCACAGACTTGCTTATTTATTTACTTACTTAATTGGCTTCACACAACCTTTTAGATGAATAGCCTGATCCATAATAGTTTTTGTTGCGCGTTGATCTTGGACATTTCACTTCCAATTTCTAGTACCAGATCTTCTTCAGTCTGGTCCTTCCATCGGAGTTTTGGTCTTCCGCTCCTATGCCTTTCTTTGAATAGCTTCGTCTGATTGCGCAAGTACCTATGCTTCAGCATTATAAAGCAGCATGGAAAGTTGCAAGTTTTTTATGGAGCTTAATTTTGATCTCTCGGTAAAGGATATTATTTCTAAACATCTGGCTTAGCCCGAAATAACAATATTTTTCTCGCTTTCTCTAGCTTTAGTGGTACAAAGTCATATAAAATCAAGTCATAGTACAGGTGATGACACAACACCAAGACGTCACGTACAACATTCGTCAAAAGTAGTGGCCAAATAGCACTGAACGTTCAAATAAAAACGAAGCGTCTAGCTTGTAGCCCTTCCCTGTAACAAATAAACTGTAAAAAGGATCAAAAGAATATAAATCGGCCTTAAATCAGCACAGAGGCATCGCCTTAAAGAAAATAAGAAAAACGAGAGATGTCTGCGCTAAGCAATAGCACCAATACCCGTTGTTGTATAAAGTAAGCTCCATTTTACAACAGGTGTGTAAAATGTCTGCGTGTGTATACTTATTAAACATCTGTGAGAATAAATATGTCTCTATGGCCCAGTTTAAATAGTTTATTATTCAATTTTGTCGATGTGGGTCTAGCAGTATCGCCATAGTCTAGTAGGCCACGGTACAAACCCCGAGTCAGACATCTCCAACATAACGAAATTCGGAAAATATTTTTTCGGCGACTTCCTCTCAGCAGAGTTCTGACAAAAACTCTGAGAGTGCAATAAAATTGCCATAAAAAGCTTCACAAAAATCAGAGTCGTTCGGAGTCGACTTTAAACTGTAGATTCCTCCACCCTCTAGTATGTCCAAATTTTTTCGTGCGCTCTCTTCAGTAACGGTTCAGCTTTTTTTTGAAAATACTTTCATTCCAGCTACCTCTAATAGCTAATATGATGGGGTTGTAAAGCAAATATTAAAAACAAAAATTTATGGTTCATTGTTGCTGGAATATAGTATCTATTACAATACATAAATATGTTTTTTCTTTATATGTAAATGGGTATTTTAAAGTGTCCCCTTTTTACTAAAAAAAAAAAAAAAAAAAAAAAAAAAAAAAAAAAAAAAAAAAAAAGTTGATGTGTGAGATTTTCACATAACACTTATGCAAATTTAATAACAAATACAACAATATTTTATACAAACACAAAGTACAACTGCTACATGTACAAGAACAGATAATAAATCCATATTATACATAATTTAACGTTGTTCAGTTTGGTTCTGAATAAATTTTTTTGCTCCTCCTATGAAAGGGGCTCTTATAAGTTAGAAGAAGTGGGCAAAGTTGTTTGTTTTTATATTCACAATTTCAATGTACTTTTATGAGAGAAAAATGCATTTTAATAGTTATTATAAATACATACATATATCACTGAGAGATATTTGTTTATAAATTGCAAACCGAAACGACAATTTACTAATAGTAGTGATACAAGTAAAGAAAAACAAATTTTACATTTTAGGGCACACCATTTAAAATTTCGCAAGAATAATATTTATTTAGAAGAAAGTAATTACAATTCCTCTGCAGGTTTATTATTTATTTATAGTATAACATGATTTGAACCTTATTATGCAGATTTATTAAATTGTAGTAGAAATTTTTACTTTAATTAATTCTTTGAATCACTTTTCCTTTCGGGATTAGTGTACAAAAAGATAGGATAAGAATATGTAGCACCAGCTCCAAGTCAAAGATCAGCAATGAATCGCTTTTTCGCTACTCGTAAGTACTCATGAAATGTTGAGTATGAATGAGTCAACAGTATTGAAATCCAACTACTCTGAATCATCAGTACAACATTGATTTATAAGTACAAGTTGCAATGAGTATGAGTACAACGTTGACATCAAACTCATAACATTCGAACTATGTTTGATTCATACGCCTACTCATTCTGATTCATAAATTTAGAAAAATACTTATAAATGATTCGAGTGAATCGAATCATTCGTCAAAATTTACAGTCTTAGTTGTTGTTGTATTTACAAAGAAAGAAGAAAGACACATAAACAAAAAAGACATAGACGTCAAGCAGAGCAAACACATACTTATTTTGTGATTCGTGTAGTCGTGTGATACGATGAGTCATGGGGAGTCGGAATAAATAACATCATGCGTATTGTTAAGTATGAGTATTTCAAACTTTGAATATGAGTAGTATGAGTATGACATTAAAATAAGTATGAAGTATCAGAAATTATAAATATGATTCGAATCTACTCATCGTTTTGAATACTTATTGCTGACCGCTGCTCCATGTTAATTGAACGGATTAGATTATGATTCGAATCTTATTTCTATACTTGTACTTAACAAAGACGTTTATTTCCCATATTAACCATTAAATGTTTAAATTTCTAAAAAGTATTCAAAGTAAACATACTATATTCATGTAATCACCCTGTTACATTACTTATTATTATAATAGAATCTAAAGAATATAAAAATTTGCACAAATATGTTTTTCAAACTTTTTTTATCCTTTATGCCTACACTGTACACATAAAAGAACTTAAGATTTATACTTGTAAAGTTCAATTCATTTACATGAAAGTTTTCTAGTATTGACATTATGAATCACATTTTGTTTTCTTTTTTATATTATTTTTGTAGAGACTTTTCTTTGATTCTTTTTTTAATTTTGATTACATAGAGCTTTGTAATGCATATTGAAATAATGTTTTAAAATCATAAAAAAGAGACTAGCCTGTATAAAATGCACTTTAGGAGACGCTTGGCAGAACACACATTCTTCTCTATATATGCATACGAGGTAATGTTTAAAAGTTTTTAGATAAAAATAAATATTAGACGTGCCGACATACTTGAGTTTTTGTAAATTTTTAGAATGACTCTCGTTTGTGTTGACATTTTTTTGTTTATTGTCATTGTCGAAAAAAAATATGTGCACTTTTTAAGCATTAAATAATTTGTCTTATTTTCACTTGTAAAAGTACATCAAAAGTTTTTTCTTTCTATATATTCTTTAATGGAAATACAAAAACTGGGAAAGAGATCCCTGGGTGTTGCACAGGATATAATAAATAAGGACAATAAAAAAATAAGAATAATAGTGGAAGCGCACTTAGAGCTCCTCGTTCAACCTCAGCACAATTTCAGGATTTCATTGATCTAGGACCTTAAAGTTCCTGATCTAGAAGACGTTTTCAGTTCATTTTAAAAAGGCAAACGAAAGGTAGATTGAAGGGTTTTATGTATGGCATACATCTAAGCCTACAAGTAACCTTTTGCTAACCGTTTTCTTACACTTCGGAACTGTTTCTGATCCTGTTTACCTGGATATTATTGCTCTTTTTGGTATTTAACTATCACTGAACATAGTTAAATTCCTATATGTCAAGTATACCCAGTTACCACAGGCTCAGATCATACATACCATGTATAATTGAAAGACTTTATTATGGCCCAGTATACGGAAGAGTAGCTTGGTTTCTGGTTCATCCACATTTGGTTGACAGAGATTATTTTGTAATCACCAAAAAAGCTTAAGATTTTTTGGATGAAAAATGGCCTCGTTTAGCAATTAAAAAAGACTGCTTTCTGCATCTTTGTAAAACATAATCTTTGTAAAACACAATATTACTTAAGCTAATCTGATCATTTTTTAAATATTTAAAACCATATTTTGCCCCAAAATATGGATGTATATATACAGAGCTACATACGTATTATTTGAATTATAAAAAATATTTAAATATCAAAAATAGAAACGTTTATGTAATGTTTATCTATGCTCCTCTTACTCCCAGTTTTATATTTAAAACTTGCCAGCATAAATGGTAAAAAAAAGAACACACCTAAATTTGTATGTATGCTATGTACATATGTATGTATATGTATACATAATCACATATATTTTAGATTTAGTTGTGACTCTTAAGTGTGTAAGTGCATGGAACCACCATAATAACATTGCACGTACTAGATAGTGTCTCTCCCTCACTCTGTCTTTTTGAATCCCATGACGCACAAAAACAAACAATTGCATCAGTAGCAGCATCAATAGGGGAAATGGCGCACGTTGAATCAAGTGGGGGAGAATATTGCCAATAATAGTGAAATAGGAAATGGAATGGAAAACTGAAATTCCAACCGAAAATTTCGTATGATTCGGCACCATTTTCTTATAGAAAATACCTATAAGAGATCCGATTTAAAATTTTAAATATTTTTCATATTTCGTTTTGTTGAAAATGCCTGACTTGGGGTTTGAACCGTACTCTCACGTCTAATAAGCCAATACACTACTTAGTAGACTTCGGCGATTTCTCCTTTCTTCTACTCAAAATAAATTAAAAAAGCATATGCTTTAAAATGCCACACATTATTTTCTTATAAGCACAATATTTTCTTGTCTTGAGTCATTCGTTATACCGATTTCTTTTGCGTACATTTCTTGAAAATAATATATTTTATGTGAAGATAAATACAAATAAGCGCCGACGAAAGTTCTGTCAAATCAAGACAAATATGACACACGTTTCTCTTTTTTAATGTCTCAAAATACCACCAAGTTCTTTTGGAGAGAAGAAAATATTTCAAAACACGTACAGCAAAGAATAAAGAAGAAACTGCTTATTTGAAGACATTTAATTGCGAACTAAAAATGTTCGTTTGATACTCTGTATAGCATATGCAGTAAGGAAAATAGTTCATTAATAATGGTGTGTGGTGACGTTGTAGTACCATAGTTTTCTGTTCATAGTTTAAAGTTTTGTACAGTGGTTTTTATGTACACAGTAGAAACTCGATTTTTGCTCTTACGGAATGCCACTTTCGATATAAATTTTAATTTGCTTTTGGCATGTTATGTTGAAGCTATTTTCGATTTACTTTTGTTTTTTACGAACTTGCTTACCTAAAGCATTGCCCATGTACATTAAACAGGTATTAAATGCCCTTAATGCTAATCAAATTATTATCGTCATCATTCACGTTATTAACTTCTTCACCGACCACATTGCTATCGTAATAAATTACCTCTCACTTCACTTTTCAGTCATCTATTGCTCGATGATAAAATTAATCATCATTGTAGTGGTTGTAATTGCTCTAAAGGCATAACCGCTTAGATATTTTTATGAAAAATTTTTAAAGCGAAGTCTTAAGTTCACCTCATGCAATTGATATATACTGAAGAGTGTGCAAGAAAAAATTTGGTTGTTAACTTTTTTATAAAAAATTAAATTTAATGCTACAATTATTTCAATCGTTATTTAAATTAAACAAAAAGTTTAAGATTTTTTTTTATTTTCTAGAATTCCTTTCATTACGCCGTTTACTGTGTTATCTCTTACCATTTTGCTGGTAAACATAGTCCATTAAACTGGTTTTCTCTTTTTACTGAGATTTTTGTGTCTCTCAAATGTTTTTTACCAATGCCCAATACCTAGGTCCTAGGCCATTTGCTGGATTGTCTTGTATGGACTTTGCTTTGACTTTTTTATCAAACGAGAGCTGTATTGAATTGACAGAATTTTTATTATTTTGCTTCTTCAAAAACTCTTTTTATATCCATTGAAACAGTTTGGCCAAATTTTTTCGTTTGCTCTCTCATTTCAAATGTCTTAAGTTTTCCTTAAAATCTGTTTCTAGTTAGATGGAAGTGGCTGTCAATCAAAGATGAAGGGATAGACATACTTAGACCATATACGACCCATTATAGTACTAGGAATCATTTAGAGCTACTGGTAAAGCCATTTCTACCTTTAATGTCACTTCTGGACAGTTAATTGACATCGTCTGCATAGTAGAAACCAAGGTGCTTTCTTCTTCTTTGACGCAACGATAGGCATTTACCCAATAACTGAAAAATATCTTCCTCTTTCTCCTCGTCTCTGCAATCCCTGCACAAGTCATTTGCCATATGCCTTAGGCCAATACCTCTGGCATGAGTGCCTAAAATGCACTGCTCAGTAATGCCTCCAATCACTATATTGCTCCGTGCGGCTTGTACATCAGTTCAGCTATGTTTAGAATACACAATAATACAAGTTACGACTTTACAGGTTTTTGATGGTTTTCTCATGGTAAAGAATTTACAACAGTTTCGACGGCATGACGCCATGTGCGACCAGTTCATCCATTCTGTAGTTTCCTGTAATACTCTACTGTTTACAATTTTAACTAATTTTATGAATTTATATGTACATACATAAACAGTACAGCATGTACATTTTGTTCATTTTTACTTTAAATATTTTGAACTTTCTACAAAGATTTTCTCTTCCCTTCGTAATGAGTTTTTTTTTCTTCAGAAATAGTTTGGATTTCCACGAACGTAAGTGTGTGTGTTTTAAGAAAAAAAAATATTGCTTTTAGTTTAGAAAATTCCTTTGAACTTTATAGATAATAATTTTAAATTAAAAACTTTTTACGATTCTGTTGTATAAGAGTAAATATAGAAGAAGAAAAGGAGGGAAAGAGAAGGGAAACAGAGAAAAAGAAATGAAGCAAAACAATAATTTGCATACCGGAAGTGGTATTAAAGCGAAAAAATAAAAGCAAACAATAAAAAACACTAAAAATTACAATTCAAAACACATTTTTTAATAGCAACACACACTTAAAGTTGCTACTCTTATACTCATATAATAATACTCGTATACAGACACTCTTATATGCAAACGATTGACATATAAACCTATTAAAGTTTTTTACCTCAATTATTTTTTCGCATAGACCATAGACCATAGAACCAGCCAACAAAAACAACAACAGCAAAAACAAAAAAATGACAGTAGCAGCAGCAATAATAATAAACCACATACATTCATATACTACAAATACAAATGACATGACATTACAACAACAAAAAAAAAACAGTAACAACAACAACGATACTAATAATAACAACAACACTAACACAACAGTTTTTGTGCTTATTTAGAAAGAAAAAAAACCTGCAAAAACAAAAAGAAACACACACCACATTTCCCTGTCGTTTACTCAACTCGAAAGTTTAACCCGGGGTATACTAGAGGTTGCACGAGTATGTCAGCCAGCTGCTTTTGTCTCTCTGGTTTAAGTTACTTTAAGTTGTATCCATTATAATAAAATACAATAAAGAACACAAGAACAGAAGAAAAACAGACGAAAATAGCTGCAAGATATGGTATTTTTATATGTGTGAGTGTACAGGAAAACTACCAAGGAAGTTTAGAAGGGAAAAGAAACGTGGAAAAACAAAACAATGGCAAAAAAAATTATTGTGAATGTATAACAGTTATCCTTTAAAAAATAAAAATGGTAACAAGACAGTAAAAGACGATGGAAATGAAAACATGGTTGCCAGCTGATTTTAAATTTCATATAAAATAATTCTTTACTTTCAAAATAAAACAGAAATCGAGATCGATTTCTTGCAATTTTTAAGATGGTGGCATGCTACCAGGAAGTTTAAGAGCTCTGTCATGTTTAAGCGATCTTTACGAAACGTCATTTTATTTTATTATGGAAAAATCATTTATTTTTGCCTTTTTACTATATTTGATGAAAAAAACCGATGTCATATAATTAGCTTTAAAATAATGGTGATACTTCTGAAAATCTTTTCGATTTTATAGGTATTTTTGAAACGATTCAAATTAAATTTGGCAGCTCTAATAAGAGAAGTAAAAAAGGGAGAATTAAATAAGAAAGCATATTTCCATATACTCTTACAAAAACATCTATTTATATGCACATATTAATATATAGTTATGAGCAAAATAATAGCAGTAAAGTAATAAGAATATTTTTTTATTTTCTCTTTATTTTCTGGGTACAATTGTACCGCATTATGTTTTTAGCAGTTTTATTCAATGTGATGTAGCATTCTTTTATACTGCAATCATCATTCAGTCATACTTTTTCTGTCTGATCTTCCTATGACGGTCTCATTTGAAGTTATCTTTTCAGGGTGGTCAAGTTGTCTTCTGGATTTGTTGAATGGAAAGAGATCTCTTAATTTTTAATATACGAAAATTATGAATTATTGTTGAAAATTTGAGTCAGGATAGGTTTTTGTAATCAATTATATTATTTATGAATTATAATACCATAACAAATTATAAGATAATTATTATCAGCTGAGTAACATAGACCTCATGCTCGGTGTAGTGCAAGAGGCCAGAGTCTCTAGCACAATACCCATACTACACTAGACTACCAGGACACCTTTCCTAAAAATAATTGTACTTTTAAAAATCAAAAAACTGTTCTGTTATATTAAACATAGCCGGGTCTATTTGGTTTGACAGAGACATGTTCTCTAAAGATTTATCCAGAGGCTGTATTATTTCATTGAAAGAAAAGACACCCATTGTCACATTCATAAACAATCATTCGTAACCTTTGATGATTCACGACCAATTAAAATTGCAAATATAACGTATTGAAGCTATTGTAGTATCGTGTCTCAATTCAGGAGAACAATTCAAAGGATTCTAGACTTGTTTTGCAAGAAATGAAAAGAAGCAAACGCTGCCATTTTTTTGTGCTCAAATGTAAATTCATTTACATGCATACGTACACTTCTTGTATATGAAAATATAAATGAAATTAAAAGAATTTATAATGACAATGGCGTCAAACAACAATGACAACAGCAACAAAAACCATAACAACAACTACAAATTATTATTGTTTAAAAACTACAATTGTTTTTGGTGTCGTTTTGTTGTTGTAACTTTACTATACATATATACATATGTACATATGTATGTGTTTCTTTATACAATTTTTGTTTGTTTCCTTTTTCCCCTCACACTTTAATGTTGCAAGGAATTTTCTTTTTTTGTTTTTTGTTTTTTTCTTTACACAACAAAATTGTTTGCATAATAATTAAAATGAAGTTAATTTTCTTGTTTTCGCTTTCCTTTTTTTTACACCCCATCTCTTATTATTATTTTGTGTATTTCTTTGTCAATTAAATAATTGTAGTTAAATAAATTAAATTAAATTGTAAGAAATTATTTTGTATACGTTTTGTTTCTGTATTTGCTTTGGAGTGATTTTTATAATGAATTCTGGGGGTTATAACTAACAGGAACTAATGGAATTCCCAATATAGTTTGTCAAAAAAATCTTTGCACATAGAGAAAAATAAAAAAACTTCGAAAAATTCATTGATTTCTAATATAAATAACCAACTTTTTCATTTTTTTCAAACAGGATTTTATAAACATATGTTTTGTTAATATAATAAATAAAAAAACTTTTATAACAATGAAAATATTCTAATGTAAAATATTAAAAAAACAAAAAAACAATCCAATTTTACTACTGTCAAAAAAATGTTTGCACACTTGACAAAATATTAAGACTTATGCAATTTTTTTTAAATTATAGTGCTAATATTTTGTGTGTCCACCTTGAGCATCAATCACCGATTGTAGACACCTTCTCATGGATTGAATAAGCTTCGGAATGGCTTATTCTAATTGTATTTTTTTTTCATTCTTCTTTGATGAACTTTATCCATTCGTTTTTATCTGTGGGCGATCTTTTTCCTACCTTTTGCTTTAGATGAACCCACAAATTTTCGATAGGGTTAATATCAGGACTTTGGGCAGGAGTACCAATAACTTTGGAGCAGTTGTAAAGTAACCTGGACTTACATAAATAAGATTTATGATTAGAATCATTATATTGTAATTAATTTTATTCGGATTAACCGGGTCAATAAAACCAAATTTCTTAATGCTGGCGGTCAGTTCATTTTTTAAAATATCAAGATATACTTCCTTAGTCATTATTTCATCCAAAATCCTGATTACACCAACTCCCTTGCTGGATATACAGAACCATACCATTACAGACAGTTTTCCAAACTTTACTGTAGGAATAAGATTTTAATTTTCTAGTGCTGTCAGAGGCTTACGCCAAACTCTTTACGGTCCGTCATGATAGTAAAGCATTATTTTCGTCTCATCTGGGAAAATAACAGAGTCCCAGTACTCCGGAGGAAGTGAAATGTATTCGGTGGCAAATCTTAATCTCTTCTCGACATTTTGTGCTGACAGCAGGGGTTTTTTCCTAGCCACTCTTGAAGAATATTTGTGTTTTTGAAGAACATTTCTGATGGTTTCTTGGGAAACACGTAACCCAAAGTCTTTTTGCACTTGAAGAGCTAATCATGTCGTACTGGATTGTAGGCTACCATACACGATTCTAATAATTTTTCTTTCAACTCGCTGCGTCACATTTTTTGGCCTGCCTGTAAATCCTTTTAAGTCTAGTCCTCCTTCTTTTTCAGCACGGTTTATAATATTATATACAGTCCTGATATTCAACGAGAACATATCGGCGATTTACTTGGCAGATTTGCCTTTGTAGTAGTTGAAATAGACCAATTGTATAATATTTTTTGAAACTCGTATTCCTGGCATTTTTTGTATTCAAATATAATGACACCTGTTACATAAAAAACGATCACTTTATTAATAAAACGTTGTTTACCCCTTTCACATTCCATCTCATTTGTAAAAAACCCAAAATGCACAACATTCTTGGGAAATAACGGCATTTTTTGTCATTTTTTTTATTTTCTTCATTCAATATGCAATGATTTTTTGACACCCTTTACACTGTGTAAAGTTCTTTTATTGTTGTTGTTATTGTAATGTGTGTGACTATTAGAAAACTTATGGTCGTAAACAAGTACAGTTATAGAATGTGTGCAAAAATAAAAAAGTATGTAAAGATTTTGTTGTTGGAATTCTTGAATGAAGATCACATTTTACATTTTTTTGATCTGTGCAAAGATTTTTTTGACAAACTGTAAATATCCGCTGAGTTAAAGCAAAGAGTTAGATTTACGATAACAGTGATATAATTGGATCTAGATTCCCCACAAAGTTAGCGGCTTCAAAGTTTGTGCCTCAAATGACATCATTGGGCGATAGTGTTGTATGTTTTATCTTTTCTGTGTAAAACAATTGTTGAAAGGTAGTACAAGCTCTATCAAAATTTGCTTGAAGATATGCCGACACTTTCTCTGCTTATTTCAGCACTGATAAAAACGTTGGCGATGTGTATATATACACATTTTTTCCTTTCCTTTTGAAGTTTTTTTTTATCGATACCAATTTCATTTCGCTCGTATTAACTTTGTTTTTTAATGCTTGTCTCTTGCATTGCATTCTATAGAATCGAAGAGACAGATTTTAAAAACCTATCTGGAAGTCAATACGCAACACTATCACTATGCATCGTACTACATGACACAGTGATGGAGGCCACATACAGTCTTGACAAACGCTTGGCTCTTGAACAACATTATATAGAAGTAAAGAGACAGAGTTTAAAAACCTATTGTGATGTCCATACGCAACATTATCACTATGCCTTGTACTATGTGACACAGTGATGGAGGCCACATGCAAAAGTTGGTAATAACACCGGCTTCTCTGTGATTTGGAGTTGGAAATATTTGGTTGACCAGCGCTCAGTATAGGTCCTGAGTATTTAAAAGATGCTGTTCTATCACTTCTGCTGTACATATTATATACATATGTAATAAGGCTTAATAATTTTCATATTTGACATACAAGTGAATTTGGAATAACATCAGGTTCTTTTTTTTTCTTTCACATAAAATAATACAAATTTAAGAAAAAGTACAATGTTTAGAAACATTGTTTGTTGCCTAGTAAAATAATGAACCGCATGTACAAATTTTCTTATGTATCTAAACATTGTATATTTTAAATTTGGTATTTTTTCATAATTTGTCTATTTTGGATTTGCCTTTTTCCAGTTTCAATCATATTTGGTTCTTTCAAAAACATAATTTTTCAAATTATAAATATCGCCACGCTGATAATAAATCAAATATAGATGATTGTTTAGCGAATAAAAATTTGAGGGCAACCACTTATTATCATCATTGTTTTGATCTTCTCTTTGCCAAAATTGTGTTTCGGCCATGCTAAAGAAGTTTAAAGTCCACAATAATATTAACAGGGTTCGAAAATAGCTGGACATTAAAGCAAATTAAAATTAAACAAGGTTATTATTCTACCTGCAGTTATTGTTGTAAATGTATTTCAATGCAAAAATACAATGATCTTTAGTGTTCCAAATACCGAAATAAAGTGAAAATACGACAAAAATCAAAATTAAAATAACTATGAAAGCATGTTTTTTTTTTAATAAAATTTCTGCTTATTTATCACTTACCAATGTTGGGTAACAGTTTTGGTGGGGCTGTTATTGAAGAAGTCAAAAACAAAGACGTAGTTTTGAGTGGGGATTATTGAGCAAAGCACACCAGAAATTTAATAAAGTTTTATGAACATTTTGCAATTAAAATGACATTTTGTGTAATTTGTTTGCAACATGTTGCTTGAAACAATTTCCTTAAACTTCTTAAGATGTCGCCTATACCGAATCTGTAAATTTTTTAGTATTTACAGGTAATATGTAGAGTTTTTTAATGTTTGAATTAATTAATATTTTTCTCTAGTAACATGTTTCAGTAATTATATTAAATATTTGTCAATATGAATACTCTAGTAAAATGTTGTCAAAGCATATGTACTTTGAAAGAAGTGTTCCTAAACTTTGTATATGTTTTTTAATTCGCAACATGTTGATATAAAAATATTTTCCTCTAACATTTAAAACCTTTTGTAGAGCATTTTGCATTAACTATGCATAAATCAAACATTTGTTATTGCTTGCGTAAGATATGTGAAAACAAAAAATCGTGTTTAAAAACTGCTGCAACATGTTGTAGATTATTATTATTTTTGCTTTGCTTATATAAATATTATTTTTAAATAATTTAGATTTCATATAACTGGTTGTCTTTGCTAAAATATTGTGTAATTTTTGGCTTAAAGAGCTATTTTTGAACTGTAACAAGTTAGCTAATGCTAATGTAAAAAGTCATGTTTCCAGGATCATGTTGCCGACACATATGTATGTATGTACTTTAAAATAGTATGACTTTTATTTTCATAATTTTTTTCCAATGTTATTCTAAACATGTTGCTATAAAATATATTTTCTATAAACTAAAATCTTGTTTAATTCGCTACTGTTAATATGTAATACTAATTGTTTCATACTCTATTATAAATAAAGCGTTAGTTATTTTTTTTTCTCAACATGTTGCAGAAACATGTATTTTGCTTAAAGCAATCATTAGATGTTCATCTCAACACATCATGTAGCGTACGTTTTAAATTTTACACCGCCCAAAAGCCACGACATTGTTCAATTTATTTCGATAAAAAATTTTTTTTTTACTACATCCCTTTCTTTCGCTGTTCTAGCCAATATTTGATTTATTCTTTATGACTTTTATTCATGTTTATGTTGGCAAATTGTATATTATTTAGTCTTATGTCCCAGATTTTCTATTTTACTGAATTCGCAAAAAAAAATTAACAGAACTAATTCACAGTATTCTACGAGTATAAAATAAAGTGTTAAAAATTTTGTTCACCATTAGTTCTTTGTTAAAGTGCTTGTCGCGTTGTGAATTACATTAAACAGCAGTTTAATAATGACGAGTTTTACTTTATACGCCATTGTATTTCTGGTGGCTTCTATTGCTGCCGACACCATACAGTTGGAACCATCAGAAGGTATTTTAATACCGGCACCGGTAGCCGATTCATTACGTTTAGCTCGTCACGCATATGGTGGTTATGCACCTGCACCCGCATTTGCATCATCGATACCATTTTTTTCGTCGGCACAAGCTACAAATTCGTTTTCGGCGCCTTTTTCAGGACCTGCAGCACCAATTTATTCTTCATATTCTGTACCGTCACCATCTTATCAGCCTCCGGGCACACCAACACCATCTCCTTCTTATACGACTCCCTCACCGATCACTACAACACCACGTCCATCAAACACGCCACCAACACCGCCACCAATTCCAGCACCACCATGCCCCAGAAATTATTTGTTCAGCTGCCAACCAAGTTTGGCTCCAGTTCCCTGTTCCGGTTCTAGTCCTGGTGGTATTATTCCTTTGCCGGGAGCCTATTCCCATCATGTACCACAATATGCCTACCCTGTGGTAAACGAAATGTATTGAAAATATCAATTTAAAATAAAATTATTCCACTAATCAGATTTTAAACTACAAACAAAATATAATGCATTTAAAAAAAATTATGATTTTATGTTTATTTTTTTTTAATTGGAAAACTTACTTGCTTAGCAATATGTTGACAAACATAATTACTTGCTCACGGTTGGAAAATTGTGTGCAAATACCTTCATCACAAGATCTTATTTGTTATATTCAGTTGACTTCCTTCGGACCTTCTATTGTAGGAGATATCTAACCCGGTGGCAGTAAGATTGAATGAAGTTAAGTATTGACCACGTAACCTGGATGGTTTCTTATAACTTCCAGAATAAGGCATTTTATATTAGAATTGCCTTAGGAATTAAACTGATCTCCTAGAAACTGGTCAGAGGGGGCTGTTGTGGTTATGTATTAAGGATTCTGACCTTAAACTTTCGTTTCGGCGTACCAATGCTTGTTTGGTGTGAGATGTTTTCTTCGATGGTCCATAAGGGCCGAGAATTTTTCAGTGAAATCTTGGATCATTTAAAGGTCACTTTTTTTATAAGTTCCAACGTTTTGCTGATGAATTTATTAGGGCACGTAGGGGCCTCACAATGTCCTACATTTTACAGAGCATAGGTGCTCTAATTACTTTAGGTACTCTCTGTACTCTGCGCTCATTTTACGGGGAGAATCAGCTTTGTTGGCAGCAGAATAGTGCATCCATATGCTAGTGTATGTATGTTGCATAGTGTATGTATATGCTTATAAGAGAACATTTGGGATTTCCACGGGTTGCTATCTTGTTTGAAGTCATGCCGATAGACTTTGCTTCTCTTTAATGATTTCTGTATGAGCAGGAAAAGACTCAACTCAAGTGTCATTGCCCTGCTCTTGGCTTGAAGAGGCAGAGTTTTTGGACCTTTCCTTTTTATGAAGATTGCTGCAATTTTATTCTGCTAGTATGATATTAAGCTATCACAATCGACCTAAACTTTGGCCTAAGTGGTAACTTGTTTTCTATAAAGATCTGCAAACTAGCCTAATCTAAATTTTATTTGCTTTCGTAGGTATTGATCAAAATTAAACTTTACATGTGTTTACTGTGACAGATAGTTGCTTTGGTTAACTATTAACTATTATATTGTAAGGTTAGGTAATTTTTTTCAATCCATGTAAACTATACAAATCTAGAAGTACGGCAAACATTTTTCATTCGCTCTGGGGAATTTTAAATGGTTTTCTGTATAATTTTTAGTTTGGAGCTATGAAAACCGGGAATATTCTTTTTTTACACTATCCATTTATGATAGTTTGTTTTGTATTGCTTTATTCTTTTTATGATAAAAATATGTTTTTATGATTGTTAGTAAATTTATACAAAAATAAATATTCCACATAGTATGTATATGTGCTTTTTGAATTTCATTGAATTTCATGTGTCATTGATATGATGATACCATTGAGCGGCTTGTATTTTTCTGTGAAATATTTTTGTTCAACATTTTTTGCTATCAACACAATTGGCTTTCCTTTTTTGCTTACCAAATCCATTCATTTGTTTTTCTTTTTCCGATTTACTCTAAAACAAACGTCAAATATGCATAAAGAACGGAGAACGAGCAAATATCTGGTTGCCTGGTTCACTGCCTGGATGATTGGTTGTTAGCGTTAATCATCTTGTATGTAGTTGACCCATGACTAAAAGTATTTTTAAATGCATAAACATTTTTTGTTTCCCTTTAGCATTTTTACTTTTTTTTTTGAAATATTTTCTTTTAGAATTTGAAAACGTGCTGGAAAAATATCTGTTGTTTGTAAATTGTTTAATAGAATCAGTAGCACAGAATTAATTTCTATTGAAGGTTTGAAAACTTTCGTTTATAAATTGTCGGTGGAAAGATTTAAAATGTCTGGTGACACTAATTGCATGAGGCAATACTGTACTACATTTGAAAGTTGACTAAGAATTTCATGATAACAGAATCCTTTCTCTTAAAGACATTGGCGAGAATGATTGAACAAAATAACTTCGAATCTACTGTCACGATATTGAATCGCTTGCGATTCCAGAATAGACTAGAAGTTCTTTTTTTCTAATATCTTGGATATTAAGCGGGATTTTAACAACATTACTCCGGTTGCGATAGTCGGGACGCTGTAGAATCTGGGAGTATATATGAGGCTATCAATTTACACAGAGGCAGGTCGTTCAATTTGGGTCTCAGCAGCGAATTTGAAAAGTATGGGTGTACCTCTGTTTTACAGTAAACTCAAACTTTGGCATTATACCATGCGAGCTGCAAATAGTAGATGGGTGGCTTGGAGTACCAACCAGACAGTGGGACTTCACCGTATACGCTGAGGTTCCCTGATTAACATTAATAGGAAGATATAGTCTGACTTTTGTCTGGGATTACCGGACATTGTCTAATAGGCAGACAAGCACAGTGCTTGAGTGTGTGGCATTATGACTGCTGAGGCAGTTCTGCGGATATGAAAATGAAGAGAAAAGCATGAAATGCCTCCTATCTTATGCAAAATTCTATATTTCTGATATCTATGATTTGAAATTGGACAAGATTTTGAATTTCGTAAGAGAGGATCACAAAATGGTTCTCAGATGGAGAATCTTATGTACTGGAGTTTCGTGGAATCATAATTGTCTTGTGGTTTAAGTATGTTAAATTAAGACGGCTGTCACCTTTACCATTGAGAGCTTTAGTTTCAGTCAGGGTTATGGTCGATTTTAAAACATTTTTAAGGTTTTTCAATTCCATCTTTTGCTCTATACATACGCCGAAGGCAGCAATCTTCATCTACGAATTCTGACTGTTAGTCTGACCAGGCTACTTGATTTTCAATTCAATTCCGTATTCATGTGTGGTGGATAATAGCTAAATATCGTCAGCATAAACCAGATGACTGGTTATTTGCCAGCGTAATAGCTTTAGCTTTGTCGAAAATGTAAGGAAGACAATACACATCACATCCCCGTGTCACGCATGATTTTAAAAGAATTAATTTGGAAAGGCGAGTATTATACATCACGTATGTATTATTGGGCTCTTATAAGAGACTCGTCGTCATTTGAAATAGCGTGTTATCGAAATTGGTGCAGTCCTTACTATAGGTCTCAAAGGTGAAACATGTTCTGACGCTCTTCTATTTATTCTGTCATAATCTTTAGCTTATCTAATGTGGTCGTAACATGATCTATTTGCCTGTAAGCCAGCTTAATCTCATTGTAGTTTCCTTTCCTCTGTAGTTTTAGTTCCCCTGAGTAAGATTTTCATAAGGACCTTAGATGGTACTGATAGTTAGTCCCTTTTCTTGGGTTGTTCACTCAAGAAGAGTTGATACCAGTTGTCGGTTAATGTTTTATCCCACCATGGGCCCTAACATCTTGTTAAATTAAAACTGCATTTTTCTAAAGACAGCACTTAATTATTTCCAAACTTCTATTCTATTCAATTGATGAATTGGATATGACAGTTAGGGAATGCATAGAAAACTAAAGAGTTTGATTCAATTTGAATTGTGTTTATTTACATAGAGTTCCTTTCACCTTTTGATGTGACCGGTCAGATGGTTTACGTTTGTCCTTAGCGTTCTGTTTTTCCTTCAAATTTTTATTTGGTTTTTGTTTTTTTTTTTCATTTTCAAAATATGTTCTCTTCATTTAAATATTGTTGAAATTAAATGACATTGACCCAGTTAATTAAAGTGAATGAATGTGTATGTTTGAGAGCGAGCCACTAGGGGTGTGCATCAAAATGAAGTTGCCAATACATGGTATTCATGTAATAAAATGTGGTGAATGTGGAATATAAAATAACATAAACATTTACACCCTTTTTTTATATAAAATAAACAAATTTCTTTGAAATATTTTATTCAGGAATGGATATGAGCTCACAAAGTTAAATGGACTTTGATGTGCAATATATTCATGGTATTCTGTGTTATTGGAGACTTTTACTTGAAATTTAATTGTAAAACAAATGTACATATGTAAAGTGTCTGCATATGTATGGTCTTTTACTTTTGAATCTACTTTTTAGACAGACGTATACATATATACGACGAAAAATTCCCAAGATATTTAAGAGTTATAAAACACACACACACAAATTACAATACTAAATAGTGCTAATTAACTAAATACCCGCATTTATCCATTACTACTGGGCCAATTTACTACATAAAGATAAAAAATGTAATGGAAATGAGTAGTAAAATGAAAAAAAATGTAATGTAATGTACATAATAATATACTCCCACCCACACACCTGAGCGCAATTGTATGACAATTAATAGTTTATGATGACGATGATGATGATAATGTTCTTTACCTTACGTTATTATTGTCCCTTATTGTGTATGTATGTAGTTATTGCAGCCATCCTTATGACAATAGCGTACAACCCACTTACATAGATAAATTCTCAACTCTATTGAGATTAATTAACTTTGCAAATTTCCCTACAACAACTATAACGGTAGCGCTGTAAAAACAACAACAATAACTGAAAAATGAAAAAAATAAAATGCGAACGTTTTTACAGAAAAAAAAGAAAAACAGGAGTTGATACATTGTATACACAATTTGTACTTTGTCGTAATCAGGGTTGGAAAATGTGATTTCTTTCAAGAAACTGGAGCACATTGTTAAATTTTAAGTTTTTTTTTATCTTTCAAACAGCATATGAATTCTCCAAGGAACTAAAAATCAATATTTTTGATCCCAGATTTCAATAAAACAGTAGAAAGATGAAATGAAGCAATAGATGCAACAACTTTTATATCAAGTGTCTGTGCCTAAAGTGTTAACAAATCCATTTTTTCGCATGCTACAGTCAATTTAATGCTCTGTTCATTTTCTTTCAAAGAAAACATTACAGTTAATATAACTCCATTGGGAATATAGTAAACAGATTCAAAATAATGTTGGGAGTTCGAAGAATTTCGTTTACATTTTGTCCGTAGAAGGAGCCAAAGTGTAATATTCTTAAGACAGTGCAAGAAATACTTTACTTCATCTTATCTGCTTACTATTTACATCACAGATATCCGGCCCAGAATGGAATACAATTCATGTATGGGCCGGTGCCTCACAGTCTATTTTGAAGCTTTTCGATCAAAGTCGAAGGTCCTGATTAATGACATTAGGATATCCATCTCTATTGATTTATTGGAGCATCGTCGCAATGTGGCTTGTATGTCACTGTTCTATTGCTACTACAGTAAGACCCCGCTTAACGCTGTTTCAGTATTACGCGGTAGTATTGGGATTTCCCTAAATCGCACACTGTATTGATACTTGTTGTATACTATGTATCTTTTTCAATGCTTTCCTGCGTCACAATTGATTTATTAATTGCCTCGTTTAACGCTGTTTCGTTTAGCGCTGGAACTTAATGGAACGTATCCCCCACGTTAAGCGGGGTCTTACTGTACAACGAATTATCCTCAAGCGAGATAAGGAAACTTGTTCCCGAAAATCGTGTATTCTTAAGTGGCACCCGTCTTGCTAGCAGCAGACATTCGTTTGTGGTCGCTTGGCTAGTGGATAGCACACTGCATTATAGACAGAATTCGTTCTTTAGCCGGATTATTCATATGTGCAACTCCCTACCTGCATACGTTTTTTTGCTGCCACTGATATTATAAAAATATTCAAATCTTATGGCCACAAACACTACTCCCTTTGCCCTAATTCCCATAAACTATTTTCCTAATTCCAACACAATACACTGCATGAGTAGGGGTCATACTTTATAATTAAAAAAAAAACATCTGTATCAGGCTTGTTTGAAAGGTTAAATTTGAGGCTTCACTTCACTGATCTGGATCCGTTTTCTGGAATGTGCAAACAAATATCATTATGGAATCTATTCGGTATTTTAGTTCAAGGACTTAATTTATCTTCATTCCCCAGTAGTGTACAAAATTCTATTTAAACATTTCCATCTCTGGCATTTGCCTAAGGGGGAAGTCTGATGTATATGAGTCGAATAAATAAGTGTGTGTGTAAATATTCGTTTACAGGTTAAAGTTGAACACAAAATTGAAAACCTAAAGTGTAATGACAAAAAAGCAAAAAAAGAGAAAAAAGCAAAGAAATATTGTCGTAAAAGTAATTTTTACACCCCCCAAGTTGTTGTTAATTACTTTATGACAAGGTGTTGTTGCAATATGAACAACACGAATGAGGAACAAAAAAACTGGGGAGTTGTTTAAATAGTTGCAAAGAGTTGGTTGTTGGTTCGATGGAGATGGTTGACTGATTTATTTTTTTACATACATACATATATGTATGTAAATCCTCCAGAGGTTTATTCTTTCTTTTATTAATTACTCGCATGCAATTTTAAAATAGAATTACAGGAAATTAATTAAGTGATTATAATTTAATATGGACTTGTAATATCTATTAATAACAATACCTTAAATCGTGTTTATCTTTTTAGTTTTACACACATCAGCGAGTTTAGCGTTAAATGAAAGTTGGGATCCAGACGTCAGGTAGAAATCTAATGAAATTTTATTAAAATCTCTCTTATATTTTCATACATACGTAAATAATATTCTTTTTATTTATTTCCAATACCAACAATGAAACAAAACAATACAAAACATATCTTACAGAGACGACATGGAAATGATGTTAAACAAAATAGTTCCCGAAGGTTTACCTTACCGGCATTCATGTGAAGGACCCGACGATATGGTGATATTTTTGAATATTTCTTTTGAATTTTTACACTGAAACACAAGAAATTTAACAAAAAATTTTGTTTTTCTCCCTCTCCCCCACGCCTTTCGGTGATTGTAGCCAGCACATGTGAAAGCCTGCTTTCTTGGTAGTTCATTGACAATCCCCATAACGGATGGTAAATTATCGTTGGGCACCTGGCAGGGTGTTTGGCTATGTGAACATCGTGATCAAGCCGGTTCCCGAAAATTAGTTATAACATTAAGTGGGTGTCCGCGTGAAACGGCACGTAGTCCACTGTCACCAGTATCACCAATTGCCTCCACATCCAGTTAGGGAAGGCCTCGCTCCACCCGTGATAGTCGGTAATCGCGGGGGAGCGACAATAATGAACCCATTTCGTCGAGAAAATTAATTTTGACTAGAAATTTAGCTAATACCAGTTTAAATAAGAAATTGAATAGAAGACATGGGGCTGATAATGCCGCCACAGCCGATTTAATAACAAGAAAAACTACTACTACTACAACTAATATAGCAACAACTCCAACAACTAGCGCATTATTACAAGAAAGTAGACAATTATTATTAAAACAACAATTAAAATTAAAATTGAATATAAATGTTAGTGAAATGATGGATAATCTAAGACGAAATGTTGATGATAAAACGATAACAGATTCTAATGAAACTAGTAATAGTAGACACGAGGTTGATCGTGATCGTGGGCAAGCACAACAAGCACAAGAAGAAATCGAAAGAGTTAGTGAAAAAGGCCATACAATGGATAGAATGAAAATGAAGGATTTAAATAAATTAGATACCGTCACAACAGTGCCTCAACAATTACAACAAAAATTTAATAAATTTAATATAATAGATGAAGCAGCAATTACAACTAATACTACTACTACTACAATAACAACATTTAAAACGACAACAACAACAACAACATGTGTAGCAGCAGCAAAGCCATCATCAACAACAACTACAGCGTCGTCGTCATCTCACCAACAACAAAAACAACAACAACAACAACAAGAATATACGGCATTAGCTAAATTTAATCGAATTATTGACAATACAGTGCCGGTTATAAATGCATACAATAACTATCAGCAACATGTTGCTGAAATCTTAGCCAAAAGTTCACAACAACATCTACAACAACAACAACAGCAGCATCAACATTATCATCAAAAACAACAACAACAACTACAACACCAACAACAATATGTAGAGATGCCCCTTTTAAGTGATAGTTTAAAACGTAGATTGGCTCAAAACCACCATCATCAGTATATTACCGACCCAATTGTAAATAATTCTCAAAAAATTAATTTCTCATCAACAACAACAACAACAGCAGCAACAACAGACGCAACAGCAGCCGCTGTAGCCTTACCATCATCGTTACCATCTAAGGCTGCCGCTACTGCTGTTGCCGCTGTAAAAATATCTTCATCGTCATTACAACAAGAACAAGAGACGTTTGCAGCAGCGTCCTTGGATGAAAATGATGAAGAGCAATTGAAACGAAATGATGTTCATTATTTGTTGAAACAATTAAATAGTTTTAGTGATATTGAAGAAATAGAAATTGTTGATATGAAGCAAAAACAGCGACTGCAAGAACAACATCAACAACAACAATTACAAGCAAAATTATATAATAGAGAAAAAATTTATTTTAAACACCAACAAACTCAACCGCATCTGCAACAACAACAACAATTATCAGAACACGTAGAAGAGAAAGTAATTGAAACGATGTGTTTCAAAGAATATCAACATGTTGAACGTTTGCGGCAACATGTTGATGTTGCTGAAACACAATTTGTTACAAGTGAATCGTCAATTACTCAAGCTCAAGACTCACAATCTGAGCAACTTACCATTGATGATTCACAACAAAATGAATTTGTTGTTGGCCAGCAAACGTATACTAATGCGGAGAGCAAGCAACATTATGAGACGTTAGCAACGACATCACCAACAGCAACATCACTTGTGATATACTCACCTTCGTCACAATCGCACAAAGGTATACGTCGTTATGCCTCACAAGATGAGCACGCTGCCACCGCCGCCGCCTCATATCAACGACCACATCCAACGCCACATCATCACCATTATCACCATCATCACTACCATCCACATCATCATCATTTGCATATGCCTCATGAGCATTATTCTGAGGGTTCCATTTTAGATTCAGCCGCTGCCCAAGCAGCTGCTGGCGATCCTTTAATTTTACAACAATTTGTGGATGATTATATATTTCAATCCTGCCATTATTTGGAAACAAATAATTTTGTTGCCAACTATCGCACTGCCATGGTCGAGTCATCGTCTCATGAATTTCGACCGTCAACAACCACCACGACGACACGTACCTCAAATGAGGAATTCTATGAAGAAGAGGAGGCTGGCTATGTTGAAGATCATTCGTCAGCGCATTCCTTTGAATTGCATGAGACGGAGCCACCCACGGTTATATGTAAGGCTCCCGCTCCTGCTCCTTTGCCGCCAGCCTCTAAAACAAAACAGCAGCAATCACAATCACAACCACTACAACAACAACAACAGTATACCATGGAAACACGTTTATGTAGTAGCGGTGTACAGACTGATTTAACGGCTTCATCTTTAGCTCAAAGTTTTAGCCTTAGTTCATCGTTATCCTCATCGGAGAAAAATAAACGTAAACAACCAATCTTTAAATGTTGCTACACTCCTTTAGATAGATGGCGTGAGAAACGCTCTCAACAACAACAACAATCACAAATACAAAAGCGCACAAAATCTGCTACTGCTGCTACTACTAATACCGCTGTTACAACTACTAACACAACGTCGATTATAAACGCAGGCGAACAGAAACAGCAGCGGCAGCAGCAGCAGCATCAGCAGATAATTACTAAAAACACTAGTGTTGCTGTTGTTGGTGGTACTTCGTCAAATGCTGGTGCTGGCTGCAGTAGTGCAACAACATCAGCCATTACAACTACCATAGTAGATACTACTACATCATCCTCATCATTATTGGTTGTACAACCTCAAAGCTATAATCAACAACAACAACAACAGCATCATCATCATCATCACCCACATCATCATCAGCAATCTCTAACGAAAAATAAAAATGCACCCTATGCAGTTTGACAAATGCCTTTAAAGCAACAGTTTTTTTATGTAAAAATGTTGCTTGCTTTCTGCCATTTATACCTTAAACAAAATAACACTATTATAGTTTTCCTTTTTGTATAAAAAAAAAATAAATTAAAAATAATTATGTATTACAAAAACAAAACAAAAAAAATATTCAAAAAAAAACATATGATAATGGAAATTTTTGCCGCCCACTTTAATACAACAAAAACAAACAAATACACAACAAACAAAAAAATGAACGCCGCCGCTGTCTTATTTTTGTAAATCTCTTTTTCCAAAAACAAAAAAAGAAAAACAAAACTAAACAAAAAAATACTACAAAAACAAAATCTCTATAATTTTTTTGCGATGTCAACAATTTTTTGCTATTTCCTTGTCTTGTAAGTGAAAAAAAAAAGAAAACAAAACAGAAAAACATAAAACCTAAAAAAATTTTAATTATAACAAAAAAACAACAACTACTTTTTATAACCTCTTTAACGAAAACAAATATTACAAAAAAAAGAAATTAAACAATACGAAACAAAATTTTCAAATTGACTACTACACACATACCACACAATAAAAATGCGTATAATACCATTTATATTTTAACATATACGGGGTTTATTATAATTATTGTTTGCGAAGTAAAATTAAAAAAGTTGTTTCCGGCTCAACAATTTAATGTTGACTTTGTTTTCGAGCTTTGTTCGAAATTTCGATTAAATTTTATTTCTTTGAATATAAAGTCTTTAACATATTCTTTTCCAATCGCGATTTAAAACTTACAACTTTTTTGATTCTGTATGGTAAATTTTGCTATTTTTTTCAATTAGAAAATGATTTGGAAAGCAATCTATTTTAAAAACTCACGCTTTGCTAATCGAAATCGAAAAATAATTTCGAAATCAATTGAAAATAAATTCTATGGAGTCAATCTTCCATCTTTGCACACTCTGGAGTGATTTAACCGTGTACAGTGCACTTAGGTGACAATTGTTTTGATTCTTGTGGTAAATGGTGGAGCAATGTTTTATTCATTGTCACACATTCAAAGTCAAGAGTCAAAATCGTTAATTCATTGCTGTTTTTAGCCAATTGTGCTGAAATTTAATATTCTCATGTATTCACCCACGATATATGCGATACGTTCTTCTGATATCTTTAAAGCTTCAGATATATGGAGAAACTTCACTTTAAAGTCATTTAAAATTATTTTGTGAACTTTTTTGACTTTTTTTTCAATAATAGATCCTCAGCAGCGCCTTTTGAGTACATCGTCTTCATTGCTGTGAACTCCTTAATGATTGATTTTCCTAGGACAAAGTCCGAATAATGTTTATCTTCCCTTGGCTTTACTCGAACTGTACAAATAGTACGAAGGGTATGGTAACGTAAAATTCATAAGGATTTAACTTTTTAAGTCAACAGTTCAATAACTCTTCGAATAGTAAGTGTTCAAAATTAATATATATTCGAACATGATTAAAAATCGAATACAAAAAATGTTGAAAATTTTTTGTGCATATATTCGATATTCTTTTCAATATGAATAATATAATGAAATCCCATTTTGTTTTGAATTTTAATTATAAAAAATTACTAAAATAAATATTGTCCCCTTCCTATTAATTTTAATTAAAAACAAAAAATATTTAAAAATTTGTAAAATTTCTTTTAAATCTCCTGCAAAAACCAATTCTTAAAATATAAATGGTGTTATATGCAAAAGCAAAAAACAACAAAAACTATTTAAATAATAATAATAAAAAGAATATTATAAAATTTTCTTTAATTTAGAAAATTTTTTAATATTTCATTCCTGCATATATACTTTTTTCGAAAATATTAAGAAAAAAGTTTATATAATTGTGCTATTGCCGCGCTCCTAAAATGAAATCTTTCCAAAAACACTAGTTTTTCTCACCATCTCTTCTTCTTGTTGTTATTACATATTTATTATTATTTTCTTTTTTCTAAATAATACTAATAATAATACATGAAAATATAAAAACTAATAAATAAACTATAAAATATTAACAGCAAATAAGGAAAAAAAAACAAAACAAAATTACAATAAAACAAAAACAAAAACAAACAAAGGAAGAAAAAAACTAAAAGCAAATAATCATCAACTCTTTCTAATCAATAAGGTTCGTTAATGTTTAAAATACGCAAGCGAAAAAAAAGACCATTTAATTAATATGTATAAAAATGAAATAAAAGTAAAAAAACAAAAAAAAAAATCAAAGATTTCTGTAAAAATTGTTTGTAACAATAATAAGATATAAAATATTTTCTTTGTAAAGCTGGAGTTATTATCATAATTTATTTTTATTTTCTTCTTATTTTTAATTGTTTATGAATTACTAAAACAAATATATATATACACTGGGTTTTTAGGGTTATTGTTTATTATATATTTTATTACTAATTACATATCTATATATATATGAATTTATTTTTAATACACATATTTTTATTTTGTTCATGTTGAATTATTTTTCTTTAATAAAATATGTATTGTTTTGGAAAAAATTAAGTTGAATATTTTTTTAATTTTTTTTTAATTTCAGCTTGATTATCTTAGTTTTTTAATTTTTTTTTTTTTCAAAAAAAAAAAATGAAATTCAATTTTGAATGCCAGGTTTCTTCGTCCGTATAACGATGATTTAATATACTTCATATATAGTGAATGTATGCATGTTTAAATATAAAATACGGTTTTTGAAGTGACGACATGTCCCCTTTTTCTTTGTCTGTAAACTTGAACCCTTTAAAAACAGGAACCGTAGTACAATAACCAATAAAGACGGTTGTAGTGAATTTCTATTTTTATAACTTTAAAACTCAATAAAAGAATTAAAAGCCAGTGTTATGATACAACAGTTCTGGCCGCTCTATGATCAAAAGAGATGTAGTTGCCTCATTGGTGATAATACGCAGGAGGATGACGCCATCACTTACATATTTCTTCTTTTTTGTATACGGTTAACAATGAATGGATGGCTATTACTCGTGCAATGTACATGCTGGGTCGGAAATATAAGAAAAATAGGTTCACTCTACTGCTTTGTTTTTATATAGGAGCTTTCTGGATATCTAGGCTGGCGTGTAGCTTTATTATAACAGCTTTGCTGCCGATGTAGATAATCCTGCATAAAGTCGTTGAGCATCATACGGAACTTAATCAATTCAGGTTGGATAACGTCTGCCTGGATAGAAGCCTCCGTTGCAATTGCTTGTGTTAATCGTAGACCGATATCCGGTATGTATGGTATGGTATAAATATGGCGTTGATATACAGCCGTATATCATGCTTAATGCGCCGAGGCAGGTCACATGCCACCAAGAATTGCTTGGTCAGAAAACATTTCGTTCTTTCAATCTCTTCAATCTTTAGTACATGATTTAGAAATTCTCCCATAAAAAGAAGTTCATAACCGGGACTACGTGACTCAGAATCGAGTAACCAGCTGATTTTTCATAAGTAATAAAATGTAGTATTTATTATGAATATTTTTTCTAATCTGTCGTTCGGAGTCGACTTTAAACTGTAGGTCCCGCCACTCATGTATAAAATTAACACACACAACATAAGTGGTGTGAGAAACTAGGTCGTAATCCTGACTGAAGGGTTGTAATGACCAATTATGTTATGTTATTTTTTCTAATGTTTGCTGTTCTGTATTTTATTTTCGAATATATATATGTTTTTTTTTCGTCCAAAAAAGGATAACCATTGTAACCTTTAACTTCACTGTAAGCAGTATGCAGTATAGCAAAATGAAAATTACAATTTTATTTGAGTTCTTTAATTTTGTTTATTTCTCTTCAGGTTTAACTTCAGCTAAAGAGCCTTTAGAATTTTAAGATAAAAATAAACCAATGTGAGTATGAATTATTTGGATTTGTTAGGAGGTTTTTTGCATATTTAAATAAAATATCAAACCAAAAGCCATTTGAATAATATTATAAAAAAAGCATTTTACACATTTCTATGAAAAGCAAAACAAAAAAAAATTATTAAATAAAAAAACAGCGAAAATAACATTCATGATATAATAATTAATAATTAAATCAATCACCCAAGCATACTTAAAAATAATAATAATAATAATTAAAATTAAATAGTATAAACTCTAAGAGCCTACCTTAAATAAATATTTAATAATAAAAATTAATTTATATATAAACAAAAACACAAAAAAAAAACGAAATTGAATTATTAATAATAAAATAAATAAATTTTTATTATTAAAATAAAGCGGAAAACAAAAACACAAAAATAATTTTCTAGACTTTAGCAATAAAATTAAAATAAAATAAAGAAAAAAAAAACACAAAAAATTGCTGCAATTAAAACATAAAATAAATATTTGTTAAAGCATAATTATATATACAAATATATATAAAAAAGCTAAATTAATATTAAAAATATTTTTAAGTTAAATAAAAAATTATTCTAAAAATGGAAATAAAATATTCCAATTTGAGTATGGACATTGATATAAAATTAAAAAAAAATAAAACAAAATAAAAAAATACGCATAAATAATAAGACAAAAAACTTTATTAGAGAGCTTGTATAGTAAGTTTAAATAAAAACAAAAGTAATAATAACTATAGTAAACAAAAAACGCTAAAAGATTTAAGCTAATTAAATATATATTAAAAAAAAGAAAAAAAATAAGCATTAAATAAAACCAAAAAAACTAGAGTAATAGATGATAATAAAATAAAAATAAAAATTTATTTAATATTATATAAATAATAATTATAATAATTACTATAATAATAAACAAAATAAAAAAGGCAAACAACAAAAATCTCTAAAAAAATAATTCATATAAATATCAATAAAAACAAAAAACAATTCGTAAAAAACACTAAATCAACCAACAACAACCTATTATTAATAATTTAATAAATTAAATAAAAATATAAAATAAAATAAAATACATAAATTGCAATTGTTACATATTATCCCGCAAATGAAAATTAAAAAAAAAAACAAAAACAAAAATAAAAATTCCACAAAATAACATAAAATAACACACATTAATTAATACAAAGTAATATATGAAACCAATTGTTTTAATAAACAAAATATTAAATGCATTAAAAATCATAATTATAGTCTTTAAAACCATAAAAAAATTAATAAAAAATAAAAATTGTTAAGTTTGTACCAAAAAAATAAGAAAGAAAAGAAAAAATAATAATTAAATAAATTAAAAATGAAATTATTTGTTTAAATTAAATAAATTTACCATACATAGATTGTTATAATTAATTAATTAATTATTTATTCATTTATTATTAATTTATATTTAAAACAAAACACTCAAAACTCAAAAATTAGATTTCGTTTATTGAAATATCTTTTGTTATAACATTTAAACAAATTATTAATAATACTATGGATTTTGAAATACAACCAAAAAGTTCATTTAAACATGAAAAGTTAATTGACCCAATAACACAATGTATAGCTGAACTTGTCTCCCGAGCTTCAGGGTAATGCAAAGGTTACTGGAATCAGTTCCTTCTCAATACATTATCTTCGTTTTTCAAATTTGTTTATTAGTTTGAATATTTTACTTCCAGAGCTTTTTGTATATGCGAGTTTTTAACCTAATAAGGGACAGCTGTAATCATTCTTAAGTCAGTGCCCTATATGTCAATTCTATAAAATCACATTGGCTTCAAAATTGAGTTATAAAGACGGACGGATTCTATAATAATAGACAATAAGCTTGTATACTTAGCTGTTTTTAATTTCATTCTAAATTAATCGCCTGTCCAAGTACACATAGAGGTACCTAGTCTCCGATCGTTGGGCGGGCATTTCTTCCTATATAAAATAAATGTTATGTCGATACATTTTTGTTCGTTGACCGTGATTTTTCAAGTATTGTAGGGGCACAAAGATACTTCCTGGAATACTCGATTGTTTGAGGTGTATTAACCCAATTCTTTTGTTTTCGATCAGCTTGGTGAAATTTTGACTCAATTTGTTTAATAAACCATTGTGCTAGACTTTATTAAAGGCTTGAGAGACAACAATGAAAAGAGCCGAAATGTATTTCTTTATGTGGTCAGTTTTTCCACATTATCTTCTAAATCCACATAAATGATCTGATATACTTTTCAGAATGAAAATAACCTCTAATTTAAAAGACTTATGGACCTACATATATGATTTCATAAGCTTTGGTAGGTTTTAAGCAACGAATCTCTTTGAATTTTTGGGTAGTTTCATGGCCAATAAAATTTCTCACGTAACACGTATTCTGGTAATATGATTCAATCATAGTGAAACGGCGTACCACAGTAAGCGTTTTTGACATTGTCAAATATCAGGAATATTTTCTTATGTTAAATAGCAATCGAAATCGAAAATTATTCATATTTAAGACCCTTAAAAACTTTGGGCAATTCACATAAACTACTATACACAATTTTACTAACTAACAATGCCTAATCCATAGTATTATTAAACAAAACGAAATGAATTAATGTCATTATTATAGCCAAACAATCAAATAAAACTAAAATTCGCTTTAAAATTTTATTTTAAAATTTCCTTTAAAACTTCTTCAAACGCAAACAAACAAACACTTATTGCTGCTCTTCACACTCATTGTCACCTAAACATACATATTTTCACCTTTCGCTAAAAATAAAAAAAATTTCTAAACACCAATTCGACTTCGAATCGAACATATATACACACACACATATACATATACACGCCCACAATTTCTCACAAATCTTTCTAACATTTTTTCTACACACTCTTGTCAATTTTGTTATAAACAAATTTATTATTATAAATTTATCTTTTTATTGAAAAAGAGCAAAACAAAAACAACCAAAAATGAATAAAATTTAATAAAAACAAAAAATGAAATGGAATGAAAGAAAAACCTAAAATAATATAGAATATAAAAAAACAACAACTCACAATTTCTTATAAACGAAAAAAAATTAAAGAACAGAAACAAATAACTATAAAAGAAAACAACAACAAAAACAAACACCACAAGTAAAATGGAAAAAAAGTTATCAACAAAAAAAAAAACAAAAAAAGGAGAAAATAAAAATTAAAAACAATGATAATGATGATATTTCATATGGAAAAATAAATAAAAAACACAATAAAAATTTAAAAATATTATAAAAAAATTTAAAAAAAATATACACTTTTAAATGAGTTTTATTTTGAAAAATATTAACTGAATATTGAACCAAATTATAAGGCAATTATTGGGGTTATGACTTTGCAATGATGGAAATATCATTTCCAATAATAAGAATGCTAAGCTTCTTTGACAATCTTTAGCACAGAGCCTTGCAAATTTGAGCTTATTTTTTTTTTTAGTAATATTTTAAGTTTTTTCAAAGATTTTGTCCGCAAATGGCTGAGAGGTTAGGTTAGGATAAATTAGTCCTACCAAAATCTCCTTGCAATACCATTATGTCTATTTGGCGTACGTTTATAATTTTTGGCTAACCCCCCTATATCTTCTAGTTAGATTTGTCTGTAGTTAATTAGTTATTAGAATAGTAGTGGAAAAGCTGCCATAATTGCTTTAGTTATGCTATTATCTTCTATGTCCCCATGTCCTAGAATCCACATTAGGACCATTGTCCAATGTGTTTCTATTTTCTTCAGAATTATGTGGCATTCTTGAACAATGTTTAATGTGGTGTACACACTTTTTAGAGAACTAATGTCCGTATTTGAATCAGTAAATATGTGTATATCCATATACAATATATCTACATACTGAATTCGTTCCGCACCAGTCTTATAGCCATTATATAAGACTGAATTAAGCTACAATAATTTGTTAGTTTACGATGAAACTGATACCATAATATTTTACATTAGAACTGGCCATGAATTTCAACACGTATGCTAAGTTGATAATTAGTTGTAATCTTTGGAAGTTTTTTTTTTATAAAACCAGGATTCGAAATCAACAATACCTAAGATCAATGATAGCTTTTAAGTTTTTATACTTCCGTGATATGGAATGGAACACTAAAATTATTAACATAAATCCTCTATATATTAAATCCTTTTTTAATACGTAGAAAACCGGATTACAAGAACGCATTTCAATCTGTATTGCTTTTTAAAAAAGTTTTTGTTTTAATTTTTATTTTTTTTTACAAACTTTCATTCAATAAATTCACATGTAGAAAAATAATTCAGTCTATTGTATAGTACGATTGACTGCATCAAAGGAATCAGTTTTATGATCTGTAACATTTGGTCGGGCCTCATAGGTACAAATAGTTACACCATGATAATGAGCATCACTAAATTCACCACGTAGACCTGAAAATTATTTGTTGATTCAATATTGATAGCCTACGATAATATAAGAATAGTTTTAGCCTTTAAAACTTACCAATATAATAAATTTTAGTATTATCATCACCATAATTCGAGGGAAAGTGTAGCGATAAATGATATACCGAAGAAAATGTTACAACTCTGAAAGACAATTTCAATGGGTAATAATTCTATGGAAACATAGATTGCAAATGGATGAAAATATGACAAAACTATGTACATAAAAAAAACCGGTTTGATGATTGCAGTAGAAGAAATCATTGTACTGAAACTGTTTCTGTAATATATAACATGTCCATACGGCAGGACTAAAGACCAAGTAAGAAAAGGTAAAATGCTGCATTTGATAGATATACTTTCAACAGATTATGGACCGACCATAATAATATCATATCGACGCCTCCGTTCTATAACATTCTAAGTCGAAAAACTGTGTTATGAGTTATAGGCTCTCAAAGTTTTCACGCGATATACGACCATATGTGTATTCTAAGAAGATTTTTCCCTATAACTTCGAAACGGATCGGCGCATCTTAACCAAATTTTGACAGTATTTAAGTTAGAGAACGTAGAATTTAAAAATGCAAGGACATTAAGTATACTTAGAACGTTATAGAATGAAGGCGTCGATATATGATTAAACTGGGAAGTTTTGTAATATGGACTTATATAAGACCGGTTATGCTGACTTCGTTGCAAAGCAAGAGAGTTTTGATTGCAATCAGATTGATTGGTAATCTAATAAGAACTGCAATACACAGAGAGCTGTACATATATCGTTATTTGCTTTCAACTTAATAACGATATGTGCTTAGAGAAAGACACTTGTATTCTTATAATTAAAGGGCTATGTACCGATTTAAAGGTTTTAAAACATTGATACGAATTGGCTACCAATAAAAACATAGATTAATAGCATTTAAACGTAGCTAGAAATTGCTACTTTAAAATGCGTACAAATGGAAAGAGTGACCTTTTTCAATTTCATGATCTCTTTTTGTTAACACAACTGTTAAAAATGTGTATATTTATTAACTTACTTTGGAGCATATTCGATTTCTGCTCGACAGTCTTTGCATAATTCGAATTCCTGATCTGCTTTTGTCTGAACATCATCGAAAGACATTTTGGGACGATTTTTAAATCTGCCAAGAAAGTTTTAAAATTAATTTCTAAATACCGGATGTAAACTGTCCACTTACAGTCTCATTCTATTTGGATGCGATCCGTCATTGGCACCACGCACAATAATGCCTTTCAATTTAATATTTCCCGTGAATGGTATATTGAAGAGTAACTCCTCATCGGCATCACTTTGGACGAACTAAAATATTTCAGTTTTCTTAAGTTATAACTCTCCATAATGGACAAAGACCGAAATTAAACTTACCGGCGTTAAATCTAAACGTTTCTCATAGGGTTTAAAAACTTTTTTACCACTGCCTTCTGATTCTTCGTTTAGGCACTCTAGATTCTCCAAGTCAATCTTCTGATACAGACTGTATTCAATACCCATTTCTAAAGCATGATCAATGTCGGTGGCTTCATGACCACAATCCTGGCCATGATCATGCGAATGTCCATGAGGCATTTCGTAGAGTTTTTTTTTGGGTAGGTGTACGGGAACTTTTCAAAATTAAGCAGATTCACTCACTCTTGTTTTTATTTACAAATGCTGCCAGCTGATTTTAACTTTGCTTTGTTGTTCTTATTGCTGAAATACATAAGGTATTGCCAGTTGAATTTTTGACATTGAGTATTGCCATTATTTGAAGAGCTTGTGGGAGACACAAGACAGGGTAATTCAAGATTGAATAAGACATTTAAATTTGAACAGCATTACCAATTTTTTTTTAGGTAATGTCTTTAACTTTACAGATGTTTTAGTAATATTTTCAAATTTTGCTGTTAAAATATTAATTGGTGTCGTTAACTTTACAGATGTGTTAGTCATTTTGTGAAATTTTTGCTGTTAAATTGTTAATCAGCATCTTTAATAAAGAATTTTAATTAAATTTCTAAAAGTAATGAAAATCTTGTTAAAAAGTGCATAATTATTGTAACAAAATTTGTAATAATGGCCTAGCTTGTCAAGGTATAGTTAATTATACAATTATTTTCATCAAATTCCAATTATTTTCCGATTTTCTTAGGTGACATCACAAGAATTTGGAGTTAATGTGAAAATTGCACAAGCTGGGCAAGGATTACAAATTTCATATTGGCGTAAAGACAGGTTAGTAATGGTCAAAAATATGTTTAAATGCGTTGTTTTTATGCCCTGGTAGAACTACAAATCGCAGTTCATATTCCAGCAATATAGACTAGGAGTCAATGGAGCAGACAGCTAAGGTATGACCGAGTAATACAAAGGAATATTTGGATTGTTGTAGTCAATTAGCACTTAAGGCCATGGCAAGTGAGTCCGTCCATTACTTAACGAGATGGCAGAGCATTTTAATGCTGCCTTGGCCTGAGTGATTTGAATGGCCTGCAATGTGAGAAGCATAATTGCTGGAGTAGAAAAATAATGCAGAATGCTGCCCACTGCAGACATGGAACACATGATCTGAGTTCCTTTCTACTCCTTTCTTCTCTTTAAACCCAAGTGGTCTAGAAAATTTTCTGTTATAAATTTTACCCTAATTTCCTTTGGCTAAGCAAGTCGTGTTGCTATGTTGTGACTGCCTAAAAATTATTCGTCTCAGATCTCCAAGTGAGGAGCAATGTCAGAGAAGTAGTTCTCTCTCAGTGGCTGCTCTCCTTTTCTCCCTTGTCATTAGGTTTCTATGAAATCGCTGTATGATTTTTTTAGCCATTGGACGTATAAGTTTAGGGTCCAGTGACCCATTATGATCGCTGCGAAGTTCTTAAGATTCTTATCCCTTGTTTTTGTAAGATGAACGATTTCATACGTTCGTCTATTGTTTGTCAATTGTGATTGTTTTTGTTTATGTTTTCCATATAAACAGATCAACGTGTGAAATCGCTCGTCTTACAAAAACAGGCCACTAAAGTAGATTTAACCCACATTGTATCTTTCGTTTTTTCTTTATGAACCATAATTTTTCCTACTGTCTTGTTGTTCCGCAGTAGTCGTGGAGTGAAGTGAACGCAAATATCACTTTCTCAGCTTGATGTTCAACGCAATGATAGGCATTGTGTTATTGGTATGTAATACATTTGATCTATGAGCTAGAGAACTCGTTTCCTCATTTACGATCATACCTGGGATAACTTTTGATCTCGAAATAATACTTCAGAACGTTCCTTGATTTTTAGTTCTTCTATATACCAGTCCCGTCCTAGCTTCATGTTTAGAGCTATCCATGTAAACAAGTCCACACATGCAACTGTTCCATGGATCCGTGTGAAGCGATTGATTGCGGTTATGGGTCTGAGGATAGGATTTATGCTCTGTTTACTATTTCTGCTGTAGAATTACAAACCAAAAAAATAATTGTTGCAATATTTCATCAAAAATTTAAATAATGTCCTGTTTGATGGAGATTTATTCGTTTTTATAATTTCTAAAGCAATTTAAATGTCATTTGTTTCTCAAATGAATTATTTTTTTCAAAAAAAATTTAAAATTTTTATTCTAAAATTACAAAAAATCATAATTATTGGCTGTCTTGAGTAAAAAAATGTTAATAAAACGACCGTCAAATCAAGGATATGATGGTATGGATTTCTTAAAAATAAAATTTGAAATAAATTTCTTAATAAAAATGATTTATAAATGCAAAGCTACTCAGACAAAAAAAAAAAACAAAATAAAAGTGGAAAAAGTGATCTTAAATGCGTTTTTAATTTCATTTTTCTCACTTAAATTCTTTTTATAACATAATTTGTAACAATTTATTTGTGTCTTCCGCTTAAACTTCTCGTTGCCCTTGCCATGTACTTTGCCTTTTAATCTCTTACTCTGTCAAGATCTTGTCGTACCTTTAGATACGTTGTACGAGTATGCGAGTGATTGTAGCAAAAAGATGCCTTTGACTTTGTTGCTTAAGCCCTTTCGTACACACTTGGTTTTATGAATTTTACGCAATTTAATTTTGTACAGGAATCAACTCTTAACCATATACGAGGTGTGGTCATAAAGTACGGTCTCTTAAAATCATGAGAAGTTAATTTGACTGTAGCACGT
Source organism: Sarcophaga carnaria (assembly GCA_958299815.1). Classification (NCBI taxonomy): domain Eukaryota; kingdom Metazoa; phylum Arthropoda; class Insecta; order Diptera; family Sarcophagidae; genus Sarcophaga; species Sarcophaga carnaria. The sequence continues at coordinate 17,014,585 of OY283152.1, read as the reverse complement.
ATGATTGTAGCATACAAGGTGGTGGTAAAAGAGAGATTTTTTCTCTCGTTCGCGTACCTTTGGATTGTCCAAAAGAACCTCTCTCATTTTCTTATTACTTCTTATCTTCGATGTGTTTCAGTTTCATCAATAAAACTAATAAGCTAAGTTAGTAATGGGTCGATTGTATTAAGTTCTAGATTGATAGAATTGCCATAAGACTATCTTGAAGAAATATTTACTCGTACAATTGAAAATGTAAACATACGAGTATATTAGAAACGAATAAAACATCAGGAGTTAAAAGAAAACAAATCTCTTGTAAGTATTCTGTTGGGTGGGCACCTCGTATATTCGTTAATATTTGCTTGCCAACACTCTCTAACAGCAATAAGAGAAATGAATATTTTAAATCAAGTGCTCTTTTTTAATCTTTTTCTTTAACCGTGGGCCATTTTGTTATGTAAAATCTTAAGGCTACCAAAACAACACACTCACACGCTCATCACATATTCGCTTAGGCTTACTCACTGATTCGGTTTATTCACACTCATTCACTCGCTTCGATTTGTGGCCAGCAAGCGGCAGCTATTATCAGCCGAAATTGTGTGAGTGAGTGTTTACGGCACTCGTATAATTCAGTCAAAAATTCTTAAATTCCCATTTGTTAACAGACTCGTAACAATGCAAAAATGACGATAAAGTCATCATCGTCGTGAACTAATTTCGCGCAAGGTGCCAAATTAATGACAGCAAATAAATTTAAATTTTTAACACATTTCAAGAAAATACGATTATAAAAGATATTTCATGTGTTTTTTTTTTTTTTTTGGTTTTGGTTTTGGTTTTAGTCATTTCCCGTGATTCGCTTATTTCTTATTCTTCTTCTTCTTTTATTATTATTTAACTTTTTTTTTACGAAAAAATACCGAAGTTAAATATCTGAAATTCGATTCGGTTATGGAAGTCGAATTTAAGATGCTGTATACCGTTTATTTATCGTGTGAGAAAAAAGTTAGAAAAGTTTACAAAAAAAACATCTTTTCAACTGCAACTAAAACTGCGGCTGTTTTGGAAGACAGCGAATGAAATAAAGGCAATAAAGCTACATCATGACAATCAATTCCTTTGTCTCTCCCTATCTTTCCTTTCTATCTAGTTCTAGCTAGCACCTTTCGTTTATTTCGCATTCATTTACTTCCATTTACAGCGATCTCTTCCACATAGTCTTAGAACGACCCCTCTTGTGGCTTCCTTGCCGATTCTAATTCAAAACCTATCGATAAGCCTTCGAGAAATCTTTTTTGTTTTAGATTTGCAGTTACAAGCTAAGTTACGCATCTTTTTTGCGTAGCTATTTGGTCCTATGCACCATATGTTGCCAAAAATGATTACCCCCCATATGACTTCCCCAAATCATATACGTTTAACAACCGCGTTTGGGTAATTATTTTTGTTCTAAATCAGGTTTCCCTTCTGTAGAATAGAATTGACTTTACGCAGGCTTTTATAAGTTTCTCGACATCGACTACAATCGTTTGAATGCCTTTTCACTCTGTTTATTTCGCTGCTTCTATCTTTTTTCGCCTTCAAAAATGTTCAAATGTTTTAGGCGTTAAATATATGGGGAATTTCGTGTCAAGTAACCCAATTTTTAAAATCGATGTCTTCCGATTTGGATGAAATTTGCACAAAGGTTAGTACTATTGGATAGTAGGCCAGACACAGCTTTTTTTCAGCTCTATCAGTCAATAATTGCCCGAGTTAGAGGGGGCCAAAGTTGGACATTTTGGTTATACAGGGTTTTTTTAAAATGTGTGTAACTTTTCACCTATTGGTCCTAGCAAAAATTTTCCAAAGGATATTAGATAGCTATTTCTTCAATCTTTCCAAAAATAATTTTTTTAATTTAAAAAATTTTTTTTTTATTTTTTTTCTTAAATTAATTTTTTTTTATAGGCCCATTTTTTTTTTGCTCAAAAGAAAGCTTATACAATTTCCTTTAAGGCCTTTATAATTGCTTAATGGGATGCGAGTGGGATATCTATCAAAATAATTATTTTTTAATTCAAGAATAAGGTTTTTCAATATTTGGAAAACGTACTACCTAAATGATCTTAAAAAAGTATTTGCATTCTAAGGACATTCGGAAATTAGTTTTTTATAAACAGTGTTAAAGTTTGGTCGTGCGTTATTTACTAATTACTTACATAATTAATCTTCATAATGGCTTCCGCTTCCAAAAAGGAATTGTTGACTTCTTTTTGTTGTAATCCCTTAAACAAAAAGAAGCATAGATCATCAGATATGCGAAATATTTCCGACAACTTATTGAAAAATTCCCAACGCTTTCAAAACGTTTGCTAATTTGTGGATCGTGCAGGAAAATGATGGGAAAGTTGGACACATTACCGGTTATTCCAGATGAGAACAAAATCAATTCTGAAAATGATGACAGTTCTGCAGGAGATGATGGTTGTTCTAACTTTTCAGTAGAACCTATAAGACCTAATAATGAGTGCCAAAACCAACATCACAAGGATGCAGTAGAAGTTTTTGAACAAATAAAAAAGAAGTACAAAACGTCACAGAGTATATCTGAAAGAATTTAACTTCTTACTCTTGCCCCATCGTCATGGAGTTGTTCAAAAATAATGACCTAGTTTGGAACGTCTCAACGAAAAGCAAAAATTGCTAAAAACTTGGTTGCTGAGCATGGGATTCATACACTCCCAAACGAGAAGAAGGGAAAAACTTTAGCGTGCGAAACTGAAGCTCTAGTAACTCAATTTTATCATAAAATATTGAAATAATATTGAAAAATCTTATACTTGAGTTAATAAATATTTTTTTTGATAGATATCCCACTCGCATCCCATTAATCGATTTTAAAAATTGGGTCACTTGACATGAAATTCCCCGTATACTATTCGCCAAAGCACCGCTCGGGATTTGTTGTCAAAGAAGTCACAGACGACAAATTATACATACATAATTGGTCATTACAACCCTTCAGTCAGGATTACGACGTAGTTTCTCACACCACTTATGTTGTGTGTGTTAATTTTATACATGAGTGGTGGGACCTACAGTTTAAAATCGACTCCGAATGACAGATTTTTTGAGAAACTTTTCATGGCAATTTATTTACTCTCAGAGTTTTTGCCAGAAATCTGCTGAGAGGAAGTCGCCGCAGAAATAGTTTTTGCATTTTGTTTTGATGTCTGGCCTGGGGCTCGAACCCTGGCTTTACGTCTAATAAGCCAACACACTACCTACTAGACTACGGCGGCTTCAACCACTTCCTGCTGACAGCTGAAACACAATGAAGCCACGCTAGAAAAAACCTCAGAGGTCAGCTCTAAGAAACCTGTTCTCTGAGGTTTTTTCTAGCGTGGCTTTCTGCCATTTTGATCCGTTCATAACAAGAAGCTTTGGTTTTCACTAAAATTAAGAACTCATTTTAAACTTACATAAAGTTATCTCCTGTTTCAATGATTCCTAACAGAGATTGCTCAGGATATAGTGGGTAAAGTGCTTAACTACAAATCCGACTATCACAGGGTATACCTTGTTTTAATACCCTGGCAAAAAACCCCTCTAGGAAGTGCCAGGCAGTATAACATTAACAACGAACAACATAATAACAACGGTTAACATTAACTCTCTTATATTTTCATATTGCGAAATGTTTATAAGTAAGACGGATGGCAACCCTATCATTCTAGAACCCACTTCAGCCATTTAACTGACTTGGATCAATGAAACTGAATCCAATCAAAGAAATTATAAAAAGTCCAGAAAGATGCTAGTGCAGCCGTAAGTTTCGAAAAGTAATCCAGAGAAAAACTGTTACAAACCAATCGAATAAATGAACATCGTGTTGATAATCGTCTGTAGCACAGTAATAAACCAAATAAAGCAAATTCAACATTTTCGTATTAAGGGATAGACCGTTAAATGAAATGGAAAGAAAAAGTCATATAAAGTCGTTATTGTTCACATCTTTAGCAGAAATGAAATCGAGCATTCAACTTTCGCAAAACCTTCTTTGCCAGCCAAGTTAAGCGTTGATTTGCAAAGTTAATGACCAAAAAAAATTATAAAAAAAAAACGAAAAACAAGACAAAATAACTGCAACAATTATTTTCAAGTTACATTTTTTTCTTTTAGAAATCTTTTTCACAGATTTTTTCTGTCGTTGTTGTTTTTGTTTTTGGTTTTTTGTAAAACCACGAAATATGAATTTAATATATGGCCACACATTAATCATGGCCATGTTAATACCCTCAAAAACCCTCAGAAATCTTATATATTTTTTTTTTTTTGTTTTTCGTTCATTTCATTTGGTATGTTTATGGTGATGTTGATGCTGATGATGAAGACGATTGTGTTGATGTTTGGCCTATTGGGCTGGTTTTGTGTGTGATTTTTATTTGCGCGGGGAGAAATTGGCAAACAACGTTAACAATTCTTGAGTTTATTTTCATCTTCATTAGCAGGAGACATATGACTTACAAGCCAAAATGCCCGTATTATTGTGGTCCATAAAGGATTTTGGAATTCTTTTTACTTGTAAATCATCATCATTGCCCAGACCAGACCCGACCATGTTTTGTACATATGACTTCCCTAAAACCGTAACCGTTTCAAACATTTTCAAAACTTTAAATATTTTAATATCAGCCAGCTTTTAACTGTCTCTCTGTGTCTCTGTTTAAATGGTCGGATAAATTGTGTTCCCAAAAGAAGAAAAAAAAACAACAGCAATCACAATAACAGAGTCCATCTCATTTAATGTTTTTCTTGTTATTTTTGGAAATTTTCTAAAGCGGACTTTTTTACTTGTTGTTGCTAGCTTAAGCAATGCTTATGAAATAGGGTTTTAGGCAGTTTTTAAGCCACAAAAAAACAAAAAAAAAACCAAAAACAGAGACAAGAATAAAGCAAACTGGACTGTTAATAAATGAGCTCTAGTTAAAGGTAAATAACGGCATGCCAGTGGTTACTGATTCAAGTATAACCATTTACCGTAAGGGATTATAAAAAAAATTTTATGTTTCTTTAAGAACAACAACATGCTCGAGAAGAGATTATGGCAAGTCTGCTGCAATGGTTTCCATGTTAGTTTGTCTGTAAAATGTGATGAAAATTCCTACAATCATGTTAACAGAATACCTCACGCATAGACCAAGAGAAAGATAAGATTCTATGAAAATTTTTGGATTGCACCGGCATTCTTTAATTCAAGACTCATTTCTGAATTGCAGTATGGATTAAGGTTAGGTTAAGTTGAATTGACAGTCGTTATATCTGCATAGGACTAGATCTGTCTGGGCTTTCTGCAAGTGGTTTCGTCTTCCCATCATTCCTTTGCAAAGGAGTGAAGTTTATGTGCGATCAATTGTTTGCTCCTCTGTAAAGAAATGCCAATCTCATGTATGACTTCAATTGAATTTACTGTTGTGGCAGCTTTTGTAAGCGCAACGGCTTTGCGCCATATCAGAGTAACCATCGAATATACCGCCCTCCCCTCCAAAGACATTTAACACTCCCGGATAATCTTGGATGCGGTGTTGCAGTTGCTCTCTAGAGATGTAATAACTGCATTGTTTTATAGGGTTGGGATTGTAGCTGGCTTGTCTTTGTTTCGACTTCAAAAGTAAACTTAAATAAAACACAGAAAAAGCTTTGATTTCGAAGGAATTTTTATTATTATGCTTATACCTCTCCATTATGTACGGAATACAATGTCATTTCGATGATCGTTTCTGAATTGATAGCAGCCGTCAATCTTTATTTATCTGCCGTAACTCTTTATTTCACATTTCGCACTGTATTTCAGCGATAAGTTGTCGAATGTTGCTTTTCAAATATTGCAATATTAACAGATTGTCGTCCAGACAGGGTTTTTGATGTAGCTTCACAATAAAAGTCAAGAGGAGTCAAATGGAATCATCTTTAAATTACCTTTTTTGAAACTTCTTCATAACATAAAGCCAGAAACGAAGCGACAGGTCTGATTGGCCAGTCTCCTTAAATTTATTATAATCTTTTAAATTCCGTGCAATATCACTTCGTGTTGCTCGTGAAGGCTGCCGTAGTCTAGTAGATGGTGCGTTGGCTAATTAGACATGAAGTCACGGTTGAAACCCCACATCAGACATCTCCAACAGAACGAATTTTTCATCGGCGACTGCCTCTCAGCAGATTTCTGGCAAAAACTCTGAGATTAAATAATTATTGCCATGGAAAGCTTTTCACTTTCATTAAATGTATAAAACTTCGGATGAAATCCAACCTCTTCTGTCGGGAAAATTTAAAACCACTAAATGGATAACCCGATAATACTATTTTTTTAATATTATTTCTTACATTCTATTAAACTTAATTGTATCTGTCTGTTGATTTATTGAAAACACTGTATTGTTAATCGTACATTGCCAACATGGCTGCATTAAAAATCATTCTCTGTAGTAAGGGTATGACTGCTTTACATATTCCTCTCCCTATACGTTAGTATATGAGTGCAAGTATGTTTTGTAAACATTAAAATATCAATATGGCGTCTTGACATGCAAGCCAACTAACCTGCTAGTCATTCAAGTAACAAAAACAAAAACAAACGTAAATATAAACAAACCCATCAACAATTTGATGATAAACTCAATTCAACTGCACTGAACTGTGCAAGTGCAAGAACAATCATAATAATAACAACAACAACTAACTATACTACAAGCATTAATGGAAAGAACAAAAAAAAGGGAGAATGTGTGTAAACGACAACCACAAAATTATCATAATGTTTGTGTAGAAACATTGTAAAGAACAACAACAAAACCTAACTGCGTGTGTGAGTTTATGCAACAGAGTGTGAATTATTTTTTTTACTCTTGTGTGTGCCTTGCTGTCTCTCATTTATGAAATGAAAGTAAATTTTGTAATTTGTGTTGCTCACACTCATACACACACATACGCACGCATACTGTTTCTAAACTATGGTGTTATGAGCGATCATAGTCCCCTCCTCTTTAATTAGATATTTTAATAAACAACAACAATTAGAGATAAAAAAACACAGTAATGAGCATAAAATATGACAAAAAGGAATTGCAAAGAATTATGATTACGCATCACACACAGCCACTAGCAAGCAGAGAACATGAAAAATATGGAGTTATGAATAGTTTTCTGTGTTGTTTTGTTTTTACTGTTAATATGTCAGCCATTTTTAAAATTCTGTTTCTCTTTCTTGCTCAGTTAATTATAGCTGAGAATGTGTTAATTAAGCATTTGCATGGCCAACAGCACACAACAAGTAAATTCATTAATACAGTTGGGCATCAATTATCTGCCACTCAATTAAATGTTATGAATAATGAAAGCGGGATTATTTCTAAATTATTTTACTGTGTTTTCATCAGTAATACGCAGGTTGGAAAGCAGCTTGTCGGTCATGTAAAAAGTTTAATGAGATTTTCATTAAAAAAATGGAGTTAGAGCAACGCAGATTGGATTGATTGTAGTGTGTTAGTCAAACACATGCTTTAGGGTTATATTCAGTGCACAGTTCGTATCAGAGGTTATATTCAGTTTAAAAAAGACTGAAATATACAAAGTAATATACAATGCAATGCATTCTTAATAAGAAAGAGCGGAAAAAAGTTAAAGGAAATCGCCAAAGGAATTATTTTTCATATTTGTTTCAGATGGAGATGTCTCAACTAGGGGTGGAACACACTACCTACTAGATTACGGCGACTTTTTTATAAGAAAAATCATCACAGCATAATAAACTTTGATTTCCACAACCGGAACCAGATTCCCGTCTTACTGAATCTCAATAGAGAGCAAATAAATCTATTCATAGCCATGGGATGCACAAGAATTCAGTCAAGAGTAAATAAAAAAAATCCATGCTTCACTGTTAAAGCAAGTTTCAGAGTAGCTCTGGATTTTTTACTCTTGCAAACAAAAAACTCTTATAAACGAAATTGAAGCTGACGAAGGCGTATGTTTAGGAGCCTTTACGTCCCTGGCAATTGATATAATCACACTTTTTTTATTACCTCTTTGCCTTCCACAAATCATCTCCAATTTACAGGAATTGATGATTTCTTGAGTTCCGTTTATCTTCAGGTAGCCTTTAGACGACAACGGCTAACTTTGTGATCCAATCGGGCTTCCTCTTGATGATATGGATTATCCACCTCATTAGTTTAGTTTTTAGTTTAGTTTGCTTTAGTATGACATCCCTGTTGGTTTAGTATCAGAATAGGCTTGATGTGAATCGCATACATTTGTTGTCTATAATAGCCAATTTTCACTTCTCGATCATATGAAATTGTTGATCTCCGTTAATTCCAACCGAATTATCGATGCCCAACTGTATTCATTAAATTAAAGTACATTGTGGTGTAGGGTATGACAGAGTTCGGCTTAAACAACAGCAACTTTCTTTCTTATAGACTCCCCTCTGCTCTTATATGTTTAACAGTGTGTGTGTAAATGTGCGAGTATTTAGATTTCCCAGTATATTCATCATCAACATCAGCGTCATCATCATAGTTTGAATAGTTTTGATAGCACTGTGTATGTTGTTGTTGGCAGTACAGAAGAACACCAACCACTGCTACAAATACTGTGGAATAGTTGAGAGATGACAGTCCACAACAGGCTGTCAAACTGATAAACAGACAGACAGTGCTGCACAGCCAGGTAGGCAGACAGACAAACAATTCATGCCAGTCTGTACTCCCATAGCCATTGAGTGATGCAGCAAAGCATGCATGTACTGCCTTAGTGTTGGTTAATGAGTATATTGCACTTGTTGTTGTTTAATTGTTGTTACTGTTGTTGTTGTTGTTCTGTATAAATTTTACCACGATTTGTGTTTATGTCTGTCTATCTCTCTGTCCGTTTTGTTTTAATATTTAAAAAATCTTTTGTTTTCTGCTTTTTAAATAGCAGAGAGAGGCGGAGTTGAGAGTTTTTTCTGAGCTGCAGTTGAAAAAACAAAAAGAGTTGGTTGGAGGAGAAACTTTAAGCAGGGTAAACGACTACATACCATGTCTGTCTGTTTGTTAATGAAAATGTTACTTTCTCTTCTACGACGCGTTGTGTTTTGTCATTACGTATGTAGACTGTTTAATAGCAAAAGTTTTCGTATTCGTTACAGTCGGTAGTCGTTAAGGCTGCCATTACATGACTTAGTAATAGACGATAATGACACCCTCCAAACGATTGTTTGCTGCTTGTATTTTACAGTGGGACGTACTGTCAAATAAAGAGCAGAATAGTTTTAAAATATTGTTAAACTTTCTGATTTATTGGAATTTAAGAACGTTAGCCCGGGTTTTTAGGGGTAGGAAAGTTAAAAATAGACGCGGGAAATAACGAACTTAGGGTTTTGCAGACGTTTTTAACGTCTTAACGAAAAGTTATTGGTCAAACAGAATTTTCCAAACAACACAACTGCTTTTCTTTTTGGTAAGGTTAGGTTAAATGACGTCATCATACATAATCACACGGAATTACCCCTCAGGTCCGAGTTACCTAGACCCTCTTATATGCCGAGTAATCTCCTTTTATCTAACTTCAATGCCTTGGTTGGCATTGTCATCCTCAAGGCTCTTACGCCTACGTCTCGAGTGTTGAGTGAAGCCCATACTGAAACAGTCCTTAGCTATTAAGGCAAAATAAAGTATGGTTTTGACATTCCATATGCTATTCTTAGTTATTAAAGTGAGTTAGTGAGAAATATTTTCTTCTAATTAAAAGAAAGAATGCAGTGCGGTATAGAAATTTCTCACATTTCGTTTTTGCCCCACTGTATACTTAAGCGTAACGTTAGTAAAGGTCTTCGGCAGCTTTCCTACAATTTGTGGCAAATGAAAATAAAAATTTATTGCTCAAAAAACAACAACAACAACAATAAATTTTCATTTTCAATTTTAATTGAAAGGCTTTCGTACGGCTGTAATGCCGTTTAAAACCAATTGACTTGAGAAAAAAAAATTAAAAATAAAAATATTTTCAACTTCTTTTTATTGTTGTTGGCTTTTATAACTTAATCTAAATCTGTTTAGTTTTCTATTTTATTTAGCTGTTTGTTGTTTTTGGAGTTACATTTCGTTTAAATATGTCCTTTCAGTAAACCCGTTGCAGGTGTCGCTAAATGATTTATTGACCTGCCGCAAGCAGGTTAAGAAAATTTTCGTTTATTTTCCTATAAGCCATGCCGTTAAAAAAAGTTTATTGTAAATAAAGGGTCCTAAACTATATTGTCAACTAAAAGTTTGCTTTTAGAATATTTTCTTTTGTGACTTGAAGTAAAAGCTGTTTCGCGTGACCTAAAAACATCACACAGTTATTCGAACAATACTTCTTTATTTCTTATAATTTCAATGAGCTTTCGATTTGGATTTTTTTGGATTAAATTTAAACACGGCTTAAAGAAAGTTATAATTAATATGAGTGGTAATTTTATTTCGTTGTTTGTTACAATAGAATCACAAATTAAATTCTAATTTCGGTGACCTCGTAGTGTAGTGGGTAGTACATACATACATACATAATTGGTCATTAAAACCCTTCAGTCAGGATTACGACCTAGCTTCTTCCACCACTTATCTTGAGTGTGTTAATTTTATACATACATGAGCGGCGGGACCTTCAGTTTAAAGTCGATTCCAAACGACAGATTTTTGAGAAACTTTTCATGACAATTTTTATTTACTCTCAGAATTTATTCCAGAAATCTGCTGAGAGGAAGTTGCCGAAGGAATACTTTTTGTATTTTGTTTTGATGTCTGGCCTGGGGTTTAAACCCTGACCTTACGTCTAATAAGCCAACACACTACCTACTAGACTACGGCGACTTCAAGTGAGTGGGTAGTATGGTAGGCAATTAGTGAGAGGATCCTGTGTTCGATGCTTAGCTCGCTCATTTATGAATGAATGGGTCATGATAAACCGTAGTCTAGTAGTTAGTATGTTGGCTTGTTAGACGCGACGCCACAGTTCAACAAACTGAAAAAAAATATTCTTTGACTCTCAGCAGATCTCTGGAATAAACTCGGAGAGTAAATAAAATTGCAATGAAAACGTTTCACAAAAATCTGTCAGTCAGAATCGACTTTAAACTGTAGGTCCCGCCACTCATGTATAAAATTAACACACACAACTTAAGTAGTGTTGAGAAGCTAAGTTGTAATCCTGACTGAAGGGTTGTAATGACTAATTGTGTATGTATGTATGTAAGCGACTTTTGCCTATGTATGGGACAATTGTATAAAAATAATCCTTCTTTTTATGATTACATATCGGACTGCATTAAGGCATCTCCATCATATTTTTATTATAACTACGCTTTGTTTCACTTCAATTTTCACTCGTTATCTTTTTCCGTTTCAGAAAGTGTTTCGTTTGCTGTAGAAGGTTCTAGCACAATAGAGATGCCATGTGTCGAAGTATTCGAACTCATATTTTTTTATACCTCTAAGACTAGTGGATTATAAGAACCATTACGATTACAATAATTCGATATCCGTTTGAACGGTTTTTAATTTTAGCAATACCCTATAGCTGTAGTGGTTGTCATTGTTCACCTGTGGTGTATCTTATCACACAACATAAGTGGCTTCAGAAGCTAGGTCGTAATCCTGGCTGAAGGGTTAAATACACATCATTGGACATTGCTATCCCTGAAAGGGTTGCTGTGAATAAATGTGCACATATGTATCCCTTTCAAATTATTATCATTAAACAAATTAACCCCGTGAATTCGTTGTTATTCAAGGAAATATTTTCAATAAAAAATTTTCCATTTTCTTCTTTTTATTTTACAAGATGTCTCTGTTATATACATACAAATAAATTAACATAAAATAACAACAAATTTACAACAACTTGCAAAACATTGAAATGCAAAGACAACAACATATAGCATCGCCACTCGTTGAAATCGTGACCAATACAAGCGTTAGAATAGGTGCTAATTTATGTCATTCACTTCTCATTAAATCACTTGCCAATAGCAACAACAATATGTTTTGAAAGCAACAACAACAACAATAAGTAGAATTAGAGTTGCCAAAGTATTTACAATTAAAACTAAAAATTCTGACAGACACTGTTTAATAATATCACTGCACTCAGCACAAAGTGTTTCACTTCAATTGGCCTTCTTAAAAGAGTTCGACATTCGGTCGTAAAAGTGTAATAAAATTACGAACGAAAAAAAATACGAATGATCGATATAGCAGCAGTTGAAACAGTACAGTTATGGCCAAAAAAACAGCACAACTAAATGTAATAGCTAATAGCGACCTAATTGTTCTTCTAATTTTACATAAAAGACTGTTTGTTGCTTCCTACTGACTAAAGTTTGACATTTCTGATGGCTAATCTCCATGAAAATTTCAAAAAAAAAAAACTTTTCCGAACAAGACTCCTTAAGTATCCTTCATTTGCATTAAAATTACTGACTCTCTTGAACTGTGCATCTAGTGCTTTGGTTTTGGCATTTTCATTGTGCTCTTTATGCGTATTATTTGCAACACAAATAATGGCTGATCGAGCATATATGTATTGCACGAGCGACTGTATTGAGCCAAGTGAGGCCTGCTGCCTGTTTGCTGGATTTGCTGTCGATGGTTAACAACTAATTAAAATGAAATATTTTGAATACGCAGTCAACATGCATTTAAAATGACAACGCATTTACTTAAAATACAACATACACGGACTCACATAGTAGCTCTACAGTCAACTAGGCAGTCAGTTGGCTATAAGCTCATATAGATTCAAGCGTGTATAGTATACGAGAACACTACTGTATACAAATGGAATACATGCCATTAGCCGCTAATTGTACGCGTGCTTAAAGGCACTTTGTTACATATTTTTTTATTTTGTTCTCTTTTTTTCGTTTTCAGCTTTTTCGTCTTTCTTTTTTGGTAGCCGTTTATTTCTATTTCATTCAATTGAAAAATAAAAATTGAAAGATTGTATAGAGTTTCATGAAGTATATGTATTTTGCATAAATTTAACCTTAAATGCTATTGGGATTATGTGGGAGGATTTGAGGGCAATATCACTGCTATAGGGTTGTATTGGTGATAGATAAGAAAAAAAATTGGCAGTTAGGCTTAAAAGTAGTGACCCATATCGATTGAGATAGTCTTAAAAAAAGAGGAAATTGATGCGTATAAAATTGACATATACGCCAAGTCTCTTCATACCAGATAAAGATGTCGCAGAAGTTGACTCATTTTACTACTTGGGCAGTACATGCGACACACTACGAGGTCTAGGTGGGTAGGTAGGTAGAAGTGGCTGTCCCCTCGATGGAGTCATGAGCGGACACACTTAGGTCGCACACAGGGCCCTTTGTGATACCACAGTTCCTCATTTCCCCTATTCCAGGAATCATTCGGAGCTTCCGATGAAACGACTCATGCTGTCAATATCCATACATGACAGTTCATCCATATCCTCCATGTAGTAGGCACCCATGTATCTCTTTCTCCTCCGACTAAGTGCCGGACATTGTACAATAGGTAAAAAATAGTCTCATCTTCCTCTTCATCTCCACAACTGCTGCAGAAATCATTCGCAAGGTGTCTAAGGCCAATACGTCTCGCATGCGCTCCTATAATGCAATGCCCGTAGTAACTCCAGTAACTGCGCTGAGCCTACTTCTTCGCCGTGCGCCTCCTACTAAGAGGTCTAAGATGTCAAAGATCTCTCCACACTAGACAAAGACGTCGAAGAAATTGACTCATTTTGCTGCTAAGGCAATACATTAGACAGTCTAAGAGGCTTAAGAGACCAAAGAAAACACCATCAATAAAGTCCGACTAGAATTTGCAGATTTAAGACCTGTTTGTACATCACATTGCATGCAGCAAAGTTTAAATTCGAAAGTAAAATGATGTTATAAAACCGACAATATATTGGAACCTGGATGACAGCAGAAGAACGTGTTTCATACACATTTCATAGACATTGAAACTCCACTGAATTGGAAAGCCGTACGCTAAATAAAAATCCTTGTAATTGACTTCTTCCATCCCTATGCTAAACTGGCAGTAAAATCAATAAATTATACATGGGACTTAACACCTTCTTATCGACTGGTTGGTGTAACGAACCTCTCAAGGACCTCGTCAGCATATCTTGTGTAGTTTCTTCATTCAATGGTGTAATCTTGATCTGGCATGATACATACATACATAATTGGTCATTACAACCCCTCAGTCAGGACTCCGAACTAGTTTCTCACACCTCTTATGTTGTGTGTGGTCAATTTTGTACATGCGTTTCAAGAACTACAGTTTAAAGTCGACTCCGAACGACAGAGAACTTTTCATCGCATGTTTATTTACTCTCAGAGTTCTTGCCAGAAATCTGCTGAGAGGAAGTCGCCGTTCGTTCTGTTGGAAATGCCTGACCTGAGATTTTAACCAAGGACTCGTGTATAATAAGGCAACACACCACCACCACCAGTGTAGTACACTTGTTCGGGATCAACATTAAACTGTAAACCTATAGTCTTGGATTAAATGGTTGGTGAGAGAAATTAGGTTGTAATCCTAACTAAAGCATGGTAATGTAAAGTATGTAAGTAAATACATAACATTGCTTCCAAATCTGTAACCAAAAATCGATATGAATATGCCCCGCTAATGCCCCCATTCAATTTGAGGGTTAAAACATGTATTTTCATAAACTATTTTTCAGACAATTTAACATTTTCTCTCTCTCTCTCTCTCTCTCTCGATACATTTTAAACTATTTTTCTTACAGACTTTTTGTTTTTGCAATAAAACTGACAGAGCAGCAATAAGTGTTGCTTGTGGCATGTTTGTTGGTGAATATTTTTTTTGGTCTTCTATTTTTTTACGACCACATTGCTAATGTGGTTGCTACTATTGTTGTAGACATTGCTGATGTGTTGTTGCAAATGCTGCTGTAGTGTTGAGTTTAAAGTGACAAATGACAAATAGTAAATGACATTGAATATGTTTCAAAATGTGTAGCAATACGTACATACATATGTGCGCTTGTATGCAATATTTCCATATCTAACATGCATGTTGCTTGAACATTAGAGTTTTTTTTCTAAACTCAATTATATTTTATTTGTTTGTATTTTTTTTCAAACAATTTTTCTAAATTTTATTGGCAAATACTTATGCGCTTGGTATTGGCTTAAGGCATGGAGACTGGTGGTAGTGGCAGTAGCGGCAGTTACAAGCTGCAAAATGCTGTAGCATAAGAGTCACTTTTTATTCTATTGTTTACAGCAATTTTGTAAAATTTGTTTGTTTAAATATTTTTTGTTTTGCTGCACAGTGGGAGGCTTTAAGTATTCTCCACTTATTGTTATAGTTGTTGTTATTTGTTCCACCTAAACAAAGTTGTTTCAATTATTTGTTAAATTATTGTTGACTTTATAAGAGTTATCGGAAAAGCAAAAAACTTATAAAATGAAACAACGTTTTACGAATAAAATTCGAATTAATTTTAGCTCGATTTATAAAACAGAATTCGGTTAAAATTGTCACTTGTTAGCTGTAATAGTTCCGTGAAGTGTACTCTTCTCAAAAAGAGTTGTTTGAGGAAATTATAATAAGAGCAGATCTGAATTATGCATCAGACTATCGAGAAATAGCCTGAGGGCACTAAAGACTTAGGGTACACTTATACAAAATGGGAATAGCCACCATTCCAACATGTCGATTCTGTGACGATGAATATTAATGAATATTAGTCCATCTCAGTAGGAAATAACGGGAGTGCATACCAGATGCTGGGCAGGGAATTGGCATTATTGATACCGATCAGCACTTTCAGGTTTATCAGGGTAGTAGGCTTGATGTAGATATTATGGGGATTCCCTATAAAGTATAAGGGGAGTGCAACAGATCGTATGGTCGAAGTACTAAGTTACCTCTTCATCGCAATAATAACAATATTGATAATCCAGCCACAATATCAATTATAATATGACAAAGAAACTGTTTGTAGTTCGCATATCAACGGTTACTATCAGAGCAGCTGTCTTAATATCTTATCACAGAGCCTTCCATGAGCCCGCCTAAGAGTACTTGTTTTCAGTTTGAATTCATTGCTTCCTATAGATTATTGGATTAAAATTTATAACTTATTTAGGGCCTTGAAGACGCTGTAATCTAGTAGGTAATGTGATAACTCATAAGACGTAAGACTACGCTTCAAACACTAAGTGAGACATATCGAACAAAATGAAATATCTCAGCAGATTTCTGCAAAAACTCTGAGAGTAAATAAAAATTGCCATGAAATGATTGTCAAAAATTTGTCGCTCAGAGTAGACTTTAAACTCTAGGTCCCGCAACTCATGTATAAAATTAACACACACAACTTAAATAGTGTTGTGAAGCTAGGTTGTAATCCTGACTAAAGAGTTGTAATGACCAATTATGTATGTATGTATGTGAGCGACTGAAGCCCCTGTATGGGACAATTGAATAAAAATAATCGTTCTTTTTAAAGTACCTCCAGCATATTCTTATTGTAACTTCGCTTTGTTTCACTTCAATTTTCACTCGTTATCTTTTTCCGTTTACGAAGGTGTTTCGTTTACTGTAGAAGGTTCTAGGACAATAGAGATGCCATGTGCTGAAGTATTCGAACTCATATTTTTTTATACCTCTACAACTAGTGGATTATAAAAACCATTACGATTACAACAATTCGATACCCGTTTGAACGGTTTTTAGTTTTAGCAATACCCTATAGCTGTAGTGGTTGTTATTGTTCACCTGTGGTGTATCTTGTATATTTATCGATTTCTTTTTCATAATGTAATCGATGTCACAGTTTATTTTTAAAAATATTCAATCACAATTAATTAGTGGTGATCGAATCGTTGTAATATTTAATTCAGTCGCAACGATTATTGGTAAAAGCTGAACATTGATGAACTTGGCTTAAAAAACTGTGTTCACGTTGCAGAATTATGCAATTTTCCGTTGCAGTGCACCCAACAATTATTTTCAAATGTATGTTCTGGTATGTGGCAAAAGGATCATACAAGGGATGATGGCCACACATATGTCGTTATATTTTATTCTAGCTCATCCGTCGGCAATTTTGTTCCTGTAGTCTAGTAGGTAGTATATTGGCTTATTAAACGTGTTGCCTCGGTTAAAACTCCAGGTCAGACATCTTCAACTAAAAGAAATATGAAAAAATATATCTCCGGCGACTTCTTCAGCAGGCTTCTCAAAAATCTGTCGTTCGGAGTCGACTTTAAACTGAAGTTGTAAGAAACTAGATTGTAATTCTGTCTAAAGGGTTTTAATGACCAATTATGTATGTATGTATGTAATAATGTTTGGATTTTGTTTTATGATGATTTTTAATCCGCGTATTAGCGAGACTTCACAGACTTATCTCTTTTACTTACTTTACTTTACTTTTTTTTACTTTTTATGGCTTACATCGTATTATAAATACTGTGGTATCAAAACTACAGGATGTGTAAGGCTAGTACCAGTTAAATATCCTTCATTTGAAGAGTCATTTCTTTAGTGAATGCTTTGCCATTGACGATTATGAATGGTTAAATTATCGAAGATGGCGTAAAAATAATTAAAACTTCCTACAAAGATAGTGATTCAAACGTGGATACTTCTTCATAATTATGGGGCGATTATGGCTCACACAGAAGTCCTGTTTTGCGAGAAGTTGACAAGCTTATAAAATAAATTTGAAAAGACTGTAAAATATCCTTTCTTTTAAAGAAAATGTGGTACACAGTCCAAGTTTATCAATTCCAAGCCTCCTCAGCAAATGAGCCTACCTTAGTTTACGTTATAATTTTAAAGTCTTGTTACTTCATATTCCAAGCGCTACGGTTGTATGATAACAATCATTGAAAATTATGATCTAGCCGGTGCTGTTTCCAACACATACGGTGGCATGAGCTGCCCAATATAACCTATATTGACATTATTGCATTCAGAGAAGAATAATTTCACTTTTTGTCTGACCACCATTATCTGGCGATGTGATACCTTTGATTGGTGATTCCAATATGTATGTGGAGATAATTTCCTGATGTGGAAGCATTTGAAATCCAACAATCGTTAAGTTATCGCCATGATACTGCTCGTAATGCACTAAAAGGTGTTTGAAAACAACTTCAAAAGGATCGGCTGCTGCAATTAATACAGAGCCTGTTATTTAAATAATTTTACATTCATTTTGCACAATTCATAATTCAAGTATTATAATGAAATAAAATTTTAATAGAAATCATAGTTCCTGATGTATGTTATATCCTCTTGAAAGCTTTTAGATATATTACTAGCAACTGTTTCTATATATATTTCTACCCATTCATGAAGGCAGAGCCCTCGTTATATCTCTTTAATTGGAGAAATGTGATTTCAAGACTTCTGCTCCATGCAATAAAGGTTACGACCATTTCATTGAAATTAACTTGGTTTTTTTTTGGTATTTTTAGTATAAATGATGACAGGTGGATAGGTCTGTAGTCCTTTGAGGTGTTGTAGTACCTCTTTGTTGCGTTTTAGAGTTTTCTAGAGTGTTGTAGTAATGCTGGTAACATATCATCTGGGTCCTTCGATTTGTAGCCCTTGAAGACATTGTCTTCTCATGCCTTTATTCATACTGGCGGCTGGCAAAGCAATCCAAACGCCTGTGTATTACGTAAAGTACTTCCAATCCGTAGATTCATTCAAAAATTATTTTAACCACCTTTTAAATGCCAATTTAATTAAACAACAATTTAAGTTGGTGGGGTTTTTAAATATTTTGTTGTTGTTGTGGCGGTTATCATTACAAAAAAAAGCGTTTCGCAAAACAATTACAATTTTTTTCCTTCTCTTATTGGTTTTGGATCAAGTGTTGTTTTAACATACCAAACGAAAATTCAATTTAGTTATGTAACAACAACAACAGCAAAAACAACGCAAAAACCAACATTACGATCAAATGAAGCATGTACGCATGCTTAAAAGTTTCGGAATCTACTCAATGCAACTCTTTTGCTGCAGAAATCAACCGAAAATAATAAACTACGTTCCAACCATACAGGCAGGGTATGTATGTATTGGTTTAAACTACAACTATAACAATAACAATTCACCATATAGGCTTCAGAGATGTCAAATTACGAAAAAAAAACAACAACAACAATGAAGGCGGCTTATGAGCTTTGTTTGCTTGGCAAAAAAAAATTTTAAAATGAGTTGAGATGACTTTTTATCAACAGACTACAATAGTAGCAACAACAACAACAACAACAACAATAATAATAACAAAATGATTGTCTCAACGTCTGTCTGTTTTCCTTTAGCCATTTAGCTTTGAACATCATGATCGTTAAGCTTCTCATCAACATCATTAGGTTGCAAGAAGAAGATGATGATCATGATGTTGTTGTTGAAACTCTTTCTTCAGAACGAGATGACGAGTTGAGCTGGGTTTGAGTTTTGTCACTGTTTTAAGATGACATAGCAAGACTTTATGCAATTGTTGTTGTTGTTGGTTGTTGGTTGTTTGTTGCTGCCCATCTAAATGGAGCACAAACGCAGCTGGATTACGTTTAAATCAACATCAATATTGACATTACGTTGTTGCTAGTATTTGTTGTAGTCCCAGCTTCACATCTACGAGCTTTACTTCTGTTTCTTTGTATTCTTTTTTTTTTCTTTTCTTTTTTTTGTATTGAAATGTTTTTGTTTTGTTTTTTCTTATTTTTATTGTTTTTATTAGCCGGTAGCCCTGGCCTTTACCTTCTTTAGATTATGGTTTCCTTTTGTTTCTTGAAAAATACATTTCATTTGCAGCATGTACCCTTTTTGCTACGTCGTACAGTCTGGGAATATTTGATTCAGAACTCCAATATGATGCTTAAACTTAAAGAAAATAAAAGAAAACTAGTCTAGTCTACAGAGACTGTTGGATGCCCTACTCTACAGTTTTAACGAAATAAAGACCTACACGTAGTGAAATGGGCTGTTTGTGGCGTATTATGGGCAAGAGGTGCCAATCGATATAATTTTTTTGAAAATGTTTCTGGAAAACCCGTTACCTTTACAAGTCAGAGCGCTATGACCGTAGGATAATCGATTTTTTCCAGCTGAAATTGAAAAATATGAACTGAATGGTACGTGGCTTTGGTGGTTGAGAGCTTGAGAAATTTGTATTATGTCCGACTAGGACGAAGCTCCTTGCTGAACTGTGTGTGTGTGTGGTGATAGCAATTTATATCTAAATCTCTGAAAGCGTGCGAATTCAATGTGAAGTTACATTCACAATACGCTGCCGTGACCACCAGGGCTTAACGTGAGTATCGCCACGATGGCACAAACCACAGTGCTCTAAGCACGGGCGGAACGATGCGTCTACCAAAGCATTGATACTCATGACTATCATAGATTGCAGCAACGTACGTGAGTACGAATTCGAAGCCATGTATTTGAACATGACTTCCCACTTGGTTAGGGGTCGGTGATTATCTGAACTCTTTTGAAAATGGTTAAAAGTATAACGCCACATCGAGCTTATGCTCTTCTCGCGATTTGGGTATAAAGCACAGCCACCACGCAGTGGTGTTGTGCTAATTTTTTTTTACCGGAACGCGTTCCGGACTCCGGTTCACGGTTCGGAAAAACAAGCCGGTTTGTTCCGGTTTTTGTTCCGGTTCAGGTTCGGTTCTAACCCTTGTTTATGAAAATACATATAAAAATTCGTCACAAATTAAAAAAAAAAAATCATTTAATCAACCAATCAATTCTTTTAAATTTTGTTTTTCAAAACGTCAGCCAATTCTCGTTATCTGAAATCATCTTTTGTTCCGGAACGCATTCCCTTCCAAAAAGGAAGTACCGGAACGACTTTCCGGAGCGTTCCGGCTCGACAACATCACTGCCACCACGTTGCTCCCACAAGGAGGCCACACCGTAGTCGGACAGAGACTAGCCTCTGGGGCTCTTGACGCTAATCAAGGGAGCAGTCATGTTCAAGTATATGATTTTGAATTGAAACTCCCGTGAGCTGAGCGCAGACGCTAGTCTATGCATTTTATTCGCCCATATTTTATTTACACATCTTAGCTATCATGGCGATACTTACTTAATGCCCCAGAAATTCTTTTTTTTAAAGCTTTAATTTTTCTTATTTTCTTTCATTTTAGTTAAGTTTTAATAATTAAGATTTTCCAGCTTTGCAGGTAATTCATGAATTCCTAGAATAATAGGGTTGCCATCTGACGGCATTTGTTATCTCTCTGAGAGAGATACATCGTTCCTGGGTTAGTTATTTGAAGACAAATTGATCACTCCTGAAGATGACTGTTTTCTCTAGGTTTCGAACCTTTAATCACTACATCATTAAACATCCATAATTCCATTTTGCGTATTATGTTTGTTGTAATTGCAGTTTCTGCATCAAATGCTTCTACCTGTGCTGCTGTTAAGCGTAGAGTGCTTTTTAGTTAATTGAACTAGTTTTTCACATTGTTGTAGGGACAACTATAACCCTGCTGGAAATAATATGATTGCTGGTGTTGTTGTTGTTGTTTTTGTCAACAACATCATCTTGAATATCCTCCAATTGCTATTGTTGTAGTTGCTTTTAATACCACTAAGAAAAAAAAAAAAGAAATAAAAAAGAGGAAAACAACCCGGCGTCTGTCTCTGTACTTTTCGTCATCCTTTAGCGTCTCGAATTTCATTGTCGTCGTTGTCCTCGTTGTTGTCGCCGTCCTTTTGGTTTTTGATTTTACTCTGCTCTGCTCTGTTCTGGTCTGGTCTGATCTCGTCTCGTCTGGTGTGTTGTTTACTGCAGAGTCTGTGTCTGGCTGCTTGGTTGCCCCGATTGTCCGATTGAATGGCATTTTTTCTAAATAAGTTATTATCGTCTCCGATTTTAATTGTTGTAATTGAAAGTGAATTTTTTCCATTGTTCATGCGCTAATTTGAAAGAATGCGATAAATGTATAGCGCGTATGGTGATAAAGAAATACATACACATATAAACGGCAATAAAACACAAATAAGAATAAGATGAAAGAGAAGAATAATAAAAAGAGAACAACAACAACAACAACAGCAATAAATAAAAACGTAAATTTATAAATGAATGGAATAAATAGCAGATAATCGTAGAACAGCATCTTGAGATCAGATCATGGAAATGAATCAGGTGATAATGATATGTAACAGCGGGAACACTACGCATAAATAAATTACGACTTACAGTGTGACTTACAATCAAGACGATACAAAAATTATGGGAAATTTTTCGTAGACCTAAACCTCCATTAAAATTATCTGTTAATTTTCCAAATAAAGGGGTTGTTAAGCACTGAGTAATATATTCAACAATCAACTATGAACATTGGTGCTCTAGGACACATGAGAATATTATTGGAAAATCTGTGATTTTCGGGAGTCAACCCATTCCTTTGCTTCATTGCAATTTCGGTAACTGTGTACTGTAGCGGGTTCTAGAAGCACAAGGTTTTAATAGGTGAACCTTAAGCTATATTGTGACTGTTCTCCAATAAATCCAACAATACATAATCAAATTTTCTGGGGCAGGATACCAAGAGCATTTGGCTTTTCAGTATTTAAAATACATGCAGTTATAGGGGACATGAAGTCACCGTAGTATAGTAGGTTGTGTGTTGGCTTATTAGATGTAAAGCCAGGGTTCGGGCCCCAGGTCAGACATCAAGACAAAATACAAAAAGTATTTCTTCGGCGACTTCCTCTCGGCAGATTTCTGGCAAAAACTCTGAGAGTAAATAAAATTACCATGAAAAGTTTCTCAAAAATCTGTCGTTCGGAGTCGACTTTAAACTGTAGGTCCCGCCATTCATATATAAAATTAACACACACAACATAAGTGGTGTGAGAAACTAGGACGTTGTACAATGGTTCAATTCGACCTGTACTTGTCTTAATTGACAAGTACACGTCCTCTAACCTAACCTAACATGTAGGGGACATGCTATTAATGTCGTTCTTATTAGTTGATTGGTAACATTGGCTTGCAAGACTTGTGGTCAATGCCCACAACCCTTGGCCTGCCGTCAAAGGATTATGAATGATAAAATTTGTGTCATCTGCGGAAAATTAGATGCGTAGTAGCCGTAAATGTACATTAAACCCATCTATTCCGCACTAGTCGCCGTAGTCTAGTAGGTAGTGTGTTGGTTATTAGACTTGAGGCCTCGGTTAAAACCACAGGCCAGACATCTCCCGCAAAACGAAATATAAAAAATATTTCTTCGACGAGTTCCTCTCAACAGATTTCTGACAAAAACTCTGAGAGTAAAATAAAGTTGCCTTGAAAAAGTTTCTTAAAAAATCTGCCGTCGAGTTTAAACTGTAGGTCCCGCCACTCATGTATGAAATTAACGAACACAACATAAGTTATTTGAGAAGCTAGGTCGTAATCCTGATTGAAGGATTGTAATGACCAATTATGGTTGTATGCATGTGTATTTCGCTGCTGGAATACATACTACTAATCTCCATGCCTTTGTGTAGCCACTAATATAAAGACTACGAAATTATGGCACTTAGACAAACTCTTCGCTGGTCTAACAGATTGACTGACGTATTCACACTTCATTAATGTACTTCAAAAATTTTTTTACAGAAATTTTTCAAACTCGTAATAAAATTTTACATAAATTTGAATTTGAAAATGAATTTTTCTTTTAAATTCATTCCGAAGAAATTTTTCTCTACAATTCTTTATTATTTTTCAACAGAAGTAAAAAAGTGCCTTCAACAGCAGGTTGTTTCAGTTGGTTTTTATAGGTTTTCGGTATTTTTTTTATTATTTTTTTTGGTTTTAAACTCCTGCTGTTTTTGTATAGACAAGTTTTTATTAATTTTATGTTCCCTTTTTTATTTTTATTTTTATGTCGGTTAAAAGTTTATCATCAATTTTATTCAATTTATTTATTTTTTATTCGAAATGGTTCGTATCTTTTGTTGTTTTTATTTTTAATTTCTTTGTCCCTTATTTAGTAGATTTTTTAATTTAACATTTAACAGCAATTGCAACTGACATTATGGTTCTGAAATGAAAATAAATTCTAAAAAAGGGAGCACAAATTGGAAAAAAAAGAAAGAAATTTCAATAAAATTTAATAAAAATATCAGAAGAATGCATATACAGTTTTGGGAAAAATAATAGGGATATACATAAAGGTGCTTCTCAATAAGATGTCATAAAGTTTTGTGTAGCAAACATTAATAGAGGATTTTTTAAGTAAGGAGTGCGCACGAACAAATTTTATAAAGTTTTTTTATAAACACAAAGTCCAGGGACTGTTGCAGTAAACGATCCTTATGAAGTAGTTTTCCAATATATTTCCTTACACTTCGGACTGTATCTCGGCGTTAATTAGACGAATGTTGGTTTTTAATTCATCCAACGTTGGAGATTACCTTTGAAAATGGTGTTTAAGGTGTAGACTTACAAAATAAACTAACGTTTGTCAATTCGCATGATTTTGGTAGCAAATTGGTGTCGCCAAACCTTTAAATCATTCTTGCCGAAAAGCTTCTTGTGAAAAACATCATGGCACGGTTTTGTTGAAATCATAGACCACCTCGTTCGAAATTTTGCTTTGCATGTTAAAAGAATGGACGATAATGCTTCTTCTAGTAACATTTTTGAAAAATATGTGCAGAATATCTAACGTGGCATGAGCTGTGTGGCCCGTAAGGCCGTCCTGTTGAAGTCACATGGCCTTTAACGGGGTATGTAAGGTGTATAAAACAACATGTCATAATGTGTGTAAAGATATTACTTCCGATTGAAACTGTTTGCTCCATTCTCCAAACTGTGATGCATCACATGATGGTTGTTAGACAAGGTTACTAATATGTTAAAATATGGAAAAATGTGTCCTTAATATTGCAAACGATTGTAATTATTACTCACCTGTAATATGTAATCGATTATAAACGCCATTATTTACGCTGCAGTAAATTTAATATTTTTTTAAATGTACTGCAGGTCTGTAATATTTAGGGCCAGACTTGTTTAGGGATACTGCTCTTCTATTGCTACATTAAGAACTGCTTTATCAATTTTAAAATTCTTTTAGTTATTTTCTTTCTTCTGCCACATAACCCCAGTGATTGTTTGTGCCAGCATTACAATATCTTGGCGGTGAGCATAAAATTTATGCTTTTAAAAAATAATTTTATGATGATCATAAAAAAGCTCAAAGAAAATTGATTGATTTGCACAAAACTAGTAAAGAAATGAAAAACAACAGGTTGTCCATGTTGCTTAGACTATCTGTTTGTCTTTTGAATGCCTCGCCATTTGTATTGTCTGTATGTCTGTCTGTTTTATCTGTAAAGGAGTTAGGAATGATGAAAGCAAGATACCTGGTAAATTGTTGGCCGAGCAGTTAGCCAAATAGTCGGCTAAAAAATTAAATCTCAAAAAAAATATCTGATGTTAAGGGCCGGTGCAATATCTTCCAAAGGGCATGGTAAAAAGTATATTTCTTTTCCTCATTTTCTTGTATTAATACTACTGATGTAAAACAGAATTTACTTTTTCCCTTAGCCAATATTGTAATGTGGTCCTATATAATCATGTTAAACAAATAAAACTTACCACAAGCAACAGAAAATAAAGAAGAACATTTACGAGCCACTGAAGTAGAAACATATAAAATGTACGTATATGAGCCTGATGTTGTTGTTGGTGTTTTCTTAGCCTCTAAACGAGGTGCCTGCATTTGTGTGTTATGGGTTTAAAGTTTAACAACCATATAACCTGCCATGACTCTTCATACTTCAATTTTGTTGTTGTTGTTAACCGTAAAGGATAAAGAAGAGAAAATCGAATGATACCGCTAATAATGGTAAAGCAGTAGCGTGCGGCATTATGAAAACGTAAGCAATAATAATAACAACACAACCACAAATGTGGTTGGTAATGAAATTAAAAGACCAAATAACGAAACCCACAAAAATCCTGGAACGTGAAAAGTTTTGTGTGGCTCTCCACTGTATAGAGATACCACACATATGGCTTGTACAGGCGCATGACTAAATTATTCAAAATTCAAGGACGTTTATAGTTAACTTGTAAAAAAAAGTAAAGAAATAAATTTTTGGTTTCAAGGTTATTCTTTAAAGGAGTGGAATAGATTTGTTAGGCCGTAACATTCCATTGATTATAATCTCTTAATAGTGCAAGATGCTGTTGTTTGTTCAAGAAGAATTGCGATTCTTTTTTAAACAATTGTATACTTACTGCTTACTTACTTACTTGCTTAATTGGCCATTAACAACCCGATTAATGGATTTCTGCCTGCCTTAACACATCCCGCGTCAGTTGATTTGGTCCTTCCAACATGATCGTCCTCTTCGCTGAGTTCCACAAATCCCGGCATCAAATACCAGTCTCGCCGGAGCATCATCTTCCATTCGAATAAAGTGGCCCAGCCAGCGCAGCCGCTATTGTGGAGCTCATACAGTCCATTTTTTGGCCTGGATGCTAAAAAAATTGCCAACTCGCACTCGATCGAACACCTTACGTAAGACTTTACAACTGTATCTGCTGCAAAGTGGTAACTTAGAATGGTGTTACTTAGTCTGGAAAAAATAAGCGAATCCCTATGAGAAGGAGATGGAAGAATAATTTTTGTTTTATAAATAACTAACACTCAAGCGATGACCCCTACTTTTAAAACGAATTTTGTGGCAGGGAAGAACAGTGTTTGTGGATAAAAGATTTGAATGCCTATATATTGCGATGGCAAACGTAGACTGCTCTTATGGAATATAGATTTGAAGATCTGCCGATCACATGATTGATTGATGTTCCTCTAACCATTATAACATTAATTTTCTAAATTTCCTAAGGACAATAGCGGAAGCCAGATATTTCAGTGCACATAATGGATCCCCACTAAGGTCATAAGAGATCTTCAGCATTGAAAATAATCCATAAAAGTCACCTACCCATCAGGGTTTAATTATAATATTCCAGAACAGATTGTGGACTAGATAGAATAAGAAACCTCTTATAGTATTTTAGAATAAGAATTCTATCATTTGTAACCCCCTAGAGTAAGACAGGCATGCATACCTCAGATCACCTGAATTACTTACTTACTTAAGTGATCATTATAAACCTGTAGTCTGGATCACAACCTTGCTTCTCGCACCACTTATGTTGTGTTTGTTAATTTTATCCATGAATGGGATTTACAGTTTAAAGTTAACTTCAAATGACAGTTTTTTTTAGGAACTTTTCATGGCAATTTTATTTACTCATAGAGTTTTTGCCAGACATTTGCTGAGAGGAAGTGGCTGAAAGAAATATTTTTTAAATTGTCAGATATTTCGACCACGGGCTCTGGTATAATATGTCAACACGCTACTGACTAAACTAGAAAATAGTTCTTATACCCTTTCCTGACGTAGAGAGCATTTCTAAGTGGTGAAACCTAAGAGGCAGTAGGATCCCTGTATAGTAATAATTGTAAGTAGTTCTTATACCTGACCTTGAGAGTATTTAATAGTAGTAAAATGTCGAAGGCGTAAGATCCTTAAGTGCAGATATCCAACAAGGTATCGAAAGTTGTCGCCTTTTGTACCTAAAATCCTTTATATCTTCTGTTTATGACGTCTTTATACGTCTTGTGTCATACATAATATTTCCCTGAGGGATGATGTTGGTGCTTTTACTGAATAAAGAAAAAATTGATTTGATGCGAGCCTAACCTGAAGTAAAGTTATAATCTTTACCAGGGGATATTGCGTATAAAGCTTAGATGATAACTTATTGATGGGCCAAGTAGTTCTAGAATCCGTTTTTCTTGCTTTATAAACCTGTGTTGAAATTTAATATTGAAAAGTTGAAAGAGTTTCAAGTCTTGTATTACACTTTCCAGTTGTCGTAGCAAGTGTGTTAGCTTATTGGACGTGAGAGCGCAGTTCAAACCCCAGGGCAGACATTTCAAATAAAACAAAATCTAGAAATTTAGTTGCCGAAGAACTTTCTCTCAATCTTCAGCAGACAACAATAAAATTTCCATGAAAAGTTTCTCAAATTGTCGTTCAGAGTCAAAATTAAACTGTGGGTCCATGACTAGTGCATAAAATTAAAACACACACATACACAATATGAGCAGTGTGAGAAGCTATTGTTACAGACCTGATTAAAGGGTTGTAATAACCAATTACTTAATCGAATTTTATAAAAAAAATACTTAAAAAATGTACATCCATAGCTTTAATTAAATTACTTGAGTTTTTTTCACTTTTTAATATGTTTTAATAACATCATGTTTAACATGAATGTTTTTTTTGTACAAAATTGTATTGTTTTAACTTGTGCCGTCGCAAATTTTCTGTTCTTAACATTAAGGCTGCATATTTTTGAAATTTTAAACGAAAACAGAAGAAAAAAAAACAGAAAGAAAACACAAAAGACGACAAATAGAATATTAACTCAATTTAAAACAAAAGCGTTTAAATTAGAAATAAAAAATAGCAACAACAACAACAGAACTAAAGCTGGCCATAACTGAAATTCTACAAAACTAACAAGAACAACAAGATTTTTCAATAAATGAGGGAAAAAATTTGTAAAACTTTTATATGGAGAGACTGCTGACAAAAGAATGTACCGCTCATGTAATGCAGTTACTAAAATGAAATTAAAATAGCAACAACAGCAATAACAACAATAGCTTAACATATGGACAAGTAATTGTTTAACAAAAGCGAAAAAAACCAAATGAAACGAAACAATAATGAAAACTTGAAGTATTTTAAATCGATGGCATACAGGCATATATGTATGTACACAGGCACAGTCTCAGTCACAGTCACTATAAAAAAGATTAACAAAAAAAAAAAAAATTGAGTCCCAGTAAATATTGTCATGCAAAAAAAAAAGAAACATTAAAATGACCTTCAAGAATTAAAATACTAGAGAGCCACCAAATTCTACAACAGAAAATAAAATTTAAAAGTAAAAAATAATTTTTTTAGGCGGGCAAGCCTGACTGGATGAGGCCCTTATGCCTTTCTCATTGAAATATTTTATAAAGTTTAAGAAAAATGGATGGACTGACCAGATGAAACGAGTGCTCTGTTTTCTATAAAGTCTTTGAAGTCAGATTGTTTTAAAGGTTCTAAGTCAATCGCACCAATTAAAAGAAACCCTGAGGGCAATATTTAAAGATGTTACAAACATTACCACGAACGCAGTATATTGCCACCTAGTATAGCACTTCATACCCTAAGAAAATACCAAAAAAAAGTTAATTTTTTCGATTACCAGCACCGTTTAGACTTGAAATTTTGTTTTTAAACAGCAGCAACAATAATGACAGTAACAACAACAGCAGCGGTAGCAGCAGCAGAAAAAAATTAAAAATGTTAACAACATTTAACAAAAAGTATAAAAAAAGTTTAAAAATCTCATTTATAAAGCTTTTTAATGCCTTTGTTTGGGATTGTATGTGTTTGTGTTTGTTTGTAAATATTTAAAACAAAAGACTTAAGAGAGCTACTTGATGCTTAAAACAAAACATTGCAATGATAATGATGATGCAAATGATGACAGTATTTAAAACGACAACCACTTTAGCAATAATGATCATCATTATCATCATATGCACACGATAATGATGTTGTCCAATGATGTCAGTAATAATAATAATGATTGTAGTTTTATAAACAATTATTTATTGCAGTTTTGTTTTCCAATCTTCAGTTTTGTTTTCTTTTTTTGTTTTAAATATTGATTGTTTTGTCATTGTTGTTGCTGTTGTTGCATATAAGATTATTTGATTGTCTTTTTAATGTTGCCATAGCTTTTATTGTTGTTGTTGTTGTTTTATTTGTTATGTATGTGGCACCATCAAGGTGTCCATCATTTATTTAAATTTTCATTTTGTTTAATGCCTTTCAACATCTCTCTCCCTGGATAGAGTTAAAAAGATTTAAAAACAAACTCTTCAACAATAGCTTGTATTCAATTTTATTTTGTTGTTGTTGTAGTTGTAGATTTTATTTCTCCTCATACCACCATCAAATCGATCTATTTGACATTTTCAGTAAATAAAAAAAAGAGAGAGACAAAAAAGTGACTGTTGTTGCATGAATTTCAAATAGTTTTGTCAACCCAATAAGCTATTGGGCAAGGGAAAAAGCTAATTTACAAAGGCTTTCTATAAAAAAATAAAATATTTTAAAACTAGCATGTGGGATAATGAGACCCTTTTCTAACAGTTCCCTACTTAACTAACCCGTCTCTGAACGCAACCAGTATACTCTACAACTTTTGAAAGTCCTTTGCAATTTCAATGATTGGGATAATCTGGGACCATACATACATACATAACTGGTCATTACAACCCTTCAGTTAGGATTACGATCTAGTTTCTCACACCACTTATGTTGTGTGTGTTAATTTTATACATGAGTGGTGGGACCTACAGTTTAAAGTCGACTCCGAATGACAGATTTTTGAGAAACTTTTTCATGGCATTTCATTTCATTTCTAGCAGAGTTTTTGCTAGAAATCTGCTGAGAGGAAATCGCCGAAGAAATACTTTTTGTATTTTGTTTTGATGTCTGGCCTGGGGCTCGAACCCTGGCTTTACGTCTAATACCATCAACACACTACCTACTAGACTACGGCGACTTCTGGAACCATATTGTGGTATATGGATAGGCTATTATCATAGTGTTGGTGTACGGAATATTCGTAATTTTTTGGGTAATTTTTCCAACAAGACTAAGTAATAAATGTAAACGAACCAATCTGGAAGCGATTATTTAAGCAGTGAACAATATTTACAACACACGGAGAAACTTACGTATATCTTTCGTTGAACGACGATCTCAATTCAATTGGAACAGGAACTACAGAGGACAGGATTACAATACTGATCTGGTAGTTAGGCCGCCATCCGAAGAAAAAACGTCAGCTCTTACCGGATCTCATAGTCGTCGATGTCTAGTAGGTCGATGGCTTATTTGACGTAAGGCCACGGTTCAAACACAAGGTCAGACATCTCCAACAAAACGAAATACGGAAAAATTATTTCTTAGATGATTTCCTGTCAGCAGATTTCTGGCAAAAAATCTGAGCGTAAATAAAAATTACCAAGAAAAAGTTTCTCAAATATCTGTCTTTCGGAGACGACTTTAAATTGTAGGTCTCGCCACTCGTGTATGTGAGAAGTTATGTCGCAATTCTGATTGTAGCTTTGTAATGACGAAATATGTATGCATTTATGTCTTATTGGGTTTTAAGCCAGGAGAGGAGAATTATTCTGTGGACTGTGAAAGTGAATATAAAGAGGGACGAGACGCTTTTCAAGCCTTGGAGTCTTACATCAAACTATCCTGAAAAAACGTGGGAATATTAACCGAACAAACGTTCTTTTCTTACTTTATAAAGCTGCGTTGAACTTTAATATTGAAAAGTTGAAAGAGTTTCAAGTCTTGCATTATACTTTCTAGTTGTCGTAGTCTGGTAGGAAGGGTGTTAGCTTATTGGATGTAAAGGCGCAGTTCAAGCGCCAGGTCAGACATCTCATATAAATCAAAATCTAGAAATGAAAGTGAATATAAAGAGGGACGAGACGCTTTTCAAGCCTTGGAGTCTTACATCAAACTATCCTGGAAAAACGTGGGAATATTAACCGAACAAACGTTTGGTGTAATAGTCACTAGTGAGGAAAATAATCGTAGTTAGAACTTGTGCAACGTTTAGGCATTTCACCAGGAAACAGCTTAGTTCTGATCAAATATCAGGAAGGGAGTTATTTTTACTGACCTGATGTTCATCAGGGCAACAATGTTGGGGAAGACAAAGAGTGACGCCATATGGAGCAAAAAAAATTTGGATCATGGCATCATATCTCATGAGAAAGAAATGAGAATTAGTAGACTAGTTAGCGTACAACGAGATTAAGTAACAGAAATGAATGAAGTAATTTGGAAACTGCATACTCTTTTAAATAAAATTGCAATGAAGAGTTTCATAAGCATCTGTAGTTCTGAGTCGACTTTAAACTGTTGGTCCTCCCACTCATCTATAAAATTAGCACCCATAGCATAAGTGGTGTGAGAAGTAATCTTGATTGAAGGGTTGTAATGATCAACTATGTATGCATGTATACACTTTTAAAAGAGTGACTTTTGTTGTATACGGATGGATAAAGAGTGGAACTTGGAGTAGGAATTTTTGGTCCTGCATTGACATATTGCGAGGACATAGGGACTCGTACGGAAATCTTCTAAGCGGTAGTCTATTGCATCGAAAGATATGCCCAATTTAACTTTGATATGAAGTACAAAAAACTGGATGTAGCAATAATATCTGGCAGTCAGTTTGCCATTTGATCACCCGGCTCTTATAAGAATAAATCGACAGTATGAGACTGTTTAGGCTAGGGTTAGGTTATGCTCTGCTAAGTCGAAGGTCAAGCTTGGGTGTAGGGGTGGCTTCCACGTCGTTTATGGGGCCAAAAAACTTCTGTAGAGTGTAAGCGGACATTTGGAAAAGTATTCGCAACGAAAGGAAAAATAAAAAGACAATAATAATACCACGACCTTGTTGAAGTACACCTTAACTGTGCTGTTTTCCATATGTTCAACCAGTCAAAAGAATTCTGAAAAATAGAATTTCTTTGAAACATTTTCCCTTACCTAATAGTCTCAATTTACAAGACAAACTGTTATAATCCTGTATAATATTACAAGCAAAAATTCTATGACAACAAATGCACAAAAAAAAAGAAACACAAGATGATGGCTGTTGTTAGATGTTGAATGTTAAATGCTGCACAGAAAAAAAAAACCAAAAAAAAAAAACAGAAAAAAAATTAAAACATACTCAAGGAAAGAAAAAAAAGTAGAAGCATAACATGCAACATCAAAATTTAAAACATATCGAAATGTTCTATTGTATCGATTAAAATAAGCAACAGCAGCTACAGCATCAGTAGCAATAACAACAACAAAAACAAAATAAACATTTAAAATAATTTTTAGCATTTGAACTTGTAACAATTTCCTTTTGCTCTTCAACAGGCATTCTCAACAACTTACTTGTCATTCATTCTCAACGATGACGATGAAATGAAATTCGTCTCTAAGAAAATTTCACAGTATTTCTGTGCCTAACAACTGCTGTATTTAGCAATACGATCGATGGTGGCAAAAGTGAGGCATGAAAAAATCAAAACTGAAACGTCAGTGTCTTGCCTACTTGACTGTCACAATTTTCTCTTTTTTCTGGCATTTACAAGCGCAAAAAATCATAATTTTTTCCTTTAAACTGCGGTTTATAAAAATCGTGTTCTATTCTACCGGCTTATTTTTTACTTTCCTTCTATCCTTTCAGCTCTTTCAATTCAATCATGATTAAAAAATATGAGTTTTTTGTGTGGTTTCAAACGAAAAAAAGAACAAAAAAAGGCGGCTAGAAAAACTTAAACCCAGCGCGCGTATTCATCATTTTTCTTTTGTTGTTGTTGTTGTTGTTGATTTTCATTCTCATGTGGCACTTAATTGAAATACCAATGCGTTGCATGCATCTAATAGTAGTGCAACAATATGAACATTGTTTTTATTCGTATGTTTATTGGTATGTTATGTTAACTTTTTAAGATTTTTCGTATGTGCAACATGATTTTTTCCGTAATGCAACTTGTATGTATTTTGATGTTGCAAGTACTCGTACATTGTATGTATAACAGTTTGATTGTTTTATTTTTAGTTTCTAGTAAACTTGGCTAAGTTCTTTGGGTTTTTCATCGCATTTCTACGACTACCGATCACAGGCCCCAGTGTTGTAAGATTGTCTAGGTTGTTTTGGTATTGCTTTTGTACGTGCTTTATTTGTATGTTGTTGTTTTTAGCTGTTTTACTTAAAAGCTCAAGTGTGTGGCATGTTCTCAAGTGTGAATTTAATGTGGCTGCCAGTGGTTGTTTTTTTCTTTTTTCTTTGCTATTTCTGCTCTCTCTCTCTGATGACGACGACGACTACTTGTGTGGCAAACTATTACCCAACATTCATTTGTCGAAAGGCGTACGAGCATGTGTCTATATGCCAGTGCTGTTGCATGTAACAGCCTTATGCCGCCTGAATTCCATTGACTTACAAATGTCATAAATGCTGAATGCATATAAAAATTACCTGAAATAATTTAAATTTTTCTTTGTAGAATTTAACAACAAATTAAAGTTGCTTTAATTGAAATAAACCATTATGGTCTCGCATGCAGAGAATTGAAACTATTTACTGCTGGCAACATTGTTGCCAGCCGACTAAGTAAGAAATTATTTTATATAGAGGGGAGTTTTTATTGTTCTTGGAAAAGCATCTCTTTATTCATCAATAAGTAGTTGAATGGATAACTCGAAGGAGGTCCTTCTCTGATCGAACAGTATCACTTAAGTATCATAAATACTTTTTTGTATAGGTTTTGGGGTGTATCAATGATAAAGTCTTTATCACATCTTTAGTGTTTAATCGGTTTCTTTAAGGTTTTTAACATGTAACAGTCGCCGTAGTCTAGTAGGTAGTGTGTTGGCTTATTAGACGTAAGGCCGCGGTTCACACCCCAGGTCAGACATCAAAACGAAATATGAAAAAATATTTCTTCGGCGACTTCTTCTCAGCAAATTTCTGGCAAAGATTCTGAGAGTAAAAAAAAATTGGCATGAAAAGTATCTGAAAAGCCTGTCGTTCGGAATCAACTTTAAACTGTAGGTCCCGCCACTCATGTATAAAATTAACACACACAACATGACTGGTGTGAGAAGCTAGGCCGTAATCCTGACTAAAGGGTTGTAATGGCCAATGATGTGTGTTGTATGTAACATTAACAGACTTTGGGTTTAAATTTTACAATCATGGTGATAGGCTGGATATAATTGACAGGATTCTAGTGTTATTTTTAACCAAAAAAATTAACAATTTCAATCACTCAGTTTTGTTTACTACAAATTTTTTTGTTTTGATTTCAGGAAAAATCAGAAGACTTTGAAAGTTTAAGACAATCAAAGCCACTTGAATTAATAATTTTAGTATCGAGGTAACATCATGGCACAACGTCAACCAATCGAATACTTACGTAGCTTCTGTTAGCAAGGCACAGAAACCGACGTAAATAACAGGCTGAATAAAATGGGATCGGCATTCGACCAACTTCAGTCAGTATGAAGAAACTGTCAAATATCAAGGCGAACCAAACTTAAAATATTCAACTCTTTTGTAAAATCTATCGCCACAGTTAAGTAGGTAGTGTTGACTTAATAGAAGTGAGGGCGTGGTTCAGTCACCAGCGCAGACATATCGAGCAAAACGAAATATAAGAAAATATTTCTTGCTCCCAAAAGTCTGTTGACAAAAACACTGGGAATGAATAAAAATTGCCATGTAAAGTTTCTCAAAAATCTGTCGTTCGGAGTCGACTTCAAACTGTAGATCTCACTACTTATGGATAAAATTAAGACATAAAACATGAGTGGTGTGAGTAGCTAGGTTGTAATCTTGACTAAAGGGTTGTGTACAGTGCAAGTACATCTTCTTCTTTATTCTTTATCTTATTAGCGAGCCAAAACCGAATGAACATTCATGGAGGGTTTTCTTTCGGTTAAAACTTGCCTCTGCCTTTAATTGTGCTGGCTAAAAGGAGGCTTGGGAAGAGAACTGTTGTAGGTAGATTCCATATCTAAATGGAAAAACATTTGTCAAGTCGCATATGGAAACACGGCGTACATACTTTCTTACTTACTTAATTGGCCATAACAACCCGATTAACGGATTTCGGCCTGCCGCAACTCATCCTTCCAGGCGCCTCTGCTTTTTGCGCGCCTACGCCAGTTGGTCACACCAATCTATGACAGGGCTCCCTCGATTTGGTCCTTCTAACGGATACAAGGTCGTCCTCTTCGCCGACTTCCGCAGATCCCCGCGTCAAGTACCCGTCTCGCCGGAGCATCCTCCTCCATTCGAACTACATGGCCGAGCGAGCGCAGTTCATACAGTTCATTATTGGATCGGATGCGGAAATCATCGCCAACTCGTACTGGACCGAAGATCTTACGCAGTACTTTTCTCTCGAACACTATCAAGGCTGCTGCATCAGTACTTAATAGGGTCCATGCCTCTGCCCCATAAAGAAGCACGGGTAGGATGAGCGTCTTGTAGAGTGTTAGTTTTGTCGTACGA
Source organism: Sarcophaga carnaria (assembly GCA_958299815.1). NCBI lineage: Eukaryota > Metazoa > Arthropoda > Insecta > Diptera > Sarcophagidae > Sarcophaga > Sarcophaga carnaria. The sequence goes on along the minus strand of OY283152.1, from coordinate 16,978,321 downwards.
GAGAGGTCTCTGCTACTCAATTGCCTATTGAGACCAAGAGTGATCCTGCGCTTGATCTCCAGACTGATATCATTTTTGGTGGTAACGGCGGAGCCAAGATAAATAAATTCCTTGACTGTATCAAAAGTATAGTTATCGGCCGTAATCTGAGAATCAATACGCCGCACGTCTTTACTTGTCGATAACATATACTTTGTTTTTTGCCCTCATTTACTGCCAAACCCATCTTAGTAGCCTCCCGTTCAATAGCACTAATGCCAAATGATGTCAATGTCGTCAGCGTACGCAAGCAACTGGACACTTTTTTGAAAAATAGTGCAATTGCGATGCATTTCCGCTTTTCGCAGAACACTCTCCATGACGAAGTTGAAGAGGTCGGATGATAAGGGGTCGCCTTGTCTGAAACCTCTCACGGTATCAAAAGGTTCGGAGAGGTCCATTCCTACCTTGACGGAGCTGCAGGAATTGCTCAACACAGCGTACGTTCTTGATGAAATTTGCTGAATAGAAAGTTCAGAAGCAATAAATTCTGTGATAGGCAATGCCAACGGCATCGATATGCTATACATTTTTACTGCCTTAAATAAAAAAATGTTTTTTAAAAGTAAAACCTGATTAAGGCGTCAAGGCTACTTTACATGCCTTTACACGTCTCACCTCTGATTTGTCTGTAGTTAATTTAATTTAATATTCATTAAAATCTTTTTGACAAATAAATACGGCATGCATGTTGACCTGGCAAACTCAATATTTCAACTTTCATTCATTGAAAATGACATTAGCAAGGCTTTCACTTCTGCTAGATTAATTTGACATTTGAATGACAACTCAATTTGATTTATAAAACATAATTTTCCCCGTTTGTAGACACTATACGCTGTTCTATATTTCATAGAAATTCACTTTAAAACATACAAACACACATAATGAGTAATTAATACACAAACAGGGCTCAATTACAAAACAATTCGTGTCTCTGGTAAAAGTCTTTATCATTTTGTGTTACAATGATGATACGTTGATATTGCTTTTGCTTCTACTTCTACTTCATCTTCATCGTGTTCTTTTGTTTTGGACTTTACATGGCTAAAAAGCACGTGCGTAAGTTGGGCATACCTTACAACATGCCAACAAATGTAATGTTGTTATGTGAGAAGAAGTCTTTACTAGTCTACACGTACATATGTATGTACAACTGTGGGCTGGCTGGTAAATTGAAACTTATTAAATATGAAATACAAGAGTAAATGTTGTTTTCTAGGTTGATGAGTGTCTTTGCGTTTATCCTTTCGTTGACTTTATTTTCTGTGGTAGACTTATAAAGGGGGTTGTTATAAGGGCTGGTAGATAAGGAGATCGATTTGTTAGACTAGAGAGACCTCAATTACGTTATCTCTCCATAAGACTAAGATCCAGAACAATACCCAAATACTTTATCGTTTTGGATAAAGATAGTCGAATATAAAGCTCAGCAAATAAAGGTAGACATTGTATATTATCTGGTGAAACGTATCAATTCTGAGGTCGGATGCAATTTTGAGTTCAGAATAAAGGTTTGAATAGATGCTCTCGCAAGATTTAGTCCTTAATTTGCTGACAAATCATCACGATGAGTATTTCAATATTTCTTTGACCTGTACATGTTAACTGTATAGACAACATATTGTTACACGGATGATAGCAAACAACAAACCAAACAGACAACAACAAAATACACATATTGAACGGTATACAGATTTACAGAAAAAATAAGGGCCGAAAGCTATTGGTCTCTATTGGCCATGAAACACTTATTAATGTCAGTACTGTAATGCCTTAACACTCTAGCTAATATGTGTTCTATTTACACATTTCCAAGGATCATTATTTTTATTCGGCCATCCTCCGAGTACAACATCTGTTGCCTCTGTGTTATCAAGAATGTCGCAATCTCATTTGAAAACCCTTTTGTATATTGCTTTACACAATGTAGGTTTATGTATGTTTATGTTGCCAATAATAACAAAAATTAACAGCTACACCAGCTATTGACACAAAAAAAAAAAGAGGAAAAAAAATTGCTGACACAAACGGCCAATAAAATGTTAAAAAGGGCCTGTTTGCCGCTGTTGTATGTAGTCTGTTAAGTGATAATTGTTGTTGTTTTTATTGCTGTTGCCGTTTCTGTTGCTGTTGCTGTTGCTGCTGTGGCTATAAAAATGAGTATCAATAGTCAACTGCCTTTAAATGATGGCATAAATAACAAGTTGCCAACAATTGTCACGTACATGTGGCACAACAAATAAATAAAACCAACGAACGTACCCAACGAGTCAGCCAAAACCACTGAACCATACATACACTGGAAACGATGAAATCAACCAACCAAACAAACTCACATTGTCGTATTTAATTTGTTGCAACATTGTATCGGAAAAATATTTTATTTTCCTGTTTTTTCCTTCACTTTTTTCCTCCACTTTTTTTTCGATATTTTTGGTTAAAACAACACCAGCTTTTGGTGGCCTTTGCGTATCAAGACCGTAAGTAGTAGTTTTTTTCAGTTTTGTTTTTATTGTAAATTAAACATTATTTTTTTTTTTGCTTTAACGTTAATTAAATATTTAATGAAAGAAATTTAACTGTTTCAATGAAATATTTTCATTATTATTACCGTTGTTTTGTTAGCTTTAATTAAGTAATTAATTGTTTTAAAAAATTTATAACCTTTTCTGTCTTTTGAATTTGGTTCTTTTCTTCTTCTCTACAAAAGCATTCAAAAGGGAATTTTTTGAGTCAGTAAGAGAGTGATTTGAAAGAAATTCTTTTTAATTTCTGTTGAAGAAATATTTGTTCTCCTTTTCTCTTTTCTTCGTTTTTATATACCCTACACCGGTCGATATTGATGTTAAGTTGGTGGAAATATTTACTACCAATCAAACTAATTCTGTTGTTGTTGTTTCGGCTCTCGAGCCATTTCGATTAATCTCTTACAGTTGTAGTATTGAACTCATTTAGCAATGAAGCTTTATCGTCTTCATTGTTTTAAATTTCCAGTTTTTAAGAAGTCCCTCTTTAGTTTTGGGAACAAGAGAAGCTTCGTAGGGGCCTAAAACTATAGAACATGTCTGCTAAGATTGTGATGTTTTCGAAAGCATAAACAACTGAGTAGGTGCACTATTTTAAGTATATTCTAGGAGGCTTAAAGTAAGCGCATCAAAGAGACTTTCAAGTTGTGGCAGCATTATTTACCTAAATGGCCAATCCCTTCCTTAATTGGCCATTAACAGCCTGCCTTGACAAGTTGGTCACACCAATCGATGACAGACTTCCTCGATTTGGCCCTTCCAACGCAAACGAGGTCGTCCTCTTCGCCGACTTTCGCAAATCTCCGCAACAAGTAGTCGTCTAGCCGGAGCATCCTCCTCCATTCGAACGACATGGCCGAGCCAGCGCAGTAGCTGGATGTTAAAACGCTGCACAACGTTCATGTCAGTGCGTAGCTCATACAGCTTATTGTTGGATCGGATGCGGAAATCATCTTCAACGCGCACTGGACCGAAGATCTTACGTAGGACTTTTCTCTCGTATACTCTCAAGGCCATTGCAGCCATTAAATCATGATTACGACCTAGCTTCTTACACCACCTACTTATATAGTGTGTGTTAATTTTAACCATGAATGGCGGAACCTACTCTTTAATGTCGACTTTGAAAACAATTCAAAAGGCTGTTCAAGGCAATTTCAATTTGCTCTCAAAGTTTTTGCCAGAGGACTACTGTGAGGAAGTCGGCGAAAAAAATTGTTCTCATATTTTGATGAAGTCGCCGCAGTCTAGTAGGTAGTGTATTGGCTTGTTAGACGTAAGGCCACAGTTCAAATCGCAGGTCAGACATCCCGATCAAAACGAACTTTGGAAAAATATTTCTTCGGCGACTTCCTCTCAGCAGACCATGAAATGTTTCTCTGTCGGTCGGAGTCGACTTAAAACTGTAGGTCCCGCCACTAATGTATAAAGATTAACGCACAGAACATAAGTGGTGTAAGAAGCTAGGTCGTAATCCCGACTGAAGGGTTGTAATGATGTCTCAACTGGGGTATATGCCAATAAAAAATTATTGAGTTTATAATCCTCCAGTAGCTGTCAGATTTTGGCCATTTAAGTAGTGGCTATAGATTTGGAAGCTACATCATGGAATAGGGTATCCTATATTGGTTAGGCTGATTGGCTAATACGCTGTTGTTTATTGTTTTTTATTTGCCTCTCTCTGTGTGCTGCCTTATGTTGCAAATCGTTGAGTGTTGTGTGTGTGCTTCTAAAACTATATCACGTATGATTTTCTCTATTAAATAATATGCCAAGTCTCAATCAAAATACTTCAGATGTCAATTATAGATTGCAATGGTTTCCAATACTCATAAGATTGTCAATAAGATAGCAAATAAACAACAACGACAACACCAACAACAACAGCATTTGCTATCTGATGCAGTTGAAATGCAACAACATTATACCTACACTTACAATAAAAAACCATATACTCTCGTACAATATAGATGAGATATGACATATGATGAGAACTGGAAAACGTTAACAAGTTGGGGCAAATGAAAAATGCGCATGTGCGACAGCAAAAAAAACGAAAAGAAAAACAAAAAGAAAATCGTCTACATGGCTGTGGTTGTTGGCTGCATTACAACAGAAGAAATAGAAAGAAAAAAACGTAACGAAATGTAATAAAAAGGAAGAAGAAGAAGAAAAAATCATTAAGTAACTCGTAAGAACGTAATTGGAATTAAAATACAGAAATCATAGCTCAGCTCTCAAAGAAACAGAGCAACTGGGGAAGGAGGTCCAATTGTTATAAGGTCTTCCACGACACAAAATATGTTAGAAATTCTAGTTAAAATTTCAAGAATTTTTTGGAAAAATTATTTTTAAAGGGAATATATAGAGGAGGGGCTTAAATACTAACAAAGGAATGCTTTAAAGAGTTTCTTTCCTTTTAATTAATTTATTTTGTATTACAATTACTGCAATAAAGAAATTTTAATTGCATCTTTGGTTGGAATATAAAGAAAACAGGAAAGAGATTTCATATACTACAGTCTCATAGGTACTGAATGAGGGTTTTTGTTTATTTTTTTAAATGTTTTTAAAAAAAAAGTGACTCATGCTTCAATTATTTCTTTCAATTCTGAATTATTTATGGACACCGTATGTGGTCGTCATAGTCTAGTGACTTGGGTGCTGTAGTGTATTTGACGAGAGCTGGGAAGTTTAAACTTTATTTCTGGCATCTTAAAAAAGTTACCAAACCACTCTCAGTAGTCTTCTGGCAAAAGATATGAGATTAACAAATTGCCATGAAAACTTTACTCCAACCTGTCGTTGGGATTTTGCGTTAAACTTTAGATCCCGCTATCCATGGTGCTATGAAAGCCAATGCTAAGGACTTGCAATGTCCCATACACATGACATGCAGGAGGGATTCATGTGATGGGAATTAAAACAAATACTAGAGACATTTGGTGTTGCATCGTTCTGGCTAAACTAAAGGAATGATAATGAGATGCTCTCTGGCGAATTCAGATCCCGATCACAAACGACTCTGATGTTTGGGCCCTGTATAGCATTCTGACCCTGTATAGCACTGAAACGCACTACTGGTGATGTCTATTAATGCCTTCTGTACATTTGTGCGATGTAGGGTGTTAGGTTAGGTTAGGTTAAGTCGGAGTGGTAGCTCTATTATCACAAAGCTCACTTGAGCACGCATAGCGGCCCGTTGTGATGCCACCGGTGAACGCAGTCCCTGAACTAACCAAGTTGCACCAAAATCAGGGAAAAGGAAGAAGTTGGTCAGCGCAAGGGCTGCACAACAAAAGCAGGACTACCCCGCACTGGAAAACCAGCCAGAAAGTTTGATGAACGAAGCTATATCCTTGATGTCTTTAGATGATAGCTCCGTTAAGCTAACAAGGAATGGGGAGCCAAATAACCTATTCTACACCTAGCAAGAGACGGGTACTGGCAAAGAAAGTGAACAACAGTCTCCTCTTCCTCAATGGACCTGCATCCACGGCAAAATCGTTGAAAGGGAACCTCATTCTTTCCGCGTGTCTACAAATGGCGCAATGACCTGTAAGCACGGCCACTGTAGTCGAGATGACATCACGACCAAGACCAAGTAATCGGTTGGTACGCCTTCTATCCATCTTGGGCCAGGTGAGTCTAGCGGTGGAGCAGGACTCCTCATTGACCCAGAATAGGTTCTCTTCTCCTCCGCGCAATGGTCAACTTGACCGAGGCAAGTGGCATACCCAATTTAACAGAAGAGGATTCCGGAAGGAGGGCGCTAGCTCTGGCGAGCTCGTCGGCCCTACATTTTCCCGGAATTTCATTTTGCCCGGGGACCCACACCAGAGAGACACTGGTGAAGCGCCACGAGAGAAGGTCAAGAAAGCGGCGACATTCCCTAACGATCCTAGAGTTAATCACGAGACCCGATAGAGATCTTATAGCGGCCTGACTATCAGAAAAGATCTAGACGCGAGTGAAAGGAGCATCGTTGACGAGGATCTATTGAGCGGCCCGGTAAATTGCCATCACCTCCGCCTGAAACACACTGCAGTAGTCCGGCAGACGGAGAGAAATATTTAGGTCCAGTTTCCCAGAGTAGATATATGGTGTTGCAAAGGGTCAAATGATCTCCGCGAAACATGTATTTGCAGCGGAATTGTGCTCAGTTGCTTTCTTTGCAATGTTGGCACGTGATCAATGCACGATGTTTCTTCACGGAAACTAGGTTGCTCATGTCTTGCGTACATACATAATTGGTCTTTGCAAGCCTTTAATCAGGAGTATGACCTAGCTTCTCGCGCCACTTATGTATGTTCTGTGCGTTAATTTTATATATGAGTGGCGGGACCTACAGCTTAAAGTCGACTTCGAACGACATATTTTTTACTCTCAGAGTTTTCGCCACATATCTGCTGAAAGGAAGTCGCCGCAGAAATATATTTTCTTGTCTTATGGAGAAAAAATAACACTTCTTGATAGTCTTTATGGTGCTCAGAAAAATTCTACTACGATAACTAACTATAATCGAAGGTCAGCCTCTTTCAGTACAGCCACACTGAGAGCTGACCTTTCACCTTTGTGAAAGGTTAATCTATGCAGCCTATAGGGGTTAAAATGATCGCCATTTATGAAATATTTGGAATATTTTGTTCCACCTGATATAAAATCGAAATATGGAGGTGTTTGCCTTCCATTTCTTTTCATGGCATACTTCCCACGCCTCTCTATGAATGTTTTTTTGCCTGGGTTTTTTTCCAAATGTCATCTCTATTTAAAGAGAAAATAAAACATATTCGATCATAATATCTGTTAGAAATAGAAGAACATAAGAAGAGATGGCAAACCAATGGCAATGACAGAAATTAAATTCTAACCAAAGATGACAAAACAGCGTTAGAACAATTACTTATAACAACTAGAAAAATGTTGCATACACACTTTCGCATACAACATGTTGCCATATATACTATATACTCTCTCATACATAGTGATTCCAGACATATTTATACTTCAATAATGATGAGATGATGAACTTCATAACTGAGTGCGAGAAATGCTTTTTCCTTTTACTCCTGCCTGCCTGCCTGCGGTTGTTGTGGATGACAACAACGACGGTGATGGTGATGCTGATGTTGATGATGATGACAATGATTTCAACTGACAATGTTGAAAAAGGTATGGAACGCATAAAGGTAGAAAAGAAAGAAGCAAAGAAAGAAAGTTGATTGATTTCTAAAGGCTCTTACATATTTCGAAGCCATTTTTAGTTTCATTTCTATAGAGAAAGAACAGTAATTACCTTCAAATAGTCAATAATAACAATTGATTCGATTTTATATTATTTTACTTTAGACTTTGGCCAGAAATTTACGCATATTTCAGCGACCTTAAATAGAATTTAATGATGCCATCATATAGCAGAAGTATTGTTTTTTGCGTTTGGCATTAACGCTGTCATTAATAAATAAGTTTTCATTGGTAAGAAATGTTGAAAACGGTAGTTGAGGTTTTTAGCAAATCAACATTTCGCAAATACCCGTTTGCGTGAGTTAAATCCGACACTGGCACTTAAATCCAGGGAATGCGTTAAAAATTAAACAAAAAATTAAAAAAAAAAGATTTTGTTTTTGTTGCTGTATGAACTTATAGGAATTCCCCGTATTGTATGTTGTATTGTTTAAGGCATATATTACACACATCATTAAGCGCGTTCTGTGTTCACATTGCGGATTAGTTGCGACATGCATCAATTCGTACCACAGAGAATATGCGTTGCGTTCGGTCGTTTTTAGTTCTACAACATGATGATGATTCCTATTCATTTGTTGTCTTCATTTTCTTTAGTTCTTACTTATATTGTGTCATGATTAAGCGTGTGGCATTAATTTTAATCCTTTAACAAAAAGGATAATAAGCTTTAGACGTCGTCAGCCTCTGCATCAGCATCTGCATCAACATCAACATCAGCGTCACCGTCAGTGTCATCGTCAACGTCGTCTTTATTATCTGTTGTCTTCGTTTTTCCATTTTGTTTTGTTCGTGTTGTTTTTTTTTAAATCAAAAACCATTTTATATACACTCGTCATAATTATCCCACTGCCAGTACTATTATCTTTTGGGGAAATAACCAGTGTGGCTACCATTCTCAATCAACCAGCTAAACTAAAGCCGGCCAACAAAATTCAGCCATAAGTTTATATGCTTTATGGGAGATGATAAACTCATTTAGCTGTTCATTTCTGAAGAATTGCAACCAAATGGTTTCTCGCCCGCAACCCCAACAACATTTCTCATTTTGTCTGTCACACTTACATGTTGCACGGTTTCGAGTTCATCACATTATGTTTACAAGACCTTTATTTTGAATTTCTCTCTCACAGCTTTTCTATTTCATTCGAAAATCTCACTGGGTTATAACGATTAGAAGCCTTAACGACTAAAGAATCTTCTACTTGTCCGTCTGTCAGTTTATTGTCTCTACTATATAGTCTCTCTCTTTTACTCTATGCTTTTGTATTTTGTTTTCTCTGTGTTTTCTTTTGTGATCATCTGCAATCTTTTCTTCATTTCAAAAGAACTTGATGCTGTTGCATCTGACGAGTTAATTTACGCGCATCACATTCCTTTCAGTTTAAATACCCAATATTCACATTTAACTTCTCCCTCTCTCTCTCTATCTCTCTTCCACTTCCCTTGCACTTCTTGTCTACCAGACTGCCACCTATCTGCCCACTTAAGCAAATGATTACCTCTACCTCCAGCCCTTTTTCTCAGACGTAATTTGCTACTTTAGCTCTTCCCTGATTTTATAATTGTGTTGTGTATTGTTGTTGTTGTTGTTGCTGGTAGTATTGGTGTTGGTTTTTTTTTGTCCATGTTAAGCCGGTACCATGATTTTGCTGTCCATTCTGTGCCGCATGCATGTATTCTGTGTGTAGTTTTATAATTGGAAAGTTTGTTCATTATTAACATCATAATCATAAACAGTATTAAGATTTCATTTCAAGTGGTATTAAAAAAAAAATAAATGAGATGAAGTCAATGTAGAAATAGCAACAACAAAGGCCAACAACATTGGCAACAAACTGAGTAAACAACGAACGGCACAACATGTCCAACGCTCAACTCAAATCAATTGAAAGTTTTTAAATGTCGTTAAGCATATGCCATTTAATTGTATTGATTTTAAATTGTGTATAAATAATTGCGTAAAATCATAAAGTCGTCAGTAAGGAGCGGGGGAAGGATATACCATACTCAAACTCAAACAGTTTAATACACAGATGTACTCCGGCTTCGGTTATACTCCTCAGGCGAAGGGCATGCATTTAAGTTACTGATTTGATTTGTATTCCCATCAGGTTTGAAGTGTGATACTACAATGCCAATGTTTAGCTTATATTGGTTGTTATCCTAGAAAGCACAGCGCACTGTACATAATCCTATAACAATATCCTATAAGCTCCCATACATAATTGGTCATTACAACCCTTCAGTCCGGATTACGACCTACTTTTTCACACCATTTTTGTTGTGTGTGTTAATTTTATGCATGAGTGGCGGGGCCTACAGTTTAAAGTCGACTCCGAACGATAGATTTTTGAGAAACTTTTCATGGCAATTTTATTTACACTCAGAGTTTTTGCCAGAAATCTGCTGAGAGGAATACGTGAAGCAATATTTTTCATATTTCGTTTTTGTTGTTGACTAACCTGGGGTTTGAAACGTGGCCTGACGTCTAATAAGCCAGCACATGCATAATATGTGGTCATCTAAATTCAAGAGCATCTTGATTTCCCTATTTTTTGATTTACTACGGTACTGTTAAAAGATTTCACGATTTCAGCTTATGACTATTCATGATTTATTCAACGTTGTCGAAAACTCTGAAGCGATAATTAATCGAACTATACTCCCCAATATTCGAAGTAAATTATTGAAGGAATTTAGACAATCACTCATTAACGCCTCGCTCATTAACAATTAAAGAAATCTCAGCTTAACAATTGGGGTCTGAGCTTCTAAATTCCATATTCGGTCGTTCATGTATAAAATTAACACACACAACATAAGTGGTATGAGAAGCTAAGTTATAATCGTGACTGAAGGGTTGTAAGGATCAGTTATGTATGTATGTGTGTACCTGCCTGCTGCATATGAGTAGTAAAATAACTGAGATAATCACAACATCTGTGCTCTGTAATATGGCGGAGATTGTAAGCTCCGGTATAGACGACATTCCGACGATGTTTTTATGTCATAACTGGGGAATTCTTGCGCATTCATTTGTGAGGGCCGATGGCGTGATGATGCTCGTTACGGATTTAACTGTAATTCAGGTGTCCGAGTAAATTTTTTGTGAGATAATCCCACCACCAAACAAGCATTGTGTTATTTTCAAACAAACCACTACCTTTGCCTGCAAGACATTGCAGTGGTCAGGCAACCGACCGATACGAATGTTTAACTTCAGAATCCCTTACATATAAATATCACAGCTTACTCCGTCCAGCATTTTGATGCCAACGGTATATATTCCATACAATCATCCGGTTCTTCAGACCAGAGATCCTTAATTGGAATTCTAACATCAAATGTTCTATGTAGAGAGTTATATGGAATCATATAATCGACCTGGATGTGCCTATGTATTCCTTAAAATTGCAACACGACCATAGCCAAAGTTGGTGATTACTTGCGCACGCAATCAGGGGAAGTCATTTTATCATTTAATGGATTGATATATGCTCATTTAATAAGTCCTTTATTAACATTATCACTTCATATTAGTTTTCTTTTATCATTTTATCAACTTCAGTTTCATACAGTCTTTCTAATATTCTTTTATATTTTCTCTGTCTATTACAGAACTACCATTAAAATGTTTATGTGTCCATTGGGTAATAAAATTTCATGCAAAAGTTATCACACAATCATAAACAGAATCTTAATTAAAAATTCAGATTCTTTTCCAACTATTTTTAAACACATTTTAACAAAAAACGCTTAATGATCTTATGAATGGCTTTTCCAGCGATAACCTTGCCGTTAACGTTTTTCTATTTCGGTATTTCGGTTTCCTTAAACAAATCAATCTTACGACGTATTTCTATTGAAGAAAAAAATAAAAAGAGATAGAAAGCGAGGAAAAAAAAGAATCAATAATACCCCCCAATACTAATAATAATGAATACATGATCAATGATCATTAGCTTTAAGCAATGCAAAATATGAAGTATTACAACACATACAAAGTGCCAATGAAATTCATCATATTCGCGCAAAATCTTTGTGTCATACCAACAGCAGCAGTAACAGGCAACAGGCAACAGGCAGCGGTGCCAACGAGACAAACAACCAAAAGCAGGCAACAACATCAGCATCAGTATCACCACCAATCAACTTGACCAATGGATCAGTCGAACGAAGCCAATAATAAAACTGATTGGTGTGTAGAACACAAGAACAAACCTCAACAGCTCAGCAGCAAATGATCATCAACGACGAGAATGGCCATCATAAAGGATAGACAAACGCATGAACATCATAATGACGTTTATCATTATCCTACTAAGGCTTAAAAGCAACATACATACATAGTTTAAGCCAGCAATATGATGTTGATGATTGTCATTGATGTTGCTATTGCTATTGCTGTTGTTGTTGTTGTTGCTTATGTTATCTAAAGGTATTTATGACGCATTTCTTATTCTTTTTTTCTTTTCTTACTTACACACACACACTTACTTACACTCACACACACGCAGTTGTCTATGAAAAACTTGTATAGTTTTTTCGTCTTAGACATTAAGAATGAACGACATTTTCAAGCAACTAAAACATGTTATTGACGACGCTGACAACAAACAACAGGCAACAGCAACAACAAGTACTATAGCAACAATTACAATAGTCGAGTTAGTTTACGTCTATGTTGGCAATTGATGAAGTGTATTTAAGTGTATCGAAATGCCAAAGGCTTTTTAGTTGTTGTTGTTGTTTTTGTATTCGTTGTATTATTTTGTTGTTGTTGAGTTTCTTTTGTCCCGCAAATTTACACTCATGATCATTGTGAAAATTGTGGCGCAATCTAGAATGTTAACACTCGTCTAATACTTCATATTGTGTGAGTGTGTGTGTGTGGTGTTTCATTACACTGTGAGAAATTGAACGAACGAATATTATAAGGAAAGTATACCAAAGTATCAAAAAACCTGATCATTTATAGACGTTAGATTCGAATACGTTTTATAATGTAAGTGACTGCAAAAGTCTAGGCAGGAAGAGGGCTCTACATACGAGTAAGGCATCTAAGCAACGGGTTTTATATGTAATACATATAATTATACATTCGGCCCACAACTAGGAAATAAAATGATCTAATGTATAATGAAAGACTAGTGCTACGTAAAAACCATGTGATTTTTGGGTACAAGTCCTTCACTAGCTTAATCAAAGTTTTTCATTTAAACACCTTTTTCAAGGTGATTGGCTTACTGTTGCAAGTTCTGGAGTAATAGGGTTGCCATCTATTTTTAGTTGGTTCATACATCTCCGAGAAAATTTTTATTACTTTGTTGCACTGGTTGTATAGTGATGGTGACACTTCCCGTCATTCATATGATATTCGTTGTTCACATTGGTCTCTCTGCAGTTAGTTATGTATGTGGCTTGTTATTGCTAATCAATTTTTGTTATGGATTATTTGGAGGAAGATTGGAGTCTATTTAATTTGACCGAGCTTTCTTACATAAAGATTGCTGTAATAGAAAGATTTATTTTGAACTCGAGATGGTTTTCTCCAGGGAATGGTTGACTCCCAGATAAAATTAATTGTGATATTACAATGGCCCTAAGTGCTGGCCTAAGTGGAACCTCTTCCTTCGAGGGGGTCCGCCACCTAACCTAATCTAACTGAATTTGAAGATAATGAGGAAATAATTTTGTCTTCTCCTAAACTTCCCGACTTTCATTGCTCATGATTACAGGCAAGTACTATACCACTCCACCATTTTCTGTCTAATTTCCTAGCCACTTAATGAGTAGCTTAGCCTACTTTTTTAACACAGTCTATTCGTTAATACGCGTAAAATAGGTCTCTTCTAAGAAAGTTGGGGTGTTTTCATCCACGTTTATGTGTCCGTATGGTGAGAAAACCAGTCGCCGTAGTCTAGTAGGTGATGTCTTGGCGTATGAGTCCACGGTTCAAACAGGATAAACATCAACAACGGCGATTGCCTCTCAGCAGATTTCTGGCAAAAAATCTGTGAGTAAATTAAATTGCTACGAAGAAGTTTCTCAAAAATTAAACGTTCGGTGTCCACTTTAAACTGTAGGTCCCGCCACTCATGTATAAAATTAACATACACAACATATGTGATATGAGAAGCAAGGTCGTAATCCTGGCTGAAGGATTGTAATGACTAATTATGTATGCATGTATATACGTATGTATGAGAAAACTAATAAACACATCCAACTGTTTCTTGATAAATAGGCCTTCTATTAGAAATAACAACCAAAAAAGAAAAAAATATTTTGCTGGCAATCTAAACACCTGTAGCTGTATAGTGTGGCCCTATAAAGAGGCCCTTAAACTTTAAAAATAACAATTTCTTAGAAATTTCAACCAATATTTGCTGTCAGTGTATTCCTTATAAACAAAAAATAAGGAAAAAAGTGTTGAAAAAAAGATGAGTGACTGACTGTGTGTGACTATCTAGATGTGAGTATTAAGACCACAGATCGATACGGGAACGGGGAACACAATTTTATGAAGCATTATCGAGTTGCTTTCCTAGTAAAGTGGAGTTATACTCGTACACTCATATAAGTCCCTGGGGATATTAACGATACTTATAAAGCTTAACTTTAAACTTTAGTATTTACAATTCGTTTAAAATTTTTTTTATTTCTTTCTGTTCATCTTCAGCTCATTTTGTATTTAATTTTGTGTTCTGTTCTGTTCGGTTCTGTTCTGTTCAGTTCTGTCTTTTTAAGAACAAAAACAAAAAAGAGAATTCTTTTTCACCGATTTAATGTGAACATTGGTTGTAAGTTCGCATCAGAGATTTCATATGGAGTTTTGTGCGCATACGCATCATGTAGCTGTCGTTTTAATGATGACGCACATGGTTAACTGGCTCGTTTGTTGTAGGATACGCGTTCACAAAAAAAAAAAGAAAAAAAATTTTATTCCAGAAATGAAATAAAACAGGCGAAAATAAAAGAAAACAACTTTAAATCTCTGCTTCGAAGAGTTTTCCTTACCAGACTCGAGAGAAAACCTAGAACATCAACTCAAATTTAAACATGTACCATGTTGTTGTTACTGATGACGAAAATGACGCTGATGCAGCACGGTGATGGTGATGAATTCGCTTAAAATTATTTTTATTTTATTGCGACAAAAAAGATTGGACTTCAAAATTTTTATTTTAAGCAGAGACGTCGTTTATAACCGTTTTTCTTATTTTCGGTTATCTTTGTGTGCCATAAATAAGCTTCTGTATTCCTTATTCCAATAAAATCCTTTAATACGCCTCTGCTAGGCGTTTGCTTTTGTTATTGAGCAGTTGAGTTGATCATTATCGTGAATTTTTTTTCCAATACTTGAGATGCTTGTTTTTTGTTGCTGATATTTCTCTAGCATTTCATCAACTCAGTTAAAATTTCAACGATATTGCAAACAAAAAAAAAAAAAAATACTTAACGAGGGTTGCATCAAAATTCAAAATTTAAAAAAAATTTCACGTCCTTAAAATCCTCTTTAAAATCTTTCAGAAAGCTTTATTAATTTCAAACATTTTATTCATTTACGTGTATTCCAATTTTAGGTAACAAAAGAAAGATAATTCACGCCAAATTATGATTGTTCTAGAATTATAGGGTTGCCATTTGCTCTCAATATAATTATATTGGATGGTTGGTTGGTAATAAATTTTGCTTGTTTAATTCCATACACTTTCTAAACAGGTTTTGCAGCTTGGCTTTCATACGGAATTCCTTCTTTAAGTTATCCGCTCTATTTAAGCATTACGGGATTGCCTACACGAATTATTTCTAAAGGTATTGAAGCAACTTTATTTTAAAGTTTGAACATCTTATTGAACATTTCTTTGCCTTCATTACAGCACTAGCCTGTGTTTCCTTTAGTATGTCTGTAAGCCCTCAAGCTGAGAATTGATTGAAATTAAATGGGACTCAGGGATAGTTATTTCTTGATGGTAATAAAATGGTTGATGATTCCTACATGCTGGATGTTTAATCAGTTGACCCAGAACTATTAGAAATAAATAAGAAGGGAGCATCATTACTGGAAAATACAAATTAATTGTCTCAGCCTACTCTATGATCGTACGTTTTATGTTTTACAAATTCTGGGAAACTATATTTACCGGAAGCGAAAGCTATGTCATCTGTTCTATGCGATAGTCTGGCATTGTTTGTTTGTACATTGCGAGAACTAGTAGGAATTCAATACTACTATACTAGCAAACGTGGGGTGTCGGTTGATCACACTACTTAAAAAAGCTTCAGAGGAACGTACAATTGCATCTTAACTGTACTCGTTTCAATATCTCGAGAAGTACTGCCAGGAGAAACCAAATGATGGAAAAAAGCATTCCTTGTTCCGAAAATCTCTTTATAAAATGACAATAAATGACATGTTTCAGGGAAAATGCTACGAAATCTGTACTTGTTTTTCAGAAGACAGCACTTTGAAAGTACAGAATTGAGATGAACTCTGCATATTTGACGAGAAAGAAGTTCGTTGTAACACATATTTTTGCTGAGGCAGTGCATTCGAGGATGAGTGTTTATGGACGGCATTTGTGGCCTTCATGTGGGAGTTGACGGTTGTCTTCCGGAAACCCTACCAAATTGTAATAATAAACCGACGATTTCGGTGCTGATTGCCACTCTTGCAAGGACTAACATGAAAATCTAGTGGCATATAGTTTAAGTGTACTACGAACATTTTTATAAGTTGCAGGTAACTGAAGCCGCCATAGTCTATAGGCTAGTGTGTTGGCTTATTAAACGTAAGGTCATGGTTCAAACGCCAGGTCAGTCTACTGGAACAAAACGAAATATGAAAGAATATTTCTTTCGGCGCCTTCCTCTCAGTAGATTTTTGGTAAATACTCTGAGAAGTGCCTTGAAAATTTTCTCAAAAATTTGTCGTCAAATTTACAAAAATCTTTAAAAACTAATTCCTATTCATTACTCAACGACTGTCGTATACAATTATACTTCAACGCTTTTATTGACTTCATGTTTTTAGTTGATCGATGACTGTTTGTTCTGTTCGGTTCTCTTCATTTACTTGTTTTTTTTTTTAACAACTTTTGATGATGACTGAACGACGACTGACGATGATATTTTTGAGTTTATCTAGTAGTTGCCACCTTTTGTGGCATGCGGGTGTCAAAATTTGCTTCAACATTCAATGTTTGTTTAATTTGTTTTTAAACCAACAATATTTCTTTTTGTTTTTTTTTTGTGTTTTTTTTTTGTATTTTGTATTACGGCAACATGTTCTCGATTACCTTTTTAAAATGTGGTGGTGATTCTATTAAAGGTCTCGGCAAGCTTTGTTGTTGATACCTTTACTTGGTTTTGATTTTTTTTGTTGCCACTCTTTACTTCACTTGTTTGTTGCGTAAATTATTAGCAACAAAATTCTGTTGGTGTCTGGTATGTACGTACATACATACATAAGTGTTCGTTGCATGTTGTGTAGTCAGGAGGCTTTTTGTCCAGACTCAGAACAGCATAATGTCATCGTTGATGTTAGCAACACCAAATTCTGAAGGTTTAATTTGGTTGAAGACGTGCCAGTATATACTGAGCAAGAGAGAGAGGAGAAAAACGATGTGTGAACATGATTAATGGTTTTAATATTTTTGCAGAAGTGCAACTTTTGTTAGTCAATGTGGAGTCTTCAAATTTCTTGAAGGCAAAGTAAACATACGCACAGAGCGTTATGTGTCTAACAAGGCATCAGTCAATGGCATCAGTAATATTGTCATGTTGTTCATTAAAAAAAACATTGTAAACATTTAGAAAATTTTTATTAAAACCATGAGGTTTTTATAGTTTTGCATAGCAGGAAATATTTTAAATCTGTTGTCACTCTTAAAGGCTGAGAAGAAATTTTTTGCTATTTTGAATTGATATTCGTCAAGTAGATGACTACCTTATGTGTTATGGTAATAAGAAGCGAGAAATCTCTATGAGTTGTAGCTATTTTGTTTTTGTTCTTGATCCATGTAAGAGGTTTTCGTCATTTGTTTAAAGCGTAGCGACCAGCTTCATTAATCCGAGTGAAATTGCAATCTTTTTTGCTGAAACATTAAGACAAACTTATCACGCTTGTATCAGAGACAAGACCTAATATACTAAACTTGCCTATTTGGCCCATAACTTTTGCAGAAGTCGCAGAGACGAAGAATAGCAAACACACAGTCTGGGTACAGGTCCAGCGTTATGCCACACCATCAAAAAAGTATTGTGATATAAAAACGGGTTACACTGGCCGATGTGTGTCTATCATTCTTCCTTCTTCTTACAACATTCTTTCAAAACAGCACAGTTGTTACATACATACATACATAATTGGTCATTATAACGCTTTAGTCAGGATGAGAACCTAGTTTCTCACACCAATTATATTGTCTGTGCTAATTTTGTACATGAGCCGTGGGACCTACAGTGTAAAGTCCGAACGACGAATTTTTATGAAACTTTGCATGGCTGTTTTATTTTCTCCCAGAGTTTTTGCTAACAAATCAACACAACTTTTTAGGCCTGTTGGTATTTTTAGTGCCTCAATGAGTTGTAACTCAGCGATGGGCAATAGATTAATTGTGCAGGCTGTCACGTCGAAGTATATTTGGACATTTCTTGACTAAGCACTGGTGTAGGTAACGGTACGCATTATGGTTAGTGAAGTAGAGTATATTCAAGTTATTTTCTAGTTAAACAGTGGAGTGGTCTACTGTAGTAATATCTAGGATAATAGAGTTGCCATTTGCTGTTACCTAGAACAAACGCTCTCATTGAAAATGTATTGGGTTGTTGTTTTGCATACAAGACCGAGAAACTTTGTTCTTTCCCCATAGGCGGTGCTGTCTCTGACCTGAAATGATGTTCGTTATTTACATTAAGTCCCGTTTAGTCAAACGTCCATGGAACGTAACGGAAAGTGAGTTCGTTGTTAGAATACGAAAAGCAATGAGACCGATTACCGAACCGTAATATAATTTCAAGAAGTATTCACATTGCTCTTCATATGCTAAAAAGGAGCTTACGTTTCGTTACGATCCGTGGGCGTTTGGCTAATCGGGGCTTTGTGCTTTCTGGGGAGTCAGGTGGTTTCTGTAAGAAGTATTTAAAGGGGGAATGAATTCTTATTACTGAATTCGAAATAGCTGAAGTTTATCAAGGCAAAAGGCTTGGGAAAATGTAAAGAAAACCCCGATATAAACTAAGGCACAACAATAGATCGCGTTCTTATCGCAGTATTACCCGCAACACAGCCATAACAACAAACCGAATTGAAAATTTTACGCCTTATAAACAAAAAACATTAGATTTGAACACCCAAACTGTATAAATTTATTAATTTCCTTAAAGTTTTTCCTTTTGTTAAGGATACACACACTTTCTAACATAATCCGCAATTCTATCATTGTTCCTCCTTTAAAAGGAAAAATATATAAAAACGTATAAAAAGAGGAAAAACTAAAACTCAACAGTAGCTGAAAATGAAAATAAAAATTTAAAACCCATCCACCATAGAAATATGCACAAATCTATGCCCTTAAGGAACATGGAGTTGTTGTGGCTTTCCAAATAGAAGGCAAAAAAAATAAATACGAAAACAATCTTTAACATCAAATGATTTAACATTTTACAAAAGAGAAAAGAAAAGTAAAGAAAAACAACAACAACAAAAAAATAGAAAAGAAAATTGCTACCAGACAAGAATTCTTGAAAGCTTAACAACAGCAACATCAGAAACCCTTCGACTTGTACCGACTTGTACTTGAATTTTAAGATTTCCTTCTGATTTTTCTTTACAAAATCTGTCCGTCCATCTGTCCTGTCCGTATGTCTGTCTGTCTATTCATATAGTAAAACTGTCAAAAGGGAATTTGTTAATAAAACGTTTTGTTTTGATCTTTACATTGTTGTTGTTGTTGTTGTTTTTGATCAGTTCCATGTAAAATGGTTATATTGAACTGTATACAAGGCAGGCAGAGAGAGGCCCGTTTGGCGGACTGACATCTTTTGCTGTTTTTTGTTGTTGTAGTTGTTGATGTTGTTTAGAAACTAGAGGAAGCGCTACTGTTTGTTCAAAATTTTCTGTTGTTGCCATTGCAACCTTGTTGCTACTGCTGCTGATAAAACTGATGATGATGATGATATTGATGATGTCAATGACGATGATCTTGTCGATGTGTATGCTGCTGCTTTTTCATGTATTTGAGACGATCAATGTTTTCTTGTATGCAATTGTCAATTGAAAATATTGACATTTTACGCTGTTTTGCTTGTTGCAAACCTGTCACTTATCATTCACTCAGAATACTCTTTTCAAGACGATATATCCACCAATGAATACTGAAATTTTGCAAAAAAAAATATTTTGTGTTGACTTTGCATAAAGAAAACGAAATTTTATGAAATGTTTGATTTAAAAGGTAAATTGAAATGGAAAAATCTATTTGAATACGAAACTATTTGAGGCAGAAATTTATTGGAAAAAGTTAAAGAAAAGTTTTATTTGTATTGGAAACAACAATAATTATTCAAATCTTAAAAATTTAATGCGTTATCTAGAGTTGATTAACGCCAGTCAGTCACCGTAGTCTAGTAGGTAGTGTGTTAGCTTGTTAAACATAAGGCCACAGTTCAAACCCCAGGTCAGACATCAAAACGAAATATGAAAAAATAGTTCTTCGGCGACTTCCTGTGAGCAGATTTCTGGCAAAAACTCTGAGAGTAAATAAAAATTGCCATGAAAAAGTTTCTCAAAAATCTGTCGTTCGGAGTCGACTTTAAACTGTAGGTCCCGCCACTCATGTATAAAATTAACACACACAACATGAGTGGTCTGAGAAGCTAGGCCGTAATCCTGACTGAAGGGTTGTAATCGTCAATTATGTTTTGTATGTATTTGTTAATTTTTCCACACTAGTGGCAGACCTACAGTTTAAAGTCAACTACGAACGACAGATTTTTGACAAACTTTTTCATGGCAATTTTATTTACTCTCAGAGTTTTTGCCAGAAATCGGCTGAGAGGAAGTCGCCGAAGAAATTGTTTTTCATATTTCGTTTTGTTGGAGACGTCTGACCTAGGGTTTGATCCGTATTCTGACGTCTAATAAGCGAACACAAAAACTATTATACTACGGCGAATAATAATCATTGCATTGCCTTTAAAGGCAGCTGTACTAAATACAGTAAGACCCCGCCTAACACGGGGGATACGTTCCAATAAGTTCCAGCGCTAAACGAAACAGCATTCGTACTGTGATTGCGACTTCGGAAAATACAGTTGGAATCTTTGTTCTGGACAGACTAACAAAAGAGCGTGGAAAGAGATACATAGTACACAGCGTCGCAA
Source organism: Sarcophaga carnaria (assembly GCA_958299815.1). Lineage (NCBI taxonomy): Eukaryota > Metazoa > Arthropoda > Insecta > Diptera > Sarcophagidae > Sarcophaga > Sarcophaga carnaria. Next base: position 16,957,118 of record OY283152.1, on the reverse strand, counting down.
TATAGTGCACCGCTTTTGGTTGGTGCATGGCCATTTCATTGGCATACATATAACGGGTGATTTTTTAGCTATTATCTTTTTGGCAACACTGGCTTAAACAGCTCAGGCACATTACGTGTTTTATTTCATTGTCATCTTCAGTTTGGTCTATAATTTAACCATGAATCGTTTTACAAACGAACAACGCTTGCAAATCATTGAATTTTATTATCAAAATGCGTGCTCTGTTAAGAAAGTTCATCGCGAGCTTCTTCCATTTTATGGTCAGTTTAATCGACCCATTTATGGGCTGGTGGCATCACTGGACCGTACTTCTTCAAAGATGCTGCGAATCGTAACGTAACTGTGAACGGTGAGCGCTACCGTGAGATGATATCCAACTTTTTTTTTTGCCCAAAATGCAAGAGCTTGATTTGCATGACATGTGGTTTCAACAAAACGGTGCCACATGCCACACAGCACGCGTAACAATGGACTTATTGAGAAGCGAGTTCGGTGAACATTTTATTTTACGTTCGGGACCGGTCGATTGGCCGCCTAGATCGTGCGATTTAACGTCTTTCGACTATTTTTTGTGGGGCTATGTTAAAGCTCATGTCTATACAGACAAGCCCACTTCAATTGACGCATTGGAAGACAACATTGAAGCATTTATTCGTGAGATACCGGTCGAAATGTTGGATAGAGTATGCCAAAATTGGGCTAAGCGGATGGACCATTTGAGGCATAGTCGCGGTCAACATTTGCATGAAATAATCTTCAAACATTAAATTATATGGACCGTACTATCGATTCAAATAAAGATTTCATGAATTTTATGTGTTTTATTTTTGAAAATTTTTTCTATAGCTCTTAAAAAATCACCCATTACAACCGCGTAATACTGAAACAGCGTTAAGCGGGGTTTTGCTGTAATTGAAACAAATTTTATTAAAACATTTGTCTCTATGGTAAACTACGGACTTTTGAGATCAACAGTTATTGTTAACCTATTAAACTTTTATTTTTTTTATTTGGTCTAGAAATCCAAATTCGTTCAACGCATTATTAAGCAACAATTTTTATTTAAGTTCTCATGCGATATGAATTTTTCATGAATATCATTTGTTTCGAAGATAAGATTTTTATTTTAAAAAATATTTCTTTAAAACTCGAAGAGCCGCTATTCACTTTGGCTTATTTGAGAAGACTGAGCAAATCCCTAGTAGTACCACTCTCTATAATTGCGAATGTTTTATGCCGAAATTCATGAAAAAACTCCCTCATAAATAATTAATAGAAAAAAGATTATTAATAATTTGGAAATTTCGTTTAACTTGCAAACTTTCAAAATTTATTGCCAAAGCAAATAAGAAAACGCGAATCAATAAATTTCTCTGCCATAGAATTTGAAAGAGAACTTAAAAAACATTTTTTTTGCAAAGCATAATGTAAAGCAGCTTTTAATCTAATCTTAAATATCTTTTTAACTCTATAATGCTTTTCATTATCATAACATTATGCCAAGTTCAAAAGCATTTTCTTTTTAAACAAAAAAAAAAAAACAAACAAAGCAAAAACGATAAAAACCTCCAAAACAACAAACAAAAATTACAAACATTTTCTACTTGTTTTTGCGTTCTGTTGCACCCTACAACCATTGTGTTTGATTATGGTTTAACGGTAACATATTTCGGTAGAGCACCTTAAAGTATCGGTTAGCGTAGCGTATCATTTAAGCGAGGTTAACCTGATTTTACGAATTTTATTGGGAGCCAGCCAACATTCTTTCATCTTTTGCAACAGAAATATTTGATTAACTGGTTTCATTATATTTTACAACAATATGAGGTAAATAGCAAGCATTCAAACGTTCTAATGTTACTTGTTTATATCTTTTGCGTTGTATTTGAGGCAAACAGAGCAACTATTGCAACAATCATTGAATTTACCACACACATAACCACCACAACATTACCCACTGCATAAATTCTCATTGCTTAGCTCAAATACATACGAGTATATGTATGTATGTTTGAGAGAGTATTTCATTCTATTTTGCTTGTTTTTGGGGAAATGAACCCGCCACCATTCATTTCACTTTATGCAACATGCAGCAGCATCACCAGCAGCAACAATACAATACATTTCATTTTAACGGTTCTAAAATTTAAACATTTTTACGCTGTTTGTTTAGATTTATAACAAATTGACTTGATTACACACACCATCATTTCTTCGACACAACCAGCAACATTTGTGCAACAACAACATGCAAACAATTCAAAAATTATATAAAAAACCATAACATGACCCACTATTATATGCGGCAAGCATATAATGTTGATGCTCACAGTCAGCAACAGCAGCAGCAGCATCTGCATTAGCAGCAACAGTTTGAATTTGATGTAACAACCACCATCACCATCACAATCATGCAACTTTATAGAGTGGTGTACAGCACACAGACGGACCGATTTAAGATAGAAAAAATAGAAAAATAGAAAAAATAAAACATAAAATTGTTAAATAAATAAACCACCACTACCAACACCACCATATGTTACTTTAATAATGTTTAAGTTTATTATGGACTTGAACCAGTCAGACAAAAAATATTTTCAAAATATATGCCACATACTGTAGCATTAAATAAAATCGAATAAAAAAAAAATTGTAGAGAAAGAAAAAAATTGTTGAACGGATAGCTTATGTAGGTGGTCGCAAATTACACTCGAGAAAATCCATGTAATTTTTAAAACAATTTTTAAAAATAGCTAAATAATGAATGATGAATTCTTATAATTTTTTTAAACGTTCCTTTCATTATAAATATTTTACTTCACAGTGTATATAGATCGCTCTGTTTACTACTAGCAACAACGTTACTTTTCACTTTAAGTTAGGTTAGATAAGAAAGGGTAGCTTAATACTGAGGTATTAATAGTACGTGGCCACCCGGAAACCATTGGTAATCCCTTCGCTCTATTTATACTTTAATATTTTTCGGTCTGGTAACTTCTAGAAGTTTACTGTTGATTTGTTATTGTTTTTATGTAGTTTGTTATCGTAGTGTTTTATTCTTGTATTTATTTTTTTTATGTGGCTTTATAACAACACATTTTATTCCCTAAATTTCTATCTGTAACCTAAAGACTCTTCGAATATTTTCCAAAGTAATCCCAATGGCTCCAATTTGTTGGATTTCAACTCAACTTCGTCTAGTCGGCCTAATCTTCTTCTCAAATGTCGATTTCATGTGTAAACGATTCTTTCGGCAGGTTTTTATTCTCGAGGATTTCAATCAAGGGCAGGTTTTGTAATATCCACAGATAGATTTCTAAGGAAGATGTTTTTTTTTTATTTCATGCCACTTACTTGTGCGAATACTGACCAAAAAAATTCCAGTTCCCTGCTAAACTGCAGTTGAAAAAAGTTAAGGGAACCAATATTCCTTGTTTCACTATTATACAGAAATAAGGATCCTACTGAATATCCGGAACTTAGTTCCGGTGGAGATTTGGGCGAAACATACCGTGTTAGGAGTCCTAGGCCTAATGTTGCCCACGGTATTGTGTTAATTTTATGAATGGCGGGACCAACAGTTTAAAGTCGGCTCCGAACTACAGATTATCGCCAAAGAAATATTTTTTCATATTTTCGTTTTGTTAGAGATATTCTGGGGTTTAAACCACATGGCCTCATGTCTAATAAGCCACCTACCTACTAAGCTACGACGAGTGTCCATTAGGGTGGTTTTATCTCATAGGGTAAAAAATTTTAAGATTTTTTTTGGGAGCACCCCCCTAAAAAGTTTCTTTCTGTCAGATTTTAGGATTGCCAAAGTTTAAGCACAATTAGAAGATGTTAATCCGTGCCACTGGGGCCTCAAAGTTTTGAAAATCTCGATTTTTTGGCAGTTTTGCAACTTCCGCGATCCATATCTCTGGAACGGCTAAAGCTATTCGCCCGTGTCATACATCAAATTAAAGGCCATACTGTTTATAATATTTTATATTCTACACAATAAATATGAAACTAGTACTGAAACCGAAAAAATAGAGCCAATGTCCCTAAAAATGTGACTAGGCACCGCTGAAGGTGCCCCCAAAAAAAATCCGACATCGATTTTTTAAAACCACCTTAGTGTCCATAAAACAATGTCCAATATTCACTTCTATAACTATACTGAACATGTTGCATAGGAGTTGGAGCAGACTTCAATAGATTTGTTGTGTTATCTTGCTGGTGGCAGCTTACAGTGCCTCTTATTGATTGGTTCTACGAGCAGCTATTATGATTGCAATCATTGTGTTAAGATGCTCTAGCCTTTTATGGTAGTGTTGCTTGTGCATTTATAAAGTTGGTTTGATTACAAAGTCAGATCCTTGTTAATACTTTTGCTTTATTGCAACTGTAAAAAGCAGTGCGGTAAATAAATTCAATGTAGCATCTGGTTGCTAAATAAAAAATTTTAATGCTTGCTTAAGATAAACAATTTTTATGAGTGTAATTCATCTATTTTAACCGTTTTCTGTTTATCTCCATTAAGTTTTTTTCGTTCATTTCTATTTTCATTTTATTTGCTGAAATGGTGTTTCAATGAGACGTTGATTGTGTGTGTGTGTGTGTCAGTGAGTGAAAAGGTTATATGAGTAAAACTTAAATGAAGTGTCCATGAAATGGGTTTAAGTTTAATTAATTGTTGTTTGATTTTTTTTCCATGTTATTGTCTTTCAACCGGCTTCAAAATGAACTGTAAAAACAATTTAACTTGCAACAAAGTATTTATAAAAAAAGCCAATACACGTAAAAGGTCACTGAAAGAGTTTAAAAGTTTTTTTTTTCTAATTTTGAATCAAAGAAAAAAAGAAAAAAAGAAAAAATACGGTTCATAATTTAAAAACCCCGGTCATTTGACCCTTAAGTTGATGAACTCATAAACAATTTCATTTACATCTTTATTTTTAAATGAAAATTACTGCTCATTTTAGTTAAACTACTAGAGATTTATTTAATCATTAAAAGAAACTGTTTTTCCTAACATTAAAGCCATGTTTAAGGCAAAAAGTGAAGAAAAAAAAAAAACAGAAAAAAAACTAAACTTTGAACATCACGTTTTCCAAGTTATTTTGTGTAATTTAAGTACAAACAAAAAAATAATCAGTAGGCGTATTATACGTTGCCTTTTTTTGTTTGTGTATCGATTGTTAAAATAACAAACAACGAATGTTTTGCTGTATGTACGTATGTAGAGAGGTACGTTTAAACCAACAATTCATACTTAAAACTGTTAAAACGGCTGACATATATTTAAAGCCAAAGATAATCATCATTCAGCAGCATCATTATCATCATCATTATCATCAATATCGTATTGTCATGTTTTTTTTAGTTTCAACATCATCGTCATCATCATCAATCTGTCTTTATGATTTTTAACAATTTTATCTGTTCAAGTATCTTGGCACAACAAACGCATTTTCACTCTGTTAAGGAGATCCTTTCAACAAGCATTGAAGCATTTGGCCTTAAAAGAAAAAAAAGAATAACGAAAACAGTAAAAATGGAAACAGTGAAAAGGAATAAAATTTTTCAGCCACACAAAATGTGTTAAACTGCTATTCTTTGTCATTAAAATCGCTAGAAAACCGATTCTTTTTCATTCTTCTTCTTTTTAGTTTGCTTTACACAGCACATTCAACGAAACGTGTCTAGGGTATTAGAAAAGATGTGGGAAACAACAAATTCTAGTATTTCTAAATCATAAAGGAAAAAGTAGATCAAAATAATGACTGACTATTAACACAGGTTTCATAATTTATAGAAAAAAAATGCTTGAGGGCCTATTTAGCAAGTTATAGGGTCATAAAAAAAGACAAAAGTTTAAATATTTGAAAAGCGGGCGAAAATTTTATATGTTTTCTGAGTAAATTATCTATTTTAATAAATATTAAGTTTTCTAAATAATTAACTACTGAACACTAAAACAAATCAATCAATACTGGATTCATGGTTACAAATCTTTAAAACAAAATTTATAATGAAAATGCTTTCAGTGCATAATCGGAAGAGCAGAAACAAAAACAGAAGAGCGTAATATCAGCATAATAGGAATGAATGTTAGAACTCTTGAGCTCATAGCATTCATTCTATCTAAAGTACTCTTGTCCCTCTCTAGAATTCACTTCACTTCAAATAGAGCCTCGAGAGAACATATGAATTCGAAATGGATATTCAAGACCAAGGACATAAAAAATTTTCGAATTAAGGACGATACCAATCCACAAAGATCCAAAAGCATTCAATCATGATCACGCAACGTTATCGATCATATTTTTTTGAGGACGTTGTTGGCAGGCCATCGCTATGGAATAAGTGGATGATTATCAACTGATTTTGGTCTGACTTGGATGATCCCGGACACCAACCATCTGTGGCTTCAACCAGACATTAAATTGTGTCACACAGCTCATGCTACATTGAATATTCTGCACCAAAGATTTGAGACCAAAATGATGTGAACTGGCCACCGAAATTATGCTATTTGGCGTCGTTAGACTTTTTCTTGTGGGGTTTCCTTAAGTCGCACGAATAAGTCATACCATAGCGGCTTGATTTATGCATCAGAGCAATGAAAAATTCCATATTTTGAATGCTCTTCACCTAAAGTGGCAGATATTTAAACGATGTTATATTCCATACATAATGGTAACAATATGTCTTTCAAACGAATAGAAATTTTCACACACTGTGTTGTTTAAGAGTTGGGCTTGAAACGATTCCATTGCCATTTTCGAATCCGTCTGGCTTGAGAAGAGTTTCCCACACTCTCTGTCTTCCTTATCCTCAAGTTTACAACTCCTCTCAGTCCACAAAAACGTTCTGGGGCATCAACCCAGAGAAACCTTCTTTTCCTGAAAAACTCATCTGCCTGCAACTTAATGCCCATATGACCTGCTCTGTAGCAAAGTGTAACTCTATTTCTTTTGCTCAGCTGGCAGTTTCATACTAATCTCGACTCAAACGCTTAGAAACTAAGTGCTTACATTGGCGGTCTAACTAGCTATGTTTCGCCGTCTGTAAGTGTTGCCTGAGTTTAATTGAAGTCGCCGTAGTCTATAGGTAGTGTGTTGGCTTTATAGACGTAAAGCCCGGATTCGCATCCCAGGTCAGGCATCAGATCGAAATATAAAAAAAAAAATATTTCTTCGGCGATTTTCTCTCAGCAGATTTCTGGCAAAAAGTCTGAGAGTAAATAAAACCTGCCGTGAAAAACTTTCTCAAAAATCTGTTGTTCGCAGTCGACGTTAAACTGTAGGACCCGCCACTCACGTATAATATTAACGCACACAACACGGCACATGCTCGTCTCTGTATCTTTGCCACCTCTACCCATACCGAATGCCAACAACAGCCCAGTTCTATTCGCTATATTTTGCACCCCGTTTCCAGATGTATTGTAGTATTGTTCGATTTAGGGAATTTCCTCACTCTAGTACATGCTACTATATAACAACTAATGGTTTACAATCTCAAGACCCCTTAAGTGATGGTAAAAAGGCTATTTTTTCAATTTAAATTTGGCTTTGTTTGCCTTTATGAATGTTTTTATGAGATCGTTAAGTTTGAAAGGAAATTAAATCTTTAAGTCCGTTTATGATGTCTTAAGTTCTTGTTTAATAAACCCCCGTAATAAAATTAGATTCACAATTTTTTGTTTGTTTGTTTTGTAATTAAATGTTTAAGAAAAATATTGGCAAAGAATTCTCATCGTTTGTTCTTCAACACAATCAAAGCGTCTTAATTTTTGTTTGTTTTTTGTTTTTTTATTCTCGAATCGTAACATTTTATTGTTGGATTATGGAAAATTAGCGTACAACCGTTCTTTGCTCAAAAAAAAAAAGAAAGAAAAAAGAAAAAATCATGAAAAAGCAAATCATAAAATAGAAATGCAGTCACATTTTCCTTCTTCTGCATTTTCGTTTTTTCGGTTTTAAGCGTTACTCTAATAACCTCCGTAACAAATTGAAAGAAATGAAAAGAAAGAAAAGAAAAATATATGTGGACCACAGCTCAAATAACAATACAGTAGGCAAGCAGACAAATAGGCAAGAGGCGGTCGTCGTCGTCGTCGTCATCGTCATTTCATTCATTCATATTTGCTGCAGTTATGGATTTCATGGTTTGAACGTTTGTTCATCTGTTCTTTCGTTGGTTTGTTGGCCGTTGCTTTTGTGTTTTTTTGTTTCTGTTGTTGTTGATCGTTAACTGCTACTTTTCATGCTAAAGATTATTTGTTAAGGTTGTCGTTGTTTTCAGTGTCAGTGTTGGTGTTGGTGTTGGTGTCGGTGTCGTTGCAGCCTTCACAAACAGTAGTTACTGTGGCATTGCTTTTGTTAATCGAAAGAAAAACGACACACAAATTTAGTCAGTTTTTCTTTTTATGATCCGTAACGTATTTATGGTTTTTTTTTTGTTTTTTTTTATTTTTCTTTCACTGAACATTCGCAGAGATTGCCATGTGATTGTTTGCATAACCTCGACCTTAATAAAATCATGTTGCTGTTGTTATTATTTTTTCATTGCTGCTGCTGCTGCTGTTGCTGCCTTTTTTTTTCTACTGGCAATGAATTTTCTACGACCAGTAGTTTGATTTTAATATTGGTAATGAAACAGTATTTTTACGGGACGATGGGATAGAATGGTTTCTAGTCAATGCATCAACTCTATGCTCTCTGTGTAACCTAAATTAAATTGAAAAATACTTTCTAGAAACAAAACTAAACAACTACAGAAGGTAAACTTGGAAAATCTAAGCGCTGAGAGTCGAGTATTCTTCACATCTCACCAGGACTTATCGATTGCTTTTATTCGATTGATTTGATTTACTTCAATTGGTCTTTTTTTCAAGCATGCGCTGTTCGTTATCTTCTTCTATTGCCTAGATGATACAATTCTGTTATATTTTTATGTTCCTCTGAAAGTGCCTGCAACCTTTCACCATGTTTGCCTCTTATTTTTTCTTATTAAAGTTTGGATTACCAATAAAAACATGCAAAAAGAGTTTCTGGCTAAGGATTACGACCTGACTTCTTACACCACTTATGTTGTGTGTGCTAATTTTATACATGAGTGGTGGGGCCTATAGTTTAAAGTCAACTCCGAACAATTGATTTTGAGAAACTTTTTGATGGAAATTTTATTTGCTCTCACCGGTTTTGCCAGAAACCTGTCCTGGAGTTTAAACCGTGGCCTCACGTCGAGTTACTACTTACTAAACTACGGCGACCCTACGATTTAGGTTCTTTATTAAGTTCTCACGGAATATATTGCTCTCACTAACTTGAGCATGCTAAGAAGGACGATTACTAGCTCAGCAGCTGATATGCAGGTATTTCCTAAATTTCATTCTCATCATCACAGAACCTCCATTTTGGAACAATTCGAAGCGATTCTAATTTCAAACAAGTTGTCTTTCAAACAAGTGGCTTATTAGACGCAAGGCCACGGTTAAAACCCCAAAAATATGAAAAAATATTTCTTCGGCGACAACTGGGTAAATGAAATTGCCATGAAAAGTTTCTGAAAAATCTGTTGTTCGGATTCGACTTCATGTATAAAATTAACATACACAACTTAAGTGGTGTGAGAAGCTATGTCGTAATCCAGACTGAAGGACTGTAATGAGCAATTATGTATGTTATGTATGTATGTATGTACTTTGAGTCTATAGTGATCTGTCAAAAGGCCGGTTATTCCTAATTAGTCTGAATGTTATTCTTGTTTAGTAAACGTAGCCATTCCAATAAGTCGTCGTTGAAACTCCTATTTCTACGTCATCAACATTCTTTTTTAACCTTGTTTTGTATTTGCTCTTCTATTTTCTAATATTTTTCATTGCATTGCAGTTGTAGTGCAATATGTTGTTGCAACATCGTGATTTAACAATTTATTTAAAAAGTTTTCTTTTTCTTCTTTTTTTCGTTCTTTTTTTCGATTTCTTTCATTTCGAAAGAAATTGTTACAAGAGAGATTAACAATTCTTTTCTTTTGATTCATTTGTTGTATTTGTTATTTTCGTTGTTGTTTTTTTATATTGCTTTTGTCATAAAGAAATCGTAATACCGGAAAAAACTCTCTTATTTTCATTGCAGCTGTAAGAGATGAAGAGAAAAAAATGTAAAACGGCAGAAAATTCTTATAAAAAATTGAATTTGAAATTTGAACCTGATAAGACGCGATAGGGTATTTGAACCACCGCAAGAACGAATGGCATTAAAATACTTAAGAGATCTTTCTTTTAATGTTTATGCTGCGGATACTTTTGCCATCTGTAGAGAACTATTTCTTTCCAAACATCTATTCTATTGAAATCTATTGTTTTGGATTTCCACTCAAGACAGATGTTCATTATGTTTAAGGCTTGTATGAAGTGTAAGAAGGGCAAGAAAAATAATTCAAATTTCAAGCAACACCTTAGTGTTTTGCGAAAAAAAAAACACACAAGGTTAGCTTTGAGGAATTATTAATGCTCAGGTCATAGTAGTACGATTTAAAAGGTGGGTGTGAAGTCATCAAAAATTTTTTATATGTTGGAAAGATGTATTAAGAGGCCATTATGTGTGGAATATAACATCGTTCCAGGTGGAGAGCATCGGAAATACCCAATTGTACATTACTCTGAGACATAAATCAGGCTGATTGCATGAGGATCCCAGTGATTTGTGGCTTATTTGCATACACCTGCGACTTAAGAAAACTCCAGAGGAAAAAATTCCACAGGGGTTAAATGGCATGAATTCGATGGTTAGTTCACATCAGCTTCACCCGAGATTATCTTCGAATCGCACATTCAGAATATCCAATGTGGTATGAACTGTTTGGCACGTAAAGCCATAACCAGATCATCCAATTCAGGCCACAAGATAATCATCATAATACATCATACATGATGACTAATTATGATTAGTCATTACAATCCTTCAGTCCTATTAAGTCCTATCTTCTTACACCACTTTTGTTGTGTGTGTTAATGTTATACATGAGAGTCGATTCCGCACAACAAATTTTTTTGAGAAACTTTTTATGGCTGTTTTATTTGCTCTCAGAGTTTTTGTCAGAAATCTGCTGAGAGGCAGTCGCCAAAGAAATATTTTTTCATATTTCCTTTTGGTGGTAATGCCTGACTTGGGGTGAGATTACCATTCTTTCAAACCGCTCGTGCAGAATATCGAATGTGACATGAACTATGTTGCATCTAGCACCGCATCCGGATCATCCAATTCAGGTCACAAGAACTCGGTAATCAACAACCTATAGCGCCAATGTTGTTCTCAAAGAAATATGCCTTGATGAAGCGGCCAAATTGAAATAATTTCCGATACATTCCAGTTAAACATTGCCTATGTAAAGGTGATGTGACCCATGGAGTTGAAGGTTACTATTTGTTCCATATTTTTATGTAATGCCTAAGCCAACTGTACAGAAGTTATTTGCATGGTCTTTCTAATGGTTAACAAGCAAAATTCAGTAGCTTCATAATTGCTTTAAATACCGCTGAAAGCATTAAAAAACAAGCACAAAAATCAGAAGTTCGCAACTGTATACATATGTACATATTGAAGAACACCAGCTGACCATAGAGCTCACCAATGCAGCAGATTTAATTTTTAATTAAATTTCCCATGACTTTAATTAATTTTTTTTTAATATTTTTTTAATAAAAATTTTCGATAAATCTCTGTGTTTATTATTTTCAAAAATAAATTAAAAAAGACTCCTCTTTTTAACACTAAAATTACGCAATTTTTCTCGTGTAGTTTTTCAATTAATAGATTCGAAGAAAAACTAAAAAATTTTCAAATGTTTTAAGGCGTTGCCACCGTCATAATCCCACATTAATTTTTTGGTAAATAATAATTTTTTTTTAATAATAAATGTCTATAAAATATAAAAATTAATCAATTATTTAATAGCCTACAAAGAAAAAAAAAACACACACAAAACAAATAAACAAAATGAAATCAAATAAAATAAAATAAAATAAAATGTTAACAAATTAAATGAGAATTTTAGGCAGCATTAAATTGAAAAATAAAATAAAAAAATAAATAAAAATTCAATTAACATTTCAAGTCAAACATTACAGAATAAGAAATTTACAAATTTAACCCAAATTAATTGAACAGTAAAATTAAAAATACAAATATTTTAAATTTTAAATATTTAAAAAAACAAACAACAACAACAAAAACCATAATTATCTTTCAATATTAATTTGCAACGACAAAAGTTCTACAAATTTGTTTATGCCCCAACGCTTTTAACGTCGCAAATGTAAACTAAACAAACGGTTACAGTAAATGCAACACACATCCTCACCCCCTCCAAGTTTCAAAAATTAAAATCAAGAGGCAAAAACAATAGTGATCTGAAGAAAAAAAAAAAAAGAATAAAAAATGAAAGATTTTTATCGTAACCAGCATATTTAATGCCGAAATTTGTTTCAGCCAAAATGTTAAATGAAATGCGAAACGCCATCGTCTATAATCGTAAACGAACGAGTACAAACAAATTATTTATTTTCGCATAAAGAAAAACGTTAGAAAAACCTATGGCCATATTTACACAGAGACACTGAGAGAAATACGACTACAATTTAAGGGAAATGAAATGAATTTGTTTTTCAAGAACCACAAGGACTTATGAACATACATACAGAATTTGTCATTACAAACCTTTAGTCAGGATTACTACGTAGATTATCGAATCAACCATGTTGTGTGTGTTAGTTTTATGCATGAGTAGCAAAACCTACAGTTTAAAGTCAACTCCGGACAACAGATTTTTGAGAAACTGTTTCATGGCAATTTTTTATTTACTCTAACGGCCATTATTACAAATTGCCATTAAACTTGGGTTTAGTTAAAGGCACCTTTAGCTAAAGGGAACTGTAAAGTTACTTTTAACTTATTTTCTTATTAAAACTTACAGATAAAATAAACTTTTTCAAAAATATGGCAGTGCCGGAGCAATGTCGATAAAACTGCTCAATTAAACAAGTTTTTTTAAAACGCAGTGTTGTGTTTCCTCATTTTGTTTATATTTGAAGTTGCCATATTGAAAATAATATATAACAACATAACATAAACTTAACTTTAAAAGTTAAAGGTAGGATGATCGTCCTTTTAGCTTAACGCTCACTCTACCTTATTGTCCACTTATAATAATGAAAAACAATTTGTCTGCCCGTTAAAATCCTTCCTTTAGTTTACGGCAAGTTGTAATAAGGGCCCTAAAAGTCTTTGCCAGAAATCTGCTGCGAAAAAGTCGTCGAAGAAATACTAGCACGGTAGGGTTGTCATTTGTCGCTGTTCTGAAAAAAAAAAATGAAATGAAAATTTTTAATACTGACTTCTGATGCTGCCCGCCTCTTTAATGATGTATGTTGCTTGTGTTATCCCTCCATAGGTGGTCTTTAGCTTCGCATTATTCAGACGTCAGTAAGAATTTCTTAATTTAAAAACTGAACTGAACATTTTTGCATACTGTGCCGCATTCGGACATGGTGTAGTCGGTTTTATAATCAAGCACGTTAACCATTATATTATATAACGTAGACATATGGTCCAACTACATTGTTTTACTGATAAACATCCACAATCCGTAGTAAAACAATCAACCGCTACTCAGGAGATTAAGAATATAGAAATTAAAGTACCCTCGGTTTCTGGAAATGAATTCTTGTTTTATGTATGCTTTACGATCTTGTTTTCTTCCTTTCCATAAATAATGCAAAATGGTCCTGCTACTGATTCGCCGTAGTCTAGTAGGTAGTGTGTTCGCTTATTAGACGTAAAGGCATGGTGCGCGACCCAGTTCAGACATCAAACCAAAATACGAAAAGTATTTCTGGCAAAAACTCTGAGAGTAAAAACAAAATTAGATGAAAAGTTTCTCAAAAATCTGTCGTTCGGAGTCGACTTTAAAACTGTAGGTCCCACCAGACATCTATAAAATTAACACACACAATATAAGTGGTGTGAGAAACTAGGTCGTAATCCGGACTGAAGGGTTGTAATGACCAATTATGTATGTTATGTATGTCCTGCTACTGGCTACAAACCAGGGGGCCAGAAGAATTTCTGAAAACTGTATTATTTGATGGCAGTTTATTGATGTAAGGTCTTCTTCATGGCCCACCTTTCGGCCCGAGATCTGGGTCTTTATGTTGAAGCTACACTTGTCAAATTAGTTGTCATTTATTCTATCCGTTTTGTCAAATCACCATTACTGGATGTAGCATTCAACAGCACGTGTAAACAAAAAATTTATTTATCAAAATGGGTGTTCAGTTCGTGGAACCGAAGAGGCCCATTTCTGGATGAATGGATATGTGAACGAATAAAATTGTTTGATATGGTACGACACCACTTCTTATGAAATCCAAAAGCATACAATGGATACCGAAAAAGTCACTGTTTGAAACGAAATTTTGGTCTACAGAGGTACATATTTCTCTAAGGAAAATGTTGGCCAGACCATCTCTCTCAAGAGCGTGCACTATAAGCTTACGAATCTCAAAGATCTGAAGATCGTTTAAGTATGTCCCGAATAATCTTTGTTTCGCAAACGATCCGTATATTTAAACCTGGTTAGATTAGTCTCAGTATCTGTGTTTGGAGGTAATCTTGGGATATATACCATCTAAGTTTCTTAAGGTAGTATTAGTTATTGACAGAATTCTGTAAGTCTGAGGTCATAAATGGTCACATTTATTATTTCCTTCAAACCACCACCAGCATCAGGTTCACATATTCGTATCGGTTTTTGTCTTCACTAGTAGATAGAGTGTTAGCATATCAGATGCATGACTGTACTTCAAACCCCAGCTTAGATACGAACAAAACGAAATATGAAAAATATTTCTTCGGCAACGTCCTCCATGCAACCTTTTGGAAGAAACTCTGAAAATAAATAAAATTGCCATGAAAAGTTTCTCAAAAAATCTTTTGTTTGGGAGTCGACTTTAAACTGTAGGTCATGACACTCTTGTGTAAAATTAACGAACACAAAATAAGTAGTGAGAGAAGCTGGGGCGTATTCCTGACTGAATGGTTGTAATGACCAATTATGTATTTATGTGTGTGTATGTATAAGTGAGGGACCTTGCTCACCGAACAGTTTTGCAAGAGGAGACCTTGACTGACCGTTCCTTGATGTTTGTTGGTAACGTTATCTGTTGTACCGCCACCCATAGATATAATTAACGTACACTATATGTACATGGGTGGTGCGAGAAGCTAGGTTGTTATCCTGACTCTTTAGTGACCATTTAAACAAGTGAGTATTATATACGGCGAAGCCTTCCATCACTAGTGTTAGTTACATGCTGTAGTAAATCCAAATAAAAATGAAGGATTTTAAACGACCATTTTGTATGTATTCTTTTAAACACTTGGCTGCCGGGAGTGGATTACACATATTTTTAGAGTGTAATTCCTATACCCATTTATATTTCTGAGTGTATGAAACAAGTTGTCATTATAAGTAAAATTTTAAGTCACCGTTTATATACATAATATGGTTGGGTGTTAAAATTATTGCACTTGGCAGTTAACAATAATTGGCATTTTATTTAATTGATGTTTAACCTTGAAAGTTTCCGATTCTTTTTCTTTTTTTTTTGCTTTAAATGCTTTCTGTGAAAAGTTTCCAACGCAAAAATCGAGGCAATAATCTGCCTATTTTTGTTTCGCCTCGTAATGAAATCAACAAATGCAAGACTACAAGACAAAGAATGAAAATGAAAAATAATCACCAAGCAAATCACAGAAGGAACAAGAACTTGTTGTAGAATCAAAAATAAAAACAAAACAAAAAACAAAAAGTTGTTGAAAGTGATATCCATGATGATTGTGGCAACTTCCATAAACAAACTGAAGTTAGGCAATCGATAGTTAATTTTTTTTTTTAATTTAAAAATTTTTTCCTTTTTTTTGTATAACAACAAGAAGCGAAACGGTGTAAATGTTTTGAGTGTAAATCGATTGTCAATTTCGCGTTGAACATTATAAATTTGCCACTTTTTAAGCAATTGCTGCCGTTTTAGCAGTTCCAGTGTAAGTGTGTGTTAAGGCGTTAGACATTGGCATACAATTTTGGTGGCATCTATTAAATGTTGATTGCCAACGGCAACAGCAGCATCGGCATCGTAGCAGTAGTGGTAGTAGTAGTAGTAGTAATAGTATTGGTTTGTACTTGTAATCGAAGTTGTTCATATACTACGAGACGAGGAGTACTCAGAACAAGTAAATGGTTATTCAAATATCTTGTCATGCTTAATTTAAGATTTCAACTACTTGATAAGGGTTTTCATTTTATTTTAACTTGTTTTCTAAGCCATACTCTTTAGCGAGGCTTACTTAAATAATTAAACAACTGCTGCTTAACAGCGACTAAGTAGTATTGTTTCGTACATCGAAAAGAAAAATACATTTAATGCTACAATTACTTCAGCTTCTGCGTTTAAAAAATAATTTTTCGATTAAAATTTCGTTATTGGCCATAATTTTAAGACCTGGCCAACCATTTGTCTAACGTTCAACAACACAACTTTTGGGGCTATCGCCGTATACAATATGTTGGCCCACAATAATGTTGTATATTTCGTATTTCTTATTATAGATTAACAGCAATTGTTGCAATAATGTTTGCAGCTAATCATGTTTGTGCATGCTTCTAGGTCAGATTTATCTTGAAGATTGACTTGTTCTCGTTTCTGCAGCAGACACAAAGTATTTCAGCATACAGTTTTAATGCCATTTTAAATTTTGCCTCACATAACTTTTGACATGTTTTATTTGTTAAAAGAATTTAAAAGAAAAAAAAATAACCTTTTTTTTTGACTATGCAATGGCTATGGTTATGGCTAATTTCGTTATTACGTCTAGCAATTCTCTGACGACTGCGTGTTGTATTTGTGAGCCTGCATGTTTGCGTGTTGTTTTTCATATTTTCCGTCATTCATTCGTTAGATTTTCATGAATTTAATCAAATTTTCATTTGAGTTATATTATCTGATTTCGTTTGTTCAGTAAATAAGCAATAAATTGCTTAATTTAAGCTCATTGATTTCGTATTTGGCTCACTTATAAGCGATTTCTTCAAAGTGTTTTTAATTTGGCCTTTTGATTTTGACATTGTAACATTGAACTTTGGCTTGTAATGGAGTTTAAGTTTTTCTTTTTCATTTAATTTTCAAGACCGTTCAAAAAAGAAAAGAAATATTTGTTGTTTTTAGTTTAAAAAAGATTTACTCAATAACTTGCATACAAACATACATACATAATTGGTCATTATAACACTTCAGTCAGGATTACGACCTAGCTTCTCAAATAACTTCTGTTATGTTCGTTAATTTTATACATGAGTGGCGGAACCTATAGTCGACTCCGAACGACAGATTTTTGAGAAACTCTTTCATGGCAAATTTTATTTCTCCCTGATTTTTTTAGTCTATTGAAACATGGATGTGCTCTGTGAAATACAGTGATGCCAGGATAAAACAGAATTTTACGCAACCAGCAATACTTAACCTTGAGCACAAATTGTGCAACCCCCAAATAAGATCGAGGTAGGAAGAAAACATAAATCATTTTCTAGCCATAAATCGGTGAATATCAATCAGTAAATAAGGTCGTTGAAATATTTATTCTTAGTGTGTTAGTGTGCAATTGTGTTCGGTAGGACCTTTTTATCCATGTGTATACCGCGTCAATACCGAAACAGCTATTTTCCATATGTCTAGAACACATGGCTAGCGCTTCCTAACCATCTTGATAGCCTTACGAAGATAAGCAATTGATCGAAATCACTTCTAATCAGTAAAGATTTATCAATGACATAGAAAATGTCCATTCAGTTCCTCTTCTTCAAGCCTTCGTCAAGGTCTTTTCAAGACTTGCATACGTACTAAGTGTTTTATTTACTCACAGAGTTTTTGCCAGAAATCTGCTGAGAAATTGTTTTTTTTTTATTTCGTTTTGTTGGTGATGTCTGACCTGGGGTTTGATCGCAGCCTATCGTCCAATAAGTCTAATAGATTACGGATTAAAATATAGTACCGTTAATAGAGAGATGCACTTAAACAGCATCTATTGTTTTTATACCTTCTGGTCTTTTCTTACCTGGGGTTTAGTCAAACAGTTTCGTTCGCAACTAGTATCCAGTCAAGGATTCAAACAATGCCTTAGAAGTGTATATAGCTGCCACAGTTGTTTATTTCTTTCACGGCAGGGTGTTAGGATAGTTGTTCCATAGTAAGTGGAATCAAATTTGTTGTAATTAAAATTAAACTGTGACTTTGGAAAAGTGTATCTTTGTTGTTTTCAACAAATATGCCGGATTTATCTATCCTGGTTTTATGAAGACTTTTTTATCACCTTTGACTAGATGCGTTCTGTCAATCAAAACTCTGGCTGTCCAAAAATCGTTCATTTTAATGACCAAAATGACTGACAACATGTTCCCTTCTTCAACCCCGGCCATACAGCTTATGCAGTGAGGTATTCCTAGCCATTGGGTGTGTCCGGAAGTCAGTGTCTTGTTATTGATGTCATGAGGTTTCTAAGAAGGATTCTGAATAGATTTGAAGCAAAATTGATTGAAATCATACTCCATAGCAAAAAGTGTATCGACTATATACTAATGAGCGTAGTTTCGGCGGATGTTGATATGCTACTTGGCCGAATATTTGGTTCTATTAATAATACAGACATCAGCGATCCTTTCCAGCGCCTTCTGTAGATGTGGGCATAAGCGACATGCCATTATATTGTATTAGAAACAATCCATTTGAAGTTATTTTCTTCTCATAAAGGATTAATCGAGTTCTTCCTTAAATTTTATATCAAAATAAAATTTTTCCTTTGGAAACAACAAACATTTTGCATTAAAAAGTTGAAAATTTCCTTTACATTTGCGGTTATTCGTTCTCTCAGTCAAACCCTTTATTTTTAACAGCATCTGCTACAAAAATAGTTGCAGTATTTTCCGCATATTTAAATAGACAATCGCCGAAAAAACAACACAAAAAACAGAATAAAAAACGTAGAAAAAAAAGAAGCGAATTGAAAACATTTCATGAAAGAAATGAGAATTGCTGTATTGTTGTCTTTGAATCACGTTTCTAACGTTTTTATCAGAAAAATAGAAAAAAAATTTTAACGAAATAAAACGTTAGAAACTATTTTAAAAAACAAAAACAAAAAAGAAATAATCAGGCAGGCAAAGAAAATGTAAAATGTTTTCCATACTTATAACACTAGGCAATGTTTAGTTTAGTGTTACTTTTATTTTTTTTTATTTGCTGTTGTTGTTGTTGTTGTTGTTGTTGTTGTTGTATTTCTATTAACTCCATCATCTTCATGGTCTCCTTGATTTTCTTTTTTGGTGATTTTTTGGAAGCCATTTTTTATGAACAATTTTACTTTGAGTTAAAAAGGTGGTTTTAACCGCATAACAAGCTAAAGGTTAACACTTCCTTTCTACCAATACCAACAACAGATTTGCAAAAAAGAAACAAAAACCGCTCAACTTACATTTAAACAAGTAAAGTAGTTAGTCAAATACGACTACATGATGCCGTAACCTCTAAGTACTTAGAGAAACAGTTTTCGTTGCCAAAAAGATAGCTCGCTTGAGTTCTGTAACTGGGGGGCTTTATACCCTAACACAATGCCTACCAGACTACTGCGAGTTCTCTGGTTACATCTATTCCGCCATTTATCTATCCTGGCTTTATAAAGTCTTATATTTTATCACCTTTGAATAGACGCGTTCTGTCAATATATTCCGTCTGCCCAAAATTCGTTCATCTTAATACCAGAGTGACAGAAAACATATTCTCTTCTTCTTGCTGGTCCTTACAGTTTATGCAGTGAGTTATTCCTAGCAGTTGGGTGTGTATATCCTAACGTCAGTATCTCGTTATTGATGCGTTTACTTAGTGCAAATTTTGTTTTTCGTCTGTCCAAAGCAGTAGTCATCGTAGTCTAGTAGATAGAGTGTTGGCTTACAAGACGTAAAGCCAAGGTTCGAGCCCCAGGCCAGACATCACAACAAAATACAAAAAGTATTTTTTCGGCGACTTCCTCTCAGCAGATTACTGGAAAAAACTCTGAGAGTAAATAAAATTGTCACGAAAAGTTTCCCAAGAAATCTGTCATTCGGAGTCGACTTTAAACTGTAGGTTTTGCCACTCATGCATGAAAAATTAACACACACAACATAAGTGGTGTGAGAAGCTAGGTCGTAATCCTAATTGAAGGGTTGTAATGAACAATTATGTATGTATATATTTGAATTTAACTCCATTGACTTTTCTAATGCGGTTTCCTATCAAAAAGTTTTAATCAAAATCCGTAAGGCATGTGTATCAATCATAAATCGATTTTCCCTTCATATTGTGATAAAATTTTGTGTTTTGCTTAACATTTACGTCACTTCTGAGGGCCCATAATAAGCCGAAGCTACATTATGGATTAAGTCATGTTGTTCATACCCAATTAAATTCAAACAGTGCTTAAGACACAGTCTGCTATTTTGCAAATATCAGCTATGATGCTCTTTATACCTATCTCATCTGTATATTGGTAGTGTAGGGTACACAAATTACAAGCCAGAGAAATACACTGACAAAAACACTACTTTTTTTTCTTCAAAATACAAACAGAAACTTAAGAAGGACTTAGAAATTAAGTTTAAAATTAAGGAAAAAATGCTATTCTAACCATATTTTGTAAACAAATATGTCAATAATTTTAAAAATTTTCTTTCAGTGCATTTCTATTCCTTTTTCTTTGTTTTTTTTTTGGTTACAAGATTGTTATTTTCATGCGTTTTTCCGATTTTCGCTCATTTATTTTGTTTGCTGAAAGAACTGAAGTAAAACAAACAACCGCGTGCAAATGATGCTATTTAAAGCGGCGTTTAAAATTTAACTAAACAAATACACAAGCCAGCCAACAACAACAAAAAGCGTTATCTTGGGGTTTTTTTAACATTTTTTTTCTCTCTCTCTTAATAGATTTTTTTCTGTTGCTTTTGCCATTTAGGCTTCAACTAAAAGTTTAACGAAATAAAGTTGGAGAAGAAGAAAAAAGGCACCGTCTTTAAAACTAAACCGCAACTATGCAAAACATACAAGAAAAATTTTTTAAAAGTCTTTAAACCAAAAAAAAGAAATTGAAAAAATTAAAAAAAAGAATTAAGAAAATAACCAACTGAAAAAAGAGAAAAACTTCTGTTTTTTTTTATCGATTTAACAATTTGGGCTGTTTATGGTATTTTCGGTAAATTTTTTTAATGCTTTTAACTACACTGTAAGGGGAGGTATGATGGGTTTCCATGTATGCAAGTTACGCAAAGTGTGCGTTATAGCGCCGGAAGTTTATTGTAAAATCCAAACTCTGTAAATAATTTGAATAATTTGAAGTCACCGTAGTCTAGGTAGGTAATGTGTTGGCTTATTAGACGTACGGCCACGGTTCAAACCCCAGATCAGACATCAAAACGAAATGCAAAAAAAATATTTCTTCGGCGACTTCCTCTCAGCAGATTTCTGGCAAAACTCTGAAAGTAAATAAAGTTGCCATGAAAAAGGTTCGACTTTAAACTGTAGGTCCCGCCACTCACGTATAAAATTAAAGCACACAACATATGTGGTGTGAGAAGCTATGTCGTAATCCTGACTGAAGAGTTGTAATGACCAATTATGTATGTATTTATGTATGTGTTTACGGTTCAAACCTCAGGTTAGACATCCCGAACCAAACTAAATAAGAAATAATATTTCTTCTCAGCAGTCGTCTGGCAAAACTCTAAGAGTAAAAAGAATTGCCATGAAAAGTTTTCAAAAACATGTCGATTTTAAACTTCAGGGGTCCGCCACTCATGTATAAAATTAATACATACACCATAAGTGGTGTAAGAAACTAGGTCGTAATCCTGAATGAAGGGTTTTAATGATCAATTACGTACGTAGGTAGGTAGGTAGAGGTGGCTGCCCATCCAAGAAAAATTTTTGGATGGACTTACTTAGGCCGCATTGGGCCCATTGTGCTACCACAGTCATCCGTTATCCCCTAGGCTCGAAACCACTCGGAGGTCCTGATGAAGCGATTCAGTCTGCCAATCCTTGGCAGTTCCTCCAGATCATCCATGTAGTAAGTACCCAAATACTTCCTTCTCCTTTGCCAAAGAGCCGGACATATACCCAGCAGGTGAGGGACAGTCTCCTCTTCTTCCTCATCGCTGCAGCTTCTGCAGAAGTTGTTAGCAAGATGTCCACGGCCAATGGGCCTCGCCTGCGTACCCATAATGCAATATCCCGTAATGACACCGACAACTACACTGAGCGCACCTCTTCCGAGTTAAGTAGACTCCCATCCAGCCTTGGCCAGATTTTACGAGACGTTCTACTCGTTTCCGAGGCCGCCCACCTATCGTTGACGGAATCGACGATTGCATTATCAATTATGAGCTTGCAGGTCCTCATAGGTATGTCCAGATTCGAAAACTCATCGGAGAGTTCGATGGTTGTGTCACGCCTGGCAAGTTCATCAGCTCTGCAGTTACCCGGAATACCACTGTGCCCCGGTACCCATACGATGTGAATATCATATCGTTCCAAAATCTTGTCGAGATATCTGCGACAGCCGTACACCGTCTTGGAGTTCATCACATTAGAACTTAGAGCCTTGATAACCGCCTGGCTATCAGAAAATATGGTGACGTTCCGCTTGGAGACCCCTCCTGTATTGCCACCACCTCCGCCTAAAAGCCACTGCAGTGGTCTGGCAGTCTTATAGACTGAGCTATTCCAACCGATTCCGAAAAAATTCCACCGCCAACAGCTCCGTTCAGCTTAGAACCGTCGGTGTAGATTTGTAGGGAGTCTCTTAACATGTTGGTCATTAAGTACGTACGGAGGTGAATTGTTTTTGAGCTGATACCAGGATATATGAGTTGTAGAAGTATAAAGGATACTGTACAAGCCACTTTCGGTTTCCAAATCGCCAGCAAGGTTTTTTAATTTTAAAAATGGAGAGGCTTTATTCGGCCTACAAATAATTTATCCTAAAACCTGCTGGCTTTCTGGACAGGAACATCGAACATCACAGGAAAATTAGGCAATGTTACGTCTTCAAATGGAATGAATTTAAAGTGCCAAACCTTTCACCGTTATATCCAACACATTCCTGTACAACCTTAGAATAAAAGATTAACAGGAGCTGGTAGATGGCAATCCTTTCATTCTAGAACCTGCTCTTGAAGACAAATTCGCTGAAAATCCTTGACTTAGTAATAAAACTCTACTGGTAAATTATGCTGTATTGTAATCAATTAAAGGCTATGCAGTAACAACAGCGAAATTTTATAATGCTTAGGAAATTTATTTCGTAGGTTTCTTAAACATTCCCAAGCCTCTAATAATATAATAGAATTCTCCAAATTTGTCTTTAAAAATCTAAAGAAACTCAACACATTTCTTTTTGAAATTCAAAATACATTTTGGATCACGGTCTGGTATGATTTTCATGTAGTCGCTGATGTCCACATGTAAATTTCTTGTCGTGTTTCGTTCGGTTTAAACAACTTTTTTTTTTGTTTTCTAATGGCCTCTAATTCTGTTTACTTTGTTTTCCTTTTGTTGTTGTTGGTTTTGGCTGTTGTTAAACGAAACAAAAGATAGAAATCCGTTAAAAGAAATAACAACAACGGCCAAAGAGTTAAAAAGATTTTTTAAATGTGATTCTTTTTGTTGGCAGTTATTTGGGACAATTTGGTTAAACAGTTTTGCGGCGCTCCATCTATTTAATGTCGGTTCCCAGTTGTTGTTGTTGTTTTTCTTTTTCTCGTATGCTTTTCTTCTTCTCGATGAATTTGATTTTGTGAGACGGGGGTGAAATGCCGACAGATTTTTATTTAAAATTTTCGTATTTTTTTGTTTTTTTTTTTGCATTTTCTTTCATTAATTTACTGTGGTGTTAAATATATGTGGAAGAGACGACACTGGCTGTAGAAAATTCCTTTTTTTTTATAATTTTTTGTTGTTGTTGTTTTTCTAAAACTTTCCTTACACCTCAATTGTCGTCTGAAATTACAAACTGTTTTTTAAACTTTTACAAATACGATGAGCTGCCGTTAATGTGGCTTCTTCTTCTTCTTCTGCTACTCTCTAGTGCAGGGTTCAAAGTGCTGGGACTGTGTTGCTGTTACTGTTTTTTCTTTATTTTTCGTTTTAAAATTTTAAGATTTCCAAGATAAAACATTTTTATTTGGTAATTAGTTGTGTTTTATATGCACGATATTGAAATTTAACAAAATCGCTATTTTCCATGCATTTTCCTAAACAAAAACAAAAACAAAAAAAGTCAAAGAAAAAACTAACAAAAGCCACGAAAAATCGCAAAATATCCTCTTGAAAACTTTTTTACAGGCAAAACAAGGTACCATACCCGGTAACAACACACAATAACGTTACATTGTGGAGAATTTGTTAAGCGATAATAGAAGAGATTTAATTTTGCTACGGTTGCCACAAAACAACCGTTATCGTTTGTTAATTTAACAAGTTTAGAAACATGTTTTTAGCACCCCCTAAATTTAGATAAGTTTTCAACAGAGAAAGTCTCCAAGGAACTGTTTGTATAACTGCAACAACAAATGAATACTTAGGAAAAGGTACCTTTTTTTTGCAAAAGTTTCTTATCGAATGAATGAAAAATAAAGAAAGAAAGAAAGAAAGAACTTAAAATGCATTTAATTTACAAAAAATATGCATGGCAAGTAAATGTTTAGAACATTTTGTTTGCAGTAATACGTTGAACTAAATGGCAATCATGAAATGGTTCATAACATCCGTCTCTGTCACGTCTTTGTTTATATTCGAACATTTGTTAGTTCTGCTTTGTAGTTGTGGTAGCATTGTAGGTAGTGTGTTAGGTTCAAATCCCAGGTCAGATATCTCCAAAAACATCTCCATCTCAGCAGATTTCCGGCAAAAACTCAGAGTAAATAAAATCGCCATAAAAAAGTGTCTCAAAAATCTGTTGTTCGGCGTCGAACTATAGCTCTCACTCATGTATAAAATTAAAACACACAACTTAAATGGTGTGATAAGCTAGGTCGTAATCTTGACTGAAAGGTTGTAGTGACCAATTATGTACATATGTATGTTATTGCTATTGTTCGCTATTTTCAGGCTGATATCACTGCTCTTCACTCATGTACAGGCATCCAATTGTACAGTAAGTTCAAGGGTTAGTAAGATTCAATTAAATTAACAGACGCCGCTTAGAGCATAGGTCGAGAAGATGTCAATGACGATGTCCATGTGACGTTGTTTTTGTTCAAAATTTAGCAATTTTGGAACAATCTTCGCTGCCGCACGTTTCATGCCTAAAACATCCGCAAAAATTGCTTGGCATGAGCCGAACGATATGCCAACATCATCAGCAACCTCTCTAATAGTGATTCGACGATTATCCAAAATCATTTTTTTCACTGCTTCAATGTTTTCATCAGTTGTTGAGATGCTCGGGCGACAAGGACAAGCAACGTCATTGACATCTTCTCGGTCTTCTTCTATTCCCACATACTATCCATATCGATTGTTTAATGAAGGTATGGATTCTGTCCAAATCATCCTTGGCTAGACACGTGCTATTAGCTAAAAGTTTTCGTCACAGTTTCCCAAGAGCTGCTCCAGAGAAATTGGTTTTTGATCCCCTCCTTTTCTTCGTCATTCCAGTTACTTCAGAAGTCGTCGAGAGCTATAGCAGACTTCGCTAAGAGACTCATGCGATGGACTCCAATCACCGTAGTCTAGCAGGTAGTGTTTTGACTTATTGGACGTGGCCCCAAGTTCAAACTCTAGGTCAAACAACTTCAAAAATATATGAAAAAAAATGTCTTTGGCGACTGCCTCTCAGCAGATTTCTGGCAAAAACTCTGTGAGTAAATACAAATTGACACGAAAAGTTTCTCAACAATCTGTCGTTGGATATCGACTTTAAACTATGTATAGTTTGTGCCACTCATGTATAAAATTAACACACGAATCAATTAGGCATTTATTTTCGTCTTCTATATTTTTTCGTGTACCTTTATATCCTGCAGATGTATTAAGTAGAAGACGATAAACCAACATACTTACGTCATATATTTGTTCTAAACATTTTACTTGTAACTCAACTACAGACCTTACAGGGATACAATTCTCAGATGCAGAAAGTGATGCTGATTTGAATAGTTCAACTAATAACTTAAAATCTTATCGATTTGTACTGGCTACAGCTACAGCTTACAAAGTCCATACTGTTAGCCAATATTGGAAATGGTTGATATCGAAATAAAAACCATGAAATATGAAACTAATCGAGTTGTTAAACATTCATTATAAGCGAAGAAGGAGGACTGCAAATGTATCCACATTTGTCATCCCCTTAAGCAGATGTGAATAATTTTTTAAAAACAAGTTAATTTAACTAAATTACCATATAAACATAATATGGCATACAAGTAACGATTAGGGTTAATATTATTCGAATAAAAAAAACCCGCATAGAGGTATGAGTATGAGTATTAATCGCATATTAGAAGTATACGCGATCAGTTTAACATTTTCTGTTGTTGATAGTCGTTATGCAGTTAAAATGGAAAGAAAATAAAATCAATTTTTTTTGAATATTATTTTTCATTCGAATAATAATAAATTCGAATACTATTTTGTATTCGAATAAAAATTTTATTTGCCATCGTTTTACATTTGTTTCTTAGCTTAAATAAGTATTCCATTTCTGTTGGTATATTATATTTTATTCGAATAATATTGCATTCGAATAATATTTTGTATTCGAATAAAATTTTATTTGCAATACTTTTGAAAATTGCTAATTTTACTGCATTTATTTGCTTAAAAAGGTATACCATTTCTGTTAGAATATTATATTTTATTCGAATAATATTGCATTCGAATATTATTTTGTATTCGAATAAAAATTTTATTTGCAATTTATTTATTTACTTTACATAAAAAGTATACCATTTCTGTTGGAATATTATATTTTATTCGAATAATAAATGAATACGAATATTATTTTGTATTCGAATAAAATTTTATTTGCAATACTTTTGAAAATTGTTAACTCTCACATTTCTGTTGGAATAATATATTTTATTCGAATAAGAAATGAATTCGAATATTATTTTGTATTCGATTAAAAATTTTATTTGAAAACTTTTCAAAAATTATTAACTTTTACAAATGTTTCGTTTCTTTGCAAAAAAAAGTATTCCATTTTTAAACAATCATTATTCGATGTCGAATAATTGACAACACTAGCTGCAAGTTATTTTTGTTTTTGCTAATTTTATTTAGCAAAAGAATCAGCAAAAAAAAAAACAAAGACAAAAGCTTAACGAAGTTCATAAAGTCACAATTTATTGTAATTAAATTACTGGCTGTTAAGTTTTCAACATAAACAAATTCTTTTGTTTTATGACCAAGTATACCAACCTAAGGAAAAGATGATGTGAAAACTATTTCGTAGAGTAACACACATACACATACATTCCAGCTACATATAAATATATAGCCACAAGTACAAGTTGTTTTTCATTTTATGTTTCCACTTAAATGATGGAGCAAAAAAAAAAAGAAACAAAAATAACGAAAACCGCCAGCAAATAATGACTGGATATTAATCATGCCGATTTAGAGAATACAGAACATAAGACTCCAGCCGTATGAGTTTAAATGAATTTTTCTTTCGGTTTTTTGTTTCCTTTTGGTTTTGGGGGAGAGGAGGTGGTGGATAATTAGTGACTTCTTGTAACTATTTGCCTTGTTAAATGCTACAAATAATTGTAGGGGCCAACACAAATGACTGCATGTCGGGAAAGTATGGAAAGCAAAAAATTAAAAGATTTTCCAGCATCTTCTATAGAACACTTGTGGTTGTAGAAATTACAAGAAACAAAAAATCAAAATAAAAAAACAAGAAAATCTTAATTCTTATGAAACAAAAAAAAAATTTAGAAATTAAACCAAACTAATCTGTGGTATTAAAACCATATCATAAGCCAGTCTAAAACAGGGCTGAAGAAGAAAAATAGAAACAGTTTGACAGGAATAAAGCCAACCAAGTTCATATAAATTTGAACTGGAACCATTTCAATGTCTGAACTTGAAAACCAACTGGCAACCATTGCTTTAGTATCGGCATAAAATGACTTGACTTGACTTCTATGAAAGAAACAGATTTTCTCTGCTTCTGTGTTTTAAATAAAATCGAAAACTTTTCTTATTTTTTTTTTCCTTTTGATTTTAAGTTTAAATCATCAACATTTTTCAAGACTAGTTGCTGTTTTAAAAGAGAGAGAGAGAGAGAAAGAGAGAGACAGAGAAAAAAATATAAAATATAAAAACAACAACAACAGCAGTTCATTGCTCACAAATAACATTGAAATTGTTGACTAAATAACCACTGATCCAATGCACTGCCGGAAAAGTGGCGAATTTAAACGGCTTGAAGTTTTAAGAAAATATTCTTCCCTGAAAACATATTTCGTTAATATTTGGTTTCTGTTTTTACTTTATTTTTTTTTATAAGGTGTTGTAAAACGAAATTAATTTTTCAAATGGAAAAGTCTTTCATTAAGCGCTTCCTATCTTTTATTTTAAATAAATAAATTATTAGATGTGAAGCCAGGGTTCAAACCCCTGTTCAGACGAAAATATTTTTTCGGCGACTGCCTCTCAGAATATTTCTGGCGAAATCTCTGAGAGTAAAAAAATTGCCATGAAAAGTTCCTCAAAAATTTGTCGTTCGGAGTCGACTTAAAACTGTAGATTTCTTCAATCATAAGAACATTACATTACATTAATTGGCCATTAACAACCCGATTAACGAATTGATCCTTTCAGGCGCCTCTGCTTTTTGCGAGCATACGCCAGTTGGTCACACCAATCAATGACAGGGCTTACTCGATCTGGTCCTTCCAACGCAAACAAGGTCATCCTGTTCGCCGACTTCCGGAGATCTCCACATCCTCCTCCATTCGAACAACGTCCATGTCGTTGAGGAGCTGATACAGCTCTCTGTTGGATGCGGAAATCATCGCCAACTCGCACTGGATCGAAGATCTACGTAGGACTTTTCTCTCGAATACTCTCAATTCAGCTGCATCAGTGCTTAATAGTGTCCATGCCTCTGCGCCATAAAGAAGCACGGGGGAAAAGCGTCTTGTAGAGTGTCAAATCGAAAGATCTCGGTGTACAGTTCACATCACCTCCTTGTGAGATGACTATGCTTGCAAATTGCTCGTGCAAAATATCCAATGTATGTGCGGTACATAGCGGTCTGTTGAATGCACATGTCGCTGGTGTCCAAATCATGCAATTCAGGCCCAAAACAACATGATAATCAGCGACCTATAGTGCTTGCCGTTGACAGAGGTAAACTTACCGTCGTGGTTCTCAAACAAATATGGACCAAAGACGCCTCCAGCCCTAGATTCACAACAAACAGCCGTTTTTTCGGAATGCATTGCATACTCTTCGATCTCATATTTGTTGGTTTCGTCTCAAATTCAATAACTGCGCTTATTCACGTATTCATTTAAGCAGGAATGGGTTTAACGCTGAAGATAATTTTACAATGAAAATAAAAATCCAGACCCTATTCAGCGAACACACATACATACATATCCTACGTGTTTTTATTTAAAAAGCATGTTTGCTGTTCTTTATATTAAATATTCTGGTTCCACGTCTAGGGTTCGATATCTAAGAGAAAATTTCCATTTTAAATTGCTTTTTTAAGTTTTGGTCACGATCCTTATTTCTCTGAGTGTATCCTTCAAACAGTGGTGGCTGTTGCAGGGAACATGAATTTATGTATGCAAAATAGCATTTTATACGCTTCACATTTCTTTCTTTTTTTGGTTTTCTTTTAAGTATTTTCGTTGAATTTTGTGGCCGTTTATTTGTTGTTGTTTTTTTGTAGCTGTTTTGATGCTGCAACTGCTACCAAAAGTACAGCCAAGTGACAGGACAAAGGAGATATTTTACAATAAAAGAAAAAAAAAATACAAACAAACTAAAAACAAAATACAACAGCAACAACAACAATAATAAACTAAAAAAAACTCTACACTGACAAAGCCAATATTCAAAAGCGCTAGTTGTTCGGCTAAAAGAAGCCAATGCTACTGGCAGGCAGCGTTATGCTGCAGAAGCTGTTAAACAAAATGAATTAAAAAAGAAAAGAAAAGAAAACAAAAAAAACTTACAAAATAAATACAAATAAAACTTGATATAAATAAATATAATCAAATAGTTTAGTAGCAACAACAGCAACAGCAGCAGCAACAACAACAACAATATTATTGCTAAGTAAACTATTACAATTACAACTGACTGCTTAACTTAAGGGTTACTTGAAAGGAAATCAAGTCGCCTAAAATTACAGTAGCCAACTACAACTACAACTACAACTACAACTACGAATACAAAATGTCAATTTTGTTACTGTTATTGTTGTTGTATTGTTTTTTTGTTGCTATTTATTCTTGTTACTAAAACAGTAGCTTTAAATTACCATCTCATGGTGATTTAAGATGTTTGCTTTGATTGTTTCTTTTTTATTTTGTTTCGAAGAATTTATTTCTGTGGGTTTTTAAAGGTTAAAAGGTTGCAGGTACTTAAATATGCTATAATGTTAGTGACAAAAAAAATATTTTATCCTTTCCATGACTATTCATTATCATATATACGAATGTATACATACTTATGTACTTCATAAGTAGAGGTGACTGGCAAGACTTTATTTTCAAATTTGAAGTACAATTTTAATCAATTTCGCAGGAATTACAGTTTCCAACAAAGTGAAGAAGAGTCCTGTAACATATCGGAGAATATGAACTCCATATCGGCTCTGGATAGTACATCTGGAAGACAAATTCCCAAAAATAAAGAAGCCAGCCATGTAAAACCCATGACATATCATTATTGTGTACGTATTTCCCCAATATTACCCAGTTCACGTGTCTAAGAGGAATAATGCCCAGTAAGATGTTATCTATGAAATATAATTCGGTTTAAATATTACTTTCAATATGCTGGGCAATAATACAAGGAAACATTTTTTCAATGCCATCTCCTCTAGCTGTGTTAACTGAATCATTCGGCTTTATTCCACTTCCAACCACTCCATGGTGCCTAGGTACCTTAATAAAGCGCATCACACTACTTCTAGTGAAACTCTTAATCGCTTTCTTTCAGTTTAAAACAGTTCTAGTTTTTGTGTCCTTGCTTGCCACTTTTCTAAGTGCCACCTGCCTTTTAGGTCTTTCATTAAGTGCCATGACTGCAGCGCATAAATTAGGCTGAACTTGATCATTTTCATGGGTCATTTTGGCTTTGAGAAACATTGAAATTTGTGGCTTATTCGCATACAACTGGAACTTAAGAAAACTCTACAGCAAAGAGTCTAATGAAGCCAAATCAGACGACCTCTGTCACCTCCACATAAGACGACCATGCTTTTAAATCGTTCATAATTATTATCCAAAGTAGCCGTTCTGTTGAAACCACATGACGTTGGTGTCTATACCAACCAATTGAGCTCAAAAGAATTTGGTAATCACTGATCAATTGGGCACATTGCTCATAATGAAGACGTCTGCCAATGCCGTTTTCTATGGACGCTCTTAATAATGCCGCTAGGTTTAAATCCACAGCAAACAGTAGCTTTTTCAGTATGCACTGGACAATATTGGATTCCATATGAATTGGTAACGTCCCAAAAAAGGGCCACAATTTTCTAGCGCTAGTTGTCAACTGCTCAAGAGCTCATTTAGCGAACAGATGTCATTGTCTATTGCCATTTGCCTTCAGTTCCTAGATTAGTTGAGTTTTGTAAGAGTTTAGGCTAAAGTCACGATGCAAAATTCGCCAAATTGTAGTCACGAAATCGATTAGCTTTGCACACTCTTACGCGCTGCGGTGATATTTCCGTCAGATTTTGCATTTCGTCGATATACGGTTGTTGGTCGATCTTTAAACTGAACCTATGAATTCGAATTTATTCGTCCAATTGTAAAGAGTTCCCTCGGTAGAACGATTATGGTGATTGTAACATAAGTGATGCTGAACAGAAAAGAACCCGTATTTTTATAAAATAATTTTATTTTGCACGTGTTGTTGAAAGATATTTCCATCACATGGTGATTGAATAAGAAAGCCTGAGTAAATGATAAATAATTTGACGGATATATATTCAATGAGATGGCCGATCCTCAATCTGAAGGGTTTTATAAAAAATACAAAAAACTCAAGTTGATCGTGTATATATTTTCTTTATTTATATAAGGTTTGATGCTGTCGCTGTAGTCTAGTAGGTAGTGGGTTGGCCTATTAGACGTGAGACCCCAGAGCAGACATCACCAACGAAATTTGAAAAAGTATTTCTTTGTCGATTTCCTCTCAACAGATTTCTGGCAAAGCTGTGAGAGTAAATAAAAAATCCCTGAAAAGTTTCTCTAAACATCTGTCGTTTGGTGTGAGAACCTAGGTCGTAATCCTGACTGAAGGATTGTAATGATTAATTATGTATGTTATGTGTATGCAAAAATGTGAAATAGGTTGTTGCCGCTGCGGATTTCAGGACACTAGATTATAATTTTTTAATTTCTATTAAGATTTAGCAGCCGGTGTAATATATTTTCGGTAGTGGATGAGGCGTGTAATGGCTCTCTATTTGTTATTTCTTTTCCCCTTATTATCAGACTTTGCATTTTAATTCTTTCAATTGTTTTCTTATGTTACGATTTTTAAATATTAAAACGGAAAAACGGAACGTAATTAATAATTTAAAAAATGTTTTTGTTACAAAATATTTTTGGATTTATGGCTTCTATTTCTTATTTACAGCTGCCTTCCAATGCAATCAAAATTTTGTTCATATGAATGAATAGGCATGACAATTGCTATTTATTGGCATGAAAGTAAATATTTTTTTTGGAAATGTCAACAGTTCAACAGATATTAAGTATATATTACCACTTAATTAATTTCATTTAAACATACATACATACACATATGCTCTCTTGCACAATTTCATTGTGCATTTACAAAACATTTTTGATTTTGAAATTTCAAAACAAAAATTTATCCTTTGTTTGCCTAGAGTTATCTCATGCCAGCAATCTGAATATTTTATTTCATGTATTTCTTTTTTCTTTTTCTTCTGTTTTCTGTAATTTCTTGTATTTCATTTCCTTAAGAAACGAACCAATGTTAAAAAATAAAGGAGAGAGAGAAACACAATTTCATGTTTATCTTTTGATTCATTATAATCATTTTGTGACAATTCGAACAGAATTTAAAATGCCACACATTAAGTTTTAAGCTTAAGCTTAAGCTTAAGGTAGTCAGTCGTCACTAAGATACTGCCGAAGACAAAAAAAATCGCTTTAAATGATCTTTGACACAATTGTAGTTTTCTTCTAGTTGCCGTTTTTTTTGCTTAAAAAAAATTAAAAGGAGTTGATAGCAATTGCAACTGCAACAAAAAACACCCAAAAAAAAAGAGGAAAAAACTATTGAAAACTATCACACAGATTTCAAAGTTTCAAAAGAAGTAAAACGTCTCAAATGCAATGACAATTTAAGTTGTTAAAAGATATCGATCTTGAATTGTTTAGTCAAACAAAAAAGAAGAAAAAAAACCTAAAATTAAATATATTTATACACAGCCTTTTATTTTATTTGGCTTTAATTAAATTTGTTTGGGAAAATGAAATCAAAAAAGGCGATGGCAAAAAACAGGATTTGAAAAACTTTCACAAAAATCGAAAGACTTAAGAAACAAACTTTGTAGCAATATATAAACAAAATGTGATATTTTGCCCTTTGACAGCCGAAAAGGAAATGGCCTAAATGGGCAACATTTATAGTCAAATAATATTTATCGAATAAAATTTTCAATTATTTTTTAAGATTATTGATAAAATGTTGCAATCGAAATCGAAAATCAATGAAATGTTTTCATAAAAAAAAATAAATACAAAATTGAATCCACATCCATGCAATACAATGTTTCCATTTGACTTTTAAGTGGCTTAGAAACTGAAATCAGTTAAAGTTTTTTTCTTTATTTTTTATATAATCACCAAGAATGCCACTAAAGGCATATGATATGCTATCTTTCCCAGCAGTTTTCTCCATCTTGCCGTGTCTAAAGTTCTTAATCATACTAATGCAGCCAGACGTCAGAAGACTACGGAGCCATAAACAGGCTTTAAAACCTTCGGGTGTACTTCTCCCATCCCCCCTCCTCCTCTTCTCCAACCTACATTACTTGTCACTTTTAAGCCAAGCTGCCACATCTGTGGCATAAATTAAATTCGAACTGATATCACATTAGCTAGCATCAGTAGCTAGTAGTTAGTATCCCTAGCTACTTTATTAAGGAAATAATCATGGTTAGGTTAGGTTAGAGGACGTTTACTTGTCAGTACAGTACCCGGAGGTCGATGTGACCCATTGTACATAACGTCCTTAAGAAGGAGGGATAAAAGAGGTTATATGAAAAAGAAGCGGAAGTAGGAAGTTAGAATGGGAAGCGAAGGAATTACACAGACCAGAACAAAATAAAATGGGAGAACGCGACTACACCGATGAAGTCCTAGCACTTCTCAACCAGCTCAAGTTACTAATGAATCTGTGGTGAGCCTTGATGTCGGCTCTCGACACAGAATTCAAACCATCAAAGAAGACCCTGCCAAGGGTCCTCAACCTCAACCTACCAAGTGCTGGGCAGTTACAGAGAAGATTCTCGACAGTCTCCAACTCCTCCTCATCGCAACATACCCTCCTGTACTCCGGCTGGGATCTGTTTCAGATCCCCGTCAGCGACCTAATCTCGCAGTGCCTTGTGAAAAACCCTATAATTAACCTTAAACTGGCCTTATCCAAGCCCAGTAGCCAACCTGTCCTTACACTGTTTATAGCAGGCCATAGACATCGAGAAACATAACAACCCGATCCACTCCCCCAACGCCTCTGCTCTTCTTCCCTGACCCATCCATCGATAAGCCCGTAGAAGTGGCAGATTGGAGGGTCATGACCAACTATCAAATCGTCCTCAGAAAGTGAACCTAACCTAGCGAGAGCATCCGTCGTATCATTGCCCAGTATTCCGCTATGACCTTGAACCCCGCATAGACGGATACGGTCTGGTCCAAAAGTCCTTAACGACTCCTTGCATTCGCGAACGAGGCGTGTTTTGTACCTGACCGACGCAATGGCCCTCAGGGCAGCCTGACTGTCAACGAAGATCACGTAGGATCCGGAATCCGAAGCGGGGGCACCAGCTATGGCCCCAACAGCCTTCAAGATTGCGACAATCTCCGCCTGAAACACGCTACAATCATCATTTAATATGAAGGAACTAATCATAGATGGATGGATATCTTGGCTCTAAAATTTTATATGAACCGAGTTAAGAGTTGTGTTTGTATGATTTTCGTACATGGCTTGTACATACTGCTGTGTAGGCTACACGCTGCTTTAAGAATGTCTTTCATCCATAAACTATCCTTAGAGATTCACTTTTATGCTGCTCTCTTCCATTCTTACATCAATCTTAGGAATGTTTGAAATCAAAAATAAGCGTCTAGATTTACATACGTTTCTCTTCTATTCCGCAAAAAAAAAAAAAATAAGAAAAAAAAATACTTGAAAAGTCAAGACATGCATCATTTTGTGTCATTGAAAGTATTTTTGAATTGTTTTTGTTTTTCTCGATTTTAAATAAAAGTATTGTTTGACTACAACTTC
The DNA here is from genome assembly GCA_958299815.1 of Sarcophaga carnaria. Lineage (NCBI taxonomy): Eukaryota > Metazoa > Arthropoda > Insecta > Diptera > Sarcophagidae > Sarcophaga > Sarcophaga carnaria. The sequence continues at coordinate 16,921,225 of OY283152.1, read as the reverse complement.
AATTTCGACAATGTCAGCGCAATAAATTAATCAAAAGATTCCATGTATTTTTGCTTTTTATTTGTTGTTGTTGCTTTTGTTGTTTTTTTTATAACATTTAGCATTGAAACAGCCAAGAATGACAGTTCAGCCACGCTACTTCCTCCCCTCTGCTATCTACCGCATGTGATTGAACATAATATATATTTTATAGAGATTGTTTAGCAAAGCCAACAACTAGAGACTACGACTACGTTCGTACATATGAACGTAGAATATAAAACGACATTTTGGACATTTGCATACGAGTACTACAAAATCGTTTATATAGAAGGACGTATATATAAATAAATGCATGGCATACAGAGAAAACATTTTATATTTATTTCAGCATAAAGAAAAGGGAAATCTTTTAGAACAGAAAACAGAACAGAACAGAACAGAATAAAACAGAAGGAAGAGCAAAAGCGGTAGCACTTATCACATTTTGTATGATTTCAGTGTTCAAACAATGACTTATTCTTCGTTTGTCTTCTGTGGCTTCTTTCTGTGTCTCTTTTCTCTCATATGGTTATGCGCGTATTTTCACAAGGATCCAACTGACTGTTGCTTCTGCTGCTGCTGTTGTTGCTTGTGCTACTATTTAAAACTTCTAAATGTCCATCTTCTTTGACAAGCGGCATCTCTCAAATAAAATGCTTTAATCCTTTTCGCAACCGAAAGAAAGACAAAAACTTCCCACAAGTATGTATTTATACTTCATCATCATCATCCTGCTGATCATCATTCCTAAAAAAACAAAAAAAAAATATAAAAACTTTTGCTTTTGTTTCGTTTCGTTTCGTTTGTTTAAATTTAGTTTAGTTTAGCTGCACTTTACGATTTGTTTTTTTTTAACAATAACCAGCGCTCTATAGATTCTTATACCAGCTGTAAACGTAGAAAAAAACCGACCATGATATATAACTAAAGCTTCCCTGTGCCCATAATGATCTTAAACAAAACCACAAAAGCATTGAACTACCGTACAATATCAGCAGCAGCAGGAAACAAAAAAAAAAAAAATAAAAAATTCATTGCAATTGACAGTCAACCTTATGGTTGAGACAAACAAATAAGATTTGCATCTCTTAACATTGAAGATAATTTATATTTCCCTACCAGTAGTAAGACACACACATACATAAAAAATATAAAAAAAAATTAAATATTTCCACTGAACTTGGCATATAAAACGTAAAATCTTTGAAGATATGCAGACCTTCTACTCTTTGATTTGTTGAAGTTCACAATTCGATAAATATACTCAAAGTTCAAGACTGGATTTCTAAAGTGCAGAGAATTTTAGGTTGTAAACAATCAGAAACCACCATCAAAGTCTTTGAAAATGAGTTCTCGCTGATCTCAATGTAAACCAGTCTTCTGGGCCTATATCACATTCCAGCATTACGGCCATTAGTTAAAATGTTTAAATGTCTTATATTGTAAAACAAAAACACAATTTCTCCACCTTCTATTTAATAATATTTCCGTCTATAGGGCCATAGATTCAAGGGCCTTCAGTAAAGATCCAAAAAAAAGGCGATGAAACAGATTTTAACAACTGGAGTGGTATCATGTTGCTAAGAGTGACACTAAAGCTTAAATGCCGAATCATTCTAGACCAAATACCATATGAAACAGGCGCTATTCTCTGGAACCAACAGGAAGGGTTCCGCCATAACACTTCTGTCCAGACAATATTTTGACCCATTTCATAAATGATTTTCATTGATATCGAGAAAGCTATCAATCGCCAAAAAAACACAAGGGTATCTAGAGTGCACTTGAGTACATAAAGAGGTCACAGAGGAATTAGTCTGCCTCTTACAGGACAGTGTTGCTCGCAGCGTGACTTTCTGCTAGCCTTTCCTCTTTAATATTTCTGATAGTAATCTATGAGTGCTTTAAACTACTATCGATTCTAGTCTTACAAGAAGCAACAACTTTTGCATAAAAAAGTGCAATCAAGTGCTCAAAAACACTTGAAATGTTGACGTCATTCCAGAATTTCTGAGCGATGCTCATGTGTTGTTTTTTTTTTTGGTCAAAATTTGGCAATTTTGGATAGAACTTCGCTGCCACATGCTTTGTGCTCAATACTTCCTAAAAATGCATTACATAAGCCAGGCGATATGCTGACATTCTTCTTCTTTCTCAAATTGTGATTCGACGATTCTCCATATCCATATTCTTTTCTTTTTCAACATTTTCATCGGTTATTGATGTACTGACTGGGCTAGCGTTGTCATTAATATTTTCTCGACCTTCTGAAAGCTTATACCTTTTGTAAACATTTTTTTTCGACTCAGAGTACTCTCACCGTATGCCGCTGCCAACATTTCAAGAGTTTTTGATCACATATCCAAACGAAAAACAAATGAAGCTCCCATGTGTAGGCCAAGAAGTCGCCGTAGTCTAGTAAGTAGTGTGTTGTCTTATTAGACGTAAGACCACGGTTCAAACCCCAGGTCACAAATCAAAACGAAATATGAAAAAATATTTCTTCGGCGACTTCCTCTCAGCAGATTTTTGGCAAAAAGTCTGAGAGTAAATAAAACTGCCATGAAAAAAGTTTCTCAAAAATCTGTCGTTCGTTAAACTGTAGGTCCCGCCACTCATGTATAAAATTAACACACACAACATGAGGGGTGTGAGAAGCTAGGCTGATATCTTCACTGAAGGGTTGTAATGGCCAATTATGTTTATGTATGTATGTGTAGGCCAGTGCTTCAAAACCTATTTTGGAGCTGCACGAATGTTGGAAAACAATAACAAATCAATAGTCGGGTTCTAGAAGTTACCGTATCGAAAATTATTGAAGTAAAAATAGTTACAAAAATTACGAGAGCAGAGCATTAAAGTTTTAAACTTTGTAGTAAAAGTAATAAACGTTTATATTACATACATATTTATCGATTTTTATATACATAGATTCTTTAGATTTTACGACATAATATTCTGACAGTGATATCGATTGATTCAGTTTTAATACTTTTTATTTTTATTTTTTTTATAAATTAAGAAAAATATATAAAATAATATGAATAAAATAGAATAGAATTTATTATTATCTTTCATATTAAATAATTAACTTAAAAAGTATTCTACTGCAAACAAGACTTTACAAAATTAGCATTCTTGAGTTGTTTATCAGCAAATCATGTCAGCCAACCACCTTCACAGTTTCCATATGAGTTTTCCTCCTATAAAATAATATCAAGAATAAGGAAAATGACAAACAGAATTTTTCCTGTTTCTTTAATATTTTTCTTAATTTAAAATTCGTGAGGTTTTATTTTTTTTTATTTATTTTACTTGTGAGAAGCGGTATATTTTTCTTCAATACTTTTTCATTTACGTTTGATATCTTGTTGTACCCTACAATATGTTCTATGTTTGTAGTGATATACGTTTATAACAACCGTCTAACTTAATGATCGTGTAGATTTTGTCTCTTAAAGGGTATTGAACATTTTATTATACCTCTAGCGGAGTCTAGTTTCGTAGCTCAGACATCTCAAACAAATCAGTCAAACAGCAGTCTTCTGATGTGAACTCTGAGAGGTAAATAGAAACGCAAGGAAAAGTTTCTCAAATCTCTCGTTTAGAGTCGACGTAAAACTATAGGTCCCGCCACTTTGGATAATATTAACACACAGGACATGGGTGATGTGAGCACCTAGGTTTTAATGCTAACTAAAGGGTAGTACGTTGCAAACCCAGAAGTACTAGATGAGTTAGTCAAACAAAGTTCAACAGAGCAAGCAGTGAGTGCATGGGCCTTGGAATTGAGGCCGGATATTGTAGTACAGAAAGTCTGTCTGTTAGTTGTATAGCAGCAGAGAAATCCGGGTCGAGAATGACGGATTCGTAACCAATGGATGAACTTATTTGTATTGTGTTTATGCGTTTTACTTTGGCTTGAGCTAAGCTAGCGCTGCGAACGTTAACCTTTTTCTACATGAATTTAGCCACTTAGTCGTTGTTGCTGCCGTATTCAACAAATGTCGCCATTGAACGCTCTTCGTTAGACGGATGCTTTTCTTTGTGGCTCCTTATGAGGATTTCAATACAACATTGGAGTTCAGAGTGTCGAACGCTTCCTCAGATTGTTCTCTATTATCTGCAATGTATTGTCTTGATTGAAAAGCTTTGACACGTTCCCCAGACTGGGTAAAACATGATTTACAGTGGCGTATTGATGATATGCACGGGTATTTTTTTAACATGTTAGACAACAGAGCTTTAATTACATCCATGGGTCTTGCACCATCCCAAGAGGCCGATATGAGGCCGAACGTAATATTTAAGCACTTAGTCTGCGTGATACTCGGGTATGTGGTGTTGTAGTCCACAAGGGATAAAAGCTTGCCTTAATATTTGAAGTGCTGCTGGAAGAAGTATTGTGTAGTTTTCTTGCCACGTCTTATTTTTTCTGTCTACGTTATCCTTCCAGTTCTTATAGAGCACATTCTGATACCTGTTGGAATGTGCAAAATATTGCAAATAAATTTCGTTGTATGGGTACACATGAATAGTGTGCAATACTTCTTCTGTTCAGAATAACTAGAATGCACACATACAAACATAATTGATCATTACAACCCTTCAGTCAGGATTACAACCTAGCTTCTCATATCACTTAGATTGCGTGAGTTAATTTTATACATGAGAGGCGGGACCTACAGTTAAAAGTTGACTCCGTATGGCAGATTTTTGAGAAACTTTTCATAGCAATTTTTTTTCTCTCAAAGTTTTTGCTAGAAATCTGGTGAGAGAAAGTTGCCGAAGAAATATTTTTTTCCATATTTTGTTTTGTTGAAGAAGTCTGACCTGGGGCTTGATACGTGGCCTCACGTCTAATAAGCCAACACACTACCTACTAGTCTACGGCGACTTTCAGAATAACATTTTGCATAACTATTTTTCCTCTTTTCACCCTCACACACCTCCATTTTCTTAGCTCTCCAAGCATTGGTGGTTAATAAGACGATATAAGGTGCATCATATAGTTGAGCTGGTCTGACTATTTTTTATTTACAACGCTTTAGCTTCATACTGTTACCCGATTAAACCACAACGAATATAAATTATGGCAATACGCAACAAAGATGCAATGACAAGAAGAGAAAAAACAGTCGAAATTGTATAAAAAAAATAAAAAAATAAAAAATAAAAAATAAAGACTACAAATGATTAAATGTGTTGTTTTGCCAGCATTTTTAAACGACATGACAAGTCGTTGATATGAACGTTAATATTGTATGTAAAAAAAAAGAAAAAGAAAAAAAAAAACAGCTCAGATACAAAAATAATAATGAAATAAAATTAAAAAAAAACGGCAAACTTTTTTCTCTTTAACAAACCAAAGATATTGACTCGTGTGGTTGTTGTGGATAATACGCTGGCTGTGTATGTAGCACACTTGTATGTAAAGATATACTACTGAGCCTGCTGTTGTTGAGGACACAGATGTGTATGAGATTTATGTGCGAATGCCAGTGTTTATTAAATGTCTCTGTCTTTGTACCGCTCAATCTGTCCGTCCAATTCACCAATTGATCATGCGACTTAACCTTCCCCTCTACAGTATGTATATGCCTGCAACGCAAATGCAAGCGTTGTTTCACCAACCATAGCTCTGTCGAGTTGAGTTGAGTTGGTGTTTATGATTTACTTGCCACATGGATAAAATGACATGTTAATTAGTAATAAATATTTGGAGAATTTTTATATTACAGAACATATGCTAAGAGAGACGACTATCATTTATGCACACATGTGTGTCCAATTTGCTCGTATTTCTATTCGCATATATACATACATATGTACATAAGTATGTACATATATAGTGGAAGCAGCATAGACTTGCAGCATTAATATTTAAAAATATTTTTTTTTATAAGGAAATGGTGGTTATGGTAAATGCTTTTGCAATTAAATGAATTTTACATTTAAATTTTACCGGGGGATTATAAAGTTTAGTTTTACTGTTCACATATAAAATATGATCAATTAAGTCATAATCTATCCTCGTAATGATGTCTTTAATTGTGCACCATCAGGCATAATCATGTGATTTTGAAAAGAGCGAATAATTTTCTTTGGAAATAAAATTTCCATGAATTATTACTTCATTGCCTGTCATTCAAAAAGGATTGCAGTGTGATGATGCTTATAATTTCAAATAAAGCACTCTTGAGTCTTTCACTCAAGTCCTTGGTATCACAAAATACTTTGTGAAGTACCGTAAAAAGGGAAATATTCAGGATAAAAAATATTTTTTGCAGCCATTTTATAGGAAATATTCATATCTAGAGATCAACAAAGTCTTTAAGACAATGTCTGGTACAGGAATGTTATAGGAAGTACAGAATTTTTCGTAAGGCTTTTGAGCATAGGGAAGCTAGTACGTGTGAGGAAAAGCTGCAGGAAACAATAGCTTTAACGAGTGATTGAAATGTTTGGATGCATAAACGAAATTGCTCTCCTATCGATTATGAAGTGGCTACCACTTCAAACCATAACATTAATTGTTTATGGAGCCCAATGCACTTAACCATCAAGGCAAGGACAACCGATATATTGGTTAAATGGTCCCACAATCATCGAAGAACGACTTATGTTGAGCTGAATCTTGCTTGTCTTGAAGTTGTCATAGTCTAGTAGAAAGTGTGTTGGTTTATTAGACGTAAGGCCCGAGTTCAACGCTATGAAAAAAAATTTATTCGGCGACTTCCTTTCAGAAGATTTCTGGTAAAAACTCTTAGAGTAAATAAAATTGCCATGAAAAGTTTCTCAAAAATCTGTCGTTCGGAGTCGACTTTAAACTGTAGGTCCCACCACTCATGTATAAAATTAACAAAAACAACATGAGTGTTGTGAGAAGCTAGGCCGTAATGGCCCTTGGTTGTAATGGCCAATTATATATGCATGTATGTGAATCTTGCTTGACTGCAGAATTTCGCTCCAGATTCAACAAACAAAATAATCTCTGCTTGCTCACATCGTTTTGTGTTTCAACAAACATCAGTTCAAGCTGTGGATCAGTAGGAGTCGTTAGATTTATTCAGTAAAAGAAAGTTTTAACGTTTCACTTGAATATATTCAGAAGGAATATAAAGAATTACAGAAAAGGAATTAGAACTCAATAATAGAAGGAGACATAGTCTAGTACATAGTGTGCTGACTTATTAGACGTGAGAACACGGTTCAAACCGCAGGTCAGTCATATCCATTAAAACGACTGCGTCTCAGCAGGTTTCTGGCAAAAACTGAGAATAAATAAAATTGCATTGAAAAGTGTTTCAAAAATCTGTCGTTCGGAGTCGACTTTAAACTGTAGATCTTGCCACGCGTGTATAAAATTAACACACACAACATGAGTGATGTGAGAAGCAAGGCCGTAATCCTGACTGAAGGGTTGTAATGGCCAATTATGTATGTATGTACGGTAGCCAGACATGGCAAGAAAGCAGCTTTATGATGACAATTTTAGAGGTGTTTGCAAACAAATGTCCAAACAAACGATCGAGAAACAAAGTCCTCTGTAGTACGGGGTATAGTGTTTTGGAATCTCGCTTGACTATTAGCAATCCATAGTAATATACTCTAATCCTCTAAACATCATGTGATGATGGCAATTTGGCAATTTAAAATGACAAAAAAAAAATATATTTTTATAGCATAAGTGGCTTAAAGGAAATGAAAAGTTCTGACTGAAAACATTTCTTTGCATATTGTTGCCTCGAACCTGATTAGAATTTTTTTCTTTCTTTTTTCTTTTATTTTAATTCCCACAACCATTAATTACTTTGTTTTTCTTGCATTGATTTTGATTTTCAAAAAGTTTTCCTTTTATGATTTATAAACAAAAATAAAAATCAACAACAACAACAAATAAAAAAGAAAAAATCGTTTTGCATAAAATAAATGATTTGCCACATTGTGACAGCATTTAGACACTCCCCCCCTGTATATTGTGTGATTTTTTCCAAAGAAAATCATAATTTTTTTTTCTGCCATTTTTATTTTGGGAGTTTTTCTTGCCAGACTTTTATTTGAATTTGTTTTGTTGTGTTAGTCGCTGTGTATGGTTAAAGACATGAACTTAAAGGAATATTTAGTTGATGTTTTGTTGTGTGCTTTTTTTTTTGTCTTTCCTTCAATTTGAATTGTACTAAATGCTCATTTGATTAGAATGGCAAATAAAACTTAAGAAAAACAAAAAAGAATAGGACCTGGTGAAAAAGAAATATCAAACAAAAGCAAAAAAGGAAAAGAAAATGTGGCTAGAAAAACATTTGCCAACGAAACACAAAAAAATCTCCAACAAATGTCTCAACTAAAAAATCGTGATCACAAAGAAACAAAAATTTTTGCTTTTCAAACAATCACAAGGATTACAACAAGCTAAAGAGGAAAAAAATGTGATTTAGAAAAATCTAAAACGAAAAACTAGCAAGCAAGTTATGGACGGTCATGTACGACTGTATGGTACCTACAACCTTAAGATACTTTTTGGAGTGTGTCCAGGCACTGAAAGCTCATGGAACTTAAGTCACTTGCTTATGTTAGGAAGGCCAGAGCTTTGAATACAATTGTTAGGAGGCAGAAGTAACACAAAATTCGTTATGAGAATCGAGCGGCAGACAGCTTCCTCCTTGGCTACAGTCTACTGTACACAACCAGTAGACTCCTTGCTTTTGGGATCTGCTTTGCAACAAAACCTAGTAACAAAAATTACTATAGTAATCTGGAAGCAACGTACACTTTTAAATCTTGAAACATGGAGCATGTGTTACTGGTCCCAGTATAAAGGAAATATTCTAAGCCCTTGCAGGTATATTGTAAACGAAAATTTACTCCATTAAAAGTTGCTATCCGTGAAGCCAGTGGTCTTAAGACGTTAAGTCGAACATAATGTGGTACTGTCTAGGAATGCAGAATCAGTTAAGCAGTGAATATAAGGTTTAGACTCTGCTGTATCCCAGGATATGGGAAAATTCATGAAAATCCCTAAAGAACTTAAATATACTAAAGAACTGTTAAACAGAACCTAAATGATGTAGGAGTTCAAATTTTCTACTGACAGAAATCTATTGACAGCAGCTGTTTTGTTTTCTTCATTAAGAGGCGGGATGTAGAAAAAAAAATGATTTAAAATCATACATACACACAGAACATACATAATTGGTCATTACAACAACCCTTCAGTCAATATTACGACCTAGATTCTCACACCACTAATGTTGTGTGAATTAATTTTTTACATGAGTGACGGGATTTTCAGTTTAATGTCGACTCCGAACGATAGATTTTTGAGAAACTTTTCATGGCAATTTTATTTACTTTCAGAGTTTTTACCAGAAATCTGCTGAGATTTAGTTGCAGAAGAAATCTTTTTTCATATTTTCGTTTCGATGTCTGATCTGAAGTTTGAATCGTGTTCTCCCATCTAATAAGCCACCACACTACCTATTAGAAAACGAGCGACTTCAGATACTATGAAGAACTGTCAAATAAAAACTAGACGACGTAGGAGTTAAAATTTTATTCAATTCCTACTGTCGGATATCGATTGACAGCAGCTATTTTGCAGCTTCATTAAAAGGCAGAGAATTCAAAAAGATGCGCAATAAAATTCATGGATTATTGAAGCCATCCGTACACTAAACATTGCGAGACCCAACACAGAGTAACCCCATAATGGATGAACAAATGCAGAAAACTCTGGTCTGAGTCATCGCCAAAACACCTGGCATAAATTGTATCATACTGCCTGCGTATGTAAAGGCATCCCGAGAGACCTTGATCGCTTGTCAGTGGCTTCGCCAGATATTGTAGATAGGTTGAGGACGTAGTGCCTATGCTGTTCCCAGATTTCTCTCATTTGGCTCTTCCGCTTTTTAATGAACTATTGCAGCTATGGCTACTTGATATCAGTTGGAGCATTAGATTCATTAAACTTTCAAGCTCGTTTCCAATTTTAGTTTTTAAAGTCGAAACCCAGATGCTAATTTTCAAGACCGATTAGTTAGGACTGTATGTATGTGGTCTAATTCCTTCCAAGCTGTTTCTGCAAACAAACAGTCACTGAATTTCAATAGAAATGAAATAAATCGAATTGGTGGTGTTTAGTTTATTTAATATTCATGTTCATATGTATCTATGACCCTTTCATTAATACCTTAAGTGTAGGGAACTTTAAAGCAAAACAAGTCTAAGTTCTTTCCCTGTTCTTTCTTCTATTGATCTAACTTTGTAGACAAAGTAAAAGAAGTAGAAAAAATATTAAATTTAAGCCTTTAAAACCGTAAAAAAGCAAGAAATTTATTTAAAAAAAAACCTTAAGCTTATAAAAAAAAACAACAGCAAAAAGCTCAATAACAGCTATAATACAGCAGTAGCAACTACAACCATAACAAATACAGCAAAAAAAAAAGAACAGAACAACAACGTGGAAAAAAAACGGAGAATCTAACGAACAAACATTAAACAGTAGCTGAAAACAAGACAAAAGACAAACTTATCGTTTGAATTATCGACATTCATTTGCATTTTTATGCCAAAGATAAATTTTATATTTAAACAAAAAAACAAATAACAACAAAAACAACAACAGCAAAAGCAAATAAAAAAAAAAATAGAATCGAAAAAAAAACTTCAATTCAGCCTTTAAAGCTACAGAAATGCTGAAAAAATAAAACCAAGACAAAAAATCCTGTGACAAAATAAAACAGCAGCAACAGCAGAAACCTTAAATTGATTTTTATTTGAAATAAAAACAAAATACATCGGTTTTGCTGGCAAAATAAAATCAAATCAATAGTGTAATGAAAAAAAGAAAAACACAAAAACAAAATAAGTTTGGAAAACCTTAAAAGAAATCAAACGTAGGCCAACAAACAATACATTTGGCACTGCATGACCAATCACTAGAAAAATCAGAAAAAAGAGACGGTTTTTAGGGGTTTTGTTCAAATTTAAAATCGATTTCAGTTGGCAAAACTTTTTAAAAAAACTTCAAATATTAAGCGCGAAATAAGGAAGAGCATTAGAAACACATGATTCTACAGAGTCTTAGTCAGGCGTTTATATTTGGTTTTTATTCCAAGGGCCTTAAATTGAATAAAAACGGGAAAGAAAGGGAAGCAATTTTAACATTTACTCTACTTTTGTGCTGCTTGCAGAGGTGAGGAACATTGCTTTTTGTGATTATGCTAATGAATAGAGGTACTAAAGTGCTGTGGCCACAGGACCTACAGTACTTCACTCAAGCAATGCAGGATTTCCTTATAATGCCTAACCAATCTTTTTGCTTTGACGATCCTGAAGATGCTGTTTAGCGTTATTTCCTTGAGTCCATTCTCCTTTTAATTATTATATAGGGTTATCCATTTCGTGGTTTCAAATGTAAACGTAAATAAAACACATATAAAATATTTTTTCATTATATCTCTTTTTTATTGTAAAGTTTGAACGTTGACATTATGTGTAACACACTACATCATTTAAATGACATCCACGCGAAGTGTTGCAAGCATTGATTCTTTTGAGGTAATTTTCAACCACTTTTTGACACATATTGGGCGGTATCTCAGCTCAAGAGTTGAAGGTTTATCTGCATAAACACGGTCTTTCGCGTAACCCCACAAAAAGTCTAATGGTGTCAAAACGTATGATCTTGGTGGCCAGCTGATATCGCCACGACGATAAATTACGCGCCCAGGAAATAACTCTTGCAATAAAACCATATTCGCTCGAGTTGTGTGGCATGTGGCACCGTCTTGTTGAAACCACATATTCTCCAAGTCGTATTCTTCAATAGCAGGCAAAAAAAGTCGGTTATCATATGACCATAATGCTCCGAATTGACGGTGACAGTCGTTCCATCGTCGTTTTCGAAGAAGTAAGGTCCAATTACACCTTCGGACCAAAGAGCGCACCAAACAGTGACTTTTTCTGGATGTAATGGCCTCTCTTCAATTACTTGAGGATTCTCAGAACCCCAAATACGACAATTTTGTTTATTAACATACGCACCGAGTGTGAAATGTGTTTCATCGCTGAAGAAAATTTTGTTCGATACGTGGCTGTGGCAGAATCACCATTTTTGTAATAGGTTTTGATAATTTTTATGCGTTGTGTGATAGTTAAGTCGCCGTGGTCTAGTAGGTAGTGTGTTGGCTTATTAGACGAAAAGCCAGGGTTCGAGCCCCAGGCCAGACATCAAAATAAAAATACAAAAAGTATTTCTTCGGCGACTTCCTCTCAGCAGATTTCTGGCAAAAACTCTGAGTGTAAATAAAATTGCCATGAAAAGTTTCTCAAAAATCTGTCGTTCGGAGTCGACTTTAAACATGTATAAAATTAACACACACAACATAAGTGGTGTGAGAAACTAGGTCGTAATCCTGACTGAAGGGTTGTAATGACCAATTATGTATGTGTATGTGATAGTTAAGCGATCCATTGTCGTCAATTTCAGACTTTCAACTGAAAAGAAAAAAATTGGTTTCACAACTTAGTTTGACGGATGTCGAATTCCAGTCCCATATTTTTGAAACCACGAAATGGATAACCCTTTATTATAATTTTGTTTAATATTAACCGTTTGACTGCTACGTGGCGCAAAAGCGCTGCGTTCATTTGTTACGAAATGTCCTGCGAGTTTCAGTGTCAAAATATGTCCCGCAGTTTTCGAACGTTCTCACCAGAATCGCTTAGCAGTCAAACGGTTAAGGCCCTTAACATTAACCCCTTGCTATTCCCGTCTCTTAATCAATTTTATTTTTTTTCGTTATTTTCCTTTTTACTGTTAAGTTCAATTGAATTTTATAGAAAAAAAGCAAGCCAGCAGAGAAATATTTTTTTCCAATATCTATTGTTGTTCTTGTTTGCTGGCTAGTAAGTATGTATGTACGTATGTATGTTGTTTCGTTTGTTGTAGGCTTCTGTGTCGATTTTTATCCCTGCATTAAAAAAGGAACCCCAAAAAAAGAGAAAAAAACTCCAATAGAAAAACGTGATCATTTTAACATTTTCTTAAACGATATTCGACGTTTTTGCTACGATATCGGAGTTGATGTTTTAACTAAGAATTCGGTGTGTTTTTGTTTCTTTTTCTTTCTTACAAAATATTTTTGGTACTTTTTTTCCTGCTGTTGCGGTTTGTAAGTGAAAATGTTTCTCATAATGTTGCAAGTTTTTCTAACAAAAAAAGAAAAAAAAAAAATATTTAAATTCCTTTAATTGCTTAATAAAACAAAAAAGAGCTAAGCGCCGAATGGTAAAAAAAACAAAATCGTTTTTATACTATATTTGGGTCGACCGGGATGATTGATTGTGAAAAACGTTGTATTTAATCACGTAAAATTGTTTCGTCATTTATTTACTGTGTTGTGTCTTAAAATGTTCGTTTACTTATGTCATATGCAATGATTTATTTTTTTGTTTTATTTGTTTGTATGTATGTGTGGTTATGTGTAGGTTTAAATTTGATACAATGTTGGCATAAAAGAATGTGTCAAAATTTTATTGAATTTTATCTTGTAAGACAAATCGAGTTTGTTTCTTAAGTCTTTTGTTTTTTGAAGGGAAAATTCATTTTTTTTGTGTTTTAGAATGAAGGAAGATAACATTTTAGAATATATTATTTACAATATTTTATTTGAATTAAATTTAAAGTAAAAATTTTATATTTTGTCTGACCTGGGGTTTGAAGCGTGGTCTCTCGTCTAATAAGTTATAGTCAGCCGGTGATATTGAGCCATACTTTTTAAAAAATGATGCCGAAATTGCAATGACTATGAACGGCATTATAGCAAAATAGCAGAGTTTTTGTGATCTTAACTCGACGGTATAGATGTTGTGCTTTAAAAAGCAATTATTTCCGGAACGAATCATCTCAAGAAATTCTGAGCACCCAGATAAACAATTTCTCGCCATAGGATTTTGTTAAATCTCTGATTTATGCAAATATATGGGAAATATTTCTTGAGCTGGAGAGCCTAACGCGTAATCAGTGAGATACAGCCACATCTTTGTGAAAAAGTAATTTAATGTTTCACAAAAAAAGTAATGATCACAGCTTTGGAGATAGTTTGATGAATATTTTGTTCCGTACTTAATCGGAACACATCTATACAATTCTATATCAAAAAAGATTTGTTTTGAACGATTGGATTCTTAATGTGGCGCTTTTTATAGAAATAGTAGATGACAGCATAGTAATCTCTTGCATTACGAAATTAAAATACGGGATTTCACAGGAAATAATCGTTATTAAGGGGTAAAAGAGCAGCACACTTAGTCTATGGTTTTGAAACTGTGAGCCTGAAAAACAGTTCCTAATGAAACAGATCAACTTGGGTCCATATTCTGTAAGATGTTAAACACATGAATAGGTTATGTTAGGTTGCAGTGGTAGCTTTGATACCAAGGATCACTTAAGCACGTATGTATATCGGCCCGTTGTGATGCAACTGACCTAAATCTGCACCTCGCGAGAGATGTGAATTGGCCAAGAAAGTGAATAACAGTCTCCTCTCTTCGAGCAGATGCACAACCTCGGCAGTAGTCGTTTGATGGTAGGTGCTGTCTTTCCGTGTGTCTTCCCATAACGCAATGACCTGTAAGCATGGCTACTATGATCGAGATAACATTGCGATCAAGCTTGTGTAGTTGGTTGGTACGTCTCCTATCCATCATGGCTCAAATGAGTCTGGCAATGTAGTATGATTCCTAATTAACCCAGGATAGATTGGCGTCCAGAAAGAATTTTTGCCTAATGGCCCATAAAAACATATTGGGCCAGAATAATTCAGAATTCTACGGATCAATACATGATATGCCAACAAATACCTTATGACTCGGTGCATGTCTTTAACTGTCCATAGAAGGGCGCCAAGCTATAATCTATGGATCTCTGGACAAGACCAATTGAGGATATTCATGATTAATTAATTATTTATTCGATTTTAAGTCTGTTAACAACTACCACCTGCATTATGAAAGTTTTTCT
This sequence comes from Sarcophaga carnaria, assembly GCA_958299815.1. Lineage (NCBI taxonomy): Eukaryota > Metazoa > Arthropoda > Insecta > Diptera > Sarcophagidae > Sarcophaga > Sarcophaga carnaria. The sequence continues at coordinate 16,906,179 of OY283152.1, read as the reverse complement.
CTGACTGTTTAGTAATGTTTTCCATCTTAATTCACAAATTTTTACCAAAAATTTTGTTAAGTTTTCTTCTATTTTTCTATTCAAATTTACCAACATCATTCACTTGAAACATATACCTAGAGTTCCCCTCTTCTAAGCCACCCCTTTGGGACATTGTGAACACAATGAAAATGTCGACAGTGAGTTGCTATTTTTTTTTCTTTTTTTTTTTGTTCTTTTTGGAATAGGGAAACAATTACAACAATCATGAAACAACATTAAAAACATTGTTAAAAACATACTATTTTGTTGTTGTTGTTGCTTTTCTAAATTTTAACAAGAACAACATTTACATGGTAAACGACGACCAAAAATGAAACAAAATCTTTGAAAAAGAAAATGTTGCTGCTGCTATTGTTGCTGCTGATGATGTTATGTTGTCTATGTTTCTATTTTTTTTGTTTCATTTATTTGCCGACCCTTGTTCTATTTATGCAAAAAAAAAACAAAAACAAACAAAAAAAGAATGGAAGAGAATAGAAAGAAAGAAAAATAAAAAAACAAGCATTGTCGTCACAAATGAATCGTCATAGAATTTTCGTATCGTACCGTAACAAAAACGCTTTAATAACAATCAACAATAGCGACATCAACAATTACAAACAATCATATACTTGTTGCTGTTCGTTTTATGACGTTTTGAGCTAAAAAAGTCTTAGAAAGCAAAACACAACATCCACGGCAATAGGAAGAACACAACAGCAACAGCAAGAGCAACAGCAACAGCAAGAGCAAGAGCAAGAGCAATAGCAATGAAATTTACTCATAAAAAAGAAACAAAAATAGTAAAGAAGACTGTCATAATCCACCCACACCCACAATTTAATGTCGGCGTAAATTTATGTCAAATGCTGCCAGTTATGTTTGTTGCAATTTTTGTTTTTTGCTTCTCCTCCAAAAAAAGATGATGAAAATTGTGGGGCCTTGAATTTGGCTCTTCATGTTAAGCAGGCAGCCAGAACAATTAAAAATTGTTCAGAAAACACGAAATCGCATAGAAGCGAAATGAGGAGAAAAAGAAAAAAAAAAATAAAAAAACAAATTCAAGGAAACGCTTAAAAAAAGACGTAGAAAAAACGCATAAAAGCATGCAACTGCAACAGCAACTGCCTACATAAATATGGCCTAAACCAGCAACCAACAACATTAACTATCTTTTGCAGATAATGAAACAAGACCATGCGGTGCATTACAGTCAACAATTTGAAGACATTAAATTACCAACGAAAGAAGACGGACGGACGGACGGACGGACACAAACGCAGAAAGAAAATCTTATGAAAACTGTAACTGCTTCATTAGAAATAAAAATAAAAAAAAATAAAACTCATCATATACCGACAAACATACTTATATACATATATATGTATGTATGTATGCGTTCTGTATTTGCTATATTTGGCCATACAGTGTTACATCTTAAGAATTGACACACAGATTAACAGCATGTATGCTTCTCTTATGTATTCCTTTTGATAAGCTTTTCGAGTCCTCCTTATTAACATTACATCGTAATAGTGTTGGTGTTGGTGTTGGTGCTTGTTAACAATTCATCCTGATGATTGTTATAGCTTGGCTTAGCATTTTTTTGCTCATTTAACAATGCCAACAACCAAACGTAATAAATTTTTGTTTTAAACCAAAACATGTTCACGGCAAAGTACTGTAGTTAAAATCACTACAAATATTATGGAATACAAGACTGGAAGTTGCCTCATAAAAACCGTTTTACCATTTCATTAACGAACCTTTAAATGCCTATTTACGCTTTGGCGAAGTATTAAAAAATATATTTTTTTTTCTATGCGAATGCCATTGAGAACAGCAAAAAGGGGTGGGAAAAAAAGTTTTTAAGTATGCCTCAAACAATTTAGAAAAACTACTAAAGGAGCGCCACTTTAAAAGGAGTTTATTACACCAGTGTGTGTAATAAAAGGCAATACATTACAGTGTCATGTACATGACGGAATAGTGTACAAGGAAAGTGTGGAACTTGATAGATTGTAATTGGTCATTACAATACTTCAGTCAGACTTAGAAACCCAGGAAAGTTACTTAAAATCTGTCCTCACGAATCTAAACTGTAGGTCCCGCCACTCATATATAAATTTGACACACACAACATAAGTAGTGAGAGATACTAGTTCGTAATCCTGTGTAGTAAACAGCCTTTTGAGGCATCTACACGATAACAAAAATATTCGGTGGTCTACTCTTCTTTGTGGACAAATGGCTTTTGCAAAATGTGATGTAGTCTTTTGGACGTGTATATCTAGGGGCCAGTTTTCTGTCATGACAGCTATGAGGTTTCCAATATGAATTCTTTGCTTCTTTATAGATGGACAGAATTGTCTAGTCTGGGAGAGAGTTGACTAAAAAATTATTGTTTTTACATTTTATTTGCAAGATACCACGTCTGAGGTTTTAGGTGTGAGCTCTCCTTATAACTCCTGGTTTTATAAAGGTATGGATTCTTACCAAATTAACTTTGCTTAGACATTTTATGTTGATAATAGAATTCTTCGCCGGAGACCCCCAAGATGTAATATCTTCTTCTTCGGTTGTCCTTAGGAGGTACTCCCTTTATAACTACTACGAGTTTTCTGGCTTTACTTCTCCACAATCTTATGTTCTTTTGCAAAACATTGAAGCCCGTATGAGTCCATTGCCATGCCATTTTGTTGAGGTATGTCAATGTCAGGTATGAATTTCTAACAGTCTTCATAGCAGTCATATCAGACTAAATAGTACCACAGTAATCGAATAGTGCGATGGACAGCGTAAGGCTATCCCCGACTTTGTCACGAAAACCAAAACTTTGCACATTTACGGTGATATTGATTTATATTAACCCGTGGAAGAAGGTAAATGGCTTACAAGATTTTACAGTGAGATGTTAGGCACCAGAGTCTGTATATAGTCTTATTGGACTCATTGATTTACTCCGAGACTTGCTACTAAATGGCTTGAACGAAACTAAAATGCATTTCTTATAAAATTTTTGTAATCAAGTAATGAATTATTAAGCTTGGCAGAAAACCAAAAACGTTTTTCATTTTCCAAAGAGCGATTGATAGTTATGCGGTCCAAACACTAGTAATAGGCTGATTAGGTTATGTTAGGTTAGGTTAGAGGACGTGTACTTGTAAATTAAGACAATTACAGTACCCGGAGGTCGAATTGACCCATTGTACAACGTCCTAGTTTCTCACACCACTTATGTTGTGTGTGTTAATTTTATACATGAGCGGTGGGATCTACAGTTTAAAGTCGACTCCGAACGACAGATTTTTGAGAAACTTTTTCATGGCAATTTTATTTACTCTCAGAGTTTTTGCCAGAAATCTGCTGAGAGGAAGTCGCCAAAGAAATACTTTTTGTATTTTGTCTTTGATGTCTGGCCTGGGGCTCGAACACTGGCTTTACGTCTAATAAGCCAACACACTACCTACTAGACTACGGCGACTTCAAAAAAGGCTGATTAAGCGAGGGAACTGTTTTTCTAATGAGATTTTTTGGTGGAGAACCAAATGGTCTTGGATGGCTCTATTGTGAGAAGTATAATGGATCTCATTGAAGAAGATAACTGCAATATACTTCCTCGAAGGACTATTCTTGTCAATACAATTATCATGGGATTCTATCTGCAGTCCTGCAGCATACAGAGCTTCTTCTGCAAAGTTTACAAAAGGCAAACAATGGATTGCTATGCTACCTGGTCCGATTATGTGACACTGGATAAAACAATGGGTTATATGGGCCACCGAGTGAGCTTGCCTGTGAACGGCAAACTATTCGTTAACCTAACCCGGATTTCTACAAGAGAGATTCTAAAAAATTTTCTTGAATTAGTTCTAGTATCGCCCAATCCCGAATTGTCGGAAATAAAAATAAACAACCGATTTAAACCTTCAAACGACATTTTATGAATTCAAAAACCGCATAATATGCCGCTGCTGCCAATGCTAGAAAGCATTCAAATTGTAAGAATAAATCACTGTGCCTTAGTCACACAAAGAAAATAAAAAAAACACAATCTCTAGTGGAGAAAGAAAATAAAAGAAAAGTTTTATTATCTACCAACCTTTTTTTTTTGTTTTTTTTTGTGGCACAATTCCTGTTTTTTTTTTAAATATTTTTTGTTTATCATGGGGGTGGCTTTATAGGCTCATAACAATCATTAAGCGCCATGTTAGCATTCGTTCTATGAATTTCTGTTTTGAACATTTGAAATATATCTCAACATGTTGCTGTTGTTGCTGTTGTTTTTTTTTTGTGGCAGTTAATAATCATTGTGATGGCAGTGGTAGTCGTCGTTGTTGTTGTTGTTGGTTTTTTCCATTATTATTATGGAAGATTTTTTTTCTTTTGCAAAGTTACTGGCTCATTCAACACATACTTATACGTTAACAAAACTACTTAGAGCAATAACAGCAACAATGACAACAACAAAAACAACGAGAACAACAAGCAACAACGACATTTAAGAATCATAATCAGTTGCAACAAGAATTTTATGACGTTTTTCCTTCTTTTTAGGATTTCTTTTGATTCCATTTGTATACACACTACAGCAGGCAATAGGCAGAGAGTTGCCCTATTAGGCAGAGAGTCGCATAGTCATGTTACAAATATATTTGGATTACAGACATACAGCATAATATAGATCATGATCCGAGTTATAGAATCAATGCAGACGAAAGCCATAATGAAGCATAATTAAATAAAGGAGGTCAGGGTAGGCTAGATTACTTGGATCGGACATCCTTTGTTTTTCAAGATGTCTTAGCTAATGTTTGAACTCACTAGTTCTCGTCTAGTAAGCCAACACGCTACCTGCTAGATTAGAACGACTATGCTTTACTCTCAGTAAAAACTCATGCTCGATATGAACTAATACTGGACTCACTGTGATGGTCCAGTATTTTAATATAAGTACAAGTATTCGTTCTTTAGTTCTTTAGAGTTATTTACGCCACTGTTTTCGTGCATGCTGTAGGTGTCTTGTTAAATGAAAACTTTTTTCAAGCGAATGTTTCTCCTTAAGGATCATTTCGTCAGTTTCATTGGGTCAATGCATGAACAAATTCAAGTGCGAAATAATGTTTCTCGCTTCAACAAAGGAGACAATTGAGAAGATGAAGGTCTTTAGGACTCGGCGTTCTTGAGTGCCAAGACAAAACAACAGCAACAACAACACACCTGTATTATATGACTATTTATTTCAATTGAAACTTCCTCACTGCATGGAGATTTTCATTTTAGGGGCTCTCTAAAGGTATTAAGAGCAGGGGCTGTTCACTTTTAAGACTTTGAAATTTTTGCATGAAATTTTACAATAAATTTATGAAGACCAGTATGTCTACCCAATATAATTAGGTTAAGTTAGGTCCAGCCATAAAAGCAAGGATCCTCCTACGCTAGAGGTCTCCACCTTTTCTTCAAATTCACACCTTTTGCAGAAGTTATGTATGTGAGGAAATGCTTCATTCATGCTTTGAATGACCCTGAAGTTCAAGCAAGTGGGCCAACTTGTCTTTGCCTTTTCCAGATTAGTACAGCAAATTGAAGCTTTAATGCACGTGACAACGAAACTTCAAGTCCCCATACATCAATCGGAGAAAACTTAGTTTAACTGAGGCTATTACCATACAAAAGTATTTCTTCAGCGACTTCCTCTCAGCAGATTTCTGGCAAGAACTCTAAGAGTAAAAAAAATTGCCATGAAAACTTTCTCAAAAATCCGTCGTTCGGAGTCGACTTTAAACTGTAGGTCCCACCACTCATGTATAAAATTAACACACACAACATAAGTGGTGTGAGAAACTAGGTCGTAATCCTGACTGAAAGGTTGTAATGACTTATTATGTATGTATGTGCATGTAATTGCAATACATACGCCCCATAAAAAGTCGAAATTTGCAACCTATGTACTGTCCATGTAAGTTCATTAGCACTTAATCGTTTGGAATGGAAATTGCCGACGTTCGTAGAGCTGGACTAACATGCAGGTGACGTTCGTATGATGCTTGAAAAAAGTTTTTTCATTTCATACATTCATACCATAGGCTACTCTGGCCTGCATTTCGGGTCAAGGGATCACATCGAATATTTTTGTTATTGCCAGACTCTTAAGTCCCTGGTGGGAATCACAAAATCAAATGACCTATCGAGACGACTGCATGATTGACCCGCATATATATACAGCAGCTTACTTTATTTAGCCTCTTACTACCACAAGCTTGGCCTTGTACTTCAAGACCTATTGAGTGTAGCAAGTAAGACCTGAGCTAAAATGTAGCGGGCGTACTGGTAATCCTCTAATAAGCTAACTGCTCACCCTCTGTATCAGCGCATAAGGACTCTGAAACTAAGGTCTACGTCGTTAATTCCGCTTTTTGGGGGGAAGAGAAATATTTCAATTGCTTTCAGGAAATTTTTTTTGGAAAGTGTAGAGAAATAAATCATCATTACATACTCAATGTGGGGTGTTGTAAAGTCGACCTTGAATTTCTAACACGTTTTCACATATTTTTGTGTAAGATTTTCTGTTTTTTTTTTCTTTCAGATTTTCAATGAACATTCATTGTGGCATAAACAAGTAAAATTTCTATTTTTGCCATTTGCCGTCTGTTTTTTGTTCCGTTTTTTTCTGTTTCCAGCTTTCAGAGTATAAGCAGTATAAGCTGCATATGCTCATAAAATGTAAGTATGTACGTCTGTATGATACTTTTGTGAGTGAGTGTATAGAAAAGCATTTGACTTTGATTTATGTATGACGCAAATTTCACCATTTTTTGCATTCATTATGTGGCATTATGATTTAAGAATCCACTAACTTTGACTAACTCAACTTAACTTCTATACAACTCTTACAACTTTTGTACGAACAGTAATCATATGTACGAACATAAAAACTCACAACGTTCTGGTTGGTGGTATACAATTTTGTCTGTTCTATTCCGTTCTTTTCTTTGGTTTTTTATTTTCTTTTTTTTGTTTCTGAACAGATTTTCTATGCCTGTTCTTTAAAGTCTTTAAAAATAGTTTTTCTTGTTTTTATTTTTTTTTTTTTAGGTTGCAACCATCTTCTAAGGCTTTGGTTAGTTGCTCCTTTTTTTACTGTGTGCTGTTGTGATCATTTTTGGTTTTGGCTAAATATTCGTGAGTCTACAATGATAATGATGATGATGACGTCTGTTATAGAAGGTGGGTATATGCCAGAGATATTTAAACATTTGTGGTAAAAACATAGTAAAAAAAACCTGAGAGAAACAGAAAACAAAAAATGATCGTGACAATTTCTACAGGGGTTTTTCAATTAATTTTATGCTAATTTGTATTGTATGTGTTGCCATTATTGTTGCTGTTCCTGTTGCTGTTGTCTGTTTGGAGTTGAGTTTATGAGAACAAAACAAAAAAGTTGTGGAGAAAAAAAAAAGATCACAAAACCGATTTAAATTTTTCATATGATTAAATCTAATTGAGAACACAAAACACATAAAGAAGGAATAAAAAAAAAGAAAAAATGAAAATAAAATGATTTATTTGGGAAGTTAGCAAAAGGTTAAGCTAACTTGGTAAATAGGCTTTCAATGCCAAAATGCTGCCAAATCAGTGATGTGTTTCAAATATAATGAAAATAATAGTTTGGAGTGAGCTCTACATAAATCCACACCAAGGTAGACGATAAAAAAATCATCCGTTTTACGCAGATGATATTCAAGGAAAAACAGTTCTTCTCTATTGAACGAAAGAAAATAACTGTGGGAGTACAGTGGACGAGACTAAATGCTGACTGAAATGAGTACCTATTCTTATTGAGTAACGAGCGAATGATATAAAAACAATAGTCGGTCTAACCTCCCTAATGTTTCCAGTGCATGTGCAAAAAGTAAATGAATTTTTCTTTAAACCTCCTTGTTATGCAAGTAATGTAGCCGGTGTTGCCAATCTAGTACATGTCATCTGTTAGATCTGTTACTTTTGTTATACATTTCGATTTCATTTAGAGCTGCGAGACAGTCCATCACATCATAAAATGGCTACTTATGTCTTACTCTATGAAACATGTTGCGAAATTCATATTTACGTTGCATACTCGCTTCCAATAAATTTATCGTACGACTAGAAATATTAGAATGCTATTGCAGAACAGATCGCGGCTTAGGCGACAATCTTGCAATCAGTAGTTACACGAGGTGCAGGGGAAAGGTATTGGAGAAAAGGAAAAATGGCTCTAGCACTACAAGAATGTAGAACTCGGGTTTTTATCGCCGTTGTCTAGTAGGTAGTGTAAGGCCTCGGTTCAAACTACATGTCAGACATCTCTAACAAAACGAAATACGAACAAATATTTCTTCGGCGACTTCCTCTCGGCAGATTTCTGGCAAAAACTCTGAGAGTAAATATAATTGTCATGATAAGTTTCTAAACAAATTTGTCGTTCAGAGTCGACTTTAAACTGTGGATTCAGCCACTCAGGTGTAAAATTAATATACACAACATAAATAATGTGAGAAGCTTGTAATTTTGACGGAAGGGTTGTAATTATATAAGTATGTATGTATGCAGCCAGTTAGAAATTAATGTCGTTGCCAGGAGGAAGACTTGCTAGCTTTTTTTGTTGATATTTAAGGCTCAGAAGTCGCCGAAGTCTAGTAGGTAGTGTGTTGGCTTATTCGAGCCAGGGTTCGAGCCCCAGGCCAGACACTAAAACAAAATACAAAAAGTATTTCGTCGGCGACTTCCTCTCAGCAGATTTCTGGCAAAAACTCTGGTAATAAATAAAATTGCCATGAAAAATTTCTCAAAAATCTGTCGTTCGGAGTTGACTTTAAACTGTAGGTCCCGCCACTCATGTATAAAATTAACACACACAATATAAGTGGTGTGAGAAGCTAGGTCGTAATCCTGACTGAAGGGTTGTAATGACCAATTAAGTATGTATGTATGTATTTCTCCGGCGGCTTCTTCTGGCAAAAACTCTCAAAAAATTGGTCGTGTGAGTGGTGTGAGAAGCTAGGTCGTAATTCTGACTGAAGGGTTGTAATGACAAATTATATATGTATGTAGGCAATTAGAAATTAATTTCATTGCTGGGAGGAAGACTTGCTGCGATTTCCTTAAATTATTGCTCCTTGTCAGATAAATTTTCTTTGCTAAGTTGGTGGTTAAGCTTTTTTTAATTCATCAGTCTTTGTATCACATCTTATAAGTACTAGGCGTTCACATGTCTGGGGATTCGCTTCAAAGTGTTAATGGCGTCCATTATTTGCATTGTAGTGAGGGGGCTGATGTAGATGCATCATCCTTCCCTGTATGTCCAGCATAATCAAATATCGTTGTTAGGGTGCATGTGCAATAATAAAATGTAGCGTTAAAGCCGCTCTTTATTTCCGGAAAATAAAATTTTCGATAAAAACAGGCCCTCAAAATTAATTTTTGTTTTGTATGTGGAATTACTAAAATTAATACAAAGCGTCAATTTCTAAATGCTTAAGTTCATTTAAAGTTTTTCCAATCTTTATTAATTATTTTTAAACAATATTTGACACTTGAAATGGCAACAAATATAATCACGTTTCCCTAACACTTTACAAAACTGCAATTGCAATACAATTGCAATTGAGATTAAAAGCCAATTAAAACAAAATTTTTCCACAAAACAATGGACCTTCAAAATATCACCAGAATAATTTGATTCTTTTTTTTTTTGCCATTTTAATTTTATTTTATTTTCTTGTTAAAAATAAAAAGAACAACAACAGCAACAAATAAAAATTAATATAAATTTCTGTATGTTTTTAATGAAATAAATAACAAAGATTAGAACAGCAAAACCATTCGAATTTTGGTAGTTGATGGAGGAATTGGAATTTCAAATTTATTTTAAAAACTACTCAGACACACATACACATACACTCTCTCATGGAACTTGAGAAATATGAGCTGTGATAAAAATCTTCTTATTAAAATAAATAGACAGCAGAGAGGAAAAAAAGGAACAAAACTAGACAATTATTTTCAGTATTTTTTGTATTTTTTTGTATCTTTTTTGGTTGGTTTTGTTTCGGTATTAGACTTTAAAGTTTAAAGACAAGCATTTATTAGAAACAGACGTACATATATTGGCCAACTGAACATATACACAAAATTATTATTATTTTCCTTAACAACTCGTTTTGATTATTCGTTCACTCATTCATTCATACTCGTTTGCTTGTTTCACTCACTTGGCTCACAGTGGCTCATTGACCAACTATTTTACAACTGAATGTTAAGCATGGTGTGGTGTTCAATGCAGGTGTTTTTTTCTCACGTCTTCTGTCTTGTAATTATGTTACCTTATGGACTACTACTACCACTACTACTACTACTCACTTCAAGTGTCTCTAACGTATCGGCATTAAAGAGAGAAAAAAAAAACGATTGAACGTTTTAGTTAAAGCTTATGGAAAACCTACAATGAATGTTAAGATTTTATTCTGTAGTTTGTAGTCAACATGTATGTAGATGCTAGTACTTAAGATACAACATACATACATACGTACATATATGATATATATTTGTGTCTAATATCTTATTAAATACAATAATAAAAATCAATTTTGTGTGCTCCATAAGCCATTAAATCAATAAATCGCTATTAAACGACCAAGTCAAGTCAAAAATTGTAATGGCTTTAATGTCTAAAGCTATAATCTCAATTATACAATATTAAGATTGAAGAAAACGAAAAAAAATAATCACAAAAAAAGCACACACTGAAACACGAAAACAAAATAAGAAAATTAAAAATTAGGAGAAAAAAAAGTAGAAAATTTGAAGATATGAGGACCGACTTAATGATGCGCTACAGCACAATAATGTTTAACACGAAAGCTTCTCGTATGATGGAAGGCTAAGTTGCCGTAGTCTAGTAGGAAATATATTTCTTCAACTACTTCCTCTCAGCAAATTTCTGGCAAAAACTCTGAGAGTAAATCAAAAATTGTCATGAAATAGTTTCTCAAAAAATCTGTAGTTCGGAGTCGCCTTTAAACTGTAGGTCCCGCCACTCATGTATAAAATTAACACACACAACATGAGAAGCTATGTCGCAATCCTGACTGAAGTGTTGTAAGGGCCAATTATTTAAAAAAATGTGGTGGCCTTATAATTAGAAACGATGTTTCTGGAACAGAGTTCTCTGAAGTGACGAATCTAAGTTTAATTTGTCCCAATCTGATGGAAAAACGTATGTAAGACGTCCTCCAAACAAAGCCTTTGATCCCAGGTACACAGTGAAAACTGTAAAACAAATTAACAAACATACATGTTGCTAAGTCGTTTCTAATTATAAGGCCACTACTGTATGTATGATGGAAGGATGTCGTTGACGTATAAATGAATATAATCGCTATACCTTTTACAATATTCGTAAATCATATTTGAGGTTTATTCACTAGGCAATCGTAAGAACAGAAGACTTGCTATCCTAATTATTTCCTTCACAGTCAATCATTCCCACAGAAGATGTTGTGTTGGGTTTTCTTTCCCGGCTCACCAGATTTGTTTAAAAAAAGTCCAATGAACTTAAACCGGTGACCGATAAAGTAGTCGGTCTCAATTTCAGTGGTCTGTCTATGAAACTATCGGTAATTTTGTTGTTGTTTTGTCCTTCTACCTAAATTTTTTGAGTACAAAAAAAGTTTCCTTTACATGTGGCAATGCCAATAAAGCTCAGAAAAGTTTGTTATTTCATTGATTACATCAAGTCTGCCAACATGAACTGCTAATATTTATCATTATCTTGTTAAAACAATGCTTGTCAAATTAGTTCTCGTTTATTTAGTATGCTTCCCCAAATCGCCTTGGACTGCCATAGACAGCAAAGTTTAATCTTGGTATAAGCACTGCAGCAGTTGGTAACTGACCATAATTTTCATTAAAGAATCTTCTTCAGTAATGAGGCCCATTTTTGTGTGAATGGGAATATGCTACGCTACTAATCCTTATGAGATCCAACAGCGTCCAATGTATTCAAAATAAGTCACTGTATTGGTAGCATTTGATGTCCCCGTAGTCTAGTTGGTAGTGTGTTGGCTTAGTAGACGCAAGGCCACGATTCAAACCCCAGGTCAAGCATTAATACGAAATATAACGGCGAATTCCTCTCAGCAGATTTCTGGCAAAAACTCTGAGATTAAATAAAACTGCCATGAAAAGTTTCTCAAAAGTCTGTCGTTCGGAGCCGACTTTAAACTGCAGGTCCCGCCACTCATGTATAAAATTAACATACACAACATGAGTGTTGTGAGAAGCCAGGCCGTAATCCTGACTAAAGGGTTGTAGTGGACAATTATGTATGTATGTATGTATTGGTGCAGATTTTGCATTCACGATGTCATCGGGTCCATATTTCTTTAAGGACGACATTGACCAGACCATCTATTTTGGCCTAGACTAGATGAACAGGACACCCCACGACCTGTGTTTTAAAGAACACGGCGCTACGTGCCAGCCAGCCCATGCTGCATTAAATAATCTGCAAACTACAATGGTCGTTGAAGTAAATAATTATAAGCCATGTCATCGGTCAAATTCTGCCCGATTTATACGCTAGGGTCATGGCAAATTTGAAATTTCGTGTGCGCTTCACCCAGTAAAGCCACTGCGGACATTTGAACGATGTTTTATATTCTACACATAATGGCATCAGTAGGTCTTTCAAGAGAAAAAAAATTGTGATGATATTCCACACACATTTTGTTTTATATAAATTATTAAAATTCCTGCTGTGTTACAAATGTGTGCCTTAAATAAAATATCTTCACCTTTGCATTTCATATCGCCATTCGCTTTAGTTAGGTTTGCTTAAGTGGCTCACTTTCCTTGAAGGGCAAGGTTCTGCTTATGCCAAAGTTTTGGCCCCTCAAATGAAACATTCCCCACAGGAAATTAATCTGGCTCCAAAATCAATCTAACTATAGCAGTAAAGTTACTATTGCTTGTAATCTTATTTTGGATGAAGAGTCAAGAATCTTCGCACTGGTACATGAGATGAAAGATTTCCTAATCCTTCTACTCATACTTCTTGCAAAATTTACTTAATGGTGTGTCAAATCCATCGGCATGCTTTCAAATAGGATGGTACCTGTGGACACCGCAATAGAACGAAGGAATTCTATGCAATTGTTCCTATCAATCCCACAAAGTCTAGCAACATTTTAAGTACCTTCATGCTGCCAGCAAAGTTGAACAATACTTTTGAAACATCAATGAGTTTGACCATTGAATGTATCACAGCAGTTTTTAAGATACAATTTTTATGAATTTAATGATTCTATTTTATTTTCGATTACTAGCTTGTATTCTCAAAAACTATGCTTGCAGTGTGGGTGTTAGTGTGACTTGAATTACGATACTATAAAACGGCATTAGGTCTTCAGCTATAACCATTTGTGTAGAAGTTTGACCAGTCTGTTGGATAGTAATCCTTATTTTTGTTTCATATTTCAAAAACGGAATTCGCTGGAAAACGGAATTCGCCACGACTGATTGCTTTATCCTTCGCACATGCATAAATAATTGGTTATTACAACCCTTTAGTCAGGATTAGCTTTTATCACCACTTCTTTATTGGTTTCATGCATGAGTGGCCAGAGTCTTTAACAGAAAACTACTGAGAGGAAGTCGTCGAAGCAATATTTTTTTGTCTGACTTGCGGTTTGAACCGTGCCCTCATGTCTAATAAGCCAATACACTACCTACTAAGGTACTTTATCCTTCCCCTTCATAGAATTATCGTTTAAATTGATTCCTCTATTTCGAATTTAGATTTTCAGTAAAAAGGTGAACGAATTCAAATACCGATTCCCAAATTTAGTACTTTCTCAAGTATCTGCATGCCATCAGCTACATATACTGATGTAGGGTGTATGTATCATTAAATATTTTTAATAGTGTCATAGCACACGACCGTCAGTAATTCTAATTTTTTTTTTCAATTTTAAAGTTTATAAAAAATGCTGTCATATTTGCCATACACCAAGTTAACATAGGTAAAAAAAACTACGTAATAATACAAAATAAAAATGTGGTAGTCATTTTGCCGATAAATTAAATTTATTTCACTTTTAATTTTAATTATAAAAATTGTTTGTTTTTTTTGTTGACCGATTTTTTCAATTCGATCTTGTTTTGTCGTTTAATAATCGTTTCAATAAAAGGTTAAGAATTTTCATTTTCTTGCTGTTCAATGCTGTGTTAAGAATGCAATGCAAGAAGTGCAGTTTAAACATAAAAAAAAAATTAAAAATTTAATTCGTTTTTAAAGAATTTTATGTTTGAACAGCAAACATTATTATCAGCATATTTCTTTGCAACAGAATACAGAATTCTAAGGTTTGTGTCTTAATTCGTTCGTTTCGCAATTGAGTTCAAACTTAACTTTATTGGAGTATTTCTTTCGATTTGTTAAGGTTATAAACTGTTTAGCAGCAATTGTATTTAGAATTAGAACTGCCGTATAAAAATTGATTTCATTTTTCATGGGAAACCTATATAAATGCACTGTAAGTGCACTTTACATAAATACTTTTGTTATCTTTCTTTTAATTTTTTCTTTAATTTTTAAGGTGGTATCATGCATGGATGGATAAGTAAAATTGAAGTTGAAAATAATAATTGAAGGAATTTTGTTTTGGAATGGCCGCACGTATTTTTTTCCATTACCCCTGTCGGGAGCATATGGCTTCCACAAAACATCTCCATCAGACACGATTCTCCGCTTATGTTTTTGCGCCTTCCCATGTCAGGTTATTTAGTCTTAGTTCTTGAAGGACCGTGCGTCTCCAGGTGTTTTTTGATCCGCCACGGTTTCTTGAGCCCTGGGGATTCCATTTTAGCACAATTCTTGTAATACTGTCGCGCTTCTTTCTCAATGTATGGCCGATCCACCCATTTTTTCTTTTTGGTCTGCTTCTGTATGGGTTCCTCTTCTGTAAGGGTCCAGAGATCTGCGTTGCTGATGGTGTTGGGTCAGAATATTTCACATATGATTCTCAGGCATTTATTGATGAATACCTGAAGTTTTTGCGTGATGGTGTTAGATATAAGCCAAGTTTCGCTACTATATAGTAACGTTGACTTAACATAAGCGTTGAATATTCTTAGCTTAGTACGCCTAGATATATATGAGCTTCTCCATAAGGAGTGCAGTCGTCCGAATGCTACTCTCGCTCTACTGAGTCTGTTATCTACGTCTGTTTCTGCGCCGCCGTTTGTTGTCATAGTACTACCTAGATAACAGAAGCTCCCAACGATGCGAAAAACACCTAGCAGAGGGCGTTGTTCCTAGGCAACGACAGATGGCAGTCCTGTCATCCTAGAACCGGCTACAGTGGACTAATCATCCGCTTAGCTTGAAAATAACCGATTACGGAAACAACCACACAGCAAAATAATATAACGGATTTTATGGCACACGAAAAAAGACGCGCATCGCGTAATGGAATGTACGAACTCTTCGTGAAGCTTGAAGGCTTGCGCTACTAGAACAATAAATAAAATCATACAACATCGAAGTCTTAGGCATAAGCGAAATGAGATGGGCAGCACGTATAAGTATCTGATAAGGATGTTGATAAAGTCCTATTGAGGTTGACAAACACGGAGAGTAAGCCTTACTGTCTCTTCTATTCCTCGTTGTGATACTTTAACGAACTAAACTACGCAAAAATTTTGTTCCATTTTTTGGTCGAATTTAAATGGAGATTAACTTCCTTCCGAATTAAAAAATATTCTTACTTCAATGAAGGTCCTACAGATCGGTGATTTCATATCTTATATCTACTGCAACATAACATTAGTCATGTACCTAGAAGGTAAATAACTGTTTCCTTTCTGTTTCCTTTCAACAGCCGCCTGATTGTCTGAAGGCATCTTAGAGCCACCATAACCTAGTAGGTTCCAGAGTAGCTAAGTGCCAGAGTAGCTAAGTAGAGTCAATAGGGTCATCCGTTGCTGAATCCTTGTGGGAATTAAGATAACCTTGCCTAGAAATTTTCTGTGGAGTAAGAGTAGGAGTTTGTTGTCGACGTAGTCTAGTAGGTAGTGTGATGGCTTATTAGGCATGAGGACACGGTTAAAAAACCAGTTCACAAATCTCCAACAAAATGAAATATGAAAAGAAATATTTCTTCGGCGACTTCCTCTCAGCAGATTTCTGGTAAAAACTCTGAGAGTAAATAAAAAATTTCCATGGAAAGTTTCTCAAATACTTTCGTTCGGAGGTCTCGCCACTGATGTATAAAATTAACCCAAACAACATAAGGGATATGAGAAGTTAGGTTGTAATCCTGACTTTAGGATTGTAATGAACAATTATGTACATATGTACATATGTATGTAAGAACTTCAAGATCAATACACCAGACATTGTTGTCGGTGTATGCCTAGAAAATGTTGCAAGACGATCTCAGAAACACAGTTATACTAAACCTTGATACGTCTGTAAATATCTGTTGGAAGTCATTGACGACGTGCGTCATATTATTTTTCAATATTTCTGTTGTCCTTCTGCTCTTTTGTGAGAAATCCTAATGTTGTACCATGTCGTCAATATTCCTGAAAGATGCCAATACCATCAGGAACATCGAGTGATCAATGTTCGATGAGTTCAATTGTTAACTTGTCTAGAATCACTAACAGGCTTTAGCTGCATAGCTTCTACAGTAAAGGTGCAACATGTGGATGTAGTACCGTAGTACATATAGTAGTACAATGTACCGGTACAAATAATGCAGAAGGTAATGCATACGATATGGTTTTCATATATAAGTTGCCTAATAAGGCCTATTCCAAGCTGAGCATGCAAAAATCTCATATTTTTATTAAAAGAAGTATTTCCCACCATTAGTTAGAAAAGTTTCTCATTAGCTTTGCAAAGATTTGCAATCGCATCCTTGTCGTAGTTCCAGGCCTGGATAGTAAAACTTTTTTTTACGATTTTTGTTACTTTCTAAGCCCAAATAACACAGTGGTTCTATTCTATGCATTTCTCATAAACATAAACATTTGGGGAAATGCGGAAAACATTGTGCGATAATTTCCTTGCAAATGTGGCAAATTGAAATGGGCAATTTAAATAAGGTTTGTTTCTTAAGTCTTTTGTTTATTTGTTTGTTTCTGTTAATACACCAACCATTTCAAATTCATAAAATTTTATGTTCCTTTGTTATGATCGGCAAACAAATATAATCGTTTATCAACACTTTGGTATGCCAATAAAATTACCATTTTCAGTTGAACTTAACTTTTAATAACTTTTTTGTTTGTTTTTTTCTAAAACCAATAGCCGCCAAAATAAAGGCATTAACGGAAGAAACACAAACAATGGTAACACAGCTAGATACATGCATTGGACGACGTACTATGTATTGGCAACAAACTAAATACAAACTAATTGAATTCATTATTCAGTGCCAACGCAATATTCTTTTCTTCTTTGAGGCTCTCTCGCTCTCTCCCTCTCTCACCCTCTCTCATACTCTTGTGGGCTGATGTTTGTTTGATGTTCTTTAGGTTTTTTTAGGTTTTAAAAGGTTCTTTTGGATTGTTTTTGTTTTGTTTTTTGGGCTGTTTTAGTGGGATGTATGAATGGAAATGATTTCTAAGGCAAACGTTTTAATGTGTTTTGTTGTTGTATTTCCTTGGTTGCCATATTTGTTGTCTAAATGTTATTTTCACGTTCAAAGGTTATGACGTTGTCGTGTCAACATTTTATTATTTATTATTTCCTAATAAAAAAAGGGTTCTCCTTTGCTTGTTATTCTCTTTTTTGTTGTTGTTTTTCTTTCTTACCATATACATATAAACAGAGTATTTGCTGAACAATAAGGACAAGAAACAATTTGTAGCAAAATAGTTTTGAAGTCTAAAAAATCAAAGCAACTCAAAACACTCCTTCAATCAGTTGTTCATTGCATGAAGAAAATGTTGCATGAATCAACAAAACTAAAAAAAAAAATTCATGGATTATTAATAGTGTGCTCTAATGTACGTGTATACGAGTATTTAATATCACATGCATTTATTTATTTTCTTTTTTTTTTAAACTCAACAAATGTGTATGTGTGTGTACATTATAATTCGTGCGGTTTTTCTTTCTTTAATTCTTAACTTTTATTACCAAAACTTATAACGAACTGGCAATTGTTCAAGAAAATTTCGAATGAGAAAATTAGCATTCAATGCGATTTCTAAATGAAGTTCATTTTTCTTTTCATTTCTTTTTTTGTAAGCCGCCTTTTTTTCTTTTAAGGTGTAATAAATGTATCCCCTTTATTTATATTTGAACTACGGGATTTTGTTTGTTTTGTTTTGTTTTTTTTTCTTCTAACAAACATTTGATTTCCTTTTGATTCACTCCATTGCATTGTAAAGCTTTCTTTTGTATGAGGAAATATAAAAGAAATCATTTGTATTGATTAAGAATGGTGGGCAATTAAGCTCAAGAAAATTTTTTACACCTTGGCAGAGGGTCATAATACATTGGCATCTGTTGATAACTGTTCATTCTTAAGACTTATTTTTATAATTTTTAGCTAATTTTGATACGCATTAAATTATGGTAAACATTTCGTAGAAGAGTAGATTCAATATCACGCTTTCATCTTCAAGAGCGTTTTGTACATGGTATGAAGTGGATGTGTTCTAGTAGGTAGTGTGTTGGCTTATTAGTTGTGAGCTCACAACTCAAGCTCTAGGGCAAACATCTCCAACAAAACGAAATATGAAAAAATATTTCTTCGGCTACTGCCTTCCAGCAGATTTCTGGCAAAAATTTTGAGTGTAAATAAAAAGAAATCTGTAGGTCTCGCGTCTAATGGATAAAATTAACACATACAACCTAATTTTATACATGAGTTGTTGTATTTCATCCCATTAGACTAATTCTTGAGTGGATTTCTTAAGCCGCAGGTATATGCGAGTAAGCCACAAAGCACAGCAGTTCTCAATACCAATACAATCCATGCGAGCAATCAAATTCAGCCTGATTTATGAGCTAAAGTTTTGGAAAATTGGACATTTCGGATGCACTATACATAGAGAAGCCATGGCGGATATTTGAACGCAGTTATATTTCATTTGAAGTCAACGTAGTCTAGTAGGTAGTGTGTTGGTTTATTAGACGTGAGGCCACGGTTCGAACCCCTAGCTCAGACATCTGCATTCCAACGAAACATGAAAAAGCATTTCTTTGTCGACTTCCTCCCACACAATAAAAACTGAAAGTAAATAAAATTACCATGAAATAGTTTCTCAAAAATCTGTCGTTCGGAGTCGACTTCAAACTATCACTGTCCCGTCACTCATATATGAAATTAACAGACACAACATAAGTGGTGTGAGAAGCTAGGTCGTAATCCTGACTAAAGGGTTGTAATGACCAATTAGGCATGTACATATGTACGAACATGGCATTTGAACATATCATTCTGTACGGCCTTCTGATGTAATACTTAATCGGTGATTTTGGGAAGATCTCACAACCGGACTACAGGTGGGTGTCGGGAGGTGGAAGTAACTGACGGTGTATATTTTATTAAAGAGAATCGTGACTGGATATCAGCTAAGATCCAAAAGAAATTTTTTAGCAAATTAGACCTGATCATCTTGGGTGTTCTACAAGTGGCAACACAATACCCCCTTCCTTTCCTTATCCTCTCATAGAAACTCAAAGACTGATAATGTAGTTGGTGCTTCTTAATTACGCCTTACTGATCAAGTTTGTCTATAATACATTCTGGAAATATGGAATTGATATGCACGAAGCCTAAGTCTAAAATCTCGTAGGACATTGCAGTCACAAAGGCTCTTTCAAATCCCATTATATGGGTAATCCTTACGTTCCATCTTACTTTATATTTAAGGACATGATAAACGCTAACATATGTGCCATATTTTAATTAAATTAATTTTAAATTGAGAGACACTATCAAAAGTTTGAACAAAAATCTCTCAAAAAACAAAAGACTTAAGACACAAACTTTTTTCGCATAGAAATCTAAATTTCGGTTGCTGTTTAGAAAACCGGGCACTTCTAATTGCATTTCGTTGTCCATTGTAAAATTAATTTATTTTTGCCTGATAACAAACGCTCTTATGCTTATGCATCTAATAATTCTAAGACTTGGTATATTTTTTCCAAACGTTTATTGCTGTGCTTTGTGCTGTGCTGTGCATTTTCACCAACATTATGAGGCCATTTTTTTCTTTTTATCATTCAAACTATTTTGTGCAGCCAGCAGTATGTTGCACCTTACATTTGCGTTATTTGGTCGCACATCCTACAGCCACAAACATTTTACTCCATAAATTCACTCATAATCTGCCATATTTACGAGCAAATATTGTACACACTAACTATACAATGGGCCTCGTGTGTATCAGCAACTCATAATGGCATGTACCAAGTATGTGGCATGTGCATGTAGGTGTGTGTATAATTAGTTTTACGTTTTACGTTTTTTTTTTTTTTTGTTTTCTGTGGCACCATGTGTGTGGGCTTATTTTTGGAGCTCTTAACTGTAATACAATACTTACTTACATACATTCTAGCCATAAGCATTAAATGCTTATGAAAATAGTCGTTTTTCGCTTTGCGTTTTTAAGTTGCTTGAAAATATTTTTGCGATAAAAAGGCACGAAATAAAACTGAAAAACTGAAACCAAAAAATATCATAAAATAATGGAAAACAATGAATCGATTCCAGACAATATTTGCAAATGGTGGTGGCATTTAACAAATTCATTTTTAACCATATATGGTGAGGGGGGTTTCATTCGTAAGCATGTGTTTGTGTGTGTGTGAGCACATAAGATTCTAAAAATTTTAGCATACAGTACACTTTAGTGCCGAAAAAAATAGGAACAAAACAAACTGAAAAAGAAAAAGAAAAAACTGAATAAATAATATTAAAAGTAAAGGAAAAAGACGAAAAAGGAAAAATCTACATGTAGTCGGTGGTAGTTTTGAAAATGTACCAAAAAAAAACTTCTAAATTTTCATTTGTTCTTTCAAAGCAAATGGGTTTTAAATGTGAATAGAGCTCCCGGTATTTAGAAATTCATAGAAATATTTGCGAAGTAAAAAAATTAATGATTAAAAATCATTGAACCCTCAATAGAAATGTCAATGACGTCATTGACATCTCGATTTCACTGTCCTAACTATGCCTATGTACATAATTTGTTTCTTTTTGAGAAACTGTTTCAACAAATCAAAATCATCATTGATATCCTTTAACAGTTCCCATGCCATGCTAATGTGGCAATTCTTTGGGTCAATTCCACGAGGAATTTGTTGATTAACAAAGTTTGCGCTCCAACAGACATGAACTTTTATTCTTTATCTTGGTCTTTAGGTCTGAATATTTTAACACTGAAATGTGTGTCAGCAAAATACTATTATTTGAGACTATGGGCACCGGTTAAAAACTAATAAATTACATTTGTGATGATCTTGATTCCACCATGAGTCATCAGTAAAGTAGCTTCTCTTTGTTCAATAACTTTTAATAAAATTGCCTGAACTAGTTCTGATGTCAAGCCTCAAATTTAAAGATACTGTATGTGACGTGGTCCATTATTAGTGATACTGAGGATAACATCACAGCGGTAGCATTTACGAAAAGAAAGAAAGTTTCTAAATGGAAAAATATTTGATGCCTTAGTAAGTAAATTTCAGAGAAAAATTAAAACAAAATAGCCTGGAACAATAGTGAATAGAAACTGACATGAAAGTAATTTCAAGAAAAGCCAAGCAAAAGCTTTACAGGAAAATCTTGGGGGCGCAACTATATAATTATGTGTTGAATATATGCATGCCATGAGTACAGAGGCTGGCTTTGAAGTCGCCGTAGTCTAGTAGGTAGTAAATTGGCTTATTAGATGTAAGGCCACGGTTCAAACCCCAGGTCAGACATCAAAACCAAAATATGAAAAAAAATATATTTCTTCGGTGACTTCCTCTCAGTAGATTTCTAGCAATAACTCTGAGAGTAAATAAAATGTACAATGGATCAATTCGACCTCCAGGTACAGTACTTGTCTTAATTGACAAGTACGCGCCCTCTAACATAAATAAAATTCCCATGAAAATTTTTTTCTCAAAAATCTGTCGTTCGGAGTCGACTTTAAACTGTAGGTCCCGCCACTCATGTATAAAATTAACACACACAACATAAGTGGTGTGAGAGACTAGGTCCATAATCCTGAGGGATTGTAATGACCAATTATGTATGTATGTAGGTATGTACAGAGGCTGGCAGGTGTTCAAGTGAGTTGTTGGACTTAAGCCCTTTGTATATGTTTGTGAGGAAGAGATCTATAGGGTTTTCTAACACATTCCAAAAATGTCCAATGTCATCAGTCCATATTTCTTTGAGTACGATGTTGGCTAGCTTTTCATGTCACTGTGTGGCATACACTGAAGGTTGAAAAACTTCTTTTGCGCCTGAATTGGATGATCTGAACATCAAAAACATGTGTTGTTGTTGAGCTAAATTGAATATACTGCACGAGCTATTTGAGGGCCTAGAACTCTCACGTGGAGGAGATGTAAACCCGTTACATTTTTTATTGTGGATTTTTTAGTCGCAGGTTTATGTGACCCCAAACCATAATGGTCGAACAAGAAGTCTAGCAAGTATAAAAACCCTTTAACCATCCCCTGAGCAAAACAAGTAAACTCTTATGATTTTGGAACTGACGGTAAAGAGTAACTGGTGTACATCAATACGCATATTATTACCATTAGCAAAATACTAGATAGGACGAAGATTTAAGGAGACTTTATAAAAACAGACTGTGGCCTAAACTTATCTCATGGGAGCCTATCTATAACAACCTGTAACAACCCTGAGAAAGCATCTAAAGCCTCACCGGATGATCATGTAATAGTAGGGCTGACTTGCAAAATGTTAGTTGCTTTATGTTTGAATAAAGTATAGTGTTTCATAAAGCCGCTGTACAAAATGTTTACAATGTACACTATTTCAAAACGTCGTCAATGTGTATTTTTAACGCAGTCAAAAAGCAATCAGGCATCGGATTTATAGTTGATGCATTGTTTGGTAACTTTGCATATGTACAAAATTTATATACCGTAGTAGAACTGTATACAAACTTTGTATTGATACATTTTGGAAGTCAGCCTAGACGTCCTGAATGAAAGGGTAATATGATGGCTCTTGATTTTAAATCTACAGAATTCAAATTAGAATTGTTGGTGTTTAGAGTCTAGATCAAGCCATTGATGTCATATTATTAGATTTGATTTTTTCTTCTTTTTTGTTATAACTTAACAATAGACCTACGTAGAAGTACATTATGTGCCTTAATATACCAAATATCAACACTATAAAATGCGAATTTATTTATTTTTTATTATTTTTTTTTACGTCGACATAATATTGCCTACTGTAACGTTTTTTTCTTTCGTTTTCGTTAGTTTTTTCAGTTTTTTTTTTGGAGCTGCTCGTTTTTGCGCAACTTTATTTACACTTTTGTTTTTCAATATTAAAAATCATGATCATACAGCATAAGAATTCAAAACGAAAAGTGCCTGTTTTTTTGCAACATTTTTTTTATCTTCTGGTTTTGTTGTTTACTGGTTAGCCAGCATAGGCATTATTGTCTCCATTGGTTTGGTTTGTTTTTCTAAAAAATTTTTTTCTTCATATTTCGTTTGTTTGTTTGTTGGATTTTTGGTTAATAAAGTCTAAACAATGCAACTTGTTCAAAATTATTGTTGACTTCTATGTTGCTGTTGCTATCATTGTTGTTGTTATATTGTATTTGTTTACTTACAAAATCGAAACAAAAATAATAAACTTTTGTTATGCAAATCAACAAATTTTTAGCACTGTCGTCGCTTATACATATTTCTTAAGGTTTTTTTTGGGATTTTTTCTTTTTTTTTGGGTAGAGTGTTTGTTTTTCCTTGCCTTTATGGCCTTAATATGCATGTGTTGTGCAGTGTGAGTGTTACTTTAATATGCAAATATTGTTATTTTTAAAGTTTATATGGAGAGGAAAATTTACACAAAAAAAAAAAGAGAAAAAATTGCAAATCCATAAAAAAAATTTAAACATTTTAATATTCAAAAATTTTTTTTTGTTGTTCTTGGTGGTAAATAAACAAAAAATTACATGTCATAATATTATTATGCAAATTCATTTCAAAAATCGACAAAAAAAAGAACAAAAAACTTTTCATTTTTATTTCAAATAATTTTTTCGTTTTTTATACAAACGTAGACACATTCAGACATTAATCATTAGAGTTGGTTTGCCACAAAGCGCGAAATAGAAGCAATAGAAGGAAAAAAATGTATAAACTTTGTGCGTGATTTAATAATTGCTTTAATTTCGCTTTTTTCACTTTTAATTTCTGTTGAAAATTGCATTTTTTTTTTGGTATGACTTTAAATGCACTACATTTGTTTGATGTTGTTGTTGTTGTTATTGCTTTTTCTTAGCAAAATTTATCACATTTTATGTGCCACATGGCACAGCATGTTATTCAAGTGTAAATTAGAATTTTTTTAAAGAAAAATTAGATTTTCCTTTAAGTTATAAAGAATATAGACAGATTAGCACAAAATAAAAAAGAAAAACAAAAAATAGGTGGATTTAATTCGTCATTAATAATAAATTGTCTAAGCACCCTATAGCCATATATTAGCAACTTAATTTTCTTGTAGCCAACAATGTCAATTCAGTGTTAACTCTCGGGTGTTTATTTCTGTAATACAAGCATAAAATCTGTGCTCCTATATGTTTATTAAACATATAGGATTCTAAATAGCATAAGTTCTAGCCTATCCCCATAACTATCATAGTGAATTGCTATCAATTAGCAACCAAAAGTCAATTTTTAAAGAAACGCTGCTTTGAAAGTACACATGGATCGATCATATACATACATACATAATTGGTCATTACAACCCTTCAGTCAGGATTACGATCTAGTTTCTCACACCACTTATGTTGTGTTTAAAGTCGATTCCGAACGACAGATTTTCAGATACTTTTCATGGCAATTTTATTTACTCTCAGAGTTTTTGCCAGAAATATGCTGGGATGAAGACGCCGAAGAAATACTTTTTGTATCATATCCTCCGCGAAGACATTGTAAACATTACCAGGCTACTACACACAGTGTAAGCCTGAACACGTAGAGTCTCTGTAATTAGGCCAAAAGCATTGATTTTTTGAATCATGTTTTGTTGCCAGAGGTTCCATCTCTGCGAAATATGAAAAAGAACGAAATATGAAGAAAGTTTTTGCAAGAAATTGCCACGAAAAATTTCTCAAAAATATGTTGTTCGAATTCGACTTTAAACTGTAGGTGCTGCCACTCACGTATAAAATTAACGCACACAACATAAGTGGTGTGAGAAGCTAGGACGTACTCCAGGCTGAAGAGTTGAAATGACTTATTACGTATGTATGCATTGATGCCATTATGTGTGTGTATACTGCGTTTAAATATCCGCCACATATCTCTATGTGTAGCGCATCCAAAATGCGTAATTTTCCAAGTCTTTAGCGAATAAATCAGGCTGAATATGATCGATCGCATGGGTACTGTTGGCTTTCAGTATCGCTGTGGTTTCTGACTTAAGAAATCAACACAAGGAAAAGTCTAATGGAGCTGAGTCCCCCGATCTCGGTGGCCAGTATACCTCACCTTCACGTGACAAAACTATGCCATCAAATCGTTCATGCAGAATATGTAATATGGCATGAGCAATAAGGCACGTAGCACCGTATCATCAATTACACAGCCCTGCAAATTTGGAATTTTTTTGTGCAAATAAGATGGCAAAAACTTTCCATCACGTCAGATTTTCGAGAAAAACCTCATTCAGATTTAAAAAATTCAAAATGGCGAATCCAATATGGCGGTCGAGGTTAATCAGACTTACTTGACCGCCATATTGGATCGGCCATTTTGAATTTTTTAAATCTGAATGAATATCTGTAATCAGCGACCCCAAAAACCCCTGAGTAATAATTTTCAAGTAAATTTTTAAGGACATAAACCCACCCCCTACTTTAAGGGTGCATGCAAACAATTTTGCTTTGGACTCATTTTAAAGAGCGACAGTTCTAGCACGTCAGTGTTTAGCTCTACAATTTTTCAAAAATGGCCAAAAACGTTATTTTTGGGGGTTTTAACCCCCTTTTTCTCGTTCAGCGTGCAAAATGCCTTCGGAAACACCTGGGGCCATCTTATTTGCAAAACCCATGCAGGGCTGTGTTATTCAATTCAGGCCACAAGAAATGTTGCTAATCATCTACCGCTGTTGTGAAAGCCTGGCCAACGTCGTTCCATTTGAAGGGCAAGTCAGACTCAAGCAGTTGTTCTCTTAATTTTGTAGTATTATTTGAGAGCCTGTTATTAACGTTCATTCATCAAGCTACTTGGCTTTGTTTTTAAAAAAATTTATATTTCGTTGGCATGTTTAAATAATATTTCTTTCAAAATATTTTGAGTGTTACGTTCGTTCATAGACATTAAAGGTTTCATTTTTTTTCGCGTTCTGGTTGTTGTTTTTTTTCTAAACAAATTGACAAATCGCACGTTTTATGCTCTTAGCGACAGCTCACCATAAATATGTCCTAAAACCAACTACCAATTCTAGTTGAACTATTGCACATACTTACATACATACTTGCAGACGTATGTATATTGTAGTGGAAATCGTGTATTTAATGGACGGTTTTTCTTTTTTTTTTATTCATTATTTCTCTGTATTATTTATGAATTTTTATAAGTAATTTTGTCAAGAAGCTGACAATTCCAAAGAAATATTAAAAGAAACCATAAGAATGGCTGGTAATTTTAGTTGAATATTGAATTTTAAAATATTTTTTATTAAAAAAAAAACAACAAAAAAATGGTTAAAAATAAGTGAGAATTTGCTATGGAACACACAAGGCGTTTAGGAAAAAATAATGTCGAGTTTTTCTAATTTTTTTTTTGCATTATTTAATGGCATTAAATTCTTGCGGGCATAAATTTTATGGAATAAAAATATGTTGACAAATTAATTTTAAATGTTTGGTTTTTTTGTTTTTTTTGAATGGCACTTTTTTTAGATCATTGCCATTCTGTTATTTTATTATTAACTTGAACCCGTATTTATTTTTCTTAAAGCATTAACCATTATCACCTCTATCGCATATAGTTTTGTATCGGGGTAGAGCCCATTGGTTGGGTTCTGATACAGAACATGTTTCCTTTTGCTGTTTAGAATAAAAGTATCTGTCAATAGAATCTAGATTTTATTTTTAAATTTAACATTATTTTTAATCTTATTGTTCTTGTTGCTGTTTGCCAAATGTTGTAGTCATAATCTCTATCAAAAAAAAGAAAAAAAATCATCTAAGAAAAGTTAATTCACCATAGACATAAATGCAGGTGCTTAACATAAAAAAACAAAAAAAAAAAAGAACAGAAACATTTAAATTTTTGCCACACCAACAAACCAAAAAAGCTGAGAATAACAACAAAAACAACATTAACAACCTTTTTTTTTTGGACATTTTTATTTTTTTTGGAACAAAGTGTTAAAGCGTAAAAATGACACGTTATGAATGTTTTCAGCCAAATTAACATTTTTAGCCATTAGAAACGATGTTGGCAATACGCTACAGAGTCAAATTTATCTGTGGCTAGTTTCTTAAAATAATAAAAATAAAATTCTTAAGACGTATAGGTTAGTGCTATGCTTCAAGAAGCTAATATTGTCCGATGTAATAGGGGGCCAAGCGAATTTTGCTGCAGAATAAAGATAAGCGATTATAGCTCCTATGGAGCCATGAGCCTCTACCTTATCAGGAATGCTACTGCGTGACCTAGTCACATCCTGCTGGAGGTGGCCTTGTCTCTTCTATGAAACACCTACCTACCTATGTACCTACCTTCCTACCTACCATACGTGGCAAAGATCTTCAATACAAAAGAATAACAAACGAACACATAGAATATTGCAAATATGCTACTTAAAATATAGATGGTGTACACATACATACACTATGGCCATTACAAACCTAGAAACATTACAAACAGAATTACAGCCTAGCTTTTTCTACCTACCACGCTGTGTGCTTTAGTTTTACACACGAGCGGCGGGAGGTACGTATTAATGTCGCACACGAACGACATATTTTGAGAAAGATTTCATTGCAACTTTATTCTCTGAGTTATTGCCAGAAGATTGTTTGAGAAGAAGCCGCCAAAGAAATATTTTTTCATATTTCTGAGCTGGAAGCTGAAGCACGAGCTAGCATCTAAGCCAACACACAACCTCCTAGACGACGGCGACTGCATTTGCATTAGGTCCTATTCGAATTCGATTTTAAGCAGTGGATCCGCCACTCATGTGTAAAATTAACAAACACAACATGTGTGGTTCGAGAAGCTCGTTCATATTGCTGGTTGAACGATAAAAAAGGAGGAAACTTCGGAGTAATATCTAAATGACTAGAGACTTTGGGGAGACTCTAAGTTACAATTCCCACACTGGATTATTTATAGTGGCTTTAAAGTCTATCAATTGTTTAAAGTCAAAATAAATAAAACAGAGATGATAATTGGTTGCCTTCTGTTTCGAATATAGGTTGCGTGAGAGTGTATTTTATATTTTGTGTGGGTCAGGTCTGTTGGGTCATATATTTCGAAAACTGATAGTGATATAGCCGTGACTGCATTATTCTGAACCCAAATGGTAACTTACGGAGTTTTACTCCACAGAAGGAGTGCCAACCTGGAAGCTCCTACATATTATAAGGTTAGTTTGGGAGTGCCAGAGTAGCTAAGTAGAGTCAATAGCGCCATCCATTGTTGAATCCGTGTGGGAATTTCAGATAACCTTGCCTGGATGGGAGATTTTAAGCCAATGATGAGGCAAGAAATTTTCTGTGGAGTAAGAGTAGGAGTCACCGTGGTCTAGTAGGTAGTGTGTTGACTTATTGGACGTGAAGCCATGGTTCAAACCCCAGGTCAGATATCTCTAATCAAACAAAATATGAAAACAAATTTTTCTCCATTAACTTCCTCTTTCAGCAGACTTCTGGCAAAAACACTGAGAGTAAATAAAATTTCCATGGAAAAATTTCTCAAAAATCTATCGTTCGGAGTCGACTTTAAACTGTAGGTCCCACCACTCATGTATAAAATTAAGACACACAACATAATTGGTGTGAGAAGTTAGGTGGTAATCCTGACTGAAGGGTTGTAATGATCAATTATTTATGTATGTATGTATGTATGTAAGAGCAAAAGTTTTTAAGCGTATATTCGTACTCCAGCCATACGGAATAGAAGTTATCTTTACTT
Source organism: Sarcophaga carnaria (assembly GCA_958299815.1). Lineage (NCBI taxonomy): Eukaryota > Metazoa > Arthropoda > Insecta > Diptera > Sarcophagidae > Sarcophaga > Sarcophaga carnaria. The sequence continues at coordinate 16,876,739 of OY283152.1, read as the reverse complement.
TAGTGAGTTTGTTTTATTGGGAAGGTTTTTCGACATCTTAGTATTCAGGAATAGTTAGAGTATAATAACAGCCCTGCGGGTCGTTCATTAAAGACTAAGAACATTTTTATAGTATAGAAAATGCTTTTTACCCAATATTTGGATTCTGTGATAAGGAGAATGAATTACGAGAGTAAATACTTGGTATCTGGAAGAAAACGTGGTTTTATGTTTACTGACTTCGAACAGCATCGAGTAGGTCATGAGAATGTAAAGGTTGGGGAGGAATTTAAAGCTAAGTGTTGTATAAAAATCGCTTGTTAAGACATAATATGATAGCCTCTGATACACATCGGAGATCTTTTAAAGGCCACCACAATATTGAATAAAATCGAAAATTTTTCATTGGAAATTCTGAAGAAAAAAATAAACACTTGTGCCTTAAGTACCGTAAGGGCACATTGAAATTCGCCATCGCTCTTTAAGACAATTATTACATCTGAAGTAAAGAAGTGTTTTTAAATACTTCTAATCGTATCTGTATGAGTATATACATATGTATGTTTATGATTTCAATGAATATTATATTGTTTCTTTCGTTTGTTTGCTGGAGTCATTTGTCTATTTCTGTTTATGATTTTTTGTTTTTGTTGTTGAAAACAATACTTTATTTCATAACGAAAAACCTCAGAAGACTAAAAAAATCATATGCAGAGTTCATTTGAAGAAACGAAAAAAATATTTAAAAAAAAAAATTAAAAAAAATACAATAAAAACCGTCTACAACATACAACATGAAGTAAATGTTATAAAAAGGCGAGTCTGTGACAATGATAAGATCAAATGCTGGTATTGGCTTGGTTTGGTATGAAACAGTACGGTACGGTTCATTCGTTAACTTTATTAACTGCAAAATACACCAACAACAACAACTATAGTAATAATAATCATAAGAAAACAAAATAAAATAAAAATTAATTTTTTATTGTAATTTTTTAAACATTTGACAAATTTATTAAAATTAACAACAACTGTTTGGTGTATTCGTACCGGGTCTTTAGACGAGACATAAACATTCAACAGAAAAATATTAAAATTATACTCTTGTAAATTAAAGAATTAATTGTAAATATGTACATACAGTGAGCGTCAAAAGAAACTGTACACTAAGGATAGAATTTTAACAATCGCCAAACTTGACTTTTACCACTTAAAATTTTTTTCACATTTTTTTCGGGCTCCGAAAAATTTTAACAATATTTCGAAATTTTTTTTCATTTTTAAAAACTGCCAATGAAACAATTTTAAAATAAAAATAACGGTAATTTATTAATGTATATTTTTTAATGTACAGTTTCTTTTGATGCTCACTGTACATACATATGTATTGTAAATATTGTTACTTTACCAGTTGGTTTTAACAAATAAAACGTTTTTACTTGTTGTATTTAATAATCTTTTTTTATGAAATTTAATACAGACATTAATTGTTATTTCCACATGTTCAGCTGACAGGCAGGCGAGTTGCCATTATATTAGCATGTTTAGAAGCTATGTTTGCATGTTTACGAAAAGGTTGACAAAATTATAAAATAATTAATTAATTTTTCTACGATCTTAATCAAGGCCTTTTCACTTGGCCATCCACAATTCAAAGTATTTCGAGCAATAAATACTTGAATATTCTTTCCTAATCCTTATTCCTCAAATGCAGGTCAGTGGGCTAATAAAATAAAATTAATTTTCTTAAGTTGTTGCCTATTTGATTGGGTAATTCATAAAACGTAAATTACTTTATTGGCTGTTAAAATATAATTCAGACACCACCTCTTCGTTCCCAATTCGAAATCGGCTTTCGAAAATTATTTGTTGTTTTTCTTACTGTTACTGTTAATGGCCAAAGTGTTGATGTTAATATTTATCCGAAATGTTAAATCTTCTTATTTTTGTTGTTGTTGTTGTTGTATTTGTTGTTCACACTAAATCATAATTGAGATCAATGAATTATTTTATAGTTAAAAAAATACAACCATATAACCCAGTAAGATTTTGTACTTTTATTTGATTCCAAAACCGTATTTTTAAATTTAAAATATAGTTGAAGTTACATACATACATAATTGATCTTTACAACCCTTCAGTCAGGATTACGACCTAGTTTCTCACACCACTTATGCTGTGTATGTTTTATACATGAGCGTCGACTATGGCGACTTTCATAAGAAAACTGGGATGAAATAATAGAAATGAAATTTGTTCGTATCCGACTTTCATCCAATCGCGAAAGAGATCGTGCGAGTATGGTCGATTTTATTACACACAGGAGCTATATACACATACATAATTGGTCACTACAACCTTCCAGTCAGTATTACGACCTAGTTTCTCACACCACTTATGTTGTGTGTGTTAATTTTATACATGAGTGGTGGGACCTACAGTTTAAAGTCGACTCCGAACGTTAAATTTTTAAGAAACTTTTCATGGCAATTTTATTTACTCTCAGAGTTTTTGCCAGAAATCTGCTGAGAGGAAGTAGCCGAAGAAATATATTTTTTGTATTTTATTTTGATGTCTGGCCTGTTGGTCGAACCCTGGCTTTAAGTCTAATAAGCCAACACACTACCTACTAGACTACGGCGACTTCACAGGCGCTATGTATATGCGGTTCATTAATAAAGGTTGGGCCATTTAAAAGTTTAATTTAAAAATGCAATTAAACAAAAACGGCTGGAAATTTTGCCAAATTAATTTTTTTTACTGTGAAGTACAATTGTTCCGATTAGAAATGTAATATTATTTCATTCATATGGCTGCCGCCTCTACCAGTACCTCATTCGATTGGAACAGTTTTCGTGCACTTTTTCGAATGTATTGAGTGGTATTTCGGCAATAGTAGCACGAATGTTGGCTTTCAACTTTTCTTCATGGGCGTCCTACAGAAAATAGTCCAACAGTGTCAAATCGCAGCTTGTAGGCTGCCAATTGATGTCACCATTTCGGCTAATTAAACGAGCATCAAACGTTTGACGCAATAAATCGATTGTGGCATTTATGTTGAAACCAAACATCGTTCACATTAATTCCATGAAGAGCGGGTACAAAAAAAGTCGGTTAAGCGTCTCTATAGACCGTACTGGTCTATAATTTTCAAAGAAATATGGGCCAATAATGCCTCCTTTTTGAGTCCCAAATACGTATTTACCAGGATGAAAATAAGCTTCATCCGAAAAAAATAATTTTTTTTTTGACAAAATTGACATCGTGCAGTTTCTCGTTATCTCTATAAATTGCCACGTTGCACAAGTGTAAATCGATTCATTACGTTCAGTGGAGATAACAAACTGAATTTTGGGACAGAATAGAATGATATAAGTATTGTCAGATTCGAAATAACCGATGGTTCTAATTTAAACCGATAGATGGCCCACCCAATATTATGTCCTGTGTAACTTTACGTGGAGAAAATATTGGGTAATTGAAATTTCTTTATGCTGTAGTCATGAATATTTAAAGTGAAGAAAGAGTCGAGGTTTTTTAAGTGCAAAAAGTGCTTCGTTTCTTTATACCATTTACACCACCTATACGTCAAAGATTTTGAGATTTCTAGACCTCGAACAGGAGTAGGCGAAATTGTTTTTTCTTTAATTACAGTAATTACATACCATTCTATTCATTTATTAGAGCAACACCGCAATGTTGCTTGTTTTATTGATACTAAAATGAAATAAACTTCAGTGAGAAAATGGTACCTCTTACGGAACATTAACCCGAACATGCCCGAATTTTTTGGGCCAGAGCTAAAATTTTTTTAAGAACATGTGTTTGTTAGTCATGGCCTAAATATGAAGTGATATTAAATTCAGAGTCCTACGTATTCTGGTTTTACACGTTTTTAACCAAGCTTGTTTGCAAAAAAAAAATCATTTAAAAAAATTAAAAATTACGGAATTTATGAACAAAAATGTACAATGTTGCCTATAGGCAACATCGGGCATGAAAGGGTTAAATATTGAATGGCTTGCCATTAGTGGATCGCATAATGCAATATCAACGTGTGAATAGTTCTTCCTGCAGAAGTCCGTTGTAATAGATCAAAAGTACTTAAATACTGCTTTTATTTTCGTCAACACACAATATATTTTCTTAGTTCCAACACGAGGCACCTCTGTATATACATATAGAGACCATCATATGAATTCTGAAAAAAAATAACATTTCGCTGGGTTATCTAATGATTATCGCTTTAGCCAGGCCATTCTCCTCTAATTCATGCATTTATTATTTTATTTCATTGAAATTACAGTTTCTTCGTACCATCTCTTAGCCTTTCGTTGCGAGGACCACCATAGCATGATGCGGCCGTCTACTATTCCCAAAGTGTTTAAAACGGATTTAATATTCTGCATAATCTTGTCTCGAAATTATTTGGATTGTGTTTCTTGTTTTCTTCAACGACTTTTAGTCATAAATTTATAAAATACAACAACAGCAACTATATGATAAGCAGCAGAAGATGAAGAAGAAGTGGAGAAAATAACAACAAAAGTAAGTATAAAAACAATTTGTTTTTTTTTTTTTTTTTTTTTTTATAAATAATTTTGTTCACCCTCCTTTATAATCAATAAACAAACCAGTAGTTATTGTATAATAAATATTTTTGATGCCAAACTTACTGCTCTGTACTCTACAAGCGAACTCGTACTCGAACTCGTAAGTAAACTAAACTAAAAGCCTCATAAAGTAAAAAAAAAGAGAAAGATGTCTTGTTGTTGTCGATGATGATGAAGACAAGTGTGGTGTGGTAGAGGAGCCTAGCCACTAATGTACAGACTGGATACAGTTGCTCTTATTCTCTGTGTGTTAGTGTTGCTGTGTTGTTGTGTTGCTGTGTTGTTCCTGTTTATTGTTTATTATGTAGAGTAAATGCCAAATAATCCCCCAGGCACTTGTTTCGCACCTTAACGCAGTATTAACGGTGGCAATCGTAAGAATTAAATATTAAAAACCATAATTGAGATTCCATGATATTTTTCCCGATTTATTTTCATTCTTTTTTTTTTTTTGTTCTTCTCATTTTCTTTATAGACAATCTATAAAATTTTTCACATCTTTTTCGCTTTACTTCATGGCCTCATCATCAAAAAGAGAGACGGCATAATAATCTTTAACTAATAAGTTAAAGAGAGAGAGAGAGATGAATGAGTATACAAATAAAAAAAAAAAAGGAGAAAAGCACTTAAGTAATGCTATAAATTGGAAAGTGTTTAAAATTCTACAACAAAAAGAAAAAATAAATAAAATAAATTATGACAGCAGAAAGTGCACTGAGACAATTTTTGAAGAAAGAAAATAAAAAAAGAATAATAATGTATAATTACAGCACTGGCAAGGGTATCCACAAAGGCCAAAAGGAAGCTGAGTATTTTCATGCATTACATTGCTTTGGTCACTTCAAGGAGAATAGAATAAGCCTTAACTAGGCCTAGTAGTTTTGACTGTTTTTAACAGTGTTAAGCAATGTTGTAACTTTTGAAGTTCTCATATCCTGGAAAAATTTTTCCCTTTTTTGAGACCAACACTCAGTAGATGACTCCTATTCATGCAGTGCATTGTGTTGGAATAAAGGAAAGATCGTTTTTTTATAGGAGAAAGGAAGAAGGGGGTTGATTGCCCTTGAATAACCTTTGGTGGTCGCCGTAGTCGTAGATCGTGTGTTGGCTTATTGGACGTGAACCCACGGTTCAAACCCCAGGTCAGACATCTCCAACAAAATGAATTACGAAAAAATATTTCATCGGCGACTGCCTCTCAGTATAATTCTGGCAAAAACTCTGAGAGTAAATAAAATTGCCATGAAAAGTTTCTCTAAAAATTTGTCGTTCGGAATCGACTTTAAACTGTAGGTACCGCTATTCAGATATAAAATTATCACACACAACATAAGTGGCTTGCGAAGCTAGGTTGTTATCCTGAATGAAGGATTGTAATGCTCAATAAAGTATGTCATAACTGTCAGCAATTTTGTAACTTTTAATATCCTCGTATCCTTGGACATTTTTATTTTTGGGGACCTGCTCTCATACACAAAAAATCAGATTCTCCAGACATCCAGATTCTCTGGTGGGAATAGAACCTAAGGCTTCGGCACTTGAAGTTTAACACACTATAGACCATAGGAGCCCCCAACATAGACAAGTATTCTGTCTCTTGTTGAATGCCAAGGGCTTTATGGACTTTATGGACAGCTTATGGACAGACTAAAGCTTCTTAAAGGTTTTCAAGATAGAAGTCGCCTTAGCTTAGTAGATAATGTGTTGGCTTATTAGACGTGAGGCCATGGTTCAAACCCCAAGTCAGACAGATCTCTCTATCAAAACGAAATATGATTTAAAATATTTCTTTGGCGACTTCTGCTCAGCAGATTTCTGGCATAAACTCTGAGAGAAATTGCTGAGAAAAATTGCCATGGAAAGTTTCACAAAACAATTTGTCGTTCGGAATCGACTTTAAACTGTCGGTCCCGCCACTTATTTATAAAATTAACACACATAACGTAAGTGGTGTGGTGTGAGAAACTAGGTGATTATCCTGACTGAAGGGAACCCCACAAACAAAAAGTATTCGGTCTTCTGATCAATGCCAAGTGCTTTATGGACAGTAACAGAAGAAAGCTTCGTAAGAGTTTCCATAGAGTATGAAAAAAGACAAACTAAAATTCATTTTAGATACGAAATCCACAAGGATGATAAAAGGGAAAATATTTCTGTAAAGTTTTTGGAATTTTCAGTAAGTAGGCCTGCCTTTTTCAAAGGCAGAAGGTAATCCCACTGTGATTTGATACTGTTTGGCACTTAATCAAGTAAATAATGTGGTTGCCAGTTACGGTGGCATTTGCAAGAAATATAATTCTATAAATTCGACAGTCGACAGTAGACAGTTCATAGTCTAATAGATAGTGTTGTGGCCACTGTTTAAACCTCAGACATCTCCAACAAAACGAAATAAAAAAAAATATTTCTTCGATGACTTCCTCTAAAAACTTGTAAAAACTCTGAAAGTAAATAAAATTGCCATGAAAAATTCTCAAAATTTGGTAGTTTGGAGTCGACTTTAAACTGTAAGGCCCGCTGTTCATGTATTAAATTAACACATATAACATAAATGGTGTGAGAAGAGTTGGGTCGTAATCCAGACTAAAGGATTTTAATGAACAATTATAAAAAAAATTCCGTAGGCTGAGTTGTTAGCAGCTGACCTAACCTATAAATATAAACCACCAGAATAATTGCATTGCCAAAAAGTTGCCAATAAAATCTTAAAAAATATTTCTTTTTCACAGTGTATTCTTTGAGTTATTTTTTTTGTTGAGTTGGAACAACAATTCGAACATTGCAACCAATCAATATCTAACGGTTTAATTTCTTCTATTCAATGTTGTGATGATCAACCAACACAACATTCAGTCATCCATCGTAACAATCGCATAGATTGACTACAATGGATATGAATCGCGTGTAATTGGGAATACAACGCATTGTTGCTTGCCATTATTATTTCTTATGATTAAATAGAGATTTTCTTCTCTTCGTCTTCTTTCATTTCTTTTTTTATTGATTTCATTATAATTCTTTCACACTTTGAATTCTTGCCATTGTAGCTAAAAAGGAATGGGGCCAAGCTATAAGTAAGGGGGGGGAGGGGTAAGCATTGTGAAGTTGTCATTATTTGGTGTGAAAAACTGATAAAAGAAGTGAATTGTCATGCAGGCGCTTGAGTGTTTTCTTTTTTTTTTTTTTTAAAGGCTTAACTCAACTGAACTATTTAGTTTTGATGTGATAATGATCGCCTTTTAATATTTATGAGAGGAAATTACTAGAGTTTTCATTTCATTTCCTAGATACATTTCAAGCAAAGTAAAGTAAACAATTTTAATTTGTAATTTTTTTAAAATAATTTTTAATTTCATTTTCTTCCAAAGATCTTATATGTATATCCATATGAAAAATTAATTTCAAAATTTTTCTGTTTTATCCAGATTAAGATTTAATTGATAAAACACAATACAGCAGCAGCACTGCACTACACACATACATCAATACAATGTTTCTTGTTTAAAGAATTTAAAATTTGAAAAATTAAATCACAAGACATGAATACGTTTTGCTTTTAATGATTTTCGATTTTCGGCATACGATGTGTCTTTTCGATGATTTTTATTTATTTTTTTTCATTTACAGTTTCTTGTTTTTGCTGTATTCCTTTATAATGTTGCCTGGCAATTTTAAAGGTGTGAAATGGTATTGTGAGGGTTTTTTGTAAAACAAGAATGTTCTCATAATCAACTTCAATTAGCCCAGCAGTTGACACGTTGTTTTATCTCGTTAAGATTGTTGCTGCAACTTCTTCGCATTTGTTTCGTTAATTTTTCTTTTGGTGTTTGTTTTTTTGTTTTTGTTATTGTTGTTGATTTCACAGTTTCTGTTTTTTTTTATTTTTTTGTTGTGAAGGTTTCAACCTGTCACTTGTTGCAAACAGCAGAGAAAAAACACCAAAAAAAAATTTTAAATTTTTAAAACAAATCAAATGTTTTTCAGTGTAAATTATCGTTCAACATAATATGCAGCAGCAAGGTACTCTACAGTAAGTAAAGGTAAATCAGCAAGAACTTAATCTTATTATAGTTTTACTGCTGAATAATTCATTTAATTTCCTTAATACACTATCTTCTGAAGCTGACGTGGGCTAGTAAGTAATAATAAAGCCTAATTAGACATGAGTAAACGGGTCAAACTCCATGTCAGACATCTCCAACTAAATATGAAGAAAATATTTCTTCGGCGACTTCCTCTCAGCAGATTACTGACAAAATCTCTTGAGAGTAAATGAAATTGCCATGAAAAGGATTCTCAAAAATCTGTCGTTCGGCGTCGACTTTGAATTGTAGGTCCCGCCTTTTATGCATCAGAATAACACACACAACATACATACATAATTGGTCATTATAACCCTTCAGTCAGTATTACGCCCTAGTTTCTCACACCACTTATGTTGTGTGTGTTAATTTTATACATGAGTGGTGGGACCTACAATTTAAAGTCGACTCCGAACGACAGTTTTTTGAAAAACTTTTCATGGCAATTTTATTTACTCTCAGAATTTTTGCCAGAAATCTGATGAGAGGAAGGCGCCGAAGAAATACTTTTTGTATCTTGTCTTGATGTCTGGCCTCGAACCCTGGCTTTGCGTCTAATAAGCCAACACATTACCTACTACAGCGACTTCTACATAAGTGGTGTGAAAAACTAGGTCGTAATCCTGACTGAAGGGTTGTAATGACCAATTATATTATGTTATGTAATAAACTTCCTTCTTGCATTAAATCTAGGATAAGAAATTTTTTTTTAATTTAACTACAATACTAACTAAGGTACAGCCTGAAAAATTGTTTTCAATTCCCATTTCCCATGCTTGTCCCACCAATTCCAATTGTTCGAGTCAGGTGTTAAAAAGGTTTTGCGGAGGTTAAATAGACCTGCGAAAAAATTGTCGTTAACTACTTGAACAGGATCCTGTGTTGCACATGCGAAGGGGATAATGGACTAAACATGATTATGACAAGAGTTTCTCATGGTACTATCTAAGGATCAACATTGTGGAGTGTTAGGTATCGCGGTATATTTTGCCTGGGAATCCTCATGACGTTGCTGTAGTTATACAAACAAAACGTTTGGTACGCGTGGAGCTAGGGGGTCTTTTACTTGACAGAGATCTCAAACGTAGCGAAATATGAAAAAATAGTTCTGCGGCAACTTTCTTTCAGCAGATTTTTCGCAAAAAATTCTGACATTCAAAAACTTTCGTTTGGAATCGACTTTAAACTGTAGGTCCCGTCACTCATGTATAAAATTAACACACACAACATAAGTGGTGTGAGAAACTAGGTCGTAATCCTGACTGAAGGGTTGTAATGAGCAATTAAGTAAGTAAGAAAGTAGGAAAGTAATTTGTGGTTTCTCATTGAAATTTTTCTTTGTTCCAGAGGCCTATTGAAGCCATCATATTATGAAGAACATAACCAGTGTTTGCCAATAGAAAGAAAGTATTCGGTTATGTTAAGAGAATTAATTTTTTTCTTTTTGGAACAACAGTTGTTGGCCAGCCAGTGTCTTGACCCTTGTCTCTGCTCTCTCTTCATATTTAATTGTTTTCAATGCAATTGTTGATGTTCTGCGCGCTTTTTTGTTCTCCTCTCTTTAACGGACATTGCCCACTTTTTGTGCGAGTGACTTGGTTTTGTTGTTTATTTTAAATTCTCTGCCCGTATCATTTGATTTTAACGTATTGATTTCTTGTCATCCAAAAACTTTTCACATTTTTCTTAACATTTCACCTCATTAATCAAGCAAAAAAAGCTAAGCTTTCTGAAAATAAAGGCCCTCCAAGTTAAAGAACAACAAAAAAAAACGGGCAAAGTAAAGTTTTGTTTTTTTAAATATATACATATATACATATGTACGTGTATGTGTGTCAGGGAATATTTCAAGCAAGAGAAAAAAAGGTTGCCATTTACCTTTTGTTTGAACTGGCCACAACTGTCAAGCACTGTGTGTGTGATTCTGGCCGAAAAATAAAATTGAAAAACAAAGAAAAAAACAACGAATATTTTTTATGAAAACAATAGTTGTGTGTTCTGTTCTGTGGTACTTTTTTTGTGTGTGGAAAGCTTAAGCAGAGGACAGAAAGAGAAAAAAGCACAAAAAAGGAGCGGTCGATGACTTTTTAATTGATTAAAATGAGAAATCGTTACGATCTTGAAAGTAAGATTACCAGGATCTGATTTCAAATAAATTTAGCTGTTGTTCTTTTTATGATTTTTCTTCAATTTCTTTATATTTTCTTTTCATTTTTTATTTGGTTGTTGTTGTTCTTTTGTTAGTTATTTTATTGTTATATTATTTGGCTTGTTGTTGATGATGTGTTTCCTTCAAGTTTTTTTTTTAATATGAAATCAAGAATAATAAGTTTTTCTGCAAACGCTTCTTTAGCGTTTTTTGTTTTGTTATGGCAAGACTTTTGGACCCAATAAACTGACTAACTAAGTTACCAGCAAATTATAAAGTTTTTTTAATATCGAGTGTACTTTTTGAGGCACAGTGGGCTTGAATTTAACATACTTGGACTTTGTCCACCTCCGGGCATTCGTGTATGTCGCGACACATAAAACGTCGATCTTTTTTAAGTTTGGATTGATTTTTGTAACAATAACATAATGTAAGCAAAAACTAAACCGAAATGCACTTATAGCTGCGAAGAGGTAGTTGAGTACCACAACAAACGATTCATGTTTTGCCCTCAATTCTTGTAGCATATTGCAGAAAAATTTGTTGCCTTGGAAAACTTCAGAATGAACTCGAGAATGCTATTCGACATTAGTAGGACTCTGCCTATTTTGTGATAAATAGTCAGTTGTTTGCCTTTGAAATGCATTAGTGTAGCATGAGCTCCACACGTGTGTTCTAGTGATCCGTTCACCTCAATACGTAGGATGCATATTGTGATCCTTGAGTCTACAATGCCCAGTAAATAGTCTGATGTGTAACCTCACTTCTTTCGTTTGACTTAAGAAAAACCTCCCTTTCTTTTCATCTTTCTTTCCGCCAAATATACGCTTCCAAAATACATCTTCCTACTCCGCAGTAAGTTTCTGGATTCATCAGTGGCTTAGAAGCTACCCTCGATAGAAGCTGATCTGCCTGTTCACACATGCATACATAACTCATCGTTACAACCCTTCAGTCAAGATTACGACCTAGCTTCTCACATCACAATTCAAAGTCGACTCCGAACAACAGATTTTTTCATGGCAATTTTATTTTTCTTCTCAGAGTTTTTGACAGAAATCTACTGAAAGGCAGCCGCCGAAGAAATATATTTTTTTCAGATATTTGACCTTGGGTTTGAACCCTGGCTTCACTTCTAGCAAGGCAACACACTGCCTACTAGACTACGGCGTGACCTAAATCTCTTCCCATTTGTTTCAAACCCGTTTGACTTGAGCATACTGTTAGTCTCTGTTCATCTTTCCGGCCGCCATAAAACGCTCTCTCTACTCCAAAAAAGATTATGGATTCATTAGCGGCATAAAAGCTACCCTCCATGCATGCTGATATGTCTGATCATTGCAGGGAATACGCACATAACCTGGGATCTCCGCCTGCCTGTCTGATTCAGCTTTCCACTCTAACCACGAGTCAACAATAGGAGCTGAGAATATCGTATCTTGGCCTAATTGCGAGATGGTATTGCGAAGTCTCGTCCTGTGTATTCCCATCTATAACAGGCGTAAACCTACGCTTAGAAGAAGTCTGTGAGTTGCCCAAATGGCTCAAAATATTTCACTCTGAGACTTACCACCTCCTCTTTTGTCCCACTGTCTTCTTTTGATCCATCCATATACCTCTGAATATTTCGAATCTTAGAGATTTCTTCATTCCCTTTTATTACTCGGAATCGTTGAGAAGCACTTCTGAAAATCATAGAGTTTACTGGCGCTGCCTGGGGGACGGTTAAGGAGGAAGCTGTCAGCCATTCGACTTGTCGGATCATAAAACCCCTGACGAATCTGTTGTTAAATGTGTCTACCATTATCGCAACGATAATTCCGGTCCTCACTGCTGTATGCTATGGGATTAAATTGAATTTCGCTTGCCATGCCGTTGTAGGAAAGGATCTCATTGTCACGGTCTTTGTATTTTATCCAACAATCTGTTGTTCACAGAATACCTACTCAAGAGCACGTGCAGTATTGCTACACTCTCCTAGACTGATCTGGAAAGGAAGCGGATTGATGCTCTTCTTGAACCGCAATGCCTATCATTGCACTATTGTGGTTCCCGTGAACAGAATACTCGTGACCGATTATACCATGTATCGATAACTTACATCAAGTGATTTTAAAATCTCGATTTTAAGGACTATCATTAGTTTGTCTTTTGTCCCACAGTAAAATTTATTTGTAATAGTTTTTTCGTCCTTTGACAAAAAGAAGAAAAAAAACCAAAGGTTTGGGCGTACGATCTCATAAGTTTTGGGACAAATTTTTATGCTGACCAAATAATTTATTTATGCTGCAGTTTGGTTTAAGCTTGTGCAGTTTTAAAGGTTTTTATTTCACTGGAATTTTTTTTTGGCGTTTTTATTTTATTTTCTTTTTCATTTTTTATATGAGTTTTCAGTGTAAATTTGTCATGATTAAAAAATCATAATCATGGATGGGCATCGATTCAATACTGAGCTTATGATCACAGCACAGCACTGCACAGCACAGCAAAAACAAAAAGCCTCTTTAAACGAAAACAGAAAAACAGTAAAAAAACCAACAGGAAATGTAATTTGACACTTTTGGTACCCCAAAAATAAGGAGAAAAAAACCAAAAAAAGAGCAACCATCTTGGGTCGTTTGATCTGCGTCTCTTTGATTGGCTAGGCCATGCCATGCCATAACGAGAGCCAGCCAACAAATCCAATGAATAATAATAATGAAAAAGGACTTGTGAAATCATAAACGTTTGTCTTCCTTCATATTTGCAAAACATTAATAATTTTTTTTGTTTTTTTTTTAATTTTAATTTTAATTTTAGCCGCAACAGTCAACAGCAATACCCACAGTTTTCACAAATTGTTTGTTGGTTTTTTTTCTTTTTGCTTATGGGATTAAATTTTGAATTATTTTCTTAACAATTTGGCCTGAATTATAAAGATTTATTACCGCGCTTAAAATTTAATTTCGAATTTCGAATTTTTGTTCTTTTTTTCGAATCAAAATAATTTCTTTAAAATTATTGAAATAGTTCTTGGGAATTATTGTTTGGTTTGGCATTTCTTTGTGAAACAAAAGGATTCGGAATGTAATTCTTTTAATTTTATTCTGTGGCATGTTTTTCGGGAAAATTAAAAACAAATACGCCGTATTTTTTCTCTCTTTTGCAATAAACTTAAATCCCATTGTTTAATGACAATAACGAGGTTGGAAGAAAAATTATGAGAAAAAAGAGAAACATGAAACATAAGAAAGTAAGTCTTAGTTATTCATCCTGTAGATCACAATTGAGTCTTGGTATAGTAAGGTGTTATTAAAGTTAAGGCACATAATGCTTTGTGGTTGATAGTCTAAATATCAATCGTATTTCAAGCTAAAAACTAAACCAATTAGCACAGAAGGGCTAAATTTTTGTAGAACATCTTTGAGTCCGTTTATCGAAATTTTGCTGCTAAAAATTCGATAAGATTTAAAAAGGTGCGGCTTATGGACGTGGATAACCCTTGGATCAAGGACTGTAAAACATGTTTTCTTACGCCCGGGCATTACTTAAGACCGGAGATGTAGGCGACGATGCTAATAAAAAAAGTAAAATCATGTAAAATCGTTTAAAAAATGATTCTGGTGGTCCATTGGAATTCCAAAATAGATTTCTTACGGCCGTGTGTTATTGGGGAACGATGTTAATTGTTTTCTTCAAATGAGCAAAGAAAAATTCTCTATTTAAAGCGGGCTAAATTGTCTGTGTCTTGAGTTTTCTTTTTGACGATGGCTTCCGTATTTTGGGTGATCACTTACATTTTCTTTGGCAGATGACTTGCATTTTTTTTTGGGTCAATGACTTGCAATTTTTAGGCGATGACTTGAATACTTTTGGTCAATGACTTAAATTTTTTTTTGGTCGATAACATGCACTTTTTTGGTCGATGACTTATATTTCTCTTGATCGATAACATGCACTTTTTTGGTCGATGACTTACATTTCTTTTGATCGATGACATGCACTTTTTTGGTCGATGACTTACATTTCCCTTGATCGATGACATGCACTTTTTTGGTCGATGACTTACATTTCTCTTGATCGATGGCATGCACTTTTTTGTTCGATGACTTGATGTTTTTGGTCAATGGCTAGCAGTTTTTTGGTCGATTACGTCTGATTACCCCATCATTCTATTTTTTTTATGCCAATTTTCCCGATTTATGAAGGGTGTATTTCAAAAGCGACTTTTCCGAGATAGACCTATCAGCGCTTTGAACTGGTTAGCAGAAATATGTTGGTAAATAGTGTATTATCGTTTCCCCCTGTTAATAAAAATCACATCTGGGGAACGAAGTCATAGTTCAGGGCCAATCATGTGCAAACTTTCCGATTTCATTAGATAGTTCGTTATTATAACAAACTCATCAACCTCAAAACCAGGAACCCAAGTGAATGTAGCTAAATAGGGAGTGTTGGTGAGCGTTAAAGTTTAGAAAATGAAATTAATTCTAATTCTCATTCGACAGGAATAACTCTGGGCATTTATTCTATTAGGAAACTTATTGTCGGTCTACTCGTCTTTCTTAAGAACACGAATTAAAATCATCAACATTTTCTTTATTTTTACTTAACCTTTGCAAACCAATCCTCGTATTGTCTTTTAAAACCGGGATGCATTTTTAACTGTACTAATGACTTTTTGATTATTGGCAAGAATCCTTTTGTAAAGCTTCTTAAAGCTTCAAAAGAAATTTAGAATTTTTACAACAACAAGAACAAAAAAAACCTACAAGCGAGTGAAATGGTGATCAACAGGGAAAGGGAGAAAAAAACGAATGAACGAATCAAATTGCAAAATGAAAACACCAGGTACCAGGAAAAACATGGAAAAGAAGAAATTGACGTTAAACATTTTCCGTAAATGTTTTTTTGTGTTGTTGGCTGTTAAATTTCGGGGGCTTTAAAGTTTACAATTGTGTTGCAAGTTGTTTTATGTTGTTCCTGTTGCTGTTGTTTTTGTTGTTATTGTGATGGTGGTTTATTCATTTCTTAGTTTATTTGACAAAAACAGAAACGAGAGAAAAAACATACATTCTGACCTTTTTTCTTTCGGATTTTTTCTCTCTTTTTACTTTTCAGCTGTAAAAAGTTTTGATTCTTAAGAATAAAGAGCCTAAGAAAATAAAAGAAAAAAGAGAAAGAAAGAAATCCTTTATTATTCTTATTATTTGTCTTTGAATATTCTAGAGTTTTAAGTCTTTTTCATTGTCATCATTGCAACATTGCACAGCAAATGTTGGTGTAAACTTGACTTGGGTATATAAAGTCCAGGACAGGCGGACAGACAGACAGACTGTTTCATATACATACTTGTACATTTGTCTTTATGTTCTCTTGTTGTTGTTATTGTTGTTATTTTTTTAAGAAGAGCAAATGTCAAATTCCTTGTTTTTATAGTCGTTGCCTGTCATTGTCATTTTGCCTTTGCCAGTCGGTGTTTGTTGCATATTGTTATTTCCAAACTGTTGTTGTTGTTGTTGTTGTATTTTTTGTCATTGGCATTAAATGCATCGTGTAAGTTGCCTTTTTAAATTTGTTGCATGCTTCATCATTATTTTTAGCGCTTTAGTCGCATATATTTTTGTGGGGCGATAAGCTGTGAATTGCTCTGGAGACAAGCAAAAACGAACGAAAAAAATCCAAAACAAAATTGATCCCTTTTGCCAAAGTATAGAATTAAAGAAAATAAATAAATTCTCTTCAATTCTGATGAAATGAGCTGAAAAAAATTCGTATTTGTAACACAGTCAGTGGATCTTAAAGCAGGTTTTTTTTAAAATCCAGAATTTTTCAAAGGTTTGGAAAATCAACAGGTTTTGCCTTTGCTAGTTTGCTTTTTGACAAGGAAACTGCATTAGGCTCTAAGTTTTCTATCCTCCCACAGTCTGGATATCCTTGGAAGCTTCTGAAAACATGACTTCGACTGCCAATATCCCTGTATATGATAGGTACGAAGAGATGCCTCTTCCTCCTCCGCTATTGTGCTAGGCATGTACTCAATAGGTGAAGAACAGTTTCCTTCTTTTCCTTATCTCTACAGGCTCTGCAGAAACCGTTTGCCAAGCGTCCCAGACCAATGCACCTCACATAAATGGCCATAATGCAATGTCCAGTAATGACTTTAACGTGCTCTTTAGGAGCTCTGTACGAAGAGATGCCTTTTCCTCATCCGACATAGTGCTGGTCATGTACCCAATGGGTACCCAATAGTTTCCTCATTTCATCATCTCCTAATGCTCTGCAGAAATCGTGTCCAAAACCAATGCGTTTAACATGAGTGCCCATAATGCAAGCACACTAAGGACTTAAACGATTGTACTGAGTGTGCTCCTTAGGAGTATGCCGACTTTTTGTACAACTTTGGTTAGATTTTTGATACGGCTGGTCGTGAAAAGAGTTCCCAAAAGAGAATTTCATTTGCAACGACCCCGTAGATGCTAATGAATATAGCTCATGTGGAGACGATATTGAAGCAATGGAACCATTTGTCATGTTATTGCCTAGCCTACGTAAGCTTGAGACCCAACATTTTACGGAAATGTGGTTGGTAAATGTAGAAAGAACTGACATGATGGCTTAGGAGCCTGTAGACATGTGAGGATTACGACCTAGTTTTTTACATCACCTATGTTGAGTATTGTTATTTTTATGTCGATTCCGAACCACAGATTCTTAAGAATTTTTCATGACAATTTCATTTTACTCTCAGAGTTTTTGCCAAAAATCTGCTGAGAGAAATTCGCCGAAGAAATATTTTTTCGTAATTTGTTTTGTTGAAGATGTCCGACCTGGGGTTTGAACCGTGGCCTTTGTATTCGTGACTATTGTATTCTCTCTCCGGAGTATTCAGAATATTTCAAAATCAATTTCAGAATTTTATTTTTGGTACAAAGTCTTCAATTTTGAAAAAGTTTTGGTTTCCCTGCGTAACAATTGCAATATTTTTTCGTTGTATTTTTACAAATACGAGGCAATTTCTTAATCCAACGTTGATCATCAATTGAAGGTGTCATTATGAAATGCAAAGAGTTTTTTGTTGTTGATATTCTTTTTCATTTTTCCAACTCTACACGAAAATAATGACAGTGTGTAATAATATTGCAATTTTAAGCATGAAAACGACTTTGAAGGACCCTAAAACAATGAAATTTATTTAGGTTAGCATTATGGGGTGTCTTAAGTAGGATGAGAAGGATGTTGTTCTTTAAAAGCAGGTAATAATTTATATTTTAAAAATGATACGTATAGGAATCCATTATTTTTCTTCCTACCTAAACTCAGTGTCAATTTAAGCGATTATTTGGGAATAGAATAGAATGCTTTGCCCGATCAGTCGTGTATTCAGTAGTGTATGTAGGCCACAGAAAACGGTTGCAGAAGTAAATGAATTCTTTGAACTTTACTTGCAAAAATATTAAGACATGTAGCACATTAATTAGTCAAATCATTTGTTAATATATACAGGATCTTCCAACAGGGACTTTCGAATTTTGACAGTAAATTACTGCCAACTTGTTAAAGCTACGTCTGTCAAATTATTTGTTATTTATTTGTTATTTTGACAAATCGAAGTCGTCGTAGTCTAATAGGTAGTGTGTTGGCTTATTAGACAGCAGATTTCTAGCAAAAATTTAGTGAATAAAAAATTGCCATGAAAAAATCTGTCGTTCGGAGTCGACTTTAAACTGCAGGTTCTGCCACTCATGCATAAAAAATTAACACACACAACATAAGTGACTTGAGAATTTAGGTCGTAATCCTGACTTTAAGGGTTGTAATGACCAATTATGTATGTCTTCCAACAGGGACTATCGTACTTTAGCAGTATATAACTGCTATAACTGTTAAAGCTGGACCATAGACAATGGCGGACTTTGGGTTTAGCGGCGTCATCGGTCTTTATTCCCTTGAGAACGAATTTGGCCGTAACTTTCAATACTTTTGGTCTGAATTGGATGATCTGGACATCTACAACAGGCCAGACAGCACATGCTGCATTGAATATTCTGCACGAGTTATTGGAGGTCTCGATCATCTTACGTGGAGGTTGCTTGTTGGACTTTCTTAAGACGCCGAGGTGAACATTTGAACGATTTTATATTGCACAATGAAGTTGCCGTAGTCTAGTAGGTAGTGTGTTTGCTTATTAGACGTAAGGCTACGGTTCAAACCCCAGGTCAGACATCAAACGAAAATATGAAAAAATATTTCTTCGGCGGTTTCCTCTGTAGGTCCCGCCACTCATGTATAAAATTAACACACACAACATAAGGGGCGTGAGAAGCTAGGTCGTAATCCTGACTGAAGGGTTGTAAACACTAATTATGTTATGTATATTCCACAATATAATGGCGTCAATGTCTTTAAAAAATTACGACAATGTCTCACACACATTGTGTTTTATTTAAATATTAAGATAAGAAGCTCTTAAAACTTGAGTCCATATTAGGGCTGTCAAATTCTGTTAAATTCTGTCATTCCATTGACTCCGTATGTACCTTTCGTTGTAGTTTTCGAAATTTCTATAAAATTGTTCAAACCAATTAAAATGGCGTATGAGTTGCGTTCAAAACCGATTTTTTGTCATTGTAATGTAGGGTGCTATAGAATTATGCTCAACCGTTTAGTTACTTTCTCGTATCTGTTGAATTCGAGTAATTTTTGTGTTTTGGCTCATTCGTTAAAAGTTATTTGATTGTAAAACTTAAAAAACGATTTTAAACAATATAAAGAATTTTACTAAAAACCCACTTCAAATAAACACACGAAAGCAAAAAAACAAAAAAATAAAAAAAAAACAAAGAAACAAAAGGAAATAAAAGAAACAGAACAATATTGAATTAATCTTTAATTTTGGTAAAGAAAAATATTTTTGTATGCATTTTTGTTTTCTTTTTGGCCACAAACCATACACACACACATACGTACATATATGCAGCTTGTTAAAGAAAGTTAGAGGGTAAGAGGAAAAGTAAAATTCGTATTTGAATTTTTTTTTCATACTTAAATACTTGTATGTAAGTAATTTGAATTCGTAATAGAAAGTAAATTTATTTTTGGGTTTAGTTGAAACTAATATCTGAATTCAATATAGTACATACATACAACCCTTCAGTCAGGATTCAGCCTAGCTTCCCACACCACTTAAGTCGTGTATGTTAACTTTTATACATGACTGGCGGGACCTACAGTATAAAGTCAACTCCGAACGACAGATTTTTGAGAAACTTTTCATGGCAATTTTATTTGCTCTCAGAGTTTTTGCCAGAAATATGCAGAGAGGAAGTCGCCGAAGAAAATTTTTTCATAATTTCATTTTGATGTCTGACCTGGGGATTGAACCGTGGTCTTACGTCTAATAAGCCAACACACCACCTACTAGACTACGGCGACTTCAATGCAATATAGTGCTGGAAAAAATTAGGCGCATCTAGATTTCAATGCTTCTTAATTTTTTCCAACTACGGGTAGTTGATTTTCCTAAAAGCAAGAATTTACTGCCACAGTGGATCATGCTATAAAACGCTATTCTGTGTAAATTGACGGCTCAGTGGTCATTTACTACTGAGTCCAGACGCTTAGACCAACGTTAAATAATCACATGCATCTTAAAATCATTAACCACCTGCCCCCTTGCGTAATTCGTTTATCAATTTTGTAGTTCCAAAAGGAAAAATAAAATAAAAACACACATAAAACCAGGATTTCAGTGATACATGGTCCTCGGCAGTAAGTATGAATACAATGTCATTGAAATGACAGCCACTGTATTGGAAGCAATAATCGATCCTTTTACGTTAGTATTTGTTCACGTTTTTTTGCGGTATCTCTACGATATCTTGATGAGTGTGGCGTTACAGTTGCTTCAACTTTAGGGAAATATCCCCGCTTACGACGTTACCTCAAAAAAAAAATTAGTGGCCCCAAGTCGTGTGATTTTGGTGGCCTCTTGATGTACCCAAACTGGGAAATTACTTTAGAAACTTGCCATGCAACAAAACTAAAATCAGTCGTGTTATGTTGTGGTGCTGCCGCATTGAGACCACTTACCGTTTATTTTATAGTTTTTAATTGCAGGTTAAGAAAAAGTTTGTTATCATAGGCCATAGCGCTCGGTATGGATGATCATTCCTGAAAAATACTGCCTAATAATATCTTCAGACCATATTGCACACCAAGTAGTCACTTTTTCGGTGTGCAGTGAATTACAATAACATGGTTTCTCTGAGCCCCATATGCCGCAATTAAATTTGCTGACGCAAATGCCGAGTGAAAAATGTCGAAGCAAATTTTATTCGAAACATCAAAATTCCTGGCTCACTTAACAATAGCATGTAGCAACACCAGGTCAGACAGACATCGCCAACGAAAACAAGTATGAAAAAATATTTTTTCTTCCACTTTCTCTCAGCAAAGTTTCCGGCAAAAACTCTGAGAGTAAATATAATTGGCATGAAAAATGTCTCCAAAAAAATCTATCGTTTGGAGTCGACTTTAAACTGTTGGTCTCGTCACTCATGTATAAAATTAACACACACAACATAAGTGGTATGAGAAGCTAGATCGTAATCCTGACTAAAGGATTGTAATGACTAATTATGTACGTACTCGAATGTAGCAAGTCTAAATAAAGCATTGGAGGCAGGATGCATCATTTACTAGTAGTTTGAATAGTGACAACACGCATTGAAGGACATTCAAAATATTCTTGATATAGAATACCGATGTTTCTAAATTCAACTGAATTCCAGTTTCGATTCAGCGTTTCATACCGAAGAAGCTGCAAATAGAAAGGAACAACAAAGTTATATCGTCCGCTTAATTACTTTCCGAAACTATAGATATGGTCTCCACAGTTAGTTGGACATTCGGAGATGTTGGGAAGGATATAATCATCGAAAGAGTGGCTAGCGAGAGGCAAAAGCTCCTTTCAAACTTGGCTAGTTTGAGGCACTATAAACATTTCTTGGATAATTACAAAAGAAAGAATAACTTGAGTTAAGAAAGCGGATTTTTGACAGAACACTGCAGATTAAAAGAGCACAAAATCAATATGGATTCTAGGACTATGAGAATGAATCAGTAGCATACATACTTGGAATCTGGGAGGCATTAATGCATCCTAGAAGGAAACACATGGATGTGTGGAAAGGAATTCTCTTTGTTGAGACTGAGAGACATCCCGAAGTTAGGTTTACAGGAAACATTATTAGGATGGCCTATAAAGGTTGAAGGCAGTAGTATGGTTCCAGTACTTTTGTGCACCTCTACAGCGCACCTCTACAGTACACCTAGTAGTACTACAAGAGGTCATATAGAATATGGGAAAATATGTTTTAAATTTTAAAAAATTATTTGAAATTGTTTTTCTCCCCCCAACCAATAATTTTTAAGCTTTGCGCCCATAAGCAAGAAGGGTATGGTATGGTATGTCAATTGTTTTTTGTTGGCTTTTTTTTGTTTTGGAAAGTTTTTGGTTAGTTTTTGGTATGAGGTCTTAAGGAATATCACACGAATATAATTGAGTTTGACACAATAAATTGCTCATCATGTTTATGTTGTGTTGTTGTCTTTGCTGTGTTGTTGTTGTTATTGTCGTCGTCGTAGTCGTTGTATAGTACTCATCATCAGCATCATTGTCGTCATCGGCAACAGCAGCAGCAGCCGCAGCAGCAATCTTATATTGTCGTTGACTTTGTTTGTCGATGATGTTGTTTCAATTGGATTTATTTGGGAGTTTTTTTTTGTTTTCAAGCTTAAGTTTCTGTGTATCTTTCTCGCATTAGCTCATGAGCCTTTTGGCAAAGTTCAAACATTTGGGTCTCCTACAAAGCACAGCAAAGCAAAGAAGTTTATGAAATATTTTATTAAAGAAAAAGAAAATAAAACATAAAAAATGTTTAAAAAAAAAAAACAGAAAAATACAGAAACAGAAACAAAAAAATACCACCAGCAAAAGACCACTTGCTTGTAGAAGAAATAAAAACCTCAAATCTTGCAGGAGAAAAACTTTATGGTGTTGATATTGTTGACCTTAAAGCAATTGTTCGTTGTTGCTGTGGCTTGCTTTTATTGTTGCAATCTGTATTGTTGCTGGTGTTGTTGTTGTTGAGCTGATTTATAAATTGATTTGGATAAGTTTAGCACAGCAGGCGGAAATGTTACTGATGTCTTATGATGCTTCTGTTAAAACGCTTGAATTTTTCTTTTTTTTTTCTTCATCTTTACTAATGTCTCCTTAGGATCGTTTGCTTAAAATTTTTGTGTGGTTTGGTGTGGCAAGGACTAGGGAAGCCAAAGAATTTGTTTGGGGGTTTGGAGCTTTGGGGCATCGTTTTTTTGGATTTCTGTTGATATTTTTTTGGGTGTATATCACAGTCATGTGGCCAACAAATTGAAAAAAAAACGAATTTTTTTTTGTTTGTAAAATTGTGTTGTGAACATATTAACTAAACAACATGTTTTATTGTTGGCATTATGTTTTCCAATATAATTTTCAATTAAATCGCAGATTGCAGAAAAAGGGAACTGCTGCATGAAAAATAGGAATTATTTTTAAGAAATCTACTGCTGCTGCACAGTTTATTTAAAAAAAAAATTGTTTAAACTTACAAAACGCTTTCATGCCTAATATTTAAAAGATTTAAACTATAATGGCAAGTATTATTATTGTCGTTATATGGAGGTGCCATATTGTCTATTGTACTGGCCTCAATCTCTGGAAGGCATTTCTATAATGTCTCCGAGAAGCTTGTTATCCAGATGAACTGAAGTTGGCCTGTGTAACATGGACAATTCTCTGCTAATCATCTGATATGTCCGGTTTTCTTCTTGTATACATTGTCGCCGTAGTCTAGTAGGTAGTGTGTTGGCCGGTTTCGCGCCCCAGGCCAGACATCACGTCTTCCTCTCTCAGCAGATTTCTGGCAAAAACTCTGAGAGTGAATAAAATTGCCATTACTTTAAACTGTAGGTCCCGCCACTCATGTATAAAATTAACACACACAACATAAGTGGTGTGAGACACTATGACGTTGTACAATGTGTCAATTCGACCTCCGGGTACTGTACTTGTCTTAATGGTCAAGTACACGTCCTGTAACCTAACCTAACATAACCTTCTTGTATACATTTATGCCTCCCGTGTTCCAAGTATTTGCTCTGATGTTTCATTTTCATCATCAGAGAATCTATAAGCGATGATCGCCAAGTGTTCTTTAAGATTATGATGCCCTGTTAAGGGGTCGTTTCCTTCCATCTAGTTATTTGTAAATGGTCTGATGTATTATAGAAATCTCCTTTTATTGTAATTACCCAAGAAAAGTTTCGTTTGCCACAAACCCATTAGAGTTTCTTTTCGCTAATTTTGTCCTAATGAGCATCTCTTTTTACTTTCCCCACCAGAGGGGTCCAGAAACCTATGTACCTTACATACATGATTTAGTTTCCACAGACAGTATACTACATTAGGGTGGTTTTATCTCATAGGGTAAAAAAATATGTCCGAATTTTTTTGGGGCACCCCTCTAAAATGTTTCTTTCTGTCAGATTTTAGGATTGTCAAAGTTTGAGCACAATTGGAGGATGTAAACCCGTGCCACTGGGGCCTCAAAATTTTGAAAATCTCGATTTTTTGGCAGTTTTACGGCTTCGTCGATCCATATCTCTGAAACGGCGAAAGCTATTTGCCCGTGTCATACATCAAATTAAAGGCCATACTGTTGATAATATTTTGTATTCTACACAACTAGTACTGAAACCGAAAAATAGAGCCAATGTCCCTAAAAACGTGACTAAAACCTGTGAACGTTAAGCTCATCACAGATTACAACCAATTACTTACAAAGGACGAGCAAAAAAAAAAACAATACGTTCTCCAAGTAGTCAGCAGATGCCGTCAGCTGTATCCAGATAGCTCCAAAACCACATTATGTCGGTCCCTTGAATAAATTTAAATAAGAATAAAATGAAAAAGACAATTATTATACTTCGCTCTTAGGGGTACCTAGTCACGTACTTATGGTCATTGGGTTCATTATCTCGAATTCAGTACTATTTACGTATTTTTTTATTCCATATAAAATATTATAAACAGTATCGACTTCAATTTGATGTATGACACGGGCAAATATATTAAACCGTTCTCGAGATATGGGTCGGCAAAGTCGCTAAACTTCCAAAAAATCAAGATTTTCACAACTTTGAGGCCCCGGTGGCACGGGTTAACATCTTTCAATCATGCTCAAACTTTGACAATCTTAAAATCTAACAACATGAAACATTTTAGGGGGGTGCCGCCAAAAAAATCCGACATAAATTTTTTAAAACCACCCTAATACTACATATTATTTCCTTATAAGAATTAAATACTTGGTTTGCGATCTGATTTTCAGATATTGAGCACATCTTTCGAAGACATTTACAACTATTGGTCGCTACAACCCTTTCGTCAGGATGATGAGTTAGCTGCTCACATAAACCCATGTAGTGGTGAGGTCTATTGCTTAAGGTCGGCAATTTTATTTACTCTCAAAGTTTTTGACAAACAGGCTCCTGAGAGGAAGTTGCCGAAAAAAATATTTTTTTCAATTTCTCTTCTGTTTGAGATTTTTAAGTTGGGGTTTGGAAGTAACTCTCGAGCTTTTTTATGGGCTCGGAATATTTCATTTTTCAACCGAACGCTCGATTCTTCTGTATACAACACAGATTAATTCCTTTTTTAACGGAATATTTCATCAATTTCCTGTCAGGCACTACATTCATTCAGGTTGCAAAATTCGCTGATGAATCTGTTTTCCATTAATCTAACCTTAGTCTCCGGAGCCTTAATCTCCAATACTATATGCAGCAGGATTAAAATCTAATAGATTTTCGAACGTCGCTGTAGAATAAGTTCTTTGTTATACCAACACATGCTTGTCTCTGCTTCTTGTCCAGCTTGTGGAGCGGGGGCATCATTGGCCCATATTTTTTTAGAAATGAGAACGACGCAATCATTACATTATCACCTATCGTACCATGATAACCGACTTTTTTGTACTCGATCTTCATGGTGTTGATGTAAACGATCGAACGCTGGCTTTAGGTCTTATAAGCCAACACACTACCTACTAGACTACGGCGACTTTATGTTATAATAGAAAATTCATTTAAAATTAATGATAAAAAAAAAAAGAATTTTCATCATGATTTCGTAAACTTATTAAAAATTCATTACACTTAAATCGTTTACCATGGCATTTCATTGCTGTTTGGTGGTTGAATTTTTCTTTCTGGTTGCCTTTAATATGCAAATTGTTTTGTTTAATTTTTCACATCAACACGGCATCTGTAGGAGATGGCATTTGAACAACATTTTCTGTGTAAATTTGTTAAAAGAAAAAATTTATTTAAAATGTTTCTCTTTTTTTTTTGGAAAAAAGGGAGAAAATGTTTTTTTTCCGAAACAAATTCTGATATTTGATACTCTTGCCTTTTAGTATTTTGCCGAAATCAATTTTTTTCTTCATTCTTTTTTTAGTGGCGCTTTGAAAAAGAATACAGAAAAAAATTAAAAAATTAAAAATATTCCTCCAACAAAATCATGGAAATTGTAGAATTAAAAGACTCTGAACATGGTTGAGCAACGTTTTGTGATTTAATTTGACATGGCGATAAAGAACAATAGCGTTGTAAACTCTTGAGAGAGCCACCAAATATTTTAAATGTTTGGCTTAATAGGCGGGGTAAAACTATCGTGTGAATTTGAAGAAAATGGAATTTTTTTTTATAGATCCTGCCTATTGAGCTTCATAGATGGCTCGCATTATGACAGGACAATCGTGTAAGTCTGGTGAAATCTACATCATGCTCAGGCCAGTACAGAGCAATCAAAAATAAATAACATTTAAAGCATAGAATGCGATTTTGTGCTCGTCTTTCTAATGTGCGAAATAGAGTCAATAATGTAATGTAATGTAAAATATGTACATATGTATGTATGTACATGTGATATCTATCGTAAGCTGTTGTATTAATTTCACTTCATTCCAAGCCTGCTTTGTCGTTACATACATGAGTAATTTGTCATTACAGCCCTTTAGTCAGGATTACTACTCAATTTCTTACACCACTTATGTTGTGTGTGTTAATTTTATACATGAGTGGCGGTACCTACAATTTAAAGTCGACTCCGAACGACAGATTTTTTGAGAAACTTTTCATGGCAATTTTATTTACTCTCAGAGTTTTTGTCAGAAATCTGCTGAAAGGAAGTCGTCGAAAAAATATTTTGTTCATATTTCGTTTTGTTGGAGATGTTTGACCTGGGGTTTGAACCGAGGCCTCATATCTAATAAGCCAACACACTATCCTCTAGATTACGGCGACTACCATTGCCAACCCAATTGCCTCTTTCCTGTATTGGCAACTTGTAAATTCAATTCAACGATTGCCCGTTTTAGGACATATTCTTGTCTACGCAGTGATTGTTCTAAACAAATTCAATCAAGTTTCAGGATCTCAATTCTCAGTGGTCCTGATGTCACGAGTTGTCAGTTCTTAGTGATTTGTTCTTCTTAATTTGGAAACTACCAGTCTTAATTTATTATCAGTACGTGTACAAGGTCTTACTATACGGGTGATAAAGTTGCAGAGGTTAAGTATAAGTTTCTGATGGTATTCTTAGTGGTTAAGTTTAGTGTGTCTCCCAGTTAAATTTTTGAGTTACAAGTTTCTTCGCTAGACAACGGTAGGCTAATTTTCTTGTAGAGATCGCTGGTGCAGTTTGTAACAGTTGCAGTTTGCTTCTGTTTTATAATTGCGGAATTACGCTTGACCTGCTTGCAAAAGGTTACTGCTAACTTAGACTTCTAGGTATGCTTTTTTGCGCCATTAGCAGATCCTTTACAGATTTCCCGCCCTCTGTCAGTTACCATTACTATGGAAAACGAAGGTTTACTTTATTTTAAGTGCATCTGTACTGCATATAGGAGGATGTATTTCACATACAAGTGCTGTGAACAGAGTTTATATGTTTCCTTCTTTGATTTAAGTATGCCAACATTTTATTCTGCTGCTGGCGATTGCGCTAGTTTGATACGATAGTTTGCAACATTTTGTTCTGTTGCTGCAGACTGCGCTAGTTTGATAAGCCAAGTTGCAGCTGGCTTTAGGAGCACTGTACCTATGAAAACGTGTTGGTTGTGTTTGATGTCTGTCCACTCAGGCTCGTATTAATTTTTTATGGTTGGTCCAGTTCGATTTTCAGACGTGCTTTAGGAACACCCATATGTGGCTTTATGTATTGTCTTTTGTGGGAACAGCATAGCTTCAATGATCATTTTTTTATCAAAGGCTTCTACACTGCTGTACATGGATCTCACAGCGTACCTGCTCATCAAGTCTTCGGCATTGGTGTTCGAAGAACGTACTTCCTTAACTCAATTGGTTATTGGAGCCTTTTAATCGTACGACCTAGAATTTCATACCACCCATGTTGTTTGTGATAATTTTATTCAAGAGTGGCGGGGCTCACAATTTTAACTTCACTCCATACTACAGATTTTTGAGAAACTTTCCATGGCAAATTTTTAATCCCAAAGCTTTTGCCAGAAGGCTGCTGAGAGGAAGTAGCCGAATTTCATTTTGTTATAGATGCTTGGGATGGGAATTGAACCACTGCCCTTATACTACCTACTAGACAACGTCTAATCCTTACAGAGCGTACTTTCGCATTAAATTTCTTCCATAACGATCATCATGTCTCCATGGTGAACAAATGACAAGGTCTTGTCCAACTACAAGTATAAGTATGTGGGATTCTTTGTTTAATCCTCAGAATTCTAATCAGAATTATCATCATAACAACTTCCTATCCAACTGATTTTAAACCTTATAACTCCGAAGAATGTATTGTTGATTGAAAGTTACTAAAGTTGGACAGTGGTCCAGATAGGCCCTATGCTGCATAAGTGTGGCCCTCCAATTTTCTTTCCTATCTTTTCACTTTCTTAAACATTTAAAAAAATATTAGAAACTCATGAATACCTGTAGGCTATACTTCCCTTCAGTTAGTTGCGTTTGCATCTCTCAACACAAAATATTTTTGGCCATACATTGTTGCTACTGCCGCCGCGGTTTGTTGCCATGTTAAAGACATTGTTGTTGGCGGAGAATGATGATGAGTTTCTTAGCAATTTAGATTAGTTTGATTGTTCTGTTGTTGATCCTAAAGGAGTAAAATGAGAAAAAAAAGAAAGAAAACAAGAAAAAAAATGTTGATGAACGAATAGTTTAAATAGAGTTTCTGATGAGGCTAATGTGAGTGTAAGTTACTGCAGCAGAATATTTCACAATAATGGTACCTGCTTGGTAGTGATTTTTTCTTCCTTTTCTTTTTTTTAAAGAAAATTTCAATTGTATGTAGGAATAGGAAATAAGAAAATTAAATGAATTCTTTTATAATAATTGAAATACTTTTTGTAATTTTTTTTTGTTTCGTATTAAATTCCTGGTAACACTTGTTTGTGTATTTTCCATGGCCTGTTACTTGCCATTAGCAAGCAATTGATTTCAATCTTGCTTGTTTGTTTGTTAGCAAAACTTAATTAATATATTTTTAATACGACATAATTTTGTAATTTTATTTCCTTCTTAATTAAAATGATTTATAGTCTCCACCCTATAGTCTCGATAACTTGTTTTATGTCGCTTTTTTATCTTTGTTTGTGATTTTTTACGATTTTCTGTTTTCGATTTCATTTCAATCGATCTTGATTGTATTGCTGCGATTTGAAATTCACCAACATTTGTTGTTGGCCAATTGTTGCCTGTGGTACTAGTACACGTAAATAAGGCCGCATATGCAAATTGTTTATAAATATGTTTTCATAGTTTTATGATTGTTGCAATATTTATGGAAATAATGACAACAACATATACTAACACAAACATAGAAATGAAAATGGTAACCATAACAACAGCTAACAATTCACATCAATTGACACTTTGACAGCTGTCATTAAAATACTTGTTGTTCTCTGTTCTCTGTTCTGTTTCTATTTTAATAATAAATTCCCCTTTTTCCACTCCTCCGACATCGTGTTGTAATTGGTGGCATATAATTTAGATAAAAATTATTTGAATTCTTAGAAGTGATTGCATTAAACTTAAAATTAAATTAAAGCTTAAACTGTACGCTACACTAAAAATGACAAGTAGACTACACAGTATAATCCTGATAGCCAATAAAAATATTCAGATACTGTTAGATTTTAACAACTTGTTTGACCACAGTTGCTGGAGTGTAGTTGGTAGTGTGTTGGCATATTAGACCAGAGACCTCGGTTCAAAACTCAGGTCAGACATTTTCACCAAAACGAATGTGAAAAAATATTTCTTCGGCGACTTCCTTGCAAAAACTCTGAAAGTAAATAAAATTGCCATCAAAAGTTTCTCAAAAATCTGTCGTTCGAAATCGACTATAAACTGTAGGTCCCACCACTCATGTATAAAATTAACACGCGCAACATAGGTGGGTCGTAATGCCAACTAAAGGGCGAAATGACAAATTATGTACATATGTCGACCATAACTATTATAAAGTGCTCTTTAGAAGTCAGATTAAACTAATGAAGGACCCAAATAAAAAAAGTTACAATTATTCTCAGCTGTTTATTAAATAGGGAAGTTCCTGGGGATTGAGGGCAGTACATTAGATCATTGGTCGCATTGCTATTGTACCTATTCCTGGTAATAATAAATAAAAAAAAGATATAAGATATCCAGGATTGTGCAGTACATTTAGCCGTTAAAGAAGGACACTCCAAAGAACCTTGGACGTTTGGCTGCTAAAGCTAGAAGAAACAACAGAAAAAGTGGAACTCAATGATTATCTCGTACTCAGAAGAGTTCCTCCAGCATTTGCACTGAAGGGTGTTGACGCTAACCTTTACCCTTAGCCTTTGTTAAACTCCTTTTTTCTATGTGCGAGCCAATTCTCCAATGGTCATCGTACTCCCTTATGTTTTCGTAAATAGAGTGATGCTAGTCTTCAGAACTTTCAGCGTCTGGGGCATGTAGTTGCATACTATGGCCACAGAGCTCTTTAAACTAAAACTGAATTAAAACTATTGTGTGAGCATTGTCGAAATAATCTGCAAAATTTCGTCTGGACGACAGTTACAGTAGGGCAGATTAGAGACCACAAGGTAACAGATTCTACTACCTTCGAAGCTTTTCTAACAAGTTCATCAGCCTTATTATTTTCAGAGTAGCCTCTGTATCCCAGGACTTATGGAAATGACTCATATATTTCTTATTCTTCTCGTTACTAGGCCACACTAGTGCGCTGGTAGCGACTTGACTACCAGATAAAATTAATTCTAGAATACTAATCCAAAAGCATTTTTAAAGTTTACAATCTAAAGCATGCTGCAAAGTTGGCATTTATCTCTGCAGCGGTTACGATCTTGTATCTGTCTGTGAGGTCTGCGTTAGAAATTTTACCTCATCTGAATTCTTCTATGGAAGTTTGCGGAAGTGTAGTGATGTGACCATTTTAACCGGAGTAGAAGCAAGACAAAGAAGAAAAGTGCTCTCAGCTAATAGCAATGAAAACCGGAAGCTTTAGGATGTGGCTATCAAAAGCCAGTAAATATAGAATGACGAAGGGCAACAAGTAGTGCAGGCACCAGCACAATTAACTCTGTTTAACTTAGTTTTGAAGCAGCTTCCAATGAAATTTTTATTGTAGTATCACACCATTACAGACATCGTTTTAGAAATTACTATAACTGGCACACTATAATTAATCGTAACAAACTCGATAAGTATCGATTTATTTACGAACATATGTCGCAGATAAATTGTTTATCAAAACTTACAATAATCAATGGCTTAATATATACCAATCATAGCTTAATTATATTTTTTGAAATTTCATTTATTATAGGGTACCACATCAATTTAATGAACTTTAGTTTTCCAAGTTGTTTTCAATTATCAAGTAACAAAATTGTAACAATAATACAACAAAAAATATCACTTAATATGTTTAAGAAAAATTATAAAAAAGGTTACCTGAAAGCTTAAAAGTTAACAATAATTATTCACGTACACTTCTTTGAGTCATGCAGAGCGCAATTCACAGTAAAAACTATAAAAAATTGATTCAAATTTAAAAGCAAAATTATACGCTCTCTAAAGTATATAAAATAGTTATGTGTACCACCATAAACATTTCGGTTTCAATTTGGTTCTGAAATTGTCTCCATGTACTCATGGAATTGTAAAACTTTTGACTTGATTGACTTGACAGCTTCTACAGAAGTCCCAAGCAGATTAAAAAATTAGCGAAGTATTACATCAACTGAAATATTTTTCGTAATTCAAATACCTAAAAATACTGTGCATAGGTGCTTAGTCTAGTGTGTTGGCCTGAAATCTATTGACTTCCTTCAAAATATTCCAAGGAAGTTCCCAAGTTTCAAATTTTATTCGAAAGCCTTTCAAATATCCTCTGTTTACACCATAATAGCGTTATTTCTACATGGTTCTTCATTACACACCTTCAGTCAGGTTTACGACCTAGCTTCTCACACCATTTATGCTGTATGCCTTAATTTCATACATGAGTAGTAGTAGAACTTACAGTTTAAAGTCGAATTCCAAAGACAAAGTATTAGATGGCAATTTTTAATTTACTCCCAGAGCTTTTGCCGGAAATCTGCTGGAAGTTTGCTAGGAAGTCGACTGAGAAATATTTTTTCATATTTCACTTTGTTGGAGATGCCTGACGACTTGTCTGGAGATGTTTAAACCGTGGTCTCACGTCTAATAAGCCATCACACTACCTTCTGGAGTACGGCGACTATTGTTATTTCTGATAACATATTCCAAATTGAAATCTCTTTTAAAAATCGGAAATAACGTTTATAGAAGGAGTTTAATTGTAGGCCTCAATAATGTCTGTCTGCTATATAGGAGCGTATCGGTTCATCGAGTGAATATAGTTTGCATACCAACTGCATTCGATTTGTATGTAAATGTAGTTTGAATACTTGAAGCGTCCAAGATTCATTTCAATAACGGGCATGACATCTCGAAATATTTCTGGATAATGAAATTTACTTTATTGACTATTACTACCCTTTAGTAAGAATTACAGCCTAGTTTATGTTCTCCATGTGTGGCGGAGTGTTATCCTTGTGTAGGGAGACATACAGTTTAACGTAGGTTTAACAACTTTTCATGACGATTTTGTAGAGGATCACCGAAAGAAAGACGTTGGAGCTGAGGTTGGACCTCATATACTCTCTTATAGTAAGTCAATGCATTGGTGAGTAACTTTACTCAATCGGACCTACTCTTTCTTAAGGAGAAATTTTCTTTGAAATTCGTTGTTGATACTGTTCATTGTGGGTTTTCAGCGAACTTCCTGCATGGATTGTTTGTGTTTCAAATCCGAAAGAAAATATTCTTTGTTTTCTCCTGGATTTTAAACTGAATTTCATAGATTTCAGGACAAGTACCTGGGGTCATATAGGGTACTTCTGTATGAACTTGTCTTATATAAGTGAACAGAATTGAGAGAATTAGAGTAGTAGGCATGGTAGCTTTCAAAAATTATAAAAATTTGTGACCTTGTTGCGAAATAAGTACGAAGTGAACGTAGTTGAGTACGTAGTGTGTTGACTTATTAGACGTGTGGTTGTGGTTCGAAGCCCAGTTCAGACATCAGACAGAAATGAAATATAAAAATGTTTCTTCGGCGACTTCTTTTCAGCAGTCTTCTGGCAAAACTCTGAGAATAAATATAATTACCATGTAAAGTTTCTCAAACATTTGCCATTTGGAGTCGCCTTTAAACTGTAGGTCGCACCACACATGTAGTAAATTAACACACACAACATGAGTGGTATGAGAAGCTAGGTTGTAATCGTGGTTAAAGGTTTGTAATGACCAATTAAGTAAGTAAGTTACGAAATAAGTACAGCAATTGGATTTTAAATAGTGGGATCAGCTGAGAAAAAATGGAAACAGTAACCGTAACACTTTCACACAAGCCAATGAGAACTTATTGTTGTATATAAAAAATTTTTTTTTATTGAAAAACTTTTCTTTGAACAAATTTTGTAAATTTTTGTAATTGTCACATGATTTTACAAAATCCTAGTAAAGTTGGTCTATACTTGCTGTACATCTCGAAAGAGGTTAACAAAGCATACTGGATTTTGATATTAAAAAGGCTTTCTTAACCTATAAAAGAAGATAATACCTGTACATTCACTAGAACACCTGTGTTTTCTTTGTGATAGTAAATCTCTATTCAAACTATTTTGATTTTTATTAAATATTTGCGGTTTTTATTTTAAATCACAATTTATTAACGTCATACACAATCCCACCGGCGACAGTGCACTGTGTGCCGCAGCCACAATGGTGGTTTCAAATAAATTTTAATAAAAAAAAATCCATCCGAACTGCCATTTATTTTTAATTGTATTTTGTATTGAAATCATTTGAAATGAATTGAAATGAATTGAAATGAATCGAATTGAATGGAATTGAATTGATTTGTATTTATTGTGTGTTTGAAATTAAATTTAAAACTTGTATTTTTATTTGTTGTATTTTTTATTTATTGTTGTTGTATTGTACACTACACTCTCTAGCTAGCGTTTGTGGTGATTTTTTTAATCAATTTTTTTCAATCATTTTCATATTTTTTTAAAATTTATTTTATTTATTTTTGTTGTTGTTGTTGTATATTGAATAAAACGTGTGAATTATAGAATGAAAATACTAGAAAAAATAAAATTATTGCCTGATGATTTTATTATTTCAAATATAAATTGACATTTAAACTTGGCAAGTTTTTTTTTCATTTTTTTTTTCTTTATAATTCGATTACATGTTTTTCGATTTTTTTCTCTCTCTCTCTCTAATTGTACAACTATTTCGATTTCTTATCGATTAAAAAGCAAGTTTTTAAATGCTGCGTAATGTAATATTTCACACCTTTAGATTTACTTTTAAATGTTTGCATTTTGCCGGCATTTAGAAGTGAATGTTGCTGTGTTTAGAACGTGTTGATTTGTATTTTTATTAATTTTTTAAATTTAATTAAGAATATATGCATGAGCAATTATATTTATCATAATTATATGCAAACATGGTATGTGTAGTAAAATATGTTTAATTTGCAAAACATTTCTATTGTAAATGTTGAATTTTATTTATTTGTCATGAACAGACTTTAGAATTCACAACACAATGGTATGCAGTGCTATGATATAAGTTATGGAATTAATACTGGTGTAAGCAATTCTGGAGGCTAGCATGAGAAAAATTTTTTTTAAGAATTTTATCAGGTTATCCACTTAGTAGAAGCCGCCGTAGTCTACTAGGTAGTGTGATGGCTTATGAGACGCCACGGTTCGAACCCCAGGCCAGGTTAGGTTAGGTTTGAGGACATGTACTTGTCTTTGGGACAAGAACAATACCCAGAGGTCAAAATGACTCATTGTAAATACGTCCTAAAGGAGAGAGAGATAGGGAAATTGGAAAAGGAGAAGAGGTAGGAAAGGGAGGCCGTAAGAGACGAACCCCAGGTCAGACATCTCTAACAAAATGAAATATAAAGAGAAATATTTCTTCGGCGACATCCTCTCAGCAGATTACTGGGAAAAACTCGAAGAGTAAATAAACAATTGCCAAGAAAAGTTTCTCCAAAAAATCTGTCATTCGAAATCGACTTTAAACTGTAGGTCCTGCCATTCATATATAAAACTAACACACACACCATAAGTGGTGTGAGAAGCTAGATCGTAACCCTGAGTGAATTGTTGTAATGACCACTTATGGATGTATGTAAGTGTATGTAGTATAAAGGGATCTTACTCACCAAACAGTTATGCAGAGCGAGACCTTGGCTGACCATCCCTCGATGTCGTAGTGGCTTTTATTGAAGGCAAACACGATTTCTTAATTTTTTTTTAAATTCTCAAAAAACTCTTCTGAAAAATCAATGAAAATTGTTTCGATTCACAGTCAAGTGCTCTAAACACAATACCTCATAACGCTACTTTATGTATAGGGAAGGCCACCTACCGTTTTAAGTTTGAACCATCGGTTATTTAGAATCTGACAATACTTATGTCATTCTACTCTGTCACAAAATTTAATATATTATCGCCGCCGAAAGTAATGAATCGATTTACGCCTGAGCTACGAGAGACCGCTCGATGACTTCGATTTTATCAAAAAAACATCTTTTCCGATGAAGCTCAGAAGCAAAATTGCCCCGTATTTGTGACTCAGAAAATCTACACGTGGTCTTACAGAAGCCAATTCATCCATTACGAGTGACTGTTTGGTGCGGCTTGTGGTGTGGTTTGGTTTCAACAGGATGGTGAACTTGCCACACATCTCATGCCAAAAGCAATTTATTGCGTCAAACGTTTGATGGCCGTTTATTTATCCGCCAAGAAGCTGCGATTTGACACCGTTGGGCTATTTTCTGTGGGGCGCCGTTAAAGAAAAGAGTTATGCCGACAAACCAGAGATTCGAAAAAGTGCACGAAAATTGGTCCGATCGAATAAAGTACTGTGAGGCCAGACGCAGCAGCCATTTGAATAAAATAATATTCCATTTCTAACCGGAAAAGGAACAGTCGTGAAGGACAATAAAGTTCATAGTGCGGAATGGAATTTTATGAAAATGTCCTGCACCAGTT
Source organism: Sarcophaga carnaria (assembly GCA_958299815.1). Classification (NCBI taxonomy): domain Eukaryota; kingdom Metazoa; phylum Arthropoda; class Insecta; order Diptera; family Sarcophagidae; genus Sarcophaga; species Sarcophaga carnaria. Next base: position 16,840,177 of record OY283152.1, on the reverse strand, counting down.
CTCTAACTAAATTTACCTTATATGCGTGATTTTTTTGATTATTTTACTTGTATTTAGGTTTTCATTACCCCTTTTAGGATGTCTACAGCTTATGCAACCATCTTCATAGTAAACGAATTGCTGCGATTGGTTTAGCGTCTTGTGTTGTCGGTTGGAATTCTTAAAATATTCCTGTTGAACATTAGTAATCTTGAGTTTTGTTTTCTTGTTTGTTGTTTATACGACAGTATTCCACTTTTCTACTATGCTTTTGCCATTATCGGGCTTCCCACTCTTAGGTCGTTCCTGATGTCCTCTGAAGACCTGTGTTGCTCATAGAGTTGGATTACAATATTCTGCGTATGACAATGAGGCATTTAGTAATGAATGCTTGTAATTTTTAATATTTTCCAGTTTTTACATGCATACAATAGAGTTAAATATAAAGGTTCCGCCAAATAACTTTTTTTTTGAAAATGCTTAAAAAAACTACTGAATATCTTCACAAATTTCTTTTTTATTTGAAAGTACAATCCTTCCGGTTAATAATGGAATATAATTTCATTCAAATGGCTGCCTCGGTGGGCCATGCAGTAGCCTACATCAGAAGATGCCGATTTTGGCAAAAAAATCGTCTTTTCAGATGAAGCTCATTTTGATCTTGGCGGGTATGTATTTGGGGCACAGAAAACCCGACGCACCCAAAACGAGTCACTGTTTGGTGCGGATTTTGGTCAAGAGGCATAATTGGGCCATTTTTCTTCGAAAATGAGCAAGGAGTGTCCGCTACAGTCAATGACGATCGTTAACGGGCCATGTTGAACGAATTTTTGTTCACAAAGTTAAAGAGGATTGTATTGGCAACATTTGGTTTCAACAGGACGGCGCTACGTGCCACACAGCCGAAGCTACACTCGATGTTTTGCGCACTGTTTTTGAAGATCGCATTATCAGCCGCAGAGCTGATGTCATTTGGCCACCTTGGAGCTGCGATTTGACACCGTTGGACTATTATTTGTGGGGTGCCGTCAAAGGTAAGTGTTACGCCGACAAGCCAGAGACAATTGACGCTTTAAAGGACAATATTCGTGAAGTCATTGGTGAAATACTGCTGCACACAATCGATAATGTGCTTAAAAATTGTACCGATCGTGTACGCTACTGCATGGCCAGCCGAGGCAGCCATTTGAATGAAATTATATTCCATTATTAACCGGAAGGATTGTACTTTCAAATAAAAAAGAAATTTGAGAAAATATTCAGCAGTTTTTTTAAAGCATTTTTCAAAAAAAAAAATTATTTGGCGGACCCTTTACAAGGTATCCCTTTAATACTACCGGTCTTCATACTGATAGTATGGCTAAACCTCTGCCTTTTTCCATGTGTAATTTCCTTCAGCGGAAATTTTCCAAAAATTAATTTTGCTGATAAATACTGCATATTTTTCTTATTATTCTGTTCAATAGAATGGACCTGTGATCATTGATATTTGCGAGTTTCTCCATATCGATTGCAGTAGTCCAAGTTAGTTTCTTCAAAACTAAAAATCTGTCTGCCAATTTTATTTTAAAGACTCCTCTGTATAACAGTACCTTGGTTATAATGGGGTAATTCCTCTTTAGTTGCTACAATCTTTCAAGTATTGGATAGAGATTAGAGTAACATAAATTGTACGGCTCAATGTTGCCTTACCGGTGAAGCCCTCCAAACCAACCATTTAAACTTTATAAACAATGAAGCTAGTAACTGGCTTTATGCTAAAAGGAAAATTTTGCATCTCCTAGAAGCACAGAAAAGTGTGAAAAGACTCTTGAACTCTTTATTATATTAGAAATCTGTCTTTTATTGCTCATATCTGCAATACAAATTTTGTTTGGACAAATTCGGTACTTTCCGGGCACTAATTTTTTTAGTAGGCAGTTAAGCAGTTAAGCAGGTAATCGTAAATTGTATAGTAAAACTATCGAATTTACTTTTTCAAACAAAATATGCACGTCATATCACCGGAAATCAATATACGTATCCCCTATTAACCATAAATTGTAAAGAATTATAAAAAAATTATTAACGAATAAAATATAAGAAGAGAGGAAAAATAGAAAGAAGAAGAACAAGAAGACTCACTAATTTGATTTTCTAAAAATACTACGTACACGCACACACTCATACAAACATCGTGCAATGATGGTCTTCAAAAACATCAATCCATTGCAACGCCTTAATAACAATTTCATTAACGTTAATGTCTTCATTATGGCCAGTGCCAGTTTTATTTTCGCAATATTTTCTTCTTCTTTTTCTTCTTCTTCTTTGGATTGTCTGTTTAAAAAAAAATATTTTTTTTTATTCGTTGTTGTTATTTTGTTTCTTAATCTTCTCAAAAGAATGAAAGGACTTCAACCCCATATTTCAAGCAAAATGTCTACAAATCAAATTACAATGTGAGGTAAATGAGCGAATACACTCGCTACAATAAAATTAAAAGCAGGTGGGCCATGCAGCCAAACATTTTAACAATCAAGCCATTCAGCCAGGCCACTCAGCCAGTCAGTCAGACAGTCATATAGTATGTAAGCAGCAACGTTAAACATTTTTGTGTTCATAATAACACTGACTGACTTTATTATTGCAAACTGCTTAATCTGTATGAAGGAAAAAAAGGAAAATGAAAAAAGAAGAAGAAGAAATAACTCAGAAACGTACAGCAAACTTCGCATGTCAGTTTCACACTTTGAGATACAACCAACATAATCCCTACCAAATTGTTAAGTTATAAATACGAAACGAACAACAAAAAAAGCAAAAACCTCAAGAAATAATTTTGCAGCCAAACCATTGGCAGGGGTATACCATGTATGTATGTATAGTTCATATTGCATACCATATATTCACACCGAAGTTATTCTTCAATTTAATGCTTTTACTGTTTCCTATAATAGTTCCAAAGAAGAATTATTATTTTCTTCCATTTTATTTCTTTATTTGTATCATCTCTATGGCTATTTCATTTACCAATGATTACCCTTTAAGTAAGAGACGACCTCAAAGAGTTCCTTAATAGTTGAAGTAAAATTTTTTTGAGTTTAATTTCGTAGAGCGTAAGCGAATTTGAATGATCCTGAAAATACTGAAAATATTTTAAAAATATTTTGGACAGCATACAAGAATTCGAGGAACGTTAGTTGAAGACAATATACATAAGCCTCATAGGATTGAAGTCAAGTTAAGGGTTAAGTTAGGTTAGAGGACGTGTAATTGGCAATTAAGACAAGTACAGTACCCGGAGGTCGAATTGACCCATTGTACGACGTCCTAGTTTCTCACACCACTTATGTTGTGTGTGTTAATTTTATACATGAGTGGTGGGACCTACAGTTTAAAATCGACTCCGAACGACAGATTAAGGGTTACTTTACATACCTACATACACAGTTGGTCATTACAGAACTGCAATCGGGATTACAACCTAGTTTCTCACACCACTTGTTCACGCTGGCCACCCTACTTTTAAGTTTAGATTTAAGTTTTGTTAAAGTGTATTAACCACCCCTGTGTTTATATGCAATAATTGTGAATTATAAAGAATTAAACGAAAAGAGATCAATACCCGATCAACCCCCAACCCGAAAGGTACGTTTGTGTACAACAAATAAATAATATTTGATTATTTAAACTAATTACATTTGTTTTTCATTTACCCCAATTCTCGCACAATATTTTATTTTTATTTATTTCCCCTCTCACCCCCACATTTTGGTCCAATCGAGCCGGATCATCCCCTAAATAAAATAAAATATTTGCGAGACTCTATTTGCAGATTGTCTCGAAGATCGCCATACTGGTTATTTGTTTTTGGATAAACCACACCCTTAACACGGTTTGAAGATTTTTTATGTACTTAAATAATTATTTGATTTGTACAAGGTACGTAAAATAAATTGTAATAGGTGCTTAAATTTGTGTTTTTAAAAAAAAGAATATAATAATAGTGCAGTGAAAGTGAAAGAATATAAGAAGAAAAGAAAAGCATAAAAAGTATATATATAAATAAATATACCAACAACATAGTGTATTAATATAGTCGTGTTGTTGTTGTTGCATACTCCTTTTATAAACAGTTGGAAGATAGTCACAAATTAAGGTGACCGCTGTTTTTGTTGAATATATTATGCTTTTGTTGCGATATTTGTGAATATTATATTCTTTCACTAATATAAATCGAAATATATATATTTTTTTTAATATTTTTAAATTGAGATTGTGATAAGTTTATCACAATAATATATACAAATATTTTTTGATTTTTAAATTAATATTTTGATATTTTTATTCAAATATAAAATAATTTTATTTGTTTAAATTATATTGAAACTTTTCGATCGATCCCTATTTTTTTGAATTTTGTTTCGAAAGTTTTCGCAAACCCTTTTTTGTCGTTTTAAACCTTAGCAGGAATATATCTTTAAATTTTTCGAATTTAAAGTGGTATTTGTTTAGTTGTGTTTGAACTATCAATTTTTTCGATAAACCCTACTCGTTGGAGTTTTTATACTTTGGAATTTTTTACCCTTTTTAATTACTTTAAATTTTTCTAACCCTTTTGGATTTTTTCCTGGTAAATTATATAAAAACACGAATTTTAATAAAATGGCCGCTTTGCGAAATTTAAATAGGAATTACAATCGCTTAGCAGATTTGGAAAGCTTTATTCAAGCTATTCCGCGAGAGGAACATTCGGTTCACTCTCTAGGTGTTCATCGGCAGGAGTTGACCCGTTTGTGGGAAGTCTTTCGTGACAGTTACGAAGACTTGTTGGAAAATGCCGAAGAAACCAAAGTCTCGACAAAAGACGCGAAAGCCAAATATATGTCGGGATATACCTTGTATTTTCAATCCGCTTCATTTATTGACGGATTAATTGATAGCCTTAAGAGTAAGGCCGCGAACCCGGTTGCTAATACTGTCCCTATCCACCTTCCCCCATGTGACACCCCAACCTTTTCTGGCGATTATGCGTCTTGGCCAACATTTCGAGATATGTTTTCGGCCATTTATGGAAGTAACCCCCATATTGGAAATGTCCAAAAGATGTATTATCTTTTACAGAAGACAGAAGGTGAGGCGAGGGACATAATACGAACATGCCCCATGACGAATGATGGTTTCGACATGGCTTGGCAGAATCTCGTCGACCGTTACGAGAATAAAAGACTATTGGTCAATTCTCAACTGAAAACTCTTTTTAACCTCCCTTCCATTTCCAAAGAATCTGGCCCCTCTATTAAGAGTTTGCAACGGACAATTAATGATTGCATAACAAATTTGTCGTTGTTGGGCATAGAAACTAAAAATTGGGACATAATTTTTGTGTACATTTGCTCCACTAAACTCCCCGAACACACCCTGGGTCTTTGGGAGCAATCTCAAGGGCCTTGCTCAGACCTACCAAAGTGGAGCAGAATGGACGAATTCCTGACGGCTAGATACCGAACTCTGGAATCAGTATCGGACATTATCGGCAGCCACAATTTTACCCAGGCTACTGATAGCCCTCGAAAATTCAAAGCTTATGAGACTGTTGCCCCGAATATAACCCAAAGAAAATGCCCAGTCTGCAATGGAAATCACCCCATTCGTCTATGTTCAGTTTTTTTGAGAATGACGGTTAGTGATCGTTTATCAACCGTTAAAAGGCATCTGTGTTGCACAAATTGTTTGGCCGTTTCTCATGAGTCCAAAAGATGCCATAGCTCTAACGTTTGCTATATTTGCAAACAAAAACATCATTCGCTACTTCACCGTAGCGAATCTTCTACCCGGGAGAGACCGAGAGCTGAAACCAGCCTCGTTAGCACCTTTTCCCCAGATCGCTCTTTAGAAATCCCCCGGCCTCCTGAGCAAAAGCGAAATGAAGTGGATAATGGCCCATCTACATCCACTGCTCGATCTTTTCAGAACTTCGCTACCCGACTACAGTCCACCCCGTCTTCAACAGTTCTGTTAGGAACTGCCCATGTCAATATAGAATTAGATCATGCCATTTTCTCTGCGAGAGCTCTGATAGACCCAGCGTCTCAAGCTACCTTCATCTCTCAAAAGTTGCAACGGAAGCTAGATCTTCCGACATATTCGGCACCTGCTGCCGCTGTTGTGGGCCTTAATGGCGCAGTGGTAGCAAACTCTAGAAAAGTCTGCATTATTTCTCTGCGATCTCCTATTGATCCATCCTTTAAATTGACCACGGAAGCGTATGTTGTGGAAAAACTTACTGGTCAATTACCCACATGCTCGTATGATGATTTTAATACTCGTACACTTGATCTCCCGGTATCAGATTTTAAATATACCCACATGGATTTGCTATTGGGTGGAGATTTATACCCCCAGATAATGCTTTCTGGATTTCGAAAGGACCCCAAAAACACTCTGATCGCCCAACGAACCGTTTTCGGTTGGATTGTGACTGGCAAAACACGTCAGTCAAATTCGTTATCCTATAAATCCGAATTCCCTACGGACTTGAGTCCTGGTCTATCTTGTAAAGGTTCATTTGCTCAAAATATGAGATTTGATTGCTACGGAGCCCCGAGATTAAAACCTAATACGAGGAAGTAATTGGGGAATCCCTTTCCCTAGACCACTCGCCGATCATGACTGTATTTTATTCTCCTCCAATTACCATTTACCCTATCATACCGTTTTTTAAGTCAGATAATTGATGTTTTGTTTTGTTTGCTTCCCGAACATCCACTAGATTCCAGATTTTTGAAATTGTCAGACGCCAGCACCGCTAAAACTCTGGGTTTACGTTGGAATGCGAGCATTGAAACATTTTGCTTCAAGCCAGCTCCAACGCCCTGTTTCTCTATAGTCAAAAGTTCTGTCTTGTTTCAAATAGCCAAAGCTATTTGACCCCGTTGGGTGAGTGGCACCTAAAATCGTAGTTGCTAAGATTATTTTATGCGACAAATTTGTAAAGGCAGAACAGATTGTGACGAATGTTTGGAACCCATGACGTTTAACAGATGGCTTGAGTTTGTCGATGATTATTCGTACATCGACAGGATTAACATCCCCCGTTGGGTTAATTTGAACCCTTAGCGTGAAGTACTTCATGCAATTTGTGATGCTTCAGAGAAAGCATATGTTGCCATCCTGTATAGTAGAGTCCTAACCCCGTTTGGTGAATTTGTCACCCACTTACTCGCTGCCAAAATAAAAGTTGTGCCTGTAGAAGTGTAAACTTTACCCCGTTTAGAGCTCTGCGATGCAACTCTATTGGCAAAAAATGGTATTTTCACTTCGTAAGAAGCTGAATCTTACCAGATCGGAAGCCTTTGCGGGACAGTTTCGATTATCGTTCTGTCCTGGCTTCAAAAACCCCCGTGCCATTGGCCAACTTTTGAGGCAAATCGAGTATCGATTATCGTGGACCAGGTAGGCTCTGACATTTGGAATCATATCGAATCTCTACACGAAGTTGATACCCCATGATAAAAGTTTTTTACTCGTCAGAAAACTCACCCCAGAAAATTTGTTGTTGCCGATCATGTTGTCATTATTTATGACAATTAACCCCATAACGACCGAAAATTTTGTCGAATCGAACGAATTTATTTTGTCGCTGTTTCGAAGTGCGAGTAGTCTTAGTTTGAACTGCCAATGGCGTTCTAATAAGGCCAATTGTGAAGCTCGTGCCGCTTTTTAATCTAGAGCAGTATTAATTCGTTCTCTCTTTTTCTGTTGTGTGTTCGTCGTTTTCATTTACAGATCATCTAACAACCCGTGAGCTATCTGTCGAACGCTCTACTAACGACAACCTCGACATGATTATTGTTGATCACAGCCCAAGAAGAAGAGCACAACCCACAACCAAGCTCTGTAAAAACCATCTGCGTGTGCTGGTCAACCTCTTACTTCCGGTAATGGGGCCATAATGGTAGCATCAAATGCGTCGCAAGAGGCTACAATCGTAATCAACGTTCTTATTTTTATTGAATTTATATATTGAATTACCCTGAAATGTAAACTCATTGATCTCTGGCCAGGTGACGTCTCGGTCCGCTTGTTGCAATGTTGCAAGGGGGGCGGGATGTTCACGCTGGCCACCCTACTTTTAAGTTTAGATTTAAGTTTTGTTAAAGTGTATTAACCACCCCTGTGTTTATATGCAATAATTGTGAATTATAAAGAATTAAACGAAAAGAGATCAATACCCGATCAACCCCCAACCCGAAAGGTACGTTTGTGTACAACAAATAAATAATATTTGATTATTTAAACTAATTACATTTGTTTTTCATTTACCCCAATTCTCGCACAATATTTTATTTTTATTTATTTCCCCTCTCACCCCCACACCACTTATGTTGTGTGCCTCGATTTTATGCATAAGTGGCGGGACCTACAGTTTAAAGTTGACTCTGAACGACAGATTTTTAAGAAACTTTTCATGTCAATTTTTATTTACTCTCAGAGTTTTTGCCAGAAATTTGCTGAGAGGAAGTCGCCGAAGATATATTTTTTCTTATTCGTTAAGTTCGAGATGTCTGACCTGGGGTTTGAATCGTGGCCTCACGTTTAATAAGCCAACATATTCCCTACTAGACTACAGCTACTACTTTACATAGGTCACAAACGAAAAGAAATTTAATATTACGAAACCTTATGACACCACGTTGCATTCCAACGTTTAGTTATGTGAAATCGGCTAAGGTATTAACAAGATACCAATATATCTCATACTATGCCTCATCGAAGTCGCCGTGGTCTAGTAGGTAGTGTGTTGGCTTATTAGATGAAAAGCCAGGTTTCGAGCCCCAGGCCAGACATCAAAATAAAATACAAAAAGTATTTCTTCGGCGACTTCCTCTCAGCAGATTTCTGGCAAAATCTCTGAGAGTAAATAAAATTTCCATTAAAAGTTTCTCAAAAATCTGTCGTTCGGAGTCGACTTTAAACTGTAGTTCCCGCCACTCATGTATAAAATTAACACATATAACAAAAGTGGTGTGAGAAACTAGGTCGTAATCCTGACTGAAGGGTTGTAATGACCAATTATGTATATATGTCTCATCATTGCAGATGCGACAATAGCCAGTATGTGGAAGATCTAGTCTTGTCGCCAGGGCAGCAATGCGGCAATGAATAGTAATCACCTCAACGACTAAATGGCAGGCTTTCCAAGCTATCCATACTGTATCAAACTTTCATTGCATGCTATCTGTATTAGTTTTAAGGAATGGTTAGTAGTTTAACGCCTTCCTTATCATTCAACGATAAGGTTTCTCTCATTTTCCGTTGACTATTCACTCAAGCAAGGTCAACATATAATATCCTGCCATTTCTTTAAAGAATGTTTAGTTTTCACTAATTCGTATGCATATCGTGTGAATACCATTCAAACCCTTTAGGTCTCACTGGCTATCTGAAAAGATTCCAACATTCCTTACGTATACTTTCTAAAATGAAAACAGTATAGTGTAGTTGTAAAAAGCGCTGAATAATACCTCAGTTACTGGTTTTCAAACTTATAAACTTAGAGGCTTCAGTCCCCTTCAAATAATTCATCTAGGAAGTTCATCTTCGAGCCCTATAGGGAGCGGATAACATCAACAGAAAATTTCATAGAAATGTTAGGCAGCCTGTCCTCTTCTTCTCAAACAATCAAATTGGCCCTATAGCCCTACGAGTAGCTGGACTATCAATGAAAATAAAGTAAGGATCCCGCATGAGAAGAAAGAACGTCAACCACAGAATCAAAAGTTTTCTAATTCTTGTTATCCAGTCTATGATGAAGTATCAGCATGAGATATTTAAAAAAGAGTCCAGTTCAATTCAATTCAATTTCTTTACTGTTCAATGTCGCCTTAAGCGGAAACAGAATTTTCAAACCAGGGATAAACCAGTATATTAGTATAGGGGGTGGTATAGACTTATTGAACTGTATATATCGATCCTTAAAATCTCTGTTTATCAATAGAAAAAAGTCATTCAAAGTACGGCAATGCATAACTGAGTACTGCCTGCACTAGACCAGAAGCTCATATTACGGCTAAAACAGACTGAAGACAGTTCACCTTGACATGCTGCACAGAGTAAGATGTGATATGTACTCGTATTATTGAAAACGAAACAACACTTGTTCATTGACGAGATTTCCTTAGAAAATCTCTTAATTTTCTCAAACACACAGGCAGCGGTTAATATGCATAAAGAAAGTCTTTTCGGCTACTGTCCTTATACCTGAAAAAACGAGAATTTCTTAATAAAAATTCGCATCATTCTGAGTTAACTTTTATATAGAATCCAGGACATTAAGATATCAACGAAGGGGGTTCACAATCTATGCCACATTGCAGAGCATTGGTGATATGATTGTCCCAGTTAGAATATGTAAAATCTGCTTATTTAACAGGGAGAGCCAAACTTTCTTGGCAATTGGATGATACCTGCCGTATAGCTAGGCTGTGCTGGTCTTACATGGATAAGAACTGATTGTCTTCTGTTCATAAATTTCACATGTTCATACTAGGACTGTGTTTCTCACGGTCCCTTCATTTATTAAAAGGCATTTAAACAAATTTGGTATTATCTCAGGTAACTTCTGTGTTGCTGTAAATTTTCTTTCGATATTATTTTGTTTGCCCCTATATTGTATGTGTACCTATAATTATGACACTCAGTGTAAAGAGGAGATGCATAATTGTAATGTGCTGCATATAAAGTTGTTTGTGTTGCTAATAAGCTTTTCAAGAATTAACGTTTGATGTTTTTCTCTTTCTTTTCATTCGTTTTGTTTTTGTTGTTGTTTTGCGTTTTAACTCGAAGCCAAATGCGAAAATAATTGTTGCAACAAATGCGTTTTTTTCTTCATCGTCTTCCTCTTCTTCTTCTTCTACTTCTTGATTTTTATTTTTGCAACCTTTCGTAGACGTTGGACAATTTTTTTATTTCTTTAAATTTGTTGTTGTGTTGTTTCTGTAAAGCTCTTAATCATACGAATACAACATATTCATACAGTGACGGATGAATGGACAGACGTTTTGCATTTATGTTTGGGTCTGTGTATGTGTGTTTATGTATTGCAATAACAACAATAAATATATTTAAAACTAAATACTATATTATTATTATTACCAACATATAAAAAGAGAAAACAACAACAACACCAAATAAAATGTGTAAATATTAGTCAGTCTACGACGGCTAATACTGACTGCGGTAATACAATAAATGCATGTTGATTGGCCATCTTGATGTCTTCTTCTTCTTTCGTCGTCATCAACAGGCTCTTTAAATGATGGCGGTTTTTAAGGTCGTTTCGGTTTCTGTTTCTGTTTTTCTTTTTTCGTTTTTGTTCAAATTTTATTTCTTTATTTTTATGTTGTTTTATTTGCAAAATTTTTATATTTTATTTCCTTTTTAGTTTTGTTCTCTCTCCTTAGCAATAATTCTTGAGAATTATTGTTCATTCATAATAAAGAAATTTAATACGAATTATTATTGTTGTTGTTATTATGATTTTATTATTGTGTTCATGATTGTTATTATCATTATTATTATCATTATTATTATTGTTATTATTTTTATATTTTTATTTCATATTATAATTATTATTGTTGCTGTTGTTGTACTAAACATCATTAAAAGTCCTTATAAAATACAAAACATATCATAGCATCAACAGCAGCAGCAGCAGCATTAACATCATCATAAAAATTACACAAAGGTGTCCGACATAGCAATAAAATTCTATTTTTTATGACAGCCAATCTATTTTTTAAATAATTCTCAAGAATTCTAATTATTCCTTAAATTATGGTTCCATTACAGCGACGTAATAAAAAAAATCCATGAGAATTTGCAAATGAGTTTTAATTCGTTACAGTCAATTACAGCAAATGCAGCATGTGTCTTAAGTCTTTCGTATTGACATCGCACAGGTGATTTTTTTATTTTCTTGTTATTTTGCGATTTCAGTACAAAAACAACTCAAGGCAAGGTACAATAACTAATACAGATAATGCTTTCAGATCATAGAATTTTATGACCGAAATTCGCGTTGTGTTCGTAGGTGCTGTGAAACTCATTTTGGGTACAATGGATCAGTCAAAACCAGAATTGTCATGAAGGGTGTTATAAGCAGGCGGCAGTATAAGATCTCTCAATGCTTCTTGAAAGATGCAGTTATTAAAGTGGTTTGATGGTCGGTGATATCATTCAATCGTACTTTGTCAATAACTGTAATTGCATGGTATTGAGCCATGGTATTGGTCGTCAGGTCTGTGTAATTTGGTTCCACTAGAGAAATCACCAACACTTTTCAGTTCTGAACGACTTACTTACGGCTGCCATTGGTAAGTTACCCATCGAAATTCTGAAAAAGGAAGCCAAAATGTTTCTCATGTACGGACCAACTGTAATTTTATTATCAAAGTTTTTCGAAAAGCTTCTGATGTTTACACTCTATTCTTATCAATATTAAATGCTATGCATATGAACCTCTGTAGGAATATGTGTAAGAAAACACTAGAAAGTCGCCGTAGCCGTCGTCTAGTAGGTACTGTATTGGCTTGTTAAACGTGAGGCCATAGTTCAAGCCCAGGCCTCGCTACTCCTATATAAAATTAACACACACAACATATGTAAGTGGTGTCAGCAGCTAGGTCGTATCCTGATTGAAGGCTTGTGATTACCAATTATGCTGTACGTACAGTGTTGGAAAAAATAATAGAAACGCTTACTAGTTCAACATTAAATTATTGTATACTTTTTCGTTATAAACTTTTATAGTTTTCGTGTTGAGTGTATGTTTTAAATCTTTTAAAAAATGGGTTGAGGTGTTCATACCACTGATGCTGAGAGAAATGTTATCCTTAAGTTAAAATCTGATGGCTTATCACTTGGAAAAATAGCCCAAATAATGAAGTGTTCTAAACATAAAGTATTTAAGTGATTCACTATACAAAAAATATCGAAACTAGAGGAAGAAAGAGGAAAACGTCCACGCGTTTTGATCAAATTTTAGTACGTCGTTCCAAAAAAATTCTTTTGAGTCATCTAATGGGCTTAAAAATATACTAGTTGCTCCAGTAACAAGTAGAACTATAAGAAACAGGCTCGAAGTCCAAGGTCAGAACCTCTTTTAAGTAAAACAAAGATATACAAAAAAAGGTTACAATTAGCCAGATAACACCAAAGTCGGAAAAATCGGAACAAAATGCTCCATCAGACGGAAAATGTTTTGTACGTCGCCCTGCCAATAAAGAGTTTGATCCAAAATACACAAAAAAGACAGTCAAACAGGGTGGCGGGTCTCTAATGATATGGGGATGTTTTTCAACGTTTTTTGATGCGTTTCTATTATTTTTTCCAACACTGTATGTACTTGTGATTGACTTCCAAAAAACCAAAGCCCCAAATTTAGCCATGTCCACCGATTTTATGTCCACTGAAGTTTTTATTATTTCCTATTTGCATTAAGGAGTTCAGGAGACAAATTGTGCAACAATGAGAAAAGTAAAGAATTTTAATAGGGTTTGAGACAAGATCCTGAGGCAGACTATTTCGTGATGAAGTTCATGAGTTAACTGGGAGCTTTAACACCATAAGCTAGCATACACTAGCCACTACATTAGGGCGATAATAATGTCTGTGAGAATGTGACAGATTTTTTAAAATCAATTTGAGTGCATATGGCGGCCTCTTGTAATACCAAATGAAAGGTCATCCTAGAGCTAAATCAGAGTTCTCATAATAAGCATCAAAGTGCATGACTCCTTCAAAATGTAGTTGAAATTCTACTTGAAGGCTTTCTAAGTCCAGTGATCGATTTAAAGTCAAGTAACGATTATGAAGCTATCGAGTACGATTTAGTCGAATGGGCAATACTTTCTTCATACAGTTTAAGCTCTAGAAGAGTACGTAGATCTGCTAACGACTTAATAAGACAAATTGAAGATGAAGCTAGCTTAATTGGTTATATTGGCCCTTTTATTAAGCGCCTACTATCTTTAAAGTTATAAAATATTAATAAAACGAAGTCTGTGTGAGCTATCCACGTAATTGTTTATTCGTTCTAAACATCTAAAAGTTTATCAAGGCTTCTCTGATTGAAACGCAAACGAAATGTTCAATATTCCATGACTCTCATGCATAAATCAGGCTGAATTTGACCGATTTTATGGCTTATGTTGGCTTTGAAGATCGTTATGGTTACCTTCAATATTTTTATTTAAGAAAATTCACACAAGAAAAGCTATAAATCACCTAAACATGAAACGACCATGCTTGCAAGTTGCTCATGCATAATGTGACACGTAGCGACATCCTGTTGAAACCACATGTCCTTGGTGTTCAGATTATGGAACTCAGTTCCAAAGGAGGTGGTACTCACAGAGCTACTGTGATTGCCGTTGATAGTGATAGTCTTTCAAACGTCATTCTCAAGGAAAAATCAGCCGATGGCGCCAACAACCCACAATCTAAAAAAACAGTGATTTTTTTTGAGATTGCTTTGGATGACTTTAGATTTCTTATGGATTGTAATTATCACAAACTCGACAATTTGCTTTGTTCACGTATCCATTTATTTAAAAATAAACCACATCACTGAAGATGATCAGTTGCCAAGTGCTCCAGAGCCCATTCAGCTGACACATACGTACATACATACTTGGTCATTACAACCCTTCAGACAGAATTATGATCTAGCTTCTCACACCACTAATGTGTGTGTTAATTTTTACACATGAATGGTGGGACCTGCAATTTAAAGTCTGCTCCGAACCACAGATTTTTTAGGAAACTTTTCATGTCAATTTTATAAATTCTCAGAGTTTTTGCCAAAAATCAGAAATATTTTGTCTTATTTCGTTTTGTTTTAGATGTGTGACCGGGGTTTTGAACCATGCCGTCACGTCTAGTTAGCCTACACGCTACCTACTAGATTACGGCGTCTTCATTTAGCCGACACATGCCCATATCTATCCGTCCAGGCTGTGCTAAATGACAACAAATTTATTAGATTTAGCTTCAACTGTCAACGGCCGAAGGCGGCCATACAAGGTTCGAAGGTAAGCTAACAGATTATAGAACAGATCACAAGGAAAACAATTTGTTGCAGTGTTTTGTTGAACCGTAGTAAACGACTTGATTCCTTATGATTGCTGCGATTTAAACTTTTCGTATTTAAATTTGTACAAGGATGGAATATAAAAGTTCTCAATTTTATTTTCAAAATGTCTTCCTTTTCTTGGTCACAGTTTTAATTTTTATGTCAACCTTGTTTTCAAATTTCATCGAATTAATGTTCAATTGCACAAATGTTTTCATTACGTCAACTTCCTTTTTAAAAAATTGGTACAAAAAACAAAAAAAACAAAAATAAAGGAAAATAAAGAAAATATGAAACGTGAAGTGATCTAAAACTAATTTATATCGCTTTGTTTTACGATGTGTCTTAAAGTCGTTTTGAAATGAATTGCAAAAAAATTTAACAAAAAAGAAACCAACATCGACATTCCTAGTCCACATATAGAGGGAGCCATTACATACTCACCTGGTTTATTATAGGCTTGAATCAAGACAAATACTTACAACGTATGTATGTACATATGTACGTACACATAGAAAAGCATTTAGTCATTGCAAATGATGCTGTATGACGTTTAGTTTTTTTTCAAAATTTTTTTTTTCATTTGTTTTTAGACTCTGATGTTGTCGATTTTTGCCACTTGATTATAGGTTACGTATTGTCTGCGATTTAAAAATTAATAAAAAAAAGAAAAAACTGAAAAACAATTTTCTCTTATAAAATTTATTTTGAGGGGGAACATAGCATATCCTCCTCAACTGTTGTGATGGTTGAAATATTTTTTTTTTGGATTTTTTGGATTTTTCTTATATGGGAAATGGTGTAGTGTTCAATTTATAGTTGATAGCTGATGCTAAAACTTTGATTGCTTTTGTTTTTAAGCGTTTCATTATTATTTGATTTCAAATAAATGTTGAAATTATTTACGGATTACCGATGGTGGCTCATGGTGGTTTCTATGATACACTATTCCATGATGTTTGAAATATGGCGTTTGAATCAGGAACTTTGCAGAGTTAGTAGTAAAAATGATAGCGCCATGTTGGGGATACAACTCCAGATTAGACTTTGGAAGATAGGGTTCCCATATTTTATGAATTGAGTAGGTTTAAACCCCCCACATATAATGCATCCAAGAAGTTTTTTTACCTTTCAGAGAAATTAACATTTACAACAAGCGTCAAAGGCTGTCTGACTTGATCATGACTTGAATCATGCAATCACACTCAATAAGGCTGCCTTCCAAAATGTTAGTTGCTTTGTCATTGAGCAAAGTATAGTGTTTCATAATGCCACTGTACAAAATATATACAATGTGTTCTATTTCAAAACGTCGCCGATGTGTATTTTTAACGCAGTCAAAAAGCAATCAGGCATGCATCGGATTTATAGTTGGTGCATTGTTTCGTTACTTTGTATATCTACATAGTTTATATACAGTAGTAGAACTGCATACAAACTTTGTATTGATACATTTTGGAAGGCAGCCTAAGTGTTAGCAGAGGGTATTGTTTTTAAGTCAGGTTAGATGGCAGCCCCTTCGTCTTAGAACTTGTTACAGTAATTTAATTTCCTGCTTCAAATTGAAGGTTAGGTTAGGTTAGGTTTGAGAACATGTGGTACAAGTACAATACCCAGAGAGCAAAATGACCAATGGTAAATACATTCTAGAGGAGATAGATAGCGAAAGAAAGATAGCGAAGAAGAAAGATAATTTGGAAAAGGAAAAGAGGCAGGATAGGAGAGATATGAGACACGTAGGCAAAAGATGGACCAAAAACACATAAGAGAGCGTGGCTACAACCTTGATGCTTTAGTCCTTCTCAACCAGCTTAATCTATTTATGAATCTATGGAGAGCCTTAATGAGGACTCCCAACAAAGAGCCCTGCACAGGGTCCTCAACCTCAATATACTAAGGACAGTTGCAGAGGAGGTGTTTGATAGTTTCTTCTCCTTGTCGCAACATAACCTCCAATAGTACGGCTGGATGGAACTGATGGAAAGCGAAAAACAAACGAAAATGTGGGAGATGACTAAAGTCGACGTAATCTAGTAGGCGCAGGCCTAGCTAATACGTCTCGAACAAAATGACATAAAAAACACTTTCTTACCGATTTCCTCTCAGCAGTCTTCTGTCATAAATTCTGAAGACTTTTTTAAAAATTTGTCGTTCAGAATCGACTTTAAACTGAATGATTTCTTTCTATACCTACCTATATGGCAGACACAAAACATCATCTTCATCTTCTTGTGATTTGTCAATGGTTGCTACTCGTAGGATAATAAGGTTGTCATCTGTTGTTGCATTGATTGGGCCAAACGCCTATAATACCTGAAATTTTCTTATTCTTGTTCATTTCTTTAAGGGACGTTAATGAAACACTACAAGCGCTTAGCCAGATCTACGTAACCAGTTTCTCACATTACGCTGGTTGTGTGTGTTAATTTTATACGAGAGTGGAGGGACCTCCGAACGACAGATTGTTGAGAAACTTTACATGGCAATTTTATTTTGTTGTCAGAGTTTTTGGCAGGAATCTGCTGACAGGTAGTCGCTGAAGAAATATTTGTTCATATTTCATGTTGCTGAAGATGCCTGATCTGGGTTTGAACCGTGGCCACAATAACTACTAGACTGTGGTGACTACAACTGCTGTTGCAACAGTTATTGGGAACTCCCTCCGAGATTCAAAAACCAGAGCCTTTTCTACTGGCTTCCATCAGAAGTCAGTGTCGGAAAGCATGGCTATAATAGAGCAAATACGCTCTCAAAGAAGAAGGCTGTCGTTATTCTTTTGCCCAAAATATACAATCCTTGGCTTTAACAACATATTTGGTGAATTAGTAGCTGAATTGTTTATACAAACTTGCAAAGGAGTTTTTTGGATACAATTCGTGTAGGGTAACTATAAAAATAAAAACAAAAAAAAGAAAAAAAACTACGACATACAAATGACTTTTTAATACTATTTATGTACTACAACAAATATTAGTGCTCGATGGCAAATATTTTGCAGTTTGTCTGTCGAACTATGGTTATGTCTGTCTCTGTAGCTGTACGTTTATGTTTGTCTGTCTGTCTGTCTGTCCGGTATGTAATAATATGGTGTAAAGACAAGCAAGAGGAGTAAGAAAAATTGAATGTAAAAATATTACAAAAAAAAAAAGAAAAAAAATTCTTTTTTGGGGTGTGCACGAAAGCGAGTGTAAGTGACTTGACTTAAAAGCTATGTGGAGTGCCATGGTCTATGAGAAAAAAAATGTGAAAAAATAAAGAAAAACGACTTTAAAGAAAAAGTGAAAAGGTTTAATTTGTAAAACAATACATAAAAATAGACAGACCTTCATATTAATAAAAACACAGCAGAGATTCCCTTTTCATAGAACTTGAAAATGTTCATTTCGTTGAGGAGAATGCTAGAAGCATTGGCGTTAAGTAGAGAATCGCTGCCTTTTTATTGTCTGTTAAATATCGAAGATAATACAGATTGGAAGTCCTTTTAACTATTTTTTAAGTCATCCTCTGTATTAAACAGATTGTTTTTTTTTTGTTTGTTGGCATTTGCTTATTTGTAGGATACTTTGCTACACTGTGTTTATTTTCTGTCTGGCTGTGCATTTTAGCTGTATTGCTCTGGCTGGTAACAAACATTCGATTCGATTTTATTTTAAAATCATATTTTATTTCAATGTCAAATAGTTTCGACAGTTCTTAGCCATACCATGACATCTTTAAGCCAGGCCCTCTTTTTCTTTTCTTTAACGTTTGTCTCTCTGCCTTTTCCTTTTCAACTAAACGTACGTATGTATGTATGTATCGCAGTTGTAAAACCTTTTGGCATTTATTCTTATTTGTATTTCGTATACATTTTTGTTATTGTCGTTGTTGTAAAATTTATCCTTTTTTTCGTTTTCCTTCAAGTATTGCCGGATTTTAAGAGAATGGGTTGAACATTTGTTAAATGGAAGAAGAAAAAAAAGCGAGAAAAATAACAAAAAAAAAACTTTTTTTTTGCCTCTTTTGCGTTAATTTATGTTTGTCTTCGTTTTTAATGCAAAACAAAAAAAAAAAAACATATTCCAACATATTCATATGAATGTTGCAAACTCCTTTTATTTCTCTGCGGATTTTTTTCTCTTGCGTTGTTCCTTATTGCCTCCTCAAATAAAAGATGGCAGAGATTAAAATACAATGTTGAATAAATCCCCTTATATATGAGCTTGTAACTTATTTTCCTTCTTTTTTTGTTTTTTTGCCCGATTTTCAATCTTTAATTAAATTAACAACAGTTGAGGAGCGTGTAGGAAAGAAAAAAAACCGAAATTATCACACACTATTAAAAAAATTTTAAGCAGAAAATTGCCTTCATTGTTAAGCTGGCCTTTAAATATGTACGTGCGGAAATCGAAAGCGGTTTCTGTAAGCTGAACTAAAAGCATCTCCACTAAATTGACAAATTACAGTCAGGTTCTCATCTTTAGATAAGAATTAAAAAATTTATTTAAGAAGTCCCTTAGTGGCGATTATAAATATTTAAATCCGAATTAATTGATATCGTACGGCATGACATAGACGCTGGACACTGTTTTGCTTTAAAGGATTGTCCTTTAAAACAAAATCGATTTCTTAACGATTAAGATTTCAATAATAAAATTAAATAAAACACATTTTAATATAATATTCCTTGACACGACATAAACCGTAACATAAAAAAAAGGGTAAAGATTTCGTTAAATGCATGACAAATTGCAGTGAGTTAATGCCGTAAAAATTTTTTTCGTAAGTTTCGAGACTGAGTTTTAGTAGATTTTGTGGCAAATTGTCGCAACAGTTTAATAGGTAGTGTGTTGCCTCACTGTTCAAACCCTTTGTCAGACATCTGCTCGAACATATGCAGGAATCCTGCAGCAGGATATTCAAGTTTAATAGCATCAGTAACATGGATCTCTCGACTACTAACTTGGCTACTCATAATAATGGTGGGAGGGAGTTAATGGTGTGAGGGTACGAATGGTGTGAGGGGGCGAAAGGTAGGAGGGTGTGAATGGTGTGAGGGTGCGAATGATGTGAGGGTGCGAATGGTGAGAGGGTGCGAATGGTGTGAGGGTGCGAATGGTGTGAGGGTGCGAATGGTGTGAGGGTACGAATGGTGTGAGGGTGTGAATGGTGTGAGGATGTGAATGTTGTGAGGCACAACAAACACAAAACTGTGGTGTGAGTGGTGTAAGGGACGACAAACATAAAACAGTGGTGTGAGAGTGTGAATGGTGTGAGGGTGTGAGTGGTATGAGGGACGACAAACACAAAACAGTGGTGTTAGGGTGTGAATGGTGTGAGAGTGTGAGTGGTGTAAGGGACGACACACACAAAACTGTGGTGTGAGGGTGTGAGTGGATTTTGGAATCTGAAATCACAGAAAATTTCAAAACTTGCTGTGAAAACTCGCGCTGTTAAGGGTTCTGGCGATTGATTTAGTCAAAGAGACTTACAATGCTTTGAAAACAATTTTCATTGTCCGCCCATGTTGTCCTGTTTTCCCACAATATTGATTTTTTTTTGATCGGATTACAATACCTTTCGGAAATGAATGATTATCTGTTTATTGTTGTTCTTATTTCACAATATTTTGTAACAGTGATTAACTATAGGACTTGTTTTTATCATTTTCTCCTTTTTTTCTTATTTTACCCAGGAATTTAATTAATTTTTCCTGTTTTTCTTTCACCGCCTCCAATTAATTGTCTAACAGAGCTCTGTTATGTTACTAACTGATATGGTTAACTGATATGGTTTGTGTCTGGGGAGATAGATTTTAAAATCTATCTTCACACACATTTTATTTCACTCTCAGAGTTCTTGCCAGAAGTTTGCTGAAACGTTTTTTTTTATTTCGTTTTGTTGGAAATGTATGACCCGGGGTTTGAACCGAGGCCTCACATTCACACAGTACGTACTAGACTACGGTGACTTCAATTTATGTGCAATAGTTATGAAAAATTTGTCATCAGTAGGCCTTCTAAAGGAGTAAAAAAACGTCGTTGATAAAAAACAGAAATTGCTAAATAAAAGACTCTTTATGTGTTGTCAAGTAAAAATGTTGCTGTGGTAGTCAAAGGAGTATACTTGATATGAAAATGCTTTACTTAGTGAATCTTAAACTCATTCCCCTGAGAATTAAATAAGATTGGAATTGGATGGAGAAGGATGCTTTTCAAATATTAACATGGTCGTCGTAAAGTCCAGGCCTTGCGATGTCTTCGAGAGCTCGACTTAAATTGGTGAAAGTGGTTACAGATACCAAAAGAAGAGGATAAGCCTAGATTGGCGATCAGGGAGTTTTTGAGGGAAGTACAGGGCCAGCTTGCTATGTATTTACGCAAACACCTTTAGGTACATAACTATAACTGGAAGATTGTCTTCTTCTCGGCTTAAATCGATGGAAGTGATTACAGATACCCAAGGAAAAGGGCAAGCAGGCATTGAAGGTCAGGAAGTTTTTGTAGCGTATTTGAGGGAAGTGTAAGTCGTCCCTGAAGAGCTCATTTGGTATGTTTTTAGTCAACCACATTTAGTTACATGACTAGGACCAAACGCTTGCCTTCCTCTATTCATGGTTAAGGCGAATAGATTTGTTGATGAAAAAAAAAATCGTTTCTATTAAATCATGCAGAAATTGCGAAACACAGGTCTAGGTCGAGATACGAGAGTTGAAATTGTTTACAAAATGACAACAAAATTTTGCAGAACATTATGTCATGCTCCAAAGAAAACTGCACTAATTTACAATATTTCTACTATAAATGAAGTGCTGCAGCAGTAGATTGTATAAAACTTGGAATAATAATCTCGAAATTCAAATTTCGGCAAAGTTAAGTTCTGTTAGAACCGCTAATGTATTAAAATGCGATTGCGAAATGGCGATTAAATGAATGGAAATTATTTATTTCAAGCGTAAGGCGATATAAGGTTTCATAATAAGTATTAATAATTAAGTAGGCGTGGCATATATCAATGTATGTTACTTAAAAAAAACAAGTGATTTAACAGGGAGGCTTAAGTCCACACCATGGAATTTGTAACAGTAACAATAAGTATGAGGATGTTTTTTTTTCCTGAAATATTTAATTTAACAAGTAGCCTTGATTCCTTTGCTTGTAGATATTTTGTTTGCGAAACAGCCATGACTGCAATAGTAACGAAACAGTTCCACGAAAGTTTTTTTTCTTTTTTCGTTTTTTTTTTGTTGAAAATTATATGCAACGATGAACATGATTTTTCTCGTTTTGTTTTTTCGGTGAAATATCCATCATGTTAATTTTAAAAATGAACAATCAGTTGCAACAGTTGCAACAGAACAATTTTTAAACGTTTAATCATGCGTTTTATTTGTATATTCACGTTTCTCTCCTCTTGGGCCATTTGCCATTTCTTTCCATTTGCGGGCATTATTATTCAGTCCCTGTTTGTGATTCTTTAAGTTGTAACATGATTAATTTGTGATCGTGTATTAAAATAACTGAAAGCCATAAAATTAAACGCCTGGTTATTATTGTGGCAACCAAAAAATTGTGAATCAAACAAAAGAAAAAAAATTTTAAATGAAAAGAACCATCAGCCTTAACAAATACTGTAACTGAAATGCTAACAACACTACAATACAATTGCAGCAACAATAACAGCAATAGCAACTGCAACTTCAACTGCAACTGCAACTGAACAACAATTGTAATTGTATGTTTAAATAAAACTGGACAGAACAGAACAGAACCGAACAGAACAGAACAGAATACAACAGAAAATGTTGTTATTGTTGCTGCAGCATTTATTGAAAAGTGTAAAAACATTTTGCTTATTTCCTTCCAAAACAATAACAACAACAATAAGAATAAGAACCACAGAAATCGAAGGCAAAGTACAATCGTAAACATAGCCGAACATGAAAAAGCCTCTTTTTTTCCAAGATCAGTTGGAGGGATGCGGCGGCAAAGACAAAAATAACTAACCAACGAAGAAGTTCAAACAGACATGTAATTTATAATTCGTATTGAATAAGTGAAAAACAACAACAACAACAACAACAACAACAACGAAAAAATTCATCAGATCTAAAACTCTATAAATGATACATGCGATACATTGTAGTCGATAACACTTGTTAAAGGGCGAAAGGGAGAAAGGAGATCATAGAACAAATGAGAGAAGGGAATTAATTCTGGCAATAGATTTAATGCCCAAAAACCCTACACAGTTGAAGTTGTTTACGGAAATATTGGCATTTAATTATGCAGAAATTTTTTGTAGAGGAAATATTTTTGATTTCTAGTCTAAGGAACTAAGAATTACATTGGGTTGCTACAGAAATTCTCTGAACAAGTGGCAATATTGGCAGAATTGAGTACAACACACAATTCGATGCATATCTGACTTCCTTGACGATTAGACGATTGAAAAGCTGGATCTATTTCTGAACATGTGCGTTTTTCTAGGACAATCTGACTACCCTGTGTAACGATTGTTCTGACCAAGAAAAAAAATCAACATTTACTTTCTAAAATTTATGTCCACTTGTTGCATGTTCGCCTATTCACATGAATATATAAGTTGAAGTTGCCGTAATCTAGTAGGTAGTGTGTTGGCTTATTAAACGTGAGGCCTCGGGTCAAACTCTAGATCAGACGTCTCCAACTAAATTCGAAAAAATACTTCTTCGGAGCCTACCTCTCAGCAGATTTCTAGCAAAAACTCTGAGAGTAAATAAAAAATTGCCATGAAAAGTTTCTCAAAAATATCGTTCGAAGGCTAGGTCGTAATCCTGTCTGAAGGGTTGTTGTGACCAATTACATACATATGTAAGTGTGTAACTTGACTGACTCGCCTTATACAATTATGGGCAGTCTTAGTAAAGGTTAAAATCCAAATAAATATTTTCACTAATGTAGTCTTTTTTTCAAATTCTCATCAAGTCGGATCAATAGGTTCTAATGCACAGTACACACATAAAATAAGGTGTGCTACAACTCAAAAACCAGGCGAAGTGCCTCACGCTCTTAATACTGGCTTTCGACTACAGGGAAAAAAAACTTGCTTGGATATTAATCCTTCAGATAAATTTCGAAACTGATAAGTTCGTAACCATACCAATGCATAGAAGTCGCTGTAGTCTACTAGGTAGTGTGTTGGCGTATTAGATGTAAGGCCACGGTTCAAACCCCATGTCAGACATCGAAACGAAATATAAAAAAATATTTCTTCGGCGACTACCTCTCAGCAGATTTGTGGCAAAAACTCTGAGAGTAAATAAAAAATTGCCATGAAAAGTTTCTCAAAAATCTCTCGTTCGGAGTCGACTTTAATCTGTAGGTCCCGCCACTCATGTATAAAATTAACGTACATAACACAAAATGGTATGTGGAAGCTGGATCGTAATCCTGACTGAAGGGTTGTAATGACCAATCATGTATGTATGTATGTAATCAGATAAGAGAGGTTGTTTACTCTCAGAATTTCTGCCAGAAGACTGCTGAGACGAAATCGCCGAAGTAATATGTATTTGCTTCGTTTTATTGGGGATGTCCAGATGATTTGAACCGTGACCTTACGTCTAATAAGCCAACACACTACCTGCTAGATTACGGCGACTTCAACTTATATACTCATGTGAATAGGCGAACATGCAACAAGTGGACATAAGTTTTAAAAAGGAAATGTTGATTTTTTTGTCTTTGTGGTTTGCCCTTCTATAAAGGCTAGTCAGAACAATCGTTACACAGGTTGTCAGATTGTCCTTAAAAAACGCACATGTTCAGAAATAGATCAAGCTATTCAATCGTCTTATCGTCAAAGAAAGCAGATATGCATCGAATTGTTTAACCCTTGGGCATCTTAAACGCTGTTGTACGCAATACTGCCAATATTGCCACTTGTTCAGAGAATTTCTGTAGCAACCCAATGTAATTCTTAGACTAGAATTCATGAATACTTTCTCTACAAAAAATTTCTGTATAATTAAATACCAATATTTGCGTAAACGACTTCAACTGTGTAGGTTTTTGGGCATTAAATCCATTGCCAGAATTAATTCCCTTCTTTCATTTATGTCATAACTGAGGTCAAGACTCGCAATAGCACCAAGAACGGTTCTGTATGGCACGTGCCATACAGCCGATGTTACACTCGATGTTTTGCGCCCTGTTTTTAAAGATCGCATTATCAGCCGCAGAGCTGATGTCGTTTGGCCACCTCGGAGCTGCGATTTGGCACCGTTGGACTATTATTTGTGGGGTGCCGTCAAAGATAAGTGTTACGCCGACAAGCCAGAGACAATTGACGCTTTAAAGGACAATATTTGTGGATCCATTGGTGAAATACAGCTGCACACAATCGATAATGTGCTTAAAAATTGGACCGATCGTATAGACTACTGCATGGCCAGCCGAGGCAGCCATTTGAATGAAATTATTTTCCATTATTAACCGGAAGGATTGTACTTTCAAATAAAAAAAGAAATTTGAGAAAATATTCGGTAGTTTTTTTTTTAATGCATTTTCAAGAAAAAAAAAGTTATTTGGCGGACCCTTTATATACTTATAGCAGCGGCTTTAAGATCCCACTTTCACAGTAAGGCAGACTCATTTCTTCAAACGTCTTAAAAATATGTTCTTAACTCTTGGGTTAGATTAAATTGGTGGTCGCCCGAAAGAGCATACATAGCTCTTTTGGATCAGCTATGTTATGTTATCTTCAATGCCCCTGGAAAACACCTAAGAATCAATGATGAATTGATGCCACGGTATGTATATCTTGTACATTTTAGGTACTTTAAACTCATTTCATTTGAATGTTAAAACTTCTAAGCATATTGCAAAAGCTTCTAAATTTTTTCTATGAATTTAAATTAATTTTTTTTTCTTCAAATAAGAAACGAAAAGAAAAAAGTAAATAATTTTCACAAAAATTCATTATTTTTCTTTTGATTTCATTTCATTTCGTTTCGTTTCTTTTCTTATTTTTTGTTTTCGTTTTTTTCTTTTTTTGCAAAACTTTGTTAGATTTGTACCTTTTGATAGCAACATCAAGGAGCACGTTCTTTTTTTCTATTTTTTTTTTTGCCTTTATTGTTATTGCTATTGTTGGTGTTGTTGTTGTTGTTGTTGTTGCATTTGCTTATTTAAAATTGTTTTGAGAAATTACAATTACTGCCGCGGCTGTTGCTATTGCTGTGTTACTGTTGCCTGCCACCGATGAATGTCGGTTGTTGGATGTGTCCATATAAACAACAACAGCAACAACAATTTCATGATGCCAGGGCGGCCTTTAAAATAGACTGCCAACAATAATAGCCAAGTCTGTAACAACAACAGCATCATTTCAATCTCCCGAAATAATGAAACATTAACGAAAACTACAAAACAAAAAAAAAAAGCTAAAAAAACAACCACAACAACCATGAGGTATGGAAAGTATGAAAGAAAAACTGATGGGTATTGTTTGGCAATGATGTGAGCTACATACATAGCACATATGGAGATAGCAAAAAAACCTTGAACTTCACTTTTCTGGGGAGGAAATCTGGTCCCCGACTGTCATTTGTCTCTTGGCGAGATGTCAAATCCCAAGAGAAATGGATGTCGAGGATGTCATCGTTTTACTTGTAACACTTGATTGAGAAGCTGTGGCAGTTCAGCTATTCTTATGCAAACTCCAATAGGCAACTGATAGAGGGCTATCGGTTAGCATATCAATATACGTCGATACAACACCCGGCACTACAGGGTTCCAGGCCACTGTTACATAGAAGGGAAACGAATAGGTGGACGAACTGGCGCGGAAGAGACCGGAGATGTCTGACGAGGAGACGATAGAGAGGGTAAAAGCGCCTCTACAGGAATAGTTCTTCAAATTGGAAAATTCAAAAGGTGGTCCGATATATCTGGTTGCCGAATTTCAAATCTGTCGTATTCAGCAGTGGACAACAGGAAAACCAGAGAACTACTTAAGTTCGACAAGAAAATTGTTCGCATTCTAACGGGACACTACACTATTGGCAGTTTCGCCGACAAGCTCGATCTGCATGATGTGAAGGAAACGGTATCGGTGCTGCACTTCAGAAAAGATGTTATCGGTTTTTGGGTGACAGAACGTATGAAGATCTGGGCATGGTTGTGAACGTGCTACTAAGGAAATTGGCCGGTTTCATCCACAGCTCGAGGTGTTTCAAACCCGGCACTAACGTATCATGACAAGGGAGTTTACCTCACACTGGTAATACAATGGGCCACTAACACCGCGTGGAGTTGCCTGTAAACGGCAAGCAACACGCTCACCTAACCTAACCTAACCTACAGTCTATTCTCGACAGGAGATGCATAACTTCTTAGATGAGGGTGAATAGAGGTGATGTGGCCTTATTGACTTTGTGATCAGCTTGGAAGTAATATCTTGCGGTAACAGCTGCGGGCATGAGAATCTGCTTGAAGGCTAAGATTTTAAACTTGAAAGTATGTGCAGCCAACGAATTAGAAAAACTTAAATGCCAGTTTTTCTTCCAATAGTGTGTTCATATAAAAATATACACCCGAGTTAGAGATGAATG
Source organism: Sarcophaga carnaria (assembly GCA_958299815.1). Taxonomy (NCBI): domain Eukaryota; kingdom Metazoa; phylum Arthropoda; class Insecta; order Diptera; family Sarcophagidae; genus Sarcophaga; species Sarcophaga carnaria. The sequence continues at coordinate 16,812,506 of OY283152.1, read as the reverse complement.
ATGGCAAACAAATTCTAGAAAAAATAAAAAAACAATAAGGAATCTGGCTACAAAGAAAATTAAAAAGAAAAATACGACAAGAAAAAAATAGAATGAAAAAGAATCGTAACAACTTAAAAGCAATTGCTGGTTGTGGATATTCTTACATTTAAAGATGACTTTCTTTTGTTCACTTGTATGGATGATGTATGGCTGGTATCACAGTAAATATACTGGACGCGAGTCGCTAACCGCCAACCGACACATCAACATGTATGACTATGGAATACAAAACAGAAGAAGAAATACAAAAAAAAAAACAAAAAAAAAGAGAAAAGGAAACATAACAAAATAACCCATGAAACAATTTAGGAAGACAACCAACTAGCCAGCTAGCTAACCAAGCGGCCAAGAAAAAAAATACACAAACACACACAGCATACTTACTATGCAGGAATAGAAGAATTGGTGGTGTTGTCATTATCATCTGTGATGTTAAATTGCCACAACAGAAACAGAAAAAATAAAGAAGGTTCTGCAGTAGAATCTTAGCTGGCCTGCCTAAAAAACAGAACTCTTTCGACAATTTCTAGTTGCTTCATAATGTTGTAGGAACACAGAAAGAGAAAAAAAGAAAAATAAATTTGGCGTGTAGCTGAGATGAAATCTTTACTTGAGAGAAGTCTCTTCTTTTCAGTTTGTTTCCTCCACACCATACACACACAACACTGCAAAGGGAAACTAATAGTTTAAGTGGTGAAATATTGACATTATGGGTCAGATTTAGTTCTTAATTTTACTGTATTGCTATTGATACTGTGATTATTATTATTGCATTATGGCGTGAGTAACCAAATGAGTAAGAAGTTAATAAGTGCTTGGTTGAATGCAAGAAGTTTTCCTATGTGCAACAATGTTGCACAAGAAAAAAAACTTACTTACTGCCAGTAATTGTAACATTTTCATAATGTTTGCAATTTTGTTTTGGATTTTCTTCTTCTTCTTCTTCTTGGCTAGAGAATTTATGTGCCACAAAACCATAAATTTTAAAAGGGAAAATCTCTAAGCTCTAGAACAACAAAATAAATCAAGTCTTCGAGAGAAAATCTTCACTTCAATATTACGTCCTTGAGTTGGAGTACGATTTAAAGCGTTGTGTAAAGAATATTATGTAGACTTTGGTTTTAATAGTGATTTGTTGCCGATAATTACTTCAGATAATAATTAAGAGATGACAAAACCCCATTACAACATCATGTCTGTTGGAGTTTATGGAAGAGTTTCAGAACTCAAAACAAATGTTGTTGAATCCATTGGTTGGAATTGTGAAAAATTGCCAAAAGGAGATGTAATCATTTCAAAAAAATGCACTGGAAATATATTTCTTGAAAAACAACAATTTCCTAAGTGAACATGTACTAAATGAAGTGGTAAGCTGTTTGAATCCTATCTTTAGCGAGAGTTGGTGTTGCTTGCCTGACCATGCTTCATTAAACGCTTCCTATCTTTCAAGTTAAATAGAACAACATGTATGTGATAATCATCAAATATTTTTCTTTTGAAACCATTTGAAGCCCCTATTTGTGGAATGAATGCTCTAGGTGGAGCACTCCCAAAATGTTTAGGTTTCCACGACTCGAGAGCAGAAATCTGGCTGAATTTGCCCAAAGGCATAGGATCGTTGATGGTTAAATTTTTCATTCGCATACAGCCATAAAAGAAAAGCTAACACTGTCGAAGCTTACGGTTTCGTTGGCTAGATAACATCCCCTCCACGTGAGATAACCATGCCCTCATATCGTTGCTATAGAATATCGAATGTGACATGAGCTATGTGGCATGAAAAGATTCAAAAGAATCGTAGTAAACGTAGTGTTGGTCTGACCATTGTCGTTCTCAAGGAAGTATTGACTTTTACGAAATGAATTGTATGGTCATGGATTTTTTCCAAATTCTCGAACATTTTGTTTGTTTACGTCTTCTTACTTCCAGAAATGTGTCTTATCACTAAGGATGCTCCAAAGCCCATCCAAACAACATACATCCACAGACAAAGGTCGCTTCCTTTAGTATTTGGGTCAATTGAATTTTGTACGGTCCATTCTGTCACAAAATTCAGTATATTATGTCCACTGAACAACTTTGGAATTTATTGGGCCAATGAGAAATTGCATGATGATGTCGATTTTGCCAAAAAAAAATCATCTTTTTGTATGAAGCTCATTTTCATTTTGGTGGTTTGAAGTCGCCGTAGTCTGGTAGGTAGTGTGTTGGCTTATGAGATGTAAAGCCAGGGTTCGAGCTCCAGGCCAGACATAAAAACAAAATACAAAAAGTATTTCTTCGGGGACTTTCTCTCAGCAGATTTCTGGCAAAAACTCTGAGAGTAAATAAAATTGCCATGAAAAGTTTCTCAAAAATCTGTCGTTCGGAGTCGACTTTAAACTGTAGGTCCCGCCACTCATGTATAAAATTAACACACACAACATACGTGGTGTGAGAAACTAGGTCGTAATCCTGACTGAAGGGTTGTAATGACTAATTATGTATGTAGGTTACTTCAATAAGCAAAATTGCCCTGTATTTGGGACTCAGAAAACCCAGACGTGATCTTATAGAAGCCAATGCGCCCACTACGAGTGACTGTTTGGTGCGGCTTGTGAAGCGGAGACGTCATTGGCCCATATTTCTTTGAAAATGAAGACGACGCAACGGTCAATGGAGACACCTATCGCACCATGATAACCAATTTTTTTATATCCGCTCTTCATGGTATTGATATGAACGATGTTTGGTTTCAACAGGATGCTGCAACTTGCCGCACATCTTATGCCACAATTGATTTATTGCGTCAAACGTTTAATGGCCGTTTAATTAGCCGAAATGATGATGTCAATTGCCTGCCAAGAACCGTTGGACTGTTTTCTGTGGACCTCCGTTAAAAAAAGTGTTATGTTGACAAGCCAGAGACAATTGAGCATTTGAAGGCCAACATTCGTGATACCATTGCCGAGGTACGATCGCGTACACTTGTATATAACTTACAACTTGCTGTTCTTTTGCAAAGCACTTTCTTTTTAGTAATTGGGATAAACAGACGAGTATTATATGACAGATGTCAAATTACAGTGTAGCGACTTGCACAAAAAATAAAAAAAGCCACTCTTACTGAGCCACTCTTACGAATTGTTTGAAACGTACTTCAATTAACTAAATGTGTATGTGCTATCGATAACATTTGCCCATTTGTGGCATAAAGTTTCCGATTTTCTCAATGAAAAACTAATGCAATTGGCAGCCTCTATTCTAAGCCGTTGGCGTTTGGGCAATTCACACGACATTGTATGGTGTATGTTGTATTGAATACACTTTTTGTTTGTGAATGCTCAACGTTACGTTGTATTGTGTATTGCGTATTCCAAACGTCAAAAAGCGATAAGAATAAGAATAAAATTATTAATAAAAATCAAAAATATTGCGGAAAAAAAACAATTAAATAATTATATGTGCGAAAAATGTTAATTGTTAAAATGTTAATTGTTGACTCAAGTTGCATAGAAAATCTTTTGTATTTTTATTCTTCTTGATTACTGGCATTTACATAAATTGATAGCATGAAACCAATACAACTTTTAAAAACATATGAGAAAAATGTGTATAAGTGTATCGGATTTTTATATGAAAATTATCAACAACAATCATACACTGTGTTGTATATTCGTCCAACAATACACGCCATACAACGATACAAGGGCTTGCGTGAATTGCCCAATTATATTATGATAGTAAGTACGCCTATAAAGTGAGGAGGGGGCTTATAAAATGTTTTACTTACTCCTTTTATAATAGTGTATATTGAATCGTTTCTCGTAACAAATAAAAAAACCATGAATTTTTTTAATCATATTTTCTTGCATTTTCTATTCTGCAAACAACAATTTGTTTTTGTCTTTTTATTTGTTTTTTTTCTTTTGTAATTATTTAATGTATTATTTTTATAATTAAGTTTTACTTAAAATAAAAACATTTACAATTTCTTTTTAATTTTAACTTAAATAATTAACTTGAATTTATTTTTGCTTTTTTTTGATTAATTTACAACAAAAAATAAAAATACTAAGAAACACTTTTACAAAAAGTGTTGAAAAATCTAATGCTGGCTTAAAGTCTTTGCTTACACTAAAATTAAAGTACACTGTAAAAAAAAATGTTTTTCGTTGGCTTTATACATACGAATTAAAATTGTGAAGAAATTTTTTATTTTTCTTTTTTTTCTTGACAATTAAAAAAAAACTAAATTTTCTAATAACAATTGTACAATAACTTATAATGCATTTTGCGTATTTGTTTGATTGTTGTTGTTCTTGTTTGATGGCTTAATAACTACACTTAGCATAATAATTTGTTAGAATTTGTACAGTTCTTTCTTTTTTAATGTGTTTTCTCTTAATGAATATTTTTAAATTAAATGAAGTTTTTTGTTTTTGTTTAAGGGAAGAATTTTTGATTTTATTTTTTTTATCAAGAATATGATTATGGTTAGGGGATAGGGGGTATATGTATTTTAAAGCTTATACTTATATACGAATAACAGTAATAAATATGTATTGTTTTTTTGTTTTTATTTTAAATAAAAATATTTTAACTTAAAACTTAAGAATCTTGTTCATTAAATGCTTATAAATTATGGCTTGTTTTCTGTTTGTTTACTAAGAAATTTTTTGTGAGTGTATGTTATGCTATTAAATTAACATTAAAAAGAAGTAGAGAGTCTTTATTGGCTTGTGTTTAGTCTTGTTTTCAACAAAATTCTTTAAAATATTTACAATATAGCTTAAAACAATTGCTTACGTAACTAAACTATTAACTACAATTACAAACAATTGGCAAGTTTATGTTGTTGTTGTTGTTGTTGTTGAAATCCTTTTAAAGGAAATCAAAATTTCCAAAAAAAAAATAAAAAATTTCTTTTCTCTCAGTATACATGGTTGTGTTGAGTATTGTTTAAGGTGGTGTGTTTAACTTAAAAATTAATGGCATTTCTCTCAATATATTGTCATTATAGCGGGGGGTGGGGAGCTAAGCTTAATGCTAAATCTTACATACTAGAACTGTACAAAAGTTGTAGATTTTAGAAAGACTTTTAAAAGGGCTTTGATTTCTATACACATAAAATTTATAACACAGCCGAGAGTGTTTTTATTTTTGTTCGTTTTTTCTTTCTCATATTTCTAGAAACATATTCACCACACTCTCTCTTTTTTAGAAACTACTAATGGAAGCTTGTCTGTTTGTTTGTTTAAACCTAAAAATAAAAAAAATCCTTAAACTAAATCACGTTTTTCAAGCTGTTGTTCTTTTCTTTTCTTGTTTTTCTACACGGGTAACGAGGAATCTCAATTTCACATTCTAACCTGATCGATTACCATATTCTTGGCTCTTTGTGAGGGTTGTGGTTGATGTCTAGGCATATTAACCATATGATGACCTGTGGCCACACCACCCAAAGGCGATATCGATGGTGATCGTGTGGCCAAAGGTGATAGGGAGGGTGAAAATGACGGCGACATAGCCGATGAGGTGGAGAAGCCACCCGCCGTATCATGGCTTATGGGTGAACGTGGTAACATATATTGATTGCCAGCTCCTAAGTGTGTTGTAGAGGTGCCATGATGAGCATTGGACGGAGGCATTCTCATATTTACACCAGAACCTGTTAACACGGGCAGGTTTATGGCTCTGGGCGCAACATTTGTTAGCAACGGTGGTGGTATATGCGGTTTTACCACACTGGCTATGGAATGAGCCAAGCTTTGTTTACTTTTATTACTTGAAGAAGCTCCACTATTGCCACTATTTACCGATATATTGTCATCTTTCAGCCGTGCTATTTCAGAGAAAACATGTGCCAACGGCTGATACTGTGGTCCCCAGTCCAACAGGTAATCCCAATTATAACTGCCTGTTAGCTCTTCCTCACTGTGTACAATGGAACTTAAAGATCCCGTCATAGAGGGTCCTACATTGGCTGCATTTACCACCGGATGATTACTGTAGCCCATAACATGATCCACTGCTGTGCCTATACTGCCGGCCGTAGTGGCCGCCTCATCTGCACTACTGGCTCTATCCGAGTTGGCACCATTAACATCGTTTAATTTGGCATAAATCAGATTTGTGATGTCGGTTTCATTGCTTGGATCCTCGCTAAACATATGCAGGGAATCCACCATAGGCAAGGGATGATGCATGTGCGTCTCTTTATTTGAGCCTGCCATGCTAGTGCTGGATGCTGCCCCCGTGGGATTATTATCTCGATCCACTATACCCAATCTGGCTAGATATTCTTGGGTATTTTGTACTGATATCTCGGACAAGCGGCCATCTTCGGCTGTGGCTCCTGCTCTTAAGGGGCCTTCATTAATCATGCGTATTTCTTCATCTTCGCCATCATCTTCGGCTGAACCACGGCCACTGGAGCCCGACTGTTCGGAACCAGATAGTTCTGAAGTGGTAGCTGCTCCCGAGTTAGAACTCCCCGCATGATTGCCATACGGTGGTATTTCATCATATTTGGGTGGTGCAAATTGGACCGTGGCCACGTTTCCCGAAGTCCCTGGATTATTATTAGTATTCGTCATATTAGTACTCCTTATGGGTATGGTATCAAAGGCACTGGGGTCCACATAGCTATTGGAATTGCCTACAGTTTCCTGATTCAAATGGGGCTTTATCACATTCCTTGGCTTACTGCGGCGCATGCGTATGAATAGAAATATACCAGCAGCAGCACATATCAAAAGCATAACCGCTATAATTAAACCTAAAATCCAATCAGCTAAACCTCCGCCATTGGTATTGGCACCAATACCACCACTACTGGCCAAATTTGTGCCGGGATCAGCCAAGGGATCCAATGATATCTCCACCACTGTCATATTTGTTAAAGAGCCCTGCCGTCCTGAACTGGCCGATATTACCAAACTTATATCGCGACCATCATCGAAATTATCATCGAGTTTTTTCTTTAACACTACCATACCCGTGGTACGATTCACTTTGAAATAGGCATGCTGGGAACTCAATTGATAAACCACTCTACCATCGGGGCCCTTATCACGATCGGTGGCTGTCACCTGGCCTATAACATAGCCCAATGGCAGGTAACCACTAGAGGGGGCAGGCATAATAAAACGATATGTCCGCTCGGTGAATTGTGGTGCATATTCATCTCTGGAATCAATTTGTATGCGCACCTTAACCTTGGAAGTTTTACCACCAAAATCCATGGCCCGTAATATGAAATCATAACGACTTCGCTGTTCAAAATCAAATACTGAGTTGGTGGTTATAATACCGGTTTGAGCATCTACCCTAAACAACTTCCAGCCAATGTCATCTGAGCCAGCAGCTTCATGTTCGATGGTGTAATTCAGCAGACCATAAGAGCCACGATCCAAATCGGTGGCTCTTGCACGAAATACACTCGTGTTTACAGGTTCATTTTCTGCAACAATTTCTATGTATTCGGCCACTGGAAAGGAAGGGCTATTGTCGTTTTCATCCCTCAGAGACAGGCGAAAGGGTTTCAGGGAACACAATGGCTGGAGAGAACTATCACAGGCGCGTATAATCAGCTCATAACACATGGAACCGGTGTCATAGTCCAATTTGTTGTTGACGAATAGTACGCCCTTAACCAAATCTATGGTAAACATGCCCTCATCATTGCCGGACATAATTTCATACACCACCTCGGAGTTGGGCGTATTATCGGCATCTTTATCCTTGGCTTGTATCTCAGCTATGGAGTAACGCAACGGAGCCAGTTCACTTACCTCGGCCTCATATTTGATGGCATTCGAAAATTCAGGAGCATTATCATTGTAATCTTCCACGGAAACGAAAACATTTATGGCTGATGTGGAATTTTCGGCTGCCTGTGCCAGAAGCTGTTGTGGCGAAGCGGACGGATCACTGATAACCAAACGCAGCTTATACAAATCAACTTGTTCTCGATCTAGGGGCTTAACTAGAATTATGGCTTTGGATTGGTAGACTTCAAATTTGCCATCTTCATTCCCTGATACAATGCTAAACATAAGATTGGCATCGTTGAAATCAGTATTGGCATCCAATATTTCTTGGCTTAATTTCAAAACCACTGAACCCAACTGGGCATCCTCGTTTATATGGGCTCTGTAGTGACTCTGTAAAAACTGGGCACGAGCAGAATTATGGCCTTGTACTTGAACTCTTAAAATGGATGTAGATTTTAAGGGTGGTGTGCCCTTGTCAGAGGCCTCTATGGTAACAAAGAGATCTTCGGACAAACCATCACCATCTGGCCCCGCCAAACGGCTTATGTTGACATACACTGCACCAGAGAGTTCATTAACAGTGAATCCCTTTATGGCTGGATTAATATTGAAGACAATCTTCGAATTGTTGTTATCTTCGGCATCCAAATCAGTGGCATTAACACGCAGCAATTCTATGTCGGTTGTCAGCGATGACGTTGAAGTCAATTGCATATCCGGCAACATGGCAAAATAAGTAGGCTGCTCAAATGCAGGCGTATTATCGTTTTCATCTCCTACACGTACCGTCAATGTGCAACGTGCCTCATGTGCAGCATCAGAGGCTATTATTTCCAATTGATATTCCTGACGTTCTTCATAATCCAAATGATGAGTGAGCACCACTTTGCCACTGTAACGATCGATGGCGAATATGGATTTGATATCAAGTTCTGCAAACTCCAAAGCTGTACTACTGCTACTGCCACTGCCACTGCTGCTACCAGCTAGCTGGTCTGGCAAATCAGAGCCAAAACGATAAGTTAAAGTTGGATAAGTGTCAACGTCATTGGCGGAGATGGTGGTAATAACCGAACCCAATTCAGTGCCTGTTTTTAGACAAGAAAAACAAAAAGAAAAGAAAAAAAGAAGAAGACATATAGAATAGTAATGATTTGGTAGGAATATAATAAAATGTTTAGTAAATCTCACAGGATTAATTAAAATAGAAAAACTTGCAAACGTTTTTAATTTCTAAATCGACAAAGAGAACAAACTAGCAAAACAAAAGAATTTAATAACTTGTCAAGGAGAGAATGAAAATGATTTGTGCTGATAACAACTATTGTTGCAGCAGCAGCTATCTAAGCACATCATCATCTCCCCAGAGCTTTTAGAATAAAACAAATCAAAATTCTTAAAGAGTCAAAACATTAACCCTCTAAGCAGCACAATAAAAAGAATTCATCTCTTGTAGAGAGATTTCAATTCGTTTTTATCTACGCTTCTTAGAGAGTTAATCGACCATTTGTGGTAAAACTAGTTACTATTTGTGACCACAACACATACACACGCACACACACAACTTACCTTCACTAACGTTGATCACACTATGCGGTGGAAATGTGGGCTGATTATCGTTCACATCTACAATATGGACACGTATTGTTGCTGTGCCTGTCATCTGTGGCACCCCCTCATCAGTGGCGATCACTTTTAGCTTGTACATGTCGCGTATTTCACGATCCAGCACAATGTTCGTTTTAACAATGCCGCTAAAGGCCGGCTCAATGACAAATGCATTATCATGATTACCATCAACGATGTGATAGAGAATGCGTGAATTTGCAGCAGAATCCTGATCGAAAGCACTAACCTGCACCACAAACGTGCCTTTATTGTTGCCCTCCCACACAGTGGCGGCATACTGCGATTGTGTGAACTGTGGACTGTTGTCGTTAACATCTTCCAACTCTACAATCAGTTCGGCGTAGGCATACAGAGGAGCAACACCAGCATGTGATTCACTTTGGGCCACCAGCATTAAACGCAGTTCATGCGGTTGTATCGCCGAAGCCAATAGCACTGGCAAATCATCCATTTCTCTTCTTCTTAAAGCGCGTTGATTTCTGCCCATGCTATCATCTCCCACTGTCGTAGCATTGTCCTCCTCTGCCACAATATCATACATCATAGAGCGACCTCTGTAGCCATTCAAATTGCCAAAAAAATTTCCATTAATTTGTACTTCCTCCTCCGGTCCACCGGCATACTTTTCATAATCCAAAGCCTCCGAATTGGCTACTTTGATTTCACCCGTTAAGCTATCAATACTAAAGGCATTGTCATCATTGCCCGTACCAAACGAGTACATCAGTTTTGTGCGGCGACCATCCGATCTTATGGCATTGACTTGCATTAGCTTAAAGCCTTCCTCAGAATTTTCGGCGACTTTTAAACGATACGAATCGTTTTGGAAACGCAATGTAGGTACCCCCTGAGGAAACTCTCCTATAAGCAGTTCGATAAGACCTTCAGCATACAGAGGCGGTTGGCCTTTATCACGCGCCACCACCTCCAAATGTAGTAGACGTCCCGATTCACTAGCCAAACTTTGGCTGGCACTGACCACTCCCGTATTGGGATTTATGCGAAATTTCCCCCTCGTCGAAGGATCATCTTGTTCTTTGAGCGAGTAAATGATTTCACCATTCAAACCCAAATCCTTGTCAGAGGCTGAAACTTGTACTAGAATTTGTCCCGGCTGTATAAGAGCTGGAACCTGGGCCCGAAACGGATAACGTTCAAAGACAGGCTTATTGTCATTCACATCGTCGATCATGATTTGTACGGGAACACGAGCTGAACGTGAATCATAACGTCCGCCATCTGTGGCCACCACCATAAAGTTGTAGACGTGCTGACGTTCGCGATCGAGGGGTCTGAAAAAGAAAGAGGAAAAAAACTGTTTTGAGAAGATAATTACGAAAGAGAAAATTTCAAAAATACTCTAAGTAAACTAATCGTCATCTATTCGTCAATTATAGGGACGTCATCGATACTATAATAAGAGCAGGGGAGCTTAAGAGTGTTTAAGGTCAGATGTGTGTTTAATATGACTGCATAGATGATAAGACTTTACAGAATAATTCTGACTGATACGAGCACATCAGTTAAAATAGGATATTTCCGAACCACTCAACATCAGACTAATGACAGGAATTTATCCCTGCTTTAAAGAGCAAAACGCAAGAACTGTTCTTGTTGTTTACATGAAAAATATAATTCGTAGAGAGAGTAACTTCATCTGCGTTCACGGTGAGTGTAAGCCTTGTACGGATCATAAGCTACATGGTCTTAATACAAATCATTCTTTTGCATGCATGTTAAGCGTATGACATCTGTAAGTATGTAGGTAGTAAGTTGACTTACTAGACGTGAGGCGTCGGTTCAAGCAATATGTTTCTTCGGCTACTTCTTCTCAGCAGATTTCTGGCAAGAGTTCTGCGAGTTACTAAAGTTGTCATGAAAAGCTTTTAAAAAATCTGTCGTTCGCACCACTCATATATAAAATTAACATACACAATATAAGTGGTACGAGGAACTAGGTCGTAATCCCGAATGACCAATTATGTATGTATGTATGTAATACCTTAATTCTATCTGAGTAGAATACAATTCTCATGTGTGGGCCGTTGCGGACGGCAAAAACTGAGACCATCCTACACTAGTGGCTTGCCGATTATGTAGTCCGTATTTCGCGCCACTCATATATAAAATTAACACACGCAACATGAGTGGTGTGTGAAGCTAGACCGTAATCCTGACTGAAGGGCTGTAATGGCTAATTACATATGTATGTTTTCCGTTGTCTCATTGACTTTTGGTTGTTATTTTTGCGTTAATTTTCTCTTGGGCCACCTCCCCGAACCTGGCCTGCGAACCTGCCACGGTTTTCGGGAGCCGCAGAAACTTGTCTCTTCCCGGCAATGGTGAGTCCCTTTTGAGGCCCTTTTGAGGCTTGCATAAGATCTTTCTGAATTTGATGTGAAGAACTGAAGAAGATGGAACTATATATGAAGCGCTTTGACTTCTACTCTTGATTGTGATGTAAATTCACTACAGTTTGAAGTGGCCGTAGTCTAGTAGGTAGTGTGTTGGCTTATTAGACGAAAAGCCAGGGTTAGAGCCCCAGGCCAGATATCAAAACAAAATACAAAAAGTATTTTTTCGGCGACTTCCTCTCAGCAGATTTCTGGCAAAAACTCTGAGAGTAAATAAAATTGCCATGAAAAGTTTCTCAAAAATCAGTCGTTCGGAGTCGACTTTAAACTGTAGGTCCCGCCACTCATGTATACAAATTAACACACACAACGTAAGTGGTGTGAGAAACTAGGTCGTAATCCTGACTGAAGGGTTGTAATGACCAATTATGTATGTATGTGTGATGTAAATTTAAAAAGATGTTTAATGAAAAAATTTCATCATTATCTTGGATTTTAAAAATTTTGAAATTTTTTAATCGTCAATAAATATATCCAGAATGCATCTGACTACGATGACCCAGAGAGAATACAACAATAAAAAAGCATTATCACAAAAAATGATTACAGTGGACTCAATGAGAATAAAGAATACCAACTAAAAAAGAATACACCATCACAGAGAATAAACTCGGTGATAGAGTGGAACGACTTCTTCGACAAGCCATATCATCTTAACAATGGAATTCTTTTTAAGCAAAGGAAGATGATGCTATCCATTGCTAAGACCTGCTACAGTTTATCAGTCTCCCGCTAACTTGAAAAATCCTGATTAATGAATCTGAAACATAACAAAGAAATATTAAGAAAATGCTGGAGATGTTTTTGATAGCCTTCTGTGAGGCAAAAACCTCATTTAATGGTACTTTTTGAATATTTACCACAGTTTTTTTTCTCATTAAGTACTTTAATAGACATTAAAATGAAGTAGCTTTAGTCTAGTAGCCAATGTTTTGGCTTATTAGATGAGAGCCATTGGTTCAAAACCCAGCTCAGATCATTTGAAGAAAACTAAGTACAAAAAAAATATATCTTTCGGCGATTTTCTTTTAGGAGCCAGTCTTCCAAAGTTTGAACAGTAAATAAACTTGCCATGAAAAGTATTTCAAGTTCGTAGTCTGTAGGCGACATTAATCTTTAGATTCCGCCACTTATGAATAAAATTACCACACAGACATCATGGGTGGTGTAACAAGGATCAGGTTCAAAACCTGACTAAAGGATTGTAATGAACAATTAAGTAAGTACGGTATATGAGAGCTACTACAAACCGTGGAATGTCTCATCTTATTTTTAATTTCAAATGATTGAAAGCCGAATTTCTTAAAACGTTTGTTAATTTTTTTTTTTTTTTGTAGAGAAAAACTTTAGAGGCTTAGTAAAGACTATATGTTTCGTTTGCAATAACAGCTACTCGAGTGTAATAGTTGAATCGAAATATTTCTGATTGGTGTTGCTGGTTGTTACTTCAGAAAAGTTTTTTTTTGGTTTTTGTTGTTGTTGTTGTTTTTTTTCGTTTCAGCTTTTTTTGGACAATGATTAAATCACTTAAATACATACCATTGAATTGCAACTGACGAATAACAAACAATTCGTGATGTTGTATGTCGAAAACAACAAGATCACTACACAACAACAGCAACAACAGCAACAACGAAGCAATAACGATAACAACAACGAGAGAAATAACAACATTAACAATAACAACAGACAGCCAAGAAAAGAAAAAAACAAGTTAAATACAGCAGCAATAACACAACTTGCAACAGATATAGCAACAGCAACAGCAATACCAAAAAAAAAAAAAAAAAAAAACAAAAATAACATGAAAAAAGTTGGAAAAAAAAATTGGCGAAACAGAAATAATTCTGCTTAAAATGATACACAATTTCTAGTATTTTTCCAACACTCGCCAGAAACATATTTTAGCCTTGACATTTAAATGCAGAAGGGGGATACACATTAAAACTAAAGGTCTACTACTGCTGTTGTTGAGGCAGCATTTCTTTCTTCTTGCTGTTGTTGTTGCTGTTGTTTTTATGTTACGTTTCTGTCCAATGTTAGAGAATTCTGGTGTTTAAGATGATGATCGTTAAAATAATGATCGGTTCTGAGGTACAAAGCAACAGAAAAAAAAGAAAGAAAAAAAGGAAGAAAATGGACTAACATAGAACTGTCGTTTTTTGTTTTTGTTTTTGTTTTTCTCCTGCTCTCTAGTGACTTTGCGTTCTCGTGTTAAAAGAAAAAAAAAGAAAAAAGACGGAAATGATGAGGTACATAAAATTTAAAACATTTATTTTGCAAATATTGTAAATAAACTTGGCTGTTTTGTTATGTCCCACGAAAGGGCTTTAAAGGATTTTACAACAGTCGCACTAAAAGCCTTTTTTGAAATTCAGAATACACTTCAAAAATTTTATGCAATAACCTGTAGGTATACTAATAAGAATAGATTTGGAGGGGAATCTAAATTCGAAAACGAAAATAGAAATTATTATGTCTACACTAGGTTTGAAACCTGGATAAATGAGACAACAAGTTGCAAAAAGAAACTTCTGACATTCACAGGATCTATTTCAAAAATATTCAATAAATCTCATACATACATACATACATACATACATACATAATTGGTCATTATAAGCATTCAGCCAGGATTACAACCAGGCTTCTCACATCATTTTATACATGAGTGGCGGTACTGACAGTTTAAAATCGGCTCATAACGACAGATTTTTTGAGGATCTTTTAACACTAGATTTACCACGCCAGTCAAAATGACTGGTTTTACCTTCTTAGCCTTAAATATTGACTTTGTGTGAATATTTTTTTTTGAAACTATTATATGACTTTTATAACGACAACTAATCACAATTAATTTGATAACTTATTTTGATCTGGTGTCCACAATAAAAAAAATAATTTTTGTTTTTGGTACTTATACCGGTACCAGTCATTTTGACTGGTATGTTTTTCTATGGCAGATGACAGTGTTCCTTTACATAATATACAAAAACGAATGTGTATACGGTTTCTTTCTAGTTCTGAAGAGGATAAAAAAGCGGGGATGATACACAACTTGAAATTTCTGCAAGTGGAACTGTTCGGAAAAAAAAGCAAAAGAAGGGGGTGTTGTTGGAAAGTTACCAACTCATTGCATATTCAAAGATTTATCTGGGCCTACAGCATATGCTAGAAGAAATATTATGGAAGAGAAGCCAAGCAGTGCCTTTTTACAATTTTTGACCACCATATATTAGAGCATATCACAACTTCCAACGAATTATAAGCCTTCAGAGTTTTAAAGAAGAAATGGACACTTTCACAGGATAAATGGAAAGTTTTCATTGGAATACTGTATGCACGAAGTGCATACGAAGCAAAAGGTTTGAAGCTGTCGTATTTGACGTATATGACTTCACAAAAATTTTAGGATTCATTCGTTTCGATACAAGAAATGAAAAGAGTCGACGCTTGCAAACTGATAAAAAATTATTTGTCAACAGCCAAAACTGTTTCAAACCAGGAGCAATTATTACAGTAGATGAACAATTGTTTCCAACGAAAGCTAGATGTAGGTTTACACAGTATATGCCAAACAAGCCAGACAAGTTTGGAATAAATTCTGGCTGGCTTCTGACGTTGAAATAAAGTGCGTCGTAAATGGCTTTCCTTATCTAGGATGAAACACGAAATTTGGCAACAACTCTTAGTGAATTTGTAGTAATAAGACTACTGGAGCCTTATACCATGAAAGGTAGGACTGTAACAACCGACAACTTTTTACCAGTGTTTAGCTTCTAAATTAGCGAAAAACACTAAATTGGTTGGCACCGTACGTTCGATCAAAAGGGACCTTCAAAAAATTTGCAAGGAAAAGAAGTATATTATGGCTTGATTTACAACAGTACTATATGCAACAAATGAATGTACTCTTACAGTTTATAAGAGTAAGCCAACAAAAAAGTTGTTTTATTGAGTACAAAACACAAAGCCGTCAAAATTTTTATAATAAAACCAAATTTGGTGTCGGCGTCACAGATCAAATGGCATGATATGGCTAATGGCATATAGTGTGAAATCAGGATCTAGAAGATGGCCACTTCAAGTATTTTTTAATATTTTAGATTTTGTCGGAATAAATTCCTGGATTTTGTATAAAAATACAACCGGAAAGAATATTTCAAGGAAGGATTTTTTGTTTCGTTCGGCTGAAGAACTTACTTTTGATTGTCAGTCATCAGGTCAAGAGATAACAAGTGAAGCTGACTGTCCAACAACTACTCCTCCAAAAACGCGCAATACGTAAATGGTGCCAAATAGGATTTTGCAATAATAATAAAAGTTCAATAAATTGCGACGTCTGCAAGAAATATATTTGTGGAAAACGCACAGAAAAAAGTTTATATTTGTAAAAAATAACTATTTTCAATAAAAACTAAGTTACAGCTCTGGACTTTGTATTCATTTTATATTTTACCATTACTGTTTATTAATTCTATAAAAAAGCACATACAAAATTTACACACTCAAAACGTTATTTTTGAATAGCAGTCATTTTGACTGGTGTTGGTATAAATAGGTATAAAAATTTCTTGGTAAATCTAGTGTTAATGGCAAATTTTATGTTCTTCTAGAATTTTTGGCAGAAATCTGCTGAGAGGAAGTTGCCGAAGAAATACTGTTTCATACTTCGTTTTATTGGAGATGTCTGACCTGTAGTTTGAACCGTGGCCTCCAGTCTAATAAGTCAACACACTATCTACTAGACAACAGCGACTTCCTATAGGTAACAACAAGTTGCAAAAAAGCTCCTGACATTTTGTACTGGAGGTTAGGTTAGGTTAGGTAGAAGTGGCTGTCCACTCAAGGAGTATGTGCGAACACGCTTAAGCCAGACACAGGGTCCATTGTAATACCGCAGTTTCCCATAATTCCCCTAGCCCAGAAACCACTCGGCGCTTTCGATGAAGTAACATAGACTGCCATAATCAATGCATGGCAGTTCCTTGAGATCCTTCATATAGTAGGCACCCAGGTGCTACATTCTCCTCGAACAAAGTGCCAGAAATAAACATAGTATCTGAAGAACAGTGTCATCCTCCTCTTCATCTCTACAGAAATCATTTACAAGATGTCCGATACCAATGAGCTATGTATGCTTAGTAACAACTCCGACAACAGTACTTAACTTGCTTCTCTGGAGTTGAAGCAGAGCTGCCGTGGAGAGCAGAAATAGAAAGTAACTCACAGAAGCTTTTTCAAAAATATTTAACAAATCACGATGTTATTAAATCACATCTAAAGTTCTGTACATACAGTGGTGGCCTTATAATTAGAAACGCTGTTTCTGGAACGGAGTTCTCTGGAGTGACGAATCTAAGTTTAATTTTTCCCAATCCGATGGAAAAACGTATGTAAGACGTCCTCCAAACAAAGTTTTTGATCCCAGGTACACGGTGAAAACTGTAAAACAAATTAACAAACATACATGTTGT